>CM044559.2:23232043-24518709 GCA_024416835.2 Perccottus glenii
AGGGCTGATCTGTGTTATTCCTGATTTAACCACTGCCACCGCTGGGTATTAATTGCTTTGTTTGTAGTTATTGCTTAATGTATTATTATTATTGGATTATTATCCTTCTGCGTTTTATTGGTTCGTCTTCTCAAATTTCTTTTTGCAAACATAAAGAGAAAAAGAGAAACTGACGCTGCACAGAGTTAAGTATACCAGCGAGTACCAAGTACTGGTAATAGCTATAGACAATATAATTTGGGTTAATTGTATTTTTGGGCACATTAGACATTTTTAAATTGAACTGAAAAAGAGACTAGGGTGTGTCTTTGTGCTAAAAAGCCATGTGTTAAAAAGCAGTTTTCTAATCATAACAAATTGCTATTTGTATGATTTATATTTTATACATTTGTTCATTAAAAGGTTACTTAGTTTTGTCCTTTTATTTTAGCATGCACTTTCTGCACTGGCCAATGTAACACTACATTAAACGTCACATATTGTCCTTATGACAGTGTAACTCTATAAATAACTAAAGCATTATTGTGTTTAACATGTCAAAACAGATAGGCCTTACCTAACTCCTCCTCCATAGTGCTGCCTCCGATTGTGTCCTTCACCCCCAGCACTCGGTTGAACAGGATGGAGAAGGCGCTGCCCCAAACACCTGACACAGTAACAACACGGTGTCAGGACGGTCGGAAAGTCTGAGAATATGTGTCGATGTTGAAAATGAAAACAACACACTCACCCATCAGAAAATGCAGGGGGTTTTCTTTGTATTTCTTCACAACAGTTCCCATGAAAAACTTGCTTCCAAACAAGTCAGGTGTCATGAAGGTGCCGTACTTTGCCATCCCGATCTCATATGGGGTAAACTCCACCCAGTCTGCAGGGCGAAGGATTGTTACGCATAGTTACATCAAAACACTGGCCACTTCATGTTCAAGTAACTGGGTTTGAAAAGATTTAAGCACTGAATATGTTCCCGCCATGTTTTCTTACATCAGACCTTGTTTATTTAGACCTTGCTTGTTAATTTTGACTAACAAGCTTTTAACATACAGTATATAGCACTAAAGCAGAAGTATCAAACTTAAGGCACACATTTTGGCTCGCAAATACATTCTGGTGCTGATTAATAATAAGTAAAATGTATAATATGTTCATTCTTTGATTTGTATATATCATAATGTATTACTTTAGATCTTGTTCATCACTTAACTTTGAGCAACTTTTGTGAAATATTAAGGAATTTATATTGAGCAAATGTGCTGCTCATTAGAAATAAGTTGATATGAAGCATGAACACAATGCTCAGGGAATATTCGGATCCTGGTCCACTGTTTGTTTTGTGTGCCTCATAATAACATCTTAACTGTTATTTCAAAGCCTAAATCTGATCCAAGATTAATCAAGTTTAGCTTTAATGTTGTGTAGAAACCATTAGGAACCAGCTTGTGATCATGCAACTTTAACTATGGTATACAAGAAAGCACTGGCATATTCCTGATTGCAAATGAAAAATCCTTGAAGTGATGAGGAGGAGGAAGAGCATCTTGGCAACATCTGTTAGTTCTTTCAAATACTGTAGGTAGCTGGAATATAAAATACTTAGTGTGCCATCTGCCAGCACAGAGGCCACATTTAGACCACAGCCCGTCACACAATGACACAGAGCAGCAGCTTTATAAGGAAATGTGTACAGCATCAGTACTTTGCATGTGGCCAAGCTCCTTTGTTACTTATTACATAATGGTTTTGTAAAGGGCACAATGTAAATGACCAAGACCAGAGCGCACAAGGAAGGGTCCAAACTAAGACCAATAAATAAATAAAAACACCCCAGGGAACAGCAGAAGTAAAATGTCACCACAATTGGGCAAAAATATGGTTTGACTGATCTCATAGAAGACGTTGTTGAGATGTTTACCTGCAAACATGAGTTCAGAAACATCTGGTTTGACGTGCAGACATGTGAAGACAGGAAGAGGACTCTGGGCCTGGTTGATTTTTCCTTGAATTTCAGTCAGTTTGATGTCCATCCTCTGAATGGAGCAAACACAAGACAAAAATTATAAAAGAAAGTGCTATATGGACATTTTTAGCTTGTTCTTGTAATACCTGCACTTGTTGGTGTTGAATTTGTGGTGAGTAAGTAAACTAAATGAATACTTTTATGTTATATTTATTTTAGAACAACATGCACATAAAATTTTATTAGTGCAATAAAAACTGCACTGGGAACTAATCTAAACTATTATGAATGAATAACACTGTATCCTATTATAGGGGAATGAATGGAGAGTTTTTATATATTATATGAGTTTTCAAAAAGCCGCCTTTATCCTGACACTGGTACCAGAGAGAGCTCTATTGACAGTTGTCATCATATACACCTAAATATGAAATGAAACAGTCTTACCGCAGGTATAAGTGTCTCTCCTATGAGCATCCCAAAGATATCGGTGAAAGTAACGGGCTGTCCTTTGGCCTTCTTGGCCCACAGAGCCTGGATGTAGTTGGTGATGTGTTGGGGTAGCAGCAGCCTGAGCGGATTACCGCTAACTCTATTCATTAGCTCTTTGTTAATTTCCTTTGGGCCCTTATTTGGAAAGTCAGGGTGTGAGTAGAGAGTGGACATGTACCTACAGGAATGCAGAAAGACAAAAGAAAAGAGACATTAGCGGAAGGGAGAAACAAACAGGGTGGCACAAATTCTTAACAGCATGACCAATGTGGCACATTGGTCATGCTCAAATCACTCAACAAAAATGTACGCCATAGCTGCTCAGTGATGACATCTGTATAGCAGCAGAGGACACGTTTTCCAGAGCAGCGTGGGAATAAGACATTTGAAAAAAGTGAAAGTCTTCTCAATTATGGGAGAAAATTATTATTTTTAATAAATATACAAAATGTGTTTATTAAAAATGAATACTTCTTGTTTGGTTTGTAAAATTGAACCGAGGGCTTATGGAATAATTACAATACTACTGCAGAGATTCACCACCACAATGTTTTTGTTTTCAGCAATGTTACTGGGGGGTACATTTTTAAAAATCTTTTTTAATGATGAAAAGCCATTATGGTAATAGTATTTTGATTGATCATACTCCACTTGATTTGGAAATAAAATAAACAAAAAAAAACAATATACTGTATATATACTGACCATGTCGACCCAGAGAGGCCAGCGACATATGTTGCACAATCCAGGACCCCTGACTCAAACAGGGCCTTCATGACGCCTGAGAACCCGACCATGGCGCGAAATCCACCTCCGGATCCAGCTATAGCAATCACTGGGACCTGGAATGTAGCCAAAAACATAAAACTTAAAAAAATCAGTGGCATGCTTATTTCACATCATTACAAACTTCAAAGTATTGAGACATTAATCTGATTTTAATTCAATGACATTCTTCCAGCTTGAGTAATTTCCTCTTTGTTGGCACAGGTTGCATCACATCTTTTAATAAATAATTCTAGTCTTGGAATTTACAGGTATTTTGAAATCGCTATTGCAACACACTTCCCTCACCCTATGGCAGCTAAAATGTCATTATGTCGTCTAAAATACAACAGAATACAGGGAATCACTTCAATTCTATTAAAGTTTTCAGGGGGAGAACCCCTTGACCGCTCAGCTGCACATACTTGTTGTGTGACAGTGCTTCTTATATTATTTTACACTTTCCTGGTAGCATCATGACAAGCTCAGTGCCTCTAAAGGGCTAACCTAAAAGCTTTAAATCCCAGGGGCAAACACTGAACAGTGTTATACCAAGCGTCAGACCACAGCAGAGGGCGGTAGCTGGTCATCTCATTCGACTGAGCTTCTGTCACAGGATGACCACATGAGCTGGCCTGGTCGGAGAACAAAACCACAACAGCGAGAAAATGGAACTTAACACACACTGCACTTTCTCAGCAGTTTTGTTGATTTTTATTTCCCAGTGAACTTCAGCTGCAGCTTTAACAAAAGTATTGTGTAACACACTCTTGCACCCTTACTCTAAATTCTGTTCAATCTTAAAAAGAGAAACCTACATCATATAATGTATATATACATATTAAAAAAATGGGCAGCTGGAACAAGACGGAAATGGACGAGATGCGAGAACAAGGCTGTGTTGGAATGCTACTACTCTCGTTACCCTAGTCAGAGGGGTTACATGCAGAGAGCACGCGGGGCACTAACCCCCAAACTGGAGGAGTGGCTATAGCAGATTCCAGGTAAAACACTAGACATCTCAGTCCAGAAGAGCCCTAGGAACATCCAAGGTACTGCGCAAAACCCTCAGGCCTCTGGTAGAGGACCCAAGCTTGGACAGATGAGACCACCTGCAGAAAGCCAGGTGAGAGTTTCTTTTTATGTATCATTTGCCCCATGTTTCTTTTAACCTTTCAGTTGAGCTTTTTCTTCTCTTACCATTTAATTTCATTATATTACATTATACAGCAAGAAAATGGGCTTGCAACAGGTTTTTTAACAGTAACCGTTTGTTACGACTGATTTTAAAGAAATAAAGAAACAGAGTATTTATGAACTTATCAGTTCAGTTAATGCTTTCTGGTCAAATTCATGTTTTGTGGGTAAAACAATCCAGTCAATGTCATATTCTGCTTCATTTTTGTCCCATCTGAAAAAAAACCCTGCAGGATGTGAGCCCTGTGTTATTGTGTGCTTGACTGTACCTCCTCTGGAGAACTGGGCAGGTACCGGGGCTTCTCCATGTCCAGCAGTTTCTTGATCGCCAGCATCACTCTTTCTCGACGCGTCTGTCTGAATTGTTTCTCTTTTTCACACAAGTCCAGACTGAATCGCAAGTCGAGGCTGGTACTGCAAAAAAAAAAAAAAAAAAAAAAAAGATGTCACATTTTTATCTGAAGAAGATAGAAAGAAAAAAATGATTCTCTCCAGTGTTTATGTAGTTGTACCTTTCATAAGATAAGACCTGCCTCAGGATATGTCAAACAAACACTCATGACCTTTCTGTTACATTTACCACTCAACTTTCCACTGTTACAAATCTCCTGAGAATGAAGCTCTTGCTATAGGAATGCACTTAAACCTCCCATAGGCCACGTAACTATGAATCACTTTGCAATCACGTCTAATTTTAGCCTTTGCATTGCTCCAGGTAAATTCCTTTGAAACCGATTGTTAACTGCAGAAATAGTCTGGACTCGAAAAGGATTGCTGAGGTTTAATTTACGGTAACACACTTCAAATTAAAAAAAACTTACCAAATCTCCAAGGTCATTTCCAAGTATATTTTGGTGGCCTGTCAAAACAACAAAATCAATGAACTTGCTGCTGACAGCCACAAAACAAGTCAATTCAAATAATTCACATCATAATGTCCATTTGCAACAACACTAACACTAATAAAAACCAGGTTAAATAGTTATTGCCTTCTGTTTGATTTATATTTTTATATATTATGTATGTTCATAACTGTCTGCATGTCCTCCATGTGTTACCGTGGGTTCTCTCCGGGTACTCCGCGCCCTCCCACCGTCCAAACACATGCATGTACAGGTTAATTGACAACTCTAAAGTGTCCCTAGTGAATGAATGTGAGAGTGAATGGTTGTCTGTCATTGTCTATGTCTAAATGTCAGCCCTGCCACTAACTGGCCACTGTCCAGGGTGTACCCTGCCTCAGGCCCAAAGCTGCTGGGATAGGCTCCAGTCACCCGCGACCCCTAACGGGACTAAGCGGTAGAAAATGAATGAAAAAAAAAGGATGAATGTATGTTCATAAGTACCCTGTAGATTTGACACAAACATCCTTTTCCTAGATCACTTTCCTGTGTAACTTTATCAGTGTCACACATTGTTGTAAATTAATTCTAGCCCATTCTTCTTCTCAACTAATTCATTGAAGAGCAACAACATTTTCATAATACTCGCATTATTCATAGAAATTGCAACCGCCACAGTACAGTTCAAGTTATGCTTCTTTCCATACAACTAGTTACATTTTTTGCTCAAAACTATGATAAAAAGTTTGAACAAGGTATTGCTGCAGGTCAGTAGCATATCTTACTTTGCCAATGCGGAAAGTCTCTTTCTTTGGTTCTCCGACTGTGAGTTTGCTGATCTCGTAGGACGCGGTCCCAAGAGTCTCGTCCATCACGTAATTGGCATCCATTAATGTAAGCTGTGGTTTGTACGACAGTTAGTTCAATTAAACGATACTTGAATAACAGAATAAAGACGTAAAGACAGGCCAAACCTCCAGGACGTTCTGCTGGTTGGGATCTAAAATGAACTGGAAAGTCTCGTTCCATTTTGGGTTGATGTTGTTGTCTATGTGTTTGGTCCTCTTTCTGCTCTCGGGGGCTGTTGGGATGAACAGCTCCACATATGGGTCTGGGGTGTCCACTGCGCACATATTACAAAGAGCAGAGTTTATAAAGTATTTGAACAAACAGTGTACAGTCAAAAAAAAAGGCATCTGGACTTAAAAAAACAATGTACATTTCCTGCTTCTTAATATTTCTTTATTATATGACGACCTCAATGGCTGAGAATCTCCACCAGAAAAGAAAGAAAAGCCATAATGTTGACAGAGTTATGTGTACATGCTTATTATTTAAAAAATGGATTTAAAGATAATGCATGGTGGTAATGTTTGGCTTTGTAGGCCAGTCTAGTTAAGTAAACTGAATGTCTACATATTTCTATGGATCATTTGTTTCTATTGCATTGCTTGCTGTGCTGAAATAGCCTTGGCGCCAGAAATTTACATTCTAATTACAGCTCATAAAATTGGAAAACTTTGTATATGTGTACTCACACAGGTCGCCCAGCGCTCCCTTTGTCACACTCTCAGCTCCAACTACAGTCACTGTGAATTTGTGAGAAAACTGTTGTTCCACCTGCAATGAAAAATTCATTTAGTTTAGAGCTTTAGTGCCTTGTTAAATAAGCAAATCCGCTCTGAGAAATAACAAATGTATGTGTTGTTAAGAGACGCCATCTGTGGTTTTTGGCGGGTTTTAAGTTGTCACATGTTAAAGAATAATATTCACACTATAAAACATCTTAAAGCCAAGCTCCCTACCAAAGTCTGTTAAAACAATCCTTGCAATATGTGCAATGAGATATGAGACAGTAAATCCTGAACAAGGCTCTCTTTGTCTTTCCAGATACTTATCTTCAGTCTTATAAGTTAGATTTAAAATATGTACGTAAGACCTTCACTTTGGTTGCTTTGTTTATTTTAAAACTCTAAAAATCTACAAAAGCTGTGAACTCTCTTGGGAGTTTAGATAGTATACAGGAAACAGATTAGTTTCAGTTAACTGCAATTTAAGATAATATGAGACCTATTGTTGCCAGTGTAGCAGTGCTGTACGGGCTTAATGGCTTTAAATATGAACAACACTAACATTATCTCATGCCACTAATATTATAGATAACAACAGTGGCCCTGATGCTGCAGTGTTTCTATCTAAGAACTGTGACAAAGCTCTACAAAATCCCATAGCTTCAATACTTACAATTATACTAGATGCCATTTTGAGCTGACAGAACAATTCTTTTGTGGTGCCTTAGAAGAACGTGTCAGTCAAGAACTGTAGCATTTAGAGTCTGAAAGAAGGAACACATTTATGATTTAATTTAATTACACACTGCTACAATGCTCGAAGACACATAACTACTTCTTTAAGCGCGATATATTGTAACAGTTTAAGTGTCTAAACACACTATAAGGAAGCAGGGATATGCACTTTGAAAAAAAGGTATGAAAGCCACAACAGCCAGGGCGTGTTGTTACAAAAAGCTGAATGTGTTGTTTCAGTAGAGATATCAGTATTTATTTTTTTTTCTGGCAGGGACAAGAGGAAGTATGAGCAGCCACAAGACCAAGATAGGACAACTTAGCCAATCCCCACACAGCCTGTGTGTGAGAGTGTTTGCGTTGTACAAGATGTGTATAGGGGTCAGTATCACATGTCACCTACTCAAGGGTTAATAGTACAGTGTGTTGAGAATTTTATCTTATTTTAGATGCTCATTTCTCAGATATACCAAGGTTGAAGTCAGAAAATTTAAAGTGCACATTGGGTATTTTTGAAGGTTTATTGTTAACTGTGCAAGTATAACTAGGGGCCTACCATCTGAAGATAACCTTAAATTAGGGTCATGATGGCGTTAGCGTTCTCTTTTGTCTAAAAAGTTGATATATATCTTATAAAAGATCTACAGTCCCAAGAGCAGAAATAGCTCAGTGTAGTTAGACCAGGATTTTATGAGGTCACAAATGTCAACCCAATAAAACTAAGAAAAGCCCTTGAGCTGGACTCCAAACTGTCAAGCAAAAGAGCAATAGAAAGAGGTTCCCGCTGACCAAAGAGAGTTCACTGTGGGGTACATGCACTAAAATAAGAATTCCTTTTTTCCTCATTTACATTCAAACTCGCTTAAATTATGTCACCATTACGGCCTTGAGCTCTAATATGTTAAATTGGGCAGTGCATAGGAGGTCAGAGTTTATGTGTGGGCTGCGATATGAAGCATATCAAGGTCAGCGAGCCCTTTCTCAGATGCTCAGCAAAGCGTATTATAAATGAGTGGACAGTCAGCACGTAGATGGTCAGAGTGTTCACACAACTGGTCACGTAGTTTGCATCACTGGTCCAACTTTTGGAGGTGCCAATTCATTCTGTCCCTGTTTTCCGGCATAACAGAAAAGCAGGAGGCTGCGGACAGCTCTGTCTGTGCCAACATTACCCTCTGTTTGGAGCGGATGAATTTTCATATGAGGACGCAAAATATGAAAAGAGACACGCAGCAAGCAGACAGTGATGCAAAACAGCTGCAGTATTTACACCTTTGAAAGTTAGGCACCTTTGTCACTGCTGTTCCTCCTGGAGCTTTGAATGTTAATTTAAAAAATGACTTTTATGAATAAATGTGCCCTTCTCATTACAACTGTAAGTGCTCCTTCTGGACAATAATCAATGGTGCTACCTTTTAGTTGATTACAGGTATTATACAAAACTAGTTAAGACAGGTAAACAGGTTTAGCCTGATTCCTATTGGCTCCCAGAACAAGGTCAGGTCTGGGGGGGGCGTGATGGCATGAGTGCAATAACTATATATTTAAAACAATAAGCGTTTTTAGAAGGCTACTTAAGGCTATGTTCTGTAATAAACACAATGAAAATATTAAGCCATTACTCAAAGGCTACTTCCCTAATTTGATTCATGTAATAATAATAATAAGTGTAGAAAAAAGCATCGATCATTGATGGTTATTAAAGCTTGTTGTATGTAGCTGATTGCAAAGTGAATTGGTGACCTTTATGTCTTTGCTGAAGTCTTTAATGGTGCGTTTTCAAGTTCCTCGTGCTTTGAGTTCCGTAAAGAAGTTGTCTAAGAGTGTTAAGAGACTTGTGAAACTACAGCTGTACAGTTTCCCAAGCTTCCCGAAGCAGCCCTGTGCGTTAAACGCTACACTGTGGCAGTCAAAGAGTAAAAATCACAACTTACCTGTGCAGGAGAGCGTTCTCAACTTACTAATCCTGAAAAAAGTCGTCATACTGTTCGAGATCATTGCACCAACAATGACTGAAGGCTGAAGGAGGAGGCGCTATCTGAACGTGGCAGTCGGACAAACAAAAGTGGATGATGTGACTAGTTTAATAAAAACAAATTCGGCTTGGAAAATGACTGTGTAGAAAACGAAAAAAAACCAGTGAGTAAGTAAAACTCCGAGGACAAGTCAGACATTGACTCAGTAAATGTTTCTCCTAAAACTCAGTACCGCTCCCCTGGTGCCGATGAACACTGGCTTCGGTTAAAGTTTTTTTCGCAAGAGGGCGCTATGGTCAACTTACATTTGACTAATTTACATTTCTAGATGCTTCAGGCTCAGATAAACGTTTTTAATCCACGAGGGAAACACTCCAAAAAAGATAAAGTTAAAATAGAGGTGGATTAAAATAAAATAGAAATGAATACTACCCAATGATAAAAGGTTTAGATAAATAAGATACAGATTATATACGTTATACATGAGCCCGTAATAAAGTGTGTTAAACATAAGATACGCGACTAGATATATGATTTCAGGGTTTACCAATTATTAATTATATATGGTTATTACTTCAAAAATTACTTTGTATATATATGTATATATTGTTAGACATTTAAAATTATTGATGTATTTAATGTTCTCTGAGAATTCTACAATTATGAGTGTAGTTATATCACAGCACAGTTTTGATAATATTGTTTAAATTATTTGACTATAATAGATTATTTAATTTTTCGTTTTTTAATTCATTTATATTCTCTTTAATTAATTAACTTCTTTATTTCTTATTAATAGCTTACATTTGTTCTAAGATGTGTTTTTATTTTTATATCCTGTAATAAAGCACGTCAAGGTTTGTATGACTTTGCAATTGAGTGTCACGTATGACACATGTAACACGTATCTTAAAATTAGAAATAAGTTGGAAGTACGAAGAAAATGTAAAGTTATTGAAATGCGATGTAATTGTGCAAGAGGAAATAAACCCTTCTCATTACGTCATTGTGTGCGTATATAAAGTGCTCCCTCGCTCAGGTCCAACACACTTCAGAGCAATCACAGCGGGGAGAGCCCGGGCGAAAAGGAAGCCAGAGAAAGAAGTAGAAAAGAACACGGCCAGAGCAAGTACTTGGAGTATGTACAAACTTACAGCGGCGGTTCTGCTCTTAGCACTGGGCTTGATGTTCTGCGAAGGGGGTAAGAAGTCGATTTTCTTTTTCATTTTAACACACAAACAAGTTTAAAGTGTCTTTCAAACTTATTTACAGATATTTTACCTTGGCATGGCATTTTATTCCTACCTTTACAGTGCATTTTTATGTTTCAGTAAACTTATCACAGATCATTTCCAACCAAATTTTAAAAACTTATTAATGTAGAGATTAGAAACTTCTTCATCAGTCTAATTCATGGAGTAGCCAGTTTATTAAAGAGACTCTTGAGGAATTAAAGTATGTTGTGCATCAGGGAGTTACTCATTTCTGCCAGTTTCAAACTCAAACTAATCCTGACAGATTTTTAAATGAATTTTTCTTGATTCTTTTCCAGGTAACCCATGTTGCTCAGAGCCATGCCAGAATAGAGGCGTGTGCATGGCGTTGGGAGCAGACAAATACGAATGTGACTGCACACGGACAGGCTTTCAGGGACAAAACTGCACAGAACGTAAGCATCACATCTACAATTAGAGCAAATAATCCGATATTTGTAAAAAAAAAATCATAGAAGTAATTCACTGGCTTTTTTTCTCCTTGCAGCTGAATTTCTGACCTGGATTAAAATCCACCTGAAGCCATCCCCCAACACTGTCCACTATATTCTTACAAATTTCAAAGGTTTCTGGAACATCATTAACAGCATCACATTCTTGAGAGATGCCATTATGAGATATGTGCTCACATGTAAGTCGCCAGAGCTGATCAAAGTAAAATGACTTGGAACACTTTAGTTTAACCATTGTATTAACTTGTTGTCTTTTCCTTTTAGCCCGTGCCCACCTGATCGACAGCCCCCCGACTTATAACGCAGACTACCACTACAAAAGCTGGGAAGCCTATTCCAATTTGTCTTACTTCACGCGGACACTCCCCCCTGTGCCTGAGGACTGCCCAACACCTATGGGTGTAGCAGGTGAGCGTACAGTCTGGTTCAGAGTCTTTTCAGCTTTACGAAAACCTGTTTGCTCAGATTCTTACACGTCATTACATGATGGATGTACTTATTCGTTTAAATGGATTGGACTGAACCCTGAGTTCCGACACACAAAAAAAAAAAAAAAACTGCTTTTTTAAAATAATCCTCATGTATGTGACAAAAGTGTGTCCCAGCAGTCACATATTGTCTATAAGGAAAGCTAAAGCCAAACGTGGCGCTAAAATCAAGCAGAAGGAAGTAGAAGAGCCACAAGTAGTATCAAAATAACTTGAGTAGAAGTAAAAGTAGGCTTGTAGACTATTACCTGAAAAAGAATTATAAAGTACTGAGTGAAAAGATTACTCCAGATACTTTTGATTAATTGGACAGGTAAGTTAAACTAGTATACCCACATTGTGCGCTAAATAAAAATGCCATCTATCTTTCAATTTAACCTTGATTCAAGCTGAACTCATTGCCACTGGTCTGTATTGATACATTATATTCAATGCATTTTATCTTTTTGGTCCTCAGGTAAAAAGGAGCTGCCTGATGCTAAGACTTTGGCTGAGAAGCTTCTTGTGAGGAGACAGTTTATCCCCGACCCACAGGGCACCAGCCTCATGTTCGCTTTCTTCGCTCAACATTTCACTCACCAGTTTTTTAAATCAGACATGAAAAGAGGACCTGCCTTCACACAAGCTCCAGGCCATGGGGTAGGTCTTATCAAGTTTCATCTTTTAAAGTCAGTTGGTAATTTAAGTACAGAATAGTAATAGCATTTTTTTTGTTTTCAGGTGGATCTCAGCCACATTTATGGAGGAAGCCTGGACAGACAACACAAGCTGAGACTTTTCAAAGACGGAAAACTCAAACACCAGGTAGGATTCTGGAGAAAAACACTCTCGCACTTAAAATATTGCATTATTTTTCTCGCTCCACATGCTTCTTACAATTGTTTAATCTCTAATGTCTCTCTACAGATGCTCAACGGAGAAATGTATCCCCCAACTGTAAAAGACGTGGGTGTGGAGATGCACTACCCTCCTCACGTCCATGAGTCACAGCGATTAGCAGTAGGACACGAAGCATTTGGCCTGGTCCCCGGCCTCATGATGTACGCCACTATCTGGCTCCGAGAGCACAACCGGGTGTGTGACGTGCTCAAGGAGATCCACCCGTACTGGGACGACGAGAGGCTATTCCAGACCGCACGGCTTATTCTGATTGGTAGGTTTTCTTATTCACTCTTTTGCCTTTTATTAGCCTGAGAACATTTTGAAAATGTCTTTCTGTAAATGGAACTAAACTGCAATAGTTGTCGAGGTTGAAACAGAGGAAGTGGCATTTTCTTATTTCAGTAATCACCCATCAACATGTTCTGTTCACACTGTGGTTTATTTTAGTTGCTCCAAAAAATGCTTCCTTTTCTGCTCAATGATATGCATAAGTTTACTGCTTGTTAACTATGATCTACATTAACCCTATTGAAATCAGGAAATATTTTAGACTAAGATGTTAAACTAGATCATGTACATAATAAATCAGCAAAAAAAACAGCAGAGTGTGAATAACCCCTCCACACTTAAGAGTTTAAAACAAAGCAGGGAAAACATGGATGACTTGCTTGTTATTAGTGAATAGTACCTTTACATTTTTATTTGTTTGTAACACTTTGGCAATTTTAAATTTTGCAGGAGAGACCATCAAGATTGTGATCGAGGACTACGTGCAGCATTTGAGCGGCTACCACTTTAAGCTCAAGTTCGACCCGGCGTTACTCTTTAACCAGCAGTTCCAGTATCAAAACCGCATCTCATCAGAGTTCAACACTCTTTACCACTGGCACCCGCTGATGCCCGACTCCTTCCACATCGAGGACAGAGAGTACAGCTACAAAGAGTTTGTGTTCAACACTACTGTAGTGACCGAACACGGCATCAGCAATCTGGTGGACTCCTTCACTAAGCAGATCGCTGGACGGGTAAGGAGAAGCCAAAAATTGTGTTGACTAAAAATATTAAAGCTCTAATATAAAGAGTGGGTGGCTGACTTGTGTTTTCATTTATATTGTAGGTTGCCGGTGGCCGCAATGTTCCGGGATCCATTCTGTATGTGTCCATCAAGTCCATAGAAAACAGCAGAAAAATGCGCTACCAGTCTCTGAACGCCTACAGGAAACGGTTCAACATGAAGCCCTACAGCTCGTTTGAAGACATGACAGGTTAGCTCAAAGTCTTTGCTCAGGTTAAATTATTATAAGGCACATTGTCGCTGAGAGATTGAAGAGATTTGTTGCCAGCTTCTTAACACACCCAAGTGCTACAGAGCTTACAATCAAAGCTACCGTGTATGATTTTCAACAGTCAGTTATAGTCTAAGGAGAGGAATTTATTCCAATGACATTAAGAAACCCGATGTTCACTTTGTCTAAGATAGTGTAAGCAGGTTGTCCACACAGAGCTCAGAGCATAAACACACAAGAGAGGTCTCCTGCCTTCAGAGGCAAACATTAAAATTCCCTAATAAATAAGGATTTCATGTTGATTCAAAAGAGTGTGATTGAGGAGACTGTAAAAAAAATCTCTGTGTAAGGAAAGCAGCCTGACCAAGCACTAAAACTGTTTCCTTCTCTTTGGGTTTTGCAGGAGACAAAGAAATGGCTGCCATTTTGGAGGAGATGTACGGAGATGTGGATGCCGTGGAGCTCTACCCGGGTCTGCTGGTGGAGAAGCCCAGACCGAACGCCATCTTTGGGGAAACCATGGTGGAAATGGGAGCCCCGTTCTCTCTCAAGGGGCTGATGGGAAACGCGATCTGCTCCCCTGAATACTGGAAGCCGAGCACGTTTGGGGGCAGCGTTGGCTTCGAGATCATCAACACGGCTTCACTGCAGAAGCTCATCTGCAACAACGTCCGCGGTCCTTGTCCATTGGCGTCTTTCCACGTGCCCAACGTTCAGGAAACAGGCTCTGTGGTCATCAACTCGAGCACAGCCCACGCAAGCGACATCAACCCCTCTGTCATTCTAAAAGAAAGGACTTCTGAGCTCTAATCTTAATTCCTATTTGTTATTTTATTTTTGTATTTATTTATTATTTATTTATTTTTGTATTTATTATATATTTATAGAATTAAAAGGAGATAATTTCTTACAATGATTGAATGTTTTTATCTGTTTATTTATTGAAAGATTTAGTCTGAGAGAATAACTTATTGCCACATTAATGACCTCAGTCATGTCATTTGATACTTGAATGTTAGTTTACACATTGTTGCCTGTTACATTGTTGCCTGTTACAGTTGTTATGTTTTCATTAATGTAAGTGCATCCATATGACTGTAAAAATGCAAATACTTTTACAATAGACATAGTAAAGATAGAGAATGTGTCTAACGAAGCCCGGTTCATTGTAAGTGATATTTTTATAATAAAAGCTTCCAGGAAATGGTACATATTTCTCAGAAAAACTTGACACTGTTGCGTCTTTACTGTATTCCAATGCAGGGAAAAAGAAGGGACTTTTTCTGGTACCGTATGTTCTTTGTGGAATAGAGATTAAATGGAGCAAACAGATCATTCTTTACTTTATCAGTTGCCAATTATGTTTTAAACTAATTATAATCAGTTTTTACTTAGTCGCTTTAGCACATGTAATCCCATCACAGAGGAAATGCTCTAATACAGTGGTGGGCAAACTAAGGCCCAGGGGCCAAATGCGGCCTGTTGGCAGTTTAATCTGGCCTGTCAAGCATTTACTACTAATTTATTGATAATGAAACTCTGCATATAGGATGTAGGGGATGGGGCTAGATGGAGGCAGATGATAGTATAGATTGCTTACTTGATTATTTATGGCACAGCTTCACTTTTGAGAGTGTTAATTTCCTTGACCACTGAAAAAACAGCTCAGGTTACTTGGTCAGCCTCCAGAGGAGAGTGTTCTCAAATGTAGCACTGCTTTTACTAAATTGGCATTCTCCTCTGTTGTCATAAATCTTTGGAATAATTTGCAAACTGAAATTGGGAAACAGAGATCCAAATGTTTGCACACCTGGCGAAGAAATGGCTGTTATTTAAACAAGTTTGCATTCATTAGTGTTGAAAGTGGTTATGGATGGGATGAATGTATGAGAGAGTGTGTATGCAGAGTGTAAGTGAGATTGTATCTGGTAATGATTTTAAAGTAAATGACAGGTTGACTGTGTTTTATGATTTGTCTCCAGTTGTGTGTGTGTTTATTGATGTTTATTGTGTTTATTATATATTGTCAGGATCTTAGTGTTAGTCTTTTGTGTTCTAGTTTATCCCGTGTGTTCCGTGTCTCATTCTTAGTCAAGTGTGTTTTCCCTGCTCCATACTCTGGATACCATTTTGTACATTTTCTGTAAAAATAAACCCTGGGAATACCTCTGTCATGCGGGTTATGCATTGGAGTCCTTCTGCCTGTTCCGGACAGTAGGTCCTTGACAGTATTGACTGGTCTATTTATCCACTTTACAAATATTATTTTGCTATAACCTGGCACCAAAAGCTGCCCATTCTTTTTGGCAAAAAGCCTCCAGTTACGGTAAAATCTTGAGCTGTCTTGCGTGAACTGCACAATTGAGATCTCCTCAGAGTGGCTCAATGATATTGAGGTCAGGAGACTGAGGCCAGTCCAGAAACTTCACTTTATGCTGCTGTAGCCAATGACAGGTCGACTTGGCCTTGTGCTTTGGATCGTTGTCATGTTGGAACGTCCAAATACAACCCATGCACAGCGTCCGGGCTGATGAGTGCAAATTTTCCTCCAGTATTTTCTGATAACATGCTGCATTCATCTTTTCCTGTGCCTTTGTAGCTCACACATCCCCAAAACATCAGATCCACCTCCATGTTTCACAGTAGGAATGGTGTATCTTTCATCATAGACCTTGTTAACTCCTCTCCAAAAGGTTGTACCTGTTGGTACACGCTCACACTGGTTGTAGCTGTAGGTACTTGCTCACACTGTTGTACCTTTAGGTACACGCTCACACTGGCTGTAGCTGTAGGTACACGCTCACACTGTTGTACCTTTAGGTACACGCTCACACTGTTGTACCTTTAGGTACACGCTCACACTGGCTGTAGCTGTAGGTACACGCTCACACTGGCTGTAGCTGTAGGTACATGCTCACACTGTTGTACCTTTAGGTACACGCTCACACTGGCTGTAGCTGTAGGTACACGCTCACACTGGCTGTAGCTGTAGGTACACGCTCACACTGGCTGTAGCTGTAGGCACACGCTCACACTGGTTGTAGCTGTAGGTACACAACCTGGCTGTAGCTGTAGGTACACGCTCACACTGGCTGTAGCTGTAGGTACACGCTCACACTGTTGTACCTTTAGGTACACGCTCACACTGGCTGTAGCTGTAGGTACACGCTCACACTGGCTGTAGCTGTAGGTACACACTCACACTGGTTGTAGCTGTAGGTACACGCTCACACTGTTGTACCTTTAGGTACACGCTCACACTGTTGTAGCTGTAGGTACACACTCACACTGTTGTACCTTTAGGTACACGCTCACACTGGTTGTAGCTGTAGGTACACGCTCACACTGGCTGTAGCTGTAGGTACACGCTCACACTGTTGTACCTTTAGGTACACGCTCACACTGTTGTATCTTTAGGTACACGCTCACACTGGTTGTAGCTGTAGGTACACACTCACACTGGTTGTAGCTGTAGGTACACACTCACACTGGTTGTAGCTGTAGGTACATGCTCACACTGGCTGTAGCTGTAGGTACACGCTCACACTGGCTGTAGCTGTAGGCACACGCTCACACTGGCTGTAGCTGTAGGCACACGCTCACACTGTTGTACCTTTAGGTACACGCTCACACTGGTTGTAGCTGTAGGTACACACTCACACTGGTTGTAGCTGTAGGTACACACTCACACTGGTTGTAGCTGTAGGTACACACTCACACTGGTTGTAGCTGTAGGTACACACTCACACTGGTTGTAGCTGTAGGTACACGCTCACACTGGCTGTAGCTGTAGGTACACGCTCACACTGTTGTACCTTTAGGTACACGCTCACACTGTTGTACCTTTAGGTACACGCTCACACTGGTTGTAGCTGTAGGTACACACTCACACTGGTTGTAGCTGTAGGTACACGCTCACACTGGCTGTAGCTGTAGGTACACGCTCACACTGGCTGTAGCTGTAGGCACACGCTCACACTGGCTGTAGCTGTAGGCACACGCTCACACTGTTGTACCTTTAGGTACACGCTCACACTGGTTGTAGCTGTAGGTACACACTCACACTGGCTGTAGCTGTAGGCACACGCTCACACTGGCTGTAGCTGTAGGTACACGCTCACACTGGTTGTAGCTGTAGGTACTTGCTACAGTATGAGGACCCCCAGCCCATCTGTCATCTACCTTGGTGTCCCCCCCCCCTGTCCATCCTCCTTCTGTGGTTTTCCCTGAGTTTTTCTTTACCCAGATGGAAGGTTTAAGGACAGGGGATGTTGTCTAGTGCAGCCCATTGAGGCGGCTGTTGCTGTGATATTGGGCTATACAAAAATCTTGTCTTATCCCAGGTGAGGATGGTTACCTTTAGTAGCCACTCAAACCTGTTTGTGTCAACTTTTGTGAATGTTATCAGGCCAAAATCACCAAAGTAAACATTTGATCAGGGTCATTTGGGTAGTTTCTGTCATTATGATTTTAAAAGATTAAACACAGTTGTTTGAAAATAAATGGCTTCCCCCAACCACTAACTATGAGTGAAAGAAAGGTTTTAGGTTATCATTCATATTCTCTGAAAAATTGCCAAAAAAAATCACAAATTCTGCAGGGTATGTAAACTTATGAGCACAACTGTACATCTCATAGTCATCTCCACAGAGAAGTCCACTCAGGAAGAATTTGTGCTGCTGAAGCACTTTTACTTTCAGCAGATCAGATAAAACATGCAGACACTTATCCAACATGTGCAGGTGTTGAGGTAATGTGGCATGATTCATGGAAAAGTTCCACCAGATAGTTTCAGATATCCTTCCTAGTTACATAAAAGACTGAAAAGACCCCTCCCCCCGCACCTCTTCAGTAACTCCATAGACAACTTAATACTGTATTTTTTTCTAACTTTAATTAGTGTTTTTGCACCAACATGCTACAAGTAATTTGTTGTATTGTGTAAAAGCTTTTTACTGCACCTGGCAATAAACCTTCTGATTCTAAAGAAAAAGGAATCTTTGTGTTGTTTGGTGTACGCTTTATTGCACGTCACAAAAAGAAATACGGGTGAACGAATGACCTGGCTTTGCATTGGATGATGTGGGATTTGTCGGAAATGTTGCTGTGCACAATGAGGTGTGAAAACTAGTGTCCGGTCCAAAACCAACAGCAGTAACAGAAAGCTTGCACACTGGAAGGCGGGCAAATGAATCAAGCAAATTTCCAGGGCTCCCACTCCAAAACCAACTTGGTGGGAGGACTGTAAACGTGACTGGAGCCACATCAGGATGAATCAGATCAGCAGAATCCCACCAAAACGTGGACAATGACAAGCTACACTTTCCCATCATTTATACATGTATTACTGAAGATACAGAGGCACATTTACTCTCTCCCCTCTGAATGATTAGAGCTTAATCACACACACAATCAGGAAATCACATTAATTAAGTCATGTGCATCAGTTGTCATCGCTCTGAACTTCCCAGACAGTGCCCCATGTCATAATCTTTGTTTTTGCTACAAAGGACAAAGCAGAGGATTCCCCATCACAGGGACTTGGCCCATCCCAGCATGAAAATGACCTAATTGAGCGTGCTAATTATTTGTTTTCCTCGCTGTCAGATGCCCGATGGTGGGTGTTATTAATCCATTGTGCACAAATGTGTGACAAGCTCAATGGCTTTGAGATCCAGAGGGGAACACATCTCGCTTTATGTGGCGGTAATGAGCAAAGGCAGGGCGTGGGCTGGCTTTGGGACCAGATCAGGAGGCTTCACTGACGTTTTTTTATTTTGACCAGTTCTGGTACTGTTTGGACTTTGACTCAGTTTTGAGGACATGAGCCAAAACCAGAATTACGTGACGTGTTGCAAGTGCAGAGACTAGGATCGAGTGGGAGCTGGTGTGGGTCAACTCCACACGTGAAGCACTGCCACTGAGGCCGCTGCTCTTAAGGACTTACTGAACTGTGTTCGCTGTGAACAAACTGGTAATTTTATTTAAAACTGACAGAGGTCCGCTCTACAGAATGGATTTTAAAATTCTGTTTTGAACATTCAAAGCCCTTTAAAACCTGGCCCCCTCCTACGTTCTTCTTCAGCCACCCTCCTGTCCGCTCCATCTGCAGCCTTCAGCTGCTCCCCTCCCCAACTCTGGAACGCTCTCCCACAACACATGTGTACAATAACATCTCCGGTCACCTTCAAATCCAGTCTAAAAACCCATTTGTTTACAATAGCCAACAATACCTGACACCCATCACTATTATGATTTCATTTTTTAATATTATTTCTTGTATTTTATGCTTATGTTGTAGATTGATATTTCTTCTTGATCGATGTGTTTGACTGTAAAGCGACCTTGAGGGTCCTGAAAGGCGTCTAAAAATAAAATGTATTATTATTACTTATCCCTTAAAGAAAGGCAGTTGTTCCTTGTGTACTGTCAGAAGTCCATCTCAATCTCTGGGCCAGTGCCAGTATTGTGTAAATATAACATACTTATAGCTGCATTTTGCCTATTTCCTGTGTCTATTGTGGGATCATTTACATTGGATTATTGGTTTGCAAATGCTGACTAACATCCAAGTCCTCAGATTTGGTGATGTTTATTTACTGTTGTTGGGTGGCAGCTTGTAAAGCATCAGGAAGATGCACATTTGTCACTGTCTATGAAATCAGTCTTTGGAAATGAGCTCATTTTCAATCCGACACATTTGAACAGCAATCTGTCATATTTTCATTAGCACACATGCACCAGAGTTTACAGCATGGTGACTGCTGTGAGTTTAGCCTTAGGCATAACATTGGCAGGAGATTAACCCAGTTACTTCAAGCTACGTTAATAAAAACTGGTCTTTCCTATAAACTGTGAATGTATCTATTGTTGGATTTTGAGTCAACGTCACTGCTGTACTTTAGAGCTTATGTCATAGGGAGGGATATGACACGGGAAACCCTGTAATTAAGGTGATCCTATAGGATAGAAAAGAACACTAGGATCAAGGGAAGGGCAATGAAAAAAGTAGCATACAATGAGACATTGTGCAACAAAAAGGAAGTGTAGTATGAGTCATCATTGTTTATACCCATATCAGACGAAGATAAACTTTTTTTCTACAGTTGGCACAAGAAATTTCCAGGTAACATTAGTATAAATGGGGGAAATGGAATATAGTCGAAACCTGGGCCTACGTGTGACTGTTTGTGTGAGGAATGTCGAGTCGTATTGCTTGTTGCGATTCAACCTGCATTTTTCAGGTTACCGGAACTAAATGTGTCAAAACTGTAAATTGCCCACAGTCCCTTTTAAGGTCATGAAGACGGTAATGAGCTTTGTCCAAAACAATGTTGCATGATGACAAAAGACACAAACAGCTGTTAAATGTCTCGTTCACACAGTCAGGTGAGCAGAGATAACATCATATCTATACAGTTACTCATCCCACACATGATACTAGAACACCTGATTTATGACAGAACCATTTAAAGACCTTTTAAATGAAGCAGCGAGAGCGTTATGTCACATACCAGAGACGTTAGAGCAGTTCTTTGTTTATCTAACTTCATTCTCAGATCAACTACACCTAAACAATCTGTGGGAACTGCTGGAGCATTTTCTGTTCAAAGACCGCATGTACTGTATAAGGGATCTGTAATTATGTGTGACACATGCATAGGGTGGTAACATAACACTGGTGCATATCATTTAGGGTGTACCAGTGTTTAATCATTCATCAAGACTCATACACTTATTCATTTCTGTCCTACATTTTGTGTATTTTACATAAAACTTTTAAAAAAGATTTAATTGTGTAATCTTTGTTGGTTGTACAACAGACAATGTACACACAGGTTAGACACGCATCATCAGTTTATCTAGTTCTCCGCTTGTCTTTGGATGCTGGGGGCAAACTAAAGACTCAATTTCACAATTTCAAAGGATAAAACATGCAAAGTCGACATAAAATGACCCATAGCCGGTGACTGAAGCATTTTTTTATTTTCTTTTACTGATACGGGAGAAACCATGCATCACTCTTGCAATCAACCATGTGGAAAATGGATGGTTCATTAAATATCTGTGTGAGCATTTCTAGGGAAAGTAAAGTTTAGTATAAACAAGTAGTGTAAGGAAGGACAGAAAGCAACAGGGTCAAAAGTTGGGCCATGTTTTGTGGACCACATGTGCAACAAAGCACTTGTCCATTCAGCTGCAGATGAACACCATAGTCCATTAATTGTGAGCTATGATGACGAGGTCCAATGATCGGCTCAGGGAAATTGGTAAAGGGTGCAAGGAATAATTGAAATGCATAGTGCCTCTATCTGAAATACAATTTAAATTTAAGATATGTGTAAGGTTGATTTCGCCAGTACTCTGTAATATTAATGTAGCAATAACATCACAAGGGTGTAGAGGCTGTATTACAAAAAGTCTGTAGCAATATGTTCAGTCCAGACACTTACGACAAGGTGACTGTCACTCAGAGATTGGTATCAGTCTTGTTGCCTTCTCATACTTTACTGACAGTGACTAACTACATTTAACTGCCAACACAATAAATGTCAAACGTTTTGTCTGAAAGCTTTTCAGAGTTTTCTCAAATTACTAACAGGCCAATCATAGCTCCCACACCTGGAAACACCTTACAAATCTAAAATATTTGAACTAAATTTTCCCTTGGGGATTAATAAAGTTGATCAACCGGAAGGGGGTAATGGTTTGTGGATATACATTTAATATATAATATAAATCTGGCGGTAAAGAATCTACGTTCCTACTCTCACCTAAGGTCATGAGCTTTGGGTCATGACCGAAAGAACAAGATCCCAGATACAAGCGGCCGAAATGAGCTTTCTTCGCAGGGTGGCGGGCGCTCCCTTAGAGATAGGGTGAGGAGCTTGGTCACTCGAGAGGTGCTCTAAGTAGAGCCGCTGCTCCTCCACATCGAGAGGAGCCAGCTGAGGTGGCTCAGGCATCTGGTTCGGATGCCTCCTGGACGACTCCCTTGGGAGGTGTTTCGGGCATGTCCCACCGGGAGGAGAGCCCGGGGAAGACCTAGGACACGCTGGAGGGACTATATCTCTCGGCTGGCCTGGGTACGCCTCGGTATCCCCCCGGAAGAGCTGGAGGAAGTGTCTGGGGAGAGGAAGTCTGGGCGTCTCTGCTTAGATTGCTGCCCCTGCGACCCAGCCCCCAAATAAGCGTTAGAAGATGGATGGAATCTGGTGACATGCAGCGAAAAGCATTTGTAAATGTGTTTTTTACAAAGAGAGTGATTCTAACAATACTTCACTGTGAATAATTCCGTCTTCCTGCACATATGTTTCATATTTGTATCACTAACTCGCCGACAAATTTAATAAAAGTGTTTTGTAATTATTGGAGAACTCACTGATAGGGATCTACAGAGATTTGTATTTCGACTGAATCTGCTGCACACACAGACCTCTGTCCCTGTGAAGTCATAATCAGGTTGTGTGTGAGGCCTACATAAGAGATTTTAACAAATCCTTGCAATTACCAATATATCTTTGGTCCTTGACATTATAGTCATAAGAAAAGTCTTTTAGAATGAATCAAGGTGTTTCTTTAGGAGTCTGGTTTATGAATCAGACACATAAAAGCTCTTGAGAGATGATTAAAAGAGGGGCTTATCAGGCTTATTTTGTGGTTTCTTAAGAAAGTACATTAAAAAGAAAAGTCTATGATAAATTTTTCAGAGAATGCCGGTCCTCTGTTTAGACATGCTCTTATTTTACAATAGAGTATGTGTAACGCAGGGTGGGAAACAGAAGCAGCACAGACTAAAGCTGCTTTGTCCATTTTGTGTAAAATAATATTATGAAGGCTCCCAAAACAGGGACCCACCAAACTATGTCTTTCTTATAAAATAATTTAAGTGAAATATGAGACACAGAGTTTGAGTTCGGCTCAGGTTGATTTCAATTTTTTCCAGAACAGGCAAATTCAAAGAACGATTGCAAACATAGGGTCTCATTTATGAAGCTTTTTATCTAGACTTTTCTACTTAAGCCCTACTCAGGTCATTTCTGGCATTCACCAATGTTTTCTTAAACAAAGGTCTTCAAACAAATCCTAAAAACAGGCCTGAAATGAAGGATGCTTATAATATTATCAGACTTACATAACAGCAAAATATTCTAATTAAATAAATATTAAACGGATAGACACACAGTTAAAATGAATCAAAGTGTCTGAGAACGCTTCATGAATTCCACATACAGTAGATTGTAGTTTAAGGTTCTTCTCGAAAGTACGTTTATGAAGCTTCCTTCAAAAACAGCAATGAATAAGGCCCATTGTTCTGACTGATGTTTTTGTTTTTTCATTTTGTTCTACTGAATACAGTTTTACACAATACATCTTTTTTATATTATATTTTTTGGCCACACCTTAAATACCAAATATCATCTCTTTAATTCCTTATGACAATTAAGCATGAATGGACTGTTGAGACTGTCACACTGTTGTTGCGTGATGGCACGGTGTCATAAGTGCGTCTCATAACACACTTTGACGGTGAGTAATGAGACGAAACCGATCACTTTTTTCACATAAAGCTTGTTCTATGTTTGCATGATGTAATTACCTAAACTAGCTATGTATACTTGTTAAAATATCAACAATCACCAGCCTCAGTGGATTGTTTGAGTAGTGCTTCAGACCCAGGAACACGGCCACTGCCTTAATAAGCCAACATTACTGTTCACTTCCTGTAAATTTGATGCAACTGTGACTTCATCTCACCTGTGGGAAATGTTTTTACTGTAAACTGTCTTTTTGACTGACTAATAAATAATAGTACAGTGTTAATAGGATTGGAATCTATATCCTCCTCACGTTAGCCCCATTAACCGCTGATTGTACCGTCTTGACTGTACGTGTGACCTTCCATCAACATGCCCTGCTCTGAAAAGTTCCATGAGGCATATTTATACAATGTTGTCACAACATGTAACAGTGTGGAGCCCATAGTCAAGAACATATAAATGCTTCCTGTTTAGACTGAACTGTATATGGGATCACACAACATCCTGCTATAGGCATAAGAATGAGCAATGCTGAAGGGGCTGCAGTACCCCCTAAAATAAAACATTTGATCAGTTTTGTTTGTCCTAGTAATTCCACTTGTGCAATGGTCTTCATCTTTCTCATAACATTGCATTCAGAACAAAACATTATGTGCTTCTCTTCCAGCAATGCTTAGTTTGTCTTCACTGGAAAGCTGTAGGAACAGGTTTTTGGCTTTAAATATTGCTACAAAATTCACAAAAACGCAGGGTTCTTCATATTCATATGATTGAAACTGAGGACCATGCTATAAAACTGCACACCCAAAACTTAAAATCAAGCAAAGGAGGGCCCTGTCAGCACTGGACCACAGCCACACTGAGACACTAAGAAGAGATCCAACAAGTGATTACAAGAAGAAGGTCATAGACTCTCTGCAGAGACTGAAGAAGGACCAAGTCATTGATCAATCTCTTTACACCAGGCTGTATCCTGGGAACACCACTCCATGTATCTGCAGCTAACCCAAAATACACAAGGAAGAAATTCCACTAAGGATTTTCTACAAACACAACATTCCAGTTCACTTTACACCAGGAAACACTCTGGATCTAAAACTGCTCCATCCTAAAGATAAGATCCCCTCAAACAAACAGAGTAATGTGGTTTATGCAGTTCAGTGAAGAGTGCAGTTACAGTTATGTTGGAGAAACTAAATCAACAGCTTCACAAGAGGATGTATCAGCACAGAAGACCTGAGTCTGCAGTCCACCTCCACCTCAGAGAGAAAGGGCATTCCTTAGAGGACAGCAATGTCCGAATTTTAGCGAGAGAGTGTTGCCCACTATTTACAACAGTGTCCTGAAACCTAAATCAAAACAGTTTCACTCTAGAACAACACCTGAATGGAACAGAACACTAACAACCCACCTGAGCCTTTAACGACTCTCACATCAGTCACACTGCCCTTTTTGTAGTAACAACTATGAGACCAGAACAGCTTGGTCCAATCGGGAGATATAAGCTCTGCTCTTGTATCAGTTGATCTCAGAACTGATAAAGTCTCTTGGAATTAGAGAGAAAATGCAGAAATATATGATAAATAATTCATATTATTTTCAGTTTGTGCAGCACACACAATTCAGAAAAAGAAGACCTTCCCAGCCTCCTGATGTCATTCAGAAATGCAAATATGTCAACAAAGAGGAAGCAGGTTTGAAATGTTATGAATGGGGATACACCTAGATAAAAAAATCTCACTTCTTACAGGTCTTTTGTGTTGATAATTGTAATGTTGTTGGAATGACATTGTGTATATGAATGAAACGCAACCAGCTGGATTTCCTTAGCTCAATGATGTAACGCTTAAGAAAATATTTCTAAACTCCCCCGTCACTTTTCTAACTCTTTGGAGCAGTGACGAGTCTAGAAAAGCCATCACATAGGATATGCACAGCTAATTTTAAAATACTTTCCTTCTGAAGTGTGCAACAAATGTATAAGGTGTGGCGCTGGCTGAGACTCAACACAAACGACCGACCGGCTCTGGGGAACAATTGGTTTCTGTTGGCAAACGACACAAACTCACATACTTTCACTCCAGTTTTGAAAGAAAACTCAGGTGGTTAATATAAATCAGTGCTACAACTGTATTTATAGTATTATTTGTCCGATAGGTACAGTATAAAGTAAATGGTGGGCAGAGAGGCCAAAATCTGTCAAATCCAGTAAAAGAACTATGAATGGAAGTAGATAATGATCAATAATATGTCAGATTAAAAAATGTTGCAAACAAAGAGTTGCAAATATAAAATACTAAACTGTAGATTCAAGCTTTACTTCAATAAGCTTCTTGCTCTTGCTTTTTGAATCAGTTCCTTAAATACTCAAATGAAAGAAAGAAAATCTATTCAACTATTAATACAATTTTTGCCTTCATTTAATAGCAAAACGTAGCTAGTCAGAGGTGCATGAGACTGGGCAAATGACCCGAACCGGAATCAAACCTGGGTCGGCCAAACACGTGGCACACTCTCCACCAGGCGAGCCACCGAGGGGCTTTAACAGAGCAGATTTAACTGATTTCTACCCTCCATTGATCATTAACTCCTCACTCTCCTTTGCTTTTGTCCCTCAAACTGTCAGCCATTACCCCAATCTCTCAAACTACCAGCCTACAACCTCGCATTCCTATCCAGCAGCGGTGGTTAGGTGTGGTTGCAGCAGTCTGTTTAACCCCTTTCAACACAGCACAGAAACAGCTCTCCTCAAAGTTACAAATGATCTCCTCCTTTCCTCACCACGTCAATATTCTCAGTCATCAGCCGCTCCATCCTTCTCTCTCTCCTCAAGAAATCCCTCAACATTTTCATTTTCAAATGTCAGCAAGTGTCAGTTTGGACCCAGACCATACTGTGAAGATATGAACAGTGTTTAACTTTTGGATGTTAAGCCAAAAAGACGGCAAGTCCAGTTAGTGTTAATTGTTGTCCCTGCATTTAAAAAAAAAAAACCTGACAATTCTGGCTTTACTTCCGTTATTTTAATAATTTCTTCATTTTTATTTAAATTGTTTATTTATTTATTGATCACTTGATAGACAGTTTTGTTTGCTATGTGCTTTGTGTTAGAGAAAATAAAAGTTGTCTTACCCACTTGTTTATTCCATGCATGAACTATTGAACACTGGGGCCCCCCAAGGATGTGTGCTGAGCCCCTTCCTCTTCACCCTGCTGACCCATGACTGCACACCGTCACACAGCTCTAACCTCTTTATTAAGTTTGCAGATGACACGACTGTGGTGGGTCTCATTAGCAACAAAGATGAGACAAACTACAGGAGTGAGGTGAGCCGCCTGGCTGGGTGGTGCAGTGACAACAATCTCTCTCTGAACGTGGAGAAGACGAAGGAGATTGTTGTAGACTTCAGGAGAACACACACTCAGCACGTTCCTCTGACCATCAACGGTGCGACTGTGGAAAGAGTGAGTAGCACCAAGTTCCTGGGTGTGCACATCACAGAGGACCTCTCCTGGACTGAAAACACCACAGCACTGGCCAAGAAATCAAATCAGCGTCTCTACTTCCTCCGCAAACTGAATAGAGCCAGAGCCCCACCCCCCATCATGTACACCTTCTACAGAGGCACCATCGAGAGCATTCTGTCGAGCTGCATCACTGTGTGGTATGGCGCCTGCAACGCGTCCTGCCGAAAGACTCTGCAACGCATAGTGAGAACAGCTGAGAAGATCATTGGTGTCTCTCTCCCCTCCCTCCAGGACATTTATGACATTTATTCATTCAACATGGAACTGATGTCACTCCACTACCTTATCAGTCAGTAAATAACTGCTCTTGGACACTTGTCACTTTAATCAGACAAGATATTTTAATAAGTGATTTTTTTGCACTAAAAAAAAAAAATCGTTTAACTGCACTGTTGTTCACTTTTTATTGTTCACTTATTGATTTGCACAATATCTGTCATTTACCTTGCGCTGCTTTATTTAACTTTATTTTTAGCTTTATTTTTAATTTTATTATGTATCTTTTTTATCATTTCCCTTATTGTATAGTTGTACCTACATTTTTATATTTGATCCAGTTATTTTTTAGGCTTTAATGTTAATGTTATCTGTATGCACCGGGGACTGAGAGTAACGCAATTTCGATTCTCTGTATGTATGTACTGTACATGTGGAAATTGACAATAAAGCAGACTTGAAACTTGAAACTTGAAACTATTACTACTAGGCAAGGCTTCACAATTATCATTTGACTATTAAAATCCTTAGTTGTGGACACCCCTAACTTCACAACTCACTCCACTCTCACCTACTGCCTCGCTGACATAAAAAACCTGATGCAGCACAATTTTCTCAAACTCAACTATAAAAAAATCAAACATTATCATAATTGGGCCAAAAACAACACCAAATCCACCAATAATTTCTCCTTGCACAGTGACCAAACCATCGTCTTTACAGCCTCAGTTGTTCGTTACCCTGGCATTCTTCTCGATACCAACCTCTCTATTGCACAGCACGTCACCTACAAAACACCGCCCATCCCTCTCCTTCGCTGCAGCTGAAACCCTCATCTACGCTTTTATCACTTCCCGCATTGACAAATGCAATAGCATTCTTTATGGTACATCCTCCTAAACTCAGTAAACCCAAAACATTCCTCCGAGATTTTGGTCCATATTGACATGATAGCATCATGCAGATTCTTCCATGATGCAAATCTCCCGTTCCACCACATCCCAAAGGTGCTCTATTGGATTGAGATCTGGTGACGGTGGAGGCCATTTGAGTAAAGTGAACTCAAGAAACCAGTCTGAGATGATTTGAGCTTTGTGACATTATCCTGCTGGAAGTAGCCATCAGAAGATGCACTGTAGTCATAAAGGGATGGATATTGTCAGCAACAATACTCGGGTAGGCTGTGGCATTTAAACAATGCTTGTACAATGTCTCAATTGGTACTAAGGTAAAGTGTGCCAAGAACACACCATTACACCACCAGCACCAGCCTGAACCGTTGAGACAAGGCAGGTTGGATCTATGCTTTCACATTTACATTTATTCATTTAGCTGATGCTTTTATCCAAAGCGACTTACATTGCTCTAATGTAATTACTGGTCGAAGGACAACCGCTCTACCACTGAGCTACTACCACCTTTCATGATCTTAACTCTAAATTCTGACTCTACCATCTGAATGTCGCAGCAGAAATTGAGACTCATTAGACCAGGCAATGTTTTTCCAGTCTTCTATTGTCCAATTTTTGTGAGCCTGTGTGAATTGTAGCCTGTGTTTCCTGTTTTTAGCCATCAGGAGGGGCACCTGGTGTGGTCTTCTGCTGCTTCAGGGTCCGACATGTTGTGCGTTCAGAGATGGTATTCTGCAGAACTTTGTTATAACGAGTTGTTATTTGAGTTACTGTTGCCTTTCTATCATCTCTAACCAGTCTCCTCTGACCTCTGACATCAACAAGGCATTTTTGTCCACACAACTGCCGCTCACTGGATATTTTCTCTTTTTCGGACCATTCTCTGTAAACCTTAGAGATGGTTGTGCATGAAAATCCCAGTAGATCAGCAGTTTTTAAAATACTCAGACCAGCCTGTCGGGCACCAACAACCATTCCAGGTTTAAAGTCACTTAAATCCCCTTTCTTCCCCCATTCTGTTGCAGGCTTTAAACTTCAGCAAGTTAACTTGACCACTAGATGTCTAAATGCATTGAGTTGCTTCCATGTGACTGGCTCATTACCAATTTGTGTTACCAAGCAATTTAACTGGCGTACCTAATAAAGTGGCCAGTGTATAAATACAGTATATAAATATGGTGGTGGTACTCGGGACTGGTTTTGAGACAGGTCCATTTGTTAAAGGTCTTGTCTTGGTGTCAGAGGTCTCTGAATTTTAAATCAAAACCAGTCTTAACCCTCTTAGGGCAACACGTTTATTTGTCCAACGTCATACAACTGCCTCATTTACCAAACACAAACCCCTTCTCCATGTTTGGTCTTGGTTGAGACTTGACTTGAGCGGGTTTTTAAACTGGAATCTCTCTCAGCGCATCATACACACATCTTTGTCTTGCCTCAGTCTTAACCACTAATGATCCTGATACAATCAGACACGGCTTAGTTTTGGTTAATGTTGTTGTTTTTTTATGGTCCATCTCCAGACTTCTCCTGAGGTGTGAGTAAAGGGTAACGCTCAGTGAATGGATGATTGTTGACCAATGTTGTGGGGTGTTGGTCCATTTTGTTTATTTTTTAACAGGATGCAATGATGTCAGAAACTGTGTCTGTGAGGAATGGATTAATGACAGCCACATCAACTGTAACTGGTCTGAACCACTCTGAGCTGCTCCTGTTGAAAATGTAATTACCACTGAATCACTCTGTGTGTGTGTGTGTGTGTGTGTGTGTGTGTGTGTGTGTGTGTGTGTGTGTGTGTGTGTGTGTGTGTGTGTGTGTGTGTGTGTGTGTGTGTGTGTGTGTGTGTGTGTGTGTGTGTGTGTCAGCTGTGATGTCAGACAGGAAATCCTGTACTGTAAGGACAGAGTAGATATTTTACACTGTTATTACTAATCACTATTTATGTATTTATTCATTCATTCATTCATTCATTCATTTATTTGTTTGGGCCAAATCATATTTTTTACTAAATGAGAACCCCTTGTCTGATTTATTATCTGATTTCAAATTTCCACTATGAAATTATACACTACTTCCTACTACTTCCTGTTCACTGTTCTTAAATAAGAAATATTTGATAGGAAAAAAAAATGTAAATGTTTTGCGCAAAGTTGGTTTATCTGTCTTTGTTATATTCTAATAGTGTCAACATTTTTGTCACGATCGCCACATCTCTTTCTTTATTCATTATTTGTGATTGCAGCTTGTGTATCTGCAGCTCCTCCCTGTGGAATCTCAGATATGACTTAAATGAAAAGGTTGGGCGGATTTGTGTGAGAAAACAAATGCATAAAGCTGTAATTATCCCACTAGCTCAGCATTTACAAGCAATAAAACATACAGTCAATCTTTTCATCTCTAAACACAAATACTACTCCTACTTCTCCTACAACAGTAAAAAATCACTTACTCACGTTTTGTATTTTTACTGATTGTATATCATTTACTACATCGATCACTGCCTTAGTCTCAAGCAGTGTGTCATTTCTTCCTCCACGGAAGTTCAAACACTCACAAAGAAGTGATGATGAGGGAGGTCTGTTGGTTAAAAACAGAAACAACAGCATTGTTCAAGAATGAATAATATTTATGAATGACTGGAGAGTAACGGCAGCAACTGGACGGATGAGGTGTCCCCCATGGCTTCCTCCCTCCCTCCCACGCACATGCTCTACTGGTTGGACTCAGCCACAAACAGGAATTACTGTGGACACATTCAACCACATTAAAGTAGCAATAAACAAATCTATTCCTGTGTGTAACAACTTTCTCTAACTCCCCAATAACCACAAAGAACCACAAGGGTCGTGTGCTTCAAAGGAGATGCACTGGAGCTTTTTATTCAAATATTTCTTCTGCTTATAAAAGTCCCACACACTTCATTTAGTGCCAGTCACGTTGATCTTTCTCGAGGCCGATGTAGATAAGGATGAGGAACAAAGATCAGCTGGTAGATGAGAACGTTGCCAGGCTGCTCAGCTTCTTCTTCCTTCTTATTTTTTATTCAAAAAGGATATCTCTCCAGTCAATCAAATATTTTTCTTATGAACCATGGCCTTGGATTTGAAGGTGACCAAGGTAAAAAGTCTGTAAAGGGTATGGTTTGACAATATTAATATTATAACACTGAGCGAGAAAAAAAACTATTGATGCTATTCTGTGGTCACCTATGGACTGCCTTCCTGTCTGATTGGATATTTAAAGCAACAAAATTGAGTAAAATTAGCTACAGATATCTTAAATTCTATAATAAACTCAACGTGTGGGGCTTAAATTGCAGGGATTACTTCGTAGTTGTACCTCAGACTTATACTTTTTTGTAATTACCTGCTGATGACACATTACAGTTTGTTGTGTTCATATTTTTCAGGATACTTCCAAGATGCTGCAATTCAGATTCAAACTTCGTGACATTCGTGACTGGATGTATTTGGGAAAATAACTTTTGCCCACAATGACTCACTGATGCGCCAAAGGTTATTTTCTTGTAATTTGCTCCACAAGACCCCAGCATTGTTCGTGCATTTGCAGTGTTTCCATGCAGACGCTCAGCCACATGCATAACACAGACAGACATAACATTTAGACAATCTCATGTCTGTATTTAAACCATATGGCACTGGCACGATCTTCATTCATCCCCATCTCTCTTTAGTGACCGGAGATTTAAACATTTCCCAATATTTCACCTTCGTTCAACTTCAAACGTTCACTGGAAGCTTCAAACTGACAAATATGGTAACTTTTCAAAGCGTTACTCATGCAAGGATTTCTTTGCTGTGGAAATTCCCACTAACGTGCCATATTACCAACAGGTTTAGAGGTCATCCAGTTCATGCCAGACAAAATTCATCTAGAAGTAACATCTGACCATAGCTTTTACACATTTCTCGCTCCAGTGACCGAACAGGCCTGTCTCTGACGATCAATACTGACAATTCATAAACTTTTCAGCCAAATACTTGAAACTGCAACACAAATTGTAGCTGGAGAATTCTGGAGACTGGGATTTGTGAATGCCCAGAGTAATTTGTGCGTTTTGAGATATGCATGTTGTTGGCGGAGAGTATGGGTGTTACATTCATTATTTGGAATGAAACCTCAGTGTATTGCCAAAACTAACTCCAAAATATGTCCATTTGTCATTCAGTTGTTTGCTGTTTGAATGTGAAAACCTATGTGCAGTCCCATTTGAGTGAGATTTTTGCACAGTATACATTACAGTAGACCCCAAACCCAATGTATTATATGCATTTTTGAGATTTAATCAAATGTATTTTGTGAGGAAATAATTTCTCTTTTTGAATATGTATCAAAATACAAATAACTTGATTCTCAGTTGACTTGAAAGCCATTGCTCGAATGAAAACGTGTCTGAGTGATGTGGAAGTGAAAAGTCCTGAGTCAGGACTGCACAAATATTTGAGCTCGTTGTTCCTTAAATAAAGCAAAGCTGGATTTTCAGACAGCCTCATAGCTGTAAGACCCATCTGTCATAACACCGGAAAAGCAAAATTTCTCATAAAAGTGATTCAATGTCACCAGAAAAATAAAGAAACACGTTTTCTCTATAACAACACAGTGCCAACTCATAAAACACTTTGCAGAGAATACAGTAGTACACTATTATTTGCTCTGAAAAACCATGTGTACCAAAATGTAGGTAGTATTATACCTTCACTTGAATATTGAAGAGAACATGTAACTTTTACTAAGATATATTTACTACATTCAGTTTAGCTTCTTTTCTTTTCACCCTAAACCAAAGTATTTTCTATCAATGTTTGTTCCAACTCATAAAACATGTCATAGTTTAGTATCATTATATTATCATATTATGCTCTTTTCTCAAAACCAGACGTGTCCAAAGTACCGGCCCCGGGGGCAGTCATGGCCCAAGGTGAGATTTTATGTGGTCCTCATCTTCTGTGGTAAAATGTATTGTTTATGGCCCCAACAACAGCAGCTTCATACAATCAAGTTTAAATTCGAGTTCTAAAACCTGTTCAAATTCAAATAAAACCTGTTCCACCTAACCCCTGTTCAAATCCACAAAAACAAATAAAAAATCAGCGTAAGGTTTAAATACAAACATAAACCACTTTATGGTTTAAACTATTAGTGAGGCTTTCATTTTCTCTGACAATTGTTTCCCATCTTACGTTCTTAAAAAACTGACCAGAATCTGATAAGATTAGATTACTACAGTCAGACAGCTTCCATTTATCTTGCTGTTTCAGCTTGAAGACTTTTTTTGTATATAACTAGGTCATATTGATAGCTGTTTCCCACAAAAGCTGCTACCAACACAATGGGCTTATCTGAGGAATACCCACACACGTCTGACTCAACTAAGAAATTTGAGGAGTTACTTTTATACCGGAGCCACGTGGGACAGACGCCCGGGAATAATTAGAGATTTTATTACCAGTAAAGCAGCGTTTTCAATGGGCCTACGTTTCACAATCCACGTATCTACACCTTTATTTTCTCTGGGTGCCCCTTCATCATGGGCCCTGTCTGCACAGCTTACAGTCAGGCCCTGGGATAGCAGTAACAGAGTTACTGATTTTGTCGAGGAAGCTAGTAACAGCCTGGGGGATTAAAAGGAAGTGTTTGCTTAAAGCACATTGAGGGAATTTTTATTCTCCTTACTCATTTATTAATGAACAGCAAATACTAAGTTACTAATAAGTTCCTGTTTGAATACCTTTTAGCAGGCTATAGAAGGATTGTTGAGACTAAAGGAATATCAGAGTCTCTCGTACTTATTTGAAACTACCATTTACTCATTTTAGTTTTGGTCCCTTTATTCTCGATACAGCAGTTTGGAAACATTTTACTGCTAATAAAGACAATGGAGGTAAAGGAAAATATCATTATCTTAATATCACACACACACACACTGGGCCAGGACTCCCCTGCAAAAGAGATTTGTAATCAGTGGAGCTTTTCTGGATACATAAAAATAACAAAAAAATAATAAAGTCAATGGTGTTCTGTCAAACTCTTTCAACAGAAATCACTGATAAATCATTTGTGGAAATCAACATGGCTCTGAAATTCCTGTATGGTTCATGAATGTAAAGGTCTCATATCAGCAAGTTCTCAAATACAGGCACTGGTATTAAACTGTCAGTTTATGTTTTTGCAAATGGTAAGTCAAATCAATTTATTTAAAGAGAAATTAATCACAATAACATTTACACAGAAGCAGGTCTCAACCGTATTCTTTAGTTCAGTTTAGAGAGAAACTGAACAATCTTCTATGAGCAATCACTTGGCAACACTGACAAAGGAAAAACGGTCTTTTACCATACACAGAAACCTATACAGACCCCGGCTATGGGTTAACAATAATAAGTATAGTAACTGTATTAGTAACTCCTTCTGGAAATCTCCAAAATTCATTTTAAATACTGAAAGCAGAACCACTAATGGCTAATTCCTTGGTCACTGTCAGTTTATATTTTTGCAAATGCTATGGTTTCGTTTTTTGAATCATTTACTGTGGAGCTGACCGCAGAGGGACTTTTACCAGACTCCTGACTCCTGAAGAAATAAATCAGTTATTGTGCATGCACAATGTGTAACTGTGACATTATGTTTTACGAAATAACATCTGCATTAAAAACCATCCCCTTCTTGTTAAACATTGTGTAATTGAATTGTCAATATTTACTCACAGTTTTATCGGCCACCATTAGTTCGTGTCAAACAATTGGAGCTCTCCTTTTTCCAGAAGCAAGCTATGATTGACAAGCCCGTTCAGGACTGAATATTCTCATCTATTAAAGTCCTTGATGATAAAGTCTAGATGACGTCTTAAGGTCTCGTTTTTTTCAGAGACGATTCCTGTTACAATATGACTTTAGGTCAATAAAAAGTTTTTGTATCTTATGCACATTGTAATTTTAATTACAATTGTAAATGATAACTTTATTTACTATATAGGCCTTTTCGCAACAGGGTTAGAGAAAGATAAAGAAAAAATAAATCTAAAAAACTAAAACTAATACTGTAATGGTTTTAAACTGTATTGACTTGAAAAGAATGTAAAGTGCATGAACAAAGTGCAAGTGAGACAAGGCCACAGAGGCAGCAGGCTGACCTCTAGTGACTAAACAAATGAACAGTAGCAGCATTTGACCTGGATACACCCAGCTGTGTTTACGTAACACACTCTCTCTATGAATGGAGCACAGACATACAGCCTTGAGCTCACTGTCCCTCGGGAAGCCCTCTGTGAACGCTTTTGAACCTGGCGCTAATGCTGTACACTTCAACACCTCTTCCTAGAAAGACCAGCTATAAATTGCAACAAATGTTCTTTCTGCTTTTACATAAATGTTTTGAATGCCATGTTGCCATACAGTCTGTGTTTGTCATCCTTGAGGGTTGACGGGTACATTTTCCAACAAATTCGATCATATATGTTAAACAAATAGTGTGGTACAATAGGATAGAGAGATGCAGTAGAAAGACAGATCTAATACAGGTTACTTTAGCTACATAGGCCGCGCTGACAGACATATGTAGCACAAACGGTTCTGAATAATCTGCTGAATTCCTTTTTTAGGCTACCTGTGCTTAAAGAGAAACAGAAAAGAACCCCCCCCCCACCCCCCCACCCCTCCGGAATGCATACTTGGTGTGTCCAAATACAAAAAAAAGTCGACTAATCTTTTAAGCCAATAGATACAGGACACAGACAGAGAGGCGAAGGACAGAAGTCAAACACCACAGTTGCACGATGGTCAGTGGAGTGTTGGGGAACGTTTGATGGCAGTGACTGAGCCTCACACTCTTCTCAGTTGGACATGATGCAAGAATGTGACTGATCAATGTCATATCACTCTCGCCAATCACTCATTGTAATAATTTCTAGTGGTATTACATAAGTGATAAGATTGTAATTGCATTTATTATCATGGATGTTTGTCTCTAAACAAGTACAAGATATTACTTTAAAAAAAAGGATTAGTGGTTATTAATTGTGATTAAAAAAATATACAAAAAGGCTTACTCACATTTTTGATTTTTGGCCAAATGGGTTAACACCGATTTAGTCTCACATCTTGAGCCAATCTGGGCTCACTGTTTGGCAAGCAAAGGTCACACTTACCATTTTTATAACACTACATTGCGAGCTTATTAATTTTTATGAACTACATAACCAATAACATTTCCTGATTTTAAAACATTTATAAACCCCTGGATCTATTTTAAAGTGGTGCACACATCTTTATTATTGCCATCTATTCACTAACGGAAAAGTCAAATAAAAGGATTGTATTGGATGTTATTGCGTGAAACATATAACGGTATGACTTTGTGGTGGCTGGGGCACTCACCTGGTAGAGTATGTACGTCATAATGCACAACGACCTGGGACCTGGGTTTGAATCCAGCTTAAGTCCATTTAATCTATGTCTTCCCCTTCACTTTCACTTCCTGTTTCCTGTCTATTTACTACTGTCTCTTTAAGATATTCCAAAATGGCTTAAATCCCCAAACCATTTCTTTTAAAACTGTTTTTTTTAAACAAATCTTTACTTAAAAATTGCTGCCAGTGATTTGTAAAAAAAAAAAAAAAAAAAAGAAAACCTGATAAAGGCATTCTCACAATTGTTCATTCACTGAATTCACATTATTACAAAACCACTGTATGTTTTATCTATTAATTCATTAAAATGGGTGGCCCAAAGGAAGTTTTTTTTTTTTACATAAAGTTCTGTGAAATGAACAGGTCATATTTGTAGCAGCCGGCAGGGACTACAGAGTAATGTTTGTGTTAAAAATAATAAAAGAGCTTGTGATAAAGACTTAGTAGACATTGTTTGCCCAAAGCAAAAAATATTACAAGGCGATTCTTGTCATGTGTTCATTTTCTGCCTGGGAGCTGTTTAAAATGCAGACAAGATCATTGAATTAGGAAGTCTTCTTCTGGGATGTTGCCTCTTTAGATAACACTTCATGTGCAGTTCACAAAACAGCTCACAGATAAGGCTCGTCATGGCTCGGTCAAGTGACGAGTACAAGTCGCCGTTCAGAGACACACTTGGAAAAGTTTCTAGGTCTTGTGTTTGGTCAGTGTTTGTGTCAGTCATTGTGTGGAGTTGGACCTTAATCAAGCACAGGCCTCTAATTCCTGAAGTTAAATCCTCTTAGGATCTGTGCTCTATTTCTGTTGGGTCTATAGGGTCTTTTTTTGAAATCTCCATTAGACCAAGCTCATTGGCTGGAAAAGACACACGCATGACAAACACACAGGAGCCAGCCACAGACAGCTGAGTGATCGAGTGTGGATCAGGGCACGGAGACAGTACAGAGCAGAGGAACGCTGTGCCGTCTTTGGGGTAAGGACTGTGTTTTTGTATTATTATGTTGTTGTTGTTGTTGTGTTTACTCTATACACTGATGGAAGGTTTAGGAAAATGTTGTTCAATGTGCAGCACTTTTTTGTTTGAGGTGATGGTCTATAAATATAAATGACTCAATTTAACTTTGGTCTTTGTGGACAATGTTATAAGCTCATGTACAACAACATTAGTTTCCAATGTGCACCATTTGATGATGAGTAAAATTTTATAGCACTTTTACTAATTTCTTTCACAGAACTATAATAATATTAAGTATATTAATAACGTTTACAACGTAAATGACCTCCGTTTGTCTTGTTTTTGAAATTAAATTAACAAATGGAGGTAAAGCCACTAACAATGAGCCCTTTGAGCAGTGGTTGGTCACGAGTCTGTGTCTAACGGACAATATAACAAGGATGATGTATTTAGAATTGTTTTTGTTACTCTTTCTTACACAACTGGGTAAATTTATAAGGAACATAAAATGCATTGATTTTGTGGAGACTTTGGCTCAGAGCTGGACCATACACAACATCTAAAAAAGCTGGACCACACAGAGTCACGTGTCTATCACATTGGGCTCGCTACATGATTATAACATCTTAAATTAAAGCAAAACAAAAAGGAAACTGCCGGAAACGTTTGAATTCACATCCAAAGTAACTTGATTTGGTCATGCTACTGCTAATCATGAGAAATCTCCACTGGGGATTTAGGGGTTAGAAAGGTGGACCTGGAGAGATCAGTATCAGGACTGCTCACAGGAAGACGACTCTACTAATTGAAGTTCCAAGGATAGGCCTTTTAATCCAATGAGATATCAGCTCTACACACGTCACACCAGCCTTCATCATACTGTTTCTACAGTCCAGTGACAGACTCAGACAAATCACAATCTAATCATATCATTTCATCTGTATGTAGATGAAGGGCTTTTGTTAATCTGATTTAATTTCAAGGTAGATGCTAACTATAGCTTTGTTTAGTCATCATTTACTTTATGTGAAAACAGAGCTAAAAGGATGCATTAGAGATCTGTTGCCGGACCGTAATCTTCTTAGACTGCATTACTTTAATTGACATTGTCTGACTCACTTATATGTACAGTCCACAGAGTTCCAATTTTCTGATTTATACTTCTGTTGCTGGATGCTACTCATAACTAATGGGCAATATGCCTTTCTCTTTGAGGTGGAGGAGTACCGCAGACCATAGATTATATATAAATATACAGACGCAGCACAGGTCCACCCATCAAAACAGTTTCTCTCCAGAAGGACAGCCAGACCTGAAGGGGGCAGTTACAATTACGGTTCACAGGAACATAACGACTCCCCCATTAGGACTCACATTGCCCATTCCACTCTTAACCACAATGAGACCAGAACAGCCTGGTTCAATCACAGGTAGTTTCAGGTTGAAACCCTATCTCTAGATATAAACTCTCTCTCTTGAAATCAGAATATAAATGTTTGTCAGATGAAGAATGAAACGTATTCACCTTGAAATCGACAGATGCCTTTATTTAAACCTTTTCTTCAATATGTCTTGGATAACTGAGAACCTCCACAGCCAAATTTAACCTCTATCATTAGTTTTTCTCTTCTCTTAGTCTCTCTCAAATACTGTTATTGTCTTTTTTGTGCTTTTTTTGTTAGGTAAACCAGAAAAATGTCTGACCGACTCATGGATCTCGAAGAGAGTGCAACCCAAACAGGTGAGTAAACATTTTACATATCAGGTACTTTTACAGCATTTAGACACCAGTATAATCATTAACAGAAGTGAGAGGATAAAAGCTTTACCTCAAGTAATGGCCTAGTATTCAAAACTAACATTTACTTGTCGGAACGTTCAGGGCCAAAGGGAGTCATCAATGACTGGAGGAGGTTTAAGTTGGAAAGCATGGACCAGGAAACCCTACCACCTGCAAAAAAGGAACTGCTGAGACAGATGTCTTCCCCGGGACGATCACAGGAGGACACTATATCAAGCCAGAACCGAAAGGTACAACAATAGACCTTCCCTAAAAATGAACCCTTTCATCAGCTTTAGTTGTTTATCTAAGTTTTCTGTAGCAGCAAGGCTCTGCTCTGACACCTTCTACAGTGGATATAAACTCGAATAACACTTTAATAACATTAAAATCAGAAGTGTAACAAAGAAGGGACTGGGTAGGAGGTGGGATAAGAACTGGTTTAATAAGCAGTTGTCAAGGAAGGCTAGAGCAGCTTAAACAGAATAGAGTACCTATTTAGAGTACCATTAGCCCGGAGCTGAACTAATATGTGTAGCTTTTCTGACAATATAAAGAATAGTACGACTCAATGCTCAGCATGGCATTAGTGAACATAGCATGTGTTCATTTTTGGAGAAGTGTTCCTAAAGCTGGTCCTATACTGGCTACATGCAACACTTTATTTAAGAATCCAGACACATTTATGTTTCCATCAGAATGCATTAACTTGAACTCAATACGCTCAATAAGTATTGTCTGTGTTGATTTAAATCCCTGAAACAACTCAACGTGCTCCATAACCAGCAGCTGTCTGTGTTATTACTACTAGTGCTTGATCTTACAAAAAAATTGTAGCAGTGAATGATGGCTAAATAGTAATGGTCTCATCATCCCTCTCTCAGATGAGCGTTCAGGAGTATGAGCTGCTAAAGGAGGAGGACGAGGGCTGTCTGAAGAAGTACCGACGGCGGTGCATGCAGGAGATGCACGAGAAGCTGAGCATTGGGCCCAGGTTTGAAGGCGTGTACGACCTGGACAGCGGAGAGGCCTTCCTAGAGGTCATTGAGAAGGAGCACCACAGCACAGTGGTGGTGGTCCACATCTTCAAGACCGGGGTCAAAGGCTGTGAGGAGCTGAACAACTGTTTGGACTGCCTGGCCACTGAGTACCCCACTGTTAAGTTTTGCAGGCTCGATGCTGTCGTGTCCGGAGCAGCTGAGCGCTTCTCGGATGAGGTATTGCCAACGCTGCTGGTTTACAAAGCCGGAGAACTAGTTGGGAACTTCCTGGATTGTTGTCAGAACCTAAACGAGGAGTTCTTTGCCACTGACGTTGAGGCCTTCCTCAACAGCTACGGCCTGCTGCCGGAGAAAGAGCTGCCCTCATTGGAGGATGAAGAAGACCATGAAATTGAGTGAACAAAGCTACTGTCTGTCAGAGGAAGCTGCCTCTGAGGGCTTTGAGATACAGTTGCACCAAAGACTAAATGAGCTACAAAATAGAAGAGAGCCCACTAGCCTATCAGAGTATGTTTCATCTGTTTGAGAAAAGGAGCTCAGTGTTTGTTTAAGAGGCTGGTTTCATAAAGAGGGCTCGGGTTTACGTGTTACTACTAGTTCTTGGAAATCCTTTGACTGTTGTAAATTTCAAAGGAGGAAAAACATGGCTGACAGAGCGTGACACTTACCACTGCTAAAAATACATTTATTATTATGTCTTTTAGAGGAATAACATTTAACTGAAATGCTCAACCCAAAAAAAAAAAAAAATTTGGAAAAAGAAATATTTATTTATGTCTGTCACAATGTTTAATTACGCCAATTCACACCTTTTTGTCCTTGCTTTCTCTTTGATAATATTGAGTTACGATCCTTCAACCCTTGCTTTAGACCTGTCTGAAGCACTTTTCTCTTAAAAACACCTTTGTGAAACCAGCCCCAGAGGTGGGATCATGTAAATATGGGGGCAGATTTTAGTACGATGAGGAGATAAGATTGTTGAAGTACTCTCTGTTCCATTTTAAGACAGAAGCCAAAATCAAAATAACTGTAAGTCACTATGACTACTATATATGTAATGTTAGAAGGCATTACACACTGTACATGTAAAATATTCATTAAAAGATTTTTCATAGCATCATGGTGAGCCATTGATTTATAAATCTAGTTGTGCAATACTGGAGTTTGTTTGAAACCTCTAGATATAATTTAGAGTGAACACATTGCCCAAAAATGAAATCTATAATCCAACATTAGCAGCTCTCTTCCTGCCGTCCCAACAGTCAGAGCTGTGTCTGGAAAATGCATTTGTAAGAGTCTGGCAGGATGATTTTAACATCATTTAACGTCATTACCGAGTAGATAAATGTCTTCTGTTTATATTGTGTTATGAAACTAGGAGAAAATCATGGAAAAGCTGAACCTCTACGTCTTATACACAACACAATAGTTAATATTGTCATGTTGATAGTATTTTAAGCGGTGCATCATGATAAGGTTGTCTTGTCTAAACCAAGTGTGTCCAAACAATTTACCATTAACTAGTTTTAGGCAGTCAAGACTCTCCAGAAGATGAATTGAACATTGACTTGTTGGATAATAGCTAAGAGAAAGTTAGGAACTATTTTAAGATATGTACTACAATACAGCTTTGCTTACTACTCGGAGACCTGGGATCCATTCCAGCTCACCTTATTTCCTGTCTGTACTGACTTTCAATTAAAGGCTAAAAAAAAGCTACACAAAATAATGTTAAAAAACAAAAAAACTTTATTGCCTCCATTCCCCTTGTTTTATTATCAGCCTCAAATACGTTTTTTCTTATCACCACTCCTGGACTCGGGGAGTAGATTCTCATGGAGATGCTGTACTTTGATACAGATGCAACCACTATCTTTTTGGAGAATGTAAACATCACTGTGTTTTGAAGTCTGGCTCAGGTTTGTTAAAAAGGCATAGTCCAAAAAGAACCAAACTGCATGTGTAAATCATATCTGTGGAGGACACTTAATACATTTTTCCTTGCTGAGCAGGCAGTCACATGCTAATATATTCTTCTTTTCGTGACTCTTCTATGACCCTTCACAACCTCAGGCTTGTAGAAACCATTCCAAAGATTTGAAATATTAACCCTATTGAAACCTAGGCCACAAGTGGTAATGTTTCTTATGATCTCTCTACTCTGCATAAAAAGACATTTAGGCTTTGTATTATTTCACAAGCATTGATATATTGACATGTCAGCCACATTAGATCTTTGTTGAGTAACTATTAGCCTACTATATTTGTTGAAGCAAACAACTCTGCTTTTACCACTGTGTCTTTTGTTGATGTGATAGACCAGAGATCTTAACTAAGTCAATCAGGATAATCCTTTTAAGGGATTCAAATGTAATCTAGTGGCTGTCATTGACTGTGCCTTTTGTGTTTCGCTCCACAAAAAAGTCTGCAGAGATGTAAGATGTTAAGATCACAGTAAACTATGCCAAGGCAGATAGTATCTACAGACAAGTTTCTACTTTGGTATACCGTGTAAGCAGACTCCTATAACCTGCTGTTGCCTGCAAAGGGCTTTCCTAATTACTTTAAACACAAGAGCTTGTGAAGTGCCACACGCTAACACATACTTCTCTCGCGATATACCTGTGTCTGCATCACTTCTGGCAACGCCCTAATAGCCTCCAGGTCCCCACTTTCACACAATAGCGTGTCTGCGATTTATCAAAACCTTTTCACCTCATCTGAAGCAGAAAGAGGTTTTCCCAAACATGTCAGCCTAGACTGCTCGTTGACCTAGACACTGTGTGGCAGCCAGAAAAACTAAATATGCATTTGGACTTTTGACAACTTGTGCCTCAGAGCTTTAGCCACGAAAGTACAGTAAGTGCAGTAAAGGTACAAGAGTTTACTGAGTTCAGCACAGGCCACTGTAAATAGACTACAACATCCTGACTCATGTGTGAGCCCAGAATAAACAGTGGAGCAGTAGTGAGGGGTGTATTTAGAAAACATATACATAATCAAAGCATGTAATCCAATTTATGCTGTATAGTGACTAGGTAGATTTTCTCAAGTATCTCTGATTCAGATTAAGAACAACAGGGACACTGTAATGTTATTTTCCACTCACTCATTAAAAAAATATTTTTATTTAATTTATTGTGGGCATTGGTGTGAGAAACCAGAGTACCCAATGAAAACAGAGAACATGCAAACTACTATATGCACTGTCACCATGGTTATAACCTTTGCTAAAACATAAAAATTTAAATGCCACTCTATTCTTATATAGAGTGTTAGTACAAGCTGTGAGTAGGCTGTTTATTTCAAATACTTTTTACTTTGTAAATTTAAACAACAACAATTTAGACTATTTTTCACTTCTGTTTTAAAATCTTTTTTTTTTGCCCATTCTACTTTGGTTCTATTCAGTGAAGTTATCTCATCAAATCAGCTTATTGTGAGATACTCACAATAAGAGTCATCAAATCATCCTGTCCACTCATGCTAATGTTTATCTCGGTGTTTACCGCCGAAAAGACCACCTGACACCGCCCACATTTCATGACGTTGTGATTTTGCTTCTTGTTTATACGCCTTTGCTAATTGAAGAACTTTTGTCCTTTTTGTGTTTGGTTGGACTCATGCAAAGCCCAGCTGCTACACTTTACTTCACCCACATAAAAACGCTGAGGTGATGTCATGAGAGATCAGAAGGTGGTCTGAGGCGCACATTACCCCAATTTCCAAATATGGACCGCGGATATGGCGTAGATGACATAATAAATCACACAAATATCATGTGCCCTATTTACAGTGCACTTTGTTAAAATGTTGGCCCTGATGACTCACTGTTGAGATGCACCAAAGCAATGTAAATATTATTGTGACTCACTTATGGTGTGTAACTGACCAATATACAAAGAAGGGAAAGTTTTGTATTAAGGACCAGTGCTAGGGCTGCATTTGTTTTGTTTTTTGATTTTTGCACAACTGGCATCAAATCATGAGCTTAATGTTGGCTGTCAAGATAAATGATGCAGAGGGGCTCTACATAGGTTCAATAATTGTTTGAGAAGGAGAGAATAGGAAGTTCACTGAGAAAATGTTGGTGAGTGGAAGTAAGTGCACAGCCACCTAATCAGGCAATAAGTCATAAAGATCAGTAAATTAATCTGGTCAAATATTACACATCTAAAGCAACTTTTTACTTGTTTCTCTGTGCTTTTGAAAACAAAGAAAATTCCTTTTCAATGTGAGTCAAGGCTTCAAACACTGGGATTACAGTGTTTGTGCCCACACTTTAAGGTTCTGGCATGTGCTGACGGCCCCCAATGTGGCTGACTCAGATCAATCCTGGTGTTGCTATAGGTTGCTGTACATTCAGTATCCAGGTGTGACAGGAGAGTGTAAGAAAATAGTCCTGCTGCCTGGAGCACCTTTCTTGTTTATGGCATTAGTCTTTTGTTTCACCTTGGTTATTACCTATAAAACAACTCCAAACTAGTGCAGACAGAGACTGAATACCATATGAGCATATGTCACCAGAGGTAGATGACCGAAACTCATTCCCTCACAAGGGGATGCATATAGGTTCAATATTCAAAGGCACAGTAAAGAAACACCTTGAGGAATCTAAATATATTATTTTATACATTCACACACCTTGACTGTTGACTGCTCCAAGAGTGAAAGTCTGTTTTTGGTCCTTAAAAAGCCTATTGTAAAACTAACAGACAGTCACTGGTTAATTTGTGTCAATATGAAATCACGTTTTAATTATCTCTTATCTCAGGTATAGATATTAGCCCCGGTATTGTATAGTAGTTTTTGGGATTTGAGCAAAATGCCAAAGAAATAGCAGTTTATAAATATATTGTCGCCATCTACCGGTCAATATAACTACTTGCAATAAAATTATTGAAAATATAAGATAAAATAAGATAAGAAGATTGTGCTGTTGGTAGCATATACCATGCACATTTATTTTTCGTATTAAACTAGTTTACAATCAGTAGGCAATATAAAACAATAAATGAAACAAAGGTAGGCTAAATAAGGACTTATCCTACATTTAAAACCTAAAAATGTAGCTGCAAAATAAAATCGCATTAAAATGATTACCTATTATTACCTCGTTAATTAATAGATGGTCCCCAACCAATGTCCAAGATTGTAACAATATTTTTGACACGCCAAGTAAAGCTAATAATTGAAATACATTACCCACAATGCGTGTGTGGAAAGGGCAACCTCATATCTCAAACTGCGCATGCCCCGCAGTTGTTGTGGGAAAAATGGCGGCACTGCTGCAGCAGGAATTGGAGGCGTCCGAGCTCTCAAAACTTCCTAAAACCATCCTAAACAAAATAGAGAAAATAATCTCGGACCAACAATTTGAAATCGATTCTCTAAAAGCACAACAGGAACAATTTAGGGTCGACAATGGTAATATTTTGGCCCTAAATTATGATATATGATAGTTAGCCTTGCTAAACCCATCGCCTTGCTTACCATGCACGTTTGAATGTTGATAAATGTTTAAAATTAGAATATTGTGATTTAGTTGTGCGTTGCATTTTAACGTAAATAAACTCAAAACTAACAAATTTGATTATGATTCGCAACTGGATTCTTAGGCTAAATTTAGTTATTATATTTAAATACACAATGCTAAAACGCTAGCATTAGCTTGTCTTCTAAACTAAACTGCGCAACTCTGACAATCACTGACAAGCTACTGTTAAACTCATTAATTCCTTTTACTCTAGAGCAACATTTTTTCGAGAAAGTGCAACAACTTGCCCAGTGTCAGGAAGAATTTTTGTCCAAGACTCAAGAGCACCTGAAGCTCAAAGAGGAATTCACCAAACTTGGTATGAGAGACTTTACCACATTGGCATTAAGTACATGGCCTTGGTTTAATAGATGGTCAAATGTTTCTTTCAGAAACTGAACTAAAAGCTGTTTGTGAAAAAAACAAAGAACATGAGACTACACTGGGAAAGTTGTCATCAGAGCAGGTAAGGCAATCTGTAGTCAAATTTAGTTACGACTTTATTGCTCCCACAGAGGAGAAATTCACGCTATGAAGAACATATCATAAGATTATTTTTGTTTTAGTTGCTGCTGTCAAAAGCCAAAGAAGCGCTTGAAGCAGAAAAGCGTGAGCTTGTGCGGACACTTGAGCGGAGGTCCTTGGAAGTGGAGCATTTAAGTGGTATTTACAAAATAGATGTCTTAAAATAATTTAATGTTATATGTTTGCATATACATATTCACCCCCTTTTTTGTCAATGTAGATGATTTAAGGCAATTTAATGACAAGTTGGTGGAAGCTGGAACATCTAGAATAACCTTGCAGATGAAGTTGGATGAGCTTGAAGCAGCTGAAGTCAACATTAAAGTAAATCTAACTTTATTTTTTTACATGAAACTTGTTTTATAAAACACAATGTCTAAAATGTACTTTGGTTTTAACTTTCAGTACAAAGAGAAGCGTATGGAACAGGAGAAGGAGCTTTTGCAGGGACAGATGTCATGGCTCAATGAAGAACTAAAAGCCAAGAGTGAGGAGCTTTTGTCTTTGTCCCGACAGAAGGGTAACGAGATCCTGGAATTGAAATGCTGTGTGGAGAATAAAAAAGATGAGGTATGTACAAAAAAAAAAACTATTGTCTTGAGTTTATTATTTTGTACAAACCAGAATCGACATCATGTTGCAATCACATTTACCCCAACAATTTCAATAGTTAATTGTTTGAACAATGTTTAATTCATTGTTTGCAGTTGAATAGGCTCCAGGACCAAGTAACTGCTTTAAAGACTTCAAATGACCATATTCAAAAACACAACGAGGACCTGGTCTGCAAACTTAAAGAAGTATGTAGTGGTATTTTGGGGCACTCTCCAATACTGTGTTTTTTTTTTTTTTTTTTAAACAATATTTTTTGACTTTTGGTTGTTTTCAGGCCAAAGAGCAACAAGCTACAATGGAGGAGAAGTTTAGAAATGAGCTAAATGCTAACATCAAACTTTCCAATTTGTACAAGGTATATGTATTTACTATCTATGACAGTTTATGCCTTAGTGAGTAGTTTGATATTTGCACTAACACTCACCTGATCATGCTTTTGTTACAGGGAGCAGCAGCAGACTCTGAGGCAAAAAGTGAAGAGTTAAGCAAGGCACTGGAAGAGTTACATAAACTACTAAAAGATGCTGGAGAAGGTGTGAGGCTGTTGACTAATTTCTGCATATACTATATATTGTAAAATTGTATTTTATGTGGTGTTTTTTTTTTTTAATGACTCTTGATCACAGCCAACAAAGCTCTTGAAGAGAAGGTACAAGAAATGAATGGTGCCACTGATAAGGCTGTGGCAGAGTTCAAGGAAAGGATCCAGAGCCTTGAGAAAGAGTTGGACAACGCCAACGATCTGCTGTCAGCTTATAATCCCCGAGGTTTGTGCACTTGACTTAAACTCATCTTTGTATTTTTGGTTTAAATTGGAAATAAGTTGACATTTTGTGATCTTATTTTTGTATGAAATCATTAATAACCATTTTCAGGCCCGGTCGGTACATCTGCCTTAACAGAAGAACAACTGACGACAATGTCCCCAACAGCAACTGTTGTGTCGAAGATAAAACATAAAATGAAGCTGACGGAGGTACTGGCTGTGTTTTAACCTTAGCAAAGCTCATTACTATTTAAATATGTGTAATGTATGAAACACAACAGATTTTTGGGAGCTCAAAAAGTAATGTAATCAATCTCTTGTTTTGGCCATTTCAGTTGTACACAGCGTATGTCGAAAGCCAGGAGCAGCTGCAGTTGGAGCGTCTGGAGAATAAACGAGTCAACAAGTACCTGGATGATATTGTGCAGGAGGTGGAAGCAAAGTCTCCTATTCTCAAACGACAAAGGGACGAACACGAGCGCATGCAGAAATCTGTGACGAGCCTTACGGCCAAACTGGAGCAAGCTGTCAAGGTGCATAATGGGAAGCTACTTATTGTGTAAAAATGTTTTTAGACTTATTTATTTATGTGTTCTAAAAGACACATGATTTGTTAGTGTATATTTTATTGATAGTGTTGTAGTAAATACTTCAAATAAAAAATATGATTATAAATGTACTCTGTAAATACTTTTGTGTTTTAGGAAGTGTACCGTCTGCAAAAGGATGCAGATGAAGCAAACAAGCGTGCTTCTGTTCTGGAGAGAGACAGCCAGAGATCAGAAAGGCAGCTAGCAGATATGGCTCAGCAGGTTATTCTCCTCCTCCTTTATTATGGCTAACTATATGTTAGCTTTGTAGTTAGCATCAACTAATCAAACCTAGTCGTAGCTAAATATGGTTTTCTCTTCAAATGCCCTTTTGTCAGGTGCGTGTGCTGCTGATAGAGCTGGAAGAGGCTCGTGGGAATCATATACTTAATGATGAGGAGGTGAGCTCAGCTGATGTTAGCAGCACTTCAGAGGTCATCAGTCAACACTTGGTGACCTTCAGAAGTGTCGAAGAGCTGCAGAAGCAAAACCAGCGCCTTCTGGTGGCTCTTAGGGAACTTGGTGATGCCCAAGAGAAGGAGGAATTTGAAACCACAAGCAATAAGTATGTTACACTATGCTACAGTTTTTGTTCATGTTTTTTAATTGTATTTAAAATTTGTCACACAAATAAATCTGACTATAACAGGCGAGGGGAAATGGAACAGAGTTTAGAAAAAGCTCAGGTTGAGCTGGAAGCTTTGAAGGCACAGCGGAATCAACAGTTACAAATGACTGAGTCTATTGTGAGACAAAGAGACATGTACCGTGTGCTGCTGGCACAGGCCACTGGGGTCAACTTCCCTCAGCAAGGTAACACTCCAGAGTCACCAAGTAATGATTGCCCTACAGTGGATTCCCTTTTTGTATCACTTCTGTTTAATTGTGTTGTTTACACAACTTGTATCTCTTTAAGGCACTCCACCTGAGGACTTTGGTGCAATGACCTCTACCCCCAGACGTTCACCTGCGACCACACCCACTGCAGGAACACCCACTGCTCTTGTCTCCTTGGCAACAGATTCAGCTGAGGCTCTGGAGGCCAAGGCAGCTTTGCGACAAGTAAGCATCACATTGTAAACCAGCTAATACTAGAACAAAATGTCAACATAATGTGCAGATGTTTGACCCACGACCCATCAGTGGGTGAAACACTGCATGTTGTCATGCAATTGCTTACCAGTAGATGGCACTGGTAGTCTTATGTTATTTAAAGACCTAATAAATGTGCAATAGCTTCCATGTCACTGTAAATACTTTTTTGGGAAATTAAATTATGTAAAATAAAAAGTGAGGCTGAACAAAATGTGGTGTGAAATAAAAAATGTAGAAATAAAATCCCAATCTTGTTGCAGTTGCAGGATGTGTTTTCCACTGATAAGAAGGAGCGTGTGGAAAGTGAAAAGGCACTGATGGAGCAGACTGAGAAACTCCAAGATCAGCTCTCTGACCTCCGTTCGCAAAACGCAAAGATATCCACTCAACTGGAGTTTGCCTTCTAAACGGTACTTTCCAGAAAAAACATTTTGTGTACAGCCCAAAAGAAATGCTACTACAGTTTAAAACAATATAATCAAAATGTCCAGGTATGAGATGCTGCAGGACAATGTGGAGGGCTATCGTAAAGAGATTGCTTCCCTCAGAGAAAAAGAACAGAAGATGACCACATCTATACAGAAGAATGAACAGACCATCCACACTCTGAATGAGGATCTGAAAGCTGCCAAAGAAAAACTCGCTCTGGCTGAGGTATGCATTTATTTGCAAGCCTTATTCTCAATTATAATTTGTGTGCTTTGTTTTTATGGCTTTTTCATTGCTATTTCTCTAACAATTTAAAGTTTCATTTTATAACTGTTTACCATCTCAGGGCCAGACTGAAATCCTTCGTAAAGAGAGAGACCTGCTGAAGCTTGTTGAGTCCAGACTGAATCAGGAGAAGAGGGCATCTTGAGTCAACAGCAGAGCCAGAATCTTCTTCTAACAAACCTCCAGACAATCCAGGTAAAATAATAATGCAATGTCTTTACCACTCAAACTAGTAAGAACATGCTAATTCTATTTTTTTTCTAGGCCACTCTTGAGCGTTCAGAGACAGATACTCGCCAACGACTCGACAGTCAACTGGAGAAGCAGGAGCGTGAAATCTCACAGTTACAGAAAAGGTTGGAGAATGAGGTGGAACAGCGTCACCTGCTCACAAGAAATCAGGAGGTAAACAAAAGCTAATATTATGTTATTACTTTTTGCATTGCTGTACTCTTTAGTCTCTCTTGTCATGCACAGATTCAGTTGATTGAGACAAAAAGGCAGCTGGAGTTACAGGTGGCTTTACATCAGAAGACCAAGGATCTGCTCAGTGCAGCAGAGATGGAGCTGAACGCCCTCAGGAAGCAGCCAGGCAAGCAGCGACACACGTCACAGTCTGGGCCCTCCGACCACACCCATTCTTAGATGTGAGTATATACACGTCATCTCAGCCAGATAAAACTGGATAAAAACAGAGATTATCATAATTCACCCCAGCTCATCTACACATCAGATGGTGATCATTGTTACATACTACATTTAGATCTTTTTGGAAGTGGATTGTGTTAATTGTTCAAAGGGTACAGGTTGGCTGACCTGTTTTTGGGTTTAGAGTTTTCCAGACTTGTTTTTGCATTGTTAATGGATTTATGTGGTTCACAAACTGTGGAAGAGCCTAATTAAATGTTTTTACTGGCTTGTGTTAGTTAAACATAAAACTTTAACAATGCAATAGTATTTTTGGTCCACAAGCAACTGTTGTTTGAGTGTTCTTTCTCTGATGCCAATGATCTCTGTTCAAAGGCCTGCCGCGATCAGACCAGGACCAAGAGGACACTCAAGGACGCTTGCGTCAGGCTGAAACTCGAGTAGATGAACTGACAGAGAGCCTCAGGACGGTCACCTCCAGCATGGAAATGTACAGGGCCATGGCTCAGAGCCTGGAGGAATCCCTGGATAAAGAGAAGCAGGTGGGAATAATCAAATGCACTAGTGTCAACAGTATCTAAAATGTATGTAAAATCTGAAGTGTAATTATATTCGCATGCATTACAGGTTACAGAGCAAGCACGTTCCTCTATTGAAGCCCGTATGAATGAGGCACAAGAGCAGCACCAGAAGCTGGAAGAAAAACTTGCGGAAGCAGACAACCAGAAGCAAATTCTAGAGGAACAAAAAAGATCAGCTCTTGTTGCATTAGAGGAGCAGGTGTGTAAAAAACATACTGGGTTTAAATTAATGACTGTGGTTTGCTGAAAACTGTTTGAGGTTGCATGTTTGAACACACTTGTTTATGCAGATAAATGGTCTAAAGATAAACCTAAGCAGTGCACAGGCTGATCACCAGGAGGCGCTGCAGAGATTGGCAGTAGCTGAGGCCCAGCAACAGCAGGCTCTACAGGACAGTCATGAACAGGTAAGAAGTGGCTTGTTAAATTAAATGACCATGCAATTATGGCCTAATGTGCTAAATGATATGCTCTATCTACCCTAATATTTAAGTGTAAGGTGGCAGCTGAGGCACAGGACAAGTATGAGCGTGAGATGATGTTACATGCTGCGGATGTGGAGGCCCTGCAGGCAGCTAAGGCTCAGGCTCTTAAGTCCATGGAGCTCAAACATGAGCTCGAAGAGAGGGTCCAGAGGGTCAGCGCTGAGCTGCTTGAGGCCCGGGTCTCCTGGGAAGAGCAGGAAAAGATCTTAAAGGTTAGTTATAAAGTCTAGTCAGCACTGTTTTTAAGATGCTTCTTAACCTTTTGTCTAAAGGTGCATTGTGTAAAATTTAGTTAAATACACTCTAAACTTTGTTTTCAGTGCTGTACAATCACCTCAGAATAGCACGTGGCACTTGTCTGTCTGAGGAAAGCCCCACAGAACCCAGTAGATGGGTTGTCTTAAACACTGTCAAATGCACAATCCTGCATTAAAGCTAGATTAATTTGATTTCAGTTGATTTTTGTTCATCTGATCTGGTTCCTTTGGGTCTGTTCATAGACAGCAAGCATGTCCAAACATACAGGTTTTAGAGAGAATGTGTGAAGTGTTGAATTGCAGTCTGCACTATCACCACTAGATGCTGTCAAATTCTACACATTCCACCTTCAACCCCTCTTCTCTGTTTTAGGAAAAAAATATTTGTGTTCCATCCTCCGAGGAGCTATAGTTAATGCGATTGTGTTTTCTATTGCATTTTACTGTTGTAATCTGAAACCTCTTTTCCGTGTATTGTTCATACTAGAAAGTCTTTGTAAGCCAAAATGTCTCTTTATCTTTAATGTCCTTTCTCACAGGAGGAGATGTTGAAGGTGGAGACCCGCTGCGAAGAGTTACAGAGACAAAACACACTGCTACATGAGCAGATCCAGTCAATGAGCAGAAAGATGGCTGAAAATTTGCAGCAAGCCACGAGTGACAGTGTCTTGAACATCTCCTTAACCGAGGAAGGCAAATCTCAAGAGCAAGTCCTTGAGATTCTCCGGTAAACTAGAGCTGGCACAGTACAACAGTGTTCCATTACACTGCCCCATATTGTTCATGGATGTGTTTACAGGGACTATTTCTAAAAATCTTGATTTGTTCTTAATTGCAGGTTTGTGCGTAGAGAAAAGGAGATTGCAGAGTCTCGTTTTGAGGTTGCTCAAGGGGAGAGTTTGCGTTTCCGCCTCAGAGTGGAGCACTTGGAGCGAGAGCTGAAGGAAGTGCAAGACAGCTTGAGCACAGAAAGAGAAAGGATGCAGGTTGGTTTTCATACATGTATCTATAAATAGTATTTGGAGCTGTTAAATAATTGTTTGAACATTGATGTGATCCAGGTAACAGCAAAGACCCTGGCTCAACATGATGAGCTCATGAAGAAGACGGAAACCATGAGCATCCTGATGGAGACCAACAAGATGCTGAGAGAAGAAAAGGAGAAGATGGATCAAGAGCTGCAGCAAACTCAGGCAAAGGTAATTTAGTTAAGTAAAAGACAAGTTGTAAAAAAAAATATATATATATATATATATATATCAGCAGTTTTGATCATTTGGGGTTTTTGTCTGTTTTTAGGTGCATAAGTTGGAATCGGACATTATGCCTCTGCAGATGGCCAACTCTGAACTGAGTGAGAAAAGTGGGATGCTGCAGGCCGAGAAGAAAATACTGGAGGATGAAATCAAACGATGGAAAGCTCGGACACAGGTTTGTGAGATAAGTATTTTACAATTCTGTTTAGTGGCAGTAAGATGCTCATCTTTTTAAACATTTTTATTGTAGCATTTGGTGACACAGCAGAAAGATTCAGACCCAGAAGAGTACAAACGTTTGAACTCTGAGAAAGAAACCCACCTTAAACGCATTCAGCAGCTCACAGAGGAGGGTACTAGAGTCAAAGCAGAGATGGGTCGGTGAGTGCTACACAGCTTTTGGTATAATGTCTTACTAATTATTTTTACTGAAATAATGAATTTTATTTTTTTATAGGACCAGTAATCTGGCTACATCACTGCAGGGGCAGGTACAGACTTTGCGTGATACTTTGACCAAGGTAACTGGCGAAAGAAATCAACTAAACGCACAGCTTGAGAGCAAAACTCAAGAACTACAGGAGAAGGTGCGAACTATCAACCAGGTCAAGAAGATAGGTCGCCGCTACAAGACTCAGTACGACGAGCTGAAAGTGCAACATGACAAGGTAAGGGCATTGTAGCCGTTAATCCTGACAATCACAAGAATTTTTTTTTTTTTTATTAGCTTTGTTTGTTACAGCTTGTAGTAGAGGCTGCAGCAGGACCGTCCCAGGTTGAAGAGACACGTCAAGCCTCAGCTCAGGAAATGCAGACTCTCAAAGACTCTCTGAGCCAGTCAGAAGCAAAGATCAAAGAACAGGAGGGACAGCTGGAGAAAATCAACAAGGTAAAGCCATTTAAAGAATAGAAATCAGTTTTATTTTTACTTAAAGCATTAGTTTGTGGCACATGACCAAGTATCCATTTTTTTCTTGCTTGAATTTAACTATGCTTGTTTGTACTCCTTCGGTTCTTAAAGGTGGTTACAGACCGTGACACTGAACTGCGCAATTCCCAGGAACAGTTGGCCAGGCTGCAGACAGAGCTGACCAGACTGAGAGAAGAACTGCAGATCAAGACAACTCAACAAGAAACTCAGAGACAACAAACATCTGACAAAGAAGAGAAGATGAAAAAAACTTTGTTTTATGCCAAGCAGAAGATCAGCCAGCTCATGGGTAAGACACTGTACCTTTTTATAATCTACCAATAACATGCATGCTCCTATTTTTAGTGACACCTAATTATCATAAATTTGGTTTTATCCAGGAACCAAAGACCAGATGCAAAAGGAAAACGAGGAGCTCAAGCAGCAGCGTGAGGAGCTAGAGGTGCGAGTGAGTGCTCTCAAGTCTCAGTACGAGGGCCGTCTGAGTCGCCAAGAGAGAGAGCTCAGAGACCTGCGAGGACAACAGGAGAGACAAGATCAGAGAGATGAGCCAGCTGAGGCGGGTCCCAGCAAGGTGAGTCTGTTTCTGCATTTTCAAACACCTTTTGTATATTTAAACAAGGATAATTAAGTAATATTAAAGTTATAACCAATTTATTGATTTTTTATTAATATGTCTGTTTATGCTATCTAAAAACTATTGTTTTATATTGGAGTAAAAGCCGAAAAGCCTGGATGTAACCGCCATTTTATTGTCCTGTGGTAATGACAATATTGCTGAATAGGGGACCAATGGGCGTATAACATCCATAATTATTTACAATCTATGGGTATAACAACTAAATCTGTGTTTTTAGACACAGGAGCAGCAGAGGGGCACTGAACAAAGACAGATCAGTCTAAAAACTACTCCAGCTGCCGACAGGGGCAGGTATGTAACAGTCCCATGTGATGCTGTTGTCCTTCATAGGCTCTTTCAGGCTCTTACACATTTTTATTTTTTTTTTTTTTATTCAGTGCCAGCACGTCTGAGCCTCCAACTGCAAATATCAAGCCAACTCCTGTTGTAGCTACAGCCAGTAAGCAGCCTGTCAATCCAGGAAACAAACCTACACCAAGAGCAAGTATCAGGCCCATGATCACACCAGCCACTGTGCCTACACCGACCCCCACTGCTACTGTCATGCCAACCACACAGGTGGAGACGCAGGAAGGTAACTTGTTGTGTATAGTTGCCTAATACACAATATACAATGAAAAGTCATACATTTACCTTTTTGTTTTGTTCTCCTTTAGCAATGCAGTCTACTGAAGCCCCTCCCGTTGAACATGTGACAGTTTATGGTAGTGCCAGTGGTTCGGTGCGGTCTGCAAGCCCCAATGTACAGACTACTTTAGCCAGTCCCATGCTGACAGTGCAGCAGGTGCAGTCTCAGGCCACTGCATTTGTCCAACCAACTCAGCAACAGAGTGTGACCCACACAGAACCGGCCAATCAGGAGCCGCCTCCTCTGCTGATCGAGACAACTCCCAGCTCCCAGGTCGAGTGGCCTTCAACATCTTCCACTTCATCTGTGTTTGGGACAGGTGAGGTTATAATTATGGTCCGAGTGTAATGGAACACATTTAGGCAAGGCAATTTTATTTATATAGCACAATTCATGCACTGGCTAACTCAAAGTGCTTATTTAGGGGTAAAGACGATCACAAAGAACAGAAATGAACCCCTATTGAACCAGAAGCAATAGTTTAGTAAAGGACATGGTTGTAAAAAAAAAAAAAAAGAATAAATAATAATATTTTGTGCCCTACTTAAAACGGGAACTAATACTAAAATTTGATTTACACATTTCTTCCAGTTTCTGCTACACCTGGAACGTCTGCAATGTCAAAGAGGCCTCGTGAGGAAGAGGAGAGCACTTATATTGTCACTGAGCCAGAGGGTCCAACAGAGGACACCTCCAGGGCTCCCATTCCCAAGAAGCTGCGCATCATCCAGAGAGTGGGTCCAGAGGTGGGCAGAACATTGCATTAAGTTTACTCTAAGCATGAGGCCGTGTGTAACACTGACAACAAAGGAAAAGAATACAACCCAATGGTTACTTTATAAATGAAGTGTTTCAGTCTGGACCTGATAGTTTTAGTCTTATTGTTGGGTCTTAGTAGTAGAAGATTATTTTTACCAATCATTTATTGCACTCCCTTAAGTCTTTTGTTTTCTCTTCAGGAGGAGATGCTCACCGAGGACAGTGCTGAGGCTGAAGGAGTGGTGCCCACAGACAGTCAAGAGGTCGCAGAGGCAGCCCAGGTCAGCTATGTCTTTTTGTAATAATTTACACTGCTCCTATTGTCATATTCTCGTCCTTAACAAGTTGTGTTCTTCTTTTAGGAGGAAGACTTTGCAACCCTGGAGGAGGAAGAGGATAGTGCCGTCCCGCAGTCAGTGATGGAGCAAGAAGTGACTCTGACACAAAGTGACAGCACTGAGCTGCAAAAGGAGGTGATTGTGATTTTAACTGACTCTGAGAGTGGGGAAGACCAAGAAGAGGACGAAGAGGAAGAAGAACAGGTAGGTTTTTGTGCCAATGTGTAATCATTTAGGAGGTCAGGGAACATTTAACATAAACCGCTGACACACAGCACTTTGGTTGGTTCTTCTTGTTCTGCTAAAAACTCAAACCTGGTCATCTTTGTTTGATGTAGGACTATGAGGAGGAGGAAGATGAAGAGGAGGAGGAAGATGATGATGGAGGGATGGGCGAGGAAGGCGAGGACAGTAATGAGGGCAGCGGAGACGGCAACGAAGCTTACGAAGGAGACGACGCAGAGGTTCGATTATGACTCACACTGCAGTCATTTCTAATAAACCACATTGACCCCACAGTTTCAGTAAGATTTAGTTTAATTTCTAACTTAAAGCCTGCAGTTTTCCTTGTGGCTCATTTCTCCGCCACACTGGCATTTCACCCCTGTGTTTGAACCGTGTCTGTGTGTCAACAGTGCATTAAGCTGTTTACTTTGTGCTGCAGTCTTGGTTGTACATGTTTTGTGAGATGAGTCAGTGTCTGTAAAAGGACAGTCACTTTTAATCTTCTTGTGTGAAGGTTTTTTTTAAGTTGGGTATTTTTCTTTTATGTGTGAACTGGACACTGGTAAACACTCCAGTGGTTAGTTAGACATTTACATGTTCCTTATTAAATCCTAGATTGGATTTTTATAATTTACAAATTTCTAGGAAAACCTGGAATGTAGTGGACTAGTTTTCTAATCCTTGAAAAGTCATAAAAAATATAACTTTGCCATAATCACTATTAATGCAGATAAGCACTTACAAAGGACCAACTGTATTTTTTGTTTGTTAAATCTTATACTTTGTACTAATATCAGATCAAATTGACATATTAATGGTAGTTGGTTAAAACAATACTGTGAGTCAATCCAACCTCTTTAAAACATAGATAGGTTTTGAGATACGATTGTGAGATTGCTGAGCTCTCTTTATTTATCCTGTGTAACATTTTATCACTTATGTTCTGTTTTAATTTTATTTATCCTTTATTTAACCAGGAGAAGCCCATTGAGATTAAAAATCTCTTTTGCAAGGGAGACCTGGCCAAGATAGGCAGCTGAATTACATTACATCATTACATACATACAAAGACACACAACAAAAAATCTCAATTAAAAACATTGACATGTGAGGGAGTCCAACTCAAAACATCTCATTCTTAACTTAAAAACACTCAAAGGAATCAATTTACTACGTTTTAAGTTATTCTGCAGCAAATTCCATGTAAAGGGAGCAGAATAAACAATGGCCTTTTTACCCAGCTCAGTACTGACATGTGGGACAGAAAACAAGACAACAGCCTGAGAACGGAGAGAGTAATGACCAGCACTAACATTAAAAGAAAAACACAGCTTATTTTGAAAGTAAAAACACAATTTTAGCCTCAACTTTCTCACTAGACAGTGAACATGAGGCTTAAATGACAGGCAATCATCAATAACAAAACCAAGATACTTATAAGTTCTTCAGTCTGTATTTCACGTCCATCAAGAGTAATCACTGAGGGAACATTCAGTGGTCCCTCAAATATAATATAAAATAATAATAAATGATCACCAGAAACAAGTGTGAACTGTAATTACAGTTTCATAATTATTTGCTGATAGTTTTAAATACTTTTATACAAAAAACTGATTTAATTTGAAAGGCCCATTCACTAAAGTCACTAGTGAGTCTGTGGAAGTACTAACCTTGTCCTTCATTGGCCTCTATGTTCAACACATAAAATTAGTATGTATGGAAGTGCTTGAGTAAATGTTTGGACACTCTTTAAAGGGCATCTTTGTTCCACAAAATGAGAAAATGAATGAATCCAAATGTGTGCTCTTCCAGTAAGTCCTGGCATAAAAAGTGTGTGGGAAGAATTGTACTCATGATAATGTTTTTAATGAGACAACCCTGTTTTTGTGCTCTGTTCCCAGGGGGCTGATGTAACAGACCCTGGCACTGAGACGGAGGAGAGTCTGGGGGCGTCTGACTCCACCCAGAGGGCTGCCGATTCCCAGACACCCAGCTGTAAGATCCAGGAAACCTCTGTCAAACGCACTTTTGTAGATACACCTCAAAGTCTCCACATGTCCTCACTAAATGTCCCGCCATCCAATTAGTTATCAGACGCTTCTCGATGACTGGCAAAGATGTAATATGTTGTTTGTCTGAAAGGGAAAGGACAGGATAAACTCAAAGTTGTGAAGGAAAGAAGGTTTTCTTTATGTAACGTGGTGTTGCCCTTTTACAGATGTGAGTCCTTTTTTAAATTCAGTTTTCCAAAGTGGACTGGGATGCTTTCACCAAGCTAGTTTAATTTTATTTATTTCTAAATAATAATTCTAACTTGAATGTGTTACAAAAATACTTTGAAGTTTTTACCTGACAAATTAAGTCTGGTGTTGTCACGGGAACAGTCATTTCAACTGTTTGTGAAGCCATAAACAAAATGCTGTTTACATGCAGTTTTTTTAACTGATGCTAGTAGGCGCTCTTTTAATAACAGCAGGATGTGTTTGTGCCAGACTGTCCTTTTTAAGTTTCAGAATGAATACTAAGTTTTGATTACTCAGATGCAACATAAACATTTAACACAAAGAAACCTATGTAAAACCAGTGTTTCAATATTAACTATTAAAATATTTCTTATTTTAGTTGAGGGCTGTGCAATGGAGGCCTTCTCCACTGAACAATCAATCACAAGCTCTGGAACCTGCTCGCTCCCGTCCCCACGAAGAACAGTGCCCCAACTGGCTCAGGTGAGGAAAGATGAGACTACCAGACTTTATTTTAGAATACTAAATGGCATCTTAATGTTCATTTTTGATGACTCTCCAAACAAAAAAGGATTGGGGTTTCACCCTCTTGGTCTTCATTATGGTGCTGTTTTATTTATTTTAATTTGTTGGAATAGATTTTTGAACTTTACTTTATCATTTAGCACATTTTTCCCATATAAAGTGCTAGATCTGTTTTGGCTTATATACTACATTTTCCCTTGATATATTTTCTTTAATGTGATTGTAACTATAATAGCAACCAGAAATATTTCTGTTATATATTTTATTGTCTGTATACAGCTCACAGACACTGATTAAATGTATTTTCACAGCGCTTCCCTGGTCGTCGACAGTTGGCTCAGCTTGCTCCTGGGGTTCCTGGCAGCTCTGTAAGTACTCAAAGGGCAGTTGTTGGAATCACAGAAACTGCATTTATGTAATTGATAATCCTGACAATGTGTGTATTTTTTATTTCTTTTACAGCAGCACTTTGAAGATGATGACAGGATGGTTCCTAGCACTCCGACACTAGTGCCACCGCATCGCTCTGATGGTTTTGACCAAGCCGTCCAGTAAGCATCACACTTACACCGACATAAGATTTAAATATTTATTTGTGAAGTAAGTAATTATGCTGTTGGGATTGCCAGATCCCCTCAAGTGGCAGGTGTACCTCGCTTCAGGTTTGGTGCCACAGAGGAAATGCCACAGGCCAGTACGTCCACGCACTCTGACCTGGGAGAGCTTGCATCACAAGGAGGTACTACACAGGAAATTTAGTTAACACATTCTTATGGTAAATTCACTGGGTAATGAACTTTGGATTTGTCTCTTCAGCTTTTGGGATGTATGAAAGCCCTCCCTTCCTCCCAGAAGAAGAGTCTGGTGGACGCAGTGTACCTACCACCCCTCTTCAAGTTTCAACACCAGGTATTGTCCATGTCCTGACCAATGCTACTTTTTCATTTATTTTCCATTGACTGATTTTTTTTTTGTTTCCTTTCATTTACAGTCTTTTCAGAGATAGCTCCATCTGACACCACAGAGCACGCCTCACAGTCTGTTCCCATGGTGAGCACGTCCACACCAGGCCTCGTGTCAGGAACAGCTGCTACAGGGGAGGAGAGAGACGACTTCCTGGAACCGGACACTGAGAGGTGAGCTTCACTCCTTTATACGGTCAATGTTTTTATCAGCTTTTATCATTTTAGTATCTTCCCACTTTTGAATAAAATTATATGTAATTTAATGTAACCATTTAAAATCAGTTACTTTGTTGCCAATTCATTCTCTACAATATAAATATTGTATTTAGCCTATTTTAAGTCAATTTGAATAGTTTCATAGTTGACATTCTTTTGATGTGTCCTTTCCAGGCCTTGTGCTGAGGCGTCCGTGGATCCTGGGGTCTCTCAAGGAGATGCAGAGGAGCCAAGCCAGCCTTCGGACAAGGCCAGCCTCCCGTCCACGAGCCAGGAGCCCTCCTCCAGCTCTGCAGGTACGGCACGTCATGACAGAGCTGGAACATTGCCTTCACAAGCCTTAATAAATCTTATACTTTTATCTCACTGCTTTACACCTGGTTTAAATCGCTGCTTTACGTTTTATTCAGATACAAGCAGTGCTCCACCCAAACCCTCTCGACCTGGGCCCAGCAGACAGCTGCAGCGCTGGCCTGAAGGCAGAGGCGGCCGCATGAAGAGAGGTAACATGTTTAACAGCACACAAGCATATTTATGGTAAAGATGGACAGTTCTGAATATGAAAATGATAACTGTCAGATATATTTTGAGTGATATATTTTTTATATATATAAAGAATGGACAAGACAGTAGTAATTATTTCAACATGTTTATTTTATTGCACTTCGTGAAGCTCCTGTAGGTTTATAAAACATGTTGTGTCCTCCAACAGGTCAGGCCTTTTCCACTCGAGGTTTACAACGAAGATGAAGGAATGATTTGACCCTAACACTATGATTCTTGGCAGAACCACATTCACTTTGTCTTGGGCCTGGCTCCTTTATTCAGTTTAGAAAAGTTTTTAAATATTGTTGTGTTTACTTTTTTAGTTTATCAAGTTTTTTTTTGTAACCATACTGCATTCCCAAGCAATGTTTTATGAAGATTGTAATAAACTTAATAAAAAAACATAAAAATAGTTCATGGGCGTAACTGAGGTTGAGACACTTTCTTTGGACATTTGAAGACGTCGTTGCTCCGAGGTGACGTGTTGGGTTTAGGAGCTGCTATAACCGGACGTTCACCATCCATCTGTATATTGTAGGATTTAGCTGCAAAGGAGCAAAGGGAATTAAAATGACACAATCAAGTTCTTATGAGTGATATACATAAGGCAGCTGGATCAATAATGGTATTTTCTTTACATTTAAAAGCAATAGGGGACTGACTTAAACATCTGCCAAAACGTCCACACATGACTTCAAAATAAGTTGAAAAGTAATCTTTGTAAATTCAACCATTTTCATATCAAGCCAAAACAGGTTGTCTCCTTTTTATTATACTCAGTTTGGCCTTTTTCTTTTACATGTTGAACACCTACTTCTTGAGAAAACATGGTAGCTGTATCCCTCTGGTTCTCTTTTGTTGGGAATGGATACAGCTGCAGTGATGGTTGTGGGGAAACCTTTCCATGACGTTCGGATGTTGATTGAAGGCCCCAACAGAGACACTGAAGAAAAAGCAATAGATTGTAACACAATATGACCCAACCTTTAAAGGCTGTCCATCCTTTACCAGCAACCACTCATTTTTTCGGAGATAAGAAAAGTAAAAGTAAATGACTTTTATTGGTGTCAACTCGGAGCTGAAAAATGTACCTTGTGCTGATGCTTGTCGAGCGATCCTGTTCCGAACTGTGTAAATGGCATAGTGGACTTTCCTGCCACATGATGGGTTGGTTCCATGATGGTAAGAGTATTTCTGGACATTTCCACCTAGATCAAAAGGTTTAGATTTTAGTAGTTAATACAATATAGAATGATTACAAAAAGGCTTGACAGTGAATATTACCTCTCTTAAAGAAATACACAGACTCTCTCCTCCTGTTGTACTGCGGCACAGATAGAGCAGCTGTGATGTGGCCTCGGAGCCCGTCAAAGCCAGCCACTACGACTTTAGGGAAACCAGGATCAAGAGCATCATTTTCAAATCTCCAGTATTGTGGTCCCTGCACAAGAAATATCAAATAGTAAACATTGTGCAGACAGATGAATGGTTAAAATACAAAAATATGATTAATAAATTACCTTGAAAATGTATGTCTTGCCCTCACAATTGCAGCGTGTGAACACAGTGTCAATGGGAGATGGGACCCCCCACACCTGAGTGATCCCACGAGCTGGACCTGGCACTCGGTTTCTGTCCAAAACCCAGAAGAAGTGACCTGTAGAAAGACAGTGTTTCACTGTTAAAAGTCACACTATCCCAAAATCAACAGCAAATGCTCATAAAAGCCAGAATAGTTATTAAAATATTACACTTCTTGATTAACTATATATTTAGGGTTACAATATGTAGAAAACACATTCACAAAATACAACAGAAAATGAATATAATACATTATAAATTACATTTACACATGATGCTACAAAATATTCACAGTATGTAGGGCTTCTGTTGTATTGTGCCACAAAGAAAGAGGTTATTTACGGTGTATATGTACCATTAATGTATTTTCTAATGACCTGTTATTTCTTATAGTTTTTTTGAGGCATAAATCACAAGATGCAATCAATTACTTAAACTGTTAGTAAACGTATAACATATTTACGGTAAAATACTGTCAAAAAGGCAACAGTAAATACTTGTAAAAGTGAAAATAGTGTATGACTGTAGTAAATAAACTGAATTATCTATTAAAAACGTTTTAGAACTTAATATTAATGGACAGAAAATACAAAGTAAAAATGCATTACTGTAAAATCCCATACCAGTTGATGTAATTACTCTGCTGGTTTTTAATTTACAGTAAAAAACATTGTAATTTGCAAAATCTATAATACTGTGCATTGTTTATTTGTTTAGGATTGTGCTGCAAAATGAAACTTAAAATTGCATTGACTTAATACTGTAATTTTTTTACAGTATAAAACTGGTATAAAACCACAGCTGCCAGTTTTTTTTACCATAAATGTTTATTTTTTTATTTTGTAGAAAGACATTAAGTTTGCATCTGTGGAATAGTATTCAGCCATGTTAGTTACAAACAAGTTCATTTCTCATCTTGTCTCCTGAACATGAAACACTTGTGTACACACCTCTGAAGACCACTATTGTGCCGTTGCTCAGAGTAGTGACCCCCCCGACCGGCCGCCCACTGCAAAGGTCTGTGTCGTTACTGTCATCTGAAAAAGAAAGTGGATTAAAAAAACACATTATTGAGAAAACTGTCCATCAGGGTAAACAAGCTTTACACAGAGGAGGTTATTAGGTGTTAAATGTAACTCTGTTGCCAGACTCATGCTGTAAAAAGCTTTCCATTCTGGCGTTTACATTTAATTTTCCTATTTCAAACGGTCTGCTTTGGAAAAACCGCAAACCTCTGCCACTTAATGCTCTGGAGCTACGCTTTGAAGGGTGTCAGCCTGAGGCACAAATACAAAATAACTGAGCTCATAAAACAGGCTTCAGTTGCACTAAATTATTCAACCAACAAGTTAAGTTAAATGCTAAGTTCCTGACTTGATTTGTGATGTTGATAATCAATTGTCTTAATTTGCACAGATTTTTTTTTATTCATTACCTGCTTGATATTCTCTTGTATTGTCCAAATTCGCCTCATTGGTCACAGGTTTAGTGTCAGGCTTTAAGACTGGTTTGGAGGGCAGTGGCATTTCCGGGTTGGGTTTTTCCTTTGGTTTTGAAGTGGTTTTAAATGGACTTGTCGGACTTGGGGTGACTTGTAGAGCCTCTGCGGTGGTTGCTTCTGGAGTTGTTTCTTCAGCGTCTTGTTCTGCATTTGTTGTGGCCATCGTGCTCACCTCTGACACCTCTTCCACTAAAGCCAATGTGGATGGATTTGGTGATTCAGTACCGTCCATTTCCGGTTCTGAGGTGGTTTTAGAAGGACTTGTCGGACTTGGAGTAACTTGAAGAGCCTCTGCGGTGGTTGCTTCTGGAGTTATTTCTTCAGCGTCTTGTTCTGCATTTGTTGTGGCCATCGTGCTCACCTCTGACACCTCTTCCACTAAAGCCAATGTGGATGGATTTGGTGATTCAGTAGCGTCCATTTCCGGTTCTGAGGTGGTTTTAGATGGACTTGTCGGACTTGGAGTGACTTTTGAAGCCTCTGTGGTGGTTGCTTCTGGAGTTGTTTCTTCAGCGTCTTGTTCTGCATTTGTTGTGGCCATCGTGCTCACCTCTGACACCTCTTCCACTGAAGCCAATGTGGATGGATTTGGTGAGTCAGTAGCGTCCATTTCTGGGTTTAAAGTGGTTTCGTCTTTGGTGCTTGTTGAATCTGGGACAAGGGTGTATGTCTCAGGGTTTTCTGGTGCAGGTGAGGGAACATACGCAGTAGTTGTGGTGGACTCTTCAGCTTTATCTGGAGTGTCAGTCTTTTTGGGATCTAAAGTTGTGAGCTCTGTCATTTCAGAGGACGGCACAGTTGTCTCTGGTGTGTCTGTTACACTTTGATCTGGCTGTGTAGGTCCAGTTTGGAGGTCTGTGTGTCCGAAGAGGGTTCAGGCGTTGGATCACTGGACGTCTGAGTGACTTTTGTGGGCTCTGGGTCAACGGTCGGAGGGATTGTAGGAAATGGTTGTTCGTCCAGATCATCGGCATCTAGAGTTGGATAAACAGAGATACAGGCTGTGACTTAGGACTTTATAGGTGCATTGTGTAAAATTATGTGGTTTACAGCTCAACTAAATGGAAAACGTAAATGGAAAAGTGCAAATTTTGCTTTATTAGTGTATACTTGCCTTTTAATGTTATTTTGCATGTGCATTAAAATAAAGATTAGACATTTAAAGCTCCATAGAAAGTGGAAGGAGACAATAATTTCATTAATTCCTGTTCCTATAACAGCATAGAGTGGACAATAATTCATTCATTCATTCATTTTCTACCACTTAGTCTTGTTAGGGGTCACGGGTGACTGGAGCCTATCCCAGCAGCTTTGGGCCTGAGTGAACAATCACACAATCTCTAATAAAGGCTATGAACATTTATGGATTAAATGGGTTTGTTTCTAAATTTCTAATGTACACAGAATGTCTTTGCAAAGTTTCTTAGGGTGTTCACGAATAGAAAGTTAGATGTAGAAATACAATCTGCAATATCACCCAAAACTACACACTGCACCTTTAAAGCAGTACTGTGTAACTCCACAGGAGCCAAACAAAGCAAAGCATAAATAATGTGAAAGGGAATTTTTTGGCCACACATTCGAGCTTAAATGGAAGTAAAGGGGGGACAATGCAGTAAATGTAAATATGAATTTAAACACTACAGGAGAGAGTTGTAGCAATTGTACTTGCTATACATACTCAATATAGAAGACTCAACACAAACCTGTATTTTCAGTTACTGACAGTTCCTCAAGACTAGGGCCAAGGGTGGGGAGGCTTGTATCAGCTTTGTTTGGTTCATCTTTGGATGTAGTCGTTTGCGTTTCGGGAAGAACTGTAAATGCCTCTGCAGTTATTTCAAACCCATCGAGCTCTGTTAAAGAGGGTCCTGTGGCAAATTCCTCCAGCAGTTCAGGAGTGGGTTCAAAGCCACTGTTGGTCTCTGAGGTCGGCCCTGACTCTGGGCCTTCCACTTCACCATTGTGGAAGATCTGTATGGGGTCTGATGATGTACAAGAAGAAGTCAAAAATCAAGCATTGAGGAATATGATTATCAAGGACTTTGTTGCTGACCATTGCTAGGATCATCGTGTAGTTCTGATGAAGGGCTGATCGAGGGAATGAAATCCTCACCTGTGAATACGACGAGAAAAAAAAAACATGAAGCTATTTATCTACCACTGCAACATCCACAATATCCTTCGTGCTTACACTGCCACCAAGATGACAAATTATTTACATATAGTGAAGAATGAAATAAATAAATAAAATCAATCTCTCTCAACCAAATTTCAGCAACAAAAACAGCCAAGCCAATCCTGCACAACAAATACCATTTCTACACAATTTACATCATCAGTAATAAAACTCTGGTGGAAATGTCTTGCCATGTGTTCCTCTAATAAACGAGGATATACAGTAACAGCTTTTCCATCCATATTGTCAGTCATATTAAATTCATCCTTTCTGGCCACTGCCCTTTTTTTTTTCTTTCTTTTTACTGAGCCTTTTCCTGTTGCCTCTACAAATAAGGCCACTCTTGTCTCCTGTTTCTGTTGGCTTTTGAGATTTGTACACTTCTGGACAAACTTTGAAGTTAAACAAACTGAGCTACAGAGTATGCAAATCACTAAGTGGAGCTTGTGATAAACTTCTACAAAGTTTATAAAGTTAGTGTATAATAAAAGTCACTCACCCTGTTCATTACCCTCACTGACTATTGGATCCTCTGTCGCTACAGGAGTTGGTTCTGTGGGAAAATGTCAGAAAATCACATGAAATAAACCCAAAAAATGTGTATAAAAGGGTGGTAAACCAAGTAAGAATCCTTTGCAGTGCTTCACTGGTGCTGCTACACTGGCCTCTTCATCTACTGCTGTGGCGTTTATCAGGATAAAACATATTCAACTCATTGATGCAGATTACTGCGCGCATTGACGGCGACAGTACATGCCGTGCACAGAAGTGAGCTGAAATATTGTTAAGTCCTTGTGTTGTAGGACAGCTGAGAGAGGTGAGGCTGATTTTAACATGCAGCCATGCTTAAAAACTAGGTCTACGCTGACACTCAAGAAGCGTTGTGTCATGATGATGTCCCACCATCACAGCTGTCTGAGTGTTAGTATTCACATTATATATTCACATAGCAAAATGTGAATAATGTTAGTCTAAAGAGAAGTCTCACATTTCCCCAAATCAAAATCTGACTTGGAGACACACATAAAAGAAAATCCCTTAATTCAAAAGAACGGATTGAATGTAATATGGCCTGGACACACTGACATGAACAAAGCAGATCTGAACCACTTTTGAAGCCAGTGTGAACATAGCCTTTATAATACTATGAAACATGCAACACATCCCATGAACGTAACACATTGCATGCTGTCTTACCTTCCTCGTCACAGTGGTTCTTGTAATCTGGACAGCACTGGTTGTACTTGACACAGTCGGAGTCACAGCTACACTTCCGTCCGCGCTTGAAGGACTCACCACAACGACCCTTACATGAGTCCTCTGTAGCACAAAAGCATGTTGATTATCTTTAAATATTCATACAGTAACTTAATTAAATGACAGTAATGGCTTTACGAGACAGCACTCACTTGTGGTGCACGTGGATTCGTAGTCTTTGCAGCACTCTTCATAAAGCAGGCAACTGTAGTCGCACTGGCACGTATTGCCTCTGTAATACTGCATGCCACATCTTTTTTTACAGCTGTCTGAAATTCAAGGAAGAAAATACAATATAGTCTTTTCAGTAACAAGTCCATGCTAAAAATACCACAGGTCACAAATGTGGCCTGTACAATAAGAGATAACAAGGAGACTATGTAATAAGTAATACTTACTCTGAGCAGCACTTAAAGACAAGCCACAGACCAACAAAATAGCAGCAACAAGTTGACTTGCAGACATCCTTCTCAGCCTAAAATGAGCACACACATATACATATTATAGACTTTTTTGAGTTTACACTGAAAGTTTACAAACTGAAAGAGTGTGACTTACTTGGTTTAAGTCCTGTGTCTGAATCCTGCTGTAGGCTTCGAATCCTCTGCTTTTAAAAGCCCGAGAGGGAAGGTCCGTTTTCCTGTTAATTGGTGGGTCCGGTCTAATTAAAAAAACGTGGTGAGGTCACAGTTGAAAAAGGGTGGCTCCTCCTCAGACTCAGACCGTACGTCCAGACGCTGTGATTTCCAACACACAGCTGGAAGCTAGTCAACACGCTTCTGTGCCAAGCAGACGGCTTACATCACTCATGTCAGATGGAAAAAACACTTTCACTGTCATAAACCGGACACATCACACCTCAAATCAATAACACCCACTGGTCAAAGTCTCAGTTTTCATTCTATCAACAGATTTTAAGCTATGCAAAGAGACAGATTGTGATGCATCAGCTGAAACATTTTGTACTTTTTGTGGTTGGCAGAACTATACAAACAGCTCTCCTTTTGGAAATGAAGGCATAAGTTGTACAATAATAAAGAACATGAGGCAATATCTTTTACCACTAAAAGAGTTGTCTGTACATTCTGTAAATATTGTCCATTCAGACTGTCATTTGGCTGACAAAATGACTAGTTATGTGTGAGGTATATTTAAAGTGGGTTTTCTGGTGTGTTTACAAACCTAGGTCAGGGAAAGATATTAGGAGCAATTAAAAGGAAAGGTTTGTTAAAAGAGACATGGTATCGATACACTGAAAAAGCACCTTGTTAAGCTGAAAAATCAATACTATATTCCGCTGTATTTTCATAAGCAGCGGCCCAGGTGTGGTTCTGCGGTCAGACGTGTTGACTAACCATATCATGCTGGTGGTATTTTCCCATCATGTCATGGTCCAATTACAGGAGAAGGGCTCATTAGTGCACTACTGTTAAGGCCGTAATGATACCAGGAGCTGGCAGACCAAACAGCAGCAACATAAACACAGACACAAGTTTCTTTTTTCGAGAGCAGAACGAAAACAGGATCTATCGAGCGCTTGTCACTTCAGTTCAGACACACACAAGGTCACACTGGAAAGTTGAGCTGCAAAAAGTCATGGGTGAAGTTTTTTTGGGTGAAGTGTGCCTCCTTGTGGCAAGAGCACAAATTGAATATTTTTGAAGGCAACATTTTGTGGCTTCTGTTTGTCATTTTCTGCCTAAGAACTGTTGGAGTGTCTCAAAATAACTAGCATATGGTCTGTGGATGGATACAAATCCTTTTCGAACCTAAAATTGTTGATAGTGATTGATTAACAATATAAAAACATCTGGACTCTGAAAACTGAGTTCAGATGCTTTTACTTAAACCTTTTTGTCAAGAAAGATTAGATTAGATAGGACTTTACAGAGGGGTAATTGAGTTGTACAGTAGCTCTTAGACAGGTAAGTGCATAAAGTAAAAGAAAGGTGCACATGTAATAGAATTAAAAATTACAGCAGCATTTTCAAATAACAAAACAGGTTCTTTTTTCATTTTGTTTATATGTGATGAAATATTTAAAAAATACCATTGCATCTTTATGCCACAACAATTTTTGTTAAAAACATTTCATTTCATAAAGGATTTTAGAAAAACACTATTCTTATGACCAGACACATTTTAACCAATTACATCTCAGAGGTTACACTATTCTGTTTTAATTTTGTTTGTTTTTTACAAACTTTATTAAAGACTTGATATAATCACTCTCAAAATATGGCATAAATTTTTCTGTTTTATGTTTCTTTTCACGTATCCTATTTGTACAGGTATAATTAAACCAGAATATGACAACCAAGACTCAGAATTTATAAACTGTGTAAAATGTGGTATACAAATAAATCAGGTCCTTTAATAGCTACATTTCTGCCTAGTACTTTGTGATCCTTTGCTTATCATTTACTCAATAACTGACTGAACTAGTTATCAGCAGTGATCTCTCTAAAACCAACTCCGACAGAGCGGCAAACATCTAAAAGACGGCCAAGAAAGTATAAAATATCACAGAGACGAGGTCCAATGAAGCTCCTTTTACGACAGATGGATGCTGTGTACATTACAAGATGGGTTTCTTAAGGAGAGGAGAAGTGCAGTGGGGAAATCAGCTCATTTACTGGATCCAAAACTGTGCCTGTTGTTTGTGAGCAGTTAAGACCTAATGACTTGGCAGCGATAATCAGACAGCCTGTACAAGCTGCAGTTTAGCTGGTCCGAAAGAGTCCCATCGTTTGGCAGAAACATGAAGATACTCAGAAGGAGAGTTGACAAAAGCATGCCATTCTGTTATTGCTTGTGCTATGGGGACTGTTCCTGGTCTTGAGACTAATCTTAGGACCAATTTTAGACCAATATCAACACCTTGATTGTGATTGGATGGAAATTGTAGTACTCAAAACCAGTCTTCACATACATCCATGTGCACCACCCCTTTTTGCTAGTTTTATGTTCTAGTTAAATTTAAAACAGGTTTCTGGTGTTTCCTCCCATGATCCAGTCTGTCTCACACTGTCCTTGTCCGGACTTGTTCTTTAGCTCCTAAAGTCTTGGTTTTCCCACACTCATGTTTTATATGTCTTGTACTAAATCAGGAGTTTGTGGTTTCATGCTTCTTCCTGTCTGTTGAGCATTAAGGCAGGGAAAGCACAGAGCATTTTGTGTAAAAGTCAAGTCACTTCCTGCAACTTGTGTCAGTTTTATTATTAAATCTCTGAGCCTCACATCACAAGCCTAAAAATCCCCTGGTGTCAGTGGACTCTCACCTTTGTCTTTGATGTCTGAGAGCATCTGAAAGGACATGTGAATTTGCACAGCAGTGACTCATAATATCTGTGTGTGCCAGAGGTTCCACTGTGCCACACTGTGTAGGCTGCAGGTGCCCTCACATCAAACACTTTCATTTAGAGTTTTGGGTCTAAAATGACTTCATCTTGGACATGCAACAGAAACATTTGCATTTTTCCGATATTGCAACTATTTCTCAAATTTACATTAGCGCCATTGTAACGTGACTCTTTCCTCAGCCCATTGCCCAAAAGAGAATGTTTTTTTGCCTAAAGATACAACACATTATAAACAAGGAGCATGTTTTGACTCTTAACTTTGGTCTTGTTTAATAAATAGGCAGTCCTAACATGGTTTCTAGGGGTAGCCAATAACAGTTTAGTGTAGATGTGGTCAAGACAAGAAAAAAAAAAAAAACAAGAAAAAAAACCCCATTGATGATAGGGAAATAGACTTATAACACAACATACTGTGACTTCCTGTGCTACCAGTAAAATTGCAAAGAGTCTGCAAAACATTTGTGTCATATCCAGGTCATAGGGTTTAGAAATTAGTAAGGACTAGACAGTTTTTGCCCTTGAAGTATCATAATGATATGCCCAAATTACAAATGCAACCTAAACTGACCAGAAAAATATATTTAAAAAATGGTTTACCGGCTGCTACCATATTAAAATAATTAGATAATAATTTCACTAGGGCCAAATGCACAGGATACTGAATTTATATTAATATGGTGTGTTTTTGGACACTGAGCCTGCCCATATCTCACTATTGCACATTTAATTGTATATCATAATAAAAATGTAATTCCAGAGAAGAAAAATGGCAATGTCTCCCAAATAAGCTCACGATTTGTCTTTGTACAAATTTAATACCTTGCTATACAAGTTGTTGTTGTTGGTTGAGAAAAAAAAAGTTCATAGCAGGGTCACCTCATAGCACGTCATGATTTTGAGTAGTCCCCATACCACCTAGCCAAACCTGTAATGTTAAACAGAAATCTTGCATTGGCATTAAATACTAAATACTACTATTTAATATGTGTGTGTGTGTGTGTGTGTTTTTATATTTAAACAATACAAAAGCCAAAAGCAGGTACAGTATTTTCACAGTTTGGCGTCTTGTAGGCGTTAACCTCAAAAACCGTTACCAATGAGCTCCTTATATCCGTTCATTGGCCCACTCTTTTACGGTTGCTATGTCTACTACACGTTTCTTAGTGATTGACAGGAAGATCAGCCAATCAGCTCGTGGCAGGGCGGACCCGTGAGCGCACACTGAAAACTGCCTGGTGGTCAATTACTACTACGACCACACCGCCGAGTGAACACAAGTCTTAAACCATGGCTGTGAAGAGACTGGAGATGGAAAATTTAATATAATAATCTACAGAGAAGTATGCTAAGGTAATAACTTGTTTACCGTATCTTCTACGCTGGGATTATTGTTTGAACAGAGCTTGAAAGCCAGCGGCAGAGGTTGCTTCTTTTGAAATATCGAGTTGCATGGCTGTGACATTGTTGAATTGAAACTGGAAGCACTTATCTTCACGTGTGTCATATGGACTGGTGTAATGGCGTTCAAACTTAACAAATGTATAGATATATACTGTGCGAAATTTTTAAAAACAGTACTTTGGAGTATATTAGCAAACATGCTGTTAGTGGATAGACTCACAGTTAGCATCTACCAAGGTGGGTCAGGTGTAGCCTACTTTTAGTTCACTACTGTTATTTCTAGTAATTTCTGCTGTCTCCTTTTGTTTATTTCAAGCTTTAATTCAACTGTACACTTCTGCATTTCATTTGTCATTTACTTATAACATTGATTTTAGTTTTAATAATCCCCATTTATAGGAGAGAAATGTTAAGTAACGTTAATTAGTAGTGGTCAGAGACAGATGCGTTACTTACTGTTTGTCCATTAACCCACAGAACTATGAGTGATTCCTTTTAGTTTTTAGAACGTACACAATCCAAAGTTTCCTTTAACCAATCATTACAGTTTTATTTGTATGTAAACTATCAAAGTAGGGCTGCTTAGTATTAGGAAAGCAATAAGATATGACTGACAGGGCAGTTTTTATTTCTTCTTATTGTTATTATATAAAAGTAAAAAGCTTTTTTTTTACATCTACAGTGTTTTTCTCATTGAATACTGATATCATTTACGTTTTTGCAGTCTTTGGGATTTACAAGAGACATGCTGCATACCAAAACATAAAACTGATCTGAATCCTTTTGACATCACTGTACTTTAACTTTTTAAATGTGACTCAAATATGACTCAAAAGATAATCATTGTTTTTTTTGTTTATCTTTTTTTTACATATTTATTATACATATGTTTTGTTAGTCTGTTTTGTTAAAAAGGTGGTGGACCGTTTACATCATGACATTTTATCCTAATTCCCATCTGTCTGTGTTTTGTCGGGTGCTGCATACTTTATTACCTTCTGAAACAGCAGAATGGGTATTTTTATATTCACAAGATCACATTTTATACTCTCTGTAAGTCCATTACCTTGAGCAGGTGGTAGACCTTTTCCCTGCTGAAAGTGAGTCGGGTGAGTGGGATGAGAAAAAGGACACGGTGCAGGGAGAGGGTTTGACTTTCATTAGATAAAAAGGAAGCATTTATTGAGAGAGGAATCACATTTATTCTTGGGAAAACACTGCCAGTTTACTGTCTAACTGCGCTGTTAATGTTAAGTTACACCAGTTAATGACAGCAGTGAATCACCACAGTTGTAAACATGCACATATGTCATAATAATTACAGGTGTAGTTTGGAGCTAATTGTTTGTTTAGAACTAGGGTTGTTTTTTATGCAACTTTGTTGAAAAAATGTCTCATGAGCCAACAAAATGAAAGACTCAAAGTTGAATAAAAGAAGTATTTAGATCCAGATGCCTTCATTTTAATTTTACAAATTATTTGTACAAAATTGGCATCAGAATTATAATTAAAGTGGGCTGAGATGTATTCAAATAGATTTTAAGGTTTTGAAAAATCTAGCAATTATTAAAAACCTTATGCGATTGTAACTCTTAGAGCATTTTAGGGAAACCGTTTTACTGACCATTGGGTCTGTGACTCATGTGTGGGTCCTTTTTTGCTTTTATTTGATAGACAGTAGATGGACAGGAAACGGGGTAAGAGACAGGAGGGAAACAACCCGAGTGAGACTGGAACTGGGTCTCCTGTGTGTTTGCATATTTGCATGTATAACAAACTGAGCTGGGGGCGCCCCCCCGAGCAACCTGAAAACTGCTTTGATAAGTACCTTAACCTTTTTTATGGTAACTTTACAGCTTCAACTTTTTGGGAAGCCAGTGAACCCTTGCCAGCCCACACGCAAATGCTGAACAAGGAATAGAGAGGTGAGGTAAAAATAGAAAGTAATAGGAAGAGCTGTTTTGCATTTAGATTTGGTAAATTAGATTTCTCTGTCAGGCCTTAATGCCTTCACAACAACCTGCTGAATTGTCTCTGTGCTAAACATCCAGGCCACAGGAGTCCTGCACGTGCCGCATGTTGCAGTTGATCACCAAGAGTCCCCCCTGTCCATATGACTTTCTTTAACCATAAGGATCCTCTTACTATTTCTAATTGTCTGCATCTGTATGTCCCCATTGGCTGTTTGTCAACACATTATATGATGCTGAATATTAATTATAGATGTGTAGCGTCTCAAATGTGGGCTAGAGTGCTCTGAGGCCTTCCCTGCTGTTTGCCAAGCAGGGCAAAAGCCAGAGGCAGGAAATATGAGGCAGGAAAACACTGTGTCTACCCTGTTACATAACAAACAGGAGTCTCAGTAGCTCGTATTAAAAGGTCCTTCTATTAAAAATGACTAATTGTAATTAAACATTGAGTTTTCTGGTGATTAAAAACCACATTGTATTAGTCCTAAATACAATGTCTTGTATAAACCATGACCTTTGCCTGAGAGGCTTGTCAGGTCGTCCAAAGCAGATGGGATTGTCCCGAGGCAGGATAAAGATATGAACCCCACCAGGCTGCATCCACACAGTCTATTTCTGGGTTACTAGTTCATTCTTCCTTTGTTATCTTCTTCTCACTTAGCCAAAAGTGAGAGAAGAGTAGTATCAGACAAAGAGCAGAATCCCTGGTAAAAGATCAATAATAGTTATTGTGATTTGTCTAGTTTGAGTGACAGTATACTTCTTTTAGGCTGCAGCACAGAGTTCTCAAAACATTTAGTTGAGCCCAAATCAGAGGAAAACTCATGGAGCCATATGGAGATGTAAGCGTAAAAATGATATGAATCAATTGGTAGAAGATGTGTAGCTTCAAAAAGCAGCCACAACCTTAACTGATTTCATGTGGTAAATGATATGGCCTGATGATAATAAGTAGATGAAAAGCAGTAGGACTCTTGCACAGCAGTCATTAGTAGCCAGTAGTAGCTTTAACAGACAGATTATATAAGTAAGGATAGAACTCAAATATTTCCATACAGTATTCCTGAAAACACTACTGTACACACTCAAACCATAGTTTAGGTAAATGAAAATGCACTTTTTCAAAGAGTTTTATCAACATTTTATTTCTTAGTTGTTGCTGATTACATACAAAAAATATTTCAGTACCAGGTTTTAGGAAAAAAAAAAAAAGTTCTCACTCTTTTTTTTTTTTTTTTTTTTTTGCTGGAAGACTATGTTAAACTAAACTTTCTGTTCATACAAATGTATCAATTAAAAAAATCCGATACTGTTCTCTCTGGTACTAACATAATGTTTAGCTTCACCTGACCGACTTGTGAACGCATTTACAATGGTGTCATATGGATAGAGATGAAGAACCACTCACAAAGTCAACGACTTGAATACATTTGTCTCGTTTGGTTAGAGCAGCAGTTTTTTTACCACACTGCCTAATCTCTATATTTAGTGATAATGTTGCACTCTCACAGCTGTTCCTGCCCCGGCTGGAGACAGTGATGGCTGCACTGGCATGTTGTCGTACCCTGCACAGGGCTGTGGTTGTGTGCTGCTATGACAAAAGCACATTGAGGCCTTAAACAATAGGCAGCTAACAGTCTCCGTTGTGCCGATCACGCTTTCCCTCTTCTCTTTGGTACGCTCCTGTTGCTTGTATTCACTGTCTCGCTATTTCTCTCAGGCCTAGTTACATGGGGCTTGTTCACAGAGAGGACTATATACTGTCACTGAGGTTTAGTACAAGGTGTAATTTGTCACCGAACTGGCTGGGATAAATGGTTTCATCATGTCATTATTCAAGCACAAGGTTTTTGTAGGCTGTGCTGGAAAATTGAGTAGGCTCAAAATCTGTTGTTGATGTAACAATCATCTGTCTTTTAAAACTAAATGCACAATTGGCCACTACAAAAAAATTTGTTTATTTGAACATTCAAATGGACTTGCACAACCATTTTTATATATATTTATTTATATATATAATATATATATATATATATATATATATATATATATATATATATATATATATATATATATATATATATATCCGTACACATATTTTAGTGCCATGTTTATTTTTTGTTTTTTTATCAGTAATATGTTTTGAAGGAAATAGTTTTTGTGTCAATTGACTTTAACTGAGCCTCATTTACCACGTGTGCTGTACTTTTTTCATTTCCATTAACAGTACAATATGTTAAACAGGTCTATAAGGAGAGAAAAAGGGGAAACCCACACTGCAGTGAGTCAAGTACTGGTACTGAAGGTATGAGTACAAGTGGCTCGCTGCTAAAATGTAATAACAAAATATAATTGTAAAAAATCTATAGCAGAGCATATTCCAAACAAAGCCAAGTGCTCCAGCTTTTCTTGGCTTGTGCCATTCATTATAGACATGAATGCCCAAAAAGTTTAGATTTATAAGACTAACATTTTCCATTTATAAGTAAAAAAATTACCACACCCGCACTGAACACACAGTAACCATTTATACTTTATTATTATATTAATTTTCCATTCATTTTTTGGGAGTTTTTTGGATAACTCAAATATGATTTTTAATTGTTGAAACCACCACCAAAAAATAATCCCCAAATAATACAGAGTTATCATTTCAAGCCACACTGTTGTAACCCTTTTCTCAACTATAAGCATCTGCTGCAAAGTCCTCCAGTAAATACCCAGCTCTAACTGTGAGTCATCCCGCGTTGGCCGAGGGTGGCAGAGGAGCGGAGGAGACTGTATATGGCAGCGACAGGGAAATTGGGCCTGACACAAAATGATCTCTACTCCACGCTTCGCCAAATCAACTTTAAAAGTAATAGTGAAAGACAGACAATTCGATCTGCAGTGCAGCAGAGTCACGAAGCTCCAACTGCTCCACTGACTCCCCTGTTTGCCCTTGTCCTTCTTCATCCATCCTCGTCTATCACTGTACATCTGCCTGTGCCTCATATTTCGGCCTGTTAATAACTCTCTGATGATGCTATATAAAGTTAATAGTCCTGGCTGTTTTCTATATGTAAAGGGCATACTACATACTGATTAGTAGTTACTTGTATAGTAACTTTTGTAGTATTGCTAGATTGTGCACCTAGCAAATAGTTTAAAAGTCTAAATCTGACACATTTTTCGTTAGTCTTGTCTGGGTCTTGCTAATAGGAGGATGGATTTAAAAGGAAAAAAAGCCTGTTCAAGACTACAGCTGACTATGTTCAAATTCTTTAATGTGATTGGATACACTTCTTTCTTCAAATCCAACCAATGGTCATTTGCGGTTTTCAGCTATAATTCCTGTAATCTGTTTCTTATTGGTGTGAGTTCTGGATTTCCATGCATCTTGGCAAGCCTGAAAGTCTAGGGAGCATTTTTTTCAGTCATGGTCCAAGAAAATTGATTAAAATGTTGAACTTTCCGAGAAAATAATGTTTTTTTTTTTTCCTGGAATTGTCTAATTTAGCTCCTACTGTTTTTTTTTTAAGATTGCATTTGTAATCTCTGTTGCACATTTTATTTGACACTAAGTTGGCTTTGGATAAACAATGTAACATCACATATTCCTTTCCTTAAACCTTGTGTGAATTTGAAGTTTAAGTTTTGACCCTCTGAGGCTGCCGTAGTTTGTGGTGGAATAGAGTTTAAGGAGAGTAGAAAGCCTGCTTGTACTGTTTGAGTTTTACACCTTGTCTCTTGGTCTTGACTTAGTCTCTAAAAGTTACTATTTTCTTAGTCTCATAAATAAAAACCTGGTGTAGATTATTGTGGTCCTGACTATAAAATACTAAATCAAGAGCCATATTTTATTCGTCATAATAATGCACCGTCACAGTGCCACTATGATCCTTCTCATCTCGCTCTGTTTATTTACCGACCTGACTCTTAATAAGGCTGTATTTATTTTTATCAGCCATTCTTATCTCCCTCCTTTTGCACAAGCCACTTCTATTGTGTTTCTCAACTCTGCTTGTCCTTTTCGGCTTTTCCGGCTCCATTCTTTTGTGCCACTTTCTCTCTTTTTTACTGTGGGCTCTGATTAATGTGACTGCTTTAAACGCTCAGCTTCAAATACATTTAACCCAGTTCTGCTTTTGTTTACCTCTTTGTAGCTTACAAAGGTTGGTTTGTGAAGATATATGAACTTTGGTGATGTTGGAAAGATGACTTTAAATGAATATAAACCTTAACTGAACATGTGATTGAGATGAAAGGTATATTACTGTACTCTTGGGATAATTTTCTGACTGGATATCTGCAATATGGGTTTAAGTTTCTCCCCACTCTTTTCTACAGCCTGTGAGCACCTATTGTAGACCTTTTAGTTTATTTTCCATTTGCAATGAGAGAACCACACATGGTTCTAAATGTAAGAAAACATATAAAGTTTTAAACATTATAAGGCTCACCTAGAATCTAACAGTCAACAAAGGACACATAGGGCATAAGACAATTTAAAACAATATGAGCAAATGAACAGTAAAAGAGACATGTGAATGTTTGAGGTTGTTTAGAGACATGCTGTTGTCTATAAACAAACCCAGAAGGGATGATGAGGCCTCAGTTTTTCAGCTCTGGGCTCAGTGGCCATTTACACGACTCCAAAATGCAAGAGGATGTAGGGGATAAGCCTAGATGGAGGCAGATGAATCACTGTGGCAACCTCTGAAGGGAACAGCTGAAAGGAAAAGGAGGAAATGCAATCAAAGGATCCTTTATCTGCCAGGGCAGTAGGGGCGCTGTGATTGCTGTTGCTACAGTTATTACAAGAAGAAGAAGAAGAAGGCGTTTTCTGGAGCAGCACTGATAAACTCTGGATCATTATGGATTCAGTCATGTATCATTAACAATATGTTAACACAGTTTTTAAAGCATACAACACAGAATGTGTGTATAGCAGCTAGTAGCTTTTGGAAACTTGTTACGTCACTTTTTTTTTTTTTTTTTAACAGAGCATCTTCTCGGCCTGATTCAAAAGTTAACATTTTTGTGAAGTGAGAACTGTCCTTGTGTAAAACAATCTTTGCATTTTTGGGGTAAAATGTGTTAACGGCCTCTGTCCTGGGCGAACAGGAAGTAATGATTATGCCATTAACTAATAGCTCCTTCCACGGTTATAAAAGCTTTATATGGGCTGAAATTTGTGTCACTGAATCTAAATCTGGGCTTGATTATCCAAGGCTCTCTCCTAGACCTGTATAAGCGGCTCAAAAAGTGTTTTTAGTAACTAAAATTAAATTGTAGAACTGAAAGTCAAACGTGAATACTTAAACTAAAAGTATTTAAACTTTACTTATAACTTTCTATCAACTTGAGCAATTCAGATTCAGTTTGAGCACTTTAAATCTCATTAAGTTTCAGTTTCTAGTGGCACAAATATTGTAGTAGCAAAAATTCATAGTTTTTTTTGGTCCACCTTTCCAAGGTTAGTAAATGCAAAGGATGTATATATTGGTATAATTATACTACAAAACTTGACACAAAGCACCTTTTGATATATTTGAAGGAAACACAGACAATATTTTGAGCAATTCTTTTCAACCTTAATTAGCGTGGGCAAGATGGGATTAAATCTTTTGAATTTTGTTTATTTTTGAATAAACATTAAACAGCCCTTACTTTGGTAAAGGGTATGCTCTTGTTCCAGCTCTATTATCTTTTTGTGGAGGCGGGCAGTTGTTGAGAGCGTTAGGCTTGACCTTCTCTCATAAAGACATCTTTTTGGGGAAAAAAACCTGGTAAAAGAAGGCAGAAGGGAAATAAAACACAGAAACAGTTCATGTGGGTGGAAAGGAAGGCACCATTTATTTTGAGAGTTTTTGTCTCTCTCTTTCCCTTTTTCTTTTCCAGGTCCCAATATTTCATGTGAGCCATCTGTGTGTTGTCAGGTTGAAGAGGGTTGTAAAGGTTAGTGGGGCTATTGATAAGGCTGCTGCTGTGTTGTCGTCTGGTTGACTCACAATGCAATCCTCACCTCGAGAGAATACAGTTTTATTGTTGTTATCGGTGCTCTGCTGTTATTCCCTTGGGTCTAGGCTTGTCTTTCTTGTCTAACACGTTGTCGCACATGATCAAACATGATTTATTATAAACAAAGTGGCAGTGCGAACAGGATCACAAGACACGGATGATGGGTTCTGACATTCTGAAAAACAGAAACCACCCTTCCTCTAAGGATCTATTGTTCATTTATGACAGAACTTTACCACAATTTATTTATTATCATCACTTTACCAACTTGACACAAAAGGCTGCTTAAGCTGCAGTAAATGTCAAGGTGCCAGACATTCATAGACTGTCAGTGTCAATATATTTGGCTAATCTGATGAAGTAAATGCAAAGGACAACTGTGAGTTTTGGAACAAGAAAAAAACATGAACAGAACACAAAGAACAATTGAACAAACAAACTGCTCAGCACAGGCCAAGGAAACAAGAGGGAGAGCAATAAAAGGAAAGCGGAGGTATGATATGGAACCCTCACCTTAATGAACTCCCTTAAGCCTTTTACTGAGTGTAAAATGGAGGTGAGGTATTTCATAAGGAAAAGTTCCAGGACACCTCTGTGCCATTTAGATTTTGTGGGGGGCTTGTCACTTATCCAAGACAGGAAAATGTTTCTTTGTGCAGTGTATGTGAGGATGTCATACAGTCTGCTGGACCCTGTACCAAACCCCTGTAGCCAGATCCAAAGTCAATCCAAATATCCTCATGTCCCTCAGAAAGTTGTTGTCCAATATGATTGAATTTATGGACCAAACACAGTCCCTTCAACTGACACATTTTAGTATTATCAGTAGTATCAATTAGTATAACTTTTAATTTAGCTCTACTTGAGTAATATAATTTTGTCTCATTTGGTATAATGTTGCATAGAACTTGTCAGAAATGTTTTTCAATAGAGACTAGAATGTCCCCATTATTAATTAAACACCAGATTCTTCTATAGTTCATGTGCACAGGGACCACAGTTTGTCGGGACATTACATTTTTGAATAAGAAGCCATGATGCTGCTGTGAAATCAAGGTCACAGTGTGTCCCACTTCCTGCCTGGGCTTTCTCAGCCTCAGAGCTGAATGTGGTGTTGGCGGCAGATGGAGAAAAGCTGGATGTCAGCGTTTGCCATGTCCCGCTGTGTCTCATATCCACCCAGGGAACCAGCGCACATCCTTCTCTGTCTTTGTGCTGTGTGCTGCTGCTGTGTCAGAGCAGAAAGGATAAAGCAGAAAACACAAACAGCCAAATGGATCATTTATATGGTCCACCAGATGAATACGCTGACTGTCTTTTGTTTTATGTCTTGCATTGCCTGTGTCTTTTTGACCAAAAAAAAACTCTGGTGGCCTCACTATTCAGTTATATTTTTCAGCTTTTATCAGGAGAAAACAAAATGGTTTCTCCTTATAATTGCATCATGCCACTGATACTTGTTCGACCTTCTTCAATATTGCCTTTTTTTTATTGCCATGTGAGTTTTCCTTTTATCTTTATTGCAGCGGTTGGACATGATTTACTGTTAATAATTATCAGGAAATGTAAATAATGCATACATAAAATGTCTTGTGGTTTAAAAATGGTCTTCTTAACTTTAGTGGTCATGATTAATAGTAGGCCCTCAAATATTATACTTTGAAATGTGATTTATTTGCTTACACGTTGGTTCGCAATAGAGATATGATAACTGTGAAAACATGGTTTGAGGACTTAGATGCTTCATATAGATTTTCTTTATGTATTCCTCAGCATGTTTATATAATAATACTAATTATCAACTCTAATATTTGCAGAACCCTTTTAAATTGACTTCCAATAGAATTCTTCAGTAAAGAGGGTATCATGTATGCGCTCAATAGTCCTCTCTCTGACACTTTGCCGCTCTGTTGTAAAGGATTTCTGTTGCTCGGTGTATCCTGTGGCTCCTCTCCCACTCAGCAGACCGCTGTTCTGCAGGGACCCACAGTCCACTGCCCAGCTAATTAACAAGCTGTGTGTGTGTGTGTGTGTGTGTGTGTGTGTGTGTGTGTGTGTGTGTGTGTGTGTGTGTGTGTGTGTGTGTGTGTGTGTGTGTGTGTGTGTGTGTGTGTGTGTGTGTGTGTGTGTGTGTGTGTGTGTGTGTGTGTGTGTGTGTGTGTGTGTGTGTGCCTGGTCGGAGTCTGGTCCAATACAGCACACCCACAGAAAAACTGATAACAGGACACTGTTTAAGGGCAGCCCCAACACTTCACAGGAATTTAGTCTGAAGGAACGGTTTGGCTTCAAGGTGAATTCACAGCCGCAGTCCTATATATATGACCCTGACCAAAAGGTTCTCGTGTAAGATCCTGCAATTTGTGCCAACTATTTTACAGCTCTTTATATAATTTGGCTACGGCCAATCAGTGAAAGAAGCGGAGCTCATAATCCAGAAATCACCTGCAAACTGCACCAATTAACCAAAAGTGCTATGTACTGTTGGTTGAGTCATGTATTTTTGTGCGGGGTTTCAAAGGTCAGTCAAGAAGATGTGTGTTTATGTTTATATAGTTTTTAACTGCACAAAAAACAGGCTAAGAACTACCACAAAGAAAATGTCCAATTGTGTAAAATGTTTCTATATAGTATATATAGTATAGATACTATAGAGTATATTTAACACCTGCAGTTTGGTCTGAACTAACCTGTTTGGTGCAAAACAAATCTTCAGGTGTGAAAGTGCCAAAGGACTGTTTCCTAATTGTTATTAACAATTTAAATTATGTCTTAAACAGTGCATTTGAAGTTTCAGTCTAACAAATACTGCGTAACAATTTGTTAGTTCTTAGTGTGGACTTTCAGGAGAGACAACCCCCTAAAATATCAGTTTACATTTGACTATTTTTGGAAAAACATTTAAAGCTCATTTGATCCCAGTGCCCACTATGAAAAGATGTTTTTACCTATTGTTAAATAAATCATCATGACTTAAAATAAAAAAAAAAATATGAACACAGATGTGTGAATGTGTCTCAATGGGACTGGTCCAATCAGAGCTCAGATCTGCTGTGACCTATTTCCCAAACTCTAATGCACTCCTCGAGGAGTCCCCTCATCTTTTCTACAGTGCCCTTTTAAATAATCACTTTCTTCTTCTCTGTATTCCCTTGTTCTTCGCCCCCTCCGTCATTCATCTTCTGTGCCTCCTCATCCCTCTGTCCTCTGAGTCTTAAGCTTTCAGGTAAATCTGCAGAGCCTCTCCCTCGAGAACTACCCTCCTACACAGAAGCACTTTCCAGGAGCTTGTTTGTGTGCAGTTTATGGGAACGAAAACTCTGCAGTTTAGAGTCAGAGGGCAGAGACGAGGCTGAATGTTTTACAGGCTGTTCAAGGACTGAAAACATGGACAGATTTGGTTCTTAGTGTTAAAATGCTTAACACTGCTGTCTTTCTTTTGCAGGGTGCAGTGAGTCTCTGAGTGAAGATGGCCGTCTTTCAGAACAACTTTTGGGTAGGTTTCCCGAGCCGGATCTGACTCTAGTGAAGAGAATATTCAAGCATTTTGGCATCTGATGAATTTATATAGCTATAGTTGTGTGGAAAAGGTAGTAAGGCCTCTATTTTTTTTTTTTTGTGCTTGAACTGTAGAACATTCAACTATATTTTGTTTATAAGCCATTCCAGAGTGATGTGCAGCAACACTTCTCTAGAACCATTATTTTTGTCTTTTAAACTTTCAAAATGCTAAAGCGTCTGTTTCTGCTGTAAAGGTCTGCATAACTGTTAATGAAGTCAAGGGCCAATGATTGGCTGCAACTCTCACTTAGAAATCCTCTGAAAACAGTTAGGGGTATTTAGTTTAGTCTCATTTCTGAAACATCAATGACATAAGTGAGATAAGTTGTTTTTCCTAATGTTATAATTGCGTTGTACTGTTTTACAATCAAGATATTTCAAAGAATGAAATTCACTTTTTCACATGACTCTTTAATTGTCTGCTGCCTAACACAAGCAGATAACATTGATGCATTTATCTCCAATTCTGCTGTTAAACTGCAACATGCCATTGCTCTTATGAATATTACCTGATTGAAGGGTCTGTGCATTTTAGCCGTGTAGGACCTAAGCAAGGGGTATTCTCGGGAAATTACCAACATGATAGTTTCGATATATTAAGGTTAAAAGTTACAAAACACATCTCTCTTTCCTCTTTTTATGACCGCCTGCGCTCATACATCACACGTCTCAGTCCCGGTCAGGCACTTCTGCTTTGCTTTGATGTCTATCATTTGCCTGAAGCTATGATTATTCACCTGTTTCCTGAATCACAGGGGTGAGTCACACAGCTTTTAGTTTTCATTCATACTCTCTGGGCAGCTGCGTGTTCGGAGGCGTGTGTTGGCTTCCACCTCACAACAATGAAGTTGTATAGTGGCTTTGAGGATAACATGGCTTCGCACTGATATGTTTCATGAAGATACTTTGAAATATTGATCCAAGTTCAAATTTGAACATGTTTAAACAATACCACAATATATAGATTATAGATTTATTAGCTTCATTTACATCACTAAGTCCTCTGTATCGTGGACCACGATTATAGCATAAATTAACTTTCTTTCTCTTTCTTTTTATTTATTTTTTTCCCCAGTCTTTAGTCCAGTAGCACTTTGTCGGTTTCATCCAGGTGTCACCATTTGTTTGTCTGCTGTCCTTTCCCAGCTCCAGCTCTGCTCCGTCCCAGCTCACCTGGAGCATCTATTTTAGATGTGCCCTACTTATTGTACCTTTCCCCATACAAGCGAGAGCTAAAGCCCTCAGTCATATTCTGGTTTGGACTAAAAATGTTCAGGTAGAAAATATAATCCCTCTCTAATTTAGGAACCATGATGTGACGGAAAACAGTAGCAGGAGTTTCTTAAAGCTACAGTACGTCATTTTGAGGACACACTTTTCGGCTAAATGACTTGAGATAGAATGTCTGCTTTTTGGCCTCCTGTCCACCCGCAAACAGTATTTTACCTTACAAAATAGATTTTTTTATATATTTATAGGGCATATCCATTGTAACAACACTGGCAGTAATTGCAGCCCCAGTATCAGGTTTTTGGAGTTTGTAGACTTAAAACATTTACAGTTATTACACGTCCATACAAAAACCATGATAAAACCTTATGGAGTGTTGTCCTTTCACACTCCGGTTTGTTTGTTAGAGCGCTTGTAGGGGGGTCGTGTGGATGGAGATATTTTACCAAATGTTGTCATGATAGACTTAAGATATTTTTTTCAAACAAAGGGAGAATTAAGTTTGTAAAAATATCTTAGTACATGTAGCTGGTGCCTTTTTAAATGTGAATATCTGGATAAAAAAAAAAAACACAATATAGCAACTTTTCTGAATAGTGTTTTGTTTTACATTTCCACAGCCGCAGGAAGTGTCCATGCACCATATTTTTGTTTTTCCAAATTCACGTTTTTTACTACCTTGCCTACTCTAGGATTAAATAAGTCCCTTTTTATCTGAGCCAAAAACTGACTTTGTTTTTATTTATTACCATTTAACTTTAACTCTGTTATCACTGTAACATCTTTTAAATCTAAGAAAAAGTTTAATAAAGCATTAGCTAACATGCATTGTTACATGGGTCATATATTCTGTGCAAACCCCATATTAGTCACATAAGTTATATAGTTACATTTTACATATAAACGTTTGGTAAGTTGCCATGTTGAGGATTCTTATAAAACATAAAAGTCAGGCAATTTCAGTGTTTTAATATGCTTTTTCCAGCTGTTATCCTGGTGTTACAAACCCACCTGAATGCAGCATGAGTAAATGTAGCTGTTTCACAAGGCTTATCTTTTTGGTGCAGAATATGACGTGTGAGTATTGCAGTCTTGAGGAGTGGGCAGAAGCAGAAGGTGAGGGAAAAGCTATAACAGGAGCAATCTGATTTGAGGGAAAGCTGGCAGCAGCAAACACAAGGACAAACTCAGAGACATGCCAGATTAAGCTGTCTCAGTGCTTGCCTCTGGAATACAGGCAAAAATCTTAATTTGTTTGGTAATTTCAGCCATTAGTGTGTGTGTGTGTGTGTGTGTGTGTGTGTGTGTGTGTGTAGTTTGTGTTTATACAGAAGTATTTCCACTTAGCAAGCAGACACACTTCTCTGTGTTATACAAATCAGGCCCTTAGTTAATTAGCCGCCAGAGCCACTCGGGAACCAGGCACACACACAGCCTGGTCTTGTTTGGCTCAAGAACATTCACAAAGCGTCCTCATAGCGCGCTGTCCTCTCCCATTCATCGTGTGAGAGCTCTGTTCGAAGCCAACAGGGGAAGCCCATCAGCTGTATTTAAGTACATCCTTGATTAATTAGAGCGTCGTAACGTTTTAAGAACAGACTTCCTTTCTGTCAAAGCACTGGGCTCACAGATTTTAGTGCACAAAGAACAAATTAATACTGATGAAACTGCTGATACACGTTTATCACAAGTATGCCCATGCTGCTTATTTTTTGGCAGTTTATGATAAAGGCTTAAGGAACATAACAAAGGTAAAAAACAGTCATGTAGCATAATATTTATGTAAAATGAGCTGATGAGACAAGTCTGGAAAATGTGATTGTGTTGTATTTTTATTATACCACATTTATCTACTGTACATTAACACTGGCACAGGTTTTCTCTTTCTTGTACAGCAGATTAAGATAAGATAAATGATTAGAGCGAAAACAAGTTATAACAAATACACATGAATATAAATAGAAACCTTGTTGGCTGCCTATTACTTTGGAGGTCTTAAGTTTTTCAAAGTTCGTTTATAGCTTATGAAGTACAAGTTAATTATCCTTGTTAGCTTAGTCTTCCCCTCGTATTGTGTTGGGGGGGGAAAACTTAGTCACCTTTTCCCAGCAGCCCACCTGCCTCCGGGTTACTCTTGCAGTAGTTCCAACTAAAACAAAATCTATTCAAATAACCATATAAATACAAACACATTAAAACTCAAACAAAGTGCATATTTTAGCAATGCAAACAAATACATTTTATAGATTAATCCTTTTACCATTTTTACAACGCTTACAATTATGGATAGAATTTACCTGATTTACCAATTTTGATTCTACTGTGATATTTTCTCCAAGGTCATCATGGCATCAGAATCTTATGCTGTCCCAAACCCTACACCTGACATACTGCAGTTTATTGAGCGAAGTTGGCTAACACTCCAAGATAACCCCCATTCTCTGATAACATGATGTGGTGGTTCACTTTCGGAATTACCCCAGCCTTTTTAGATAAGAATCTAAACATTTTTATGAATATAACTTGAAAACTTGGTACTGTAGCCTTGGCATAGCCTTACTTAACCCCATCCTGCCCCAGTTGCAAACCGATGAGAATGGATTGTGAAGTGCTTGGTGTAGGCTATTTGAATACTTTGTCACCACAATCTACCAGAGTGAATTAAAACCATTCATGTAGTTTTTCAGCTCTGAATCTGGACAATACTCTCTGTCTCCTGAGCTTGGTCCGCACTCCTCAATCTCTTTTGCAGAAATAACAAGTCTCTAAGTGAGTGTAAACAAAACCAAACAAACACACCCTGTGGTTTTTTTTTGACCGCCTGAGTTTAATGATGGCAGTCCTGCTGCCCTGCTGTCACTCTTGAGCCACAAGGTTTTCTCAAAGGAACTGCAACAAGCAGCAACACAACACTCTTTTAGGTCTGTTTTCTCCCTTTTCTTTTCTTATTTGTCTCACTTTTTAGATATGTGTGAATTTGAAGAAGGGCTGCACCAAAAGCCCAATGTATAGCTTTTGGACTTTCAGAATGGTATTATGACTCCCAATTTTTTTCCAATTGAATAGAAAAAATAATTATTCAACACACAATAAGTTATATTTTGTGTTATGTTTGCTGCTACACATTTGTAAATTCATTGCACACAGAGCCAGTTTTTGTACATTATATACTACAATTCAGACATTCGCCACTGGAGGAATGGAGACCCAAACCTTAAAGGTTTTCCTGGCTTTACAGTCTGGTTTACTTGATCTCTCTTGATTCTTCACACAACTTAACTACGTTTTGAATAACAGACTATCCAGTGTGTTTTCTGATTTTTCTTTGAGACTGATTGTGCTCAAGTATTGCAGCAGTAAACGAGGGAGTCGCACTGAAGAACCTTGATGTTTTTTTTTTTCTGTTTTTGATTATGGCATATACATATGTGCTGTCTTTGGATGCATTTAAAAACACTGAGAAATATTAAATGGTTAAAAGTATTTTTCAACACAACCTCAGACTTATGCACAGTACACTTTTCTAATTTTCAAAGCATTCTTTCTAGTTGGCAAATTGACCAGTGTAGATGTTTCTGCACTTTACATAAAATAAAATACATAAATAAAAACATAATTAGTACTGCATTGAATACTCCCCTGAACCTAGACACCTCTGCCTCTGACCCAGTTCGATCTACAGAAGGCATCTTAGGCCACCAGGCTCCATCTGATTGACCAAAAATATTGATATGTGCAAAGTGTGAATACCTCACACAAGGAGTACATTTATTTAAGTAGAATTAGTCAGTAAACAATCTTTTAAAACCTTACTAAAGACTGTTACTGCACTGTAAAATATTTTTAATAATTGGATCTAATTTACTTTGTGTTTTTTAATCTGTCTTTTATTAAATTAAACTATAATAGTATTGAGTCATTTTTGGATTGGGACACAGGAGACTTATGGATGGCGTCCTTTGCTCTGTAAAACCTCTTGAAAAACATCCAGTTCCCAGCTCTGTTCCTCCAAACCTACGCAGGTGCAGTAATACCTCTCTCAGACTAAAGCCGACTCAGCACATTCGTCTGGACCATCAGTGACGACGGGCTGCTACCTGCTCCTGATGTTATTGACACCTCTCTGCTGCGGGACCCTCTTTCGGTTCAGCCTGCCCCGTCAGCAGGAAAAGTTTGTGTGAGTCAGCAAAACACACAGCAGCCCTGACAGCCGTCTGTGGTCGGACGGTAGACAAACTGAACTGGACGGCTTTTGGGTTTAACGGCTGCTGCAGGGCTGCCATTATGTGGCAGAATCATGTTTTCTTTATACCGTCATATTGTGACTCAGGAGGAGACAGAAATCTTCCTATTTACTTTGTTCTAATGTTTCTGTTTGAATGGTATATTTATTATGTTTGTGTTGTCTGTTTTTTATTTTGTTCTAATAAGAAATCCTGGGTTCTTGTTCAATACTTTCTACATTATAAAGATACATTTTTAGCTAATAGTACCTTGAAACTTTTCTAAATGCACCTCTCATACTTAAGAGTGTACTATTTGTGAAAATACAGTTACCAGAGGTATTAGAGTGGTCCTTGTTTTTAACCTGTGTATAGTTCACAAAGGCCAAACAAATACTATTTGACCATGTAGACCTCCTCTCTTCATTCCAGCCTGTTCATGTTGATAGCTTGGTTTCATGTGACTAAGTAAGGAATGTCCTAAGACACTGGATCTTCTGAGACACACTGTGAGGGCAGCTTTAGACCCAAAGCAGGACTAAAGGCAGGGTCCAAAAACACTTTGCTAAAGGTCTATTTGGCAGACAAAATATTGTGTTAGCTACTTATTAAACTGCAGCTAAAGTAGCTTCTAATCTCCATACACACAATTATTTAAAAAGGCATTGACAAGAAAATTAACTGAAATCCTGAAGGTCAGATCTGGCTCGGTGGCTTTTGCAAAGTTCATTTACTGCTCATTCCCACTGGACAGTACTAAGCTGGGACCTTGAATAGCACCAAAGTGAGTTGCCCTTTTCATATTTGTTCTTTTTGGCTTTTCTTGTGTTTTTCTTTGAGAACCCAGCCCTCGATATGACAATGCAAGAAGGAAGTGCTTTCTAGTGGTTGCTACTGACTTATAACGCAGCAAACAGCCATAGGACATTGCCAGTTTAAGTTTATTTATTCGATGCATCGCTGTCTCCTTTTCTTCTCTACCTTAGACTATACTGAGACAATTGAGGGCAAACAGTGGATTATCAGAGCTGGGTTTGTTGCGGTGAAGCAGCAGTGAGACCCTCCGGAGCTGCACAGGTTTCACACAGTCTGTAATTAGTTTCATACAAACCTGAGGGATGTCTGAGGGTGCGTCTATTTAGGATCCAACAGAGTAAATCATGGAAGACATGTAGATGAACACATGCAAAAGTTGTCTACAGAAAGGTGAAGGTAGGAAAAGGGCAGACAAGGGCATTTTAAAAGACGCTTCTTTCCGGCAGGCAAAAGCGTTAAAAGTTCTTCAAGAGGCTGATCTTAGGATAACATTTTAAAGGTCCTCTATTGGAAGCAAGCACATTTCACTTGGTTGATCTGGTCTCACTCTTAGAAACGAGTTATTTAAATCAAGATCGACCAATACCTATTTTCAAAAGCTTTTAAACCATACCAACTACATTTATAAAAAACTGTAGTCAGCCAAAACAACATAAAACTGACATTGAATAAAAATAACTCAAGTTAAAAGCACAAATGCACTAAAAACATGAGCAAATGCAACAGAAAGATAAATAAATATTTCCATATCTCACACAAATAAATGCCTGTGAGAAAAAGTTTGTTTTTAGGAGGTATATAAAAACAGGCAGCTTGTCTGATTTGTAAATGCAACATATTCCAGAGTTTTGGAGCAGCAACGGAAAAAGCATAATCCCACAAAGTTTACACTTAGTTTTGGGAATAATTAGCCATGACTAATCTGCTGACCTGAGAGCATGTGACGGGACGTAAGGAAGGATCAGGTCAGACAGATACGACAAAATTGTTCTGGCAGTCCTGACTGGATATTCTTTTTTTCTGTTCTTTGTGTGTTATGCATTGGTCTTGGTCTTCTTATGTCAGTGCTGCAGGTTATATCTAACAATGCATTTTTCTGATATTGGTACTCGCACAACTGCCATGGCACCAGTTTTTTCTTCTTGGTCATTCTTGATAGGTATTTTTAACTTGGACTATACAGTTTTTGACCAATGACTGAACTAACTTATTACTTATTACGTAAGTATTAAGTATTTCTCTACAATGAGTAGCATCTTAGAACATTTGAATAATATATTTTAATTTTATGTTTTTAATCTGACTAAACAAGATGAGCTTCCCAAAGGTGTACTATTTACTTTGGTCTTGAGCATCTCTAAGTACTGTCGTCTTGACCAGGCTTTATAGAGACTTTTTTTTAATAAGAGAGCCATTTCAAAGTGAAATGAAATTATTTTGCTGCTGCTTCCCATCCCCCTTGACAAATTTTGCTAGCTCTTATTGGCCACCTAAGTCTGAGAAAGTTATGTCTCTGTACCCCCCTCCTCTGCGGCACGTTATTGTCATGGTAATGGACTCCTTCATGTGTGACCAACGTGGGCAACTTAATTGATGAAAAAGTTCAGTGCGATGTGAGAGAAGTGGGGGTTTGAATATATCACAAGTGAAGGATTTTCTTGTCGCAAAAGATCAGGGAATATATTTAAGCTCTTGTGTTATATGTGTGCAGTCTGATGTCTGATTTCCTGGCTCAAATCGATGTCCAACATACTGCAGACTAAAACTGTCGCAAGAGTTAATAAATATGGTGAGCTAGCCAACTAAAAGCGCTACATTTAGATATTTAGGCAATTGGTGGTATGATCTTTGCAGATTATACAGTTGTTTACATACCATAAGCTCATAAGTTTACATACCCTAGCAGAATTGTTTTTTTTTTTATTTATTTTTTTACTTTGTTTACTTTTTTTAAATCATAATGACAACAGAAACTACCCAAATGATCCTGATGAAAATATTGTGCATTGCCACCTTTAACGTCAATGACGGCTTGAAGTCTTTTGTGGTAGTCGAGGCTCTTTATTTTCTCAGATGGTAAAGCTGCCCATTCTTTTTGGCAAAAAGCCTCCAGTTCCTGTAAATTCTTGGGCTGTCCTGCATGAACTGCACGTTTGAGATCTCCCCAGAGTTGTTCAATGATATTGAGGTCAGGAGACTGAGGCCAGTCCAGAACCTTCACTTTATGGTGCTGTAGCCAATGACAGGTCGACTTGGCCTTGTGCTTTGGATTGTTGTCATGTTGGAACGTCCTATGCGCAGCTTCCGGGCTGATGAGTGCAAATTTTCCTCCAGTATTTTCTGATAACATGCTGCATTCATCTTTTCCTGTGCCTTTGTAGCTCACACATCCCCAAAACATCAGTGATCCACCTCAATGTTTCACAGTAGGAATGGTGTACTTTTCATCATAGACCTTGTTGACTCCTCTCCAAATGTAACGTTTATGGTTGTGGCCAAAAGTTTAATTTTTGTCTCATTACTGCAAATGACTTTGTTCCAAATGTTTTGAGGTTTGTCTCTGTGCTGTTTGGTGCTGCTTTGTGGCATTTGCGTAGTAATAGCTTTCTTCTGGCGACTCGACTCGACTTCAAGTGCCTCCTTATTGTGCATCTTTAAACAGCCACACCACTTTTTTACAGAGAGTCCTGTATTTATGGGTTTTCCTTTGCATCTTGAACAATTTTTGTGCAGTTGTGGCTGACATTTTTGTCTACCTGACTTATTCATTTTCCACTTCTTAATTAGAGTTTGAACACTGCTGATTGGCATTCTCAATTCTTTGGATATCTTTTTTATCCCTTTCATGTTTTATACAGTTCAATTACCTTTTTCCTACAGATCCTTTGACAATTCTTTTGCTTTCCCCATGACTCATGAACATCAGTGCAGCACTGGATGAGAGATGCAAGGGTCTGTCAGGAGCCCAGAAACTTATTGACCTTTTATAAACACACATTGATTACAAGCAAACAGATCACAGGTGAGGATGGTTACCTTTAGTAGCCATTCAAACCTGTTTGTGTCAACTTGTGCATGTTATCAGGCCAAAATCACCAGGGTATGTAGTTTTGATCAGGGTCATTTGGGTAGTTTCTGTTTATTATGATTTAAAAAGAGTTAACACAGTTGTTTGACAATTATTGGCTTCACCCTAACCACTATCTATGAGTGAAAGAAAAGTTTTTGTGTGTATCATTCATATTCTCTGAAGAATGGCCAAAAAAAATCACAAATTGTTCTTAGTAATTTTGTTGAATCTGTTCTATGTAGGCACTCAGTCCTCACTCTTTAGGCTCTATATCGTACAGAACGTTCATGTAGTTTAGTTGTAAAGAAAACTTGGCAATGACTGGATTAATACATAAATAGTCACAGGATTTCTGATCCACCCTCCAGCTGTATGTCTCTACTATGAACTTATTTATACCTTTTTTTTTTTTTACCTGACTAAACATAAAATGCTGCAGGAGGTGATGGTGAAATCCTCTAATTTCTTCAGATCATATTTTATTATGACCAACATTATTATCCTAAACACATAAGAAAACTCTTACTTACTCACAAACTTATCAACTTAGAATTAATCAACTTGTGTCTTAAGTTTACAATTTTTTATCACTTTATACCACATTGCATACCTCTACTCTACCTCATCTCTAAGGATTGCCATAATATCACAATGCATCAATATTATTATTGTTCAAACTGACAAAACAGAAGGAGATACAAGACAGTGACCGCTTTAAGTGTTTATGTTTTAATTTTTTTATTATCCAGCTGGGAAAAATCACTGTCGACAGACGCTGCCAGGGAGCGCCCAGTATGTTTTTAATGTTAGTGGAGGAAACCCACCCGAGCACAGGGAGAACATGCAAACTCCACTCCGAAAGGCCAGTTTTATTTCCAAATATGAGTTATTATGCCTATTAAGTTGCTATGGACTGCTTGTAAAGGACTAAACTGGGGTTAGGTCATGACTAAAACAGGTAGCACCAGTGGTTCACGTACTACAATTTAAGATCCACTGCATTAGATAATTTCTTCTTCTACTTTAAAACTTTTGTCAGATGCTTTCTTCTTAACCATTTATTGGATTATGACTTATATTCTCGACAGACATTTATTGTTACATTGTTATATCCTATTATATCCTGTCAAAACACAGTAAAAACTATACACCTATACTTTCTAGACATGAGCAATGACTATTTTATCACTGTGTCGCCAAATATCATTTTACAACACCCTTATGTCTTGTACAAGGTCCAAAAAATGATGCGTAATATAATTTCGGAAAAGGGACAGTGCTTCTTGCTGCTGTATCGAGCAAAGTTGCATCATTTGGAGACAAAAAGTTGCTGTCACTGCATTAAAAAGTGGCTGAAAGCAGCTAAAACAGCAACCCATGTTTTGAACTCATCTAAACTCAATCCTATTATCTCCGGCTCTAAAGAAAGAATGGGGTTTTGTAATATCCCACAATAGTCGAGTGCTGGCCTTTAACAAATGAACGGGTCGTCTGTGAGTCTTTATTCAAAACTCTGACAAATTACTGTCCCTAGGTTCTGTGTCTCTTTCTCGTTTGGCAGAGGTCTTTTGCTGAAACCTTAGCCGAGCCTCTGAAAGGTGAGCTCAGCTGTTAGTCTGAGGCTCCCAGAAGCACCTGTCCGCCGCACTCCCCTGGCTGTTGGCTGTATGCAAATGTGGCCTGTCATGGAGCCACAAAATATTACACCACTGCTATGGTTTGGTGAACAGTAGCTGATGAAAAGCAGTAATAAATAAATAAATATTTAACTGGATGTGCATGTGGTTTGTGCCAAATCACTGCTCACCAACCAAAACTTAGGTCAAAAAAGTATGTTGAAGAAGCATTAAAATAAAATATTAAATAAAGATCTAACTTGGTCTTAAAGCACAGTGGCTGAAACTGTCCTGTTATTTTTGTCAGGGTTTGAGAGTTTGTAAATTGCAATCTTCGTTACCAGATGTCACCAAAAACAAGATATATAATTAAAGATTAAACTGACACAAGGTAGATTCATCATTTATTATACTGCCCGTTTTAGGTAAGATTTTCTTTAGTTACACCAATTTGATATATAGTAAAAAGTACCTTTTTAGTTAATTTCAGCTATGTGTCACAGAAATGCTGTCTTGAGATTCCCACCCATTCTCATTTCATTAGCATTTATAGTGCATTAACTGTTTTATGGATTGGCAAAGTGTTGGTTTAGTTATTGAGGCAGTTAACACTTATTCTGAATCAGAAACCTTTTACCTTCTCACTTTTTTCATTATTTATTCTTTTCTGTTTTAATTTGACTCTGACACGTTGGACCGGATGTCAGCGGGGGTATGTGCTTTGGCCAGGCTTGTTTATTGTTTTTGATGGATGGAAGGATGAGCCGGCGTATCAACAACCGCAGACAGTGACTACTGCTGCTCAAGAACAACCCGCTGTGACGGCTCACAGACAACTCTTATTATGTCTGTGCTATTCAGGGTGCTCTCTGAATGCATCATTTTGGGTCCCATTTATAATAAACTGGATAATTTACTGGTACAATCTACCTGTATCAACAAAAATCTTCTATTTATATGCTTTAGTATATATATTCATTTTTTATTTTATTTTTTTGTATTTTTGGTCACACTCTTTAAAGCATATAGCAGAGATATGATTATGTATTTTCTATTTCATTCTACTTTCCCATAATATCGTGTTTAGGTCCATAGTGTCCCTTTTATTAACTCAGTTGTGGGAGTTGTGTTGAAGCCCTGCCCGTCCATCTCTCTGTGGTTTTGGGCGACCCTTCCTTGGCATTCCTGTAATTCCCCTGCTACCTGGGAACTGCTCTGTTCTCCCTCATCGAGGTATTTTTAGGTCCAGAGAAGCAGCTGCCTGTCAGCCTTTCTGTCTGCTCCGTCTGCGCGGCTGTGTGTTGACTGTGGAATAATGTGGCGAGGCTCTAGAGACGACGGTCTACCTGGAATAACTCTGCACTTTGTTGAACTGCACAGACTAAAGCTGAGCCCTGTGTTTGTTAAATCAGTGGTTTGTGTCAAAAATCTGCAGCAAACATAGGCACCTCTTTAAAACAGTTTGAGTTTGTGGTTTTCTTTTGAAGTTCCTGCTCTTGTAAAAGGCCGTAGATAAACATTCAACCGGGACCAAAGAGGGTTATCCACATTAAAGGCATGTTTTTAATGGAGATGAATGGTTTAAGTCAGTACAACACACTTATAATGTACACAAAAAGAGTTTGGTATCAGCAGTGCAGCACAGTTACTAAAATGTGTTGATTGTACAATAGATAACTCTTACTTGGCTTGTCTTGTTCTTAAATAAATAGGCATTCCATCAAAACGGGAATGCAAAATGTACACAGATGCAGAGGTAACATCTTACAACCGTGTTTCTGTGAATTGAAATAATTTAATAAATACAAACAGAAGTTGTGACTTAAAAATGGTGAATCTCTAAAATTTAGGAAACTGGTGCCACTCTACTCAAGGATTTAATCACTTCTTTATTCTGATTAAGCGACAACATTTTAATAGTTAGTGTTGTACTCAAGACCGCACTGACCAAAACCAAGTCATGTCCGAGAACAGTGAGTGTCTAGACCAAAACGTCTGACGTCTGAGACCAAGACAAGACCGTTACAAAATAGTCTTAAGACCAGTCTTGAGTGCTCCATTCTAACTAAAAATGAACAGTTCCAAGTCTGCGTAATTTTTAATTTCAAATCCACAAAAGCACTTGACTTGAAATACAGCTCAATTACACATTTTACTATGTGTCTTTTAACTGGGAGTAAAACGGGTTATTAAACATGAACAACTGAGCGCCATTAAACATTACAACTTTCAAATAAGACCCACTCTTTTGACTGAAGTTTTTATGTTGCTTTGCTGTTTCTCATGCGGTCGCTAATGTACTGTGTTGTATTTTTGTCTTGACAGGGGGAGAAAAATGCCGGCTTCGACGTGCTCTACCACAACATGAAGCATGGCCAGCTGGCAACCAAGGAGCTGGCCGAGTTTGTCCGTGAGAGGTAAGATTTGAGAAAATGTGCGTGGGAGGTGGTGCTAGTGATAGGACTTTCTCAGAGATGTGTTTGGAAAGGGAGATGAGACGTCCTGCCAAGGTTGGGAGAAATGTTCACAGATTATAAATGAACTGTGAAGGGGTTTATCTTGCAACATATTTAAGTGTGGCTCTGTGATTTATGTCATTGCAACATGTGTTTTATTTTGTTTATTGCATTGGTAACAAGAGACAACATTACTCTTACCCTTACTTCTTTATAGAAATAATGATAATGATGTTTTTTCCACAATATATACCTAGCAGGAACCATCAGCTTTTATTTTTAAAGGCTTGTTTTTCAATGGGGAGTATGCAGCTGTTTGTAACAGGAATCATCTTTGAAAAAACAAGACCTTAAGACATCATCAAGGATTTTAAATAGAATTTTTAGTCTTGAACAGGAGCTTTGGCCAATCATAGCTCGCTTCTGGAAAAAGGAGCGCTCCCATTGGTTGACACTGATGTCAATAAGGAAGAAACAGCTGCGGATAAAACACACAGAAAAAGGGAGGCAATGTGAAACTGCGCTAAATATTGTCAATTCAATTACAATTGGAGCTAATAGTTTACAATGAGCTCTAAACTTCAGTTTGGTGTTGTGTATTAGTATTTTGTGGAAGAAAAATTGGTCCGGTTTTATAAAAAAAAAAAAGCAAAGCAGGAGAGGTCTGCTGCTGTTGGGAGTGAAAGACATCTGAGACAGAGACGGCAAAGAGAAAATCGGGTAGTTCCACTTTAAGTCTCTGCACAACCAAAGAGGTAATGGGTACACAGAAGAAGAAGTGCAATATGCAGCAACAGTCATAATAAATCAAATTGTGTATTATTTTTCGTCTGAAGGGACAAACCCACTCCGAGATCTGTTATAGTAACTCTCACAGCTGTCCATTTTCACAAAAGCCATTTAGTCCCAGTCATTGTGTTTGATAAATTCTGTTGGCTATTGCACTTCACTTTAAACAGAGGAAGCTTTTAGAGCTAAAACAAATATTGGCTCTGATCCATGAAACTAGTGTATCATAATTTTAGCACTTGACCCTGTATATTCAATTAAGTCTGTGTCAAAGCCAAGTCTGGTTGTATAACGCATTATGAGCCAACCCAATACAACACTTTCACAAAAAAAACGTACTTGCATAAACTAGCATTAACAAAAAATAACAGTAAAATGGAAACAATGGTAGATTTTTTTTTAAATGACAATTTACATTAAAAGCTGATTTAAAATTTGTAGATCTATAGCTGAAACAATACTACTACAGTAAAAGACTGCAAAGACTCTGCTGCAAACTCAAAGTATGTGACAAGATGTGTGGTTGTGTTGATATGGCAAAATGTGTTTTTATGAGATAGTAACATGACATTACATTATCTCAATGAAATGGGTTATTCTTCCCTTTTTACGTCGGTCTTTAAAAGTTATATAGTGTTAATTTAACCCACGTTGAATGTAATTAGTTGGTCATTGCCTTGTAGCCTGTAACAATCCTTGTTTAAATGACCCAATCAATTAAAAACCTGTTTCTAACTGTGTGTTAGTTACTTTGGCAAATGAGTAATTAACGGAGTAAATTAAGGCTGTAATACATTTCCCTCAGTGTCTCTCTCTCACAATTATAAGCCACACACAACACTCGCACAAACCGTCAAAGCATGGATATTTTACTGACATTGATGCAGAAAAGTGCAGCACAATTCTTGTCGGGGGAAATTCACTTATCTCTCCTCGAACGGTAGCAAACAACAATCAGCGGTGAGGAAATGAAACAGGGCTGCGACCAGTGAAGCTGTGGGTGATGATCGGAGACTGAACCGAGGCAATCTCGTTGATAAATTGCTTCCATACTTGTATAGATTCTCTTTTCTGAAAGGTCACTATCATAAAAAAGATAGAAAGAAACAGCCCAAAGTCTTGTTTATTGCACGTTTCGTTCACTGCCATTTGGAGTTTTCCCAATCGACAGGCAGTTATTGACTTTCACTTGAAACTGTTTTGAAACTGACACTGCTTTTTGTAATGACAATTTTAGTAATTAAAATATTTGAGTCAAAGAGAAAGAATAGTCAGTAAAGCCTATTGCATAACCTATAAAGTAGTATATTCTCTTTGTCCATATATTCCCATGTTGCTGCTCTAGAATTTCTATACTCTTTCTCTCAAGACTTGCATGGCACCAAGAGTTGACAAAAAATGTCTATTTGGTAAAAACATGCAAAATATTATTCATAGTTCTGCCTTTTCCACTACAGCTGTGGCAGAAACAAACACACTATACATTAGGGTAGAAGACCAAACTTGGAAGAAAGAAAAAAATAAAGAAGTAAACAAGAAAAAACAAGGGTAATAAAGGAGGTCAATAAGACAATAGTCAATAGTGATTTAATAGTTTTTTCTCCACTGTTACATAAAAGTAAAGCACAAAGTATAGAATCCCTGTATACGGCAGATTTGGCTCACATCTTCTGTCACTCTCTTCAATTAGCAGTGCATTGGGCTTCAGTGTTCAGTGTGTCTGGAGCATTTGACATTAACAACAGCAGAGGCAACCATTTTTGAGATCCTGGGTAAGGCTGACCATCAGACAAAAGGATGTCACAGCCTTTGCCTTCCTTTCTTTTTTCTGTGTCATTGTTATTTACATATCTTATTTTTGTATTTCTTTGATGGCCTTATTTATTAAAGATAATATTTGTTGGGTATAAGCCTCAAACAACATTTACAGTTGTAAATGCACGGCTCAGCACTTTAAATTTTTAAACTATTGTCTCATGACATCAAGACCCTGCAGAAGAAATAAATCTTGTTGCAGAACATGCCTGTGCCTTTCATATTGTGTCTAATATATTGTACTGTAGGGACAGGAGACAAGATGGTGACGTGATAATTGAATGATAATTTTCTCTGAGAGTTTTACCATTAATTAGTGCCTCGATTTGCCTTGATGCTTATTAATTAAGATTATGGGCAAGTTAGTCAGTTAGTTTATTTCCCAACCTATGCATAAATCATAAATGTCCCATTTTGATTTGTGGCACAGTAATGTCTTTAGCGTTACAGACTGATGGCACATTCATTCATTTGTTTATGAATCCCTGCTGCTCTCTGTCTCGTTCTGTTTTTCCTTGAGGCTATTTGGATCTGCATCTTGTGTTTCTGGGACTGTGCAGATGGTTATTAAAGTTTTAATGTCCGTCTTTGCAAAACAAGTCCATTTATCTTGTAACGAAGCTTATTGCAACATTTACCAAGCCATACCGCAGAAAATGAGTCTTTATTGCAGCGGCGGAGGATTCCTAGTGTTTGAGCCAAAGTAAACTCCAGATTGAGAAGATAACGTATGAGGCTATTAGTGGAGGCTGGAGTGTTATTGGACTGCGTTACGTTCAGCAGTCGAAAGGCTATTTAGAGGAAATTTACATTGTAGAGCTATACACAGCATTAATCTTCATGTTTAACTGCTGGGAACTGGGTTCAATTGGGAAAACTGGAGGTGCCTCGTAACCTACTGCTCACTCGCACTAACTCATTTCAAGGCTGTACTGTATTTACACAAGGGACGGGCGATGGTAAGAAAACACAGGATATTGATTTGTTGAATATTATTACAACAATAGCAATTGCCATATTATAGAAGAAAAGCCTTGTCACTGGCCTCAAGGCAAACTTACATATCCATATTATCATTGGCCGTACCACATTGATTTAGTTACATTACTTAAAAAACATAATAATTTACCTCCTGAGCTGTCATTGTGTTGTGGCCATTGTTGTGACCATTGATAAATACTGACTGATACTGGAGGCTCTTGTTATAAATGAATGTGAACTTAAATTATAAAAGTAAAGAAATCCTCTGGTGTGGGGCCAAAAAGTCTCAAGAACATGAGACAAAATCAGAAACACAACAAAATAAGTAAATGATTAAGTATCTGAAGAATACACTACTAATTCGTATAATTTATAAATATTAAATTCTTGAATCATTACTTGGTGTTGGCGAGGATTTAATTGTAGGGCTTGGGCTTGTTCATATTTGACATGTTGACATTGGAGCCTTGTTCATTTAGGTTAGATTTGTTAAATCAGTGTAAACAGACAAATTAAAATCATGTGACTTTTCTCTCACTCCTGCATTTTGTTTCTATGATAAATACCAAAATGTTAACGTTTGTGTGAGAATACATACCGGTAATTATAAATATTTTTCAAAAACATCCAGTCCTTAGAATATAGTTTAGCTCAAGTAGATATGTGTCTTTTGTCTCTTCAGTGTGAACGCAGCCTCAGGATTTTATATTTTTCTTTTGTTTCAGGGCAGCCATCGAGGAGACCTACTCCAAATCAATGAGCAAACTGGCCAAGATAGCGAGCAATGGCAGCTCACTGGGGTAAGTAGCACAGTGCAGCCTCCCCTCAGTGCTTCATGGCTCATTTTTATTCAGCCATATGTCCTATAATTACTGCAACATGGTTATAGATCATATGGCTGTGTATGAGAAATGAATGAGAGCCATCTGCAAACCCCAAATGTCCATATTTATAATTTAAACATGCCCTGACAGTGAGTAGCCTGTATGCGCTGCCTCTTTATAAGCCAGAAATTCCCATCTATGTCATAAATAACTATATATTTATACAATGTATTGACAGAAGTATGGCCAAAATGACAAATTTAACTGCTGTAAAAGCCTCCTTTCAGACCACACTGTTTTTAACACTTCACACAGAATATTTTTTTTTTATTTCAATAAACTAAACAGTATTAAAACATACTTAATCTAAAATAAATACAGGTCAAAAACAAGGTCAAATCTTGATTAAACTAAGCCTAAACTTGGACTAAAACCAGGAAGAAGTAAAAAAAATTAAATATAAAAAAAAACTGACTTAAAAATAAGGGTTCCTATCACTCCTCTTTGTCATGGTCACCAAGCAAGGACTATGAAGTACACAAGGCCCTGAAAACTGAACAATCATTTTCAGCTTTAAAACATAATACCTTAGGGATTTCAAAGGATTTACAATAAAAACATATAAATATTGATTTAGTGTGGTGCTAGTTGCTTGATAAAATGGCCATTAATCAGCGGCGGCCTAAACCCAGAGGTCTGGTTAACTTACTGTGTTAGGCCCCACACTTTCTGTTCCTGTTCGTAGGTATTTGTACAATTAACCTGATGAAATATAGATGACAAAGGCAGATCCCCACCAAGGTGACCATACTATCATTTTCTGCTTTAGTATCAAGAGCTCTCAACTAACTACTACTAACTAAAAAAACTTAAGAAAGAAAAGTACAATTATTTACCTTCACTTAATGTATTGTCTTTATACAATAGTCATACAGTTTATGGTTACACTAAACACAGAGTTGTTCTGGTCCAGAGTCAAACTGCTTTGAATTTTGATGAGCAGTGTCTTTGCATCAATTTTAAACTGTTTTGATAAAAGTCCAACTTTGGATTTGCACTTAAGGCATTTCAGAAATATACAAGCTGAAAATAAAAGGCAAAAAAAAAAAAAATTGGCACAAATTTATAGGCAAAAGCTTGAAATTAATTTTAATTTTTTCAGAACTTTTGCTCCTATGTGGGACGTGTTCAGAGTCTCTGCGGACAAACTGGCCCTGTGTCACCTCGAGCTGACGAGAAAGATGAACGACTTGATCCGTGACATCAACAAATACGGGGATGAGCAGGTCAAAATTCACCGAAGGGTAAGACTAAATAAAACGTACGCTGACTGATGAGCAGCTAATACTTTCTCATTGGCCTGCCCTGAATCAATCTTGTTGTCAGCCTGATCTAATTTATCTCACCGAAAATCCAATTATGCTTGTCTCTCCTCATGCCAGTTGCTCCATTTGCCCATTAAAGTACATTGGAGGTCTGTAGAGCACTGTGTGCCATTGTGTGTGTGTGTGTGTGTTATTTTTCAAATGTTTCAGACGAAGGAGGAGATGGTGGGGACAGTAGAGGCAGTGCAAGCCCTGCAGGTTCAAAACGGTCACCTTCAGAAATCTAAAGAGGGCTACCACGGCAAGTGTATGGAGCTGGACCGACTCAAGAAAGAGGGAGCGCCACAAAAAGAAGTAGAGAAGGTGAGACAAACAAGACAACACCCATGTCCTTAGAGTCTCCTTCAGGGCGAGGACATAACAGCCATGGGAAAAAAATCCACACCTCAGGGAGAACCACAGAAGGAGGAGTCCAATCCCCGAACAGACCGTGCAAAAGATGTTGCCAAGACAGTTGTATATATATTGCATTTAAATATAGTCCATCTTATACAAAATCATGAATGAGCCACATATAAACAAGCAACAGGTCTATAGAAGTAAACAAACGCAACACATTTTTTCCAATCTCAATGGTTTCTAATTGGACAAAGGTGGCACAAAGGCAGAGTGGATTTTGGCTGCTCTCCTTTTGTCTGCTTTGGTTTCTCTTCAATTTAATTCATACAGTACTGTGCACAGGTTGTAGGCAATTGTGGATATTACAAGTAAACTATAAAGTATTTTTTATTGTTTTATAAAATGCAAATTGAAATAACTAAAACCGTTCTTGTAGTTCCACTGTCTCAGTTTTTGAAGGATCTGGGCAGGTTCTGTTCAAACACTGGAGACCAGAGAGACCAGGATAGAGACTAGACTCCATGGTGATGGGATCAGGGTTACACAGTCGCGTCAAGAGCACTCCTTTGTTCTGGGATCACTCTCAATATTGAAGTTCATTCACTTTGCATTTTGTAAATTGATAAAAGTTTTGTAAATTGATAAAAGTTTTGTAAATTGATAAAGAGTTTTTCTTCATTACACAAACTAAACTATTCAATTAATAAGTAGAGTTAAACTCTGACTTTAATGAAGACAAATAGCATCATGCAGAAAATGATACAGTACTTTACAAATGAACTTTATAAATCTTTAACCTAATACATGCTCTGGAACAACATACATTATAAACCACAGTCCAGTTACAAGTCCATCTGGCTCATAAGTTGTTAAGCTTTAAAAGTATATATTTGCAGTTGACAGAGATTGACCTGTCAATCAAATAGTCTTGCCATGATTGTATTAGTAATATTTGTTGCTGACCTTATTTTTTGACTGAAGATGCAGCATACACAGGTTTCTCTTGTTCCCACACTCAACAAGAGCCTGTTCTTTCAAACCTGGATGTCAGCACTGCATTTATCCAACAATTACTTTCAAATAACATTCTGCAGTGATTGAATTGCAGTTTCTATCTTTAAGCTTCAGACTGAATGGAGGAGGAGTAATTATGGGGCAGAGGTTGTTTCTGTTCACTGAGTGCATTATTCATTCAGTTTATTGAATGAACGTCTGGAGTAGAATCCATTCATTTTCCCCCTTTTCCCTCTCTTTCTCACTAGGCGGAGCTGAAGTCTAAGAAAGCGGCCGAGTCATTTGCGTTGAGCATTGAAGTACAATCGTGTGGGAGGAGAGTTTGAGCAGAAGATGAGTGAATCTGCACAGGTCAGGCCACTTCTCCATTACATATTCTTCTCTTTTTTGATTAAATTCTAAATTAATCCCTAGTTATGTCCCTGACTCAACCACTCTTGAACCTCTTATAAAACCGTCTAATTTTGAGATCATGTCTTCTGTACACTAGTTATGTATTTATAGTGTTCACAGGGGACTTGTGCTTGTGTTTTACTGGAATAGATTAAGAGTGATGTGTATGTAGTGCAGTGTATAAATGTAAAACAGGGCATAACTTGACACGAAGCAGCACATGGATAGATACGTTATAGAACAAACAGACAAAACCTTGCAGTGTTTAATCATTGATCTACTGTTAAACCATTACACACTCTATTCTTTGATAAATCAGTCCACAATGCCAGTAAATATAACAACAACCACGTCCCTTTTTTCTGTTTGTCCCTCCTCCACTTAAGAGTTATCTAGTATTTATCTCATGTGTCTTATCAGCTCACAAACTTTTTTTTGCCAGATCTCTTTTTCAAGAGAGACCTGGCCAAGACGCAGCACAGAGTTACAATAAGCAGACTATATAAACGTCACATAAAATCACGTAAAGCCTCAAAGACCATCTGGATTGAATATACAAACGCACTCCAGCGGGTAAACACCTGGTTACTGCACGCACCGTTGGGCCACGTTGTCCAGCTGCAGTCTGAACATGTTATTGTTTAAGTCTGTGCTGCTTTTTGTGGCCAACACAGCATTAAGTGTCTTGCTGTGATCAGGTGGACGGGCCTGAGATGAGAAGGATTGGGGCTGGACTCACTAAAGTCTCCAGCCCCAGAAATAAGATGCTACATAAACCAGGTCCAGTTACCACCGTTTTTTGTAGTACGTCCTCACTTATTTTATACAAGTTATTTATAAATTTATCATTTATTTAATTAAGCTCGCTGCTTCAGTGCTTTTTCAAATACATTGGTGTTGTCAGGCGTCAGTCCGGCTTTGACTCGGTGCTCTCTTGTTCCAGGAGCAAGATCGGGCTCACTATTTTTCTGTTACATGTTTACAGGCCTCTGTGTTAAATGGCTCCCTTTAGTCCTTGTCCCTATAAGACCCTGTGCCCCGAGTCTAGTTGCTCTGATTAGTCGGTGGGACCTCTCTGTACATGGCTTGTTGTAATAGTCATCAAACTCTCCTTAGAGTTTCTTACTGGCTGAGTGCATTAAAACATAAAGCAATAATATGAGGGCCTGGGCTGTAGTCATTTTTGACCTAATTTTTGAAATCTTGAAAAATTATGATGCAACTACACAACCACACCTCAGCCTTGAGGTGACTATTAAAAGGTTTTGAAAGTATGTCTTTAGAGCTAATGTTAGTGAGCTGTCCTTACACTGGTCGCACTTTGATTTTACACTTTCTCTGTTTTATCGGCAGCCTTTACTTCCTCAATAACATCAGTGTTGACCAATGGGAGCGCTCCTTTTCCTAGATGCAAGCTGTAATTGGCCAAAGCTCGTGTTCAGAACTGATAATTGTTATTAAATACAATCCTTGATAACAAAGCCTAGATGACATCTTAAGGTCCTGTTTTTTCACAGTTAATTCCTGTTAGAATATGATAGGTAATTTTTCTCCCATGCATAAAAAAAATCACATACTCCCCGTTTCATCTTTTTATTTCAAATTTGTACAAAATCCAAAGCCCTCAATCATCTCCAAAACTCCCACTCTCTTAAACACATCACACTTCATGCGACCTTTTCATTACCATTAATCACTACCTCCACCTCCATGGTTACGGCTGCTGTTGCCATGGAAACACTCAACAAACCCCAATAAGAGTGTCCGTGTTTTACATTTGAAATGACGACCGGAAGGTCCGTGACCAATTATCTGGTAATCATTATAAATCCTGACACGGCACGTAGCTTAAAAAATGCTTTGCTAAATGCTGTCAAAACCGAGAATGTTTTATGTCTGCCCACAGTGCAGCCATTTAATTGGGCAAAACGAACTGCCGAAACTCTCAACGCGTTCACTTCTGTAACAAAAGCCAGGGCCCTACATCAAGACGGTTCTACTGAAGCAGACTGCGACAAATGAGTTGGACGAATAGAGCAGGCTCAGACCTAAATACTAAATCCTCTCAAATTATCACGGGTTTAACAGCCTGGCAACCCCTGCCTCACAGCCCGGTGCCTCAGTACAGCAGCAGCAGTCTTCAAACCTTAGTGTTCCTTTAAAACGCATCTGTACTTTAATGCATACAGTATGTCAACTTTATGTTTATAATTTTTTTTCTATTCACCACAACAGCATCTAATCAAGTCATTACTTTTATAATTTTTATAACAACAAAGCTCTTTCATTATATATTCAGACAGTTTCAAACCATTTAAGGTATAATAGTTTGTTATGGGACATTATCAAACAAGAAGACCAAGTAAGAAAAGACAAATAGTCAAAAAACATTGTCTTTAGAATCACTTTTCCAGCATTTTTTTTAGCTAACTGATTGTAAAATGCTGTATAGATTTGAATTTATTAATTTATTTTTGATCTCCGTTAAAGCCTTGTTGTGAAAGATAAAGGAACAAGTTAATCATCCATGATTTATAACTGGTATACAGTGTAATTAATGTTTATTACCATTCGTATGGAAGGCCTATTGTAAAACTGGATTGTTTTATTGCTCAGGTGTGGGTAAATGAATGTATGGTTTCTGTGCCGTGTGTATTTGCAGAAATTTCAGGAAATCGAGGAGACCCACCTGCGGCAGATGAAACAGCTCATCAAAGGTTACTCACACTCTATAGAGGACACCCATGTGCAGGTGGGACAGGTATGTTCACCTTGGTAATAGTGTGGTCATTACATAAAGTGTGTTGGATCAATAAGCTGACTCCAAAAAAACATGTTTAGCTCAGTCTTTGGCAAAATAACTGCAACAGGTTCAGTATAACAGTAGTTCAGCTCTGAGGCTTTTTAAGGTATCCCCAAGTGGGATACTATTATCCCACTTGGGGAAATTTGTCTTGTCACATGGTGCTGCATTACATCAGTCACAACAACCAACATGACATGACAGAGATTAAAAAGACAGGATAGATTAAAAGACATTTTTAGAAATAGATGCAATAAATATAACAAAAGTGAGCAAAATACACAAGTGGTTCTGAAGTGCTTGTTCTAAGTTGGAATCATAAAGTGCTCCTCTTTTAAAAAAAAAAATGTATGTAACCTTTATTTAACCAGATCAGAAACCCATTGAGCTCAAGATTTCTTTTACAAGGGTGACCTGGCCAAGAGGCACACATTATTATGAATAATACAATACAAGTTACAACAAACTAATTACAGAGAATAAGTACAACAACAATTAAAAGTGAATTCATATAAAGTGCAAGCATAAGGACAGAGTAACAATTTAAAAACACAGGCACTGCCCAATAGTCTCCTGTTCTCTGTTTCTTAAGACTGAACAAAAGTTTCCAAACAAAATGAGGTCTGACAATTTCAGTTATATTTATATTACACATCAGCAACGCCCAACTTGCATTTCCATTCATTAATCTAATGGAGGATAAATAAAAATATACTTGTATTGGTTCAGTCTAGATTTAGGCAGTCTAAACATGCAACCAGAAAGTAACCACTCAAACTCAGTCATACAGGCTTGTGTTTCCTCTTTGTGGTTTGTATTTTGTGTGAAGATACAGTAGTATATACATAAATGTCATACAAGTTGTGTTCCTGCCTAAATAAAAGGCTAAATAAAAGGTGTTGTCATAACTACATTTACATTTAGTCATTTAGCAGACACTTTTATCCAAAGCGACTTACAAGTGAGGAAAACAATGGAAGCAATTTTAACAACACAAGGTATAAAAAGCACAAGTGCACAAAAAACATGTCAGTTTAAACCCAGCGCAGTATACAAATGCTAAGGATTTTTTTTTTTTTAAAGAAAGGAATCGATTGAAAGGGTGTTCCTGCCTAAATAAAAGGCTAAATAAAAGGTGTTGTCATAACTAAAAAAAAAAAAAAAGCTAATTAATGAAGTAAATGACTTATGTGTAGTGACGCTTGAGGTACTGTAAATATTCTGCCCTACCTAAACGTGTGTAAAGTTTGGCACAGTATATGTTGGGTATGTACTGATGGAATAAACATTAGAAGGGAATCTAATCTTAATAGGACAATCATGTGTCAAATGAGTTTAATAAAATGTTCCCAGTGCAGGTTTGATTCCTATTTTGGGCAATTTGCTCTATGCAAAGACCTTGTCTTTCATGTTTATAGTTGATCAACTCTCTTCTGACATTTAAAGAAGAACAGTTTAAGTACACTGCATGTTTTATTAATCACTGACTTTGTGCCGTGCTTTAGGTCCACGAGGAGTTCAAGCAAAACGTGGAAAACATTGGCATCGACAACCTCATCCAGAAGTTCGCAGAGCAGAAAGGGACGGGCAAAGACAGACCAGGTATAATTGATTTTACACAATTTTACACTTAGTAAAGTAGACATGACAAATGGCTTGGAAAGTGATTAAAAAATGTCCAAATATCCTGAAAAAACTATCCTGTCCTCATTTTCTCTCATTAATACTTTACACTGTGTGGATCTTGGATGTTTTATTTCTAAACCTCCTTGTTGTCCTCAGCTCTTGTTGGTTTTGAAGAGTACATGACAGCTTTGGCACGAAGGAGGAAAGAAGAGTCGAGGAAAAGCCTTTAGGATCCCAGGCCTCGGCAAAAGAGACAAAGAGCCAGACTCTACGTGAGTGCATCAGCAAACAAGAACTGCATCTTGATCTCATGTCTGTGCTTCCTGCCTCATACAGTGTTATTTTTAAATTTAAATTCTAACCATCTTTCTTTGTATTTTTTTTTTGTAGGGATTCAGCCATGACAGAGCCTCCGGTGAGTATTTAATGCAACTCACTCTAAAACATTGCAAATCCCAGTCTGTCATCAGTCCTGGATAACTTTGCAGGCACCTTTTGACTTTAAGACCTATGTTTAGACTGTTTGGTGAGGATGTTATAAGTGTCTGGGCTGTTTTATGAAGCATCAGGTTACATGTATCACACAACTTGGAAGAGATTCTATAGAAAGAAACTCTTTTGTTTCAACTCATGAGGCAGTCAAACACATTTAATGTCTAAAACCCAGATGATGTGATGATACTTCCCACTGTCACAGATAAGTTGTATTGTATTCAAGACCACACTAACCAGAACGTAAGAGAAGATTTCCAGGAGCTAAGGCCATGTCAAGATCAATAAGAATCCAAAAAGATATAAAAGAGGAAGCTCGGATTTTAAAACATGTCCAAAATCATACCAATATCAAACAGACGGTTGATTTGCTAGAGCTTTATGGAGGGTAAGATGAAGTGACGAGCAATAACAGTATAATGGTATAATGGTTACAATTCATTAGTTATTATTAGTTAAGAAGATATAAAGTCATTAAAAAAGAACTAAAGGCATGAGAAAAAAGTCTGTTTGCTAAATAGTGAGTACAGGTAAAGTGCAAGCTCACTGTTTGACAAGCCTCAGGTCATTGTTGTCCTTTTTCTAATATATTATGGGATTATTATTCATGATTTATAACCTGTTTAGCCTTTGCCTTTTACAAACCTACTTACAAACCATTTGTACCTGAACCATCACTTGTAGCCTTGGATGGTCTTGATTTTAAATCTTTGTCAGTAAAAATGAAAATGGTGTTTTTAAGACAGGTCTCAAGTCTCGGTCTGGGGAGGTACAACACTAGCAGACTGGACAGGAGTCTGTGTGTTTATAGCGACTGTGGAGTATCCTGAGAGTGTGATGGTGACGGGACTCAAGTGTAGGATTTCCCGGGTTATTCTCGTCTTTCTCAGTAGAAGTGGCTGAGATAATCCTGCCGTCAGTGGGAAGTGTGTAACGGCCGCTGTAGCTGTGTGTGTTTGTCTTTATGTGAGTGTAGTATTGAGTTCAGTGTGAGCTCAGGTCCTTTTGAAGCTGCCAGAGTCATCTCACAGAGTGATGTGGAGACAAGAGAGTAAACAGACTGAGCTTGGCACTAATGCACTTGAGTCCATTAACCTCCCACAGCTCACCATTAATGTAAAAATAGAAAGAGATTTTAACATTTAGTTTTAACTTTTTAATAAGGACTAATGTTCTTCTGAAATTTAACCCAACGCTTTGCCAGTAACAGTGAATCAATGTTTACTGCATTGCTGACCATATCTCAACAAAAATATTAAGGATTAAACGGGAAATATGCAAATTTACATTTTTTTATTACATTTCTTTTTATTATGTGAGCAAAGGAACTAATAATCATATTGTAACAGGAATAATCTGTGGAAAAAACAAGATCTTAAGATGTCATCTAGGCTTTATTATTAAGGTTTTAATTAGACTTGCAGTCCTGACCTAGATCTTTGGCCAATCACCGCTCACTTCTGGAAAAAGGAGTGCTCCCACAGGTCAACACTGATGTCAGTAAGGAAGTAATAGCTGCCGATAAAACAGAGAGAGTGTATTTTTGGTGCCAAATGCGTAGTTTAACAGAGATCCAGCTCAAAAAAGAAAATCAAACAAGATATTGGAAATTCTGACTGTTGTTCTGACGCTGAAGTCGGAGCTCGTGTAATGTATTAGTATTTTGTGGAGGAATAATTGGTCCGGTTTTATTTTTTTAATTAAAGAAAAGCAGGAGAGGTCCCTCTGCTGCAGTTGAGGGTGAGTGGAATCTGAGACAGGGACGGCAAAGAGACAATCAGGTAATGGAGATTTAATGTTAAAATTATAATACATGTTTACTTGTATTTAAAAAAAAAAAAAAAAAGATTTACTACAAGCTGTGTTAAAGCAACATTATGTAACTGATCAGGACATTTAACTGCTGAAGGAACCGCAAAAAACAGACAAATGCTGCTGCAAACTTGGACTAAAACTTTAATTTAAATAAAAAACTTAAATAAATGATTTTGTAAAATATTTAATTAATATCTTATTCAGGTTTTGATTCAGATTTGTGTTGATGTAATGGGTCTCTGCTGTGTTCTCAGAAGATTGTAACCTGGTGTTGATTAGGAGAAAGCTTTTACACACACAATGAACTTATATGAGGTAACTCTGTGGAGGTTGTGTATCTGAAACCTGAGCTAATGAAATACCATCAGCAACAGTTTGCTTCAAAAATAACCCCACATTTGCCCGAAAGGGTCATGGGGCCTCCCTTGTGTCCCGCAATGAGATTAGACTGATTATGTTTCTATGTGAGCAGACAGTATACAAATGATAAATGGTTTTCATTTTGTAGAGCTGGGTAATATTATCTCATTATGTTTTAACTTTGCTTAAAATGTGATTGTATTGTCAAGACTCAGACTCCACTCACCCCCAACAGCAGCACTTTTTTTATTTAAAAGTAAAACCTCACCATTTTTGTTTTCACCAAAAACAAACTGAAGTTTAGAGCCAGGGCCTCCGGTTTCCCCCACCACTAAAATGATGTACAATGTAGGACTACAGATGGAAATTAGCTGTTAAGATATAATCTGGTACAAGCGCCGTCTTAATGTGGATTGTACACTGTCCTAAAATTTTTTTTAATATTTTTTATTTTTTATTTTTGTGCTGTGTTAAATGACACTCCTTTTACCAGAAGTCAACTGTGATTGTCTAAATCTCCTGTTCAGGACTAAAAATTCTCATGTATTAATATCCTTGCTAATAAATCCTAGATGACGTCTTAAGACAGGGGTGGGCAAACTAAGGCCTGGGGGCCATCTGCGGCCTGTTTAACTTTTTAATCAGGCCCGCCAAGTATTTACTAATATTTTATTGATGATTAAACACTGCATATATTCTGCAGTGATCAGTTGATTCCACTATACGACATGCTCCAAACTGTAAATACCTTTCCTATAGGCAAAAGAAATGTGTTTTTATTGATCACAAGTGAGTTCCCTGTGTTGGCCCGGCCCTCCACTAGAGTCCCATATTCTAATGTGGCCCTTGGGGAAAAATAATTGCCCACCCCTGTCTTAAGGTCTTTTTTTTTTTTTTCACTGATGATTTTTGTTACAAGAATATGGTGTTATGCGAGGGAAAAAAAACATAGATTTAAATATAGTATTTTTTAGTAGTAGTTTTTGTTTGACCGAAAATATAAAAGCCTCAGAGCTACAAAAGAAAGAGCAACAATTATCCAGTGAAAAAAGTAGTGCCCAGTAGCTTGAGTTTGTTTCGCAGCATGACAAAGCCTTTGTGCAGCAGAAATGTGTGCGGCCTGTCTCTGCTCTGCTGACCCAGCTGCTGTCTCTCTGTATTTATGTTTCAAACAGAACTCACCCCTGGAAGTAGACGACGAGGGATTTGTAATCCGATCTGACAGCACCCAAAATGATATCCTTTTTTTTTGCACTATTTAAGTTCATTCAGTTGATAATCATTTGTTTTTGTCCCACATAAATGACATACTTCAACAGAAACTTACACAATTTGGGATGTGTCTGTTGAGATGAATCTGCATTACAGAGCACAATGAAAATATCAGAGGAGATTAATGCATTTTGTAAACTAGTACAAGGAAAAACTATTATGATGCTCATCTCTGCGCTACAGACAGGCACACACTTTGACTAAATCTTTGTTGTAAACAGCTGTGTGACCATTTTTGTTATATTTTCTTTCTCACACAGGCGTAGTATAATAGAAGTAGGGCAGGAACACACACTCAGCAGAAGTGAAGGAGGGTAGTTTTTGAACGGAGCTTAATTAATCTGACTTACCAAAAATCTAAAGTGCTTGACAAGGATCTGTTTGATCTGTTGTCTTAGAAAACTGAGCCAAACGAAGTGGCCACAAAAAAGAGCGGTGTCATGACCCTGGCTTAAGGGTCACATAGAGGATACACCAGGCCACGATAAAGACAATAATTACTTAAAACAAACTAAACTTAATTTCCACGTGTGCAAATCTGTGATGTGAAAGAGTGTAAAATGTGCAGAGTTGTAGAGTTCAAAAGTGTAAAGAATAAAGCCTTACTGAACATAAATAAAAATTGTGGAGACCTAGACATCTTGATGCCACATGGAGGCATAACAAGCTGCTGTTCACTGGTCAAAAAAAAAAACGCCTTCTGAATTGAGTTGTAGGTTATTGCTATAAAGGCCTCTAACTGTGACAGAGAATGCAGCGTAATCAGAAAGGTCAGAGTTGGAGGCACGAGTTCATCCAATTTATCAGCATGACTGACTCCATTCATGAACTCATTAACCGCAGAGCAAGACAATTATTTTGATCACTGTCCCATTTATTCCTGGTAATGACTAAACGCATCCACCTGGTTAAAACCCAATGAACCGAAAGATGTTATGAACAAACTGCTTCCTCAAAAACAAGTCCCTTGACTTTTCAGGCTTAATGCATTAATCAATGGCAACATTATCCTTTGTTTCCTCTTTCTTCATTAAGATTATAGTCTGCCTTTAGTGTTATGTGTATGGTCAACAAACATCTACTTCAGGCATTGTTGAAAAGGGTCTAACATCCACTATGGGCAATGTAGATGGGTGTCCCACTCCCTATTCGCTCTCACACTCTAATGCTCATTCAGTCACCAGCTTAGCTCAGGGTTCAGTTTCTTGCTCAACTTCAACAGTGTGAACAGGGGAAGTAGGAACTGAGCTCTTATTGGAAAACCTGCCACTGCCATCCACAGTTTGATAAATCTTTGCAAAAATAATAGTTATTACTTGAATGAAAACAATTATATTGCATTTGCAGTAGGGAAATGTTTTATTTTTGCTGGTTTATTATATTAAAAACAGTTAAATTTTATTACATTTGTGGAAAGGTATTATGTTTATGGGTGTGACATTTTATTTTGTTATGGGTCATTTAGGGACTGGAGTCTATCCCAGCTGCTTTTGGTCATAAAGAGGAGCACACACTTGATACTGTCCTGGACTAACACTGGATCGAACAGTTGATTTGTTTCATTATAGCATCAGTTTTTTGTTTTATCCTTGTTTTTTTTCCTCATAGCCTTGTTTCTACCACTGACCCTTCCTTATTATCTACAAGTTTGTTCCTTGACTGTCTCTTTCTCCGAACGCTGTGGCGATGAGAAAGAGCACAAATTTTACTCCAGCGACTCGGACTTTGACGACGAGGAGCCCAAGAAGTTTCACATCCAGATTCGACCGGTCGCCAGCGGCAACCGCAGCAGCTCAGCCGCTCAGGATAAAGAGCTGAAGGCCACCGTGGGGGCCCTTACCCTTCCCATGAACAGAGGGGCGCGGCAGCAGGTTGGCCTTTCTCTTATGCTTCTAAAATTATTTGGCTAAATACGTATGTGGCTTTAACGGCTGAAGACTTGTGATATAAGTTATACCACTAATGAAAGTCAAACAAACTGCTGGACATTGCATTTCTGAAAAGGTTTAACATCTTTCTCGTACAACTTTCCAGGCGCCGGTCAAAAGACATCTCTCCAGTAAGTTCCTTTGAGTTAAATGTCTTTTTGATGCATGCAAATATATAACGCATTATGATTTTAAATACATTTAACTAGAGTCTCTGTGTGTTTTCTTTAGTAACAAGCCAAGTCTAAATCTTGTGTTAATGTGTATTTGCAGGAAACTCGAGCACAGCAGGAGGTCGATCAGAGGACAGTGAGGGAGCGTCACACAGAGGTAAGTCTCTTAAGTATTAATCTATATTTAACTGCCCTCAGACCAAATATGCAACTAAATAGACGCTTGATGTGAGATTTGGACAGTCAAGTGTCAAATCTTTTACCTCAAACCATGTTTAATCAAGTAACAAAAGCAAGAAGTGGCTTTTATTAACACTGTTAGGGTTTCACATGTTCACATACGCAGGAAACAGTCTTGCACAGTCTTTTATGTACAGTGTTTCTTATATTTTTTTAAACTTTTTACTTGTATAGTTTAATCAAAAAGATCAGAAAATGAAAAAATGCAGTTTTGGGGTAAAATTTACACTGATTTTATAAAGAAAACATTCTCACAAAACAGGTAAAATACACTCAATTAAAATGGATGTAGGCAGCAATCCAATATTTTATATAAGATTAAAAACACAGTACTTTTAAAACGTAAGTCAAAGTTAAGCTTTGTCTGTACATATGGGCTTGGTTATCTACTAAATCAGAGGTGTCAAACTGAAAGGGTCAAGGAGTGAATATATTAGAATCTATTTATCTGTGTTGCAATCTTCAGCCCCTGAAAGTATTCTTATTATTTATGGCATAGATTATAAGAATATTTTCAGGGGCTGAAGATTGTGACACTTGAGAAAGTTTTATTAAATTTTGAATGTGAGGTTTCATCTTCATTTGAGTTTTACAAATGTTATCTTGACATTAATTTCCTCCTTTAATTGAAACTGGTTTTAGTTGGATTTAAACAGGTTTTAGTTAGATTTGAACAGGTTTAATTGGATTTGAAAAGGTTTCAGATGGATTTGAACAGGTTTTATATGGATTTGAAAAGGTTTCAGATGGATTTGAACAGGTTTCAGATGGATTTGAGTGGGTTTAGATGGATTTGAACAGGTTTTACATGGATTTGAGCAGGTTTCAGATAGATATGAACAGGTTTTTACGTGGATTTGAACAGATTTGACTTATCTTTGTAGCTGGCTTAGATTTTATGAACAAATAAATAAATTTTAAGAAATTAGTTCAAGTCCAACTAAAACCTAGTGCCAAAAATATCACCTACCAAACGTGTTGAAGGATCACATAAAACAGAGCGGTTTTTGACTCTTTGTTCAGACCCTCTGAGTGACACTAACGGAGAAAAGGACTGAACAAACTATGCCAATAAACTGGGGTCAATAATATTAATACATTTTTAGGTTAGAGTTGTTACTGGTAATAAATAGATCTAATGTGTTCCTTTTTTTCATCATAAGCATTTTACCAAAAACAACAAAGCAAATAATAAACAGTTTGGATTGAATCGACTTAAATGCATTTCAGGAATATGATGTTTGTATGAACAGCCCAATAAATGTTGTCATATTTCAATGGGCCACTCTATCTTTGAGTATTTAATTTACTGTACACAATTTTCTATTGTAAATATTTGTAAAAAACTATGTTCCCTATGATCTCACACCTGCTTAGCTCTACTGTCAGATCCACAAAACTCTTCCCAGGCCTGACCTTGTACAGCCACCTCCCATTAGTCACACTGCCCTCTGCCCGTGCTCCTCTCTGTCTCAGGGTAAGTAGGTTTTTACTGCGGTGGGAGGTGACAGCTCTTTTTTAAATCCAGAGCCGCGGAACTAACAATGAGCCTCTGTCGAAAGCAATTTTTGCAGTGACAACAGAGCCAGCTGGAGATGATTGAGCTCAGGCTAATTGGTGGTATTTGTCAAAGACACAAAGTACTGGGATGGGTTTTCCACTCTCAGCGTCTTATCTTCTCGAAAGCCGGCTTCTCCTCAGCTTCTCTAACAAAGGACATCAGCTGAGAAGTGATAATTTTGACACTGCAATCGTTCACTTTGGCTCACTTTTTTGTCCTCACAGATGGAGAACAGGACACACTGCGCAGGTCCACATCAAGCCCTGACCACAGCAGGTTATACTCCACCCAGACTTATGTATCTCACATATAGATATATAATAACATTTATTTTAAGTCCAAGGGAGAGAAAGTGATAATATAAGGCATTGTGGGTCACTATTGTGGTATGCACTTTGTACAAATCTATACAAATACAATGTCTTTTTTTTACCTTATAGGCTTATGACCTGCAGATTCACTTTTGTGTAAATGATGTGTCATATATTCCTATATTATTGCTTTATTTCCAATTTTTTTTTACTGAGTAGTTAATGGCTGAAGACTAAACACTTGTGTAAATAAAGAAGGAACATGGACATAAGAAATACAAACAATTCTAATCTATTGTGAGAAAATCCTGCCGTTTATGACTTGGAAAAAAAAAACCTCTTCAGCATTTATTTTGACATTTAAGAAAAGAGAAAAATGACACAGTATAGTCATCCTGTCTTTTTGCACTCTAACCTATCCACCTCTGTGTTATCTAATTCTCTATTCACCATGAGGCTTGTTTTTTGTTTTTTTTTGTGCAACAGGTTGAGTTCGACACCGTCTGTTTCTGACAGTCTCTTTGGACCGCCGCTCGAGATGGCTTTCAAGTCCAAAAGTTTTGATGCACGGGAACAATTCAGAGAACAGAACAAATTTAGTGCTTCTGAATGTAAGAGAATTATTGTGGGTTTGAGTTTTATCCATCCAACCTGCAACACTTGGATTTATTACAATGTGGTCCACACAGTGATCTCTGTAGTCTCTGTTTGGGCGTTGCTAAAGAGAATAGTAACATGGGAACGTTTTGAAATAGTATTGGTCTGGACTTGGCCTTTAAAGAATAATAATTTCTAGATAAAGAGTCTGTCAAGACTTTGTTTTATTTGCTGTACTTTTAATGTTTTAATCTGTGGTCCCAGATGCTGCTTTCTCCTCTGACTCGTCGTCTCCTGAAAATGTTGAAGACTCAGGCCTGGACTCGCCTTCCCATCAGACCCTGGGCCCCTCTCCTGAACCAGGGCAGGGCTGGGCAGCTTGGCCTCCTGTGTCTCAGACCAAAGACCAAACTCGGGGTCGATCTGCGGACCCTTTCCTCTCTGCGTTTCGTGATGCCTCCCCAGGTCGCAGCCCACATTTCCAAGACGAACCTGCCAGTGTGTGGTCTGCGCCCTCTTCACGTCCCACCCGTGTCCCACCTGAGATGGACCCCGCTTCGCTGCGTTTCCCGACAATCCCAACGCCTGAAATGGAGTCGTCTGTGTGGAATTGCAAACACATCCCTCCGGAGGACCCCTTCCTCGCTGCGTTTGAGCGAACAGGCACTCAAGAGACATTATCGGACCCTTGGACACGACCACCGCCCCGCGCCTCTCAGGTGGTACGAGGCGACCCTTTTTCTGTCAACCTCACAGACACTAAAACACTCCTGAATAATTCCTCCTCTTCTTCTTCAACAACGTCTTCCTCACATCGTAAAAAACAGGACCGGAAACGGGACCGAAGCCTACCGCCTCCTGTCACCTCTGAAGACCCGTTTGCGATCACGATGATTGGCAGCCCAACACACCAAACGTCACTGGCTGCAGGTTCTGGGCTCATCCCGCCTCACAGCAGCGGGACGGTTAACAACAGCAGGCAGGGAACAGACACCTGTAACTCTCTGCCAACGACACAGCCGAAAAAAGATACGGTCCACTGGAACTCTGTCCACAACCCATTTAGCGACACCATCTCTGGGTCTATGGTGACTCAACCGACAAAAACACATGATGCTGCGAGAGGAGGAGGAGGGGCGCATAAGGAAGGAGGGGGTGACAGGAGAAAGCACAGATCGTCAGAGAGTGAGCCACGCAGAAACGCCCCTCCGCTCACGAGACACTCTGGGCCTGAGGAGGATCTCTGCTTCTCCACCGACAAAGACCAGGACTGCCTCGACCTCAACACTCAGCCCTGCAGTCTGGGCTCACACAAGGGTAAACGACCTCTGCATCAGCAAAGCCCTCACTTTAGTTTAGTTCAAGCCCCTTCATTTCAGACTCAGCTAAACACTTTGGAAGCTAATAAAGAACTAAGTTTTTATGTTGAAACTGCATATTTGTAGGACCACAGACAATTAAGTTTAATCAGGCAGTTTTTGATTTGACACCATTATCTATTGATACAGTCAAGAAGGAAATTACTCAAGCCACAAAGACAAAGTCAATATATGGGAAGACAGAGGTATTGTTCCTGATTTCATTCACGACTCACTTAACCTGCAGTGTTACTAGGTCTTAATCCCGGAAGTGTCCAGAGAAGATTTTGTTCTTTTTTTCGTCTCTATTAAACTGTAAAAATATAATAAATTTTTTATATTTTCAAAGTTTTCCACTACTACTTAGCTCTCTGAAGTATTGTACTTAATTGGCCTTCTCTGATATTGTCATATGAGTACTTTACACACCGAGTATGTTTCCTTCCTGTTTTTTCCCTTTTATATGACTCTGAACACAAAGATGATTAAAGTAAAGCAAACTGCAAATGACACTCTGTTAAAGATAATCTGAAAAATCCACACTAAACGTCTCTGAAATCTGTTTACGGTTCACAAATGTTAAGTCCTTGTATCAGCAACTACTTAATTTTAAATATTTGTTTCAATAATTTCTTATTTTTTGTCTCTTTAACTCATTCCAACTTGTCTTTTTTTAGGCTCCAAGCACAAGTTCAGACAGGACACATCTGAGGTGGTCACTGCCGCCCCGTCCAGAGTGACCCGGGCCAAAAGGATCTCAGGACGACTCAGCGGCTCGGAGAGAGTGAGTCATGATCCAGCTCCAACGTTTCCATAATTGTTATATTTGTTGTTGTATTCTAAAGTATTACCTTACAAATTACAAAGACCCTTCCTCAAATATACCATAGAAATATAAACGTACACTTGTTTTAGCTTATTTATTTTGAGCACATTGTAACACTGAGTTTAAAAAGTGTATTATTTTTCGTTAATATATTGCTTTAAATGAATGTCTGATGTCTTAATAACACAACATTAATGATTCTTTTTCTTCTGTTCCTGTTTGTTTCAGTCACGCTCGTTGTGCTCCTCACCGCTGCCCGAGCCCAGCCCCTCCCTCACCTCCTCCTCCTCCTCTAGTCCAAGCGAGTGGGGGCCCCAGCCCAGAGACGGCGAGTGGGGAGGGCCCAACAGAGCCCCCAGTCCTGTCAGAGTGGCGCAGACCCCCCCCCTGCCCTACCAACACCAGGACCTCCCCCAAAGACAACGTAAGGCACTGCACTTTCTCACATTTCCCTTTCTGTATGAGTGAGCATTTAATCTGACGGTACAACTGTGTTTCCCATGTGTCTCCTCAGTGCACCTGTCCCGAGGCCCCAGTCCCATCTCACTCAGCACACAGGAGTCCTGGCCCGTAGCAGCAGCCATCACTGAGTACATCAACGCCTACTTCAAAGGTGGACAGCACAACCGGTCAGCACTTGGCAATTCTTTTTACTTTACTTTAACAATGGAAGTAGACCATAAACTGGGAAAGTACGAGATGGAAATGATTTGGAGACACTGGAAAAGGCTTGAAGAGATTTTAAAGAGTTATTATTTTTAACACAGCTCACATACAGGTAAAGTGCAGAACAGTGTTAAAAATTACAAGAAGTGTGCACCCAGTAAAATGTAGTGTGTCAATAAATGAGCAATCTCAGTCCATCTGGATCTTACAGTAGATTACATTTCTTTAGGTCAGGCTAAATGTGGTTAAAAGTCGAGTATAAACTGCTTAGGTATACTGGCCTCAGGCAGCAGTAGCTTTTGAACAGCTAAGAAAAAAGGTTAAAAAAAGTGTCAAAACAGGACACCTTTTTTTTTGTTGTTTATTCTTTTATCATTGTAGCTTTAATGTTAAAATTAGAAAAGCATTCATTAATTTTGGTGAAAATTATGGCTGGGTCCTAGCAAAGAGTCAAGAATGTCATACTGTTCTTGTATGATAGAAAAATGACTTAAGCTCAGGTTACTTTTTTCTGTAAACTTTCCGTCTTATAGAGTAAATATCTGATGACTGATGATTTCATTTGTCTGTTTCTCTCTTTCCCAGTTGTCTTGTGAAGATCACCGGCGACCTGACCATGTCCTTTCCAGCAGGCATCACCCGCATTTTCACTGCCAGCCCCAACGTCCCCGTCCTCAGCTTCCGACTCGTCAACATCTCGCGCATCGATCACTTCTTACCTAATCAGAAGCTGCTCTTCAGGTCAGCTGCCACTCCTGTACACCACGTGTCCTGTTTTAACTTTTTACAGTGCTTGATTTTGCTGATTATGCTTCTACAGTGATCCGTCTCAGAGCGACCCGGACACTAGAGACTTCTGGTTCAACATGAAGGCCCTGCACATGCACCTTCAAAGGGAGGCCGAGCTCAACCCGCAGGCCTCGTACTACAACGTCGGCCTCATTAAGTATCAGGTCCGCTCACATTCACTATTAATAAACATAAAAGAATATAGAGGAAGACTGAGGAGGAAGCTGATGCAGAATTGAGGCAAAATTGACACTTTGTTTGAACCCTATTTGTATTTATTACTGCTGCTATATTTTAAGGCTACACTACTTTTAGACAACATTTTTGACTTTTCTTCCTTTAATTGTATTGTTAGTCAAGGAAAGCCCCTCTAAAAATCTGAAAATCCTGTGAGGCCCCCCTTCCACCAGTCTTAAACTTTCTAAGACTTAAGTCACGTCTTTCCCTGAAAATGATATTCTAAAACAACAAACAGGCTGTTGGCTATAAATTGAACTTGAACAGTATTTTAAAACATTCCAAATATGGGAATCACGTCTGGGTCCATAAACTCAATCTGCCTGCCTCTGAAGCTTCGTCAGTCCGGGATATACACTTTAGAGGGCGCAGTGGCTCAGTGGTAGAGCGGCCGTCCCATAACCGGAAGGTTGGTGCTTCGATTTCTACTCTCCCCACAGTTCGTACTGTCGTTGTGTCCTTGCCTCCAGTGGTGTTCCAGCTGTAACACTGGTAATTGAAGCTTAATGTAAGTCGCTTTGAATGAAAGCGTCAGCTAAATGACTAAATGTAAATGTAGAGATGTTCTGTTTCTATTACAGCTTACAGCAATATTACACTGACACATAATGTAAGATTTTTGAGACTTATTTTAGGAAAACTATACATTTATGTTGTTGATAGCTGTTCTTTTGAGCAACTTTAGAGAAATTTGGTAAGTATTTTAAGCAAAGTTGCGTTTTTTTTTTAAATAATAGAATTGCTGATATTGTCACAGTACAGAGCTGAGTAAAGGTCATGTGAAAACAAAACAAAAAAAATATTTATATGGAGTTGGACTATTGTTTTTGGTTTTTTATTATTAGATTTTTTTTTTGTGACCAAAAAAACCCGTAAACTAACAAAAAACATGTCTTTTGAGCCATATTTTTCATTTTCTGTTTATTGTCTGACCAAAACTAAAATGAAAGCTCGGCCTCTGAATATAAAGACACATTTGATAAAATTGACTTCATATATTTCTCTGAATGCATCTCTCGTTCAGGTTTCGTCTCAGGACCCGGGCCGTGCTCCTCTGCTGCTGTCGGCCGAGTGCCAGCGCAGCGGGACGGTCACTCGTGTGTCCTTGGATTATCACTGCTGTCCCGCCACAGCGCCCTCCACTCAGCTCACAGCGGTCCAGGTGCTGCTGCCTCTGGACCACACGGCCACAGACCTGCAGTGTCAGCCGCCCGCTTCCTGGTGAGTCAGCTCTTATTTATCTGATACGTGTTATTAAAGGTATAATCATAGACCACTCGTGTAATTATCAGCTTTTAAACACAAGCGAGAATATCAAGGAACTATATGTTACACAACCTTTTATTACAAACTTTGGTCCTTTTTAAATTAAAACAATGTAAAGGTTAATGCATCTATGAAACAACTGCCCTGTGCCTGTAGTTTACCCTTTAACTTCAACAAATGTGAAACAAAATGGGGTATTTTGATTTAAATGTAAACAAATGATAAGTTTATGTATATATAAAAGTATTTCTCTTTGCTTATATTTTACTGTTCTTTTTCATCTAGGATTTATGTTTTTGAATGTGGAGCTCTCAGTTAATAACAGATTAATTAAAAAAGCAAAATATGAAACTAAAAGGAGTTTTCAAAGCCAGAATAAACTTTGATTTGACATATACTCAAAGGATTACGCTTAGAGACAGGTTTATATACTAATAACCACTTGGATAGTATACCTTTTAAACATCATACTAATCAGCAAGCATTGTCTACTATTTAATATTTATTTATCTTGCATGATTAACTAGCTGTTCATAGTTGTTGAAAGTCTTTTATAACATGTCAGTCATTCATTATTTACAACAAAGAGCTGCTTTACTGACTTATGTATCAGTTTATTTCCTAATTTCACCACAAACATTTGAACCAGACCAGGTTTTCACTAACTGCTTTACCTTCATCTCTGCAGGAACACTGAAGAAAGACGCCTGCTGTGGAAACTGCCAAACCTCTGTCCGACCAACCACAGCAAAGGTCAGCTCTTTCACAGTTGGGCTCTCACTACTTGGATTTATAACCCTTATTGAACAAGAGTTTGGTCGGTATAGAGTGGAGATCAGTGGTTTCTCATTCACCTGGCTGTTTTGAGATAGTTAGTGCTGACAGAATTAGCTCGACTGTCCTCAGTAACGACTAGTGTCTTCCTCAATGAAGTGTGTCAGTCCACAGGCACAGTAATATTTTCATGTTACAGTTACATTGTCCAAAGGAAGTGCTGCACAGGAGGTACAAGACAGGTTTACACAATAGCAAAAACAGTTGGATAATGTGAGTCTGTAAATGCAAGGTGTGATAATTCAGGAAGCGTCCTAAATGAGTCCTGACTGCTCCGATCTGAGGACGCAGGTCTGAACGTATCCAGATCTCTGTGTGAGTGTGTCTCTGTCCTGGGCCTGTATCAGGGACGTTGAGTTTTTTTTTACCAAAGAACCACCAGTCGGAGCAGTTGCTTCAAATCTCTCCAGTATGCAAAGTGAATGAGAAAGTAGTAATTGCATAAGACTTGCATAAGAACATCTCCATATAGATATAATTGAAGTTATATCATTACCTTTTTAATAGCAATGTTAGAGTTCGAACATGACAGCTGATTTGAGACGAATGGAGGTCTTTTGAATCTAAAACTGTACCGACTTAAAGCGCAGCCTGGAAGTGTGATAATATGTTTGATTTAAATGCCCTCATATACTTGAACATGAATGTGAGCTATTATACTACCGAGACTTCACGGTGAAGCAGAGAGAAGTACATCTGTTCAAGTGACGATAAAAGGGACATTAAAGACTGCAGACGTTATAAAGCATCACAAAACACTCAAAGGTCGCACTAACTCCTCTGTGTCTCGTCTCAAATACAGTTTTCACCCTCAGCTCCTGCTTCATAACGGGTCATGTTTTACAAATAAATAATGTCCGGCATCCTGGTATGTGTTTGCTCGTTCTCTTGTAAAGTATACACTGTGACGTAAATATGATCCTGGGAAGGATTTGTAGAGTTATTCATCCTCTTAAAGATGCAGATTGTGTGTTTTCATTTGGACTGATGTAGTACAACATTTAACACGATGCAGATAAAAGAAGTGGCTTGGAAAAAGGAACTCATTGTTATGTGTAAGTTTGACCAGCTTGGTGGTGTTTATCTGTAAATCACCTGAAAATTCACCTGGAATTTATGCATGTTGCAAGCTTGTGTATGCCTGCTTTTGTAGCAGCAAATGGCCCAATGCCACAAGCCACAAGGTCACAGAGTGTGCGTTGTGTTTTGGACGTTTGTGTTCTTACAAAGAAGCCCAATACTCCAGCAAATTCCAACAAATGACCCTTTATTTGCCCTTTTGTAAGTCGCACGGTCAAAGGACTGTCCCTCCACACTATGCAACACCTAGTGCCACTAATTGAGAAACAAGGTCTCTGAGTCCCAACATCTCAATACAGGGGTGCCACAGGGCTCAGTGCTTGGACCGCTACTCTTTTCCATATACATGACATCCCTTGGCTCTGTCATTCAGAAGCATGGCTTTTCCTATCACTGCTGCAGATGACCCTCAACTCCACCTGTCATTTCAACCTGACGATCCGACGGTCTCTGCTCGCGTCTCGGCATGTCTGAGAAACAGAACTGCTTGTGATTCCGGCCAACCCAAAGATCCACCACAACCTCTCCATTCAACTAGGCCCATCAACCATTACACCGTCCAGCACTGCCAGAAATCTGGGAGTGGTAATTGATGATCAGCTAAACTTCACAAGTCATGTGCCAGCACCACCCGGTCCTGTAGATTCATCCTCTACAACATTAGAAAAATTAGACCTTTCCTATCAGAGCACTCTACACAAATTCTAGTCCAGGCTCTTGTCTTGTCCAAACTGGATTATTGCAATGCTCTACTGGCTGGACTTCCTGCCTGCACAACCAACCTGCAAATGAACAACGTCTGGTGGTACCGTCCCAAAAAGGAAAAAATCCCTCTCACGTACCTTCTCTGGATCTGTTCCACATTGGTGGAATGATCTACCTGCTGCTACAAGATCAGCAGATTCTGTAGCCATCTTTAAAAAACGCCTGAAAACACATCTCTTCCATCAACACCTGACTGACAAACACTGAATTCTACTTCCTTTCTATTGATTCCTTCTCTATTTAAAAAAATATATAAATAAAATTCTTTCTTAGCTTTGTGTACTGTGCTGGGTTTAAACTGACTAGTTTTGGTGCACTTATGCTTTTTGCTACCATGTGTTGTTAAAATTGTTTCCATTGTTTTCCTCACGCGTAAGTCGCTTTGGATAAAAGCGTCTGCTAAATGTAATTCAGGCTCTTGAATTGGGGAAAAAAACCTTGTCCTTAAATACACAGCGCCACATAGTGGGTGGAGGTATAAATGGTGACACCTGGCTCATAAGAAATTACAGGGAGCAGTTTGTTTGACATCTTAGACAGTTTATATGAATAATTAGCTAATGTTACATTGTTTTGGTGTTTGCCAGTTGTTGAATGTATAATGTTATCTTAATAAATCTGTATATCTAGTTGGGCTGCACAATAATTAACTGTGAAAATTATTTGTACTATTAATGTTTGGTGAAGGCAGGAACATCACAAAGTCTGACAAGCTTAATATAGTTACATCAATACAATAAAGGCATCATTCAATTGATGTCATTTTTTACTCTAAAGATGTTTAATACTTGTAGCATTTTATCTGAGAAAAAAAAAAATCAACTGTAAATTAGAAAATTGTCCTACTTTAAGACTAGAAACCTTGTCGGGCATTAATTGGTGCAAAGCTATGAGTAAGACCTAATAATTCCTTATTTTAATTGATTAGAGTTAACTTTTTAAACCCAAAAATACATTGGGTCCCTTTAAACTTCTTATGCATTCAACACAAATCTGCCCCTGTCACTCTTTTTGATCTTTAACTAGCTTGTTTTTGCAAATGTCCCTGTTTTGTGAGTCCTCTGTTCACTTAAAATTGCTGTTGTATCACAGTTGTAGTTGTGTGTTTATTTTTGGCAGGCTCCGGGACACTGTGTGCGAGTTGGCAGTGCCTGGAGGCCCCCCGTGGAGCCCCTCCCAGCCTCGCCGTCCAGTTTGTGGGCTCTGGGGCGACGCTATCCGGGATGGACCTGGAGCTGGTGGGCAGCCGCTATCGCATGTCGTTGATCAAGAAGAGATTTGCCACAGGTGACTCACAAATCACAGCAAATGCACAAGTTTCCTTTAGCTGTCGATTATCTAGTGTCCGATTAACGGACAGGTCAGTCCTCGGCGGCCATTACTTTGTTCAGTTAATTTGTAAAGGAAAGACTTGTTCTTTATATGTAAGGCAGTGTATATAAGTGTTTGAGGCACTGACCAAGTCATGTCCGAGATTAGATTATCAAGACCAAGACTATATCAGGGCAAGACCAAGTCGAGACTGAAGAGCTAGGAGACCTGAGTTAGTCCAGTTTTAGAACAGGTCAAGACTCATGGAGGTCAGTGTTTGGTGAAGGAGGCAGCGTTGGAACAAGATATGTAATTGAATATAAAATGGTTGGTTGGTCTTGACGTCTGAGACAAAGACCTTTTACAAACCGGTCTTGAGTACTCACTGCATATGTCTAATGTGTATATATAGTTGCTATTCAAACCAACACTTTCTTTGTCTCACAGGGAAGTACATGGCTGGATGTTCCTTGTGAACTGCTACAGACGAACTCCTGAACGGACCATAGTCATGAGTTCACAGAGCGTTGTAAACTGGAGGAAGGAGGTGAGATGAACTCGTGGTGAGGACAAGAATCAGTGTTGGATGAACCTTAAACCCTTAAAGCTCAGTCCTGAAGGACATTGTGCACTTACTACTGACGAACACCTGCTGAGACCAAGCTTTTCCTTGTTGAATATTTACTCTATTTTAAGTCTGGTGTTGTACATTTCAGTCGTTCTGCTTTTTTCTGAAAGCTCTAATCATTTTCTATTAAATCTGATCTGTTCTGTGTGCCTTTAATGTGAGGCTATGTTCACACAAATACGTTTTCATTTAAAAACACCTCATTGTTGCTGCATTAATACTACTACAGTGTCTTTTGAAACGTAGATACTTTTGAGAGGGTTTGCTACTTTGTTTTGAATCGTTCATCACCAATATGGGGCTGGGATAATTTACAAATTTAAACAAATTTTCTACTTTGCTGTTGAAATTAAGACAAAAAAGGGGATTTGGTGGTAGAGCAGAGCGCACAATAACTGGAAGGTTGGCCGTTCAATTCTTGTATGAATGTGTGTGACTGTAGAGGTGTGTTTGGTGGTCGTCGGAGAAGGCATGTTTGAATGGGGTGAATGGAAGGATACAAAAAAAGCACTTTATAAATGCATGCCATTTAAATTCTGCGACAGAAATGTCAGAATTATTCAAATCTACATAAGCTAAATCTACATTAATCTAAAATACTGATGCGAAATGGGCTCTGGATGAAGCTGAAGAGAATAGAAGTTTTCCATCAGAGTTTAGATGCCCCTTTTTTTTTTTTTTCATATTTACGGTAATTTGGCACCATTCCTCTTAACTGCAGACATGCCTCATAATGTGTCAATAAATTGTGCGTCAGGTTATTTTACATACGTTTAAAAAATGTAATTGATTACCCAGGCCTACAATCAAAAATATAAAAATATCCTACAATCAAAAATATCAAATATCCAGGCCTTATTAACACCTACTCCCATTATACTCAATCGATTTGTCCGAAAAACCTGTTAAAATGAAAATGCATCAGTGTGAACGCACCTGCAGAAAATAGTCTGTACTTTTTGATTTACACTGGAAAAAAAATTAAGTTGTAACTAGTATTTTTAAATTCTGTAAATACTACATTGAACAGACTGAAAAGATAAATGTGTGAGTCGAACTGTTTGTAAATCTGTTTGTGGCATTCATGTTTCATAAATAAATGTGCTCACACTTTATTCTTTTTATTTTTTTAACACCGGTTTATTACACATCGTGACCACTTAAGTACAAAATACAGCTGAACTATGCAGTTTATTACAGACATATCATCCGTCCTCAGGCTATAGGTTAGAGTGTAGTCAAAAATGCACAAAAATAAGGGTTCAGTATACTTGTAAGAAGAACCAAGTCTAGTTCAATAAAAAATAATCATTCGCCAAAAAATCTAGACAGCTTTACAAAACATTAAAGTACACAGAAATGACTGTATCCAAAGCACTTAAAGGCAAATTACTGTGACAGGCACAAGTTACAGAAAGCCTTAAATAACTCGAGAAGTCTCTCAGCTACGACAAAATCATCAGTGGGACAAAACAGAAACAGATTAGTCAAACAAATCTGAAGGTTTATGACCATTTTAAGTAGTTCATATAAATAGGAATTCTCAGTTTTAATTAGGAATAGTCTCTTAACAGTTGATTGGAAATAAATCAGTCTAATCAAATACAAAGCATTTCTTTTAATACAAAGACTGTGTGAAAAGAGGAATTAGGCAAAAACCGAAGGCCACAGACACTTTCTACATATCATATAAAGATAGATATTTATATATATATATAATTTAATATGGACATCTATAATACACCTACTGTCCTTGCAGATGGTAGGTGTACCAATTGAACAGTTTTACCAAGTAACGCACATCATACTTTTCCATCAAGTTAAAACATAAGACTTAATTAAGTAACAGCGAGATCCTCTTTAGGGTTTTTGTTTGTTACCCATCCAAAGCTTTTAAATATATTGATATACTTCTTTCTGAAATGTAAGACCACACCTGAAATGAGGCCCTGAACAAGTCCTATCTCTGTGAATATTGGGTCTGGATCCGTTTCTGGCCAAATACACTGCTACAGTTCTGCACGTAATGTATTTAATCCGGATTTGATCATGTAACAGCGTTTACTGTATTGAGCTACCGTTTTAAGGGCCCTGTGAGAACTATTTACATAAAAAAGAAAGCCGGAGCGGAGACATAAACCGCATCAGTGGCTACATTGTCAAAAACACACCATGTCATTTGAGCCCAAACGGATACAGCATTAAAAAAAAAAAAAAAGAAATTCTATTGAGGTATATGCACCGACATCTAACACAGCCTAAGAACTAGACCAAATCCCTGCCTTTGTGACGACTGAGGGTTAGAACTACTGCCAGAGAGACACATAAGCTAAAGGCAGGACAGTACGGGTCGGGTCAGTACAGCACACGTTTTTAGAGGCGTTCCCGTCGTCAAAATGGTGTATAAAGTAATGTCCCACTTTGGTTGCCTCTCGGCTGTGGTTCCAACAGTACAGTACAGTTAACTATAGGCATGAGTTTAAGAGAAGCACTGGAGCAACAGGGCACACAACAGGACGGATGCTAGACTGACCAACGTGGACCGCCCCCTGCATTCAGCTTTTGAACGAGAGAGCAGCCAGCGGAAAAAGGAAAATCATAAAATAATGTTTCAAATAGAGCTTTCTTGTTCTTGTCATGTATTTTAACTCTAAAATTAAGTGAGTAGATTCTAATGTCTCTCTCCTGCCACAGTGCAGTGGAAACACAAGCCTCCTCTGGGGTTATTAAGGCTGTACAAACCCGACCAATACCATATGGCTCAGTGGAAACGTGCCGTAAGACTTAAGCCACTGGGAACAAAAGAGACAGGTCCTTTGGGTGAGTAGGTTGCATGGTTCTGGATGTTTTTTTAGCTGCAACAGAGGCAACAGAGTGAGTCCAGCCCTAACCCATTTTAAAGGTGCTTTGAATATCTGAGGTTTGGAGACGATACATTCATACTGCGGTAGAGGCACAGCTGAGGGGTCGATAGACATCTGTAGTGGTGGTTAGCGATCTAAGGCACTCCAATGACACTATGGCACAGCTAGTTCAAACAAAAAAAATAAAAAAATAAAATAAAAAAAAAGCACACACTCAAGAGTTACATTTCCAATTAAAAGTACTGCACAAAATCATTCACAGTTGCAACAAAAAGAGAAAGAAAAGTCCCTCTGTGGGTAGAAAACTGATCCAAATGTGACGTTTCACTGGAGAGAGATCTATGTACATTGCACAGAAGAACGTTAGTGATGCTGCTTCCCAAAAAAAAAAAAAGACCTTTCAAAAGCGGCTGAAGGGTCTTTGGGAAAAAGGCTGGCCCACATGACCTTGTTCAGACCGCGTTCACATCTCCTGCAGCGGGTGGGTCATTTCAATCCTCTCCCGCTTCACGGCCGGTTCAGTGGGTCCTCTCGAAGTGTCGGCGTCACTGCCTATGTCGCTCATCTCGTCAGAAAAGGACGCGTCTAAACCGAAAAGAGAAAAGGAGGGGCCATTATTACAGCTGCAGCAGTGAGTGTATGAGTACGCCAAAATAATAATAAAAATATTAATGGTGGAATAAGGGCTGGACCAAAGTTAAAATGACTTTCAGAAGCTCTATTTATTCTTGGTCTTGGATTAAAACAAGGTATTTGAACAGGTTTTAGATGGAAGAAAATAATAAAATGCAAAGGGCCGCATTTGGCCCCCGGCCCTTGAGTTTGACACATGTGCCTTAAAGTGTCCAGTATGGACGTTTTCAGTGTAATAAGCACTTAGTATTCAAAATGTTTTAGTTATTCAGATGTTTGGGAAGCATTCTTTACATTTCTCTTTGGCAACTAAATATATTATAAAACAAATATGGGCCAACGCAGGGTACTTATGTCTACCATCTTTATTAAATGCGTTAATGACATTTTGGCATTCTGAGGGTCAACTATTACCAGTCTCATCTCGCCAGGCTGCCGTGTAAATGTCTCTAAAAATTAACAAAACTAGATTAGAAGTCCTTAATATACTGTGCTGCAGTTTGAAAAAATATTACACAAAATAAAGTACACAAAGTACACAAATAAAGACTATTGAGCTATTGTTGGACTATTTTTAACTTTGTTTTTGCACAACATGGCCGTGCGTTTGATGGCAGCAGGACAAAGTATGTGGGATAAACTCAAAATAAGCTTGTTCATCATAATTAACAGTCCTGTCACTCAACACCAGAGCAGCTCATTCAAGTGTTTCTGAAGAACCAAGAGCCATCATGAATCAAAGGAATATGTTAGAAAAGCTTTATCAAGACCAGGATGCAGCCAATTATAGAGACCAATATTAATTATGCTTTTTAAATATCCCCAAGCTTGTATTGAAATAATCGCTTGGGTCTAATTAATTTAAACAGATACAGTCAATATAACCTTACCTTTTTCTAACAGGGACGGCATCATGGAGCTGAGGTCACTGAACTGAAATGAGAGAAAACATTAATATCATCCAAAAACTTAAGTCTTGATTTGTATTTTAGAAATTGGAAGTTGATACTAATAAATTTTGAAATTAAATTAATGTAGCAAATGGGAGCTTAAAACAACCATTATTATTGTGTTAATACTGCTGATTATTTTATTGTCTACATTAAACCTGGTCAAAACTAGTGAAAACCTGTTATGCTCTTTGACCTCTGTGGCGAGTGGTTTCAAAACGTTATAAGCCAACGTCAATAACCATTTTGACTGGCCACACTTTAGCCGTTTTATAAAAGTTGTGTGTAGGTTACTATAATTGTGTTAAAATGTAAATGATAAACCTAAATCAAGGCTAAGTCTATGCTATCACAGTAAAGTGATCTAATCTTTAGCTCTTATAAGGATGTGTTATTGCTCAATTTATAAAAACATAAAGATTATCACTATATAGAAATACAATACATAAAATTTAACGGGTCAAAGAGGCAGGGTGGTAGGTCCTGCAAGTGACATTAACCCTTTATCCAAGTAACTAAGCCCAGTTCTTACCTCTCCCATGACAGCGATGGGGGTTTCTCCAGTCGCCAGAGCCACACGATGCTCCACCAGATAAAACATGTACTCGTCATAAAGCAGCCGAATGAGATGAAAGGAGCCAAAACTGGCTGCACTGCGGAGGGTCAGGTCTCTGATCACCATCGAGCTGAAAAACAAAGAACACAAAGTGAATGAATATGAAGAGTGTATTCTGTGTGTTCCTGTCGTTTTGTCAGAGTCCAGGGTTTACCTGTAGAAAGACCACTTGAGCAGGAACTGACGTGCTGCTTTGGGGAAACTGGGGCTGCCCAGGTGCGGCTTCAACACCTGAGTGACCACGTTGTCCAGCCACGTGGCCCACTGGTCCAGGGAGCTCTGCTGCTGAAGGGTCACTTTAAAGTCTTGCTCCAGACGCTGAACCACGCTCTCGTCGCACTGACACACCCAAGACGCCTGCTCCTGTGATGAAACAAAAACAAACACACCAGTGAGAGCCTGAATACAGCGAGTGTTAACACATCATACAGGAAACTAGACAGGTGGGGTTTACCTGGACATTCGCAAAGTCCACTCTGTTGAGGTCAGAGAGCATCTGGTTGATCTGGGAGGTGTTTTGGAGGACGGCTCGAGCGGCTTGGGCCAGATGGTTTAGACTGGTGTAACGCCTCAGTGTCTGCGCAAATGCACTGACCACAGCCACCTAAACATCAAACAATAAAAAATACAATTGGTCTGATATGTAGGGGTTCCTAATTTCTCCATAGTTTTAAAAACAGTATTAAAACATTAACAAAGGGCACTGTTGCATTTATGTCTAAATATAAGATAATTTATACTATAAACACATTAACTTATCCCGTTGTTACCTTGGTGCGGATGATTTCATGAGGGAAGCTGGTCATGGCGTTTGTCAGCCAACTTTCAAGACTCTTGGCAAAGTTACGGATGGCCTGAGTAAGAGTGCCTAAAGAGAAAAACAGGTAATCAATATGATGGATGTAAAAGAAACATAAGTGTCTGTTAAAAGAATAGAAACATGACATTTGCTCAGGCTGTGTGGGATCAGAAAGAGCACATTTCTCTTGTTATTGTAAGGTGTGGTCTCACACAGTGTGCTCACTTAATTGAATGAAATCATAAGTGACTGATGAGTATTACTGACTAGGAACAGGACGCAGCACATCAGGGATAAGGACCTCCACTAAAGCCTGGTAAAGGATGTGGTCACAGCTCCTCATCCAAAGTCGCACTGGTTCAAATTTACACAGAGACACTAGCTTGTCTCTGGGGATCACACCTTCAGGGTCATCCTCACTGCACAAAAATAAATAGAAATTTAAATTTACTGCATTAATAGCTTTGTAAAGGTTCTCAAGAATCATAAGCTGTATATTCCTCGGTAAAGTAAAAATGTCCACAGGTTATCTGGATATACATAACAATAATGTAAAAAAGAGAAATTGTGCAAAATTAAAGAAAAAAAGTGTGCTCTGACCTGCTGGGGACAGTAGTGCTCCCGTCACTAGATGGCGTCGTTGCATACCAAAATGTCTGCCAGAGTTTCTCAATGTAGTGGAACTGGAGGTTCATCACAACATCCAGCGTGGCCTAAAGCAGAGCGAAGGGAAGAGGGGAGGAGGGAGGGGACAAAACATACAGAGCTGAGCCATGGCAACCAGAGACACAACAAGGTTTCTACAGACAGGCAGCCCTCCTCGCTGCGGGCCCTCGAGTGAGACAATGAGCCAGCTTAAACACTGCTGCAAACATTAATCTGCACAGAGCCTAAAGGCCATGTTCAGGCTTTAGCTGGAGTTTTATTTAAAGCCTCATTTCACTTTGACAATCTCTTAGTTGTCTTTAGAAGCTATTAATGGAATTATGTCATACTTTTGTTGTCCTTTTTCCTGGTTTGCACTTTGTAAATCTATAATAAACTGTAATAACATTAGAAAAACAATGAAGAGCTGTTACTTGCCAAATAGTGACTAACCTTTACTTGCTGAGTTTTATATCCTCCTTCCTGTCAGCAAGCAACAGACCAGCATCACCTTTTGTTATGCTTTTTATTGCTTTATGACCACCTAATAATAAGCTTAATATATACAATTAATGAACACATGGGTGGTTATTACGATACCTTTAATGGATTACCGAGACATTGTCCTGAACTAAACCATGAGACTTCCTTTTTCCTGTTCACGTCAATGAGATGATAAAGATTGAGGTGAAGTATAGAGAGAGCACACCACAAAGGAAGCTGTGACAATGTGGTCGCAATCCAAATATAGTTTTAAGATAGAGAGCTATATAACCAGGAAGTCTGCTGCCTCACACACTTGGTACTTGAAAAATGGTGGAGGGCCTTTCAGAAAAGCGAGAGGTTTAGGCTCATTGTTCTGGTCTTAAGCAGTTAAAAGTCTCGTCATTAACACAGTGCCCACAGATTCTCCTGTGTCTCCATCTGGCAGGACACACACTTGCCGCTGGATCTTGTTACACAGAGCAGTGTAGGCTTTAATCACATGTGTTTTTTTTTTTTTTTGCTTCCTTCTCCAGGCCGTCACCATGGCAACCTTGTTTACGGTTGCCCCCAGCAACAGGTCAAACACAGAACTCCAAAACAAAAAGGAGAATTCCCCATTCCCTCCGAACAAGAGTGTTTTGCCTCCACAGTTGGTGTCATGCAGGAAAAACAACATACTTTATGAAAAGTAGAAAGAAAAAAAAAAAAGAGTGGAGGCCAAAGAGATTGACAAAAATGAACTTAAAATAACTCATTTATGCTCGTTGTTTGATTGAGCTTCTAAATATGACATTCAATAAGTGGCTTAGGCTTCAACTGCACAAGTAGTGCTACATGAAAAAGAATGAAAAAGTTCACTTAAAAATGCAAAAAAAAAAAAAAGGACATTAAGGCCAATAGTGATGTTTTAATCTTACTAAAAATTTAAGTATTAGATTGAAAATTTTCAAAAACAAAAGGTAAACAGAGAGCTATATGTCTTTAATTGAGTTGTAACCTCAATAAATCCTTGACTAATGTGTTAATGTGCCAGTTGTTGGTTTACAAAAAAAAAACTAAATGCATAAACCTGAAAACACAGCGAGGCGATGAGAGCCTGTGAGAGTGACAGAAATGTGGTGGCGGACAAAGCCAGGAGCCCATGTGCCTGTCCACAGACAAGACAACACAAAGGCTCAAGAGGAGGCCACCACAAAGACACCAAGACGTCCACCCAGCGCGCTGAAAGGTTAATTGGCATGTCTTGAAAGCTGCACCGAGATGAAAAGGCGGCTGGAACAAAGGGAGCGTGGTGAGGCTGGACAAGGGAGGGCAAGGATAATATGATAAGCCAGGTCTGTGCTGCTTTAATCACAGCCTCTCTCTTGACTCAAAAGCCCCAAATTTTAACGTTCAATATTATTCCTCCTTTTCTCGGTAAAAGAAAGACCCCCAAGGATGAATATCCTTGGGGGTCTTTCTTCTGCCCACATAGATTTCAATGTCCTGCCTGGGGGCTTCGATTCAGGTTACGCAACACCTCAAAATGTCATTATGCAATACTTGGGTTTCTCCTGACGCGCACTTAATCCACTAATATTACTTTCATGTTTTTACTTCTCCAGAAGTGCTCATCCAGTTCTGTGCCACTTTAGATCACTGCCTCTTGTTGTATGAGCTGAATCACACTTTCTTATCAATTATTACCAATAGACTGTCAACCTATTTACAACATGAATGTGCATTTTGGCAACAGATAATAAGTAAACTGCACTATATCTCCAACAGATAAAGGGCACTAACCATCACAAATGTGTTTAAACAAAGCGATTTTTGGCAAATAGCAACAGATTGGCTGTGTGTGTGTGTGTGCAGCTGGTGAATGGGTAGAGAACATTAAGAAAAGGAGGAAATGGATGTTAAAGATAAACTGATGAGATAACTTTTGAAAAACTCAAAGATGAAACATTACAGTTAAAATTTAATAAAAGCTTCCAAATGTCACAATCTTCGGCCCCTAAAAGGATTCTTATGATGTCACTCCATGCCATATAATATATTACATAATACTACCAAGATCCAAGACACAAATACAGCCAGCTTCTCAGTATTAAGTCTCTCTGACACATAATATACCTGTTGACAAGTCACTAGTGGAGCTCTTGCTTTACGTCGAAGCTTGTTTTGACTGGTCGCGATTTTAATCACCATCGACATAAACAAGAGGATTAACATTCTGCAAACAGCGATTGTTGAAACAGGAAACACTGGTGAGACTGAACCTTTAGATGAGATTGTGTGGCGCAAACCTTTAAAAACACTACTGTCAATTATGTTGCCATACTTGTTTTCTTGTTAATGCTGGCTTTAATATAGTTTTCATCACTAGATGAATCCATCTTGCTCTACTGCCCATAACTTACCTCGCAGTGGTCTCTGTAGAGCTTCTGCAGCTTCTTGATGTCGTTCACGTTGATGCGCTCAGGCAGAGGCTGGGTTCCCAGGTCGGGGGAGGGGAACGGGGGCAAGGTATGAGATGGTATCTGCAAAAAACACCAAAACAGACAGGTGTCAGTCAAAGAGCTAGACTCTTCAAACAAACACATTGGACATGTTGACTGACTGTCAGTCAGAAAAAATATATTTTTAACGCTCTGTGCAGTAAAGGTTTACACACATTCATATTAAGTCTCTGGGGATAACTGCTTTATGATTTTTTTTGGGCTCAGATTAATTATGTAGTGTTGGTGTTCTTGATGTTATCAATATTTTCCTTTATTTATTTATTTTATTTACTTTATTGGTCTACCTTTAGTGGTGTGGTGAATTTTTTCCCAAGTTTACAATGAGTCAATTAGCACAAAATGGTTCTCTTGGGTGTAAAGACAATAAGCTTTGCATAAGATTTGATGTAGTCCTGTTTAGATTTTCTGATTAAACACTAGTACATTCTAAACTCATATTTGTTTGGCCCTTTCTCTAAAAAAGAAAACTCAGATAAATTAATTTAAATGCAAAAAGAAAGAAATGTTGGGTCTTTAGAGCTTCATGAGTTAGTCAGACTTTTATAGAAGATATGATTCAAACTTTGAAAAGACAAAACGTTGGACTTTCTCGGATCATCTTTGAATAAATGTTTTGTTTTTGTTTTAAGAGAAATTAGAATGTATTTATAATTTTTTTTAATGTGATGTCTACTGTAAACTGTCTTTATAAAAAATAAAACATATCTTAACATGGCAATTAAATCATGGTTATTAAAATGGGCCAACTAAAAATATTAAAAAATATATAAATAGTACAAAATAACAAATTTTATATGAATGCTTTGTTTTACATGTATGCAATTCTTGGAGCTTTATTTATTAATCAAGGGTTATATATATACATATTCACAGATTTAAAAAGATCCACAAACAATAAATCACAAAAATCTAAGGTCAAGCAGAGATTTTAATAAAATATTTTTTACTATAAAGACATTACTTGGAGAGACAAATATCTTCTACTCCAAGTAAAACGTTTGGTCAAAATAGAGCAGCCAATTTCTGATTAAGATCTAGACATAGTAGGCAGACAACTTGGGTCCTTACCGATGTACTGCTGGTGATGTTGACTCTGTGCAGCCACCGACTGCTCTGGCGTGCTGTTACAATGTTGAGAGCTCCCACACAGACTGTCAGACATACCATCCACTTTCTGCAGAGGCTTGAATCTAACACATACAACAAGGAGCCGAGATAACTATGCTAGCTCGAGAGGGTTTTTTCCACAGAGGTCTGAGTATTAGCATAAGAACAAGCAATGACAGCAGCAATAAAAGTATTTGGCACAGAGTAGTATTATATGAAATGTAAATAGTAATTGCCTAAACGTAAAATCTTAGAAAAATAAATGAGAAAAAGCAGAGTATAAATACATGGATATTGGTTATTAAGAAGAAAGATGCACATTCAAAGAGATCAGAATGCTAACCTCTGTTTCTGGTGGACGGGCTGCTGCCTCATGGCCATGTACTGGGTGTCCTCCTGCAAACGATTGAGCGGTGAGTCAGGCTTTACCCGGATGCCATAGTAATGATACTTGGAGTTGCCTCTGGTAGAGTCAGAAGAGAAAAGTCAGTGAGGAGGAGAAGCCTTTCCTTCAATGTAATCACTATCATTACTCCTTTCCATCAACAGCTATCCCCCCGCTTACGAGCCTCATCATACTCATCACATCTGTAATGGTTGCATGATTATTGTTATTACATCATGGGCGTCCGCCTGTGTGTACCTGGTGCCGAGTCGGCGGGTTCGGAGGCCCATGAAGACGGAACGGATGAGTTTCCCGAACGAGGCGGCGTTGACCGGGTCCAGTTTCTGTTCCTGACAGTGTCGCAAGTAATGATTGTACAAGGAGCAGCGGGGCAGGCTCACGCCTTCCGCTGTCTCGTAGTTGTCCAGCAGCCACTGCAGCTAAGAACACAAAAATAAACAGACGTGAGAGTCAGTGAGCCCTGACAGATCGAATGAACTCAGTGTAGAGCAGCGGATGCTTTAATCTTTTGTTATTGCATTTATCACATCAGAAAAGACAGATATGAAAAACAAGCATTGTATACAGTGACTCCCAGTTTTAAAAGCTCACAGTTTGACATTTGTAATATTGAATGCCAAACTTTAAAACACCTTGGCACCAGAAAGTCTACCACTGCAAAAGCTTGAACCAATAAATCAATGAAGGACACCTCTTATATAAAAAAAATTTAATGGAAGCAATTGTTAAGAGTAGAGCTGCACAATATACTTTACACATTTATTCTAATTGTAACATCAAGAGAAACATTGAAGTGCATACAAAAAAAAGACTGCTTAAACTGTGATTAGTTTGTGGTATTCCAAGTCATTCAAGCTTATTTCCCCCTTAGATGGAAAAAAAAAATCTGTTTTGAAAAGGTCTTTGCCATATTCAACAACAATATAGCATGTGTTCTTGATATGGTGCAGCTCTATTTATGGGAAACAAGTCTCCCCATGTAAAGCAAATATGAGAATTGAATTACGAAAATATGAATCATGGGGGACAGAAGTGACAATAACAAAAGTTACAATGATCAGAGCTAAAATCCATGCATTATTAAAGTAAACTTAAAGAAAACCTATTAGCAAATGCAAGTCCTGATTGATACAGTAAATGAATTTGCAGTGGGGAGTGAGGGAAGCCAGCAGCAGGAGGTAGTGTGTTTAACTTTTATAAACATAAGTGCAACACACTCCCGAAAAGCACCAGCCACTGTTTAAGAAAGTTCCTGGGTAACTTACATGGCTGTTGAGCAGGCTGCTTTTGTGACTTGCAATTCCTTCAGACTTTTGGAGGTTTTCAATCGCCATTTCAAGCTAAAGAAAGAGAGGAGCATGCAAAAGAGTGGACAGAGGAGAGAGAAAAGGCAAAAAATAAAAAAAGACAAAACAGAGAGACAGAAGTAAGCAAAAAGGTATATGACAGAAAAAAAAACAAAGAACACAAAAAGATACAGGAAATAAGACTGTTAGCGAGCAGCCAGATCTTTGCATTTTCATTAAAATCAGACAGTGTTGTAGCCAAATCCATTATTGGCTGACAAAGGCATGCAAATTAAGGGATTCGTAGGGTTAAGCTGGTGAAGGCTTGTGGTCAGACACCCTAATGTATGCAAATAGGAACCACAAACAGGGTCAAGCTGGAGGCAACAGGTCAACAATGTTCGGGATAGTAATAAAAAAATAAAAAATAAAATAGAAGTATTTGCAGATAATTCACACTAGGGATATTGTAAAAACATCTAAGACCTGTGGCCAATGACAAAACCAGGGACTTCTTGTTGAGCAACAAAAAAAGATGTCTTATTGCAGCCGACCTGGAGACACATAGGAAAAAAAGGGGGGGAAGAAACAGGCAATGATCCAAGCCTTAAGAAACCTCCCGAGGGCTCTTGGCCAAATGGTAATGAGCCCCAGGGGTTTCTTTGTTTCGCAGGGCGCTCAAGTGCCTGTGAAAACCTCTGAAACAAGGCAGCCCTGAATTATTTAGGCCTGTGTCCCGGTTCTACAGCTTCTCTGCCCCGACTGTGTGGGTCACTACCGAGCCTGGAGGCCTCAACTTGGTTTAGCTACAGTTTTAGTCAAAGGGTTAGAGCTAGTTTACGCCCCGTTTGAAACTGGGTTAGTCCAAATTTAGACCAGTGTTTGTCCTGGTGTAGGTTTGATATAGGTCTGGTAAATATATGTTTCTGGTTTTAAACCTTATTTAATCCTGGATTTCAAACTCAATTTAGTTTAATAGGTTTTTAGTTGGCAGTTTTTGTTGGATTTGAACAGACTGTAGTTGGATTTGAACAGACTGTAGTTGGATTTGAACAGATTGTAGTTGGATTTGAACAAGTTTTGTTGGATTTGAACACGTTTTGTTGGATTTGAACAGACTGTAGTTGGATTTGAACAAGTTTTGTTGGATTTGAACAAGTTTTGTTGGATTTAAACAAGTTTTGTTGGATTTGAACAGACTGTAGTTGGATTTGAACAGACTGTAGTTGGATTTGAACAGACTGTAGTTGGATTTGAACAGACTGTAGTTGGATTTGAACAGGTTTTGGTGGATTTGAACAAGTTTTGTTGGATTTGAACAGGTTTTGTTGGATTTGAACAAGTTTTGTTGGATTTGAACAAGTTTTGTTGGATTTGAACAGATTGTAGTTGGATTTGAACAAGTTTTGTTGGATTTGAACAAGTTTTGTTGGATTTGAACAAGTTTTGTTGGATTTGAACAAGTTTTGTTGGATTTGAACAGACTGTAGTTGGATTTGAACAGACTGTAGTTGGATTTGAACAGACTGTAGTTGGATTTGAACAGGTTTTGGTTAGACTTAAACAGGCCTGGTTGCTGTGACTCCTCCCACTCTGCCTGCAGGCTGACACAAGTCTGGACACCAGTTCTGATGTTGGTAATGAGTTAGTACCAACAGATAACAGCATGAGTAAGAGGGATGGGCTGGATGAGCTACACTGTAATATGATTTATCAGATTATGAAGAATTTATAAACCATAACTGCAACACAACTGATTTTTTGACCTTTGGTTAGACAAACACTACGTCGGACTTAACTCAATTACACTGCAAAGTTTCAAGAAGGAATTAAAAAGTGAAATAAGTATATGTCTTTACATCTCAGGGGTTGGCTGACTAGCAGCTATTTCCCAACTGTAAACACATTTTCAGACATACCATATTATATTCAGATATGCTATTATATGATGCAATTTGTTATTATTATTATTAATATTATTATCAATATTATTATTATTATTATTAGTATTTACTGCTGTACCTACCTTTTTAAAAGAAGACTACAACAAATTTTAAATCTTATTAGGTTATTTTCTAGTGTTCTAGTGTAATGAAGACGCATGTTTAACCAAACAATAACCTAAGAAGGCTGGACAATGGGGCTTAGCAAAGGGAAAATAAAGAATTCCAAAGCATAGTCTTTAATATTTAAAATAGTTCTAAAAGACTTTCTCACCATGGCCGACGAGGAGCGAGAAGAGTGTGAAATGTGGTTACGGCTTCCCTCCATGTTCCCTCCATGGATCAGGTAGGTGCTGCCGCTGGAGATGATGTGGCTGCTGCCCACGTCCATGGCAATGCCCACCATGCCGTGTGAGGGCACCCCACCGCCGCTCGAAGAGGACACCACTGTGGTCACGTGGGCTCCACCGGCCTGGGAGTCAAAGTAGGGCCCTCCACTGCTCTGACCGTAAAGCTGGGCATCAGGGTTGTAGGAGTAGGCTGTACGGCTGAACATAGATTTATAAATGGAAAATTGTGAGAACTTGTGTTAAATAAAGTCGCTATGCTGTGATGTAGCAGGGCTTACATAGCTCCATTGGTGTAAACAGCATCTGCACCATCTCCGACATACTGGACCTGTGAGGGGTAGACATGCTGTACCTGCTGCACCTACAGAGAGACAAAGGAGAAAGTCATGACAATGGAGAGGAAAGGGTTCCTTCTGGTTCTGTGCTGGTGTTGTAGTTAGGTAGTGCATTTCAAAATAGATTTTGGTCAAAGTGCAGTAAAAAGGTCTGTCCACCCCTTGGTTCTGGTCTACATTTAGCTTAAGCAGAAGCAGTAGAATAATATTATATTATATTATATAAGCATGAAATGTAGGAAAGTGCACATGGTCAGACACTGGAATTAAATGCCTGTCACTGTGATATAAAATAAGTTTATGCATTTGATGCAGTTATAGATTTACGTAGATTAAAGGGTTGCCATTTTTTGTCATCATAATTATCATGACACATTTTTATATATATATAAATAAAATGGACTGTTTTTAACTTTATTTTATTTAATACTTGAACTGAGAAAATTGTCAGCCCTGATTTCAATATTGTGATCAATAAAAAAGAACAACTTTAGTTAAAACACATTTTAGACATGCTGTACAGATTGGATAGTGGGATTTGGTTCAAGCTCCTAGAGCTGGAAAATGAACAAAACACATGTAGACCAATGAGGACAAAACAAAAACATGGAATGAACTCCAATAAAACATTAGGAGTTATATAAAGTTATCATTTCCTTGTTGTTGATGTGTGGAGGCAGCAGGCCAGGCTCAGCCAGAGACAGGAGCTTCTGATAAACTGTCACAGAGGGAGGCAGCAGGAACATATCTTCTCTGGAGAAGAGATTGTGCTTAAATACATTTGATTGCTTATTACTGATATGTTTTTACCAGCATGTCAGTAATAAATGTTTTATATAACTTTACAATCAGGAAAATGCACCTAAGAAAGTTTAAAATAATAATTCAGGTCTAGTTGTGCACTACATGAGATGCAATGGCTAGATCTTTATGATAGTTTTGATTTGGTGCAGTATATAAAATTAGAGAAAACTGGGGTGCACAAGTCTTTCACAGCACTGTCTGCATGTACAGCACTGTACCTGCTGTGGGACCTGTTGAACTCTGGGAACTGAGTGCTGCTGTACTTGTCCTCCCTTCTGAGCTGAGCCTGTGGCTTGAACCAGCACCCTCTGTTTGGATATAAGACATAACTCAATTACAAAGGTATGCACATACAATCATGGTAAACATATTGTGTCGACACAAACTCAGACATCTGCTTACGCCCTTTAGTCCAGGTTGGGTAAGTGCTGATAGACCAAAACAAAACCAATGACTGCCTCTACAGTTAGAATATATGAGCTTTTGTTCAAATGGGTGTTTGATTAAAATAGGTCAAAAGGACAATGTTTTAGTCCTTAACTGGGGTTTTACTGAAAGGGTGGAAGAGTCACTGCAACCTTACTGACATTACAAATGATGCCCATTTGTCCGATGATGCTGGCTGTTAGGAGATCCTACCTGCTGGGAGGCTGGGACAGGCTGTACCACAGGGGCTTGGGCTGAGGATGACGTCCGCAGCGTTGCCACGCTGGTCGCGAGTCTGACCCTCCTTCAGAGCTCTGCATGCTGGGTTTGGGGAGAGATAAAGATCAAATAAAAATGTGTCAGTGGGCACATAGTGAATGGATGGGAGCATTTCAAGTCTACACACTTGGCCAGTCACAGTAAATACAGCAGTTTCCACCCTACAGGCATTTATTATTTTAATTCACTGAGGCATTTATTTTACCCCAGGGGACGTTTGTGGATTGTCTATGTTAGAAGTTTCTCACCTTTGACCTTTATTAATAAAGTAACCAAACCAACAGAAAAACAGAAATGTTAGCCCTGCTGACAAGGACCAATCTAAGTGGAAAAGTTACAGTAAAGAGTTGAGTTACCCAGAGGACTGTTGTAGCCCAGGCCCTCTCACCCTCCACTGGGTGACAATGTGCACAGCATAGCAAAGGGGAGCTAAAAATGGAGTGGCACAAAGGCTCTCTTTTCAAAGGACAGGGTGGAAAAGAGCTAGAGGGAGGGAGGGAAGACAGAAGAACAGATCTACAAGGGGGAGTGCAGAGAAATAAAATACAACTCTCTAAAAAAATGAGGGAGAGGAGGATAAAAACGTCAGTGGGGCTCCTGACCATATCCAGGGTTTGTCTCGGACCAGAACCTCTCTCTGAGGCTCCAATAATCCAGCTGATATGAGGAAATTCCTTAATGCTTTGTAAACGTTTGTTGGTTGCTATGGTGAGGGATCCATGGCAACCACCCCCAACTCTCCCCTCCTCTTCCCTCCCTGTTCGCTCTATTCTCCCCCATTTATAAAGCTCCTGCAGGAACTTTGGAGTGCGACCAATGCAAAAAGGAGGATTAGAACAGAACACGGGGAAACATGGCACCGTTCGGGGTGGGCTCCGTTCACGGGACACCTTTTGGTTTGACGTACACTACATACTACATCGAGAAATGGTCTTCACAAGAAGTCACAAGACACAACTTGCTCCAGACAGACTGCCCCAGGTTTAAACACACACAATATTCACTTAAACATTGCTGACTAATGAACACCACTGAGGTTGAAGTAATCTCACAGTTATTCAATTTGAGCAACAGGTGCAAACAGGTGAGTCTTGAGGGTGATTTTTCATTTTATTTCAAGCCTGAGAACATTTTTCAATCAATAACTTTGACTTGGGCTGCATATCTTCTAAAAAAACTCACACAATGGGAAGAAAAAGTGAGTCAGTTAACTCCAAGACCAAAAAAAAAAAACATATTTCCAACAAAGCAAGAATTATATATTGTTTTAGTGGAAAGTTTAAAGACTATAATGACACAGGGTAACACTGCTCATTTATACAACCTCCGGAAACATTGCCACAGCCTCAATTTGCTAACCACTATTTGCCCAGAGTCAAAAGAAGATTGAAGTAAATGGTTTTCTCCAAACAGGCCTTAAAAATGGGAAGAAACTAAAAAAAAAAAAAGGCACAAAATGATTCTGTAGACTAGAGGACAAACGCTAATGTTGGGCGTTGCTCCTTTAGGCATTTTGAAATATGTTTAATTAAACAATAAAAAAAGAAAAAATACACAATAGGAGCAGCCTCGGTCAGGGTTTGGACACTGGGAGCTATATTTAAAAAGGGTACCAAAGTCAGAAAAACAACAGGTTTGGGTGTGCCACCTCTGACGTTTTCCATGTGTGGAGGTTTTTGCCCGAGGCAGAGACACTGTGCTGCGTCTACATGAGCAACAGACTGAGCAGAGGAGGCCAATGTTGAAAATACAGATCAAATACATATAATCCTGTGCTTCTAATATAATCCACTTTCCACCCTCCATAGGATTAAGTACAGAGGCTAATTAACGCTTCTGTGTAATTTCACTTCACACCTCTTTCATGTTTGTCATTGCAGCACAAAAGATTATTATCAGAAAGATGCTAGCAAGGAGTGAACATTTCAAAACCTGCTGAAACACTCAATGTCTCTCTTAAGAAAAGAATGTATCTATGAAGTGTGAAGAGAGTTATAAATAAACGTGCAACAATCCAATCATTCATCTTCAGACTTGTCATTTTCAGCCGATGAAGTAACATTAGCCCGAGGGTTTCTGATGCCATTAGAGGAAGATCCTAATGCTGGAATGTTTTATCTATTAAAATACTGTTGATACCGGCTTTAGGGTTGTAAATTGTTGGTCTGAAGTGGGGGGAGGCGAGTCTTGAGTCTTCTGGGAAGGTTAAAAGCCACACAAAACTCCCGCTGGCAACTCCAGAAGACACAAAGGTTCAACAAAGCGGCGAGTGCAGCAAAGAAGTAAAGCTTTTCTGCCTTTAACCCAAAGCTAACTTTTCAAATGCTGTTGTCTGAGTCTGTTTTCATTCAGCCAAGTCCCAGATGAGCTTTTAACATTGTTCCAACAGACCTCATCGAAAAACTTACCAGGTTTCAAAGCAAAACCAAAAAACACTTTTTCAAAACCCCAAATCATAAAAGTGTTAAAGTATATGATTTGCAAAGCGCAGACTAGATTTACACATCTGTCACTGACACATCAAACTTACACAGAGCTCCATCAGAGAAAAACACATACAGATGTTCAATTAAAAGCAGGAGCCACAGTCTTGGCTCGTGTTTGCACTGGCCCACATTGTTTGCAGAGCAACAACGGTTGCTAGTGGCAACACCGTCCACTCCCGTTTCCAGGAGCCTGTTGCTATGCGACCAACAGAATACTTCCCAAACCAAACAATGCCATCCCCCCACCTGATCCCTATATCTCATGCTAAGCAGAAACTTACAACAAATACTATGTTAGCTATTAATTCTAGACACCGGGGGACACACCGCAGGAGAGATTTACAGACTTCACCTCAGAGTTGATTATAGTAGACAGAATAAAGTGTTGTTTTTGTAACTACTTCAATGTTTAAGTCATCAGAGAAACAAGTTTTTTCTTCACTTAACAATAAAGGGCCACTAAAGAAAAGCCCATCTGGAGTCTTTCCAATGTTCTTGGGGTGAAGAGTTAGTAAAGAAGCCCAAATGAGCAAAATTCTTTATTAAAAAAAAAGAAAGAAAGAAAGAGGCAGGCACTTGTTGCTTTTACAGAGACATCTTTGTTCAGTGTTGTTTTAATGCCAGACTTTGCTTTCTTTCACTTATCAAGCATAAAGAGAAGCAACAGGTCTCTTGTGCAGTCTTCCAAATCTGTCAGTATTTTTATCAATCTATTGTTGCATATATGAAATAAACATTGGGTTCGCTTTTGTTTTGTTTGGACCTGCAGGATTACAGAGCCACACGTGCTGTTCACATAAAGCACAAATTAAGATATGATAAGAGATTTCCACAACACAGGCTGTTCTTCAGGCCTGTCTCATTAATTCACCGCTAATCCAATCAAAGCAGCTCCTGGCTTCTGCAGATGGCAGAGTTGGAGGGAGAGCGAGCCCACCTCTGGCCATCACCACAACCTGTCCACTCCGTCACCATGAGCACCGCGGGGCCTGACAGCCTCCAAGAGAAAGATCAAACCGTTGCCATGGAGATTGTGTGTTTGCCCATGCTCTACACTAGCAACTTCCTTCCCCCAACACTGAGGCTCTTGTAACCCTTTCCAGATTTCTACCGCACACCACCCCCGTCTGTCCGTCTTCTGCCCTCGTCCGTTTAGCGTCTGAAGATGAAACGTAGCATTCACAAGTGCACATTCTAAACATGAGTTGAACCAAGAGGAAATGACAACAGAGGTGAAATATATATATAGTCACTACTGCAACATTAGATCGTGCACAGTAGATATGAATACATATTTTATGTTCAATAAGCTGCTGTACTAATCATAGCAGGGATAATATACGTCTCAAAACAACTACATTTTTACTAGAGAGCAGCACAATATAAAGAATAAACAGACACCATATTGTTGCTAAAGTCTGATGATTCCTTTATAACATCCAATTCTGAATCTTGTCTACATAATAACAGTTTCTATTATAAAGTCCAAGTGTCTATAGACCAGGGGTGCCCAACGTGAGGCCCGAGGGCCGAAATTGGCCCGCCATGGGGTTTGAGTTGGTCTACCAGGGGTCTTCACATTTTGTGACTGAAATTGCAGACTAACTATTGATTTAATCTGCAATGACAGTTGAGTATATTTATTGATTAGGTAATGGCTTATTCCATTGAAGAGGAGCCAATATATCCCAGAAACAGCTAACCCTACTAACCTCACTCATGGTGCTCACATTAACTTTGAAGATTTAAGGGTCTTAAGAAAGAAAACATGGGTAAACTATGAGACAGTTTAGGAAGGTTTGTGCACACTTTATAAGTCCACACCTAGTCCTATTCTGATGGTCTAGTCAAAAAGCCTAAATTTGGGTCAAACGGCATATGTTTATTTACATGCAAAAGCTTTTTGCGTTGTGGCCCTGTGGCCCACTAACACATTTCCGTTTTGGACCTCCGAACAAAAAAGTTTGGGCACCCCTGCTATAGACCATTAAAAAGAATGAAAAATGTGGATATTGTTGCGTTTTTGAGCAACACCACTCTATAATGAATGATATAGTCTGTGGGACAGACTATAGAGCTTGATTTGGCATGGGACAGTATGAGATTCTGATGGTATGATAACCTTGTGGGAAAATACATACTAAAAAGGGTTTAAATCTCCTGGTAAATTTGACACGGTCAAATCTTTGGGTTGTTCTAATAGTTAATTAATGCAGTACTATAGAATATGCAGATACATTTCTTTAAAAAGCAGGAACATAATTGCTTTTTGGTCTTGTCTTTTCAGCTCATTTTACAGGAATGGTCTGCCACGGTTTGTGTTTTGTAATACCAGGATTATCATGGCACCTTGAATCCCTGGTATACTTTAAAAACGGTTATCATCCCATGCCTAACCTTGGTGACATATTGGTGACCAACTCGGAGTGAAGATACACTTTATCAGTCTGACCCTAATGGGACCAACAGCTGGATACAATCCTGCTACTGACTTATGAACAAAAGGTTACCACAGACAGCTGTTTTTAAATTGTTACATGAATCAATGCTTTTTTTTTCTTAAATGATACAGTGGCAGACATTTTTAGTCCAATAAGCATAATATGACCGGCTGAATGGCATTTTGAATTGGATGGTCCTTTTATGCTAACACTTTGATTAATTAATTAATTTGATTGGGACAGTGCATGTTAATGAACATATATGAGACACAACCACATGAATGTAAACATGCCAGATTGTAGCCGTAGGCTAATTTCCATCCGTTGTCCCAAAATTCTCACACCATTCACCAGAGCAACAATCACACACATTCATTCACCAGTGCTGTGTCACTGGAGGCAAGGAGGGTTAAGTGTCTTACAGTATGACAGTATGAACTGTAGAGAGCGGGAATCGAACCGCCTACCTTCCGGTTGAAAGACGACCGCTCTACCACTGAGCCACTGCCGCCCTGATACCAGACTAGACTAGACTTATGGCCCGTCCACACGGAGACGCGTATCACTGTATACGTATACATTTTTATCGATACGCTTTGGCCCACACGGAGCCGGCGTTTTGGGAGACTGAAACCGCTATTTTTTTTAAACCGGGTCCTAAAGTGGATAAATCTGAAAACGACACCCTTGCGGTTTCGTGTGTACAGCCAATCCGTATATTTTGTGAAACGATGATGTCATCACATCATGCGTCGGCTGCGTCACACGTAACAGCACCAACAATAATGGCGGACTACACGATTGTGTTCGTGCTGCAGAAGCTACTAAGCCTACTAGCTTTATTACAGCAAAATCTCTTGCAGATCTCTTGAAGTTGTTGCGTTCGCCATCTTCGTCTTCTTGGTTCGTATACAGCGCGCAAGGTTATGCGCATGCTCAAAGTCTTCTTCTCCGTGTATAGTGTATATCTGTGGCAGAATTACAGCGCCCCATACTGGTCTGGCATATATACTACACAGTTTTCAGTCGGTTTCAGTGGTTTCGTGTGTACGCAGATATTTCTTGAGACGACGCCGTGTTTACGGAATTTTTTTTAAGAACGAGGGAAAAAAATTATTGGATAGGGAATGCACCGGCTTCGTGTGGACGTGGCCTTAGATTTAGCCTTATTCTGTCACACATTCTTATTCTCAACACAAGCTGAAAGTAAAGAAAATGGCATACAATACTACTTTTAAACATTTGCTTCCCCTAAAACTTACAATAGGAATAAACAAAGGATCATTTCACTTGTGACAATAGGCCCATTTACCTTTTGTGTACTAACACTCCTCCTCTGAAAGAAAGCGGGCAACCTAAAATCCTGTCCTGTCTTTATTATTTCAGATAAATCGCCATCACATAATCTCTTGTTAATTACTTTCAGCAATGTTTTTTGATGTGATTCTGTCTCTAAGCGAATACACATCTCTCGACAAAATCAGGTCTAAAAACTCGACAAAAGAGAGGAAAAGTGTAGAGATTGGGGGGCTGCTCCTAACCCTGTCTGAGAGGGAGGGGGGCAGACATTGTAATGCAAATGTCACTGCCTTGTCTGCTGTTTGTGGCAGGAAATTTAATTAGCAGTTGTGTAGCTACGATACAAAACAGGTGGAATGTAAAGAATGCCTCCTGATGACACACACACACACACACACACACACACACACAAACAAGACAGACTGAAAAACGTTTCATCTCACAACAAGTTTCAACTTGTTGCCGCCACACAGGAGCCAATCATGGACACTTTTTTCGGGTGTAAGACAAGATTTGTTTCTCTGTATCCTAGCACCTTAAGGCGGCAGTGATTTCCAAAGTGTCACGAGAACATAAACCATTTTCCTTTCAATAGGTTCTTACACAGTGATCTTTTAAAGAAGTAAGTAATAGACTCTTGATAAATCAGGGTTAAAGGGCTCTATACAAAAAGAGTTATTACAGTTCAGTTACTAAGGGTTCAGTTTTCAATCACAGGTGTAACAGTGCCTCCATTTTGCAACAAACAAGCAATATTTCTGGTATCCCGTTCCCTTTTATCCAATCAGAAGCGAGAATTCATTAAACACAGAACAAAATGTACATTAGGTTATATTAGGTTTGTTGTCAGTTTTTGTTTTTTGTATGTACTCATTTTTAGTCAATGAACTCAATTTCTACTCAGATCAACAGCAGAAATGTGTTGCTAACTTTAAAAACTCAGTTACTTAGCCCAAAGCCTGGGTCACGTACTTCTCCTTTAAGAATAAAAAAGCCCTGAACCATTGTACAAATTGTGATGACTACAAAACTGTAACATTGGTCTTTACAAATGGCACCATTAGTTTCCACTTAACAAGCCCCACAAGGCATCCTCTCGCCGTTCTTTTGCTCTGCTCTGTGATTTTCTGACATGCCTGTGACTGGAGTTATGGGATAAGCCATTTAAAGTGTGTTAAAATCAGACAATAAAACGCACAAAAGCCAGAAGGTTCTGCCAGAACAACAACAACAACAACAGGAGGCAATTGCAATGCAACACAAATGTGATCGGCTAGTGACACAAGTGATGGCCATGTCTATATCTGTAGCTGGCTATTGAATGAGAACCTCTCCCCCGGGCCAACAGCGGGCCTCATCAAGATAAGCTAAATACAGCACGAGCAAACACACACACGCACAACAGACCTGCACACAAGACATGTGACCAAAAGCTGTGTCAGATCACCCGCTGCCCAAGAGACCAATGCAGCTGTCCTATTGATAGCTGAACTGTACAAGTCCATTAAACACCAAACATGGAGCAGGCCTAACAGTGAACGCTGCTGTGAAAACTACGCAACAGTTAAGAGAAGGTGGAATAGGATTGTCTGCAAGTCATGGCCATTATCACTGAACCAATGACCTTTGCAAACACGTTACTGTAATTGTCTTAATATGATCTCTTACTTTCAGATGTTCAAATTATTCCTTCTGAGATACTTCCTGACCAGCCCCTGCAAGCCAGAACTCCTAAGACACAGAGAGAGAAGATTAGAAAAAAAATAATAAAATAACGTGATTATAAGCACTCGCTCTTAAAAGAATAATATTTCGCCCCCTGGCTCGCTCCATCCCACTCCTTTCCATGACTCGGGTGTATTTGTATATCAAGTTGCCATGTAAACATAACAGTGTCATGCTCGAAATGGGGGGCAGGGAGGTTGCAGAGTTTGAGTGCAGTAGTTTCTCTTTGAAGCTACAGTTGTGACTTAATTGAAGGGAAATTTTGTAGAATTTTTCAAGAAAATGAGCTGACTGCATTGCATTATGCATTAAATCACGCATGTCTTACGGAACAAACATTTGATTGAGAAGCATAATAAAATCAGCTTCAGTACAGTGATAAGGATAATAAAGCCTCTGGCTTTACAGTTAAATGCTTCATGAATATACACAATTAGATATCTCAATTCATTAGTAAAGAGCAGTGGATGCATTAATTAGTGGTTTTTTATCCTGCAAAACCTGCAAACAACATTACAAATGACCGAGCACCTGACAGCTGTCTCTGACAAGCCTTCATTAGAATGAATGCATCTCAAGAGACAAAAACAAGAATAATCCTTTGAGCAGAAAGGTTTTGGATACCACCTTTAGTTGTATGCAAGGCTAACAAAGTCTGAGCGTCCCCTATTATATTCCATAATTTACTTGCGAATAATATTACACTGTATTATACTCTTTATATAAAGTCACCCTGTAATCCAGTTAAACCAGCTGGATAACACAAAGAAGAGCTAAGTTCAGGCATCATCTGCAAAACTCATCATGTTATTACTTGATTATGGCTGACCCATAACTGTACTGACAAGACAAAACAAAAACCAACCTAGCACCACCTAGCTGGCATTTAAACAATCTTTTTATAAAAAAATAAATAAAACTTAAGTGCAATATTTTTTACTCCCGCAATCTTTAATTGCATTTTAGTGAGAAATGTCAACTGGCACTGTACAATGCAGCGGAGTTTGAGCACAAACGAATCGAGCAGAATTTCTCGAGAACAATTTTCTTTAGCGATGCCAAATGTTAGAGAAGGGAGCAGCTGACAACGAGCAGGCAGCGAAGAAAGTTGTCGGCGTTGAGTTGAGGTTTGGTTACAGTCGGTTTCAGTCGGATTCTGCGGAGTAACGTGGCTAAAGGCTAGTTAGCTGAGCACTACTTCCACCGTACATTGAAAACGATTCAGAGCACGACGCTCCAAACTGAAGGCTGTACACGTCGTTACGAGCAAGACCAAACTTTTAGAAGCAGATATTTAAACCGGTAAACTTAGAGCAGAGCTTGCACTCACTCATCGTGGGCACTGTAAGACCTAGCATTGGCGCTAGTTGTAGCTTTATTGATAGCATCCTGCAGAAAGCGCGTTCACACCTCAATTCGTCAAAAAGCAACAAGTGTAAAGTGATGTTTAATTGACGTAACTGAGTTGAATTGAGGTGCGTACCGCAAATCAAGCATTAAAACATAGAATATAGGTAAATCTACTTATGTTAAAGCTGGATTATGTTGAAATTCAAGCGATTTTAAGAAATAGTTGAATTTCACTGAATGGAAAACGTTCTCTAGTTGGGGCGGGTGCCATAAAGAAGGGAAAGTTGTGAAAGCCAGAAAGCAAAGCACTGATATGCTATCAATAACATAATTCCCACAAAATTTGTATAAATCCCGTGTTTTATTCTATAAAGAAATATTCACCTTTGCCTTGAGAAAAGTTGTGCCCTGGCTCTGCTCTTTTTCCCTTCTCTCCACTCGCTCGGTGACTTCCAGATGCTGCTGCTGCTGTTGCTGAGTGTTGCGCCGTTGGTAAGTAACTGTCTCCACGGCTACAGTCACTATGGCGCGGTGGGGTCTCGAGGCAACTGTTGCTATCCTAAAACGCCAACGTCATGGCCCTGACTTTATTTAAGGGCGGGGCTTAGACGAACCACAGCTCCGCCCATTAACGTTACGATGTACGTTTAACTTACGTTTAGCCACCAGGAGGCAGGGTAACAATTAAAAAATTTAATGCTGTAGTTCTTAATCAAGCATCTTTAGTAAAAGAGGAGTTATTTTACTGTTAGTGATATTTATTGATAGAAAATTTAATATATTTCAGGGCTAGTTTGAGTTAATTTCCTCATTAATATTGTTATTAGATAATTATATAAAATATAATCATCACAAATTGCAGACATTCGATAAATTTAATAAATAAAATAAATACAGCTCTGCAAAAAGGTAAAATAAATGGTTTGAGGGTGCTGTAGTGTAGTTTTCTAGCACAAGATGGCAGTAGAGCTCTATATTGTGAGTGGCTCTACAACTATGGTCTACAATTAAAAATCCCATTCAGGCATTTTAAATAGTTTTACATTAAATAAAATAAAAGATGTATATACAGTATTCAAGTCAAGTGCAGATTTAAACAATAAGTACATAAAAGTGGTAGCTTAAAATCAAAAACCCAGAGGATGTTATAGGCTACTAACTAAGCTGCAGTGATCGATACACTGTCTGGCTATGAATGGGTAAAACAAAAACACTAAACAAATGGAATATGAATAGATGGTTTATTTCTATGCCAGTTAAATGTTTTGGCAAATCCATTAAATATCTAGCCACAGCCATTTCTTGGTTTAAAGCCAAGTGCTTTTCCTTTTATTAGTTTTTGCTCTCATAACAGTCGGTCTGACAGGTGGCATACACAGACTAGGTCCAACCTCTGAGAGCAAGTCCAACAGGGCTGTCATTTCTGTCTGTCACTGGCTTTCACCGACAAACCTCCTCTCATTCATTCACGGTGAGTTTTGACATCTAACGAGATATTATTGCAATCTGTTTACCCATTTTAAAAATCCATCACTTTGCTTAATAGCTAACGTTAACTTTTGTCAATGTCAGTTTAGCCAAAGTTAGCCCTAGTTTGGACTTTTATTACATATATCGCAGTGACCGGTGGACAGTTGTTTGTGGCAGGTGCCGTGGGTGAGAGCGGGAAACACCGGTGAACCCCGCAGTTCAAGGACTCAAGGACTTAAACTGTTTTTGAAATCAATTGAACTGGAAAGGTACTTAACAATAAAGACAAAGCAGTCGTTACCATCTGTTTTGTGTTGCTTACAACTCTCTGAAAATCTGAAATCTGCTCTAAAATGAGAAATGGCGGTACGGTTTTTGGTTACTATGGAGATAAATAGGCCAATATCAGTTTAACTCGTTTGCCTGGGTCTAGTACGTGGATGTATATAGTATAGTTTCTTTTACTGATGGTTTAAATATTTTTGTGTCAGTTTAGCCTCTCCATCCAGACAACCTCGGACCTGCTCTACCGCCTCTAAAAGGTCCATGATAGTCGGTGACTTGTTTATGGTCTCAGACGAGAATGAGAACCGAGCGACTGAGCTTGTGGTAGGTCACGTGGGTATCAAACATAGATTGTAAATAAAAATAAAACTAAAGGCCACTGCGGTGACCTTTAAAAAAAATAAAAAATAAAATAACATCTACAATAAAGACCAGAGCACATCAGGACACTTGCTTCAGATTTTCGGTTTCTGGACGTTTTTCTTCTTGGCTAAATATGTTGGCTAATCTAAGTAGTGACTTCTAAACTAGTAACTATGAACCTAAATTTACCAGTGGCTTGATAAAGAAAACATCATATAGCTTGGTCCTTTCACTGCACAGCATGAGATCACAGCGGCACAGATCTGACCGACAGTAAACCCAGAGCAGGATGCATCAGTGCTTTCGCTCAGTGTTCGCGCATGCGCACGATCATGTGATGCTGTGGTGTGGTGGCTGTGGGTTGACATCTCTCGTGGCAATTGGCTGGGGCTGATCTTTCTATATACAACAGAGATGGTACATATTTTATGAAGTCATGTGACACATATCACGTGAGATAAATAGTATAAAATCTGGAACAAGAAGAAGGAGGGAAGAGATGATTTTATACATCTCAGAATGGAACCTACTTGATTAAACATTATTGTAAAACCAAAGTAGAATATTTGTCCAGGGCTCAAAAATTTACCTTACCAGATTTGTTTATGTCTGTGAACAGGCCAGATCATGAAATTTGATGTAGGACACTGACCTGCATTGTCAAGTGAACATCTTCTTAAACTCAACTCTTTTTAAAGAATCCTTATAAGATAAATTAACTTTTTTTTTTAATTTGATAAAATTTTGATTGTACGAAATGAAAATCATTTATTTTGTATGTATGTTACTTTTAAGGTTGGGTCTTAAAATAGATATCAGTGAATTAGTTAATCTGTGTTGTTACAGAAAGTCAAGTCTGAAGTAAAATTCTGAACATGTTTACATATTGTGTTCTGTATGTCCCTTAGACAATCTGAGCACTTCCTTTTCCATAGATTTGACCTAGTGACTGGTTTAGCTGGGACTTTATAGGAAATGTAGTAAAGGAAATTTATTGTTATTATGCGGCAGCTTTTTTGAAGTTGTGACTTTTTAAATTCTTTCATCATGAATCACTTGTGCCTTGCTTGAAAAAAACACACACTATGTTATGTCCTTTCTGCAGGTTTTTCTTGAAGCAGTGTTTATGCCTTTCACCTGCATATCACGCCATACTCTTAACTGAAGCAGTGTCATTAAGCTGGCAGTGTGAGAAAGAGGTATAAACACATCTTTAAATAGACACCGACATAGCTTTGACTTTCTGCTGGATGAAATAGAGTTTTTTTGGGATCTGTTTTTTATTTGATTTACCGTAAAAAAAATCTGAAATGGCTCACTAGTTTTACTTTTGCATGCATAAAAAGACAGGTTTTTGAATTGTATACCTAAATAATAATACTATTTAATTATTAAAAAATAATAATAATAATAATAATTGCAATAGAGTAAATCAGAAGTAAATATTACAGAAAATGGAAAACAATAGCCATTCAAAGAGTAAAACAACTTTGAGATTTAAATCTATATGCAGATACCTACTTTTTAACAAATTCAGGAAACCTTTACATGCATAAATGTGAATCTTTACAGACCAATAAAAAGTGACTTTAGATTTTATTGGACAATTTGCATGACATCTTCAGAATACTACTAGTGAGGGGCTGAGGTGAAAAACTGAGGTGTAAAATGTATATTATATATACATATATATATATATATATATATATATATATATATATATATATATATATATATATATGTATATATATATATATATATATATGTATATATATATATATATATACATATATATATATATATATATATATATGTGTATATATATATATATATATATATATATATATATATATATATATATATATATGTATATATATATATATATATATATATATATATATATACATATATATATATATATATATGTATATATATGTATATATATATATATGTATGTATATATATATACATACATATATATATATATATGTATGTATATATATATATATACATATATATATATACATACATATATATATATATATATATATATATATATGTACATATATATACATATATATATATATATATATATATACATACATATATATATATATATATATATATATATATTGGTCTGTATATATATATAAAATTGTGACATGCGGTGGGACTAAAGGAAGTTTAAAAAAAAAAGGAAGTAAAGAGGCAAAAAGTTCATATCTGGTATAATAAAGTAGGCCAGCAGGATGTGGGTGCACTTGTTGCAGTGTGAACAGAATGACTTTACTGTCAATGTGGAGAGCTGCATGTGACAATTCGCCTTCAGAAACCTCTTCATACTTGTACCATCGTAACCTCCCTCTGCAACGTGTGTCCGCCCTGGGAGTATCTGTCAGTGGGGGATGGGTGCAGCATCATTTCTCAAGAGTGAGAGTCTGTGTTTATACTATGCAGAAAGCCACGCCCCCTCCTCTATCTTATTCATTTGGCTTGCGTGGCCTTATATGGAGAATGGGTCTTGTGGTGTGAGCTGTTTCCACCAATCAGACGAAGGGGGGTGTTGTGACTGGAGGAAGCAGGCTGCTTTCTCTGGGTGGGGCTTTTTTTGCAAAGGGAGGGACCAACTGGAGCCGGCTTCTGGTGTTTGAAAATGAATGATAGACTGCTTGAGTTGTAGGCACATTGGTCGGCTTGCATTTTTGTGTTGGACGACATACCGAGAATACTGCATTTGTTGACAGACAGCAAGAAAGGGGACACGGATAACAAAGTCGAACCCAGAGGATAGATTCAGTTTACAGCAATGCAATGTGAGTGTTAATACTTTTTATATCTTCATTCATCTTTTAGGCGTATTGTGAAACAGGCGTGTAATGTTAAGACTGAACAAACTATTTCACTGAAAGGATGTTCACTCCATTTTTAAGGGTTTCTTACCTCGAATGATTAGGAATTCAGGTCCCTAGATCTGATCATAATGTAGGTTGGGTTGGTCTCTGTCATCTCATGTGCTTGTCTTTGTAAATACTTCAAAGTCTTAATTTAACCGAGCTTAATTCATTCAGACTTAATTGCTTTGATTTGACGCTCAACAGCTGTTCTGTGTTAATTGTAGAGGTTTGGAGAAAGGAGATTTAAACATGAAGAGCTGGATTCTTGATAAAAGGGTGGATCCCAGTCCGGCTGATGTATGTCAATTCAGCACCAATCCTAAAGGAAGATGGAGGATTTAATTGTATCTTTAAAAAGTTGAAACGTGAAGCATTTTGTAATCATGGGAGGTGTGCTGTGAGGATGCTGCTGCTGAGGATCACGCCCAGTCATAAAAACGCAGTACTGATAAGATGAGGTTAGCAGCTGGCTATTGATGCTCACGATGCAGAGGATGATTTTCAGGTTATCTGGGCAACATTAAATCAGTACGGTGTGGGGAAAAAAGGAGGGTGTGATGGCGGAGAGTGGATGTAATTGGAAGGGCGCAGTGTGTTATCTGTTGTTTGAATAAGGATTAGCATAACTGAAGTTTACATTGTGCTTTGGCAGCCGTTCCTTTGGGTTGAACTGAGAGGTGGCTGTAGGAGAGATTATAATTTCCACCCAAAAATGAAATGGCACAGTCTCTTGTTTTTTTTTTTTTTGCTTGAATGATGCCAACTATGCATCAGATTTTTCTCTTCCTGTTTTAGTCATAGTGACATTTCACAAGGACACATTTTACGATGCAAAAAAACAACAACTAAGAAGCATGCAAATTAAATGGATGAATTCAACAGGAGTGAACCAAAAATACACATTTAGGGGAAGTACACAATTACAGAAAATCACACGAACATTTTTGTAATGTATTCTGTTGAATATAAAAGCAGTCAAAAGCCAAAGCAGGTTTTATTTTTAGTTTGCTCACAGATAGTAATAAATAACTCAGGAGCTACAGATGACTGATGCTGTTAGTCAGCACCTGACATGAAGTTTGGGGCGGTCATTAGCATTGCAAGATCAACATACTGTATATACTGTAAAAGATGGCTTGGACTAATAATATTTAATGTGTATTGTAAAGCTCTCATGTGATGCTTAACTCTAATCAAAATGGCATATTTCTTTATGTGAAAAGGTGATGACAAGACAATAACTCTGAGGCACAGTGTTCCTAAATGTCATGTGACCAGCTTATGAGTGACTGAACCTTCTTCCTCAAGGCTGCCCCCTCCCCTCTAAGCCCTCACACTTGAAGGACATAATAATACAGCCGAGGAATGAGAGGGTGTGTGTGTCGGAGCTGGGGTTCCCATTGTTGCCTGCTTTACTTTACATTTCCCAGCACCCTGAAACTAAATGTGTATCCCCACACACTTGTCACAGCACCTGATTTTTTTTTTACTTTGGTTCTGTGTGGATTTACTTGTTTTGTGACAATCTCAATGATTTATGGCAGTGTTTAGCTTCCTTTGAGGCAACTTGGAAGACATGCATATGAAACTATGCTGATGCTGCAATGGCATTCATAAAATGGTGTTACTGATCTGGCCGTATATTTTGAAAAACCTGAATTTGATTGACAGAGGGTGCAGCCGCCCTGTGCGAGGTCACTCTGTGTCATTGATCACTGTTTGCTGAGAGAGCATCAGTGTTGTGTTGAAATCTGTAATGAACACCTGGTTCAAGTTGTTGCACTTTAGTTAACTGACATTGACATGATGACATTTTTTTTGCTGTGACAAAAACCTGTGATGCAAGCTGTTTCCCATTAGTGCAGAATTTAGGGAATGCTGGTCTGCTTTTATACCCAGGTTAACCACTTGTTTGCATTATGAGCTGGAAAGTATTGAAATAAAACATTTGTCGACCTCTAAACAGTGATTGAAAATATTTTCATCCGCGTTCAGAGCTCTCCTGACGACTGTTTCTTTGTACTTGCCCGGCCCCAAACGGCGTTCGCTTTGACAAAGGGCAGATGAGGCTGCTGGCATGTGTTTTGAGACCCTAAGATAAACAGGTCAGACCTAAACGGTGTCCGGACAATAATACTGGCTTAGATGAGGGACTGTGTCATGGATGTGATGGTCACAGGCTCAGGTTTATTGTTATTGGGCTTTGTTGTGGTTTCCGTGATGAGCTCATGGTTTTCTCCTATGCTTTTTGAAGTTAATGCATGAACACCGAGTTGTTCAAGTAATAGCCATGGCTTTGAACTCATTAAAAAGAATATAGAACTGGCAATATTTTAAACACACACATTTGAGCAGGTGCAAAAGATAGTCAAGCATGACTTGATCTGTTTTTCATTAACTAGGAAGTTTTATATGATTTGTTTGACCAATAGAATAGCCTCTTGTTGCTACACAATTAAAATATCCATTCCAAAATGTGATGGATAACAATAGCTTATTCAGTCTATGTCTCTTGTAGCATTAGTTACTCCGTTGATATGTAAAATAAAATTTGAATTGTTTGTTTGGACCAATTATAGTTGTGTAGAGGATGAGGAAGTGCAAATGCTGCAAAAATTGTACGAGCAAGAAACCCTTTGTGGCTTAACAACAGCAACACTTGAATGTTAGTCTTGTGAGTGCTTTGAGCTGGAGTTGGTCTCACTCTGGTGTTAGCCTTTCCATAGCAATTAGATAAGAAACACACCACAGTTTCGACATAGCCGATGTGACCCAGGTGTCTACACGAGGTCTGCACATGTTGGAACACACAGGTCTCCAGTGTGCTAACATACAGCTCAGAAATAAGTGTAATACAACTATACATTGGCAAGTGATGCTAATAAAATGGAGATGGAAATTTTTTTCTTTTTGGTTTTGGCTGAAATCAGATGAAACAAAAAATATACAGATTAAACTACTGGTTTGCTGTCATTCTTTATTAAATCATAATATGTTGTCAATAATGTTGCTAAACCAGCAAGGGCACCCAAAAATCCAAGACTTGATCAAAGGTACCTTACGCTAGAAATGGCATGGGCTACTACTGTATAACTGAAAATGTACTCCAATAACTCAGAGTATGTTGTGTTTGCAGTGATCGTGTGTGAGTCCAGCACCATGTCCGAGGCGGTGATGGAGCCTGCCAGGGAAGTGGCCTTTGTGGAGGCGTCCTGTGGTGGAGCGGACAGTGCTGCTGAGCTGGATGACTGCGTCGCTGACACGGCCAAGTATGTGTTAACGTAACCTTGACTCAGTACAGACGAGCGCAATCGGAGAATGTTAAAGATAATCTGTTAAAATGAAGTGAGTGACAACAGATGCACCACAATAACCATCAATCAAAGAGAAGTACTTACCACAACTATCAGTGATGTTAAATAGAAATTGTGTATAAAGTTGTTGAAATGTACCATAGATGCACGCTTGCTAATAATATTAATAATAATAATAATAATCATCTTTTAGTTTTATTGTGATTCCATTGAACAAATACCAAACATATTATAACATGTCTTTTGTAAATGTTGCACATGGTTTATTTATATTTTAAAAATATTTATGTACTCTAATTTTTTATTAATAGATTAATTAAGAATCCCCATACTGAATAAGAGCAAAGTTTGAAGTGTCAATGGGTTGGACTAGGGCTGAACAATATTGGGAAAATGTAAATCACAAATAAATGTGAGCTCTGACATTGTCCGTGAAATAGAAATTGTTATTGTTATTGTTATACAAGGCACTTGTGTCAATACGACTATTGTGATCATAATATTGCAATAACAATAGATTCACAATATACGTATTGTGCAGCTCTAGTTTGGACTGTTAAAAAAGCTACAAAAAAGATATCAGTACCTAACATTGCCACAGTTTTGCCTTAAAATAATTAAGACCTCAGCTTCAATAGTCATTGCAATTGAAGTAAAAGTATTGTCCGCCCAAGAGTTAATGAGAGTTGCAATGTTACTGCTTACAGTATTGAGTAGTTTCCTTGCTTCCTGTCTCTGTAATCATAGTTTGTCGCACTTTTAATTCACCACAAGCTATAATTAGATGGAAAAAGTGAATAAACAACTTCAAAACCCTCTTTTTTAAAACCCTTTTCAGAGACTCAGGTCTGTATAATGAGGAGCTTTCGCTGTATGAGTCAGGTCAGATTTTAGTTTCCCCCCCCCTGAGATGTGAGCTACATGTTGTGAGCTCTGGGAATTTCTTCATTTGTTTTCCCTTTTCCTCTCCCGCAGTGAGTCATCAGAGGAAGAGTCCACAGGGGAAAGGGAAGAGGAAACGGCCGCTGAGGAAGTACAAACAGGTGGGATATACAAGTGGAAAAGTCAGACATGATTTGTCTGTCCATGTTTTAGCTTTAGTATAGTTTTTTTTTTTTTTTGTTCTCCTTTTTGAAGAAGCAAAAGTTACAAAACCTGTATTTGTAAATTGTACAGTTTATTTTTAGACTATAGGGGAGATAAGAAACAGACTGTTTATGTTTAAATTCTAATATGGGACAGTGCACATTAATCACAACATAAGTAATCACAACATAATCGCAACATAAGTACATTAGTCCATCATGTAAATATGCCAGATTTAGCCACATGGCAGGATGATGGTAAAGGAAAAAGCACAAATGAAAGGCACTTGAACAAGACATAACATCAGTTACACAAGTTAGTCCAATATTAGAGCAGGTAAGGTAATGTATAAAAAACAAGATCAAATCAAAACAAATCAAGCATAGATTTTAAGACAAGACGCAGGGAAGCACAATTCCTCCACAAAGACGAACACAAAATGAATATGTAAAATGTGATTAAAGCATCTGTTACTTTTGAGTCTTTCTTTAACAAGAAACACTGGCAAAAGGCTGCTTGAATCTCAATTGTTGTATTCTGTTGTATGTACTGTATCATGTCAATATACAGTTGTGCTCATAAGTTATGCCACAACTGAATATTATCATAATTTTCTTTTTCAGAGAATATATATGACAACTCTCATAGTTAATGGTTGGGTGAAGCCATTTATTGTCAAACAACTGTGTTTAGTCTTTTTAAATCATAATGAAAACAGAAACTACCTAAATAACCTTGATCAGAAGTTTACATACTCTAGTGATTTTGTTCTGATAACATTCACACAAGTTGACACAAACAGGTTTGAAAGGCTTCTAAAGGTAACCATCCTCACTTGTGATCTGTTTGCCTGTAATCAATGTGTGTTTATAAAAGGTCAGTGAGTTTCTGGGCTCCTGACAGACCCTTGCATCTTTCATCCAGTTTCTGAATTCTGAGTCATGGGTAAAGCAAAAGAATTGTCTTAAGATTTGTGAGAAAAGGTAATTGAACTGTATAAAACAGGAAAGGGATATAAAAAGATATCCAAGGAATGGAGAATGCCAATCAGTGTTCAAACTCTAAAGAAGTGGAAAATGAAGGGACTCTGTTGAAACCAAACTCCGGTCAGGTAAACCAACAATAATTTCAGTCCAACTGCCAGGAAAATTGTTCGGGATGCAAAGAAACACAAACACAAATAACTTCAGCTGAAATACAGGACTCTTTGTAAAAAATGGTTTGGTTGTTTAAAGATGCTCAATAAGGAGGCACCTAAAGAAAAATGGGCTGCATGGTCAAGTCGCCAGAAGAAAGCCATTACTACGCGATTGCCACAAAGCATCCTGCTTACAATACTCCAAACAGCCCAGAGACAAGCCTCAAAACTTTTGGAACAAATTCATTCATTTTGAGTGATGAGACTAATATTAAACTTTTTGGCCACAACCATAAACGTTACATTTGGAGAGGAGTCAACAAGGCCTATGATGAAAGCTACACATTTCCTACTGTAAAACATGGAGGTGGATCTGATGTTTTGGGGATGTGTGAGCTACAAAGGCAGCATGTTATCGGAAAATACTGGAGGAAAATTTGCACACATCAGCCCGGAAGCTGCGCATAGAACGTACTTGGACTTTTCAACATGACAACGATCCAAAGCACAAGGCCAAGTCGACCTGTCATTGGCTACAGCAGCATAAAGGGAAGGTTCTGGACTGGCCTCAGTCTCCTGACCTCAATATCATTGAACAACTCTTGGGAGATCTCAAATGTGCAGGTCATGCAAGACAGCCCAAGAATTTACCGGAACTGAAGGGTTTTTGCCAAAAAGAATGGGGGCTTTACCATCTGAGAAATTTAAAGAGCCTCATCCACAACTACCACAAAAGACTTCAAGTGTCATTGATGTTAAAGGTGGCAATACATGGTATTAAGAACTGGGGTATATAAACTTTTGATCAGGGTTATTTGGGTGGTTGTTGTTGTTGTTGTTGTTGTTAAACACAGTTTTCACTCAACCACTAACTATGAGTGGAAACAGGTTTTTGTGTTATCAATCATATTCTCATAAAAATATCAATCACAAATGCTGCCAGGGTATGTAAACTTATGAGCACAACTGTACTTGTCCAGTTAAATAATTTCAGTTTAAACACCTATTTTACTCAATGGAGTAAATTGGGTATATCACATATATACAGTATATTGTCATTGCATTATTCAACAGCAGTATTGGATGTGTTTCTAAAAGTCATACACTGGCAAATTGTATTTATTAATTTAACAAAGGAAATCCTTCAGGCTGAACCCCGGTTACACTTTCCCCATCCCTCCTCAAACTCTAACATTTGCTCTGGTGTCGATTAAGGACAAGGATAAGGAAAAGACAGGTCTCTGTAACCGGTGTAACATTCGTACAGCAGTTCCTGTCCTAGTTGTCGTTGATTGTCAGAGCCAGACCCCACGTTTATCTTTTTTCCGAGGAAGTGTGCTGACCGAAAGCCGAGAACTCCACATTCTCTGGCAGTAAGACTCGGCTTCCTTTTCCTGTAATAAAATATCAATTTTTGGGGGGACGTTTAAGTCACAAAACACTTCTATGGAAGTCTCTACAGAAGAAGCGCTGATAAAGGGTTTTTACGCCTCTCTGTAAACGTGTTTTAAAAAAAAAAAAAAAAAGTAAAGGTAAATTTGTCAGATGAAGGCTACACATGATCCAAATAGAGAAACAAAACTGTGCCTTTTTGTAATTTCAATGACCAGGAAGGAAAAATTACTGTCTCATAGTTTTATGAAAGAGTGGAAACCCTGAAATGAATGCTGATTTTTCTAAGACGTCTTAAATTCCCAATTCATGTGACTGTCCTCAAGAAAAATGTAAAATTAAAAATGTATTTGTTTAAAAAAAAAGGTAAAATGTTAAAGGCTTGTCGTTGTTGTAGGCATAACATTAAAAAACTTTAGTGGTGGATTTGCTCTTCAGTCTTAAAAAAATTAATTAATAACTGCACATATTTTCCTTTTTTGGTCTTCCCTCAGTGAGTGCTCAGCGTCCAGACTCTCTGTCGGTGCCAACAGCCTCTGAGCCAGGCCTGTGGACGTCCCAGGGCGACGCAGAGGTCAAACTCAGGATGGAAGAGTCGGGCCTCGCTGCTGAAACGCCGCTAACGATAAACCAGATGTTCACTAAGACTGTGGAGCAGTTCGGCGACTACACTGCCCTCAGCTGGAAAGATGGGGAGCAACCGAAGACTATGATCTACAAAGAATATTACCAGAACTGTCGCACTGCAGCCAAGAGCTTCCTCAAGGTAAAAACCAGAGAGAGGCTGAGCAGATGTATAGTCAGGGCCACACATACAGTCTGTATTACTGTATAGCAAGTACTAAAGCAAACTTTTCTTGCTTGTCTTGTACAGCACTCGGATTACATGACAGGCTGTGACCTTTTTATTGTAGTTGACACAGTCCCCTAAAGTCAATAGGAGCTTTGCCTCACCATAATGTAAACAGCCAAACAAATTGTACAAGTTATTTAAAACCATTAAAGAGTCAGACAGAAGGATGGCGGCAAATACTGCCATCAGTGGCTGGGCAATCTTTTTATAATGCTTATATAATTGTAAAATACGCTTTAGGTTTACTTTTTCACTGTTAAGTGTTGGGCCATAATAAAGTAAGTAAAAAGTGAGTTTGTGAGGTCATACTGCCCAGACCTACAAATAAATGCATACTGTCCAAGGTAAAACGATGAATAAATTAACTAAACAGTGCTAATTTTATTTATTTATTTGACCGCGACAATGCAGTCATACATGGTTACAAAACTAATATTGCAGCAGATGTGATGCATATAGAGTTTATAGCAAATGCTAATTCTCAACTCTTGTCCCTGGTTTGACTTTTGTTCTGCATTATATTACAATATACAGTACACAACTACAGTATAAAAAGCAGCGGAGGTGCCATTCCAGTGCATTTTCAGATTTCGGTGCATTTACAAAACGTGAAATATTCACCAGCATACAAAATTTCAAAATGGGTACAGTTTTGTTAATGAGGTCACAGTGTACAGTGTGTATTTATGAAGAGAGTTGTAGTGACTGTATCTGTCTTTCTGCAGCTCGGTCTGGAGCGTTACCACGGCGTCGGGATCCTGGGCTTTAACTCTGTAGAGTGGTTCATCTCTGACATCGGCGCCATTTTGGCCGGGTGAGTTTAAAGAGCTGAATGTTCACTTGCTGTGTGTGTACTCAGGTGTTTTATGAGCGTAATTCAAGTCTGCATACAGAACATGTGTCAGAGAGCGTAAGCACCTCCGGTTCAGCACGTAGTCTTTCTGCTCTGTGATCGATACATGTGTCTGTCGTCTTTCCTTATCATTATCTCAAGAATTCAGTGTAAATCACACCTCAATGAAATTCAATTCCTTTGATTCACTGACGTGTTGTGTGTGTGTGAGAAGAACATTGTCACACTGTGCTGGAAAACCTCAGCTGAGTTTCATCACCCAACATCTGTTGTGTAACAGCAGATTTTTAGGTCTTTCCAGTTACCTTTTTGTTTTCATTTAACAGACCAGTGTTTCTTTAGGTGCTTTTACCTCTCGACATGTTTCGACTGCTACGTTTCTGCAGTTTTCATCAGAAGAGCCACGGGATGGCACTGTGACGTGCTTTTATCAGGGTCCAACTTGTTAGTGACAACCCCAAAAATGTTCATTCAATCTTCTAAACGTTAATTTTTTGTTTTATAAAAAACAAATTAATTTTTATAGAGGATTAAAGAGGACAAACGAGTTGGATGCATGTCACGTTGCTCTTCTGATGTAGGCTGCAGAAACGTAGCAGTCGAAACATGTCGAGAGGTAAAAGCACCTAAAGAAACACTGATCTGTCAAATGAAAACAAAAAGTTAATGTTTAGAAGCTCAAATTAAATTTCTGGGGATTTCCAGTCTGAGCCCTAAGTACAGCAACATCAGTGCTGGCTCTCTCACAAAACTGGATTTTCTTGATGTTTCTGTAGGACATTCAGTCCAGTCTCAGGCACATCCTTGTAATTTAAAGGAAATGTGCACACATTTATATTTATAACGTACTGTATGTTGAACAATTTACTCTATCCTATCTTTACTTTCCCTCATTGAAATAATCCTCAGTGGGATTAATCAAGGTTATAAATGTAAATCTCAATTCTCTCTGGAATGCAATAGACCGATCCTTAACTGCAGCGCTCTCACACCTTCATGAACAATACTTACGCTGTGCTTGGTGTCGGTGCATGACCTGACCTGTAAAACCAGTAAAACCCAGTGAAGCAATTGAGTTAAACTACACTCACATGATTGAATAGTGCATTTTCCTTTAGTCTCATGTATCCCTGTATCTTTTGTTGAAGTAATCTCATGGGTCTGTTTCTACTCTGTGCTATACATGGCTAAAGTGTAATCAATGGCTATAAAAGTGAAGTACAAATCAATGTCTTTAAATTGTTTTAGCGATAGGCTCTTGATTAAATGCTACTCACGTTTTCAATAAACATTTTGCTGAGCCCTGTTAAGAATGAAAACCTATTGATAAATGCAGTTTGTAAGGGCTTTAATCATGGAGTAGGGAAACGTAATGTACTCAATCTGTCTCCATTACAAACCATTTCAAACTAGACTCTTTTTTTTTTTTTCCTGTTGCAGAGGATTTGCTGTGGGCATCTACACGACTAACTCTCCCGAAGCCTGTCGGTACATAGCCGACAACTGCAGGGCTAATATTATTGTAGTCGAGAACCATAAACAGCTGCAGAAGATCCTTCAGGTAAAAGCCATCTTTGTCCACTTTTCCCTTTTTTTTACTGTCAACTCATTATAAAGAGGAATCCCGTCTTTGCAATAATCTGTCATAGAAAACATGTATTTTAAAATAAACTAGACTATTTTCTATTGTTCTCAGATTGAAGACAAGCTGCCACATCTGAAGGCCATCATCCAGTACAAAGATGCACTAAAAGAGAAAAGACCAAATCTATATTCAGTAAGAAACCTGCTTTAGCAATAAACACAATGCTTCTGTATTTTCCTCATAAAACCAAATCACATGACCTGTTTCTACTTCCTTCTTTATCATAGTGGGCGGAGTTTTTGGAGCTGGGTCGGGACGAGCCTGATGCTCCCCTCGATGCCATTATCTCCAACCAGAAGCCCAACCAATGCTGCACTCTCATCTACACCTCAGGGACAACGGGACAGCCCAAAGGAGTCATGCTCAGCCACGACAACGTACGTCTCCGAGGGCAACGCGCGGGCGGAAATAAATATTTATGACCGCCATAAGAAAGATGTACAGAGGGAGGAAATGTAACAGCCTCTGTTTTTATAAAGATACAGTTAATCTTTTACACAAATATTAAAACCACATAAATGCTACTGAATAACAAAACACAGGTCTGTAAAGGAGATAATATCAGTAACGTATAGGATTAAAAACAAAGATGATTGAAATACTCCCAGCTCTGAGCATATTGACATTACGAAAGCAAATAAAAAGAAAAAGGTTTTGTCAACTTAAGCATTAAAACATTACAACCATAACATGGACATAACCCTTTACCAGGCTCAAAGTACAATATACTCTTATAACTTCGAGCATTTAAACATATAAAGTAGGACTGTGCCATTTTTTATTATTATTATTATTATTATTGCAAAATCATCAAACTTTATCTCAATAACTTTATGTGATCTTTAATGTAGTTGCCTCAAAAATATAACAAAATATAAAAAATTATCGTCCAACTCAAACTATGGTGCTTCCACATAAAAACATCCTCATTTAGATCTGCTTCATTCCTACATTTGGTCCTGTTCAGGTCTGGTTTACTCTTTAATATTGACGAGGAAGAGTTTGTCCAGAGCCTTGTATTTCCTTATATTTTCTAAATCAGTTTAATTTCTATTTTAAAGAACCTTCCAATTTTGTAGGTCATATCGTTATCGCATATAACATTGTACGACCCTAACCTTAACCGTGTCCTCTTTCCCCTTTAGCTCACATGGACCGCGCTGTCCACCTGCCAACATGTTCAACTGACCGTGGCCACACAGTCCCAGGAAGTGGTGGTCAGCTACCTTCCTCTGAGCCACATCGCGGCCCAGATGGTGGACATCTGGGTGACAATGAAGGTCGGGGGCATGACGTACTTCGCTCAGCCGGACGCCCTGAAGGTGAGACATGTGTCAAATAACTACACACCCCTATATTCTACACACAGTACCAGGCTAAAGAGATCACAGCACTACTCAGCTGGTCTTGGATGACAGCATTTAATACAGTTGAGTACATTTGGTATTTGCAGTGGAAATGAAAAGTAGTTCAAGTAAAAAATAAACCCAGGTCACATAAATCATTGCTTTCTAGTTCATACAGCTTTGTCAGAAACAGTGCAGACAATCATTATGTTGCTCAGACCTGGAGAAAAGTGGTTTTGACAACTTTGATTTCAGGACTGAAGTTGTTCAAAACTCACTGTATCTCTGGTTTGTCTTGAAAATCTCTTCAAGGCACTGCTCATTATCTGGAATATGTCTGGAATGGAGCTGTAATAAAGTGGAGATAAAAAAACGTCAATCTTAAGTGTTAAGCTGACGTTGAAGTCGACAAACGGGTTTCAGTGTCTCTTTTCTAAATAGTAGATAATGACCTCTTTAACTTCTCACTTCTTCATTCAGCCTACTGTAGCAAAATCCTAGAGTTAACAGCCCTTTTTTGGTTTCGATCAGGGCTCTCTGGTCAATACTATGAAGGAGGCACGTCCCACAGCCTTCATGGGCGTCCCTCGAGTTTGGGAAAAGATGCAGGAGAAGATGAAATCAATCGGAGCCAAGTCTTCGACCGTTCGCAGGAAAGTGGCGGCTTGGGCCAAAGACGTGGGACTGCAGACCAACCTCGGCAAAATGAGCCAGTGTGTATAATTATTCTTTATCATGCTTTTTTTTTTTATTTTTTGTCGGCCATGTTTAATATTGTAGTACATATTTGCTTTTGCAGAAACGGTGCTGTTGGACGCACCCCCATCGGTTACCATATTGCCAAAAAGCTTGTGTTCAAAAAGGTACGTAAGGCTCTGGGACTGGACCGCTGCACCAAGTGCTTCACAGGCGCCGCTCCCATCACCAAAGACACACTGGAGTTCTTCCTCAGCCTCAATATCCCTCTGTACGAGCTGTTCGGGATGAGTGAGAGCTCTGGACCTCACACCATCTCTGTCCCAGAAGCGTTCAGACTCACCAGGTACGTCAATATGGCCGTTTAACCTGCTGCTAGTTTTCACTGGTCTGTCTTTGTATGAAACCATGTGGATGGAAAAACGGCCAAATTCTAGTTTTTGATTTGATAAAATGAAAGGAAATATTACGCAGACAAAATACTCAGTTTGCGTAGAGCTTGGAGTCAACCCTAACCCACATAACAGATACTCTATAACAGCCATGTCTGCTTCAAAATAGTGTTTTTCTTTAAAGCAACACTGAGTTCTTTCATTTCTTTTAAATACTGTATTGTTCAAAATAATAGCAGTACAATGTGACTGACCAGAATGATCCAAGTTTTTAGTATATTTTCTATTGCTAAGTGGCAAACAAGTTACCAGTAGGTGCAGTAGATTCCCAGAAAAACAAACAAGACCCAGCATTCATAATATGCACGCTCTTAAGGCTGTGCAATTGGGCAATTAGTTGAAAGGTGTGTTAAAACAGAATAGCAGTGTCTGCCGTTGACTGTACAAACTCAAAACTATTTTGTACAAACGTTTTTGTTTCTAGGATTTTGCAATCCTTGTAAATCACTAAACTAATATTTAATTGTATGACCACAGTTTTTTAAAACTGCTTCACATCTGTGTGTAACAGCCTTAAGAGCGTGCATATCATGAAATGCTGGGTCTTGTTTGTTTTTTCTGAGAGTCTACTGCACCTAATGGTAACTTGTTTGCCAAGGAATAAAAAATATACTAAAAACCTGGATTATTCTGGTTAGTCACATTGTACTGCTATTATTTTGAACAATACAGTAGGTTTATATATGAGTGATTGTCCATTGGCAATTAGTAAAAAAAAAAAAAAAGCTTTAGAAAGGATTAGGAGCTACACAATTGCATACAGAAGTGCTAAAAAAACTTTTATAAAGCTGACCTGAATATCAGAAAAAGGAGATGGAATAGAATAAGAAAGAAAACTAACCAGAAAATGCCACACTTATACCAAAACATGACTAGTTTGATGCCAAAACAGCTCGGGACATTGGATCATAATTCTTTTACCATTTCCAAATATAGATTACCTAAAAAAGTTCTCTATGGAAGTGAACCCTCCTGTATAACCTTTTATATTGTAAATATGTTGTCTTGTGATGGTTTCTGGCAAGATTTGTGTTCCCTCAGGAGTATCTGTCAAACCAGGCTCACTTTTGTTTCTGTTTCATGTCAAAGAACTATCAAAATAAAATAAGCTTTTTTCACACACCATATTTTGAGATGGAAAAGTTACATTGTGTTGCTTTACCTCACTTTACCTGTTTTTTTTTCCTGTTCATAAATCCATCTACATTTCTTCCTAAAAGCTGTTTTCTTCTGCAGTTGCGGTAAAGAGATCCCCGGCTGCATGACGAAGCTGGAAAACCAGGACAAAGAGGGAAACGGTGAGATCTGTTTATGGGGCCGTCACGTCTTCATGGGTTACCTCAACATGCCCGACAAGACCGAGGAGGCGCTGGACGCCAACGGCTGGCTGCGGTCGGGCGATCTGGGCAAACGTGACGAAAACGGCTTCCTGTTCATCACTGGAAGGATTAAAGGTACAGCTCTAGGGGTTATTTTATTTAAAAAGGTCATGTTGTTGTTACAGGCCTTTTTGTTTTGTTTTTAAACCTATGTGTGTGGTTTCAGAGCTGATCATCACAGCAGGAGGAGAAAACATCCCTCCGGTTCCGATCGAGGACGCAGTGAAGGAGCATTTGCCACTCATCAGCAACGCCATGCTCATCGGAGACAAGAGGAAGTTTCTGTCCATGCTGTTCTGTCCATGTGCTAACATGATCAAGAGTGAAGACTACTGTGTATTTTAGTCTCGATTAACCTGAAGTGAACCCAAGAGTGAGAAGACTACTGTGTATTTTATTGTATTTACAAATAAAAAATAAGAACTGGCAAAGCAAATGACGTAAAACCTTTTTCACTTACTCTTATCGAATCTGTAAAAGATAGATGTTTAACTGAGTGCTGACTCATTTTCTGAGACTTTATTTTAAATACTGCCCTCCAATGGGCTTTAAGGGAATGTGTCAGACCATTTTTACAAAGACTGAAGTAGGTGTTTATATTTTCTAGTTAAAACTTTCAAATCACCATCAAAATCATCTAAACATGTAAAACAAATAGCCAAAGTAAAAGAAGTGGGTCAACAGGAGATGCACGGGACATTAACTTGCATCATGGGTATTTAAACATTGGGCCAGGACCCAAAAGTGGGTAACAGACAATTTCATTGTAGTAAAATGTAGATTCTATATTCATTAAAAAAATCCAGTAGTAAAATTTTAATTATCCTAAATTTATACTCGCATCATTACAACCTTTTTAAAAATAATAATCATAAAAATCTGGAAATCATCTCGCAACCCCCCGCCCACCACTGTGCGACCCTTGAATCTTTATCTTTATTTTATCTCAGATGTGTAGTCTTTAAACATGCACTAAAATGCACATATTTACCTCTGTCTGTGTGTGTTGTCCCGTCCAGTGCCAGGTGAACGCTGAGACCGGCGCCCCAGAGGACGAGCTCACCGCCGAGGTCATAGAGCTGTGCACCAAACTGGGCAGCAACGCCACTCGTGTTTCTGAAATCGCAGGAGGACGAGACCGAGCCATTCAAGCCGCCATCCAGGACGGCATCAACAGAGTCAACGAGAAGGCCACGTCCAACGCTCAGCGCATCCAGAAGTGGCTCGTTCTGGACCGGGACTTCTCCATCACTGGAGGAGAGCTGGGTGAGTGAGAATATACAGCTGCCTCTAAACAAATGCTAATAAAATGTCTCTATATTAGCTCTTAGTATTGCCTCCATCGTTAGTGAGTCAGACAAGAATTTTTTTTTTATTTAATGTAGAATTTTGTAGAATTTCATTACATTAACTGAGGAAAAATAAAGAAAATAGTAAACATTAAATGTACATAAGTGTGTACATAAATGTCTGTCCAAACATTAAAGAGAGAACTCGCACAGCTCCTCCAATGATAACTGCTGTCTAGACATCTACTGTATTTGTTTTTGTAAAGTAATGCTCCTGCTGTTAATCTGTGACTGTTCTGCATTCACATCTTCACATCTCAAAGAAAACAGTAGATAATATTCATTATCTTCTTATGAGATGAGACTAAACCTTAATGAAAGGAAGATAAGGATACAGAGCCATAACCTGCCCATTGATTTAGTTAAATAGTGTGTGTCGTAGTAAAAAAAAAAACATTCTCAATAGCACTTTTAAAAGTTTTAACACCTTTTTCAAGTCTTTCTTTGGTCTGATCCATTCTCCTAAAGCCCACTAGATGGCGATATTTAAAAACAAATGTCTCTCTGTCTTTGTTAATAAAGCAGCACCATCTCAGGGCTCTTAAACTGACTCAGAATTGGACAAATACTCTCTTGAATAAAAATATCAGTAATCCAGCATGTTTTTAAATGTTTTGTGTTTTCCTCAGGCCCGACCATGAAGTTAAAACGCCCGGTGGTGTCAAAAATGTACAAAGAACAGATTGACAACTTTTATAAGGAGCTAGCAACGCCGACGACCCCCGACAACCCTCTTCCTCCGAAATAAAGCTCTAAAGTCAACTCCGCCTTCAAAGCATCTCCACTGCTCCACTCCAAATGTGTCAATGTTTTTTTAGTCCTTCTTCTTTTTTGTTTACATTTTATGGGTGAACTGTTAAAAGGCAATTGTAAAATAGCTTTGTGTTTGTCGAGGTTATTGATGAGATGATTATTTATTGGTATTGCTGAGAGATACCTGAACAGATGAAGTTGATGCAGCTGGGATATAAGCAAAGTTAAATTTACTGTAAAACTGGAGAAAACCAAAACTAGTTTCTAAGTCATTGGTGTTGCTCTGAACGTTTATTTATGAATGGTTTGCCAAATGAGCATCAGAATTAGAGGAATCTCACCTGTTGTTGTTTGTCCGTTTTCTAACTTTTTTATCACAGACCCCATTGATGTTTCCTAAGCCTCTTAAATCATCGAAGCCATATGTTTTTTGTGCAGCTACCTACCTGGCTTTGTTTTAAATGATTATCTCTGTGTTAACTTGAAATTGTATATATGTTTTTGTATATATGTTTTTTGTCTATCGCCTCATTCTCCTCTCGTTTAATTTATATTATATTTTTGAAAATGTGGCAGGTATTTATCGATTAGTGCAAACTTTTTGATGCATGGTATTTGCACTTAAACAATTGCTTTGCAATGGATCCTGAGCATGAAATACATCTATTTAAAAGCATGTGTTTCTATAGTGACCGTCTGCTTCCTTCTCCAAGGCTTTGAATGTTTCTTTAAAGGTACATTTAAGGCAAAAGGAAGTCAGTCCAAAGAGCTGATCTTGTAAATGAAGTAACTGTACAGAAAAGTGAATGCATTCTCTGTTTGAATTAGACACGTGGATATGAAGGTGATTCAGGTTTCTTTGGGTGAATGAATGGGATCAACTACTAAAGCTAGAATAGTATTTCACAGCTCTTTTGAAAAGGTCACAAAACCCAGAAGAAGCGCTGGATCGACCTGACCCATGAGCTACTGTAACATGAGAGGGAAACATTGTAGAGATGTAAATCTTAATAAAATGATCTAATATGAAACTGTTGTCTTTGATATGTGTCAAAGAATATATTTGATAAATATTAACACCATAATGAATTGGTTTGGGGACTAAAGCATGAACACCATGCAGCTTCAAAATCTGCCTGATACTGTCACCTAGTCTAATAAAAGTACTGTTATTAGGCTTTGATATAAGTTCATTAACTCCAAATACATTAATTGGCACTGGCCTGAAAACTATTGGACAAGAAGAATAAAGGCAATAGGCACAATGTTACTGTCTACTGCCTGATCTGTTAAGTCAAAGAAACTATTTTAACATAAGGCCTTTTAGCCAAATGGTTTCTGTGATGTACAAGCTGCTGCTGAATAACACTGGCTTGATTAGTCACAGTTAACCTGAACAAGGGCGAGAGACAAGTGCACAGAGGGCTCATGGGAGCTCATAATGTTTTAATGTTTTCAACCAAGTCACAGACAAGTTATTGATCAGCCTTTATCAATGGCCAAGCCTCCTGATACTGACGGCTGCTCAATAGATGGTCAATGCATCATGGGTATTATTGCTGAGGCTGATGTGTGTCCTTTTAACCCCAGTGTCTGCACTGACCGTCACCTGAACTCACTATGAACCCTGCTCCATCGGGACCAGGTCAAACAGAGGGCATCAGACACAGACAACAGTACTTATGACTTTATTAATATGATTTCAAAATAAAAAATAACAAAATAACATGTTTTGTCCTTGTTAACTTGCATCATATGGCCACATGGTGGCATTGCAATGCCAAGTTTTTTAAAATACCAAATTGTTCTTCAGCCTCCAGTTCATTTGTTCTGCTGCTGTAGCATCAACCACGTACCCTCCCCCCTTTAAAAAGAACCAAACCTTTATAAATACAGGCAACCCTGTCCCCTGTCACAGACACGACGAGCACTGACACAGGAAAACCCTCTCACATGCCCCTCCCACCCCCCCGCCACAAAGTCGTCCTCTAAAGATCCACACAGTAGATATTCTACCTTTGCTGTATTATACATGAGTTATATATAATATCCACTCCCTCAGCCCTGTTTGTTTCCTATGACGCCTTTTTCAGATGCATCCAAACTTTAGTGAAGATGACTGTTTGGGCCTGACACAGAGTAGACTGTTTTCTGTGAATAAAACATTTAAATCATATCTGGACAAAAAGATATGAACGCATTAGCTCAGTTTCTCCGACTGGAAGCAGAGGCGAGTGAGTTGAGCTCATCCAGCAAACATCTGACACCTGCTTCTTGGTGTTCAGCTGTCATCAGATTCATGATACAAAAAACATACAGGGAATGTCCCTATAACAACATTTACTCCTAAAATAGGTTCCACACGCATGTCTGTTTGTGAATAATAGTGACAACACATGCCAAAAATAATGACAATTAAATAGGAAAAAAAGTTGGCAAAGAAAAAACTCAAATAGTATTGCATGTAAATATTGTATAAAATCCTTAAAAACAGTCTAGTTAACTACATAAGTACTGAAGTCGTCACAGCCAAAAGTGCAGAGGTCCATAAATAAAACATTGACTGTGGGTAGACAGTGGGACGTCCTCCCGTGAACCCACTCGACCAACACAAGACTGAATGAGGCCTGGCCAAAGGTCAAAGTTCATGAACTAGGACTTAAAAGTTCCCACATCGTGAAGAGGACACAGGAAGGGTGTTTTTTATTTTTATATATATTTATATATATATAATTTGCTGACATAGTCTCTCGCAGAACTCACACAGTTTATTCTCAGTTTTGTCTGAAGTTGTGTTAACGGAGGCACACCGTCGCCCAATTTTCCACCAAAAAGTACGGTATGGGTCTGGGGTTCTTGTGTACTTTAATTGTCAAAGGGTTAGAGCGTATCATTCTACTTTTGGCAGTTTTCAGTTTGAGTACAAGTCGCAGGACCACATAATATCACATAACATAGAAATGAAAGCGTTTTAAAACACCTAAATAAAATCATATTCATCCACAGCCTGTGCTTCCTTAGAGCTCTGTCACAGTAAACAGGTGCAGTCAATGATGGACACCGAGTCTGTTCAAGGTCGGCTATGTGGAGCGTACATAAACAGTCCCGCTGTAGTTACTCTGGTAAAAAAAAAAAAAAAAAAAGTCATGTCACTATTCATCCAGTTAGATTTTCCTAACTGACTAGTTAAGTCAGCCCTACAGTTAGTTGACTGGGTGAGAGAGCCCTAACTTGAAGAAACAAAAATCAAAAAGAGTGATAACTCTAAAAGCTTCTTGTTCTTACGATAAAGACATAATAAGGCGAGTGTTTTTTTAATAAAACACAAAAATTGCAAGAATCTCATATCAAGAACCGTTTTCACTTTTAGTCAACGTCCTACAGTTCTTGATTTCTGAATGCAGTCTATTAAGCTCTAGAAACAGAGACATTAAAGAGGCACCATGTAACCTTTAGCCAGCAGAGGGCGCAGATCTGTCAGCAGCATAATTGTTGCACAAGTAGAGACGTTTAAGACGGCAAGTTTGGAAGAAAGAACATGTCTTCAGAAACGTTAGGGATCCGTTGTATTTTGTACAACTACGACTCTGCTAGAGCCCAGTGTGTTAGCCCGTTTTCTTCATTAGATGTTATTATAGTGCGTCGCTCACAATCTCTCACAATGTGTCCTCTTCCTGGGGACAGTAAAATTTAAAAAAAATAATAAAAATGGAGGTTTCTGTCCAGCTGAGGGATACATTCAATTGATTTCAAGTCAAAGAACAATTCAAATTATTTTGGTAATGTATATTTTTGGGCTAAAAGTTACATGGGGTTCCTTTAAAGAGTGATTCACCTAAATGTAAAAGATTTGCAGTTTTTTTTAGGAGTTTAAAAAGCCAAGAAACAATCTTTTACCACAACACAAAAGGATTATTCTTACACCCCAGCAAATCATAAGTTTGCACCTTCCATCTCATAAATTAGGGCTGAACAATATGCAAAGAATGACTTAAAAGACATTTATGTCTTGCACAGAGCATTAAATCAAACTGTGGTGCGTCTAAATATAAAAGTCCTAGTTAAGATCTGGACATATAGCCATAGTTTAGACCTGTTTAGTCTTGATTTAGTCCTAGGTCAGTCTTTACTATTGCGCTCTTGTCAGACATTGATATTTAAAGAAGTTGATCATAATACATCCATCCTGCTAAACCTCTGCAACGGAAACACAACCCATGACCAAACTGACCCGTACCGTACCTTTTGGTGGAAACAGGGCTTGAGAAAGAACAAGGAAGGAACAGGGAAAGAAATGAGCAAGGGTCTTTTTCCGTAGGGCACATAAGGCGACGAGGAACCGAGTGTCACTTCAGAGACACATTTACAGTAAGACCAGAGGGAGTGCAGTTTGAAAATGTCACGGCGCTGGAAACAGGCAACAAAAACAAGTATATTAAAGCTATTGAAGTGAATAAAAACACTGTCGGCAGGAAGTAAAAGGAGATGCAGAGGCTAAGGTTTGTTTCCACAGTGGGTTTGTGTGTGTGAGAGAAAGTGTGTGCTCTGCGTTTATGCAAAGCTGTGAGGGGGCCACAGGAACTAACACCACAGGAGACAAAAAAGAAATTCAAGAAAGGTCCTGGAAACCGGTCTCACAAAGCTGGTTTCTGGTCGGATAAACCCAAAGACTATTCATGCTGTACTCTACAAATGTCAGCTGAAGAGTAGCTTTGATAAAGTAATGATAAAGGTTATAAATGTGTTTTTGCAGCAGCATATTTAGGTTTTTACGAGAGATAAAAGAGAAGTCAGCATATACAGTGAATATAAAGGCACTAAACTGTTTAAATAATGCCACGATTTGTTTCAGAAGTGTAACTATGTCAGCTAAACTTGCACTGTAGACAAATACAGTCCCAAAGATGCCCTTAGTTTACGATTATGTGTGATCTGTTCGGACATTTGTGCTTTGTAACGATTATTTTCAGCAAACTAAGCGATAAACGTAGCACCCGCACTAATATTAAAGCATGGTTATTGCCTGATATGAAGGGTTTAAACACGGAGCAAATAAATAGCTTCATTTTTTTTTAATCGTTCATAATCAGTGCAGTGGTGATTAAAACAGTGTGGAAGCCGGATATAACACAGTGGTTGAATTAAAAAGGTCTCTACAATGATAATCAAAAACTCCCCATGAGATGTTTTCAGTAATAAAATAAAAACAGGCACATCATCCGTCTAATTAAAACCATTATGTCGCCACTGGGGGTGAACACAAAATGGAGGGAAACCAAATTGAGGTTCTGAGTGGAGCTAAAAGACACTGAATTCAGTCCATTATTCAATATGGGACTTTTTCAACGCAATAAATTCTAGTTTATTTAATTAGTAGTGGAGTCCTGAGCTGTAATGAGTAAAGTGAGATTCTTCAGAAGAGGGAGAGTACAAGCTTTTGAGAGAAATACACATCAGTGGTGGTTTTGATAAAAGGCTGTGACGACATACGCTCATTTGAGGAGGCTTTTTCCACAGTAACTGCTTCTGAATACTTGAGTAGGTAGGTAGGACATTTACTGGTTTTAAGAAATGTCACAAGACCACTAATGCCATGACAAACTGTTTTAATATTAACTGATGAGGCAAGAACAGTAATAAACGCTTGACAGATTTACAAAACAGTTTGTCTATGAAATTGCATATTTTGTGTTGACTTTAGGTGGAATTTGGAAGAAAACTGAGTGGGACTATTTAAACTGAGGCTGTACAATGATAATAATATTAACGGTAATATGATTTTAAAGACATGCCCTAAGAGACTTTCTTTTTCTTTGGCTTGAAAAAAATATATATTTGCTAACGGTCCATTTACCTATAAATTAAAAATCTCTCAAGTTGACTCAGCTGAACCCTGTCCCTGTCAAACGAATATTTTTCCCCTAAGGTCCTCGTAAGCCTTCTTTAGACGGTGCAGTGCAGGTTGGTTCTGGTGCCTTACCAAAAACCCAAAAGGCGTACTGTAGCACTTTGGCTAGGGGTTCCAAACGAGTCCGGCTGGTCCGATAGAGGTAGAGCTAAATACATAAGTACACTAAATGGACAATAGATTAACTATTTTTATATAAAATAATTACAAATTCTAATTCAAATACGTTTTATTTCTTAAATAGACAAATTTTGTGGCAGTCTTGTGACGTCAGTGTTCTCTTCGAGGAAACACGTGCCTCTTTAGGGGTTAGCTGTACTGACCCACAGTGGAATTGAGAATAAACCGCCCCAGGCCTAAGAGTAAAAGGAGTTTAAATGGTTCAAAGCAACTCGTTTAGCCCTTACAGATTTCTCCTATAACACAACAAAAGTATGTAATCTCACTATAATGAAGAATCTCTAAACAAGATGCTTTGTGTTTATGTCAATCAAACAGTCCTATTGAACCTGTCTTCCTCTTTATCGTTTTAGAGAAACAACTCGATTTAAACAAACCAGCTTTGTGAGACAGACACAGAAAACCTTTCATGATACAAACCAAAAGAACTGTAAGATACTGGCAGCCTGTTGCTAAGCTGCTTTCTCAGTGTACGTCTTTATTTCGGATGCTTTTAAAAGAGCTTGGAAATGTTCCACCATTAGTTCAAATACTTCAAAAACCACTTGAAGAGGGGAATCTGGACCCTATTCAAAGACAACTGAGAGAGTGGTGTGTCTCAGAAGCACAACACAGCTGAGAGCGCACACAACCCGAGCTAATTAACGGGAATAGATACCACAGCTTCACCTGACGCTCCCTCAACACTGAATCTACGATAGCTAAGATAAAAACAGGACCACTTTGAGTGAAAAATAGGTATTTTACAATTCATAAAGGGCAACAGAGCTAAAAAGACGAAGAAGCAGGGATGGAAGCCATTAAGACAATACTGGAGATTCAGGCACCCCAATTAACACTTGTGTCCCAGAGGGGAGTAATGGGGGGAAGGGGGAGGAGGTCTTCAATCTGCAGAGTGACCATGGCTAACAGAGCGCACCCCCCCTCGCAGAAAGGCACTGAGCGGGACTGTTGCTAGCCGTAGAAAAGTAAAAGCGATATACATTCATAGCTCGCAATCTGGGAATAAATACACAAAATGCACTTGTAGAAAAATAAAATTTCAAAAAGCGTGGCCCCTATTTGTTTCGCATATTTTTTGGGATTCTGGGAGACAACTATGGCTACTTTTCACGCGCTTATTCTCAAACCCTTCTTTAACCTTAACCCTACCCACCGGCCCTAGAAGGCACTGCTCTGGCCGCGAGCAGTCGGGCCCTTTCATGCACTCCAACATGAGAAGAGGAGGAGGGGGGGAGCATTTGGAGGAAGGGAGTAGGCAGAGAGAGAGAGGGGGGTGGGGGCAGTAACAAGGAGGTCATGGCTCAACTTTCAGTGCGAGGAAAAACCGAGGGGGAACTCGAGAGAACATGTGTTTGGATGTTCAGACGCCGGAGGAATCTCAGTCTCGCTCAGTGTGTTTACATGCACTGTTGAGTGGGCCATCGTTAGACTATTGTCCCTGAATGTCTCTTAAACACTGTCTGTCTTCATGTTTTTATTCTTCATTTACTCCTGGTATATTCACAAGCTTTTGTAGGGACACTTAGCAGTTAGGTCGGTTTGAATCCCACTAAAGCACATACACGTTACAGTAGCTCAACTTATAACCACATTATTCAAGTGTGCCTTCAGTCAGACTAATGCATTTAAATGTATTTTAAAGTCGTCGTATTAGATTTTCTTTAGTGCCATGTAAACACACTGAGCGTATAGATTTGTATAGTGTTACCTGGGAGACCAACATGTACATGGATTTGTTTAGTATTTGTGTTAAAAAAAAAAAAAACATGTTTTGTAAGCACTTGAAGAAGGGACACCACCAGCTGTTGTTTGCTCTTTGTGCTTCACGAACAAAGCCAACCAACAAAGACAACATCTTCTTTCCTTAAGTCTCGGCCTCTCTCTCTTACACACGCTCACATACACGCACAGCTTTAAGGATACGTCGGCAGATAAATGAGCTCCAGCTGACAGCAAGGGGAAGGGGGCCGGAGCGTTTTGCCGAGTAAGGAGTGTGCGTGTGAAGGGAGAACCAGAGAAGAAGAAGAGACGTGCAGGATGAAGAAGGAGAGGGGTGTGGGGTGAATTCCTTAGCTCTGCAGAGGGTTTACACTCAACATAAGAGGTGTTTAATGAAAAATCCTAGTTTGTCCGAGTCCCGTCCTCCTCCTTTTATTCTTCACTTTGTTCCTGCAGTCCCCAAACGCAGCATGAAGGCGTCTCCATGTGTGCTTGCTCGTGTGTTTCTGTTTTTGTAGGTGTTTGGTAGTCTCGAGTCAGGCCTGTGGAGCGGCTATGGCAAACGTCTTCCCCTTCTTTGAGCCCACCTCTTACGCCAACGCCGTCCACAGGCCCGTTCCGCTTCCTGTCACGTGGCCGTTGCCTCCAGGTAGCTCTGTAGTTTACGAACAGTGGATTCATCCAGTGAAAAGAGGTCAAAGTCAAAGGTGGTGTTGGTCACATTGAAGTGTCCCGTTTCTTCGATCAAGTTTACAATCTGACAATGAATGAAAAACATGTTAGAGTAATTTAAGTGAACAGTTTTCAAGCCGTAATCTTGCACTAGGACTAAAGCACACACCTGTTGTAGGACGTTGCGCTCCCGTAAAGCCATCAGTCTGCGATGAAGGTCCACTAACTCTTCGGTATATGCCTGGTCACAAAGATTGGTCAGTACAGTCATGTTATTGCATCTAATAGAACTTAGGTTCACATGGTTCCCTGTTACAACAAAGTGCATTAAGGTCCTATTTTTTAGTCCGCTCTGCTTATTTAAACTCCACACTACAAAATCTACAGCAGCCTCAGAGGGTCAAAACCCAAATGCCAAATGCTCAGTTGATTTACAAAAGAAAATATGTATGATTTTAAACTAAATTCAACTAAAAAATAAACTTGTATGATAATAATCTTAGTGTATTTAGCATATTATTGCTTCTATCCCTAATGTGTTATTTTGCCTTTTTACTATGAACTATTGAAAAAAATCATTATATTATCATATGCTTTTTTCTTTTTTAAATCTTAGCAGTTATTCCCCTTCATTGAGTTTTTAGCTTTTACAAACTTGTGAGTAAGTTTTGTTCTTTCAGTTTTTGTCACTATATACAAACAAAGTCCTTTGAACTGATTTAATGAGAGTACTGTACTGGCCTTTAAATAGAAAGGTCATGTCTTTAAGTCCTTTTAATTAAACAAAAAAACAAAAAAGGTAAAGCATAGATGGCCTCAATACTTTTGTATCCTAAACATGTTTCATGAAAGTGTCCACTTAGTAATTTCTATAAAGTATTTACAGATTTAATTGTGTACCCCTGGAGCAGATGGACCATGTCATAACTCCTCAGTAACACGCCCCAAGAGCTTAACCTTGGTATTTGATTTCAAAACTAAATCCTTTTTTATCACTGTGGGTCTTGACTTTTTATCTATTGGCTTAATATAATCCCTCACAATGAGACTCGGCAGATGTTTTAAACAGTAAAAAGTCATTTAAGCTTAGTTTCCCTGCGTCACAGTTTGAATCATGTAGTTAGGAAAAAGGAAAAGTAGAGGTTTTGTTGTACATCACAGTTCAGAGACCAGCATTAGTCTTCACATGTGGCTCGACTCATCGCCCGCTGCTGCATCTTGAATTCATTCATGAGCCTCATTGCACATTGACAGAAAAAATTACGTGTGTATGAAAAGTTTGGGAATAAAAAGTTTGATTTACCCTTCCTACCTTGTCGTATCCCTTCTTCAACACCTTTTCAGAGCGAAAGGTGGAGTCTGGACTCTTTCTGCCGGACACCTGCACGAAAAACATCAAAGAGAAGTTGAAATGATGGAGAGGACATGGAAGTGAGGGCCACAGCAATGTCTCAAAACCAGCCGCTCAGAGGAGAGTATGAGCTGTATCACAAACAGCACATCTTTTATACAAACAGGGACAGCACCTACCAGAGGCTTCAGATGGTAAATAATGATGCTCTGTGTGTGTTTTCCCTAACACTGGAACAGTGCAAGTGAAATGTTTTAGACTGTACAAATAAGCACTTTATTTCAAACTGTCATCTAAGGAATCTGAAAATGTAATTTGTGCACTCAGCAGCTGACACATATAGGTAAAAGAATAATAATGGATTGGCTTTATATAGTGCTTTTATCAATGGACTCAAAGCGCTTTACAGAGTCCATTATTCATTCACTCCACAGTCACACGCTGGTGGTGGTAAACTACTTTTGTAACCACAGCTGGGATCACCACCACCAATCATTCATCAGTGACACTGGAGGGAAGGCCTTGCCCAAAGACACAACATCAGTATGAACTGTGGAGAACAGGGATAGAACTACCAGTGATTTATCATTTTTCCATACTGTTGTCTTTTATTGTTTTGTTATTTTTGTGTGGAGAAATTACAGCAAAACAAACTTTACCAAATTAAACAATAAAGGAAATTTAGACAAATTCATCTTGATTTATGCAAATTAGACATGTGCTTTTTAGTTTTCACAGCACTTCTTGTTGCTTCTGCCCTAGTGTGGCATAATATTGTACGTCACACCTGAAAGCATCTGCCTTTCTTTTTAACCAAACAGCAGTATATTCTTTGAGAGGTTATAATGGCTCACTGTTTTGCCGTCTTGTTTTTTTTTTTTGCTGCTTAAATGAGACACTGTTCAACTGAAACTGGATATTTGCAGAACAAATTACTGCAAATGACATGGAAAAGAAGTGAGCTGGCGTGTTACGGTGGACGATCTTGGGCCACAGATGAAAGTTAATAAAAACAGCTGAAACCTAAGAAGGGCCTTGTGCATTCCTTTAAAAGTGTGGTTTTACTAAAAAGCTTGAGGTTATTATGTGTGACAGGAGCAATATGTGTTTTGAGGGATTCTCTGATGATGTTTTGACAACTTTAACTCAAATATGGGTGTGTCCATACCTCACAAACACATTATATTAGCTACACAAACTCACAAAACCGGATTGAAAGGAAGAAATACGTTTGAGGAAGCTGCAGTTTTTGTCAAACTGGAATTCAATTGACAGCTTGACACAGGAAGAATGTCATTTTAACATGTCATTGTCTTGTAAAGACAAGCAAAAAGAGGTCTGAGTGACTCACTTTGTTATTGGAGGAGCTGTGTTTCTGCGGAGGCGGGGCAGGGTCTCGACTCGGGCGGTGCGATCCGTCACTGCTGTCACTCTCGCTGTCAGGCTCAGTCTGAGAGGGGACAGGAGCAGAGTTCAACCACACAGACCGACAGGGAGCCCACACAGACTACAGCTGGGACTAAATAATATCAGCAGTTTCTGGTCTTCAGGCAGGTACAGGGGAAGATATTTCTTACTCCGAGAAATATCCAGAATATTATCAGTTTTAATTAGTAGTAATAATATTAATGCATCTTGTCATTTCATCTCCTCAAATACTGTACAACCAAACACTTGCTTTACTCAGCGCTGCTCAATTATTATTTCACAAATAATATAATTAAGAAAAAGCAAAAAACGCTTTGTTAAAGTTTAGAGACACAGAAGAGGTAACTAGCTAAAACAATAGAATAAAATTAAAGACGTCAGATGAAAAGATTGCTCCCAGACGCAATGATATTTAAAGCTAAATCCATGTACATCCTCTCAATGAAATGTACAATGTAGGTTAAAGGTCTACGATTACATTAATGTGTAAAGGAAAACTGACCGAGAGTTGGGTGGGTTTGTTTTGATGGGAGTTCCCTCTTCTGAGCTGCTGTCATCGTCATCCGACTCCTCTGACTGTATCTCTTCCACCATTGATCGTAACGGGCCTGAAGCAAAGCACAGACAGACAGACAGTAAACACACTTCTCAGGTTAAATGGGCTTAAATGTGTAATATTAGCTGAGGGGGCCTTTACCTTGTCCTGGTTTCTGACCAGGTTCAAAGTCAGAGTCTGAACTTGAGTCTGAGCTTGAGCTGGAGTTGGAGGGACTCGAAGGGGCCGACTGCTGCAGAATAAGTGGAAAAATGACAAATTGGAAGATAGCAAAAAGAAAGAAAGGCTTAGGTTTAAAAAGTATTGTTAAAATGTTCCACAATCTCAATATGAACTTGACAAATACACACCACAAAAGACTGCTTTAACTTTGTGTTTTACTTGCGTCTGGACTCTTCGATTATTATTATTAGATCAGCTGGTGTCTAAGTAAATAAAATAAACATACCTCTGATTTTGAAGATGCTTCATCTTCTGAGTTGGACTCTTCCGACTCCTGTTTTTTGGGTTCTTTCAGTTCCTGTGCATCATTTTTGCTTTTGACCCAGCGGCCCTTATCCTTCGGGGGTTTCTTCTCGGCGTAGGTCTGTCCGGCCGCAGACGATGAAGAGACTCTGGGAGAGGATCCGGTGAAGCCCCCAGCCGCCGGTGCCTTTGGCCCGTCTGAGCTGCCCTTCTTCTGCTTCTTGTTGCTGGGCTTCGGGGACTCTACCGTTGAGGGCCGTTTCCCCGGAGCTTTGGACTCCCCGGACCCTCCTCCCCCTCCCCCGCCGCCCACCCCCCCTCCTTTTGGGGACATGCCCTCCATCTTTGACTCCTTCAGGGTGAGTTTAGGCTCCTTAAACGCTGCTTTTGGTAGGACTTTGACTTCATCTTTGACTTTGATCTCTGACGGCTTTTTTGAAGACGATGAAGAGGAGGGATCTCGGCCGCTCTTGCTGCTCCCGTCTCTGTCGTTGTCCCCTTTTGACGTGGTTTTGCTCTCAGAATCTTTTCGGGGCCGTTCGCGGTGTTCCTTAGTTAGTTTGTGTGGTTTGGGCCCTTTGCTGCTGCCACCACTTCCTTCTTTACTGGGTTCCTAAAACAACAAATAAATGATTCCTTTAAAAACTCTGACAGCAGACGTGTGTAGACAGACAAAACTGAACTTTTTAATATCACTGATGTCATGTGTGTACACAGAATGCATGTATCCATGGTAACAACTTCTCAACTCTGGTTTTAATTATACATATGCTTGAGAATTTAAAGAGCTTTTACAAATTGGCAACTTTTTTACCACTTCATTGTCAAAACAAATAAATCCCTTTTTTCCTTTCTGAATCTGTGTACTTGTAACCAGGGCCTTAGTATTAGAAGAAACTGAAGAAAAGCTCTATATTTCATGTTAGCTTGCTCATCTTCCAGCTCGCTGACCTGTTCTTTGCCCTTATTTGTGAAAAAAAGAAACATGACTTTTATGACCAGTCAAGTCTGCCTTTTCCTTCAGTATTGTACTTAGCATGTCATGTTTAGTTAGTCGCTTCTTCTAAGGTTGTGCAATTAATCGCATTTGCAATTAAATCGCAACTTTCAAATTGCAGAGGCCGCTATTCCATTGTGTTATACATACTGTGCATACGTTGTGTGTTACAACTGAGGAAATACCAGAGTTCTCCAAAGAGAGACAGATAAGTCTAGTTAAGGCTTAAGATTGTGGTCATGTTGTTGTTTTTTACGACATTGCAAAACTTACTTGCAGCATATAAATTATTTTACAAAAAAGGGCTCTAAAGGTTATCAGTAACTGTCGGTATAGAGATCCATCAAACCCATTAAAATGTAAGTTTTAAAATATCATGATTTTAGTATCATTCAAATTATGTATTAAGCAAATAATAAAATATTGCCATCAAATATTCAAAAGAGGTTTGAAAAATGAGAAAGTCAACATAATCTTAAAAAGGGACTGAAATCTTACAATAAAAAATGATTCAGGATCAAAGTAATTGAACTGAGAACTACTAGTTCCCGGCCATCACAGTTTTTGGTTTCAGTGACAGTTTTTTACTTAACACATAATTGTTCAAGAATTATAACAAATATTGTAACCTTTAGACTTGAGAGCACAGCTTTTCAGGACACCTCGCTCTAGATCACCACCTAGCTCTATATTTAATACTTTATTTATTTTTAATGAATCTGTCTGATGTGTCACTAAAAAAACAGCTTTTTTACAAAACAACAAGAACAGTGGACTGACTTTTGCATAAATGAGGTATGAAGCTGACTGAGACGGGATATTGGTGAGAGATACTAATATCACAGAAAGAAATATTAAAGGGATTAAAGTTAGTGGTTTCAAAACACACTATGGGTAGGAATAAAATAAAAGCAAGTATCTTACAAGAATACTTGTTACTGAAAATCAATCCATTGGGAACAGAGGAGATGAAGTCACTCTCGGGAAGGAATTTGTTTCATAAAAAGTTGCAACAGAGGTTATCTGTGTGTTGGCGTTAACCGTAATTACAGACTGTTCCTGCTGCTGGCTGCAAATAAAGACTAACAGAACAAGAAAGCAGGCAGGGAACTGCTGGGAAAAAAGTGTATGCTCACTATAGAGCATAGTAGCATTCTGACAAATCACTGAAAAAAATGTTTTTAAATACATGAACTTACATATTACAAAAAAATAAATAAAAATAAAATCACACTAAAAATGGATGTGTGTAAAAAATGTAATTGAGACTCGTGAAACAGATGACTAAACATAATGTCTTATGCAGGAAACCCGTGGTAATGTTAAAGGGTTTATATTCAACTACATGGAAAGGGATGGGTTTCCTGTTTCTATCCTTCTGTGTCCAGTGACAGCGAGCCGAGTTATAATGAATACAGGCAGATCAGTAGGAACACTGTCAGTATACAGTAGTTAAGGCCTACACTGATTTTCTTTTTAAATCTTGAGCCTACCTTTGACACATGAGAGGTCTTTGTCTTCTTGGGGTCTGAAAAGGCAGAGAGGGGGATTGTGGGAAGCATGGGGTAATCTGGACTGGGTCTAGACACATTTTCTGCCCCTTCTGGCACCACCAATACCTAAAATCAACAAAACACCGTGAAGCATATCATTTCATTCATTTTAGTAATCTTGTCCATGTTTATTTATTAATCTATTCAGTGAAAGGTCAGGCCTCACCCCTCCAGCTTTGATGAGTTTCCTCCTGAACTCTTTGGTGGGGTTGTTAAAAGTCAGTTTCTCACAGCGTAGGTGGTTGACCGGGGGGTTGCCTTCCAAGTTAAGGAACAGGTCGTAGTTGAAACACACCCTTTTTGGCTCCTCCTACATGAAAACAGCATCCAAACATTTAGTAACGTGCTTTATCACGTCACACAGCTATAGCATTGTCTTGGAACTTATTTTACTGCATTACTGCTACTACCCAGTTTGCCAGCATCAAACAAATATATATTATAAACAAAGATAAAAGCTAAGTGGAGAGAAGTAAATTAAATGGACAATGTTGGAGCAAGCACTTGGATGCAAAAACTGACCCTAGAATAAGATAGGGACAAAGAAAGGCAAAAGGCATAAAAAAATTTTTTTTTTTTTCACAAAACCTTTCTGACATGCTAGTACCACATGAACATCTTGGACAGGCCTTACGCTCAGAGTTAGGACTAAACAGCATTTAGGTTTCATGCAATCATTCATTTCCTCCAAATAAGTTAGATATGCCTCAACGCTAATGCTCAAATCCACGTTAGCTCTGTCTACACTCTCTAATGATTTTATCTGCACCCATCGTCTTTTAATTATTTAATTCTGTATTTTCCCATAGCAAAGATTTGGGTTTCACCTGGGTTTGGTCCTGTAATTCAGGCCAATCCACTTCTAGTCCCTAACCCCTCAATCACTATATAGTCTTGCACTATATAGAGCACTCAATTAGAAAAGCAGTTTGACACTACACAACTGTTTTTCTGTCGCGTCACTCTAGCGTACATGTAATAAAAACTTCACTGAATTGCATTGATAATAGGCTTCTGTAATAAATCACAAGACTTCAGTGATGCAAGTATTAATATAAATAAGCATAAGCATTTTATTCAACAACTCTTGTTCTATTAATGAACAAAACTGACTGGATTATTGCAACTCGTATGACTCAAGATGATTTAAGGTAAGTCATTTTACATTGTAAGAGTTTAATAATAACAATTTACGAGAAATTACGTTTCCAAGTCAAACTGACATAACAATTAGAACCGTATCAAAATATCTATGAAGTAGAAACCGACTTACTTTCCCTATCACTGGCTGGATCTATAGCAAAACATTTGAGTAAAGCCACCCAGGAAATAACATGCCGACTTTTAGCGTTTGACATTTACTCACGTAATCTAATTATGGCTTTAACATGGTTTGAAGAGACATCTACAGCAGCATTAACCTTGATTTACTGTATGTGTGGTCATTTAAATGGACAGCAAATAGATAATGGTGAACTGCATAACGAGTTTTTTTTTTGCCGTTTGCTTTTAAATAGTTCCATTTAAAACAGACACTGACAACAAAAGCCTTTCATTTAGACGTGGGTCAGATCAGCACAAGATAAAAGTTACCAAAGATCAAAAAAAAACATGTTGCGGTTAACAACATGTTAGAAAAAACAACAGAGTTAGAAACGTATAGTTCTTAAAAACAATGAGATAAATTCATTTGGTCTACTGGTAGTGACATAAAAGATTGCACACCTCACACCACTCTTTTTTTTTTTTTTATAACAGCCTGTCAGCAGCTTCGGCAGCCCTGCAGGGACCTACTGTTATCAAACCAAGTGGGAACAGAGCAGAAGATGAAGAAGAGGAAGTAAGTAATGGCTGCCTCCACTGAGTTCTATAGAGCTTTAAATGTCTTTTCTACAAGATAAACAACTGCAGTGTCTTATTTGGATGCGAGTATACACTAAACACAGGTTGTACATCTTACCTTGTTCTTAAAGTAGACCTCAATAGGCATGAGGAAGCCTGCGTATCCCGACTCCTCCACTTTGTACGGCGGCTCCTTGCATACTGCAGACACAGACAATAAAGCTAATATTAATCCTTCAGATGATCAGAGACTTTGGAGAGTATGTGGTTTAATTGTAAAGTACTAATTTCCTTGTTTAACTCTCTCGCTCTCACCTCTCTTGGGTTTGGGGAAGCTCTCGTGCAATCGGAAGACAACCCTTTCCACAAAGTGCTGGATGTCGCCAGTCTCTGGGCCTCGGACAAACACCATCCAGTCGTGAGTGAAGCCCTCGGACGTGATCTTCTTCCGAAGCTGGGCTCTGTGGCCCAACTCCAGCTTCACCTGCACCGTGCACTGGAAACAAAACAACAACAAATTACTACAACACAAACCCCTTAGACAAGATTTAAAATGACAACAACTAATGAATAACTTGACAAATAAATGGACGTAATTAATGTTGGTCTGCTCCATAATAACTCTTAATATAAAATATAAGCAACAAATCAGATTGAGTTAATCTGGGCCTTTCTTGAATGACTATAAATAACAAAAAATAAAATTGCTGCAGTTTTACAAGTCACATATCACTTTGAGAGACAAGAAAAGGGGATATCTCAAGAAAAAACATTGTGAAATTGAACTGATGGGCCATTCTCTGTTGATGTCCACTTGGTAAAACCTCTGGATGAATTCAAGCTGAACACAAAGCTGGTGTGTTCTTGGGACGTTCCGTTAGGAGCGATAGTAATTAGCTGCTGAGTCGACAAATCTCTAAAAAAAAAAAAGGTCTGTCCTGAAGAGGGCCACATTATAGGGCTACTCTTTCGGGCCAAGAACAATGACAGCAACAGGAAAAGCAAAAAGACAATGTGCTGGTGTGACTGCGGTGATTGGCATCACGAGTGAAGAGGCTGCGGGGGGGAGGCACTTCATGTCCAGGGGACGACCGAAGAATGTGGGGATTTGGCCCCGACGCTGAGCAGCCCGTGAGCTGTGAGCGAGTGAAGGGATTAGAGGGGACAGGATTGAGATGAGCCAGTCTCACTTTCACACAGACAGACTCTCACACACCTCCCCTGCCCCTGGCTCTCAGCCCGGACACTCTCTCTCTGTGGCGGCCATGCCCTTAAACTACAGACCCCACGGCACCCAGAGAGCCAGAGGGAGAGAGAGCAGCGTGGAGCCCCTCCCGTCATCAACAACACCTCTCCAAAACAATGGGAAATTAGGACTCTGAATGATAAGATAAAAAATCTAAGACAGTGACACAAAGAGGAAGGAATGCCTTAAAGCTAATGACAAGAGTAGAATATCTGAAGCCACTCTCTAAAGCAAGTTTGATGCATTACCCATAAAACAGCGCTGCACACAATAAATGATGTTGAGACTGTGGTGACTTATAATTGCTTTATGTTAATTTCATTCAGACTATGTTTTGCATTGTGTAACAAGATGAACCTCAAATACTTGCTGCTTTAATTTAAATGCTTCAATTTAAATGGAGCAGGAAAAATGTTTAAGTACTGCATGTTACAGTCTTGTTATTCACTTGTTATCCGAGAAACTGATCAAACTGCAATCCAGCTCCACATACAGGAAGTGGCCACGTAACATTACATACCTGCAACGTCAACAATGGTGCTACAACCAGTGCCACCAAAGACAGCTAGAACACATTTAGAATTGTCTCTTGAATTGAGTAAAATTTAGAAAATTGCATTAAATAGAGCACTGGGTTGTATTCACTAAGTATAGTGCACAATACAGAACTAATAATAGATTATTCTGCAACTGTAACATGGCTTTAGGCTTATTTTTATCTGTAAAATGTAAGAAAACAACTAAGAATGATGTTATTTTGGTTGAGTTCCTCTAAATACAAAGACTTACAGTAAAACAAATCATATAATTAATTAAAACTTAAACATGGTGAGAATGAAGTTCTCACAAAGCAAAGAGAAGGGAGAATGTAAAATCCGACAGTACAAAGCTTTGATACTCTCAGAGAGCGATTGTGTGGCCTCCAACTCTTTCATACAGTGATCCAATTGAGGGGAAATACAAATTTTGGCAGACAACCCGGCTCCCATGAATACAATGCTCTACACCCAGCTGCTGTGTAAATAACACCCCTCATGACCATGTTAATCTCTTCCAGCTAATATCCCATCACAATAAAAATGCAGAGGTCTTCCAAGTAGAGGATATGACAGAGAAGTTAATGATGGATATTGTGCACTTTAACTATACTGTATTGGGAGACATTAGAGGCAAAACAGGTACTTCTATTAGAAAAAGATCGATCCCGTGAGCCACAGGGCAGGCATAAATAGCCAATCTGCAGCTCCGGGGGGAAAACAGGGAGTAATAGTAATATATTGGAAATAGGGTGTGTGCTGGGATTATGAAAAGCTGCATGAGCCCTCGTCCCACTGCGCTGCTCACATGCCACGAGGAACATGGGAAAGGTCTCCCACACACCGTCGGTGCATGAAACCAATGAGTGGAGCCAGGCTGTATTTAAGTCTAACAGAAATAAACTAAACACTGTAATAATGTGTGGTCCTTGGCTTTCTGGAGTGGACACAGTTTAAAACTAGAAATGTACTTTATATCCATAATCCTGTATCCTCATCTCAAATAAATACTTAAACTATTCTTTCATGTGACAGACATTTACTCTTCACGTGTTTATTCAATCAGACTTTTAAATCAGATTATAAAGTTGACATACTGTCATCACAATAATCAACAGAGTTATTGAATACTGCATATTGCCCTTTTATGGTGCACCATGTTTTAACCTAAGAGTGTTTAAACTAAATTAGGCTCAATCACTTTTAATGCACTTTTAAAGTCTATTCAAAGCTTTCCTAGTCACTTTAAACGATGAACAGGACAATATATTTAAATTGTATTGCTTCCTTGTCATGACAGAGTAAATGGTACTTATTCAAAAGCTATAATATATTGAAAGATCGGCTGTGTGTTAAAAATTAATTATGCAAAGACATTGCTGTATATGGTTTCATTTTTACATACAGTTTATCCCTTAATGATATAGCTACAGTTATTTAGCAATTTAAGTGTAACATAACGTGTCATTTTAAGGTTTTCTTATTCGGCTAAGGAGATAACAAAATAAGACTGATCATCTAAAATGCTTCATAAATGAACAATGCAAAGGAGCTCAGCAATTTGACCTTGATGCAAGAAACTTAGAGCAGAGTGATGTATCAGGCCAGAAGAAGCCTTTACTTTCCAGACTTTTTTATTTTATTCAAGTGTTTTCTGAGATTTCATGCTCTATGACCCTGGCCATCAAGTCGGTTGTGTGTCATTGCAATACTTTAAACGCATCACGAAACTAAATGTTCTGCACAAGCTGAACATAATGAAATACGAAAGTCTTGCCCAAGTGCCAAAAAAAGCAATCCATCGAAGCAGACCCTGTAACGCAAGGCTTTCCCTGGATGCACATGGTCCGGTCTAGTTTAAACTTCAAAGAGGCCAACTGTGAATGGTGACTGCTTCCAAGAAGTAGCTGAGCCACTTTCCACAGTGTGTGGCCTAACCATCTGAAATTCAGTCCTGAATAGCCCTGAGGCATTTGGAATAACCATGTTGTAGATATGTCTCCCTCTCAGGCAGACGTGTAATTAGGTTTACAGCATGATAATTAACCAAAAGAATTAATCTACAAGTGTATCAAAAGACACTCACATTTCTACTATTTGCATTTTAAGCCTGCTCTAAATGCTTTCACGCCCTGTGTTTTTGTTTCATAAGGATTAGCCTATAAAAAGGGAGGTCACCATTACTGATTCAAGTTCAACGTTGTCCAATGCCACACACAGATTTCCAATTTTCCACTCATAATGCATGCTTATATGTGAACAAAAAGCATGCTGGTCAGACATTGTTCTGCCAAATCCACTGCAGCATTAGGGCATATCTTTGTGGTTTTACCAGCAGTATGTGTGAGGTTCCAGGCCGCTGGCAGAAGAGGCACCACCCCGCCTCTTTGCTCCAACCTGGAGAGGACAAATCTTTTCCCCAGCGCCTTGTAGCTGCTCCTTAGCCTTTAGCCATCGGCCCCAATTACAGACACTGGCCTAGCTTAGCCACAGTTAAACATGTCCAAATGAGCACTTTTTGTGTTTATAAAGACACAAGTTAATTTAAGATACATTGGAGCAGGATAAATGCTAAGTGCTGGTGTCTTTGTGTGCCCGGTTGTGGCTAAAGCTATGAAGCGGTGCTGTAATAGACAGTAGCTAGCGGTAAATACCGATGTATGAGTGGCCAGCCAGCTAGCATAGCTCCAGAGCCAAACAACTACGAGTTCATTAGCAGCAGGGGCATTTTTTTTTCTTGTGGCTAGTAGCCTAGCAGGGGATACACGCCTGCTTTTGCGCTCAGCTTGTTTGCTTTTACGCAGAGAAAAGTTGAGACGCCAAAAGGAGACACAAAAGCGACTGTACCTGGTTTTCCATGTTTCTCTGGCCTCTGTGATTGTTGTATTTATCTACAGCGGCGGCGTCCTGCTCCTCATTGTGTGCCAATCTCCAGCCCAGAAGCGGAAGGCAGACTGCTCCCCTCCCCTTCCAGACGTGACCAAAACAGAAAGCTCTCTCAGCCAATCACAGAGCGCGGAATTCAACCAGTGTTAAAATTAGCCAATCAGAGAGACAAGAGGGCGGGAAGAGGTTTTCGCTGCAAATACAATTAAAGCATTTTCTGGTGGTTTTCTCGAGTGACAGCTGGTTTGTCCCAATGGGTACAGCTCTGTTTCAATTGTAAAATGCACATGACACTAATTGAATGAAAGTGATGGCATTAATAAAGTGTTGTGGCATTTTTTATGTCAGACAGTCGCAGAGTTACTTCCAAGTGTTTTTTTTCATGAACACTTACAGTTATTATTTATTTACATTATTTCTGGTTAAAGCTGCTGTAGGCAAAATCTGGAGCAATGATTAAAAAGCTGGTTATAAGACAATAAGGCGATAGTCTCACCAAAAAAAATTCCAGTGTTGGCCAAAACCACAGGAACCAAGACCAAGTCATGACCGAAACCAGAGTGTATCATGACCAAGAGTAAGACTTTTAGGGATCGAGGTCAAGTCAAGACCAAGTCCAGCAAATTATAAAATTATAAAATCAAAACAGGGTTTACCGTTTAGTGAATGGGCATAAAATTATGATAAATGATGGCTGGACAAATGAAAGAGTTGTGATCTTGATTGGTCTTAAATTAAGACTGAATAAACGCCTGACACAACATAAGACCTTTAGAAAGTGGCCTTGAAGCAGGTCTTAAGACCACTAATGAATATTTCAACACAAAAAAATTGTACTATACGGTGCTATGTAGTTATAGTGGCTCCAATCACTGTTTTTTTACCTAAAATGTGTTGGAAAAGTAATTTTGAATAGGCCTATATCCAAAATGTGAAGTTAATTTCTGAGTAAAAAGCAGCATTATTGAAAGCAAGAGTTAGGTTTTATGTTGATTTAGAATAGTGAAGCCAAAATACAATCTGTATCTGTTTCTTTGACTTTGCTTTCTAATGAGACAGGGAAAGATCTGCCATTACACAACTTCACAGTAAGTATTTATAATCTCTTTCTGTGTATGCTGCATTTCCCAGAGCAGAACTGAAAATGTATGTCATACTGTCTTCTCTTGTATCAAACCAGCCATCAGCCATTTGATGTTTTTAATTAGGTTGAGTGGATATTTTTCATTATATTAGTCACCTATTAAGTTGCTATATATCATGGTGATTTAGCATAAGAAATTAATTCACATTGAAAAGAAGCTTTGTCCATATTAAAACTAGTCATAGTCATGCACAAGGCTCTCATTAATTATAGGCTACTGCTTTTTTTAACTTATATTATTGCAAAGTAACTTATTTTTCTGATCAAATTTAAAGAAAGCAGTGAGTATTTAACAGTAGGTCTTTGTGTCTGATTGAAGTCTCATAATTCTCCAGATTTAGTGAGTGCCTGTTGCAGTCAGGTTTCTGCAGAGCTCAGACTTTGATGTGAGATTATTGGGCCTCAGCTCCAAGGGACTGAAGGGTCACCACTCTCTCACTGGCTCCGTGCCTCTTTCTGAAACAGGCCAAAGAGGGAAGTGTCAGTGAACTCCCACCTTTCTGTCAGACATGACGCCCAGCTTTTATTCAAGCCTCAACCTTTAAATCCTCACATTCAAAACGTAGAGCAGAGAGAGGAACAAAAAATGAAATGTTGGTACTATAGACTTTAAACGTATGAGACTCATTAATTAAGTAAAATAGAGAATTTCACATTTTATTGTCTTAAGACTGGAGTTCACATTTACTGATGTAACTCAAGTTCATTGCAAATGCTTCTGGTATTTTGTTTGGTTCCAAGGTCTTGCTATCTGCTCTAGTGGTCCATTAAACATTGCTTTCTTGCAGTTGGGGTGTGTGCTTTTACTTACTTTACTTAGTTACTTTACTTTTGGGGGCAGTTGTAGGCTTTTTTGGACAATCAGAACAGAAGGCATACAGACAAAAAGAAAGGAGAGGTTAACAATATGGAGCAAACAGACCGGAGCCAATTATCAAACCAAAGTAAATATGGTAGACACACCCACTAAGGCGGTCCTATTCAAACATTTAATACACTTATTTTCATCAAATACATAGTTACTCCAGTTTTATACACGATTGTAGTTTTAAATCTACAGTAAGTAAACTGTGCTCAGATTTTGCCACACCTCCCACATCTGCTCAAGTCACATGATGCAAATAAGCACTTCTGATGGTAATTAATTTTAATAGAAACCTAAATATGCATTACTTTTGAACTATGACAATATTAGTTAGAACAAAATCTTAGAGTATCTCAGTTTGACAGTTCGATATTTTATTGGCACTGCTCGGAGTTTACTGACACACAGCAACATCATATTTTGTAAAACGTGTGTTGTTGTACAGTGTAACGTCGTTAGAATAGATCTGTTTAAAATGTTCCCATCAGCCCACAGGGGGTCGCTGTTGCGTAGATAACAGCCTAGCATTTTTTTTGTACAACTACATTGCATTGTCTATTGTGTCCTTCAGGAAAGATCACATGAATGGAGACAAAATGCACATGAATTTTCTCAAAGCAGCACAAAATCAAGACTGGTTTGAACCAAAAGGCTTTCAGTAAATCAGTCAACAAATAGCATTTTAAAGCAGAGTTGCATAAAAACTGGTAAAATAATAAACAATAAGTGCCATTCATACAGTACATTAAATGAGATATCCAGTCATGTTCACAATAAAACATAATGTTGATATCACAATATATAAGTAAACAACACTGACACAGGAAACACACAAACATGTACCACAATGTCTCAGTTCCTGAGACAACAGTCAACAGTTAAACACACTCATAAAATATAATGCTACTGACTTTACAATTAACCTTTGCTTTGCATTTGATAAATTCATTTGATTTAGTTTAGGGAAAACCAAGAGGATGTAAATGGTATTTTGGATGACATTGTTGTTTTAATGTATGTCCTTGTGCTGTAACAAATATTCAAACAATTCTCTCAATCAAAAAACTCTAAACTCTCTCCCTGAATCGAGCCCTTTTAGAAAATGATCTGAAACCAAAACTTTAAGCAGCCAGAACAGAAAATCAAAAGGCTCCTCCCTACCTTGACTTCTACTAAACTCTAAGTCAGAACAGCCTGTCATTGACACCTATCTCTCTTTTTTAACACAAATTTGAAAACATACAAATATATTTTATGTCTTAACATAAAGCTAGATCAAAGTATGGTCATTATTATTGTCTTCACATAAAGTCACAATGTCACTTTGGTTGTAAAACCTTGTAAAAGAACAATTCACTTTAATTCTAAATGATTATTTTGTATTTTAGCTTATTTTGTTTAAATAGTTTTGTCCTTAAAACAGTTTATTGGTTCCAATATTAAAACAAGACTATATTTACATAGTTATTATACTGATATAAATGTTGCATATCTTTAAACTCATTTTTGTAGCATGTGAGTCACATATTAGATACTGTATTATATATTAGACTACTGTATTAAAACTATTGGGAAATAAAAAAAGTCATAACTGCAAATGTTTCAATAAATTAGCAGCAGCAGTAATAACAGTAATTGAGTGCTGATCAGTCAGTTGTTAGACATTTGTTGTAAAAAGCTGACAATACTGATGTTTATTAACTCTCTACAGAAACAAAGTGTATTAAATAAATGTTATAAAAGCCTGTTTATAACTTAGCTAACATTGTTTTTGTGTCTTTGTTGTGCCTTTGAGGACAATGTAAGGTAATCCCAGGAGCCATTTGTCACAGGGCCAGTACTGCAGCCCGGGCAGAGAGTAGGGGATCTCATAGTTGGCGTCCAGGTAAGCAATCAGAGTACTGCCATAAGCCACAGCGATCACAATGAGAATATGCCTGGAAAACATATGAAAATAAAAGAAATGATCAAAGTGTAGAGATATTTTGTCAAGTAAACACCTATAACATCTATATATATTAAACTTTGGAAAGACTTAAGACAGTTTTTTTCTAACTGTGATGAAAGTAAAATGTCCTAAAAAGTAAAGGTAAAATAACTTAGTGGGAAAAAATACTTTCATTTAGTAACAACGCATCAAATTACTGTAGCTCATATTTGAAGTTAACACTTAGGTAGATTCATTATTTTAATTTTCAACCAAATCAAAAGCCAGATTCCACAAAGTGTTTGTTTGGTATCAGTTCTACACCTTTGTAATCCTATAGCCCAGGGGTGGGCAAACTCAGGCCTGGGGGCCACATGCGGCCCATTGGGCTCTTTAATCTGGCCAGCCATGCATTCACTAAAATTTTATTGATAATTCTGCAGTGATCAGTTGATTCCACTACGACATGCTCCAGACGGGAACAGCCTTTCCTAAAGCTAGCATCTCTACTCTCAGAGAGACAGGTTTTTCTTGAGCATAAGTGAGTTCACCATGTTGGCCCGGCCTCCACAAAATTTGCCATTTTCTAATGTGGCCCTTGGGGAAAAATAATTGCCCACTCCTGCTATAGCCTATACACTAAAAGGATTGTTATACAGACCCTTCCAGAGTGACTCCACCAGAAACCACACTGATTATTTATATTATTGATTTTTATCAAAGAAAGCAAACTGCTAAATCAAAGGTTTCTAGACAACAAACTGACTGGTTGTTTTCCATAAAGTTGGTAAGAAAGGACTAAGGAGCACAATGCAACAGTACGAAAACTGAAGGATACATTAGCATAGAAATACAGGATTTAGCATGATAACTGTAACATAAGCTAATTACTATGGTTACCCTACCACCTCGGTACAGTTAGCAGCTAATTGCACTGGTAAAAAAAAAAAAGGCCAGTGGTTGATGTTCTGTCCTGAGGCTCTGGGATTAAACACATAGCATCAAAACCCTTTTGTTAATACACAATTTGCGTTTTCTGATTGCTAATGCTAATACGTCCATTGAAAATGTATTCAAGTCGGCTTAACTGATGCAGCTTTTGTTGTTTCCAAACAAAAAAAGGGTAAAGATGCTACAACAACAAGGTCAACAATTCCTTTGGAGTATTTTTGTGTTTGAAGTTGTCACATCTGACTCCAAAACTCTTTCATTGATTCATTTTGTTGTTGTTGCTGCTTCTTATTCTGTAGAGATGCAACAATCTGCCCAACTTACTCCAACCAAGAAAAGAAGCTCTTAAAAAACAAATGCAAGCCACAGATTTTCTACATCTGAAACAAAACTCAGTGCAGTGGGCAGTATCATGCACGTCCCTCTAAGATTTACCATAAACTGTGCAGGTAGCAGAAGTTCAGCCTCTGCCAAAAGCTGCAGCTAAAGCGGTCACTAATCCAGCAGGAGATGGCCAGCACCCACAGACAGGCCGACAGTTTAGCAAGTCGTAGAGCCTTTTGATCTGTGCAACTGAGAAAAACAAAGCAGTGGTTAATGTGACAAACCAAAACATAATGTATACAAAAAAACAATGAGGTAAAAAGTGTTTGTACCATCTCATCTCCATCGCCAGAGTGAACAGAAGATGGAGACCGAAGCAGTTTAAAGCGTAGGCGTTGGCAGTGGGTTTGACAAACGATGACAGAGTCGAGATGACAGTGATAATTAGCACCAGTTTTGCAAATGTGGACCTGTCGTGAAGAAATAAAATCCAGAACTCAAAACATTTTCAGCATCAGATCCACAATATAACTACATTTACAGGAAACTGAATTCTACATGAAAGTTCTTTGAAATAAAAGAAAGGAAAATATGATATTTTAGAATAAACGTAAAACTACCAGGGGCTCACGTCGATAATGCAGGTGGCGAAATCAACAAAGACGCCATGTTAACACCTGCTGTAGCATTGGTAATAATAGCACATTGTAATAACTTAGTATGATAAAAATGAAATGAACTAATCAGTAGAGAGTGGAGTTCACTTCTCACTCTATCTTCCCTTGTTTTGTCTGTATCTGTCAAATAAAGACTGAAATCCTGTTTTGAAACGGTTGTATTAATGGTCTTCTAGGTTAACACTTTGTAAAAGTAACAGTGTGTTGTTATTGAGCCGAGTTGTAGAAGTTGTCAGGCACTCATCAAACTCCCATTCATCTTTTCCTTGCCCTGTTTTTAAATATTTATACAAAGCTCTATAATCCGGCCAAAGCGGGAGCACCTGTCGGACACGTTAAGGTGAGCAGAGCTGAACCATATTGTGTCTCCAGTCGAAACTGTTAGAATGGCTAAAGAGCGGACGAGTCTAACAGGGTTAGGTTTCCCTGTCGTGCCTCAGAAACATCCTTTTCTCTTATTTAAGGTTGATCAAGTCATATCTGGCTCTAACCCTTTTCTGTTAATAAATCATTGTCAGACGGTCATTAGGCTGACAGCCCTGAGGTTACCTTACCTGTCTTTTATAAAGGATGGGAAGAGCCTACGAGGGAACCAGAGGGCATATCCAGCCGCTAACACCCACAGAATGGATAACTCATCCAACATTTGTCCGACGAAACTGAGAGTCATGTGGAAATATGCAGAGAAGACTCCTGTAAGAAACAAACAAAGGCTTTTAGAGGAGAAGCAAGGAGTAAGATGAAGTGGTGTGGGGTATTTATGAAGAGTATTTACTTTACATTAAAAGATGGATATGTTTATTAGAAACTTGAAAAGATAAAGCTAAACTATGCTAAACATTTGACAAATAGCATTTTATTATATCATATTCTAGCCTTGTTTTTAGGATGGGGTTTTAAATTCTAAATAAGGAAGAATGCTTTGCTGACTGTTGTGTTTTATTTATTGAATGAAATTAAATAATGAAATGAAATGGTTGGCTAGCTATTGGTGCCAGTCCTGATTTGAACTAAACCTGGCAGGGCATGGGTCAGTCTTGGTGCAAAACAACAACTTGTTCTGTTTTATCTCAATTAGTTTTATCTTTTGTACAACCTTTGAGTGTCTTGAAAAGCGCTTTATAAATAAAATGTATTATTATTTTACTGTTTGTGACACTTTTCTTATAGGAATCAATACAGTTTCTCAACAACTGTTTGCTTTTGACAGCAGTCCCTCCCAAATAAAGTCACTGCAGTCACTCACCTCTCTCAATACAATGTTTTTAAATCGTTTGACAAACCCAGTGGAGAAGTTATCTCAGATATTTGCTTCTAGTGCCACTTTGTATTCAACATGCAATACTCAGAGTCGAGAGACAATGCAGTTACAGGGAACACATGTTTGAGGAAGCTTTTTTGCTGGAAAAATGTGTTGTTAATGCGATAAATACTTTGACTGGCTTGTTTCAGAAAAATTTTACTTTAAAGTCAAACAGTTTTCTGATTAATCTCATGATACAAACGTTCTTTATTGACATTTCTTTAGCAGCTCTGAGACCAATGTCCCCAAAAGAATGCACCCTGAAAGTTATTTGCTACATGTGTGTTGGAGAAGGCATGTCTGAGCCAACTCTTTATGTGACTGTAGCTTAGTCCAATGTGACATTATATAAATGGTGAAGCGGTGCAAAAAAAAACTTGTGGAGCCAGAAATGGATGAATTAATTTGATAAAGCAAAGAGTGGCCTTTTCTATTGTTTCCTGACCTCTCTTTCCAGTGCCACAGATGTACTGGCAGCAATGACTTAAACTGAATCTGGTGTGGCGTTATGGGCTAATATTCTTCAGATGCTAAAGTCTTAGCAAAGGTGTTCAATCGTGTAAATTTGTAACGTCTGTTGTCAGTGTACAGTTTATGTGGTCTACGTCTTTGTGTTTTATTTCTTTATAGCTTATTTATTTAATTTAACCAGAGATACATACATCTTTTTGAATTTACTTTTAAGTATTAATTAGAAATCCACCACATAAAGATGGACTCTAAAGACAAATGTGCTCTTCTTACACGACAAAGGACAAAGCTATAAGTCTTCTAACATGAAATGTAAGGGAATAAACAACAGCAAGGGAAACTACTCACCTACAAATATCATCATGATCCAGACCATGTGAATGGCCAGGTTTCTCTCTTTAGCGTAAGGATGCAACAGGTAGAGCATGATGGGAGAGATGAGGAAGAAGAAGAAGCTGCTTATCTAAAAAAATAAATAAAAAAATGTATAGACTGAAGAGCTGTAAGCTACAATATCAGGAGGACATATGATATGAACGTGATGGTTGAATGAAGATTAAAATTATAATATTAGACCTTCCCCTTGCACGTAGTAAAGATGATATGAAAATGAATACAGGGCTCTTCCACTGGTCACTCTTTTATCAAATGAACAAAGCAACCTGCCACATTGAACACCATGACATTAGGCAGCTTTATAATAAGGATACGTTGCTATAAAATATATATATTTATATTGATAGAGTAATGTCCGGTGATAAATTGGCCTTTGTCCGAGAAGTACCCCGCCTCAAGCTCAAAATAGGCAGAATAAGTTCCACTCCCCCGTGACCTCTAACAAATGTACATATATATTCAGGTTCTTTTTTAAAGACCTTTTCCTGACAATTCAGGACAATGGTCATATAATCGGTTGGAGTTTTTCTGACTTTTCTTCTCTGCTTTGGTTTCCACTGCACTACAGCAGCCTCAGATGGTCAAAACTCTTTAATAAAACTTCATATTCCCCAAAAGGGCATATATTTGTTGCATTTATTGTTTATCCAGGTGCGTTTCAAAGAAAATGTGCACAATCCAGTCTTGACAAACGCGAGGGGCTAAAATAACCTTTGCCAGGACAATATGCATTAGATCGAGGACATTAGGACATTTAAATACATTTCCAGCTCCAGGACAGCTCAGGTTTTTTCATGATGTGTGGAAAGACAGCACTGAAAAAGGTCAAGTAAAAGAGTTTTACCGTGTTGAAAAACTCAACGATATTATTAGAGTATCTGTAGTTTTCCTCGCACCAGTCGATGTCTGAGCTCTGGTAAGAAAACACTCCTGCCATCTTTTCACTCGAGTAGACACCTGTCAGACAACGAGAAGGTGAAACAAACAACAGTGACATCTCAGCAACCAATGTCAAAACATACAACTGCCACTTTAAATAAACCATATGTTTTTTTAAGTTTATCTCACAGCAGAAGAAAATATGGAAGCCAGTGTTTGTGTACATGGGTTATGAAAATCAGAATTCACCCACAGAGGGAGTATTCAAATGTTTGTTATTGTCCTGCCTCTTATGTAAGCGTTTTTTCCATATCTGTGGTTTAACATCCTGAAAATGACTGCAGACTTATATATTCAATCACACATACAACTCCTTTTGATTCTTTATATTCTTGTTATATTTTGCCTCAATTACAGCACTTTGCAGGTTGTTTAAATATGCCCCATATACAAATAAAATACAAGAAACGTCATGTGTGTAGCTTATTTTCTTTACAGTAGAGAAATAATTTCATTGACATATAAGAGAGTGAAAGAAAACACATACTGTACAAATACATTTACACTTATATCAGGGGCGGGCAATCCTTGGGGGAAAATCTGTCCACTCCAAACTTAAAACCATTCATTGTTCAAGGTCAATATAATGTCGAATGTAAAGAGTTACTTAAACAAAATAATAATAATAATGCTAATAATGGATTAGATTTTACACAACGCTTTTTAAGGCACTGAAAGCGCTTCACACAAGTCCATTATTCAATCACTCCATTGTCACACACTAATGGTGGTAAACTGTAACCACACCATACTGCGCCTACGGCCTCCCCAACTTCACCAAACACACCCTCACACATTCATACACTAGTGCTGTGGTGCACACAAGGACAGTATGAACTGGGTGGAGCAGGGATCAAACAATCAGCTCTACCAACCACTGCCTCTTAAAAGTACTGGAAAAGGGTAACTTGTCATGTCAACCCACTTTACTGTGTTCAAATGTCACTAGAAGTCAATTAAATCCATCACACTCTATTCATAAAGCACCTTACAGCAGCCAGAACTGAACCAAAGTGCTTTCCATCAGTGCAATCAGAACTTTAAAATTAAATAAATAATAAATGCATGTGAATTTGTTGCAGAATATCTTGAGGAGTATAAATATAATACAATATCTTAGGTTTATAACAATCACAAAGTCAATGGAGTGAAGATAAGCTATATATGGTACACTTTACAGAAATGTTAATTAACATGCTATATCAGAGTTCCACTTTACTGTAGATATGAAATACTACATGTTACTATATGTTATAAAACAACGCATTATTAGACTGGTAACTGTTTATTTACGACCCATTTTTCTGTTTATTTTACGACTTTATAAAGCATGCGGGGAGTAGAGACTAATTGCTAAAACGCTAACTTAAACACAGATGTAAATGACCATGTGTTTAAACGACAGTAACTTAATTTGACTTTATTAACTTCTTCTGTTACAATATCACAACAGAATACTGTCACTCCTTATTCAAACACACGCAATATCAGCTATTTCTGTTTTTATTAGAGCCATAAAAAAGACTATTAAAAACGACTTTTTGTCAGTAATAACCGCGCTCTTACCTCCCACGGCTTGGTCTTTCAGGCTCTGCTCTCAGAATAATACAGGTATCACGCGACAGGTGCGTTTCATTTAAAAAGGGGCGGAGCTTCAGTACGCTGCGTCTGCGTCACTCACAATAACAACAACAGGATAGTTGAGTAGTTTCACGCTTTTGGGACGAGGCAAAATCAGTGGCACGCACTCTGCCTGGATCTGGAAACCACTGATTTGTTTCTGACAGTGTTGACTTTTTTTTTTTTCAGAGAAGAGAGGCCTTTGAAATAATAGGAACAGTAAAGAATATTTATTTATGGTGCTGTCATTATTATGGAGTGCAGTAACATCTTTTTGGACACATACTGTTAAAGTCATGTACATTTTCTGTGGGGCTGTCGGCCATATTGGTCACAGAACATGCAAACAGATATTATAGACAAAAAAACATATTAAAACCGACTTGGCAATGTGAGACAAGACTGAAAACAAGTTTTGAAAGTGGTCAATAGAGCCGCATTTCTGAAACACTAAGACAAACAGGACTAACTTGTAGGCTTGTCGGTTCTCACATAGAGGAGAGGTAATGCCTGAGCTAAGCCTCTAATTCTTCTACTTTAATGGATTCAAGCTTGATCTAAGCAACACTGACTTTTTAACCACTTTTAATACTTTTGTAATAATGCTTTCAAACCTACCTCCATCTTTTTCCTTTTACTAGTTCAGTCAGAAGCCTGCTCTAACGGTGTTACATTTGTCCATGAATGTATCTTTTACTATAATGTTCATCTTTTTAATTTAGACTTTGTAATACTGTAAGTCATAATCTAAGATGGAAATGTGAAGTGACACCAAATGTTTTGCTTCTGTGAACAGCTTTGATACATTAATGTTGTTTCAAATGGAGCAAGGACCATGGGTGTAATTAACACAGTGCAGTTTGACAGGGTCTACTTAAAACAAAGGTGAGGTTTGATTTTAGGCCCCTACAACTCTGGTGGAGACATGCAGTGAAAATGTTCCATTACGGACAAAGCAAAGGTTGGACGTTAAAGAGGGGACTCTTGACCTACAGCAGTTACTTTTGAACATGTCAGAAATGGACAGTATGGCACAAACCCTCAAATGGAAGGAACTTTTACTTACTGTGTCTTAAAATTCAGTCATATTGGACGGACTTTCTGGAGGACATTAGGAGTGACTTTGAATTCCATAACCGGAAGGTTGGTGGTTCAATTCCCGCTCTCCCCACAGTTCATACTGTCGTTGTGTCCTTGGGCAAGACACTTAACCCTCCCTGCCTCCAGTGGTGTTCCAGCTGTAACACTGGTAATTGAAGCTTAATGTAAGTCACAGTCATTTCCCTGTCCTGTATCAGCGACAGACCCCTCACTACAACAAACTGGCACAGACTTGTCCTGGAGCTGTACCTTACACTCCAGGAGGGGTCTGTTCATTTGTTCACAGTGTGTACAACAAAGGTTAGGTGGTTGTTATAAAGCCCTGTGATTAATGACATGGCACATGCTGACGGTGGCTGTCACTGTTTAAACAGACCCAACCGGTCCTTCTACTCTGAGCTGGAAGCCTAATCTAACACAACAATATCTCATATAAAACATTGAAAATGAACTGTGTTACAAGCATTTATTTGTGTCAGATCCATTTACAAAAGAGAAATTGCATTATCTACAAAATTAAAGACTATATTCACTATTTCTTTTCTCATAACTTTTGTTCTGGATAAAACAGTAATATTGCAATAATCTGAGACTGAAAACATAAAGTGACATCAGATGTTTTTTTTGACACATGAGTTTTGTTACAGTCCCTTCTAGACAAAAAAAATGCCAAACAAAACTAATTGTTTCTTTGTGGAGACAATCTGTAAAAGTGCAAACAGACAAAACAAGGCCGTATTTCAGTGTCACTATTCTTTTAGAGCTGTAACCTAATCTCTGGGACAATGAGGCAGCGTGAAAAAAGGTGTCCTGGAAGTCAAAGATCTTGTTGCTGGTTCATTCTCAAACAGGACATTGTGAGACAAGAACAACAGATGAAACCTGAGCGGTGTGTTTAACCATTATGGCCATAATGTTTGTGAATGTTTCAGCTCTGAGTTTGGGCTGAACTCTGTCAAACAAGTTCCCAGGAAGTCAATAATAAACTGCACAGGTTTTAAATAATTTCCTAAAAGACCAGAGAACTCCAAGAGGACAGCCTTGATCAAATCTTTTCCACATAGTTTCCAGGGAATAGACCTTGTCTTCCTCGAATCCGGCCTGTCCACCAGCCTGATGGATCTACAGAAGAATAGCACACTATTAGGACATTTTCACAAACTCATGGAGGACAGAGCAGTTATTTGGCTTTAAGTACATGTATGAGTATTTGAGTACTCACAGATACCAAACACAGATACAAGAACTAAATATTTCTACTGATCACCTTCCTTTACATTAAATATACACAGAACAGTGCTCTAAAGAGAAAAGAGGAATCAAAAATATGTTTGTAAAAACTGCAGTGAGTTCAGTGACGAGGTCGGATGAGTACTGGTTAATGTACGAGGACAACCCATATAAGAATACAGAACAATACTCGATCTTTTCAGGAGGACACTTAAATGTTCTGGGTGGAGATTTTGTCAACATCTGTTTTGTCATTTATGCTAATTAGGTTTTTTCAGCCATGTAAGAAAAACTTTACGAAGGCCTGTCATTGTTGCTAACATACCGTCCTTGATAAGGTCAAAGACCTCGTTGGCCTCAAAGCTGATCTCGTCCGTGTCTTGGCCGATGTACTGATACAGGGCTCGACAGCGGGGTCCCACCGGAGCAGGCTGAGGTTTAGGAGCCGGGGGCGGACGCTGGCTGATGCTCCTCTTTCTCTGCATCCTGTGACAAAACACAAGGTAAGGTTTTTGTTCAATACAATATATGATCCATTATTTGAACAGGAAAGCTTATATGACCATCATATCATAATCTTTTGACTGTAACCATAATCAGTGCAGACAGTGCTTTTAAATGGGGCTGATGAAGTATGTGGCCATAGAAAGAGCTTGAAAAGAAGATGTTTTACACATTTAATAAATGACACCCCACACAATATAAAAGACCTCAATGACCAGAAAATAGAACAGACAATTGAAAATGTGGTACAAAAATTAACAGCAAAGCAAAACATGCCAAATAAAATGTTTAAAATGCAGTTAGTCTTGGACCCAACTGTATTCTACAGCTGTTAAACCTGTAAAAAAAACAGGTTTATCTTCATACGTTATGTCAGTTTAGCCTTACCTCCACATGTCCCGACAACTCACTAAGTTTACTTTATGTGCACCGTTTTTGTGACTAACCAGCCCCACCCACACCTCATGTCTTTTCTCTAGTCTCTATAATTTGTTGTGACGGCTCTCACCCTGACATGCCCTGGTCCGGGACGTTGAGAAAGTCCAAGTTGCCCTGGTTGGGTTGGCCGGGGAGTGGTCCTCTCTGGGCCCTCTGTGTGCCCAGTTTAGGGGGCGCTGCACTCGGCGGCCGGCCATGTTTGTGCGGGGTAGAGTATGTCATGTTCTCTGAAGGTTGGCGGTGAGGCGCGTGGGAAAACTTAGCAGCTCCATTTTGGTAACCTGAAGAGAGACAAATGTAAATGAAACTAGATACTTTTATATATCTTGTTTATATAGCACAAACTCAACAGGTATTTACATTAAACCTTTTCAGTGTCCATTCAAATGTGTTTCAGATGGCTTTGTTATGGTTTTTGTAATATATATAGTGAGTTCTAAGGTCGTACAAACGAGTAACAACAAAACACGCATATAAATACTTTATATGTTATACCCACTTTCACTATTAGTAGTTTATAGAAGTGTGTTATCTATCTCTAATTATCTGATAGACTCCTCTGAAAAACAATTGTAGGAACAGGATCAAACAAAGCCTATCCTGAAGTACAGATGAACAAACCAACCGTTGTCATTTGTGTATGCTGTATATAAAGTGAAAACATTTATAAATCTTTAAGACATGCCTACACATACTCATAGTCATTAAGTCTGCATTAAGGCAAATAAAAACTTAATAGACGTCTTGTTTTCTTCCTCTTGCATAAAAAAATGTAAAATAACAATTCCAATGAAATTCAAGAGGATGATGCCAGAAGATGATAGTATAAGATCAAAATCCACACCACAGGGAAATCTTGTTTTTTACCTCTGTTCGTTTTGTGATTCCTTCCTCCAACATGAGTCTGTGCAGTCTTTCTTGTTGGCTCTGATGAAAAAAATAAAAGATTGGTTTACAACAGCACTGAGAGGGCAGCTCTGTTGGCGTTTCCTCTCCTTCCATGTCACTCACTGGAGGACTTGGACAGCCCGTCTCCGATTGTGATGGTCAGTGTCTTTCCTCCGGGTTTGAGCTGAGCCAGGTCTCCGGACCCGCTCTGAAAAATCAAGACTCGGGTCCCTCCTCCGCCCCAGCCCTCCTTCTTCACTCTGAACTCCAGCCTGAACGGGAACGCAGTGTTGTAGCCAAGACCAAACTAACACTTCAGAGAAACCAAGATCCTTGTATTGACTTTTCTGTGTGTTATGGGAGATCGTACCTGTCGGCGAAGGAGATGGTCAGTTTCCTCTTGGTCACATCCTCGTATCGTTTGGACAAAAGGCTGAGGAACTCTGTCTTGAAGTTGGATTCGAGCAGGCTGTCGTACTGGGCCTCGTGCAAAACAAAAAAATCATCCTGTCTCGTACTGTGGACACAGACACATATACTTAGACACATAACTCAGAAAAAGCCTTATCCCAGACTATTTGCAATAAATCCATCAACAAATGTGGTTCAGTGTTGAGCATTTGAGACAAGTGAGCCTGAAACTACTTATATTAATCGCAGCTCTTTTTCCACTTTTATTATTTAAACATATTACATAGGCTACAAGATTTGAAGTTCAAAAACATAAATATAAATGCACATCCTAAGAGCCACATTGTTTCCTTTACCTGAGAGAGACTCCGCCGATGCTCCCAAACTCCAGTTTTCGCTTCAGCACCTCTTTTATCAGTCCTTTCTCAGGCCCTTTTTTCACTTTCTCTCGTCCAATTAAATAGATACCTTTAGGGGTCAAGATTAAATCTCTCTTGATCATCTGAGGAGCGAGAAAAAAAGAAGTGAGCAATAAGCGAAGCCAGACAGGAAGAGGCTGTTTTTGGGAAGGTGTTACTATGTGCACTTTTCAATCGTATTGGGTTTCACCTTAAACCTGCGGTCGAACTTGTTGACAGAATCAGCAAAGTCGACCCGCTCTCTTTTGGCCAAAAACTGTCGGAGCTCGGGCCTTTGCTCCAAACCAAGGTAGTCTCCAACAAAGTTTCTATTGATGCTGTTCTTTCTCCGCTCTTTAGAGTTGTACAGGATGTCCGAAGCTGGGATACAGCAAGCATAAAGAGACATTTGTGAGAAAATATTGTGAATAGTCTACAATAAAACTTCTGTGTTGGTAACTCACCCTCTTCTCTCATCTGTTCATACTTCTTCCTGGCGATGTACCGTCTCCAGGACTTTTGAATTATTCTGGCAAAAGTGTCAAACTTCCTCTCCCTCATCTCTTCAAGAAGGAAAAGCTAAAGAGCAGAGCAAACAAGACAAAACAATAAGAAGTTTACACAAGATAACTCATGCTAATAGTGCCTATTGTTTGAGGAAAAATCTCTGCTGCTCTGGACAATTAAAGAAATGACAGTATGTAATAAATGGGACTATATTTAAATTAAACTGATGTGTTGTCAGGAACATGGCTGCCCTTAAAGACAAAGAACACATCTTCTTGTATCCCTTATGTCAGTGTCCAAAGTCCAGCCCAGGGGCCAATCGTGGCACAAGGGGAGATTTTATGTGGCCCTCAGCTTCTGTGATAAAATGTATTGTTTATGGCCCCAACAACAGCCGCTACATACAAACAGGAGCAAGTCTAACTAAAACCTGTTTAAAACCAATAAAACTTATTTAAATTCAACTAAAACCTGTTCCAATCCAACCAAAACCTGTTATAATCCAACTAAAACTTGTTTAAAACCAACTTAAACCTGTTCAAATCCAACTAAAACCTGTTTAAAACCAACTAAAACCTGTTTCTAATCCAACTAAAACATGTTTAAAAACAACTAAAACCTGTTTAAAACCAACTAAAACCTGTTATAATCCAACTAAAACCTGTTTAAAACCAACTAAAACCCATTTAAAATCCAACTAAAACCTGTTTAAAACCAACTAAAACCTGTTTAAAACCAACTAAAACCTGTTATAATCCAACTAAAACTCGTTTAAAACCAACTTAACCCTGTTCTAATCCAACTAAAACATGTTTAAAACCAACTAAAACATGTTTAAAACCAACTAAAACATGTTTAAAACCAACTAAAACCTGTTATAATCCAACTATAACTCGTTTAAAACCAACTTAACCCTGTTCTAATCCAACTAAAACCTGTTTAAAACCAACTAAAACCCATTTAAAAACCAACTAAAACCTGTTTAAAACCAACTAAAACCTGTTTAAAACCAACTAAAACCTGTTCTAATCCAACTAAAATCTGTTTAAAACCAACTTAAACCTATTTAAAATCCAACTAAAACGTGTTTAAAACCAACTAAAACCTGTTCTAATCCATATACCAGTTCAAGTACAACTAAAACCTATTTAAATCAAACCAAACTTGTTTAAATCCAACTAAAACCTGTACTTGTGGAATAAAAATTAAAAGACAGGTTCCCATTGGAAATCTTCTTTTCATCAAATTAGGCCCTCCTTGCAAACGTTTGGACACCCCTGATCGTTTTATCCAATCAGAAGCCAGAGCCCAGTCCAATAGCAGTGCAGTATTTGACTCTACAGTAGCCACAGGGAGGTTTATTTTTTAGTGTTTGGGGTTTTATTTCTTTTAACTTACTTATCTCTTAAAAAAAAAAAAAAACATTAATATACATCAAGGTTTTTACCGATTCAGGGTTCTTGACAAAAACCTTAGTGCGCCCCATCTGGTACTGGTCAGTGTCCATGTTGACCGAGCGCAGAAGGTGTAGGACACCCTGCTGCTCGGGACCCCTCCAGCAGGGCCACGTTTCAGCCGTCAGGATGGCATACCTGCAGACACAACCAGCACCAAACAAAAAACTGTTTTTAACCTCTGTTCAGATTATAGGTCAAATGCACTAAAACATCAGCAAACATATTTACTAATCCATTTAACACATATTAACTATTCTAATGTACACTACATTTATAAAAGTTTACACAGTAGACCTCTCCTCTACATGTATACTATGAATGTGTTATTCATTTGTCCTTTTATCGCTCTGTCAAGTGAGTCTAGTTCCTCTTCAAGTTCCATTAAGATAAGGCTTCATACAGTAAGGCAAAAGTAATTATTTAATTGGGTTATTTAGTCATAAATAAAACCCATTTAATTAGTGTTATATAGACTTATCTCAGTATATCCTTTTTTATTTGAATTTGAACAAGTTTAAGATGGGTTTGAACAAATTTTAGTTGTATTTGAGCTGTTTAAACAGATTTGAATCCTTTCATTCATTTATTTTCTACCGTTAGGGGTCACGGGTGACTGGAGCCTATCCCAGCAGCTTTGGGCCTGAGGCATGGTACACCCTGGACAGTGGCAAGTTAGTCGCAGGGCTAACATTTAGAGACTGACAGTGACGGAAACAACCACTCACTCTCACATTCATTCACTAGGAACACTTTAGAATTGCCAATTAACCTAAACATGCATGTCTTTGGACGGTGGGAGGAAGCCGGAGTACCTGGAGAGAACCCACAGTAACACGTGGAGGACATGCAGACTCCTCACAGAAAGACCGGAGTCGGCTGAGAAAGTTTTGAGTCTGCCCGGTTTTGAACTCGCGACCTTCTTGCTGTGAGGCAGGAGTGCTAACCACTCTGCCACGTGCAGATTTGAATCAAATTTTTTTTTTTTATTCGTGACATTTTACAGTTTTTGCTACACAGATATCTTAAACCATAAAAGGAGGAAATGAATGTTAAAGAAAACCTGTAAGAGAAAAATAATGTTGAAACCTTACATTCTTAAATCTAATAAAAGCTTTCAAATATCACATCCTGCTCGGCCCCTACAAGGATTCCTATCTATAGTGGCCACTCACTGTATTCAGTTCGACACCACTTGTCTATGTGAGGTTTATTTTTGCGTCTGTACTGTATATATCTCTTGAGAAAAATGTAAGTTTTGAGTCCCTAGGAAGAATAGCTGGTGCCTAGTGTAGTGGCCAAAGTACAGATGAACAAACCAACCTCATTATAAACTTGTTGAACAGTCGTCGATAGGCAAACCCAGCTCTCCGGACACGAATGTTTTCTCTTAATCCTAGGTATTCAACTTGATGCTTGACTCTGAAAGCAAGAAACCCAATGAGTATAAAAGCAGTATGCAGTTTAATGAATATCTAAGCTGAGGCTGCTGACCTGCTCTCCTCCCAGTCTTTAGATCGCTTTGTCTCGTTGGGTTTAATGCAGCGAATGTAGTGAGGGGTGCACTTCATCAGCGTGTTCACCAGGTCATTGGCTTGTTTCTTTTGGGAAATATATGATTATTGGAAGAACAAAAAGCCAATACACATGTCTGTTAGTGCATTGTAAGCTTTACCTTGATCTTGGAGCTAGCTGTGGTCGGCCTGCTTTTCTTGTCGGTGTTAAGGTTTTCAGGAAATAAACTACGGATAAAGTCACTGTGGACAGATTTGAATAAAGTTTATATCCCAGTTACATTAATCATAACAGACTTTCAACTGTGGCACTCACTATTCACTGCTTTGCATGAGCTCAATAAGGTCAGGAAACAGCACATCACGGTTTCTTTCACAGAAACCCATTACATCATACGACACCTGTGACAACACAATCAAAAACATCTTATAAACCTTTTCAATCGATGCAGCATCATAAATCTGAGCTGTGTGATAATGACTTCTAACCTTTCCGGCGTAATGGTGGATGACAAAGCCCGAGCTCCAGCTGTTAAAGTGCTCATGAGTTCCCACGGCCGCCTGCAGCTTCTGCAGCAGAGTGCCATCTGCGCCCTCTCCTTTGGCGTGCATGGTGGCGCACACATCGTCCAGCACAGACATGATGCCAGGAGGGTTCTGCAGGAAGAGCACAGTCGGATTAAACAGAGTACGAGCTAGTTTTAGGAAGATCTTAGTGAATGTGTACAATATTTAAAGCCTGTGACAATTTTGCCTCCATGTCCATTTATCTATTCCGGGTGCTGTTTTAAATGCCCCACAGCTTATCTATAGTGGATATTGTATGTTTTACAAACCTTTTACTACATTTACCTACATTTAGTTGCATTTATTCTGTCCTAATCCATGCCAACAGCGTCGGTGAGAGACACAATGATATCTTTAGCCTTTACTGCAAATAGTATTAAACCAACAGGACCTTTACACAGTTACGTTAAACCTGTTTACTTTATTTTGATTTTTTTTGTAGGGAGGAAGGTAAAGGTGGGGACTGCTATAATGAGATATAATGAGATTTAGAATACAGCTTTTGTTTTGTTGCAGAATGTATGAGACTCAACACAGCAGCTGGACTAAACAGAATATATTGGAAGAAAGTGACATAAGACAATAAATAATTAGTTATTTCCAAACTTTGCCTGTTGCATCTATAAATGGTGTGGTTTTCTTTCTCTTTATAATAATTTATATTTTTACAGAATTTTAATGATTTTTTTCCCCACAGTGTAAAAATGTATATAGGCGTCCCCTCCAGGTTGGACAACTTTGGGAGAATGTTGAGATATAGAGTATTTTATGCCCTTGTTAGGTTTTACATGCTGTCTATTACTAAGACTGTATTTAAAAAAACTGAATCATGTTCTCAGTCATCCAGGACACCTTAAAAAAAAGGTTAAAGTAAAAGCATCTGGTCTCAGTTTTCAAGGTGAAGACGTTTCGGCTCCAATTCCAAGAGACTTTTCCAAGATGGGAAAAGCCCTCTCTGAACAGAAGAGGTGGCCTCAGATTTATGTTGCCTAGTGTTTAAAACAGTGTTTTGAAACCTAAATCACTAACAACACTGCACATGAATGAAGCAGTGTCACTAACGACTCTGCACTTGAATGAAGCAGTGTCACTAATGACTCTGCACATGAACGGAGCAGTGTCACTAACGACTCTGCATTTGAATGAATCAGTGTCACTAACGACTCTGCACATGAATAGAGCAGTGTCACTAACGACTCTGCACATGAATGGAGCAGTGTCACTAACGACTCTACACATGAATGGAGCAGTGTCACTAACGACTCTCCAGAACCTTAACAACTCTCACATCAGGAGTCACACTTCCCTTTCAGAGCTAACGACTATGAGACCAGAACAGCCTGGTCCATCAGGTTATGTTTCAGGTTAAACTCCTCCCTCTAGAGATATAAGCTCAGCTCTCTTACCAGTTGATCTCAGAATTGATAAAGTCTCTTGGAATTAAAAACGAAACGTCTTCATCTTGGAAACTGACTCCAGATGCTTTCGCTTTAACCTTTTTTTAATCAAAAGAAGAAATCCAGTGCCAAGGTTATGTTGTTATGGCTATTTTTTTATTGAAGGGTTTGAGTCTAGTGCTTACCAGTTTATTTTCAATGAGGTCACACACAATTTTGTTATTGAAATACTCAATAGGAGTCCATTTGATTCCCTCCTGAACGTACTCTTCCTGAGAAAACACAACAGATAATCGAGGAATAAGGTTATCATTCTTTGTCCTATTTGCAGACCATGGTACAAAACGTTTATGTAGAAAAGGGGGCGCATTACTCTGAAGCATTGTATCTACCTGCTCAGCCTTCAGAGTGAGCTCGATGAAGATTTGTTGCAGTTTCTCGTTGACAAAGTTGATACAGAACTGCTCGAAGCCGTTTTTCTTTGAAAGCGAAGATACAAATAATAAAGGTCATTTAATCAGCACAACTCTGGCCTGTAGGCACATCTGTTATTTTATCGTCTGTCTATAAATACATGCTGTAAGGGGACTAACCTGGAAAATCTCAAAGCCGTAAATGTCCAGAACACCAATACTGAACTCCTCATGTGGTTTCTGGATGGCTCTGTTTATGGACTGGAAAAGACCAACAGTAAAACAGGAAGCATTTATAGGCATTTGTTTATTAATGGATAAAGCAGGGGCATTATTAAGTTCCTGTACCTCCACAAGGTAATCGAAGACTCTGGCATACAGGGCCTTGGCCAGAGCGTCTCGAGTGTAAGTGGCCTGCTCCTGGTTCAGAGTCACGTTGATGGACTCGGACTTCCCGCCCCATTTTGAGTCCATCTTTCGACCTGTCAGCTTGTCCTGGAGACGGCTGGGGTCGATGCCGAGTAGATACGCCGGGAAGGCCAGCACTGAGGCAGAAACACAGTTATTAACAGAGATGGGAACTAGAGTCTTTTACTCCGGTGCATTTAAAGAAGTAGCTTTGTGATCTTCACTAAATCACTTAAGTGGGTCGTCTAATGTTAATGTGGGTCGTCTTAAACCTGTTCAAGTCCATCTAAAACCTGTTCAGATCCATCTAAAACCTGTTGAAATCCATCTAAAACCTATTCAAATCCAACTAAAACCTGTTAAAATCCATCTAAAACCTGTTAAAATCCATCTAAAACCTGTTAAAATCCATCTAAAACCTGTTAAAATCCATCTAAAACCTGTTAAAATCCAACTAAAACCTGTTCAAATCCAACTAAAACCTGTTTAAATCCATCTAAAACCTGTTAAAATCCATCTAAAACCTGTTAAAATCCATCTAAAACCTGTTAAAATCCAACTAAAACCTGTTCAAATCCAACTAAAACCTGTTTAAATCCAACTAAAACCTGTTTAAAATCCATCTAAAACCTGTTTAAATCCAACTAAAACCCGTTTAAATTTAATTAAAACCTGATTAAATTCAACTTAAACCTGTTCAAGTCAAGGTGGGTAGATGTGGGTATTGACTCATAGGTCAGTCTCCAGTCTAGGCACCAAAGCAAGTAATTTAAGTACTACTATTTTTTTTTACTTAAGTAATATTATTTGTACCTTAACGTATGTCCAGATTGTGACGATGTTTGAGTCGACCGGGTTTTGAACTCACAACCTTCTTGCTGTGAGGCAGGAGTGCTAACCACTCTGCCATGTTGTCAAAATATTTTACAGTGAAACCTCTGAATCAGTAAATACAGGGTGTAACTCATTTAAAAACTGTATCTAGAGTAGTCTGACATGGACACTGACTTTCAAACATCAGACCAAAAGCAGAAATACCCAAAAAAAGATCTGCGATTTGCGATCAAAGTGTATAAAGAGTAGAAACTACCACCTAGTTAAAGCAATACAATCGGAAGGGCACTCAAACTGCCCTAAACTACTAAAGAAGCCAAACCTTGACCCCTCTATCCTCTCAAACTTTAGGCCTATCTCTAAACTGCCATTTCTGTCTAAAATCCTTGAGCGAGAAGTTTATGTCCAGCTCCACTCCTTTTTATCTCATAACATCTACGAGAAATTCCAGTCTGACTTTAGAACAGCCCACAGCACTGAGACTGCTCTCCTGAGAGTGCTTGCTGCTCCTAGCCGCTGACACTGGCAGCCCGGTTATCCTTGTGCTTTTAGATCTCACAGCAGCCTATGACACGGTGGATCACAGGATTCTGCTGTCACGGCTTGAGCATCGCGTAGGCATCAAAGGCACTGCCCTGAAATTTTTTCAGTCCTACCTGGCCGACAGGAGCTTCTGTGTCCAGCTGGGAGAATTCACATCGTCTGTTGCCCCCCTCACCTGTGGGGTCCCTCAAGGCTCTATACTAGGCCCTATCCTATTTTTGTTGTATATTTTACCCCTAGGGGAAATTCTGGTTAAACACAACATCTCCTTCCACTGCTATGCTGACGATGTCCAGCTGTATCTCCCCCTAAAGGCTGATGGACAGGCTGCAATCCATTCTTTGCTTGACTGTCTGTCTGACATAAAGGCATGGATGGGTTCAAACTTCCTCAACCTCAATCCGGGTAAGACTGAAATAATTATTTTTGGCAAAACTTCCCCGGCCTTTTCCATCGACGCCCTGGCCCTCTCGCCTCTAACGTCAGGCCTTCTGTTAGAAATCTGGGGGTGATCTTTGACAGTGCCTTCAAGTTTGAGCAGCAGGTCAGTGCAGTAGTCAGGAAAAGCTTTTTTCACTTGAGGCCAAAGCCTACCTGCCCCAGAGTGATCTAGCCCCAGAGAGTTATCCATGCATTCATTTCATTTCATTGCATTCTCAACTGGACTATTGCAACGCTCTATCCACTGGCATTGACCTTTCCCAGCTCCGCCGCCTGCACTTGGTTCAAAACTCAGCCGCTCGACTCCTCACTTGTACAAAAAAGCGAGAACATATCACCCCGGTCCTCGCATCGCTACACTGGCTTCCCATCCGCTACCGCATTGATTTTAAACTGCTACTGACAGTCTATAAATCCCTCCATGGTGTGACTCCACATACCTATCTGAGCTTCTCCACCACCACATCCCCTCCAGAGCACTACAGTCAGCTGACCTACTGTTGTTGGAAGTGCCCAGGTCCAGGCTAAAAACCAAGGGGGACAGAGCCTTTGCAGTAGCAGCCCCCAGACTCTGGAACTGCCTCCCCCTCCACATCCGTGCAGCCCAGTCTCTAAACATTTTTAAGTCTCTCTTGAAGACTCACCTCTTTTCTCTAGCCTTTGATGTGAAGTGTCAAAGACTAGAGAAAGGCTTACATTATTTTAACTCCTGTAGTTATTCGTATTGTTGCCCTTCTTCATTTTATTTTAATCTGTTTATATATTATGATTACTATTTCTTCTTTGTCTTTCTGTGTTTATTGCACTTAGCATTTTATTGTGAAGCACTTTGGTGTGGCTCAGCCATCTGTAAATGTGCTATAGAAATAAATTTGACTTTGACTTTGAATACTACTTAACCGTTTAAAAACCCAAGCTCTTGCAAACTCACACAAGCAGCGTGGGAAGTGGTGTTGATTAGGTGATATATGTGTTCTCGTGAGTCATTATAGATAGTGAGGTGGTTGTTCTTCTTTAATTATGTTGGAGAGCCATCTACACATTAAATGATGCTTATGATTTCAAGGCTATGGATTAAATGGCAAAACATTAGTGTTGCTTTAATGTTGTTTATATACTTCAAAGAATCAAACATAAAATCCCCAAAAAGTAATTTATTTTCTATATTACATTTTTAGCCTCTACTTAATGCACTTTGCCTTTACCACATACTAACTGTGAACTGTTTATGTGAGTTATAGTTCTATAAAATACATTCTAAATGAAGCTAAAGCATAAGTTCAACAAGGAAGACTCCTCCCCTTCAATCATCCCACTTGTGTCATTCAACATTTTGTGCCGAAACCCTCCACTGCTTCAACACTTCACACAGCTTTAACCCTCTCAGTGTCCTTTAACTCATCGCCTAACATTCCTCCCCGCCGGGTCTCTGCTTTCCGGAAATTATTTCTAACTTCTCTTATTTTGAATAAGGCGCTGTTCACTATAAATATACAGACAGCTTGTTGCATGTTGTCAAAAAAAAGCTAGTCACCTGATCACCTTTAGTTTAGTTTCCGTTGACTTGACTTATGGTTAATGCACCACATACACACTATATGATAAACCATTCAGACTGTCTCTTATCTTTCCAATGTAAATGTTGGCTGCCTGAACAATACAGCGCCACAGTCAAATGTTCCCATTGCTTCCCTGAAGGTAAACACCAATTGTCCGCAGCAGCAGCAGCACCCGGCATGAATCACTAAACGCACCCGACAAAGGAAAAGACAAACAATGTAGTATCAATTAGCCCTGTGTCTGTCAAGAGACTGCTGGACAAATGGAGAACTTTACACAGCGCTAATTGACTCAAACCCCGGAGGAAAACACAGCCAATCAACTGCAGCAGGTGGAAATGTGTATAAAAAGAGACAGATTATTTTAGTTACAAGCTTTTACATGTTTAAATCCATAGCTGTACACCACAAACCTGAAGGCAACATTTCCTTACATAGACATGTTTATTAAGGCATTTGTGAAGAGCTGAAAGTTATATCCATGGAGGTGTTTTTTATTGCTTTTCCTCCACATTTTTCTCTCTCTGCTTTGTAAAAGCAAATATTTACTGATATGGATGAGTGTGTGCAAATGGAGGTATAGGGTGTGTCTTTGCTCTGTGTGCTCTGTGCTCACAGTCGGTGCTCTCGACCTTGCCGTAGTTTCCCGCCTCGATGAAGCTGATGTTGCCCAGGTGGAGGATACCTGCCACGATCTGCAGCACCTGAGTCTGGATGTCCCCGGGATCCCGATCACCTGCATAGCCTCCTGTTTGTCCCAGTGCAAAACAAACGAGTTGTTAGTGGCCAAGAAAACACTAAGATTTTTGGTCAAGATCAAGAGGTAACAGAAAACAGGTTAAAATGCAGACACAAGTCCAGTCTTTTTCTCCCAGTCATTCTTATTGTCAAATAAATCACTTATAGTCTTGACTGGTCTTGATCTAAAACCTCCCTTATTAAAAATGAGGCCTTTAAGACATCATGTGCCAGATCTTCATTATACAATACGAATACAAATTCATCTTTTCACAGTAGAAATTAATTTTATTTCTATAATTCAAACAACGAGAAACAGGTTGTATCCGTAACAAACTGCCCTTTGCCTTAAGAAATGTTCTTCTTTGTTCCCATGGGAGGGATGTGCTTAGGGGTGTAGCTCTTAGGCCCACACAGCTCACAAGAGAACTGACAAGATACTCCACAACTATATGACAGGCACTAAAAGAGAAACGGGGCACAGGTTTGTTTGTGTAAGATAAATTAAGTAACCATTAAGTTTCTTTTGAGTGTTGAATAACAAAATAGCCATGTCTATCAATCGCTACATAACTTTAAAATTGGTTATATATTGGTTGTGTACCATAGTCTCTTGGAAGTCCTTGCTGTCGTTGGTCCCGTCCACTTTGTAGGTCCCAGACTGGTTTAGGTAGTAGTAATAGTCTGGAGTCATAACACCCAGGCCTTCTTTCTGCTGAGCATTGGCGCCCTCTATCAGCTGCAGGACAAAAGCACAGGCACTTATTAATGAATTGGCATTGGCTTATAGGTTTAGAGTCTGTCTGAGCACGTGTTAAGATGTCCGTCTGACCTGATAATAAATGTGGAAGTTCCTCTCGTTCTCGTTCTGGCTCACCACCCTTGACTTTTCCAACAGAAAGTTGGAGATTTTGCCACCGTCGGGTTCTCCTCCTCGGCTGAACTGAATCTCAAAGTATTTTCCCTGATAAAACAACAACAACAGACTTAGTTTTGTGGGTAAATGTCACATAAAAAAAACACAATTTATCTCTTTCTTATTTAATGTCAAGTTGTTTGTCCCATGTGCAGTGGATTTTTTTGAACACAGCATGAATGAACTTGAAACATGCCAACCTCAAATGAACTGCATTTGTATGGACTGTGTTTTAACTGAAAATTAAAGTTATTTTCTATTCTATTCATGCATGAGAGAATTGCAACAAAGAAATGCATGTGACATGCGGTTCAAATGCAAAGCGAGTGCACGTATTGTTATAAATACCTTACACTTATTTTAAATATAAAGCTTTGACAGGAAGGAGAGTTTGGTTTGTTTGATATGTGGTTTAAGGTGAGAACAGATGAGCCCACAGAGCAGATACGATGCATTTACACTCCAATAATGCTTTTGGAAAGTATTTTAACTTCAATATAACATGTATTTTTTTCTTCAGAAATAAAAGAGCAACAGAGTCACCAGGAGCTCCTTAAACCCCAACCTCTAAATCCCATATTGCAGGACCACTTTTGGACAGACTGCCTCTTCTTATAAGAGCTGCAAACTGTTTATTACCCACTGAGATTAAGGTTAAATCCTCTAGGCTTAAGTCTTGGCTAAAAGACAAAACAAAATTGTACCCATTTTTAAATATTGTATTGTGGTGAGTGAATGCACTGAAATATTTATGGAGTTGTATTTCCAAATGCTTTTTATTGTTATGTATAATGCTTTATAGAAAGTAGTAATAATAGTTTAATGTAATGAACAAAAGCTTAACCAGGGACAAGAGTTGAGAATAAACATTTGCTACAAACTTATATGCATCACATCAGCGCCAATAATAATTTTGTTGCTATGTATGACTGCATTGTTCCTGTTAAATAAATAAATAAATAAATAAATAAATAAAACAAAATAAACATAACTCAAAAAGTATTTTCAATTGCATCCTATTATATATTTTTGTACCATTAGGTGGAGTTGTGAGCTGCCTCTGGCCACTGTTATTGATTTAAAAAGCAGGTACACCAAACTAACCACTTTACATCAATCATTCAAACTTTATGTATACAGCTCTTTACAAAAGCCAGAACCAAAGTGCTTTCTATCAGTGCAATAATAAACAGAAATCAGAGCTGAAAAACAAGTAAGCATTATGATAGAGTCAAAAGGAACAATCAGCTGTTTAAACTTAGACCTGGGGCTCTTCAGCAGATGTTGGTCTGACCTCTACATGGGTCGCAGTTACTTGTAATTGCAACTGTGTGGTTGGTTTCGATATATATATATATATATATTTACGCAATACTGCTGTTGATTAACGGAATGACATTTTTGCCAATAACTTCATATAATATTAGTTGCTGTTTAATTTTCTGTGTGTTTCCCTCCTCAACATTAGACTTTATTTTCCCCTTTTTTTCCCACAGCATCATCTTTATTTCCATCTCTATAGACAATGACACAATTCAAACGTCACTAGACAAAACAGACACCAAACAGAGCAAAGACATAATTTAACAAACAACTCTAACATAACTAAAACAACTGACGTGCCAAGTCTTTGAATTATTGTACATTTTTGACACGTCTTTTGTTAGTTTATGTAGGCACAGTTACTGATACTGTGCCTTTTGTATTCCTAGGCCAACTCTAGATTATCTCATTGTTCAAGTAGAAGTGTAGAATTGAAAATGTGACTCACAAATCGACTGGAGTTGTTGTTGCGGACCGTCTTGGCGTTACCGAAGGCTTCCAGCAGAGGATTTGACTGGAGGATAATATCTTTAACGTGCTGCAACACACACAAAGCACCACAGTGTGAGACATACCCATCCTGCATAAGAAAAGACAATTATAATTTGAGTCATTATGAGCTTTTCTCAACCTGGACTTTAGGACCGCCTCCTGACACTTTGGAGATGTATCCCATAATGTATTTGGCAGCCACAGTCTTCCCAGCACCACTTTCACCACTAAAAAACACAATACAACACATGAAAATACATTTAAAAGCCCTTTATATCATACTATATGGCTGTTTTTAGAGCTCACCTGATGATAACACACTGATTCTCACTATCGATCATCATGTTTCTGTACATATTATCAGTCAGTGCATAGATATGAGGAGGGTTTTCATACTGAGCCTATGTAAAAAAAAAAAAAAAACAAAAACAACAACTGTTTAATCAGTTTAATAAAAAGTGGTTAATACATTGTTAAAATAGGGATATGTTTTACTTACAGCTCCCTGGTACAGTTCGATCTCTCTGTCTGTGAAGTAGGGCATCTGTTTGAAAGGGTTCACTGAGATTAGCACCGGGCCAATGTAAGTCTGAACAGTCGGGTTAAGGAAGCTGCTTCTCTCAAATACCTTTAATATTGGAATATGAACAGACTTCTGCTGTATTTTTTTTTATCACACACCAATGGATAAATTTGGATTTATGCTCAACAGTTACAAAAGATGAGGCATTTTGGTTGTTTTATGTGTGTTACAATTCTACATCTCACACACCTTTCTGCAGCCTGTTAGCGTCTACGGAAGCCCTGCGGGGACAGACTGTTTATAAACAAACAAAGGAAAAGTGCTCAGACATAAGCTCATTGATCATTTAGAAACAAAATCAACCAACTCCAGTAGTGCTCAGTTTGTCTGCTCTGGGCTCAGTTTGTCTGCTCTGGGCTCAGTTTGTCTGCTCTGGGCTCAGTTTGTCTGCTCTAGATTGTGAGAAGCCCCCAAACAGCGGGTATTTAGAATATTTTATCAAAATGTTTAAATGAATGTTAACATTTTACTCTAACATTTCCTTCTAAAGTAAAGTGAAGTTAGTTTAATGAATGGTAGGTTGGGCATGATCAGGAAACGTTTGGGGCCTCTATTGAGTCATCGCTTAAGATCTTTAACCCAGTGTGGGTCAGCGGTTGTTGCTTAGCAAATAAAGTTCTACTCTAAATTTGGACTTGTACTTCAGCGGTGGGCTAAAAGGCAGAAGTGAGTTGTTGCGTCACATTAAAATGCAGAAGAGGAAGAGTGATGAGTTCAAAGGCATTATCAATCACTGACAATTGTAGTGTTCAGTTAACAGATTATTGACTAAAGTAAATGGCAGGATACAAAGATGTAGTCGTCCATGTATCTCTTCTTGAGGTTTTCCACAATGGCGTCCTCTGTGATTTTGGACAAAAGCACCATGTCGTCCACTCCGCTCTGTTTGACATTTTGACTCTGCCAGTGGTACTTCGCCTTGAGAACAGAAAAAAATAAAAATAGATAACGGTTATAAACATGTATCACCCAATGGGGCTGGCATTACAGGAAGTGAAGGCTGGTTACAGAGCAACCGCCCTAGAAGGAGGTGAGCTTGTGTTGAAAATGATCATTATTAGGAAACGGAAATACTTTCTAGACCACACACATAAAAAAAAAATCTCACAGCTGTTTTAAATGCAATTACTTAGTTTGCTTTTCTCTTGTACTCATAATTAATATCGTCATATGAGTGCTTTTTATTGCTGTAGTGTGAGTTTTTGTTCCTTCATTATCTATAATAGTTTAGATAGAGTTTGGAGTTTGGAGATATGAATAAAGATAATAAAAGTAGAGCAAACGGTAAATGTAGCTTATATAAACTTATCACAAAGGTGTGCCACTGATGAAACAAAAACTGAAAAATCAACTGGATATCACCTGTACTGAGAAAATTAAACTCTTCCTTTACCTACAGCTCTACTACTCTACCCTCTCGCTCTTCTTTCATCTTCTGTGCTTTGGCTTTTCTCCCGTGGAGCTGGTGTTTTTGATGTGTACAGGGTACTGAGCCTCTGGCCCCTGTGGTCACCTTGTGGTCTGAACCTATTTTCACACTCCACTGATACACTTCTCCACACGCTGCAAACGAGAAAACCACCATCTTCGCCTGCTACGTCTCAGGGTTGCAGCACCAGACACTAACCAATGACACTGAACCCAGTGAATCTAGTCTTTAACACAGCCCAACATTAAATAAGGGCATTGTCTTTGACTTAAGGCTATGTATAAAAAAAAGTCTAAAAACGACAGGATGAGGATGGGAGTTTGCAAAAAAGGTTTGTTTGCACATTGTAGGCCTCCTATAACTCCATTTGGCACTACTTGGGCATCGAGCTCAAGGGTTACTCATGTATTGTTTATTACGTGGGATTGGGAATTACTGGGATTGGGTCATTGGGATTGTTAAAAAACTAATAAACAACACTTTGAACTCTGAATTTCAGTAGAAAATCCTACTGAAAGTTGATATTCCAGCATTTGCCAATAACGGCCTACTCCGAATGAGGGTGCAAAAAGGGAAACAGAAAAGAGAAGCAAAGTAAAACGTGTTATTTAAAAGAAATGCATTTATGAGATGCAGATAGCAGTTGGACCACATCTGAATTTAGAGCTTTAGGTTTAGGATTATAGTGCATTTATATTTTGATGTGGTCTTGTTTGTGTGAGAGGGGTCTTAAATCGCACATCATCTGCTTAAAACACACATTAAGTATTAGTTACAACAACAAAAATGTATTATCTGAAACAGATCTGAGATAAATGCATTAAACCTGCAGCCTGTTTCTGTTCACACATTACTGAAGCCCAAAGATGTCACCTCAGTTATGTTCATGCTTATTTGCACTTTAAACCCTCAAACAGCATAAGTCATCTCCTTATTTAGAGAGATAATAACAATACATAACAGATCATTCATATGCACTTCTCTGTTTCCACATTTTTCTCATGACCTGACATGAGCTGGTATTTTTGTGTCAGTTGTGGTTTTATCTAAAGACCTCAAAGCTGAGGGTTTAAACCTCTCCAAGAAAACAGGAAAGAGATGCAAAACTCGTAGTAAGTTGGCCATTTTGGACTGTAAGTCTGAGTATTTCTGCCTCTGAGAGTGAGAGGGCTTTAGAACTGCATTAGGAGAATTTGAATCACAACATAGCCGGACCAGATTGTTTTTTCTAAAGCATGTCCTGTTCAGACATGTTTGTGGCTTTGTCAAAATGGATGGTTTTTTTTTTTTTTAGGTTTGTGTGATGCATGTCTCTACAGATCTCTACAGTATGTAACATCTCAGCTGCAGCCTGTGAGAGGAGGAAGTGTTGTTACACAGACGCTGGGGCCTCTACTTTTGTCCACTTCCTCCTCTTGTACCGCATCATTGTGAAATCTTACTAAACCTTTTACATGCTACTGACCCGTTTCCTGCTACTGCTTTAAGCCCACATTTAATAGAGCCTCTTTGTGTTCAGAAAAAAGAACAAGCAATGAAACAAATGAGAAACACTGAGAAAACCAACGACTAGATTCAAAATGATCCGTAGCTTCGGAGTGTCAAGTGAGATGTGTTATGCAGCATATATTGGTTTCTTTAGAAGGTTTTGGTCATATTTTGGTGCTAAATACATTCTCAAAAACAGTGGTCATGTTTATTAAAAACGTAGCTGCGCTGAAGGCTCTTTACTTGAAAAGAGGAAGCTCATGGGTTGTGTTCAACCCCTGACAAAATGCTCATTCAAAATCTACGGTCACATTCCTTATAAGGCAAACTTAATGACAGCTGATGGATGTTAAAGCAGGGCATAAACTGATATATGATTTATGATTAGGAACAAATGCAATCACTTTTATTACACCGGAAGGCATTAAAAATGTTGTTTTTGTCATAGAAGTTTACAAAGACTAACATGAATGGGGGGAACACAGGTGTGAGATTCTGCTTTGTGAAGGTGTCAGAAGTAAGTAACAAAGGTGTGGTGTCTTACCATTGTATCCCGTGGACTTCCCTTTCCTCTTCACTGCCTCAGAAAATGTTAATAAGTCGTTTAAATCCACCACCTGGACGTCCTCAGACTGCAGCCATCACAACGAGGGGCGCTTAGACTCAACAGCAGCCTACCATCCAAGACAGTAATGTTTTAAAAGCACTTCCTCAAACTCCCCCAAGCAGCAGCAACAGTGAGAAACAAGAACTACTCAAAGATACAAAAACCCACGGATACTCACCAGGCCACGCAGAGTTGCTACTTCTGTTTTTGAGTCATGTTTGAAAAGACGAGCCGAGCAAAGGATGACAGGGTCTGTGACAGAGAATTAAATCATTGAGCCCGATTCATGTTGTGAACAATGTGTTGACACAAGAGCAAAGTGACAATTACCTTCAGCCTGTTGCCAAATGATGGTGTTTCGGCTGAGTGGCCGGCTCCACCCAGAGGCTGTGGTTTCTTCATGTTGTGTTTGTAGCTGCTCCAACGCCCATAATAACGTCTGCAGGTTCATGCACAGGTAGAAGCAGTCTCCTGAGGCATTGTTTTTTTAAATTCTGCAGTAGGAGTCATTGCAACATCTATACACAGACAGAGATGAGTAATATGTAAATGTTAGGCAAGGTGAGAAATGTTTTCCTCAAGGTTAAAGTAGTAGGGACAGTGGCAATAGAGTTTCCCTCTAATTTATCCAATAAACCAAATGAACACACTTTTGTACTTGAGTCTTTTCACTGAATACTCAGTACTCAATACTCAAGTAATAATCTCATTGGGTACTTCCTCTTAAGTAATATCTAGTAACCTGATTTAACCTGAGTTCCTGGTTGATGTAGTGGAGCAATGGACACAAAACAGGACAGATGCTATACTGAACAACATGGACCATCCCCTGCAATCAGCTTTTTAAACAACGGAGCAGCCAGTGGATGTCTGAGATCAATGAGCTGCAGGACAGAACGCCCGTTTTGATTCCAGCTCGGGTCATGTGCCCAACCCTCACCCTGGATTTATAGAAACAGTGGTGCCCTACATCAGTACAGCTCTGGTTCATCAATTCAAAGTTCAGCCCAGTTACAAAAGACAACCAGTGGCAGATTATGTAAATGCTTGCCTTCATTTGCCTTTCTCTCTTTAATCCTCTTTTCTTTTCGTTTTTGACCCCCTGCTTTTCCTTTCTTAAGGAAAGACATGACTCTTCCCCTGTCTTCCTCGTTCATATCACGGCTAACTCCAGCTCTTGTCTCATTAACTGATTCACCGCAGGTCGTACCATTTACATTGATTCGAGAGGGGTGGTGGGGCCCTGCACAGCATGAAAATGACTTTTTTTTAATACCGAACCAGTGCCTGTAACAGCAAGTTTAGTTTTGCACAGGAACTTTTTTATTTGTACATAAACGCTATACAAATGTTAGTGCATGTATATGTATGTTTAGAAAACTGACTTCTAACAACAAACACTGAACACAGACGGAGAAAACCCTGTCTCACCCTCTGGGAATTCTTAAATAATAACACTACACAGATAAAAAAATAAAAATAAAAAACCTGCTTCAACATGCATTATGGAGTTTTCTCACCGCTAGAGTTGAACAGTGCTTCCAGTAAAGTTGTTGGGTCAGACAATTCAACAAACGCTGGCTCTGATTGGGCGCCCCCTACAGGCCACGGGGCCTGAGCAGCCGCTTAGTTTGCTTGTAGGCTGGTTTGTAGGCTGGGCCTTTCCTAAAGCTGTAGGGTGAACATAGCTTTATTTGTAGCATACCTGTAATAAAACAAGACTTATAAATATACTACTGAGTCCTCCACTTTTACTGATGCTGTTGTGGAAAAGTGAAGCCTTAATATTCTGTGCTTGAACCTGCTTTAATGCTTTTAAATCAAGCTCTGTTTTGGGCCTCACATTCATAAACTATGCACCATTGTTTCCCAAACAGTGGGTCTGGACCCAAATGTGGGTTGTGGTAAATTTTATTTTTGGTTGCCACTGAATTTATTTTTCAATAATAATTAAAAAAAAAGCGTGATTGTGATATTTATTTTAATAAATAGCTGCTTTTTTAAGTAAAGTTAAGTAAAAAAAAACAAGAAAAGGAAATTCACCCTAAAATAAGCAAAGCTGCAGAAAAAAATTCACAACCACGAGCATCATAAAGTTTAGGTCATTACTCATTTTGAAATATGGGTCTCCACAAAAGACTTTTGGGAAAAACAACCATCGTGGAGGCTGTGTGAATATGGCATTAAATGTTGAGTACAAACAAATTAGAAAAAAAGGGCAGACAGGCACACAACGTTTTTTCTCCACTTCTACTGCAAAGCTGTTATTTGGAAGCTGCCTTATTTCTTCCTTCAATATACAAAATCCATTTCTTAAACACATTTCAACAGCATCTTTCTTAAACATATAGCCCTTTGGTGAGAAGTGCCTAAAATATACCCACTATTTTACTATTTTTCTGTCAGAACGAAACGTAATAGAAACAAAGCTTGCTTATAAAGCATTTGAAATAATGTAAAAAAGGAAACGTGCACACTTAGTTTCTATGTTAAATCTTATTGATAGCTGATGTCTGTATCTAATTAAGAAAAAGGGGAAGGGGATCTTGCTTAAGATTTTCCACTTAGTTTTATCTCCAAAAATACCCATTTATCTCCGGTGATGTCATTTCCTGTCTGAACTTTTCGGCCCTTTACGCTGATACAACAACAAACAGTGACATAACATTTAAATGATATAAGCCCAATGCGCCCCGGGAAGGAAAAGAAGTAGAAAAGGAACGAAGGAAAGCCACTTTGGTCAAATCAACAATGCATCACGTTTAATCAAACCAATATTACCCTTTAAAGAGACATACATGGATTCATTTTCTATAATATTAGACAACATACGGTACACGTCCTCTTATGATTAGCAAGTGACAAACAATTATCAATACCACCCTCTGAATGGTCTAGTAAAGGGTTCATAAATCAGTGTGGATCCTTCTATAGGCTCCAAGGTAGATGTAAAAATGCCTCTTTTACAAAATGACCAGTAGGTGTATAGAACAAAAGTGTTGTATGTGGATTGAGTTGCAGAGAGTTGCTCTATTGTACTCAAATAAAACACACTCACAACATGACACAACAAATAGCACCATTTAAAACCAGAGCACCACAAGAAAACACAAAAAAACATGACAGATTTTTCTCAAAGCTACTCTCTAAACAAGGAAATAACATGACGTAATGCACAGAGCGTACAGTGAATGTTTGTGATGAGTCGGACCAAACTCATTGAGAACTGCTGCATATTTAGTGTTTCTAAATACACAGAGACCAAGAAAAAGCTGTATTTTAATGAGTCAGTGTCCATTTCGATTGAGATCTGGGCTATGAGACACTTCCTTTTTGCTAATAGTAACACAAAAGACTAATAGGTTCAATGGACGTGTAATGCGGATTGTCTGAACAGGAAGAGGAGGATTGGACGGTTTTAAACGGGGAAATGACTAGGAACACATTGTATTTAGGGGCTGATGATGGTCTCAGCTGTTTTAAAACATGGTAGTGTGTAGGAGCTCTGTGAACACCGCCGATCACTGATGCTGCAGTCAAAAACACATAGAAGAAGGGATTATAAAGGTCCTGTTACAAAGAACCGCATGTCTGAATCAAATCAAGGGCCACTGTTGTCCTTCGAGTGGTACAGAGTAGCACAGATTATTGATATAACGTATTGACATTGGGTGGCATACTATCAGTTTTCTTCTTTGATTGGACAGTGACAGTTGCCAGACAGGAAACAGGGTTCAGACACAAAAGGCTACTGCTAACTTTCTAATAATGCAAAATACTGTAAAAAGTCCCTTTACATGAGCTGAAATTTAGAAAGACTTTGTGACAAACATATTTTCAAAACAGCCTCATGGTTTTAGATTGACATAAAACATTTACTACTTCAGTGAATTCAGTATTTTATCTAGAATATATATCTCAGATTAGGACACAGGGCTTTTTTTTTTAGCTCGTATAGACTAGGCCTGGTCCTGCCCACAACTGACTGAAGAAAACCAATTTTTTTTTTAAATGCCTAAAACAAATGACTAAAGTGAAATGTTTTTTTACACATAGTTTCCAGTAAATTACCAAAATACATTTCCAGCAGCACTTCACTGATCACACATGGTCAGTGAAAAATGTGGGAGTGTGAACACACCCACATTAGCTCTGTTCACACTTGACATGGAAATTGGTACCACTGATGGCCTTTAGGGGGGCAGTAATACAACAATAAGTTGCACCAAAAATACCAAATGAACGCCGTAAAACAAAACTGGATGCAGTTGTTTTGAATGCTGTAATAATTTACTGCTTTACAACACTGTCTCCACGGGAAATTCCCTCTGATACACTGATGAACTGGGATATTTACAGTGCAGATTTACTGGGAAGTCAGTTCAGGCTCTTTATACACATGCCTCCCAAAAAGGCTGCCATTTACATTTTAGATAAGATTGAACTGACACCAAAGTCATCAGAGAGAAAAAACGATCCTCTTTTGAACTAAAACTGTCAATGTATCTACTGACAGTCTATGTTTCCCATTCAGCAAGTGTTTTATGGAAATGATAATGACCAGATCTAGCAAAAGGCAAGATTATGGCAGGTTCATTACAGTGGGTTTGAAGACAGAGACATGTATAGATTCCATTAACATTATGACACACATCAAAACAAAAACACACAATCCTCTGAAGGCTGACACTTTGTGCAAAACTGCTCATACTTCAGCTAAATAACAGTGAGGACTTGTGAAAACATAAACAAGAAATTAAACTATAGCATAAAACAACGTGGTCAAGTAACAACTAACAGATTAACATTTTTTCCTTTTGATGCCAAGAGTTGTAAAAACCTTACAAAGTGGATTTTTTAAAATAATAACTAAAACAAATGCCACCTGTGAACAAACAGATTAATACAAGACTAAAACAATGAGGCCAAATGGAGCAACGCACCAGTTCTGTGGCCAAAAAACAAAACAAAGTAGCACCAAAGATTACTACAGTGGGACTCAGAAGCTCCCGGGTTTAGCAGCCCTCCCTCCAGTTGTAGCCCAGCTTAGTCCGGTCCAGTCTGGTACTTTCTGTCTCTTAAAAGGCCCATTAGAAACAGTGTTAGTGTCCTGAGCCGGTGTGTCCACTCCTCAGGCAGAGGTAGTGAGAGGCTCATTGGGAGGAGCTGACTCTGAGTGTGGACCGGGCCTCTGTGTGGTCAGCTTCGGGTCGGGTCAGTGTTGGGGTCAGTGTCCCTGGCAGGTTTTGCAGCACATCTGTCTGAAGTACGGCCGGCTGCAGAACTTAAACCTGAGCACCAGGGGGCAGTATGCCACAGTGTTCACATCTTTACACTCTGCAGGAAGGAAAAAACACAGAAGAAAGTAATCATTAATAGTATATAGTAGTATAGTAAACTTAAACCAGAACTAAAACCATGAATAAAATCTGGATATACACTGAACTAGACCAGCACTAACCCAGACTAAATGAGAATAAACTCAAAAATAACCGAGGACAAAAGAAGTTAACCAGCGGTAGTCGAGACTATATCAAGACTTAAAGGAAGAAAGGCATAGACTTGGACTAAACCAGCATTAAACAATGACACAAAAACTAAACCAAAACTAAAAGGTAATAAATACAGGATAAAAGCAGAACTAAAGCCACAACTAAAGCAGAACAAAAACAGAACCAGCATGAAACCCAGAACTAAAAGGATTAAACAACAGCTAAAGACCAGGCCTAACCCTGGACTAAACCAGATCTAATACACCTAGCCCCTGACTAAAATAAGATTAATTACAGGTCTACAACTGTCTATAACTAAAACCCAGACTTAACCTGGATTAATCTGAGAACGACCCCTGGACTTAACCCAGCAATGAAGATTAACACTAAAACTAACTAAAATGTCTCTTAGGACACTGCATACTTCAAACTACAGCATTTCCTCTTGTTACTACTTCACACTTTGACTCTAGCTCCCCACAGCTCTTGACCTCTGACCTTCTGGGTTGTCGGTGCTGATGGGCAGACTGAGGTCACGGTCACACTTGCTGCGACACTGCTGCATGCCGGCCGGGCGGTGATGCTCCATACACTCGCTGGATGGCAGACCGGTGTGAGTCAGACACTGCACCGACCGCATCTCCTGCCCCAGGCCGCACCGAGCGGAGCACTGGAGCGCGACAAAAAACACAAAACAGACAACTTTTACACGACACATCTGGGATGAAAAACTTAATCCAAAATTGAAGCAGTTTCTAAACTTTCTAGAGCGCTGTGGTGTAGTGTGGCAGAGTAAAGGAGCACTGTTGGGTCTTCCCCTTCCTTCTGTGTGTTTGTCTGGAGCCTCCTACTCACTTGCAGCTCATTCCCCAGTCACAAACCACACCTGCAGCCGTATAAAGACCTGGTTCATTCATCCATTCGCCAACCAGATCGTTAGATTTTCTACCGTGGTATCGATACTGGTTGGCTCGGATTTTTTTTGTGTGTGCTTGCGTTGTATTTTTGAACTCAGCTCATTGCTTCTGTTCTGCTCTCTTCAGATTATCCCCGGACTTTTGAAAGACCTGCACACTGTTCACAGCCCTACAACCAGCTCCACTCCAGACACACCTCAAGTTTTTGTTTTTGAATAAACTTCAGGAACCAACGTTTGTCTGCTGCCTGCCCCTTTAATCCTCTAGAGTAGTTAATTGCAACATTAGTGTAATTTTGTCTCTTTATTTATCATTTAACATATCTTTATAATAGTTTAGTGCCTTTTGTTTCTGATTCTTTGATTTTCCAAAAGCATTTCTTAATTATTTTTTCACTCACTCTTTGCCAAATGCAGAATGTAACCTTTATTTTAAATTTTATTTTATTTTAAGAAGTTATCAGAGTGGACAGGGCCTTGTTTTGTCGCACCTCTCCCCAGGGGCCTGCGATCCACTGTGGGGGCGGGCAGCGCTGCAGGTTACACCGGACCCTGGAGGTGGGACGTCCCTGTTTAGGGCAGTGGGACTCCGACAGGTTGTCCCCGCTCTCTCCGCTCTTACACAGGACAACGCGGTGCCTGTAGCCGGGACCGCAGCTGGGCGTACACTGCAGACAGAGGGGGAGATAAGGACAGAAAATTACACAGAGAAGAGGGCGTGCAGAGGTCAGCACTGTCAAGAGCACACCCACAATGTTGATGAGGAATGAGGAAAACAGACGTACAGCAGTAATCCAGTTTTGAGAAGTATACAGTATTGCAGAATGATGTGACCACAATTTGGTAACAACAATGCCACAACTACCTTTCTAGTTTAACATAAAAAGTCAGCAAAAATGACACTAAAACAGATTTTAGCTTAGTGATATCATATGGTGGTTTACCGGGGAATAAATTAGTGTTAAAATGTAATTTAGGAAAATCCAAGACCAGCCTAAGTCTAAACCAGGATTAAACAAGGACTAAACTCTGGACTAAACCATGATGCATTATGTGTAAGTATGAACATGGAGGTAGAGGAAAGACTTAAGACACTGTGATAATCAAAATGTGGACAAACGGTGGACGGTTGTGTGGCAACATTTTGTTTTTCAGGAGGAAATAAAAGTTCAAGAGTGATGGACAAGACACACACAATATGTAAAGATTGGAAGAAAACAATAGCGTACACTGAGGCTAACACCAGCACTATGCAAAGACACAGAACAACCACAGCTTTCAACCTGCCACGCCTGGAAATAGTGTCAAAATCTCATCTTGTGTCTCGTCATACTCCAGGTTACAATACAATTGCAATGTGCTTTTGTAAAATGAATGTTATCTGATGTAATTTAGGTTTAGTTTAGGACAGGGACTTGAAGAGAAATGACGTGATGCTTATTTTTGGTGTTTTCTGATTCATGGAGAGAGAACCTAACATTTTCCAGGAGGACATCAGCATCATTAGAATCAGTAGTGTAGCTCAAACAACCCAAGGTCAGCTTTAAAAATAAGATATTCCCAAGACAAGAGGGATTGAAATTTTGATTGTAGCAACATGTTCAGAGTGATGAATATGTCTGCGTTTCTGTTGTATGTATGAACTTCTCTTAATTTCTCCTGGATGACCTCTGTGTTTTTAGATTCAACTGGAAAGAAAACAACTGTTGCTTCATCCGAGAAACACTGGACAAAAAACATGAACCGGAGCTGTTGAAGTGAGAAAATCCCAGTAGAGTTTTGCAAAAACGCGCAGAATGTACAGTATGTGTGATGGTGAACATCTGCAGATTCCTGTTCGTTACCTCGGACCAGTCCAGGGCCAGCCATTCGGGGGGGCAGCTGTGGTTATTGCAGGGCTCAGTGAGCGAGGGCCGAGGGGAGGCACAGGCCGAATCGTCCAGCACCTTCTCCTCTGACACAGAAATCCTCCTTTTACACAAAACGTCTCGAGAACGCAGGCCGCCGTTACAGCTGCGACTGCACTCGGACCACTCGCCTGTCCACCAGCTGAGGACACACAACACTCAGACTTACTGTCAAGACTAAGATGGGGAAGTGAGTGGGACATGGGTAAAGTAGTGAAAACTGTGCATACATTTACTGGTCTCTGTCTCATTTACAGTCATTTAGCAGACACTTTTATCCAAAGCGACTTACATTAAGGTTCCATTCACCAGTGTTACATCTGGAACACCACTGGAGGCAAGGTGGGTTAAGTGTCTTGCCCAAGGACACAACGACAGTATGAACTGTGGGGAGAGCGGCACTAAGCCACTGCGGATGACATTTTACGTCATCAAAATAGAGAACTTCACCACTGTTTATACGTTCACAGAGTTTAAAAATGTACTGAGCAGGTCAAAACTAGCATTAGGTGAGCTGCATTTGACTCTTCAGTAGTCATAGGTGTGCACTTTGAAGTAAATACATACTACTTTCCATTACGGCTTTAGTTACAGAAGCAAAATGCCAAGGTATCGGCAAAAACTGACAGTAATTAACCACCAAAACAGACTAAACTGAGGGACTTACTTTAAATAACTACTAGTAGGTGGAATGTATAATAAATGACAATCTAAGACTTTTCACCTACAAAGCAGGAGTGGAGGAGGTAAATATGCTTACGTTGGGGAGCACGGCTCAGTGTTGCACTGTCTTCTCTTCTCTTTGAGTCTGCTTTTCTTGTCGCAGAAGTGGTTGTTGACAACTGAATGGTCTGACAGTTTCCTACAAACAACCTGCTGCACCTGGAAACCTGACCAATTAGACAAATTTTTAAATATAACATTAGACTTTTTACTTTGTTGTGCAGTTGTTTTAAAGGATTGTTCAATTGTTAGCTCTCAAGACACTGTTCTGCTTGTTAAGTAGGACAATAAAGATGTTATACAGCAACATAAAATCTCTTAGAGACCAAAGAGAAAAAGGCAGACGTGATATATGACCTTGTGAGATCTTTATGGCTTTAAACCTTTTGGGAGACTCAAGAACCTCTGGCTTAAACAAAGGCTGCAGCAGATCTCACATTGTGTGTTTTGTGAGCCACTGTATGTTATTATAATACGACTGTGGGCTTCAGACTCTCCTTAATGACTCACATTCAAGGTTTGGACAAGGTTTAGAAAGCGTGAATATAATATAAACTGAATTGGAAATATTTATTGCAATCAGCTTTATTGGCAAAGTACCTAAGTAGTTTGATATTTGAACCATTGTCATCATCATCTGAACAAATCAAGACTCAAATATAAAACTGTAAAAGGCACTGTGTAAAATAAACCGGAATACAACTGTATTAAGATTGAGTAATTTCTAGATAAACCTAAGTGGATTTTTATTTTCTCTTCTCTGGTTTCTATGACATTCACTCTGCAGCTGCAAAATGTGTCAAGAGAGCTGCACCGTCAACTTTAATAATCCATTAGGAACAGCATTGTATTGTAGAAAACACTGTTGTACTACTGTTTATTTTTTAAACTCAATAGATTGTCCATCAGTCTTAATAATATCAGATAAATCCAAGGTCTTAGGGGTAGGGGTTGTTCATTTTGAAGGTCTATTTTTTTCAACTTTAATACTATTTGACTATCTTAAAAAAAAGACATTTAAATTGCCATAAAACCCAGTGGCAGTAGCCTTTAGGTCCATTAGTTATTTAATTTTTTTGCTTATCTACAACAGCCTAGAGTAGACAAACTTAACACTGCTGCACTTCAATGTTTCTGTTTGAAAACAAAATCTTGCATGAAAGCTAATAACATTTATAATTTATAAACTGATTTTGTACTTAACTGAAGACATATTTTTACTTTGCTAATAGACAACAGTGTGTCCCTGCCAGGCTCCCATAGATGGTCACAGACTTTAGAAAGGATGAGTGTGGAAATGAGAAATGTTTAATGTCTCCACTGGATATTGCCAAAAAAAAACACTCCCTCTTTAAGCCCCAGTACGATATGATCTGTGAACTTTACAGCTACTTTCGCTTTAGAGTGTCCTTAATCTAAATTATCCATTAAGTTGTCACGTTAACATGTTGTTCTCCCTTTAGTTGATTCATTCACTGAACACCCTGTAAGAGAAAGTGGCCTTCCTCAGTTATTGTCTTCACTTGTGGCTCATCTCAGAAATCAATTAGGGTTAGGGTTAGGGATAACTCAGCTCCAATTTTAGGCTCTATCAAGTGAGTGTCATCCCTTTAGAAATGGCATTAAGTGTGCACTAACCTACTATTAGGCTTTATAAACTCATATGATGTGTTCAATGCTACTCTGTGTTGAATGTTCAACTGTCTCTGGATCCTTCTCCTGCCTAAGACGTCTAAAATATTTCAAGCCTCTCTCCTGTGACTCCTCTTAGCTACTCAAATATTCTCTAACAAAGTGTGATGCGTGTACCTCCAGCACAGAGGGCCGAGCAGCGGGACCAGGACGTGTAGTGCCAGGCGGATCCACTCAGAGGCTCCCTGTTTATGGGAGGGTTGAACCTGTAGTGGATCCCCGGGTTCTCTTCTCTCACCAGCACCTAAACATCCCAATGGTAGAGTGAACGACCGTGTATGTGCTTTAAAAGAAATATATTTTTAAATGTCCCACTCTACCATCACAATTAGAGTCATATTCGTCGGCCCCAGCGCCTCGATACTTTCTGGTCCATCGGTGGGACGTCTGTAGTGGAAGGTAGTGCCTGCGACGTTAAACCTGCGCGGCGTGTCGATGGTCAGCTTCCCATTAATAAAGAACTGGTCGTTTTTATTCTTCAGGACTGTGGCATAGAGAAAAAAAAGATGGCTGCTTTAGATAATGGACATAAGTAAAAAAGAAAACATGTAGCAGCATGTACTGTATACTAGCTTTTCTACTTCATAGTAGCCTCAGTGTTTGTAAATTATTATCTAAACCTTATTTAAAAGCAGCATAACAGTTTTTACATTATACTTGTTTGACCTTATTCGATCAACCACAATAAACTTCTTACATATTTGGTAACATGTGTGCTAAATGAAGTCATTTTATGCCTAATAAGTAGTTTCCAATAAGGCACCATTTTGGGATATGTTCCAGCAGCCATTATATTTATGTTTAGAAAAAGTGGACATAACGTGTGAAATGGAAGAAAAAATATAAAAAGGAAATTAGGAATAAAATAGGTTACTTTAGAAGGAAAATGTAAAGTTTGAATTGTGAAAGAGTTACTAAAGTGCAGTGGACAAATACTGGATTATATTTAGGAATAGCACCTTCCATGCAATCAAAAGGTTTAAATAGTAATCAAGTTTTTAAAAGTGTTTTTTTACCAATGATGGACATTTAAATAAGCTCACTCGGTAACTTTTCAGTCACACACGCTGTCATTTTCAACACATTGCAACATACTGTCATTATATTGTCCACAATTACTTGTACACAATTTAATAAAAACACGGAAATGTTAAATTAAAATGAGACACACAGATTTTTAAGATAATTCCGTATTTAAAAAGATAAGTGGCAACCTTAACTGTTCTGTAAGTAATATTATCATTAGTACCATCAGCAGTCTTAAGGTTCACGTCACTTCAAACACCTGTGTGCATTACCAAGGTAGTTGAGAGAGATATTGAGCTCTTGGATGTGGATGAAGACTGATCCTTTGGGAATTCGGACCACCTCCTCATAACCTGCGACAAACACAGAGAGACAGACAGACAGACAGGCCCGGTCATAAATTAGAGCGAGGTGCAGCAGGTCTGTCCTGTTGCATCAGAAGTGTTTAACTCTGGGATTTCAGATTCCAGCTGCATTCCTGGGCAGCAGGCCTCAGCTGCTCTGGGCTCTTTGCTCGAGAGTCAGACCAATGCCAGACTTCATTCGCTCCATCTGTTTTGGTCCTGTGCCTTAGTCCTTTTGTATGTAGGCCTACTTCATATTTTTAACACAAATTGCCACAGTATTTACCATTTAAACACACTGAGAACCAATTGTAGAGGCGGAAATCCAGCAATTACAATCAAGCTGCAATAAGGACAAATGTAAAATAAGCTTGGTTATTTTCAACAGTGTTTAATGGTCCCCAAAATAACACATCTGGCATTTGTCTTTCTATAGATAGACATTTATAGCGTATATTTCATGCTTATACAACTAGTTCATTCATGTTTCTTTCTTTGATACACAATCTTGAATGATGGCTTAGGATATTAATGGAGCAATTGATTTTCACTGGATTTGTTCATTGACAACAGCATGTCCCTGCAGGGCTACGGTAGATGCTCACAGGCTGTGGAAGGAAGAAGTAGAGGAGGAGCGTGGTGTGGACACAGACACATTTTTCGGCCATTTGAAAGGTCTACAAAGTCTCAAAGACACAGCTTAGTGGAGCACTTTTCTTCTAAATATTAGATTTTTCTTCCGCTCTTGAAATGACTCACTGGAGTTGAATAGGTTTAAGATTCTGTGCGGTCACATGCATACAGCCTTACAGAGCTGGTCCACGTTTGAAAGCACAAAACTAAAAGAAAGCACTGGGGACAAGAGGATTAGCAGTGGGACAAATTCAACATGTATTCACAGAGGCCCTTTTATTTTTTCAACTCTGATAACTCATTTTCAGTCTTTCAGCTCTCTCTACAAGAACTGCAGATTTCTCCTGGCACACTGGAAGAGGAGGAATAAAAATGTATGGATAATTCCTTCCAGTGCTTTGACCACAAGAGGAAAGAACAGGCTCAGCTGGTGACCTGTGTGTGGGTCTCTGAGGGTGATTTTTCTGGGTTTTCAGATAAAAGCGTAGGGTAAAGAGCCGGATGGTTTTGGCTGTGTGCGTCCAGCTCAGAGACAGACTGAAAGAGTAAAAGTCTTCTGTTAACAATCAGAGACCTGTGAGTTAAAAGACCAAAGAGCTGTAAACCCCCCAGCACTTGACTCTTCAATTACCCCTTCACCGCCCACGAGAGCCGCTGCGGGACAGATGGAAACAGAGCAGGAGTCCAGTACAAACGTCCAACAAAGAGGAACAAATAAACTCTGCTTGTGTTTCACATTTTGTTAAACACAACGCTCCTTCTGGCCACAGTAGCAGAAAGTGAAACTCTGAGAGGACTGCAGAGATGTTGTCTTTGTCACTTATCAGTTTAGTAAAATTAGATTTATGGTGCTTTGTTAGACAGGATTGTACATTTAGCTCTAAAGAGACACCAGAGCTCACTCCAGAAAAGACTAAGCTGTCAAGATTAAGCTTTGTCTCTTGGTTTTAAGTAATCAAACTGCAACAACATTAAAATAAATACAAAAAAGGTTTATTACTACTTGAAACAATAAAGTGAGCTTAAATTATTATTAGGCAGAAAAATTATCTTCCAATTTCAATTTTATGTTCATCCTTGTTTTTAGACTTGAAATGATGTGTGTGCCGTTACAGATTTAGGCAAAAGGACTTTTAGCATCAACAGCTGTCTGACCCGTTTCCTCTTGAAGCATGTAAAACCAGAAGTAAACAACACACAGCTCCACTCAGAGCAATAAGCATTTTTAGTCCGATTTTAACAATACTGTCAGGCATTTGGAGGCCACTTGAGATTTAAGACTGAGCAGCTTGGTCACTGTGGTCCCGGGGGCCTGGCAGTGAGGAGGGTAGGGTGCATCCCCCACAGGACTACTACAGGGGAAAGCCATGTGACAGTTGGGTGAGAGACTCGGGACATGGCTGTGGGCAGAACGAAGCCCAAAAAAAGAGCAGCTGGACCTCAAGCCACAGGGTTTAAACCAAAATCTGTCCACCATGTGTTAGCCACTGGCGAATAAATATATATGTGTTTATATCCATCCACGTAGAGTTTGGGTGTAGCACACTGCCCCAGGACAAAACACGGAAGAAACTGAAGCTGAATGTTTGGTTTCTGTTCAGTTATAATGTACTAAATTATGAGATGCACCTAAGTAAAACAGAGAGATTGGGCAGGATTCAGAAAGAAGGCTCAAGATCAAAAAACAAGGACTGAAGATGATGACCCTTCTAGGATATCTTTGTCTTTTAGCCTTTGATATATATAATGATATTCCTTCTGGTCGCTCAGGTGGGCCACTGAGGTGCCCCAAAAGTAGGGCTACAGTATGTATTTGTTCGTCTGAATAGATACGGTTCAATGCATTCACAATATACTCTTGTTGAAAAATTGGGTCAGGTAAAAAGCCTTCATGCATGAAACAACTAAGGAAAAGAGGATGTACTTCTCTTAAAAACGTGTTCAGTTTATCCACTTTGGTCTGTTGTAGGAACAGAAACCCTAAGAAATGTCTCTTTTTACCTGGTTCTCTGGAGATGAATTTCTGAAGTCTGCAAATGCACAAACAACTGATATTTTGAGTGATGTGTTCAGTTTGGCTCTGTATACTAAAACATTTTAAATAAAGCACTTTCAATGCAGCCACAGAAACAATAACAGTGAGTTGTTTTATCCCCACAACACTTTATCATTTAAATTCTGAGTTTTCTCTTTATACTTTAGTCATCTTTTATAGCATATTTAAGACATTGAGATCATATTTAATATATTTATTCAGTGTGTGCTTAGAGCTGTTTGCTATTGTGCCTATTTGTTGTTTGTTGTCATGTCTGTTTGTTGTCTTACTTGCTGCTCAAATTAATTGCCCCAAGTGGGATTAATAAAGTCATCTGAATCTTAGAGGCAATGATTGTTAAGACAATGGTCCGTTACTCTGTGCAGTGCCAACTCTGAACCTGTGCTGCATCACTTCACAAATGCTTCGTGTACACCTCATTTATCTGTGAGCGTTCATGAGAAATTCTTCACGAATGACGGCTGCTGAAAGAAACGATTGTTGTCGAGCTACGTGGAGTTTCAAACAATACGCTGCTGAGAAAGGAGTTTGCATGTGAAAGGATAATTATATGATACACTTTAAATGTCAGGGCTGGACTACCTCACGGCGCAGGGCAGCTTTCCAGAGGCCATTTAAACAATCCGAAAATAACACTTATGCAGCATTCCGACTGGAGAACAATAACGTTACATAACTCCCCACTGCAAATTCCTCAAAGTAATGTAATCTAATTATCAGTGGAGCAAAAGCTGATCCCCAGTGGCCCGTGTTACAGTTGGGTCAGTACCTCCTTCAGGTAATGACTCGTTGAATAGTCCTTCCACAGATTCGCAGCTGCTCCCGTCTCCCCCGCAGATCCGGCAGCGATCCTCCCTGACGTCCGAGCCCAGGACACGGTCACAGCCCACATGCTGCGAAAAAAAAAAACAGCGAGAGAAGTGAACCAGGGGTCGCTCTGGGTCATGGGTGAGGGGCCACGGTCAGGAAGTCGAGAAGTGTCAGAGGCCAGGCAGACAGATAATGACTTCCAGACGAGTTTGTATAAACACAGGAATCAAATGAGATGGTTAGTCCAGATGTGTTTTCTGAAGCTGAGGAGACATAATGCTTTAGGTACTGTTCATGTTAATGAGTTTATTTAATGATGAGTTCAACAGGTGGTCTTATTTAAATTCTCACAGTGACCCAAAAACAAAAAAGGGAACATTATCAAGAACAACGGGCAAACGCTGTAATTATCATCTTAGGTTCATGTGGCTGGGGGCTTTAGAAAACCTTCAGTTTTACTTTGTCCGTGTAGTGTAAAGGTCTCAGTCCTAAACCAGAAGGAATCTGGATTTTTAAATCAAGACCCGCCAAGACCAAAGCTGATTGATTTAAAATGCAAACACTCATCACTCATTTCTATTTTAACACTGTTAACCCTTTCCTTAACTATGCATCCAAAATCTTTCTTTCTCTATTCTTTACAAATAATTAGTCTGGTCCCTGACAATTTGGGTTAGATTTCCTGGAGTCAGAATTTTAATTGGAAACAACTTTTTCTAGATGTAATGGGCAAGGACACACAACACTATCAGAGATCGGGGGCAATACCGACACATGCAAAATAAATCTTCAACGCAATTTGAAAAACATGCATAACATAGATAATCATACATCATCATCATAATCATCATTATCATCCATAACATACATAATAAAAAAAAAACAGTGCACCACATGAAGCCCACTCCAATTTAGACGGTTATGATTGTTCGGGTAGGCCCAATGGAAACAGGTTTGAATGATGTGGCACAAAGATGTGGCAGTAATGATAGGTCTGTGCGTGTTTTATGTTTCTAGTGACCGTTTTACAGTTACAAACGTAAGCAACATGACGCTAATCTGACTGGATAACTTCTTTTCTTTTCGGCTGGTCCCTCCATCTGGCCTATTTCCTGCATCCTCTTCTTGTCACCTTCACTACATCCATAAACCTCCTCTTTGGTCTTCTTTCTGTTTAATTTGTCTTTTTTTGAAGAAGATAATTTTATTCAGGCAATACAATACCTTTAGGTGGCCTCCTGGACCAAGATCTCTACAGATAATGGGCTTGTTGCAAAACTACTGTGGTACTTTGTCATGTTTTTTTCTTCTAATTCCTCTCTCTCAACACATTGTCCAACCTCAAACATCAGCAAATAATAGATTTTCCTTTTTATGTAAAATGGATGAGAAGCAATGAATAAAAATAAAATGCAGGGAATGGAGAGATGCAGAAAGACCAAAAGGAAAAGCAATAATAGGAGGCCAGTGAACGCAGCCAGTTTAGAGCCAAGCCAAAGGGTCAGTGGGTTCCTACAGACCAGAGCTCGGTACAGACACGAGAGAGAGAGCGAGCAGAGGAGGGATGTTGATAAACAAAATCCTCTCATTTGGACCAGTCCTGGGACTTTGGCCTCCCTCAGCTCCACAAACCCAGAACAAACAGGGTCAGTGTAACATGTCACTTATAATGTAAAAATCCTCACTATCTCATTATTCATACGTGAGACTTGTGTTTAGTGTTGATTTCCCTTTGTTTAAAGTTTCTACTTTATTGTTGTTCTAATTTTTTGAAATCTTCTTATGAACAGACAAGAGTTTTGAGGTTTATTCTTTGACGCTAACTTCCTTATTAGAGTCACATGATGTTACTCATTATTGCTTTACACAGGTTTGGTTTTGAGACCTGGAGTCGTCCTACAGTATCTTCAGGACAGCATCCCTGGGCCTTGTACTATGAAGCTGGATTAGGAGGGCAGCAGGGTAACTTCAGAGTTAAACCTGTGGTTCAAGCTTGTTCACTTTCTATCGAGGTAGATCTTTGTGGAAACTTATGCTGAATGTCTAGCCTCCAAAGCAGGTTAAGAGCCAGGTTGGCATCAGAGACAAGAATGAGCTGCTGGTGTGAAGGAGAAGGAGAAACGCTGGAGAGTGAAAAAGTCTCTGTGATCTCATATTACGGTGTAACGTGTAGGTTTACATGTGTATATGAATCGACATCATGCTCAGAGTGGGTTTAATTGTTTGCATTATGTGACCCGCTGTTTAATGTGTAATTGTTTTTAACACAAAATCAAACACTGCTGCCTGGTTGATTTTTAGCAACTACTGTAGGTGTTTATGTGCCAGGAAAGCCAATGGTGCTTTTCATTTTGCAAAGTTTAGTGTAGTTTTGTGTTTGCTGTGAATGTGCTCACAGTTCCACAAAGAAACCCGGCACTTGATAAACCGCTTTGTGATACCACTTATCCAAACCAGGATTATTAGGGTTTGTCTAACCGATTAGGAGACACAAAGTTGGGGTAGGTTTAATAAGCTTCATAGAACAAGGCCCAGGTGTGAGTCAAGCATGTGCTTCCCCCTTCCTAGTTTATTGTCCTTGTCTGCGATTCACAGAGTAACAGAAAGCGGAAAGTCAGAAAGACTGGAGAAATGTGGAGCTTTAAAAGGTGTGTCGAGACCAACTTTCAGACAGTCTACAAAATCAGCAGCCGCTACATGTTTTGTTTTTATTAAGAGGGAGTATCAGAGGAGACCGCTGGTAATGTGAACCCTCAACTGCAGCCAGAACAATTTTACAGCTCAGCAGCTGATTGTGATGATCATCAGCCGCTGGTGTGTAAACGAGACCGTGGCTTATGCCCAGAGTCTACAAGCCGTATAAACACTATTATCTCAAGACAGTCTTTAACTATCTTCTTTTCCTCTGCTTCAGTTGTACGCAGACACTCAACCACTTGGATTAGAACCACCAAGTGTGTGTTTTTTTTTTTTGACAAGGAAGCAGCTGCTCGTCGTACCTTACACTCTCCGTTAACGCACACGTCCAGAGAGTCATCGCGACAAGGCGTGCCGTCCACCACAGCCGGAGCGCGCTCAGTGTAAAAGTTGTATCCTTCGGCCAGACAGTTGAGAGAGCAGGCCTTCATTCCACCTGGACACACAAATTAAAACTATAAATTTACCCATTGAGCAGTCATTTCTTTTTAATACATACAATCATACAATGAGATATAATGGTTAATGTATTTGTTATGTTTCTAGCTAGTACCACTTTCTGAGGTTTATACTCTTATTCTCTCTCTCTTAAAACTCTCTTATTATATTTGCTACAACCAGCCAGAGTTTGAATTCACTGTTACAAACCTACCTCTTTGCACTGCCTTTTAATACAATGTACATTTAGTTATTGTCTTAGTATCTTCTTTTTATTTATTATTATAGTATATTTTTGAGCCTGTACAGCACTTTGGGAAGCAGTGACTAAATGTGCTTTAAAAATAAACCAGGACCCTTGACCTATATTTCTACAGACAGTGGGTGTTGTTTGTCAGGTGTAAAGAGCACTTTGATGTACCTTTGTAGTGATAATTAGTCTATATCCACTGGTTCATATTTACTTAGTCACTGCTGCCTCACTATACAACAAATCAAAAGTCTGGATATGCACACTATTACCTTGAACGAGTGACTGTGGTTACTGTCTTAATATGTGATCTGTCTTGTTGTATATTGAGTGCATTGGGTTGTAACTCCTCAAAAAAAAAATAAACAACAGACAGTGAATTATTGTCACAAATGTTCATTAAAGTGCCTCCGAGCTCTAAAACTGTAAATAATCAATTAGCAAAGACATTTTTCCACTGTGTCATTTCAGGTCAATACTTTTATTCTATTAAATCTAAATTCTTCCAGACCAAACCAATGGCTTAAGGCTTCAGTGATGATGTACTTCGTAGCATTGACAGAGTTACAGTTTGTGGCTGAGACAAACGGTAAAGGCATGTTTTCGATCAGCCGTCTGTCAAATAAGGCAAAAATGCCAAAATAATCTTAATAAATCCTCAGTTTACGGGCATCTTTTCCCAAATGTAGCACACTTCCAGTTCATATGAGCTCAGAGAGGATCTTTTCTCAGGGAATGTCATGGAAAAAGCCCAGCATACCTCTGCGGCATCTTTCCAACAGCGGATATTTTATTAGCCTGCAGCTCGTGGCCAGTTTCCTCCTCAGACTGATGCAAGTGTCCCCAACGCCAAAGACTCAACTGGGGTTAATAAAAAAACTTTTAAGAGATCTATTAAAAACTGCAGCAAAAAGCACCAGAGATTAGTTAGACAGGTTTGTAATGTTTAGGGCATGTACGGCTAGTTATGTAAAAAACTATAACGCACTGTACGATACTGACACGATACAATACGTAACCTCAGATATTTTGCCCTGTGCTATTAATGTGCAAGTCTTGTGCAAGATGTTTTGAGAGAAGAGCTGTGGAAGAAGTAATATTATTCATTCATTCATTCATTTTCTACCGCTTAGTCCCGTTAGGGGTCGCGGGTGACTGGAGCCTATCCCAGCAGCTTTGGGCCTGGACAGTGGTTAGTCGCAGGGCTGACATTTGGAGACAGACAACCATTCTCTCTCACATTCATTCACCAGGGACACTTTAGAGTTGCCAATTAACCTGTACATGTGTTTGGACGGTGGGGGGAACCGGAGTACCCGGAGTGAACCCACAGTAACACGGAGAGGACATGCAGACTTTTTTAATTATATAAGAACAAATTAAGTACGTAACATAAACCCATTAAAGTGTTGCAGTGAGGCCAGTTTCTGCAATAGCTACTTTCAATAGCACAAAAATAAAATCGAATGTGTCATGAGAGAAAAAAAAAGGGCATAAAACTAAATATTTAGGTACTTATCACTGTATAACATAAGATTTTAACACTTTAAAATTTGCTGATTGGTCAAAAATGTAGAAAGTTATAAAGTTAACGTGTTAATTTAGGTTCAGGAGCCAAGCCTTGCCTTAAGTACACCTCAACCACACATCTAATTTTCCCAGAAACCTGGCAAACTCGCCCAACACGGTTTATCTCTGTTCTCTTGACCCCACCCTCCCAGTCCTCATTCATTTTCTCCTTACCTATTCTCTTTCCCATAACCTGACCCATACTCAACTCAAGGAAAACTACTCTCACACTCTCATCCAACCTGGAATCATCACCACGCTTCCTCCTCCATCAACTCATCATAAACATTTCAAATATACATATTTGTTAACTTTAACACTGTATACAGCTGTGGTGTGGTCCTTGTTAGTTAACGTCTTAAAGTCAATTGGTCAGAGCAGGATTTTTAACAATAGTTATTGAGATATTGCCATGTTTTAGAGCCAATATTTTTATACATACTGTCTCTAGAATTTCTTGAGTGTTGAGTTGTGTTTTGTGTCCTGTAATTTATTGTTAATGGAGAAGTGCACCTTCAAAATTGGTGCATGTATACATTTCACTTTCTGTTCCCTGCCTTGTCCGGCCGTTACAAGCACGGACACAACTGTGTGTGGTGTTTTTCCAGCCAAACTGTATCATTCATTCTCATGGAGCTCCCTGTTGGAGTGGCTGCTGACATCAGTTTGGGCCCTGTTTGTTTGTCCTGGCAAAGCTCAGGGCAGGTACAGCGTGTGCCGGGACGGAGCAGCAGCAGCAGAGAGACCAATCGACGGTGCATGTGCAATAGACAATAAAGTGGTTTGACTCCCATGGTGCCTATCTTTGACAGGGCAGGGTTTGGGACTATGTGTCAGTTGTATTATAACTTCCAGGGTGTGGAGTAAGAAGTGTAAACAGTTATGTGGACTGGACAAAACTGTTAGAGTGTATGGAGAAAATGGTTTGTCATAGATTTCTTAATACTATCTTTTTAAGTAAGAAAAGAATGGTTAATCACATAATGACATGTAAAAAGAATGATCTGAGATAAAAAATAAAAAAAACTCAGTATCTGGCGTCAGAACTTAGGTGTGAATGTGTGAAAGGTGCTCACATAAAAGTGGGTTTGCTCTTATTTAAACAAGGAGTACTTCAACTTTCTGACTGAAAAAGGCACTGCTCGAACACTTGTTACATCTGCTCACAGCAAAACTAACCCCCCCCAAAAAAACCATACAGAAACTGCAGGAGTTGATCTGTCCAAGCTCTCAACTTTTTGAGGTAATAATTTGAGATTTTGATGAATCTGAGACAGTAAACTGTAATATGAACCTATTATGTTAAAGTACTACACAGTTTAGTGAAATTATAGAAAAGCTGGTCACATTCAATGCCCAATAGCTTTGCACAGGGTAATATCTCTATCTTTGCTCTAATACTGTCTGTAAGACCTGAAAAGTGAACGATTTGCTCCAGAATTTCATCTTTATTTTAGTACATTATGTTGTATCATGAAAATGATATAAACTGTCTTTGAAGCATCGCTTAATGTTACATTAAAGTTAGTTATTGCTGTTGAATATCAATAAAACTGCAAGAAAAATGATGATTTCTGCAGCCTTTCTGTGGAGATATATGATCAAAATGTCTGAGAGCGTTGTGTGTCTGCAAGAAATGTGATTGGCTTGTGGCGTTTGAAGGCGGGGCTTAGTGATAGGTCAAGTTTAAAATAAGTTAAAGAGGGAGGTTTTAAGAAAGAATAAAATAAAACAGAGAAGTTGTTGAAGGGGATAGAGTGGAAAAGATAATTTGAGGTGAGAGGGGGCTGAAGAGGACAGGGGAAGGGTGGGATCCCGTCTTGACTCGGGGCAGGGTCTGTGGCACAGTTCCTATTTTAACAGCTGCAAGGGATTTCCATTGTAGAATGAGTTGAGTTGATGAAAGGAGCACTTGTTGCCTGAAGTCGGATTAGGCGGGACGGCCCGTCTCTGTAAGTCATTATGTTATTGGAGAGCGAGATTAAAGTCAGTTATGTCGTTGAAACTATTTATCTTTCACGTCGTCCAGTGTACAGCTCATCAGGAGCAAAGAATTCTTTTTTTGCAAAGCATTGTGGGAAGTATGGCTCTCATCTGTGGGACAGACCCCGCAACCAAATTCTTGTTTTCATGACTTCTGTTTGTCTGCTGCCATTAGCTCCTGGTTTACAGCTCTATCTTTCTCTTCTTTTGTTGATAATAATGACAAAGACAATTAATGAAACTAATAAAACAGTGCAGATGCCTACTGTCTACATTTATGTCTGATTTAATTCAAGAGCATGTTTCTTCTACAAACCTATAATGACCAAAATATCTGTGGGTTAGATTTTTTTTTGAAAGTCTTTATTGTCAGTGTCTGACAAAGAGGACTCTGGATTTTAATGAAAGCGGTCCAAGTCCACAGTTCATTTACTTATTTATTAACTCATTTCTGGTTAATGTTAACTCCTTTCTTCTCTTTCTTTACTTTGTCTTGGGCTTAACTTTAATTATACCATGGTTTGACTGAATACTCTTCTTTGATTGGATGACAAAAGATCAACTTAACTGTATTGGTGGCATGGGCATGAGCGTGTAAAAGGACACATCTATCCTTCATGTCAGGTGGTTCTTCATTTCTATTCAATTAAAACCATGTAGCCCACATCTCCTCATTTAATAACACTTCTGAGACCAGAGCTCACCTCCTCTGTAAGGCTTCCAGGTGTAAAACTTTCCCCGAAAAGGCACACTGTCAAAGTCCGAGCACTGAATGGCTCTGAAGTCCTGTGAACCTGGAGGGCACTCCTGTAATGCACAAAACAGGTTCAACACAACTGTATTTATCTTAACGAGTCTTGACTTAATGTGAAAAAAAAAACAGCAGCACTTACATCAATGTTGCAGGATCTAAAGCGTTTTCTTTCTCCGAGGCAATACTTTCCACCAATGGTTGGCCTAAAACCAAACACTCAAAATCAATCCCATCTGACAATAATTTAACTAAAACAAACCTCCATCACTTCTGATCTTTGTTTTTAAGTTTTTTGCAGCAACACCTATGCAATAAAACATCTGAAAGTCAGCTAAAAGTTGAACAAATATACCAAACTAAACAAGCAAATAAATACAAATATAAGGAACAGGGTTATATCGTCACATTTTGTTGTAATAAAGCAGCTTTCGTACCTGGGACTGTCACAGTGTCTGTTGGAAGAGGACACTCCGCCTCCACAGGTCCGACTGCACTCCTCCCATGGGGTCCACACCCCCCAGCCCCCATCCACACCCTCGGGACGGGTGCCGTAAGCCACGCAAACTCTCTTGTAGCACCACTGGACAAAACAAATACAACTATAACACAACTATAAACTTCTGTTATGTATAGTCTTGGATTATTGTCAAAATCTTAAGTGCACTCTCCAGGCCACTGTATTGGAAGTGTGTACAGCGTGGATCAGTTCATTTAATTTGAGCCTATTGTTCTTTGTTCTGTTTTTGCTTCCACCTTTCTATATACTGCACTGTTTAGACATAGTTTACAGTAAATTAAGATGATAAAACATAAATAATGCTCATTCAAAAGGCTCAAACATAAGTCTCCTTCAAAATAAGTCACTAACAAATCGGATGAATCTGGCTCTGAAATGTGTCTTTATAAATGTATGGGAATTATTAGGTATTTGTATTTGCATTTAGTAAAAAAGAGTACTCAAGTGATGGTGGCAGGACATCCCTACACACCATGAAAGTATCTGAATCATGCTGTAGAGATTTATTGTTTGCTTTGAGCGCTAAAGTAATATCATGACCTTAAAGTCTCAGAACTAATTTCATAAATAGTCATATTCACCCCCTTCTCAATGGTGTTGGTCTGACAGATGGTTCCCTCTGCTGCAGGAATGCTGCTGGTGATGCAACGGTTGCTCTTGCTCATGCACCACAGCTCACTGCAGACTTCCTGTGAGTTTCAGACACAAACAAAAAAAAAAAAAAACAATGGATCTTAGTCTTGTTTAAAAGAGAGGCAGTCCTTTCTGTGGCACAGGCTTTGAAAACAGATGAGATACCGTTCCTTCTACTCCTCATCCAACAATGTCTATGACACATTGGCAGTTTTATTGTGTACATGTGCTCTGACCACACAGTTTTGACAAGAACGAGTCTATAAAGCAGTCTGCTCGTCCAGATCCAGCTCGCTCTAAAGCTGCTGCTTTAAAAATGACCTGGTCTGGCCTTAACGCTATTGAGGAAGGTATGGCAGGACTTTTTCCTCTCAATTTGAATGCACCAACTTCTGGATGTAAATAAACATTACTATACAGACTATTGACAAATATTCAAATTATGTAAAGGGCTTTTCTGGCGTTTCTGTAGGTTTTATTATGGCTCTGCTTTAAATCTTAGGTCAGTGTCCAAAGTCCGGCCCAGGGGCCAATCACGGCATAAGGTGAGATTTTATGTGGCCCTAAGTTTCTGTGATAAAATGTAACCTGTTCAAATCCAACTAAACCTGTTTGAATCTATCTAATACCCGTTCTAAATCCAACTGAAACATCTGGAATAAGAATAAAACAGAACTTTTAGCCACTAGTTAGCGTAGACCCATCAGACTGTCTGAGTTGTTTGTTTTCTAGAGGAAATTATTCAAAACTGGCAAATTAGGAAAAAATAAACATGTCTTCTGAAACAGTAGGGTCATTTTAGTGCATTTTGTTCAAATACAACTCAGCTAGGGTCCAGTGTGTCGGCCTATTTCTGCTGCCTCTGTTTGATCTGCTGAGCTCACCGCGTCGGTGGCATGGAGTTATATATCATTTATATCAGAGTTTTCTGTCCAGCTGAGGGGACTGTGTCAGTGAAATAGGTATAATTCTACCAAGCGCGTGTCAAAGAACCATTAAATCAATACCAGAATGTATATTTTTGGACTTTAAAGTTACATAATGCTACTTAAAGTGTAGGAATTATAGATAAATTACTTACTGCATATTTACACTGTCGAGATCTGACACCGTACTGGAAGCGGCACTGTTCATCTGCGTCGTAGGCCTGTCCCGGGGCAGTGGTGGGGTACGTAAACTCCTGCTTTGGGGGCACGTTGTTGAGACAGGAGCCCATACCAGAACTAAAAACATTACAAATACAAGGTTAAAGAGTCTGTTACAAATAGTATAGTAGCAGTACCTACAGTGTACATTAATTTATATTCATATTAAACTCAAGAGCGTGTTTCTTCTCCAAACCTCGAATTACCAAAATAACTGTGGTCCAGATTTGTGACTCACTCCAGAAAGCTCGTGATGTAATCCCGACTACAGGCCGACCAGATGAACGGGTTGGTCTTCATGGTGATATGGTCCGCCATGAGTTTGGCCGTCTCTTGACTCCGGGGCCCACAGGTGTTCCCGATCCCGTCATGGTTCATCCCAAACCTACGGCCAATGAGAACTCTGGATAAGTGAAGAGGTTTTAAAGCTACAACTAACGTTACTGCCAAAGCATTTCCATGCATCAGAAATGCTTCAATGGGTAAATCTTAATGCTTTATATTAACAGACACAGGGTTAGTTTTCCTTTATGAATAAGTATTTAAACTTTCCTCACTTGTAAGTCGCTTTGGATAAAAGCGTCTGCTAAATGACTAAATGTAAATGTCAACTTGATGACGCTATGTGGAGCTTGGAAAAGATAGTAACCCTGGAGATATGTACTTCACGATTTACACAAAAGTGAACTACAGGTAATTCTTTTCATTTTAATTGACAAGGAGCACATTCAGAGAGTGCTTTTTTCTCATGTGAGTTCCAAAACAGCACAGTCTTTATTGAATTCAGTCATTTCAAATCAGATTGTGGCCTTTTCCAAATATGGTCATAATTCTTTGCAGTTGTTGCTACCAGAAAGCAGGCCTCATGCGTGTGACTCAAAAATACCATTTCTAAAATAAAATCCCAACAAACCAAACTTTTCTTACAATGTCTCTGCACAAAAACAGACATTATAAGATTGAAACTTATTCGATTTGTGATGTGTGTGTTATATTGTATGTGTCTTTGTATTTGTCAAACAGAAGTCCTATGAAGCCTTTAACAATACAGCAAATACATTTGTTGTATTTGCTGTATTGTATTGCAAATTCATTATAAAAAGCTTACGAGTTTTAAAAGACACAGATGGGTTTTTATTTCATATAATCTTTCCGAACCTGAATCCTGTTGTTATTTACAGTTTTTTTCTTGTATCTTGCTGATGGACAGTGATAACAGCCGCAGTAGCAGTGTTTGAGAAAGAATTATAAATGTTGTGGAAGCGTCTCTGAGTCATCGCTGTCACAGACTGACTCGTCTTTTTCATGTGGGTACATCCCACCACAAACAGGCCTGCTGTTAATCTAACGCTGCTCTGTGAAGTCTGAACGATTAGAAACAACTGTGGATGGGTTTGAGACGAGGGAGCTTTGTATTAGTGTTTGCAGTACTGTGGGCCAGTCTGAAACTTATTTTTATATTGGTCTTTGAGGTTGAGACAAGACCAAAACTGACTTATGTAAAGTTCAAATGCAACCAAGTAAATTGCTCATTTCTAACACAAGCCAACAGAGCAACTGGACTTGTACAGTGGGAATTGTTTTTATTTTATATATTTATTTTTTGTAAACAAAAGGCTAGAGCGAGAAGGAATAACTTAGAGCAAACTGACCCAAGCTGCAGGTTAAACTCGAATGCCTGTTGTTATGTGGTAAGCAGGAGCGCCCCCAGTATTGTAACATAATTAGCATCATTTAGCATCTCTTCATTGGCTCCTGGTGTGGTTTCAAGTTGCTTTTAAGATCCTTTGTTATTTTTTTTAAATGTCTTAATGGTCTTGCCCCAACCTATCTGTGCGACCTGCTCCAGACATACACTCCCTCACATTCTCTCAGGTCAGCAGAGGTGAACCTGTTTTTTAAGCAGTTGCCCCCAAACTATGAAATGAGCTGCCGCTGCACACAAGACAAATTCACTTTCTGTTTTTAAATCACTTCTTAAAACTCTTTTTTTTTTTACTCTTTGGCTTTCATGTCAGTTTGAGAAGTTGGCCTTTATTGCTACAGTATTTTACCCTTGTTTTATGATGTTTGGTTTTGAATTGGATTAGATCTACCAACACTTTTTCTACTTTCTCCCACTTCTGTCTCTGTCTAAGTATCACAGTGATTGTCCAGGTTGTACCCCGCCTCATGCACAAAGCTGCTGGGCTTGGCTCTAGCCCCCTTCGACCAGTAACAAGCTTTAGAACATGAATGAATAAATTAAAAAAACATACTTATTGAACGTATACAATTTTTAGTCTTTCATCCAAAGGTCACTTTAACAGAAAATATACATAATCTGGATTAACCTGTTTGACAGAGAATCTTCCACAGACATCCTCCACATACAGTATCATGCATGTGTCTTGACTTGATCTTAGTCCTTAACAGTCTTGACTTAGTCTTTGTGCAATGTGGTTTTTGACATGACATAGTCTTGCTCTCCGTGAGCGCTCACAGTGTTGAGTAGATAATGGAGTTTTCAGGTCTGGGTCCTTGAACAAACCTGTGTTACTCATTACCGAGACAAGACCCCAATGGATTAAACATCTGTCTGGAGCAGAAAACCCTCTTTTTTTTTAATCTGAAGGTTTCCCTAAAGTAAACCAAAGTGCTGATTGTGTTGATTTAATGAATTCATGACAGAAGTATACCATGCGTGAAGATAAAATTACAAGTTGCTAAGTGATGCCGGTCAGCTTCACCAAGCCAATGAGTTCAACACACGTTCCAAGTCAGCTGAGGTGTCCTAATATAGAAAAAAGTATGTTACCAGAACCATGTGTAACTAATTTTACTGACATATAAATAGTGAAAGAAAACATACAGCTATTATCACTTAGTGAATGGAAATGACTCACGCTGCTGGAGTTTACTTGAACTCGCTCTCTCTCGGGATGTGGAAATGTAATCTAGGGACGGGCTTTCTCTGAACGAAGGAAAAGATCCGACCAAACCCAAGAGGAAAAAAAGACTCCTCAGCAGTTTCTGTAGGGATTGTGTACTGTGTGTTTCTAGTCTGGTGGGCTTTGAGCTCACAGTTGTCGTTACATAGAAACAGCTCTTAAACACTACAGGTAGTCATCATCCTGCAGTTTTAAACATATTTTGGGGCCTTACATTAACGTTTTTTTTTTTGTCTAAATGATAAAACAAATTAAAGGTGTTCCTGGAAATTAGGGAAAACTATTACAAAGCAGAAGCTACCACTAACCACTGTAAAAAGCATTATAAATCATTTTAACTAGGGTGCTATCATATATAAATATGATTTAACCTCTACATCAGAGGCTTTTTAAACCTGACCTTCTTGTGCCTTTTTTAACAGTTAACTGGTTTGTTTTTCAGTAGATAGAGACAGAACAAAAACAAGACCATGGCTTTTAGGGACTGACCAATACTGGTTAGAAATGTGAAGAGAGACTGGGGAACACTTCTGAAATTCCACAAATCCTGTTTCACTCTAAATACAAAGTCACTGCTGGTTTGCTTTAAAGGAAGAGATTAAGGGAAGACTAAGCTCTTTTCTTCAGTTGTGACCAGCATTGTAAATACTTTAAATACTTAAGCTTTACACGTGTGCTTTTATTTCTGTGTTCCTTACGTGTGCCCTATCTCGTGTGCGATGGTGAAAGCAGTTCCCAGGCCAATGTCCTCGTTGATGCTGCAGCTTCTCTCCGGCTCACACATCCCCCCAACAGGAGCCAGACCTAATCAAATACACACATATATAACGATTCATATAATCCTTGCTAAACCTTACTGAAATTTTACTCAAACAATGAATTTGCATTACCTAGAGTCTCACAGGGCTTGTTTTTCTGAATGCAGATGTCGTACCTGTGACAGAAACACATATAAAACAGGCTGTTTACAATGGAAACCTTCAGTGTAATGTCTGCCAACAAATATATCTCCATTAAAGACGTGAAGTCTACCATGTAACTGCACTTATTTATGAATCAAACAAACACAGTCATGCAGAGTATACTCAGATGTCGACAGATGCAAACTCAAACTTAGACTTTATGGACAGCCTCGGGACCACAGTGATAGCGGACAGATATAGTTCTACAAGAACAATAGCCGGAAATCACGGACAGTCACTGTGGTGTCGTCTGTCTGGACAGCTTCCACCCTCTTGTTTGATAAACGCAGTCGTAAAACCGAGCTGTTCTCACCAAACCACGTCTAAAAACAGAGATGCCATTTATCTGTCCGTGCCTTCACTCGTTCATCTCTCTTCACCGTTTTAATCTTAACACGATCATAGTGCTTGATAAACGCTCAGGGAAAGTGTTTGTGGGTCACATTGTAATGACTGTCACCGAACTGTGGTCTTGTTTGCACATTCCTCACTCAATAGTATCAGCGTCCGGTTTTACACTGGTTCTGTTTTCCAGCAGCAGCCTCAGTTCAAGTTGTAGACTGTGGGAAATTAAAGACAATTAGACACAAACTCCAGCTGTGACTGTGATTACAATTAGCCTTTATGGTGGTTTAAGAAGAAAGGATATAAATGTGTCAAAACTGTTTAAACAAGTGATGTCCCACGAGAACTCACAAAGGAGTACTCGTAAAAAACGCAACTGTAAATCTGTCAATACACTGTAAATATTCCTTACTGAACCTTTAATGATTACTGTTTGCCTTGTCTAGTGCAATACGCCCTGTAACTATCTCGGACTGGCTGAGTACAAACCTATGAGGAGATAGACTGGGAATCTACAGCTTCAGTTTCGAGGAAGCGCTGTGTTAACCTTGATTTGACAGAGAAATACTTTTAGAGACCATTAATTTGATTTGATGGCTCTTTTATGTCAAACTGTATGATTGTGTTTGGTGATTTATCCTTTTAACCTGAGCACAAACGGGTAATACATTGTTTAGATAAAGTATTAAAGCATTTTTGTAATTATCTTTTTGTTTGGAGAAGGCACATTCACACAATACAAAGTTATATTGTGAGGAAATGTATAAACAGAGACTTGGTTTTACAGTCTCGTTATCAACAAACTTAGGCTTTTTTCTTTTGTACACATCTTAAAATTGATTAATTAATAACTACGCATTAAAAGTAAAAAAGATACTTTCTACTCTTACAAAAGCATTACGAAAGATAAAGAAGAGAGAAGACGGCCTGCCTCTTTAGCCGCAGCTGGAAAGCCCTTGTAACCTAGGAATGCATGTGGTGACATAACTAGTAATCGTCTCGTCCCGCAGTTCCTCGTTTCTGAACCGATTGTGTTTGTTTCTGGGCGACATGCCATTTTTAGACCAGGAAACCCGTCGACCAAAACAGAGGCTACTCTAAAGATCTGGTGCTGACCTCAACCACATTCAGCCGCAGAGTAAGAATAACATCCCTAATACTGGTCACTCCTCAAGATGCTAGCGTTTATGTTTTTCTTTGGCAGATGATTGATGCTTTTAGTGGGTTCATTTTGGCAGTGTTCGTTTTACAAGAAGGATATGGCTCATAAATCATGGTTCACCTGTCAGATCACTGTAAGGTCAATATTTATATGGAGCCTGCAGCACTTTCTGTGATGTAACATTAACAGAAGGCAACCAACTAATAATCTTTGCATGATAAAAGATTTGTACTTTTTCAATAACATGTAAGGTTTACAGTGTTCACACGCTCTTGAAAAAATTATTTTCAAGACATTGTCATGACTTTTCTATTTCTCTATTCATATATTGCTCTATATTACAGATTAAACTACAGCAGCCTCAGTAGGTCAAAACTCACAAAGCAAAATGTACACAAACGTCTTCAGCAGGTACAGTGAAAAAATTAATGAAAAGAAAATGAATCATTCTTCTCATCTTCTTCCGCTTAGTCCTGTTAGGTGTTGCATGTGACTGGAGCCTATCCCAGCAACACCTGGACAATGACTGACACTGACAGACCATTTAAAAGCTTGTCAACATGGTGAAATATAGAATCATTAATGATACATCTCACATCCTGTCCCGAGTGCTTCCCTCTGGTAGGAGCTACAGAAACACTAGATGCAAAACCAACAGATTCAAAAACTTTGTCCCAACTACTCCCATGTCCATTTTTCTCCTAAACAAAAATAAAACCTTTTAGTACTAGTCACCTTTTCTCATGTTCATTGTATTTATTGTTGTTCTGTTTTGCAGCCACACTACACTTTAGCCCAGGACTAATTTCCCTCAGGGACAATAAAGTCGATTCTGATTCATTGACTATGGGTAATTTAGATTCACCTGAACGTGTCCTCGGGCGGTTTAAAGGCGATTTAAACTACTCTCACATGTGATCATTTTATAAAGTTGGGATTTTGGGGATTTGTTTCCTTAAAATTACAAGTTTACAATGTATCATACAAAAATCACTGCCAGATAAAATGTTGCTTATTTTCTGAAAAGCAACATTTGTTGATTCATTTTGACCAGTGTTTGTGATGTGTGCAAATATTAAGAAAACTGTCTTGGATTAGACAGACAATACATTTTCTTCTTAGATATTGTTCCTTTCCATGTTGGTCAGCATTTGTATTATATCAAGGAAAGTAAATGCAACATAAAGGACCAAGAAACAAGATAGAATGACGCTAAAACTGGGAGCTTGTAAAGGCTTTTTTCCAGTGTAACCTTCTGACCTGGTAATGAGCACAGCTGTGTCGTGGTGAGCAATCCCATTGTCTGGTATGGCATTCCCGTAGCTGTTCCGGTGCTGGATGGACTTCTGCCACTTACAGAAGCTGTCTAAAGACTTCCCGGCGTGGTGGTTGATCTCCAACGTCGGCTGGTGAAAACAGGAATAAAAACATACACTCACAACAGTGGCTTTACTATATTTTTGCACCATTAATAAAACTTCAATTCCAGTCCAATATTAACAGAGGCTAATACACGGGGTGGTGTTTTCTATTATTATAACCTCACAGTGAGGAGAAGGAGACTACTTTAGCCACAGCTGGAAAGACCTTGTAACCGAGGAATGCCTGCGGTGTCATAACTAGTAATTGTCCTGTCCCGCAGTTTCTCGTCGTTTCTGGACCCACTCCTGGACGGTTTTCACTTTAAAAGGGTAGCTGTGCCATTTTCAGACCAGGAAACCAATGATAGACTACTTTCAATCTTGTGCCAACTTCACTGAGCCAGCACTAATATTAGCTAATGACACTAACATATAGATTTCTTTACGCCACATGACATCCAAGTGGTAATTTACAGCCATAAATTGTCTGTCTCTTTTCTCTTATTAGACAGCTATAAGGAAACCCCAAAGCCACACTGTAATACCCCTTCAACTCACTCTGCTTCATCTGTCACATCACTAAAAGTTCAAAATTACACTGGAGCCGGGCCGCACTGTCTGCCCACATGCCGTTAATAGTGAGCTAATAAGGTCAGTGTCAAGGCTTGGGCATCTCCTGTTCGCTTTTGGGAAGGTCATGCACTTTCAATAAGTTGAACCTGAGGCTTGTGGTTGGATGTGGATTTTTTCCCATAGAACCGTTTCCTAAATCTGTTCACTTGATTTCATTCAAGTAGAGGTAAAAGGCAGGTTACTACTACAGTATATAGATTTTTTTTTTATGCTTGCCGGAGTCAGGAGTATGATCCTAAACACCCATAGTGGATGCAAAAATCGTTGTCTAAGTCCCTTTTCATTTGAATATTGTTGAAATTGCATCGCCTCATGCTTTCTGCAACTGAGCATGACACTGGACCAAACAGCTTCTCTTAGCTCTCTCACATTGGCCCCGTGCTCAGAGTCTGTTCTAGCTCTGGTTTGGTTCTAGAGACAGAACTTTGGAGCTCTAAGTTGAAAAAGCTTGTGTTCACACCAGTTTTAACTTTCAACAGCTGTACTTAAAGACAGGTACAGAAGCTGTAACTGAAGGCACAGCGGATGTAAACAGTCGGGAACAATAAGCTTTTCTCTCATCTATGTATTATTTTTGTCTAACAATGCAACTATGCACTATAAATAATAAGAGGAAGGCCACAATGTATATAAAAAAGTCTAGTTTGTAATATTAGCAAATGAGTCAGGAGCAGAAAGTACAAAACCTATTTGCAGTTTTCTAATAAATATAACTTACCAACTGTTAACAAAATCTAAATATTACATCAAGTTGCTATAATGACTTTGAACTGTGGGAGACAAGTCAGACAGAGGCTGATAAAGGATGATGCTGTTATTTACATTTAAAGTGTCTCACTCATTTGTTGATGTGGCTAAATAAATAGCCCAGTAACGCTATAGCAAATTAGCCTGGTTCTACCAGACTCTCGTACATTTCATTTGTACAGAGAGTCTGGCCTCGCTCCATTGACAAGCGTTTACTTCCTTGTATGCGGGAACTCTGTTGAAGTTTAAAACTATTGGATCTGCCCAGAGTCACTCAGGATCTGCCATAGCCAATCGCTAACGTCGATCTAACGCAAACTGACTCACTACATCAACGTCATCGTTCTCAGCCACTCCCTCTGTTCCCTGATTGGTCCTACAAAAAATTGATTTCTGGAAACCTAAGAATATACAGCAATCCCAGACGTAGTACTGAAGCGAAATGAAATTGAGCGGAAGTACGTAGGAGGGCGGAGCCAGGCTAATAGCAAATATGAAACAACTAACATTTGCTTATGAGTTTACAGCATGCTGTCATACAAATAGAAAATGTGGTAGAAACAGCAACAACAATAATATAATGTCATCGATCACAACTAACATTATCATGTGAACTCACTGCTGATAGCTTCATTAATGACTCACTGTATAAATAACGCAGACCCGGTGATGTTTTCTAAAAGGCTGTTTTTGGATCAATGCATTGGTCAGAGAAGTCACTGTTCCCTCCGTCACAAAGCTGCTCTGTCTCAAAGGCACAACACTGCTCTCATTCACTGACATTTTAAACATTTCCCCGTCCGTCTCTTCCTCCGTCTCCTTACATCCTCCAGTGTACCCTTTCATTTCGGCTGACGGCCATTTACTCCGTCCAACCGGGAGAGCGCCGGGAAAGAATTTAAAGCCAATAATTTGACACAAACAAGGAGCTCTTACAGCGACGTGATTGGAGCCTGGACACAGAGACTTACAGTACAGGAAAGAGGAGGAATCTGTGCAGTTCAAAGGTGCACTTACCTGGTCCTCCATCAGCAGAATGAGCCGCGTCACCACAATGTTGACTGCGTTGCCCAGGCTTGAGTCCTGGAACAGTTTGGCAACCTGACCTCCAAGGAAACAAGAAAAGACCAGTCTTAAAAACAGCTGAGGACACATTGGACTGACACAATTTAGACATATATATTAATAAGAAACACATTCACATTAATTACAAGTTTTGTATGTGTTAGTGTTAGTTTTTGTAGAGAAGACCAACACATTCAACTAGATAAAGTCATGACCAATAACAGAGTGTACCAAGAACAAGACCAAGTCAAGAACAAGACCATTTTATGATCCACGGGAAGAGATTTCAGGAAACAGATACGTAAGTGAAACTCTACATGTCCAGTTTGACCTGAGACAAACACAGCTAAGTTTCCTAAAGCTTGCTGAAGTACAGCATGGATGGGTTAAAAGTAGAAAATATCAGGTTCTTTCTTAGTTCCTTTTAGAAAAAATATGTTTTTGATCCAATCACAATAATGATGTAATCAATAAATCTGTTTCAGTCTTGGCTGTTCTTTCTTTGACATCAAAATATTTTCATTAGTTTGTAATCTTTGCGTTTGTATATCTTGATAACTTTTTTTTTTTTTTAATCCAACAAGAACAGACACACTGAGCACTACTGGAGAAGAAGTGCACCCATGTTTCTCTTTGAACACAATCTTGCATGAAGGCTTCAGAACCAGGTTGAAATTGTTTTCTAAATCTTTAAGTGAACTCATCATCTAACCTACGGATTTCTACTAGGTTTGTTCATGGACAACAGCGTGTCCCGTAAGGGCTGAAAGCTGGAAAGATGTGGTGTAATCTGTAGTTACCAACAAACACTGTGCCCAAAACTACACCTGTAAACACTTAAGCCCTTTGTAAAGTGGCCTCAGTTCTTCAGTTGTGATCCACAAAAACTGTAAAAATTCTCTATGACGAAGGGCTGCAGCAACAGAGTCTTGAAAGAGGTGTAAAGAGGCCCATTACAAGTGTTAATGATTGTTATAAGACTTAACACACTGACAGTAATAAAAAAGCCAGAGTTAAAAACCACTACCAGTGCTTAAACTCTGCTAGACACTTGTCATTACGGTGTCTGGCTGACATTACTCTGCAGCCACAGAGACACACTCAGGATACAACCTGTTGTGTGACAATAGAGGCAAACCAACATTAAAACACATACCAAACGCATGTGTGTAACAGTTTAACGTGATTAACTGTGTGTGAAGTGATCCCCACTGACAGAAATAAGACCTACGTTGACATACAACCCCAAACTATCATGCAGATTCCCCCGGGGAGGAATAATGTGTTTAACACTTTGTTTTTATTTCTCTATACAACTAATTATTTCCAAAAAAATCAACACAAATTTTTCACTTTGACATATATTTGAATCACAACAGTATGATTAATTGGCACTAGTCACATTTATCAAATTAAAGCTGTTTTTTTTAATTGGCCTTATTCCTAAAACATTGAAATGACTTGCACCTTTTCAAACAGACTGTAGACTGTGTTCAGATTGAAGTCATATGTAGAGCGAGAGATTTTATACAGTTTATACATCAGGCTTAACATTATACCAAAGACATCTGTGCATTACATAACAGAGAAGCAAGTATAAGGCTGGGAAATTAACCAGAGTTACTATAGTATTACCCATTTAACGTGTTAATACCGAGCTGTACTGTAAAGTGCTACCCATTTTTCTTTAATTCTTTTGACATAAATATTTGGGCCAATCATCATTCTGAATGCTGAAACAGGAACAGAATTTTACCAGGTCCGTAAAAGGGCAGGGAACACATTTCTATTGAACGGTAGGTTGGTGTAGCCTGGGTTTCCATTTGTTTTCATCTCAAACAGGTTTATTTGTCTCAAGCCTTATTAGAACAACGTGTCTTTGGTGTTCCCTGTGTTCCCTGGATATAACATTGTTGATTTGTAATTTGCTTGATTGGCTCACATTACGTTGATAAAGGGTTTGAAGCAAAAACAGCACGTACAAAATAACTGCATTGAATGTGTTTTTTGTGTTGTAAAACTTACAATATTCATGACAGCCAGGATGTACTGCTCAATGTCCCTTCGACCATGGTAACCCACCATCATCTTATCTGCCACCACCAGTGTCTCCACGTAGCGATCGCGGCTCACAGAACGCTTTAGGGGCAGCTGGCCGCGACCGACGTGATGCGGCGGCGTCTTGAGAGTCCGCTGCCACCATGACGCTGCCTTCATCGGCTTCTCGTCTAAATTATACACAAATACAAATAATACAGTGAGGAGAAGTCACAGAGGGTAGAACAGTGGTGGCCATGTTTTTCTTTTTAAGTGAGGGTAAAGTTGATGAAAGTCTTTTAAGGTAGATCTGACACTTCTTACTCTTTTCACCTGGAGCTGAAACGCTTTTAAAAATAAAGGCTTTTTAGTTTTGTAACTGTCGAAGTGCCTTGAATTCTAACTCAAGTAGAAATCTCCTGCCACTTCTAAAGAGCACCTGACTGGTTTTACTCTACACAGATCCATGGAGTGCTCTCCATTGTTCTTTTGTACTGTGTGACTGTTCTTGAAATGGGCCAAACATAACTATAGCTCAGGACGCTAAAGGGTTTCTTGTCAACCACATGTATCGGCTGTAGTTAATAGAGCCTAAACTCAGAAAATAATCAAATGTGAGCCTTGTATAGTTGCACACATTTAAAGTCTACATAGCCTAGTCTACAGAGAATTATTGGTCATATTAAAGGGTTCCTGAAAAACCTAAGAGTAATCTGTTTCTTAAGTTGTTACTAAAAACACATTGAAGAAATACTGATGAAGTGCAAGAACCATTAAGATTAGATGACTTTAGAGACCAGTAAATTTGGATGCTTTTTATTTGTCAACAGATGGTTTTCTGAACATACTTTTGCTCTATTTCAGCAACGCCCTGCAGCACAGACTCGGTTGGTCACACCCACATCACACCACAGTTAACCATTACTGGTTTACTGACACTTTGAAAAGCACACATTCACGTTCTGGCCAAACTAAAAGGACCAGGATCATCTCCTTTCTCACCGATGACTCCGCAGGACTGGCCCTTGTACTGGTGTCGCAGAGAGGACCGCTTGTAAACCACATGGGGGCGCCCCTCTGCTCTCTCCCCCCTCTCCGTCCTGGTGTCATTGTCCGGTGATACAAGTGGCTCGATCAGATACTCCTCTCCTCCTGCGACAATCACCCCCTGCTGCAGAAAGACACAGACACAAGAATAGTATCATCACACGGCTTTGAACAAATATGAACATTATAATGCACTTATCCTTTTTGAAGCTGGTTAACACTGTATATGGAGAAAAAAAACTGAGGCAGAAATTAAGTCTGCAAAGGATCACGGTGTTGACAGGTCAGAAAACTGACAGCTGTGGAAAAGGCAGCCTCATAACAATTATGTATTTAGCGTTATTATATTCAGTGCCTTGTAAATGTTACTCATGCATTACTAGTGTTGTGCACATTGTAGGCTAGAATCATAGTTACATTTTATTATAAACTCAGCAGTATCCAATCAACGTTAAATATGTTAACAAATAAATCATCTGTGGCTTTGGACTTGACTTGGAAAATCAGGAGCAGAAGCAAAGCAGTAATAGCAGACAGGTTTTACCATCTCTCAGTGAATGAAAAGTATTTTGTATTTCCTGAAAATGTGATAGCAGAGATATTAGTCAGTGAGGGAAATGCTTTTGAAATAGATGAAAAATTATACACTAACAACAATCATAACAACAATCTCCTCAGATGCTGGTCTCTGTCTAAGTTGTCTGTCTCCATTCGATTCACTGTGGCACATTTCAAAGACTGTTTAATCCCATAATGAAGTTAGTGTTGCTCAGTAATTACATGTACAGTTTATTAACGGTTTGTGAACACGTCTAATCCTAATTCTCAGAAGTGTACACAATTGTTTTTGCAGGAGATGCTGTTTGTAGTGAGAGGATACACAGACACACACTGTGTGATGAACACAGGCAAAAGGCTTTGAGGCCAACAAACCAGTGCTGCACAATTAGGACTATCCAGTCAAGTGATTCAGAGGGGAACTCACTTTGATCTGAGTTTAGAGCATCAACACACTGCTGCCAGTCTGAGGTGATGTAATCTGAATGGGTTGTAATGAATTGCTCTTCTATTAAGCACAACAGTACGTGCTTTTTGGAGACTATTCACTTTCAAGTGCTTCCTTAATGTAGTAAAACAGTGATCTTACAACACAACAAAGCACTAACAACTGTTATACATTACTTATATTTGTCTCAAATAGATAGTGTAGTGTTTATCTGATTAGTGATTAAAGGAACAGACTGACAGTTAAACTAAGATCTCAAACAGAGGGAGCTTAAAATTTAGGTTTTTAAAATTACATAACCAGTGATGGTCCTGTTGCAAATGATGTACTGTAAGTGTTAGACAGCAGGTTTGGAGAAAAAGCAGCATAAACCATCTTAAACAAAATATATGCATATGTTTATGCTTCTCTTTGGGTAATACATTTAAAACTTTAATAAGTAGTATTTTTTTCCCTTTCGCATTATTTCATACTTCCTGTGGAATAGGTTTGCTCCTCTCAAAAGTGCAAAAAATTCAATCTTTTTCTACTTATAGGGTAGCCAAAGATGTTTCTGCTTTGTCAGTCTGTGTAATACATAAAGGTTCAAAAAGAGCTCTCAAGTGCTCAGTTATATATCTTTTACCACTAGAGGGAGTCATGAGTTCCTCTTCTCAAAGGTAAGAATGCAAAGGTATTCCCTGAGAAACTGTAAAAGTCATATGTTAGTCAGAGTTCTGCGTCAACCTGAGATTTCTGCTTTTTTTAATCCACGTTCACACACGATGCTGCCATCTGTTGTTGATAAAGGGAATGATGTCTAAAAATGTCAAGAGCACATATCATCCCTTTAAAGCAGCCCATCACTCATTTTCATGTGTGTTTGAAGAGACATGTGGTTGCCTCCTGTCACATGCTTCAGTTTTTAAAGCCTGGAAAAGATTCCAACAAAACTGAAAATACAATATGCTGAAAGGTTATTACAGAAATCTTTCATCACCTATTGTCACATTAAAGCAACTGTAATGGGTTATCTTTGTTGCAATGAATTCCCTGTCAAGTGCCTTTGTGAAAAAATATAGCAATACATGATCCAGGCTAAGCCACAACATGCTACAACAGCGTCTAGACTTTAAACTGATGCTGTCTGTGAGCCACAATTTCTTCACTTATAGAAAAAGAACAGTAACGAGTGCCTATACAATGATTGGTGTGAAAATAAGTGGCATTTAAATTACAATGTATACATCCTTCTCAGTCACTCAGTCTCAAAGCACTGTGTAGTAAAAGCATTTGGTGAAAGGAAAGCCTATAGGTTCAGACAGAAATAATACACAATTGTGCCATTAAAGCAGTGGTTACTCGGTTCAGTAAGGAGCAGAAAGGTTGGTAGAGGTTTTCAGTCACAGAGGTAGTGAAGTAGAGATGAATCTTATAGAACAGAATAACACAATGTAAATAGTTTTCTCGAGCAAAACGATCCAGACTACAGTTATGGTTCAGTAAATCTTATTCTTTGAAAGTCTCAGGAGCAAACAGCAAGCATCACACTGACAACCACTGCCATTAATTCAACTCTGGGCTGAGATGTTGTGGTCTTACCAGGCCATTACAGTTGCTGAGGGCCACTTTGGTGGAGTGAGGCTGGTCTTGAAGGTGTCCCACATAGTGACAGTGGGGTGAGTACGGGTGGCTCCAGGCCAAACGACCCCTTTTCCAGTATTCAACCTTGAACTGACGGGACAGCAGCCCTTCTTGAAGAGTCAGGTTTAGCAGGAAGTTGTTGTTGGATGTGGAGAGCTGGTAGAAGAGCTGACGGACAGAGAAATGTTTGTAATTAGATGGCTTTGTAATGGTAGAAATAGTGATTATACTAAAGAGAGATATTAAAAAAGCATTATACAGAGTCTGGCAGCTTGTCTTCAGTGCTGCGTCGTCTTCTTCTGTGATGTTGGTGAGTTCTGTCTGAGTCCAAAGTCTCCCCATTTGGACCCACTCTCACTGGGATGGCAATGTCATACTGGCCCAGACTGGACATGAAAGCAGCTAAAGACAGGAAAAAAAGAGTAGGCAAGAACTATAAAATAGTCTTGTTATCAGCTTTAGTTAAAGGTCATCCATTAATACTTTTTTTTTTTTTGAGTTAGAAAGTTAGATCCCCATTTGTTTATAAAGACAGTTCAGAGTTGCAGTCTGGAGGAACATTGTCCTCCATGATTGTAATGCCTCAGCTCCAGACCCGGCTCACTGGAGTTGGACTGGGATTTTCAGGATTTTGTGAGGTCACAAATGACTCTATAACGTAACTTGTCCATGTTTGAATACACTCAGCCAATACAAAAAGTCACATGGGGCGGGACCAGAGGCTTTACAGAGACAGCACTGACCAATCGGAGCACACTGGGCTTGGGTGGAGGGCCTTAAAGAGACATAAATCAAAATAGACCATTTTAACTTGAAAAAACTTGTATAGTTTTTAAAATATAAACATGTAGCCTGCTTTTGCAGAACTAAAACAATATTAATATTTCAAAGTAACACTGGTGAATGAAAGCTTCATGTAAGTCGCTTTGGATAAAAGCTAAATGACTAAATGTAAATGTAAAGATAATGCTGAATAATGAAGGGGACGTTAAAAACCAGTGAAGAATTTGAAATATGTATGTACCTGAAACTTTGTTGTGTAAGACATGCTGACAAAACCCTTTTATTATAAATACAACCTCTGCATGAGGCAGTGAGGTTACCATGGTTACTCTGGAACAGTATACTTTCTGTCTGTCCCAGTCCATACTAGAGCCTGTTTGAGATTTACAGTCCAAACACACACAGTTACAAACAGTTTACATCAGCCAAACAGGGGTGAAAGGTCACCACCTCGGCCCTGTTTTCATCAAACTTTTGCCCTTCGTCAGGACAGTCCAGTCCCACAACTACAAAGAGATGAGGGTTCCCTGGTACAGGCCTGGAGAGCTCTTTAAGAGAAAAATATGAGGACTAGTCTGGTTCACAATTACTGTAAGAGAAAACTCAGAATAGAAAGTGGCACAAAAGAAGACTGGTGCTTAGATCAGTTTGGTTATGGTTTGGTGAACTGTTCCTAGGCAACAACAAAACTTTGACTTAATTATGTAAATCCATAAGAGTGTCCAACACATCCATTGAATATAAAAAGATTATAAAGAGAGGAATGGTCTATAAAATGTGACTGTAACTAAATCTTTAAAATCCACTCGAAAAACTGAGCAAATTCAATTAAAGTGTTACAAACTTGAAAGAAGGTAGAAAAACACTAGAACTATAGACCCGCGACAAATACCACAGACGGCCCACTGTAAGCTTTTCACTTAAACTGTAACGTCATCTTTTTAATCTAAACGTGTCTTTAAAATTGAATATTGACAAAAAGTTGCAAAATATGTCAAATAGAAGTAAAAATATTCAACACAGGTATTATTTAAAGGAACTAAGTATTTAAGACAAAATTATTGAGTTATTTCTGATTTATCTGACAAATAATTCCAGCAAAAACTACTCTCGTTTCAATTTTCTTCCTGCTGCAAACCAAGCTTTTTATCAGTTTGTAAAAACTATTCTTATATTTTTACATAGATACATACATATATCTAATCCAAAAAGTAGCCCAAGTAAATGTATTTCAAATGTACTGTATCTAACTAGTTACCACCAAACCAATAATGAATGTAAGTCATTTCATTTTTCAACACAGGGCAGAGAATTTTGAGATTGGATTCAGTTTTTCTCTTGTAGCCTGCAGTCAAACCCATTACTGCTATTCTTCCCATGTCTTTTACAAAGAGAGCTATAAGCTCTCTGCTGTTTCCCACAACAGACTTCCCTCGATCCCAGCTCTCACAAACCACAAAGAGTAAACAGCTGCGTGTACTGCGTTAATGTGTTTGATGTAGAGGAAACTCTCCTGCTGGGAATCAAAGCAGGGTGTTAAAAAACTAGATAAAACTTACCTCCAGTGAAGACATTAATGAGACCTCACATAGAATTAAGTGTGCGCTAATGGGAGCCAGACCAAATTACTAATTTATAGTTTCAGACTGAGAAAATGGACTGTAACCATTATTGAATCTTTTGATCAAATTAATGTGAACAAAGTGTGCTCGGTTATAAAGAAAAGGTACACTTTAAAATGTTGAAAACTATTCCTAACTAAAAAGGTAAGACCTCACTAACCAAGACCAAGAATATTAGGAAATGAGCCCAAGCCAAGACCAAGACCAGGGCATGGTGCAAAGAAAGAGATTCCAGAGAACAGTCCTTTAATGTACAAACACTACAATTACAGTTTCACAGCAAGTACAGACTTAGAGCCAGTTTGTTAGTGTCTACATAAAGGTGGGCAGGGAGGGGTTATCATGCAGATTCCAACAGACAACTTTGCATTCAAACTCATTCCCTGCGGGCAATTTACCATCTGCAATTCACCCATACATACATTTGTACATTTTACATTTGTTTTTAGGGTGCATGTGGCAGAGTGGTTAGCACTCCTGCTTCACAGCAAGAAGGTCGTGAGTTCGAAACCCGGTCGACTCAAACATTCTCATCTTTCTATGAGGAGTCTGCATGTCCTCCACGTGTTACCGTGGGTTCTCTCCGGGTACTCCGGCTTCCTCCCATCGTCCAGAGACATGCATGTATAGGTTAATTGGCAACTCTAAAGTGTCCCTAGTGAATGAATCTGAGAGTGAATGGTTGTATGTCACTGTCTATGTCTAAATGTCAGCCTTGCGACTAACTGGCCACTGTCCAGGGTGTACCCCGCCTCAGGCCCAAAGCTGCTGGGATAGGCTCCAGTCACCCGCGACCCCTAACGAGACTAAGCGGTCAAAATGAATGAATGAATGAATGAATACATTTGTTTAGATACTTAATGGCAATGGTCAGCTCTGGTCAGCCACCTGAAAACTGAGCCATGTGCTTGAGTGTTTCCATACAGTCATAACTGTATTAGACACTGAACTGGCTCAAGTTCAGTGTCTAATACGTCACACCCTAAAGATTATACTGTATAGGTGTAACTGTCTCAAATCTCCCACTTTGATGCCATAAAAGCATATAGACTGACAGCAGAGAAAGCAGACATGCTAAATTTAACATCATACACTCCCTAAACATCACAGCGTTGCTCTGATAAATGACTTGTCCACCCACAGTTGGGGCATCACCCTGTTATTGTTATCACTAAATGAAAATAATAGGAGGAAGCACTGGAAAAAGGGCCCTCCCTTGATCAGGCAGGTTGCTCGGGCCTCTTAGTTCCACTCCTGTCTGCTGTCTGAGTCGAGGCCGCCTGTTTGGGCTGACGTTGGTCCAATGCACAAAAGGAATATAAAACACTTAATCTTTCACTCAACTGAACATGAAGTATGAGACAGTAGAGGACTCATTCTCAGGACAATGGGGTATGTTGTAAAGATAAAAACATAAAATAACTGTAATAATTGTATTTACTTTGCCTGGAGTTATTTTAAGTTGTGATCAATTGTGTTATGAAAGAGAAAGAGATCATTCATTCTTAAGTTTTTTGTAAAAGAAAAACTTGCTGAAGTGGGAAGTGTGTAGGATCTATCTAGTGGCTCTATTCTGTTGCTGTTGGCTTTCTCCTCCTTTCCAGGGTTACAATCAAGATCATAAATTGGAGGAGTTGCACCTAGCTGTGGGGTGGCTCATCAGTTTAAAAGCTGGTCTGCTCAGAACCACTCTCCTCTCTCACCTGGCAGCCACAGCTTTACATTTACATTTAGTCATTTAGCAGACGCTTTTATCCAAAGCATCTTACAAGTGAGGAAAACAATGTTTTGTTTTGTCCATTTGTTTGTTTGTCCTGACATTCACACACATGAACAGCTGATTTATACGGTTTAGTTTAATAATAATAATAATAAAAATAATAATAATACTGGATTGGATTTATATTGCGCTTTTCTCCCAAGGGACTCAAAGCGCTTACAGGTAATTCATACACAGTCACTCTGGTGATGGTAAGCTACAACTGTAGCCACAGATGCCCTGGGGCAGACTGACAGAGACGTGGCAGCCATTTTGCGCCTACGGACTCTCCGACCATCACCACATACATTCACTCAACATTCTTACACATTCATACGAATAAATACTGCTTGTTTTAACATTTTTAAACCAGGTGTGGTCTCTCCTTTGTCCAGCCAGTTTGTGACATCTGGACATAACTTTAAAACAGGTTTTGTCCTCTAATTGTGTTGGGACGTATGTTAATCCTAGAGCACATTGGTCAGTGAGCTGTGTTTTGCTCAAGGTCAAGATGGCTTCTTCTAAAACCATTATACAATTACCTGGAAAATCAAGAAACAAAAAATCTGACCTGAATTGTGAATTAATACTTACAAAAACTGCTGACACTATTCTCAGTGGTGGATAAATGTCAGTTTAAAAAGTTAACTATCCGTCTATAATGATGTCTGTCCCAAGAGCAACTGAGAATTTAACGAAAAGACTTTGAGAGATGTCTTTCATTAGAGCACCTTGCAATAACAAAGTCTACTACAGCAGCATAAACATCAGGTTTCCAAGAGTGTTATTTAAAGGAAGCTCTGTGGCGTACTATTAGAGACGAGCGACTGTGAGGATTCAAAGGTTAAGTTTAGGAAATATACAATGACAGCACTGTTCTGGGTGACAGGACAGGGGCTTTCTGGATATTTATGTCTGTGCCTTCGAGGGATTTAAGTTGCTCCGGTTCAGTGTGTATGTGCTGAGAGGGGCAGGCACTTGGCTGAGCAGCTTCAGGGTGATCTGTGAAGCAGGGCTCAAGTTCAGCTGAAAACCTGGAGGGAGCCTCAGAAAGAAGACAGACCCGAGACACAGAAGGCACATAGGACAGGGGTCAGTGCGCTGCACCCCTCTCTCATCTGACCGCTGTCATGTTTTTCTGCTGTTGTGATGAATTAGTTAACATTAATAAGCAGTGCTGTAGTCAAGACCGCACTGACCAAGACCAGAGCATATCAAGACCAAGATCCAACCAAGACTTTTAGTCTTTTAGTCCAGTCTTAGACCAAGTCCAGACTCATGGAGGTCCGTGTTTGGTAAAGGAGACAGAGTAAGTTCTGTTTTAGACCAAGTCCAGACAAGACCTCAAAACCAAGACCGGTCCTAAGTACTACATTAGTAAGTAAGCAAAATGTAATTAATTTCAGCAAAAATAAAGATTTTAAATGACAACAGTCCTGTTTTCTGTTTAATCTTGAACTCGTTTACGCACTGATCCGTTCTCTTCTCGGAGAGTTTCAGAAAAATCACAGTTTGCATATTTGCAGAACTTTTTTACTTTTTATTAGCTAATTGTATAACACTGCTATTTGTTTATTAAATATAAACTTATGGAGCAAGACTCAAGTCAAAAAACCTTTGCTACGCTGTTTAATGATAAACTACACTCACAGATGTATTATAAGACCATATTGTAATATTATGTTATGTATTAAAATTTACATTATTACCTATAAGATTATTTAGGCCTATATCATAAAGACTTGAATATGTTATGTTATAAACCTCATATTAAAATGGATCTTATACATATATGCCCCTAAAGGTGTGGTGTCCAAATTCTTAGGGGTAGCCTATAATCTTAGCCATACCCCTTTATTTGGAAGGCTAAGGGTTAGGGCTAAAGGGTAGGAGTAAGAGAATTGGGATTGGGCTTTAGTAACACCAAAGTTTATTCATTATTTTAGATTATATATATATATTTTTATAATAATGGATCAAACTTTCTTCTGTAGACCCCTGACTAAAGCTGTGGGGTAAACATGATTTAAACTTTATCCAACGACAGAAGGAGCTGAGACACACGTTCTTACCTTGTGACTGAGTGAACTCATCTCTGTGACCTCCTACGACCTCGAGGACAACCACCACAACAATAACAGTGCAGACCAGCCCAGTCCTCCGCAACGTCTCCATGGTTACTACAGTAGGCGCTATAGTAACAGAACTCAGTGCAGTGGTCCCCGGGCCTCTGTCCCAACATGTCTCCTGTCCTCTGGGATGTCCCGTCTCCTAGCAGTGGGACAGTTTGTGGCTGTGTCGGGCCATGGCTGCGGGACGGGGCTGAAAGTTCACACAGACATGGCAAACTCTACAGTTGGCGTCAGGTCTGGAGTTGTCCGCACAAGAGTTAAATGAATGGAAGGGGTGTCCCGGGCTGTAGAGTGAAGTCCTTTCTGTGTCGTCCTGCAGAGAAAGAGACAGAAAATAGCTGAGAGAGGAGGAGGGGAGAGACAGATTTAGTCAAAAAGAGGAGGGACAAATAAAAGAGACACAGTCAGAGCATGAGATCCCACAAGGCATAGGACAAAAAGAGGTTTCAGGGTATTTCACGGTTTTAAAATGTCACAATAATCACAATATTACAACTACTGATACAGTCAAACTCCGTAATATGAGATGATGAAACAAGAGCATAGGAAATACTATGATTTTTTCCTTTAAGTGCCATCAGAATCTTATTTCTTGATCCATGTCATTCCCTGTCAAACAGTAATTGTACAATAATCATAATTTAATGGTTAGAAATAGCTCTACATTCAAACAAGCCTCAGTGCTCAGTCAGTAACAGGTCTGTCCCAGTCTCTTTGCTTTGCAACTTTTCAGAATATAGATTTCAGCAAACAGACAATAGACAGTGCATTTACCGAGTTTTAAACAATGGCAGAGCAGGTGAAAAGTGTCAGCAGGTATAAGACTATAGTGATCATATAGCTATTTGTTAGCTCAGTAAGTTAGGTTTTTTTCATTGCTTTGTTGAATGTCAATATGCATTTTTTTACTGCAAAAACTGAACACGGAAGTAAGACAGAACAACTTGAACCACTTAATTTTTCCTTTAGAGCATAATATTAGAGCAGTTAAAACTCAAATAAACAGAGAAACAGACAACACACAGACAAAATCATTTAAAGGGCCGTGGTAAAAGATGATTTGTAACAGGGTCTTCAAACCATTGAATACAACATTCAATTTGGATATGTGCTAAAAGTAAAGCTAAAGAGACACATCTATTCGAGTCTAAGTCTAGCTCCAGTGAACTCCCGCTCAGTCCACCATTGTTTTTCCAGCTAATCAATCCTAGCTTTGGTCTTTCCCTCTGATGACCACAGACAACAGCAGGACCCAAGCCGGGCCCCTCTCAGCCTCCCTCTGGAGCTGCCTGCCACCGGAAAGAGTTCAAACACAAAGAAAGCCATTGATCTCGTAAAAAGCTGCACTTAATGCTCAAACGGGGTTTGAAGTGGGTATTATGTCAGAGGCTATGGGGGTAAAATGAGCCAATTTGAGAGGAACAGCGGGTTGCCATCACCGTTACGCTGGCTGACTGTGGACTCTTTGGCTCGCTGCCGGACTGTACAGCTTACTAATTGGCTGTTTGATGGTATGAGAGTCTATATGAAGCCTGTTTGAAGGGAGACAACGAGAACGCACTGGCAGCTGCTACAGTCAATAAAACAAACAGGCACTTGGCGCTTCCATCTTTAAAACTGATAATGTGACAATTGGAAGTGCTTTGGATGATTAGCATTTCACCAGACATTTTCCACACTACTAATCTAACTAAAATAAATCTCAGGAGACATTTAAACTGAGCTGTTCAAAGTCTGTTTCTACTGGGACAAGTGTTGCAGTACTTGGTTTTGATCTTGAGACAGTCTTAAAACTACTTTTAGTCAGATCAGAATTCATTACACCTTTCTTGGTCTTTTTTGTTGTTCTTAGGCAAGACACTCAGTATACATTTTGAATAAATCCTTTTCCGGGACATTTCTTTTTTGAGGACAGCATCTTCTTATTAATAATCATAGAATTTACAACAGACTTGGTTTAATCCTATTTTTAATCCTTTGTAGCCATCACCAGGAATTATTTTGATTATTCCTCTTTGCTTGAAGGGTCAGAACTCAAACTACAGCAGCCTCAGTGGGTCAAAACCCAAACTTAAAATTCCCAATAAGGAATGAGCATACAGATGAAGTTGCATCTATTATCTAAAGCCCATCAATTTTTTAACAAACTTAAATGGAACCTTGAAAATGGAGTAAAAGACAATATACATTTTGGTCATTTTTAGGACTGCTTATCTAAATGTCTAAGTTTTCAAGAACACATGGAAACTGTTTTAATGATGAGACAGGATCTTTCTGTGTGGAGTTTGTTTTCCCCGTGCTCAGGTGGCTTTCCTCCAGGTACTCCAGTTTCCCCCACCAACATTGAAACATGCAGGTTAGCTCCTTGTGGCGCATGCTGACAGTGAATTTCCCCACAAGGATAATGGTGATAGTAAATTAAAAAAATGGATGTGACCCATCTTGCTCCTGCTAAACTCTGCTCTCCCAGTCCCACTCTGTCCCTACCTCCTCTCCCCTCCCTCTGAGTCGTCTGGGGCGGGAAGAGCGAGGGAGACGCCACACTGGCCCAGATGGCTGGCGGCTAACCAACTCCAGCCAAAGGTAATCGGAAGCAGATGGGAAACCTTTCAATGACGAAAGCGAGGGGGGGACGAGTAGCCCCATGAAAAGAGAGAAAAAAAACGTGCAGGCCCAAAAGGGGATTAAAGAGTGCAAGTACAGCTGAAAGAGCGTTTCTGAACTGTAAATATGTGGAGGAATGGTTATGTGATGCCACTAATGCCGCTAACTGCCAAATGAGGATACAATAAAAGGTAATGAGGAAGCCAATAATATTTAGAAATTTAGGAATGCCACTTTTTAAAGGTGTCAGTCTTGCCTTAGAGTGAAATATTTAGTCTTGTTGGACACCAAAAATATGGTTTTATCAAAACCTCATGAGACCACTAGGGCTGTCCAGATACTGACATCAATATTTGTGACTCTTATATATATTTGTGAAGATAGTATCAGAGCCCCATATAAAGCACTGTATTTTCCATTATACAGCACATTTTGCAGATATTTTAACATAAAGGAAGAAGATAACCGTACAGCAAACTTCAAACAATGTTCTGTTAGAAAAAAGGTAAAGTAAAAGCATCTGGACTCGGTTTTCAAGGTGAAGACGTTTTGTCTCTAATTCCAAGAGACTTTATCAATTCTGAGATCAACTGGTAGGAGAGCTGAGCTTATATCTCGAGAGGGAGGAGTTTCCCCTGAAATCAAACCTAATGGACCAGGCTGTTCTGGTCTCACCGTCGTTAGCCATGAAAGGGAAGTGTGATTTTACTTAAACCTTTTTTTCAAGATGTCCTGGATGACTGAGAACCTTCACAGAAAGGTTCTGTTAGGCAGAAAAACTGGTTCCTCCAAAGCAAGACACTGGTATGATTTATAAATATCCACTATGTGATTTAAGTATTGGGAAAACTCAAGTTTAAAAGCAACATTGGCCCTTTTTAAGGATTTCCAGTTAACTTTAAGTTACATGGCTATGCTACATGTCAATATATAATTTAGACAGATGTGTGAAGTGGTGATGTGAGTAGTTTTGATGGGTTCAGGTGAGGTACAATGCTCTTAAATTGGCTCAAGGGTGCATTATGTCTATGAAAGATGGAGAATTATGAACATGACTTTGAGTCTTCAATTGTAAAAAAAAAAAGTGTTGCTTTAAGTGTTTTTAATCTGGAACAAGTGGCAATAAATGATGTATCAACAGCGTTACTGTGACTGGATCTTCTTGTGCGACTAAGAACATCTCTTATGTCTACAGTTGACTTGGTGTCTTGACTTGACCTCAGTCCCTACAAATGTTATGTTTTGGTCTTAATTAGCTTTGCCTCAACCACAACATTTTTGCTTTATGACATTGAGGAGTCTTTGTTGCAGCTTCATTCAAAACGTAGAACAACTCAGAGTCCTCTCCTCTTCCCCTCCCTTAGGCCGTCTCCCAGTCATTTCCTGCACTTGTCAAACTCCCCTCCATTTTCATTATTTTGCTCCTGGTCGCTATTTATTGAGGGTTATTAAACTTGCAGCTTGATATCAAGTGCTTTTCATTACCACTAACTTTCCCTTTGTTTATTTTAACAAGTAAAAGAGAGAGATGGGACCCCCCAATGCTCTCCCTCGGTGCTTTTTAAGTTGAACTGTTAAAAAAGATTTGTGAGCAACCTTCAAAAGATCCTCCCAACAGCATACATGGACTGTCTCAAACAGGCTTCCTGGGAAATTATTACTGCAAACCGTGCAGATATTTGACTAAATTAAGAGTAATCTGTCTCGTAGAGGTGATGCTGTCGTACATCTTCTGCAGTGTGTTGTGAAAAACCTCCCCTCTGGGCTGTATCACTTCAGCAAAATAAAAAACGTATGTTTGTCGGCAGGCCAAGCAAGCACATACACGGACTCTTTACTTTTCTGTTTTCCTTGGACAACTACCTCAACAGCACAAGAATATCAAGCGTATAGCCGACCAAAATCACAGCCAAGAAAGGTTTGGGCTGCAGACAGGCCACACAATTGCAATCACGATTTGCAAAGGAGAAAAGGAAAGAGGAAAAGAAAGGTTTCATTGTGAGAAAAGTTGGAAAAGCTAAGAATAATTAGGTGGGAATTTAAGTGAAGGCCAAATTTGCAATGTAATCAAGCCAGTGGACCCAGAAGCATCTGACACGTCATTTTTTTCATCTTGTCATCTGGTTGTGAAAAGAGACTAGAGCTTTTTATGTGCTGCAAAGGATGTACAGCAATTTTAATTTTATTTTAATGGAGCTAACTATGCTGTCCTTGTCTGTAACTGTTGCCAGGGAGAGTGGGGCTATCCGAAAACTAGCAGACTAATAAAAGCCATATGACTGGCTCAAAGTAAAGTCTGTATGGAGCTAACAGATGCTAAGTGTCCCTCAGCTTAGCCCCCACTCTTTCTCTCGCACACGCTGTCTACACTTTGATCAACGAGAAGCTCATGAATCAGCTTTAGGTTCGGTTTATTATTTCATTAAGCTGCTGGTACGGCTTCCTCTTTTTCTAACAGGACCATAAGGCCGAGGGATAATATGGCCTAGAAGCAGAGTTTGGGCGGGAAGACAAAACCTGCTTAAAGGAGAAGTGAGGATATTTTATTTCTGGTCAAATCAGGTTTTAATAACTGTATATTCACTGTTAAAGATTGCTGAGTCAGTAATCAACCCAGATGTCTTTACAGCAAACAGAAAGTACCTTTTCTGGTATCCCGTCCATTTTTATCCAATCAGAAGAGAGAACTCAGCTGCAGGTTCATGGAGTTCAACAATTACTACATTATTAGCACTAGGTATTTAGAATAGGACGGCAGAGTGGTTAGCACTCCTGCCTCACAGCAAGAAGGTCATGGGTTCGATTCTCATCCAGGGCAGGGCCTTTCTGTGAGTTTGCATGTTCTCCCTGTGTCTGCGTAGGTTTTCTCCGGGTACTCTGGTTTCCCCTACCACCAAAAACATGTACAACAGTCCCCCCCAAACACACATGGGGCCAGGACTCTTCTGCAAAAGAGATTTGTAATCTCAGTGGGACTATCCTGGTTAAATAAAGGTTAAATAAAATAAATTAGTTTACATGATACTCTGTGCTGCTGTCCGACTCTGGAGCATGCTCAGTCTTTGTCCAACCTTAGTCTGAGTGAGCCGTATACATGCCACAAAGGTCTGACACTGAATTATCCATGGTATGTTACTCCGATGAAGAGAAGTTTAAATTTTTGTCTAACCTAACCAGACTGACTTTGGAGTAAGACAATAATTCAAATTTCTCTACTTACGTGTAACTGCACCAAGTGTCTGAAGGAAAATAAAGTGCTTCTTCTACTGATGCTTTTGAGTGAACTTTCTGTGCACTACTCCCCCTGCTGGGAATTGATTGGAAATTATTTTTGAAGGTCAAAAAGTGCACACTAATTGTAAATATTGCAAAGCTTCTCTGACAGCATAAGGTCATGTGATGTTGTAATAACAGACAAAGACGACTTTTGACACAAATGCTTTTTAGTGCTTTGAAACGGTTTGGTTAATTCTTATATTTTCCTTTCATAACTCTCTTGTATCACTTGTGTTGTTATAAAATCAACAGTTTAAATGTGACATAACTGATCCTATGCAACTCATTCCAATCAACGACATTACGATAGAGTTTGATCTATTAAAGCAGCTCTGTAACTTTACTGTAGTTATGTTTGGTTAGCTCAACTTTAGGTTTGTGGTCAGCGCTTGAAATGCAAAGCTAACGGCAAAAATAACTTATGACTTATGGTTCTGCTTCATTTAGTTTGCCCCAAAACAGATAACAATCTATTTAGTTTGGTTCATAAGCAAAAAGCGCCGGTCCACCAGGCGTTCACAGCTGGCATTATAAACTGCAAACCAAATGGAAAAGAAACATGCCTTTTTTAAAGAACACACTAGATAAGGGGTGGGTAATTATTTTTCCCCAAGGGCCACATTACAACATGTGACTCTGGTGGAGGGCCGGGCCAACACAATAAACTCACTTGTGTTTAATAAAAACACATTTCTTTAGCTTCAGTTTTAGATCTACTCTTTACAGTTTGTTCTAAATCCAGTAAAAACTACCTCTCGCTGACAGTAGAGATGCTAGCCTTAGGAAAGGTTGTTCCCATTTGGAGCATCATCTGATCACTGCAGAATACTGAAGGAAAAAGAAAAATATATGCAGTGTTTAATTACGAATAAATTATTTGTAAATTCTTGGCGGCCAGATTAAACAGCTCAACGGGCCGCATGTGGCCCCCGGGCCTTAGTTTGCCCACCCCTGCACTAGATGGTGCTGTTATCCCAATGTTACCATAGCACTGTATCTTCTCAGTGCTTCACATTTGACCTCTTTTCATTTTATTTAGTTGGACAATATGGTTTCGGTTTGTTTTTTTACGCTCTCGGGAAAACAAATTTTTAAGCAAACTAAACAATTTATGGCCCTCTTTCTGTTTGGGTTTGTGTAGGGTCCGCGTACGGTCAAACCGTATCAGAGTTCAGTTGGAAGTTGGAATGTTTAATAGGCACTAAGATTCGTATGGCAGCATTTACACTTATCAAAGTAACAAAGTCTGTTTAAACCGCACTAAAAACGGCAAGTGTGAACACACCCTCCTCCTTTAACCAGACTCAAGTGATCTACTCATATTTTTCTTTTTCTTTAATTTAGTCAGTGCTACTAGAGTAAATGTAAAACCTACGCCTATACGATCAACAAGACAGATGGTGAATTTGGTGCCCTTACAGTGATTGTTCTACTGTAACTACCTCGTAAAAAAGTCTTCTAGGTTTACACTGATATCCATGTGATCTCCTCAACAGGTGATATAAATAATAGAAAGCATTGGGGGCTAAATCCCAGACTAAACTCATTCTCTGCGTCTGGTACAAAACGAAAGAGGCAGGCATTCCTTTCTCAATTTCCCCAAATAAACAGTGTGCAGATGAAAAGTGGGAACATAAACAGGCCGGGCTGGTTTGGAGGACCTCGGATGTGCTCCCCTAACTCTCAAAATGTGCCTCACAAGTCTGAGACAATATTTAGTGAGAGCGCTGACTCGACACGAACGGAGTGAGCCAGCAGCAGCAGCACTGGGAATAAAGCACAGATGGTTCGGACGGTTCACAGAGTTTCATAACATTCGTTTCAACCCAGTTTCTATCTGTCTTTTGGGACAGCTCCGAGCCCCACATACTCAGTTTATATTACATAACCCAATTATTACAGGAGAAGAAAGTGACTCCGTCTTTTTGGCTCACTCACTGTCAGCTTTTACAGTTACACTCACGTTTTACTGTTAACAAATTCAGTAAAAAAAAGAGCAGTAGTAACTTTTTTATCAAACAAGTGCATACAATAAAATCAACCACTGACAACAAACCTAACCTACTGAGCTTATAAATGTCCATTTTGCTGCTATAGAGTCAATTAGTTTTGTATTCAAGACTGCATTTACCAAGACCAAGTCATGTCTGAGACCAGAGCGTATAAAGACCATGACAAGACCAAGACTTTTAGCAATCGAGACCCAGTCAAGACTCAGACCTTGTCAGGGCAAGACCAGGTAAAAATATACGGGTAAATAACCCAAACAGTCCAAGTCCGTCTTAGACCAAGTCCAGACTCATGGAGATCAGTGTTTTAATACCAAATACCATTTATGGTATGGTATGGACAAAAACAAATGAGTTCAAGAGACTATGCCAAGACCAAGACTTTCAGAGAAACCCTGTCTCCAGTGCAACATCCCCACCTGGTCTTCTTTTGAAAACCTGTTCCGGATTGGGTGTAAACGAGGCACATAATATATTCGCCATCTGTTGCAAAGCAGAGGAACTGAGTGGTTTCTGACTCTATAATAGCAATTCCTGTTTGAATATTCAGCTGTTCAACCCTTTCATGTTAGTACTTCTCAAGAGAAATGATGTAGTCCCATGAAGATCTATAAATGGAGTGGTTTGGAAGAGTGGCCACTGTGCACATGGTCCGTCTGGGTTTCAATGAGTCGTCTGCTGCAGTATTATTAAATCACATGCAGCTTACAGCCAGTGATTTTGAACCTTAACAAGATGATTTTAAACATTTTGACAGGTCTGTTATCCCGGTTTCTGCCACTAGAGGCATTTTTGAGCAATGGCACTTTGCCTCTGCCACAAACTGAAATAAAAAATATAATAAAGTAGTAAAGCATTAATATTTATAAAGGTTTTCTGCAACCATCAAACTATGGAGCTATTGGAGGAGCAAGTTAAGAAGTACATTATATAAGCATAACTTCTTGCATAAACAGTAACACGGTAATATTCCATATTTATTTGCAGCAACAAATGCCAAAGCACGATAAAAGCATTACTTCTTCTACTATCAATTTACTGGAAGTGATTTTTAAAGGTCAGAAGCTACACAGCTCCTCGAGTGTAAATGTGAGTCATCATTATTGACAGCTGAGGGTTAGGTCATGTTCAAATAACCACTGACAGATTTAATTTAGTGTCACAACAGATAAAGAAAACAGCAAAACTTTTGACATAAATGCTTTCTCGTGGGTTCAAACTATTTGGTTATTTTTATATTTTCTTATCATGACTCACACTTTGGCTGTTGTTTTAAAACTCATTTAAATTCAACATTATTAAAAGCAACTGGACAGAGTGATCACATGACTCCCTTACATTAATAACTAAGTGGCCTCAGCTGTGTATAAAAGTCCCTCACCTGCAGTTGATTAATGCCTCTTGGTTATCCTTATCTATTGAACAACCTCACTTTATGCAGTTACATAATTTCCACTGTAGAGCATTACTTCATTAAACCGTGGGCTGCTCCCCCCACAGGCCACAGTCACAATGCCACTCTTCAGTTTAAGTCTGTACCTGATGTCTGCAGACGGCCACATCATCCCAACTCTACACACAGACTGAGAGTGCCCTGTCATTAGCCAAAGAGCAGACTCCAAAAGCAAAGACGAAAACTCGTATTGTGCACATTTAACGGAATAAAATGAAATAACGTGCACCTTTAAAAGACTGTACAGATGCAATCAGTGTCGTAATGAACCAAACGAAAGCAGAAAGCATTGGTTTGTGAAACAGCCTGTTGCCAGCATCATGTCAGGACCGTTTCCTTCAGACGTGAGCGCGGATAAAAGGCGCAGACAGTGACCGGACAGAGGACCTACCTTCCTCCGGGGCTCCCTCCAGAGGTTTCCGCGCTGAGAGAGAGTGCTGTGCCCGCTGTCCCGTGTCCACTGTCCCGCCGTGTCCTGAGCGGCGAGGAGGCGGTACAAGCGGAGGAGACACTGCTCAAAACTTCTCCCGACTTCCAGCGGCAGACAGCCACGCTCCGCTGTCAAGACGCTCTCACGTAAATGGTCACACTTCCGGTCAAGACTTTCCAAATAAAGGCTGTCAGTGAAAGTTAGAACAATGAGCATTCAGAGGTTCACTAACACTGTATATATCAGGCTACTGTTTTATTTTAATTGTTAAAAACTGATAGTGCTGTGATTTTAAAGTAGCTTATCAGACAATAATTTAAATCTGAACTTAACTTTGTCTTTATTTCTTGGTTTGTGATAAATACTGTACATATGTTAGCTGATGTTATGTGTGGGCATATAAGAACTTGATACTGGCCCAGATAAGATCCTGGTCAGTATGATTAACTTGGTTATCGTTGCTGGTCTACTTCAAGGAAGAAAGTAAAAATAAGTGCTACTCAAATGTGTCAAAATGTCAGATACTGTCCCTTTAGTCCTGCTCAGTTTGGTGATCTCTCTTTACCAAACAGACGCAGAAAACTGATAACATGACTTTTATTTAAAGGGACCTGTCTTTCAAGAAAAAGCCTGGAAGGGTTCACCTACAGAAAGTAAAAAAGGTTTAAATGTAGGTAATGTAAAGGCGTGTTTAACCTTGTAATAGTTGTTAAGGTCAGTTCAGAGCACCAAACACAAAGTTAAAATCAAAATGGCGTCAAACTTTTACATTTTACATTCATTTGATCCCCAATTTTCCACTGACCTCACCAGGAACTGACTGAGGGTTTTGTGTCTTGCTCTTATGTAACCCAGATCAGTTTATCCTTAATGACCATTTAGTATTGATCTAAGTCAACAATGATGATTTGATAATACAGTTCACATAATTAATTATAAAAAATAAAGGCTTCTACTTTCTCCCATAAAAGTTGGTAGGGTTGTAGTTGTCCACATTTAATTTCAGATCCCTTCTGTTGCTGCTTTTATTGTGAAGGAATCCGAACCTTTTTCTTGTTCCTCATTTGCTTGTGTCTGACTTTATTGGCCTCAGTTCGCTGATTGGCTGCGGCTCAGGGAAGCAGCTGCAGTCTGTGAGGAGGGAGGGAGGGAGCGGCGTGTGAACCCGTTTACACACTCACCTCAGCGACTTGGCTCAGAGCTACACACTGACTGCAGACCAACACACACACAGCATCCAGGGTAAGTATTACATTTGAGTGGGTCATAAGCAGCTAAAATGTGGGGATAGACTCCAAAATCCAACTAGAGAGACAATAAAAATGGAGCAGCTTGTTATATTCTGCCTCCAATTAAAGTCCTAGTTAAATGGCTTTATATTGAGATGGTTCACAGTGTGTTATTTTATTGCTTACACCACGTATACACAACACAACTTGACAAACTGCACTGCATTTTCATGTTTTTGACTCTCTTTCTTGTGAAACTGAGTCATACAAGATAAAAAATTAATACATCAAAGTTTATAAATGAATATAACTAAGTAAGAGCTAACTGTCCCATATACAGCTCTCTTTGTCTTGTGTGTGTGCCTTGAATGCTCTCTGACTCTGCAGCTCGTGGGTGGTTTAGTGGCTCTTTTGTCTTCTCGCTCTTGTTTGCTTCCCTCCGAAGACACAAGATAAGCATCAGATCAGAAAGTCAACAACTGGAAAACAAATGCCTCAGCAACTGTTATTTGGGATGTTATAGGTCTAGTTGGACAAAGATATGAGCCGTATATTTCAGCAGGCATTTAAAACCCCACAATATAAAGTGTACTCTCTGAAGAAGTTGAGTGTTGTGTGTAGCTGGCACCTGGCCTCATGCTGCATTCAGATGAAAAGATAAACCTTGTCTCTGAACCAACAGCACTGCTCAGAAATGCAGAGAAATATTAGTAGTTTCAAACACAATGTATTTGTGTGGATGACTTTTAGCTGTTGAGACTAGACCAAGACCGATTTAAGACCAGAACAAGATACAAGGAAACATTAAAAAATCTGAACAGGTCCAGGTCCAGACTCGTGGAAGTCAGTGTTTAAAGAAGAACAAGATATAATAGCTAGATATAATAATATATATAAAATGATTGACTGGCTCCTAACAATCACAAAACCTATATAATCAAGAAAAATCAATTAGTCACATTGTTTGTTGGGGTTTTAACTCCAGAAGGGTTTGACCTGAAACTAAACCTGATTGGACCAGGCTGTTCTGGTCTTATAGTCGTTACCATGAAAGGGCAGTGTGACTCCTGATGTGAGTGTTGTTAAAGGTTAAGGAGAGTTGTTAGTGACACTGTTCAGGCATTGTTGTTGTTCTAGAGGGAAACTGTTCTGATGTAGGTTTCAGAACACTGTTATAAACACTAGGCAACATAAATCTGAGGCCACCTCCTCTGTTCAGAAAGGGCTTTTCCATTTTCATGTAATAATCATGTCAAATAATTGTGATATTAATAATGACCAAAATAACCGTGATTATGATTTTTTCTGAAATTGTGCAGCCCTAATGTCCAAGACCATGTAAAAGTGAGTTTGAGACCACGACAAGACCAAAACCTACTTTCTTTCTTTCTTTTTGGATTTGGATTTTCATCATTGTCCTATACTTAAATTTAAACTAGCCTGTACAGTTTATAAGATTTTACACAGACCTGCTCCACCACCTTTGAATGAGTTCATTGGGTTCAGATCAGGCACTTGTGGAAAGTCACCAGAGCCTCGTCTAGAGGCGTCTGTGCTGTACGTCTGAGGCCCGCAGCAGTCATTAAAGAAGTGCTGTCAGTGAGAGGTAGACTGAAATCTGGAACAACATACCAACCGCAAAAAGAGACTGTACAACTTTTAACACATCTAAAACAAGTATTAAAAGATGGCTTAAGAGGAACCAGACCTGTGATAACTGAGCTAGTATTTCCGTGTTGTGTTATTGTCATAGTTATGTGTTTTATTTGTATCGTTTTTCTCCGTCTACTATGGACTGTCATTTATGTTGAGTGCAATATGTTACATGTTGTCTTATGTCTTACATGTTTTTTCTCCTGACCTGCCAGAAACTACAGTTGTAAAGTAGCCATTGTGCTAATTCTGGCATATTTACATGCGTATTTGACATATTTATCATTATGCACTGTCCCTTTAAAATAAATAAATCAAAACAATTTTGTGTAACACAACTATTGACTGATCAGATAAAAATAAATTGATAAATAACTGAAGAGATGAAGTATGCTGACTGGTTTTCTGACTTCAGGTTACATTCACTGATTGAAAGAGATGTGTTAAATTCACAGTTTTGTCTGTCTGTACAATAATCCTTGTTTATATTCATCGTAGGAGGTTGAATTACAGCGTGTTTCCAAAACCCCAGTTATAACGTGGGTTTTGTTACCACAGCTGTGTGCGAGCTTAGTGTGAAAAGGGAATAAAAGTCAAGCTGAGACACACAGCTTCTCTGGCTTACTAACGTTAACTTTACATCTGCACAAATATATATAGCTGCTTTCATTGTGCCTGGGAATAGAAAACCAAAAGTGGGTAGGTTTTTAACACGCCCCAGTGGCCTGTGCCTATGTGTGTCTTTATCGCTTCTTAAAATTACGAGACGTATTTTTGGGGAGTAAGGCATATCTGCATGAAGCCCCGGCCACAGTCAGATAATTTTGGACTGGAATAGAGAATGGGAGGCTCCTGTACAAAATTTGCATGTTTTATGGCTCCGGCTATAGCTATAAATACTGAATGAATAACAGTAGAGAGGTTATTCGCCTAAAGCAATGAGATGGGACCTAAAGATAAGCTTCTGTAGACAATATTTATGTTGCCACAAAATGTCCAATTCCATCCTCGAGGCATGCGTGTGATGTCCAATGTACATGCGAAGGTGTCAATTTTTATAGTACACAGTTAAATAATGTGAAAAAGTTTATTTAAACTTCCAAAGAACATATTAGTAGGAGCCATTATTTGACCTGTTTCTGTTCCTACATTGTCCAGCATTGGACAAACTTAATCCTGAGTAGACCAACTGACCACTGCTGGAGGACAATACTTTCCACTGATGCTGATAACTTTAGTTTGGGCCTATAATTATCCACTTTATATTCCACTGTAATATCTGATTATTTGTGTGGAAAACATAAAAATATATGACAGTGGAGCGTCGGAAAACATGCTGATGTATGTTTAGAGGAATGCTTAAAGTTACATAACATGGTGTAAGTTTGTGATAGTGCAGCCCAAATAATCATCCCCTAAAACAGCCCTGTTCAGTGGTTATCGCAGGAATGTACTTGATTTAATTTGAATCATGTAATTTACAAAAACACAGCTTGTGTTAGTTACAGCCAAACAACTGACCTCATGCACAATGGACGGTTCAGAGAGGCCAATGACAAATATGTCTCAGATAAAGGCAATGAGTAGTTCTTGTGTTTATAGGGTCACATTGTTAGTATGTTGACTCAGTGATTTTGTAAAGCAGGGGTCCTTATTGACAGACTCAAGTCCAAATCCTGACTGCAGAAGTCCTCTATTTGGACCACAAGACCTTTTTCACACTAAACCAACTGTTCACCTAAAAAAAAGAAAGTTGCATTAATTGTTTAGTGACTATGTAGGATGGTGAAAAACTGGGTTTAGGGGAAACATGTAGTTTAAAAAAAAAAGAATACATCAGCAAAGGAATCAGCATTTGATTTGAGAAGGTGAGTCTCTTTTAGCAGAAGTTTTTGTCTCTCAGGCAGTTACTACTTTTGTCCATCACATAAGCAACCGGGGTTCATAATTACCATGTGATAAAATAAACAATAAGCTATTCAATGTTTTTTCTCAGCCTGTAGATTTTGAAGTGTTTCTCATCCTCCGCTGTGACTCACAACTTTCTTTTCTCTGTTTGTGGAAAATGCAACTCCTTTTGCAGATGCACTTTTTGCATCCGTTTTGTTGCATACATTATGTCCCCATTAATGCCCCAGATTCAAAATGAAGAAAGGTTCAAAATCTGTGTCATTACATTAGATAGGACTTTATCCCACAGATGGAAAATCTGTATATAAACATATTTACAAAGTAAGAGGGACTGTTCTGGGTTATTGTTACATGTGTGAGCTGTAAAGTCTAACTGCAGCAGGTAGGAATGACCTGCGGTAGCGCTCCTTCCTGCTCTGAGGGTGACTCAGTCTGCCGCTGAAGGAGCTGCTCAGAACCTCAACAGTCTTTTACAGGGCGTAAGAGCAAGGTTTATTTAAATAGTGCACAGACAAGTTAAAGACGCAACTATAAAGTGCACTTCTTATGGCTTACATTAATGTTTAAATACTGATATGGATATTTCTGGGGTGTGCTTTAGTTCTTAATTTAAAATCTTTTATCAAATTGTTTTTTAATTGTGATGCTTTACACAAAAAAAAAAAGTTTCTGGCCACTTTCATTAAAACACAACTGTTAAATTCAGTTTAAATTTGCAGAAAACAACATTAAAACAGCAAAATAAACGTGTTTTTTTGTCTACGATACGTCCACTTTACATGACCTCAGTCAGATCCATGAGAAAGAGCTGCAGCTGTGTGCTGCTTTTTAACTCAACAATATAGACTGTTTAATTGTTGTGTAATAAAAGTGAAGAAGCGAAAAGTTGTGTGCTGCTCGTAGGCTGTGCCAGTCTCACCTAACAAACCTGAGCCCCCTAATTAACGTTTATAGGTTAATGCATGAAATCCCACCAGCCAAAGTAGCTAGAGGTAACTTCTCTGCAGTATCAGCTGTTATGTTTCGGTTTTCATCTGCAATGTGTGACAGAGCTAAACACAGAGCTGCTGCAGAGGTATCTCCGGGACATTTTAGCCAATGTAGGTGGTATCGGTTGCTGGTATCGATGCACTCGATAATAAATATGAGTATGAGTATGTGCAATGGTATTGGTACCGATACCCGATACTGGTATCTACTACTTACTTATGTGGTATCTTTAAAGCACTATGGAGTTGTCTACCCTGAGCTGGAACAGAGCAGACAACTAAAGTCAAAGCTGTAACAGAAACTCACATCCGGGTTTTCAGAGTGTTCAACCATAAAGTATAGGCCTTATTGTTGTTGAGTACTGAGCAAATAAACAAACTATTTAGAAACTGAAGCTATTGACCAAGTGGTACAGTACAGCATGCCTTTTAGGGATGCTTCAAACCCCTTTTTGTGCCAGAACCGACCCGAACCATACTGTAACAATCCAGTGGACCCATGGCTCAACAGTAGCAGGTACAAAAAGTATTCTTTTCCTTTGGGTTGTTCCTTTCAGGGGTCACCACAGCAAATCCTCTGCCTTCCTCTGTCCCTATCTTCTACATCTCCTTCTCTTCCACCAACTAACTTCCATACTACTCCTTCAACGCATCCATAAATCTCCTCTTTGCTGTTACATGGCTGCTTCCTTCTCTCTTTCTTCAACAAACAGTGGCAAAGTGGTTAGCACGCCTGCATCACAGCAAGAAGGTCCTGGGTTCGATTCCCATCCAGGGCAGGGCCTTTCTGTGTGGAGTTTGCATGTTCTCCCTGTGTCTGCGTAGGTTTCCCCTACCACCAAAAACATGTACAACAGTCCCCCCCAAACACACATGAGGCCAGGACTCCCCTGCAAAAGAGATTTGTAATCTCAGTGGGACTATCCTGGTTAAATAAAGGTTAAATAAACAGTATCACCAGGACCCTGGCAGTCGTTTACCCAGGTCCTGACAGACCCATTATGGGAGTCATATTAATGATTAGCATAGTTAATGTGTTAAGCCATTGCACTACAGTTCTTATATGTTTTAACCATATTTTATGTTCATGTACTTGATTTCTATTCTCTTTAACTATCTTCCTGATTGTTTTAAGTCTGGTGTGTTTGATGTGGTGCCAACAAGGCCAGACCACAGGGAAGTCTTGTGGTCACTTTGGGTGGTGTCTTGGTCGTCCACTGTGGATGTGGTCAGCGGCACAAGTCTGTAGCCAGGAAGTTGTGGTTTTTCACATATGCTTTTTTGTCATATCGACTCAATCTGACTTTTAGGAAGCTGAGAAGAGCTGGAATAACAGTCAAGTTTCCGAGACTCTGTGATGTACGAGTTATTGGTTAGTTACAGATATCTTGATCAGACATTTTCCATCTTGTATCACATAACCGTTCATTGTAGTTTTATGTTGCTGTGCGTCACCTCTGCAAGACTCTGCACGGTCCAAATGCATTGAACCCCTCTGATCTTTTAGTTTCATGTTTTAGGATACATTGCCACCCATTTTCTCCCAAAAATATACAGTGGGAAGGTTGAATAGTCAAAAAAGCAGAGGGAAAGATCTCGAAGCACTGTTGCACCTGTTCAGCAGAAAAGGCAGATGCTGTGGAGAAGGAGGCTGTGAGGGCGGTCTGCAGTTTCCTGTTGCGGCTTTTGTCACAGTCTGTTCATCTGCAAACACAAAAGTCTTCTCAAAGTGTGGGTGCTTCAGAGCCACGTAGGATGCCTGGTATGTTGTCTGAAGGAGTGAGAGTTTGGTAATTTACAAAACAGAGGTGAGGTTCATTGCAGTTTTTATTTCAAATAATAATGGTCCGTATCTGGTTTAGTGCTTCAACTTACCACAGCTTTTGTATTAGCACCTATCGTAGTGTATAAGACTTCTATTCGGACTATTTAATCGGAGCTCTCATGAGATAGTGCCATGACAGTATTGACACTTTTGCTTAATCCACATCCAGCTAAAAGTGTAGCAGATGGACTTGAGTACATTAAGTAGCATTTTTTCTTTACACTTTTGCCGTGTCTATATGTAGTTACTTTTTGTCTCACAATTATTGTCTATTACAATCTACGTCTTCTACTTGTTTTCCTCATCGTTTGCTAAGTAAGCATTTGAGATGTTTGCTCTTCAAAACGCACTACAGTTAGGACCATAATCATAATCGCCTACGTGACATTTTGCCAACTTCAGCCTCAGACTGATGAACTCTAACAACAGTGTCCCTCGCACAGCACATTAGCACTTTACCGTGTACTTTATATTGCTGTTTTTAAATTGTGTCGTCTTTGCCTTAATATTTTGTCTGGAACAAGAATGTAGCATCCGCCCAAGAGAAATTTCCTCTCGAGGACAATAAAGTTCATTTATTCATTCACTCATTCATTCAAGCAGGCTTTAGGGCGAGGGGCAATATTATTCTGCACATTCTAAGGGCATTTGTGCAATATATTTGACTGTGTGCAATACAATATATATATATATATATATATATATATATATATATGTTTACTCCATGGGTTGTGTGCAATGTGTTCTTTGTTTCTTAAAGTGAACAGTATTTTTACTGAGCTGTTATTGTTTATGTGAACTATTGGGTGTAAGTGAATTTCTTACGTGTTCAATATGTCTCAGACCAGAATAATGTTTTTTTGTTTGTTTGTGAATGGTCTATGAACAGTGTGAATAAATTGATTGATTAATGCTGGTCCATGACTGTTCAAGATAAAATACTCCAATTGGAGTTAATAAAAGCTTATCTTATTGTCATTAATTTATTTAGTTATTCAATTTTACAGAAACTAAACCGATTACTGCCTTTTTGAGCAGATTTAAATTTTGTCTTGAATGAAACACAAAGATGGCAGACCTCCTATTCATTCCATATGCTTCTTTTTGTCCCATGGTTTTATGTCCTCTTCATCATTAAACAGTTGTTCAATGATATACACCGGCACCCTTTTACCACTGACTGATTTCTAAGTCATAAAAAAGCACGTCATTAACCCCCAGTAGCTGTGTCATTACCTTATTTCTGAGAGTTGTGTATTATTATGAAGTACAATGATGAGTAGGAGACAGGAAGGTAGAGATAACAGTGCAGCCGCCACACAGTACCTAATATTTTAGTCAAGTCATTCAGCCCTACTTATATTGTTTGTATCCTTCCATAGTTCATCTCAACCTTCATCTAAAGACTTCCAGACAGACTCCATCTTGGTCTCTGAGCCTGCACCATGTCCATTGACCCCGCGGCAGAGCTGCCCTTCTTCTACGGCTGCATCAGTCGCTCTGATGCCGAGCAGCACCTGAAGCTGGCCGGGATGAATGAAGGCCTGTTCCTACTGCGCCAGTGTCTGCGCAGTTTGGGAGGATATGTCCTGTCTGTGGCCTTCAACTGCGAATTCCATCATTACTCTGTAGAGAAGCAGCTGAACGGGACCTACTGCATAACTGGAGGCAAGGCGCACTGTGGGCCCGCGGAGCTCTGTGAGTACTACAGCAAAGACCCGGACGGGCTGGTGTGCACCCTAAGGAAGCCCTGTCTGCGGCCCGCGGAGACCCCCATCAGACTGGGGCTGTTTGACAGCCTCCGGGACAATATGATGCGGGAGTATGTGAAGCAGGTCTGGAACCTGGAGGTGAGGCTCACACAGCAACATCAAGTAACGTTAAGTGAGTTTTACCATAAATGACTTTACTGAAGGAACACTATGTGATGTTTTACCTAAAATATTTAGCCCGAATATCTCCTCTTGTAATCACACTGTGCGGCTGATCTGCCCGATACTCCACCAACTCTGATTGATGGAGCACAGTACCACATCAACCCAAATTTACATTACAACATAAATATAATAATATTTTATGGTTTGATGGTTCTCATAATGAAACACAACTAATAACCCTCTCTCTTAAAAGGACACCAAACTTACTACAGATTCTCACAATGTAACTGAGAGTCAATAGGCATTTAATTAAAAAATACTGCATTTAAAATGTTGAAAGCAAGAAAAGAAAAGAATAAAAGAATACTACACTGGGACAAAATCATGATGTAAAAGACTAAAGTGGCATCTATTTTGAATTTAAAGGAAGAAGGCAAAAAGAAAAATCTAACTAAGACAATAAAACAATGCTAAACAAGAGCAGGAAGTTGGGTCCTAATTCTTTGGGCCTTTTGAAATATAGATAAAAAATGAATATAGTTTGGAAAACATTGGTCCAGTCAGTGCCATGACCAAGTTAGCAGCAGTAAACGTTGTGTTGGCTTGACTTATGTGTCAAAAAAACAAAAAGTCAAGTAACTCGGTTCTGAATACACTAAATACTTATGTTTCTCTTACTCCTACTATAACCTGAGTAACAGTATTTTTGCAGATTGTGGTCTCTCTGCCCACTAAAGCTGTTAGTGTGGTTCAACGACGTAGCATTTGTCGCAATTAAAGTCTGTATCATGTGAAAACAAACATTCAACTATAATTACACCAAACCTGTGTCCCGTCAGCAAACCAGTTAAATATTTAAAATGTTTCTGTAAAAGAAAGGTATGAGGCACTGATAAAACAGATAATATAATTGTTAGAGTAAGGATTTATAAAACACACTGTTATGCTGTGAAAAAACAAAACAATTCACTCCAAAGAGGAGAGGACATCCATTGTGAGTAGGTGTAATCTTGACTAAATATGTTGTTTTCTATTTGTGTTAGTAGATAAATACACACATGACCCCCCTCACTTTATTAAATATTAGTTCATTGTACTTAATGTAGGTGCACAACTTTAGAGCCCATTTTGAAAACCTGGGTCCTACAACACTGTTGACCACCTTCTTAAAGACTGGTATTGTGTTTCTTGTTTCCTTCCCATTAGCTGGTTGAATACCTAAAGATAAAACCTGCCGGCCTGGTGACTGTTCTTTAAAGTCTCTTTAAAGTTTAGAGGAACCGTTACCCTTTGTTTGAAAAATAAATTAATAAGCTGCTGGGCAAATAATTAAAATCTACAGTGTAACATAATCCCACCTATGTTGATGAGAAATGGAAACTGTTTAGCACTGTGTAAAAGTCAAACGTGGTTGACATTTAGGATAAAAATACAGAAATCAAAACAAAATTCCCCCAGTTTGGAAAATTACTCACATTTGCACTTAGACCGAGTTGGAACGGAAATTCAAGTGCAATATTCCCTCAGAAAAAAAACACTCATCTTTACACAAGACTATGATCCTATAGAGCAGTTCTGTGATGTTATAAGATTTAGACTGTATTTTTGTCAGCATTCAAAATAGTTCACTAAAAATGTTGGTTATAAACATCTTTATGCAGTTTAGAAATTGAAAATAATAGATATGTAATTCTGAGTTGGACATGGAGAGTTGAATCTGTTTATATATGTGTCATTATCTCAGGAAGACCTCGGTTGAGTCTAAAGATTATCTTATATTTAACTCTATTTTTACTGTTCAAAATCCAAAATGGCTACTATTATACAGCAATATTTCTGGTTCTGAAGTGTTTTTCATTTTAAATTTGTTTAACTTTTATTAAACCTTAGAAGAGTCCCATAAATCTTTTTTTTAAGAGAGTCCTAGCCATGACATTACACCACAAACGACAACAAAACAAACTCAGACTACTCAGAGCTTCCATTACCACTAAAGGCTGCTCACAGGAAATGCACAATGTCTCAGCACCTTGCATTTAAAATGAATCATACTGATTTGTTATAATAACCCGAGAAAGATGAGCTACACTTGTAACTTTCACACTTTAAATGTCAAGTTGAATTCATTTTTATACTGAGGTGGCCTTTGGGCAACATGGCGTCTTCCTGTTTATCTGCTCAGGGCGAAGCGATGGAGCAGGCCATCCTCAGTCAGGCCCCGTGTCTGGAGAAGCTCGTCGCCACCACGGCCCACGAGAAGATGTCTTGGTATCACAGTAAAATCTCCCGACAGGAAGGTGAGAGGCGGCTGTACACAGGAGCTCAACCAGACGGAAAGTTTCTGTGAGTTTAAGCCCGAACAACACTTTCTCTTCCTTTCGTTTTTGTAACAATCACTTGAAGGAATAATGTTTTATTGTTTCTTAGAATCAGAGACAGAGAGGAGGCCGGGACTTATGCTCTTTCATTGGTGTATGGAAAAACAGTGTATCACTATCAGATTCTTCAGGACAAATCAGGAAAATACTCCATGCCAGAGGGAACTAAGTTTGACACTATCTGGCAGGTACGTCTCCTAAACTGAGTCAGTCAAGTTTAGATTCAGTCAAGTACATTTTATCAAACACACCTTTTACTATGTATTGAAGAATACAATGGTGTTTATCACTGTCAACCCACAGCTACAAGGTCCTAAGTTTGAGCCCTAGTCTAGGCAGGTAGGATTTGTCACCACAATTCAAGAGTCTGTGCTAATCCTTTAGTCCAGAGGTTCACAAAATCATGATGTAAAAGAATAAAGTGGCATCTATTTTGAATTTAAAGAAAGAAGGCAAAAAACAAATCTAACTAAGACAATAAAATAATGCTAAACAAGAGCAGGAAGTTGGGTCCTAATTCTTTGGGCCTTTTGAAATATGGGTAAAATATGAATATAGTTTGGAAAACACTGGTCCAGTCAGTGCCATGACCCAGGTAGCAGCAGTAAAAGTTGTGTTGGCTTGACTTATGTGTCAAAAAAACAAATGTAACAGTATTTTTGCAGATTGTGGTCTCTCTGCCCACTAAAGCTGTTAGTGTGGTTCAACGACGTAGCATTTGTCCCAATTAAAGTCTGTATCATGTGAAAACAAATATTCAACTATAATTACACCAAACCTGTGTCCCGTCAGCAAACCAGTTAAATATTTAAAATGTTTCTGTAAAAGAAAGGTATGAGGCACTGATAAAACAGATAATCTAATTGTTAGAGTAAGGATTTATAAAACACACTGTTATGGGTCCTACAACACTGTTGACCCCACCTTCTTACAAGACTGGTATTGTGTTTCTTGTTTCCTTCCCATTAGCTGGTTGAATACCTAAAGATAAAACCTGACGGCCTGGTGACTGTTCTTGGAGAGGCCTGTGTTAACCCCCAAGCCGCTGGAAGTAAGGTTTTTACAAATTCAAACTATATAAACTATATAATTACCACAACTAAAACAATCACTGAATATGTGTTTTATCTTTTTAGGGACTCCAAATCTTCCTGCAACTGTAAGTATCAAAGCCTCTTTTAATAAGCATGTGTTCTTTTAACTCAAGTTCACAGAGGTGTTATGTCTTTCAGAGGAGGGCAGGGGCGAATAAGTACACACCGCCACCTACAGGTCAGTCACTAGAAGTACAACACTTATCAATCATAAACATTATTTTAACACACTTGTAATGCAGACACGTATGAGCAGAGTTTGTCATGTAAGCTGCTTTTCTGTCATGTATATTTATGAAGTTGTGGGCGGGACTCCGGACACAGACCGGGACCTCCTGCCAATGGACTGCAATGGGTTCAATCCTTACCACGACCCAAATGAACTCAGAAAGTTTACCATCCAGAGGTCGAAACTGCTGATTGATGAAGTGGAGCTCGGTTCTGGCAACTTTGGCTGCGTCAAGAAGGGAGTCCTCAAAACAGACAAGTAAGAACTAGTTGGGTTTATATCAAAAAAGTTTGGCTCAGCTTAACATGATGTCCGTTTGTGATTCATGAGGTGGATTTATCAAAAAGTGCGTTATACTATACTATTGGTTGTACCACAGTCCAGCAAAAATCAAAACTTCAAAACACGATGCAAGCAGCAATGAAAGTGATGGGCATCCAGTTCTCTACAGTCCATCTGCGAAGGCACAGTGTTCAGGCTGGCCCACAGGATCTTAAAAGTCCCCTCTTACATTTTATTCACTGAGTATGAGCTTCTTCCTTCAGGTATAGACGGTATAGAGCTTACAGATGGAAAACCACCCGACTGAAGCTCTTTTATTCAAATGTCCATTACTCTGCTCAAAAAGAAAGCACACTGGTTCACTTTAGCATCTGTTGCACATTTTATTCTGTTATCAGGGTTGGTTTTATTCTCTATTATAAATTTTTATAAATGACCAGTTGTATTATTTATGTACGTATTTATTGTAGATTCGTTTTAGCTGCTTTTAGTTTAATTTTAGCTCCAGGCAGGTGCAATAAGCTGTATTTTGCACTTGTAATATATTTGCTGGTTACAGTTCTGTTACTGTATGAATATGTGTAGTTGTACATTTATGTTCTTGTCTGTTATGTACTGTATGTATTTTTCTACAGTTGCTCAGCGCACTTTGCCCAAGACAAATTTTTCTTTGGGACAATAAAGTCTATTTGATTTGAAAACAATAGTCCCATGTAACTTAACCTAATTGTGACTTAGAGTGATAATGTATCTGTTTGTATATAGTTTAAAACTGAGCTCTACAGGAAAAGCTTGAAGCACTGCCTCTTTTTGTCACAATGATGGACTACCCTTTCCTTTATCATTTAAACTGTAGCCCACTGGCAAAACTTTGAGCCAAACAACGCTCTCCAATTACGTGAGATACACATTTTGGTGGGGTGCTTAGAATGGCACAACACTGTTCAAAGTATCCTATTATAGTTGCCCACCGGTGTTTAGAACTGATTTTGTTTTAGAACTACTACTTCACAGCATTTCTTCACATCTGTTTAAAACGTCTGCACAGGACTGTATTTAAACAACACTGTGCTTTCGGCAGGGGTCAGGTCGATGTGGCCATTAAAGTGCTGAAGAGTGAGAATGAGAAGATGGTCAAAGACGAGATGATGAGGGAGGCGGAAATCATGTATCAGCTCAGTAACCCATACATTGTCCGGATGTTGGGACTGTGTGAAGCCGAGTCCCTGATGTTGGTCATGGAGATGGCTGCTGCGGGACCACTCAACAAGTTCCTCCCCGCTAACAGGTGCGCTCAAGCTTTTAAATGACAATGTTGACGCATGAACCAGGACATGTATGAAAGGCTAATCCTCAGTCAGTGTCCATCACCTTTGTGTTTTTTAAATAATATTACTTTAATTAAGAATAATAAAGATTTAAGAAAAGTTAAAACACATAGACATGCATCACTTTTCATCTATGTACAACAAATACAGCAAAAATAAAAATACTTACTCACCACTCTGATGAAATAGCCATATATTTATCTGAAACAATAATAAAATAAAGTAAAGTAAATATAGTAAATTGAATAGGATTTCCACTGACATAGCTATTCCATTTGTAATTGTAGTATAAGGCCTTTGTTTTACAGATTTCAGGACTTAATGCTTCTCTACCTGATTTTCTTTTTTCCGTCCTTGTATCAGACTCTACTCACCCCAAAAAGCAACAGGCACCTCTCCTACTTCACCATTTTTTCCTTCCCAAAATACTAATAGCCTAAATGACACCAAACTGAAGTTTAGAGCTTAGCGTTGGCTTAGTGTTAGCGCTTTGATCAGTCTCTGTGTCAGACATAGAGAAATTTTAAATTGGGACCAGATAAACTAAGCAAATGTGTGACCAAACAAATGTAACACAAAAATGTTAAATTTGTAAAAGGTTTGTGAAAACTGTAACAGTAAATGTAAGTTGTTTCTCCCTGTCTCTGACCTGCAGGGACACTGTTAACTGTGGAGAACATTGTGAACCTCATGCACCAAGTGTCGGTGGGAATGAAGTATCTGGAGGAGAAAAACTTTGTGCACAGAGACTTAGCAGCTCGTAACGTGCTGCTCATTAATGTGAATTTTGCCAAAATCAGTGACTTTGGTCTCTCCAAGGCTCTGGGCGCAGATGAAAACTACTACATGGTAAAATTCTCACACTTTAACTAATACTTTGTATATTAGTCCAAATATAATGCTTTAGCCAACATTAGCCTTTTGCCGTTGTGATTGGTGAGATGCACTTTGAAGTTATTTGAAGGTTATTGTGCTATTGTTTTACTGGTCCACTTTAGATCAAACTGCATAAACTACAGTAAAATAAGTTTGACACCCCGCTGTAGACAACCAGTGTTTGTTCATGGACATGGCTGCTGTAGATGCACATTTTCAGATAAAAAATGTCTTAACAAAACAACATAGTCCCGGGTTTGATCGTGCCTCTACAGAGGTGCTTGGTGTGGACTTGATATGTTTAATGTCAACACTAGATGCCACCAAAAGCTACATAATACACCTTAAATTTAACCACATCCAAAAAAACATTTTATAAACACAATATTTTATTCTAACTTTATTGCAATATACATTACAGAAAACACTGGTAAAGTGCCTCTAATGTTTCTTTCAATGTTGTTGCATCACTGGCACATTTTTAATCTGTTTTCTTTCGACTTCCAGGCTCGTAATGCAGGAAAATGGCCTTTAAAGTGGTACGCTCCAGAGTGTATAAGCCATCGTAAGTTCTCAGTAAAAGTGACGTGTGGAGTTTTGGCGTCACAATGTGGGAGGCGTTTTCTTATGGAGGGAAACCTTACAAGGTACTCAATCACATATTTCACTAAACCATATTTGACTTTTTTTTTATGTAAGTGTGCTGGAGTCTCTATGTATTAATTGGACCACTGTTTCTAAAAATATGTCTAATAGTAATTGTTTTTAACTAACCAGAAAATAAAAGGACAAGAGGTGTTGGAGTTTATTAAAAGCGGACAGAGACTGGCATGTCCAACAAATTGTCCCGAACGAATGTACGCACTGATGATGGAGTGCTGGACCGTCAAGTAAGAAACCGAATGATCTTTACTTTATTAAACTAGCGGATTAATTATTATCTGGAAGACTTCAGATGGTCAACCTCCACTGTTGTCTATTTATAAAAGTCTATAACTAACACCCTTTCCTCTTTTTCTCTCTTTAGAACGGAAAACCGTCCTGACTTCAAGAAGGTTGAGGAGTCCATGAGATCTTTCCATTTTTCAATATCAAACAAGCCTCCAAGTGAGGTAGCCTCGGTCGCTGCTCAGTAGCCTGAGACAAGGCACATTCTGTCCCAGAGCCCCACAAAGCAGCCTTTCAAACGGCCATTAACAAACTAAAACAAAGAACTTTTTATGAACGATGCGCAGTGAACAGCTTTAGAAACAGTTTGGACGCATCTGAACAGGCCTCAGTGACAAACACAGTGCATTTGTTACTGGGACTCAGGGTCGTAACAGAGATCTGTCTGTCAGCTGTGTCTGCATCTTTTCACTGAAGATGATGTGAATTTTATGCAATTTTAGCCTTTTGTATGAGGTGTTTACTTTTTTGTTGTGATGCAATAGTCTTTAATTGGGGCAACATTTTGAACTGTGTCAAATAGTACTATAGGGTTTATAGTGCATTTTTTTACTGATAAAACTCTTTCCACCAAACTATGCCACACCCTGTTGCATTATTACAAAGGCAGACTCAACTTTGCAAAAACATATAATAAAAAAATAAATAAATCAAATACAAAACTGCCCGTGTGAGGTTAGTGAGGGGTGTACCTTCTTGTTTTAATCTAAAGCAGGTTTCTCAGATGGATATTAGCCCAGCCTCTTGTGCTATGATCTAAATGTTTAGAGGGAGTTACAACTTTGAAATACAATTTATTTAAATAAAGGACTAAAATAAACTATGTCTCTCTCTCTCTCTTTCGGTTTTTTTATTTTGGCAAATAAAAGGGTACAGCCCCGTTTATTACTATGTTATAAAGTAGGTTAAATTCCGCTCAAAGAAAACCTCCGAAACACCAAAGACACACTCTACAGGAAACTGGTGAATCACCTTCAAAATAAAGAGAGTTCTGGATGAGTCTTGACTTTGTCACAGGGCACTCAACTCGAAATAATAAACAACGCATTGCAGTGGCAGTTGTCAGACACATCTGTTGTATCTCTGTGTCTTTGGGTTTGGTTCACAATATACTATATTTGTCAGTGTCTCTTTAACCTAATAGTCTAAAGAGGTAAAAGCTTTGGTCTTCATGTCTTTGAGATTTGGTAGGATGTTATATCTTTGTGCTATCTTTCTTAAATTTTTTATTTTTTTTACATATTTGCCTAGTTTTTCTAGACAGTTTAGAAATAGTGTTTTATGTAAAGTGTACAAAACTAAAAATCTACAATTCAATAACTTTTGGCATTTTTGTGTAAGGTACTTTATTTCCCAAACAAATCCATCTCACTCAGATCCAAAATGGAAGCTTAAACTCTATTCATTATAAGTCAAGTAAGCTATATTTTATTAGCATGTTGATATTTATCAGTGCAAAGCAACCTGTTAGTGTTAGTGTACTTTTGCTGTAATTCATAAATTAGATGGTAAATATGATGATGATTAATGCCACACTAATGACTCATTTGTGGCTCCCATTGGAAGTTTAGGTGTCAGATGTGTAGTATTAGTTAAACAATGTGGAATGCAAGATATGTGCAGAACAAATAGAGTTTTTTTGATAGACACTATGTTAATAAGTCGGTTCAATGTCAATGCAACATTCAAAATGACATAGAGGCTATTATTTTAAGGATTTCAGGTAAAAGGTTACATTGTGTTGCTTTAAAGTTATTGCTAAACTTTACCGCGACTACAACGGCATTGATCATTGGACTTTTATTGTGAAACCCGTCACCGGAAGTTGTCCTCACTTCCTCTGCTTTGACAGTGGTGTAGTTTTCTTTTTCGGCAGGGAGGAGTCAGTCAAACAGTTAGTTCAATAAAGTGACATCTCTATTGACTAATTATCATTTATTCAATATGCATCTCGCTATGTTTCCATAATGTAGGCTTTGCGCGGCGCTGACGTGAAGATTTTGACAAAAAAAGAAGACGATTCTTCGATAAAAGCCTGAAGGAGACTGAGCTAACAGGAAGGCGGAACAAGTAAGTTCAGAAAGTGGCTTTGAAGTGAGCCTTTTCATCGCCGTTTGATCATCTATCTCATATAATACATCTTTAGAATGTGTTTTATGTATAGTAAGATGTCTATATAAAAGTATGGAGGCAGAAGGAAATGGTTTTATGTGTTTATTGTCGCTAAAGTCGGCAACAAGTCTGAGTGACCGAGTTTGGTGCTCGCGTCATGAATAAACTCCGTCATGTGCCTTTGCTGTTTAATCTCCTGCTTTTATCGAGAGAAGTGGCTTTAAACCGAGCTAAAATGTGCTACACAATACATTACATGGGCTTCATTATTGCCACAGGCTCCCGTTTTATTGATGAATAGCGGGCTTGAATGTAGTTTTTTGTCATTCCGCAGATTGTTAGTTTTAAGGCGGAATTCGTGTCTGTATTCTGAAATAGGAAATGAGTCACATCTGCGTCTGTCAGGCCGCCTTTCCCACATTTGTAACTCCGAGCTTCTGTTGTGCTTTGTAACAAAGGCTACCTGAGGCAAAATACAGCCTCATCTTTACAGTATTTAATGCTTTAGGCTACGACTTCTCTTTAGCAATTTATGAAGTAACATTTTCACAATTCATTTCTCCATTGGGTAACATTACTCCATGCCTTATTTCTGTTTCCAACACTAATACCCCTTTCTTTTTTTTTAATGTATTGTTTATATACTTCTTTGGTGGTCAGGGGATTACTATAGATCCATATCCCAGCATGCAACTGAAGCCCAACTGCGATACACTGATGCTAGATGCCTGGGATTATCACTTAATCTCTAAAAACTATGATAAACATTGTTTTCAGTCAAATTGCAAGCAGAAAATACAATGTTTTACAGTTTCTTTATACTCTGGACTTCATAATTTATTAATGTTTCAAGGTGGAATAAAAGTAAATTGGTTGATTATCTGATTCTAATAATTATGCACAATTTATTGCTGTAAAAATATCAGTTGCATAATATTAAGAAAACAAATGATATGTGATAATGTTGAATACAGCAATAATGATGTGTCTTGTAATATTTATATTCTCTTTAGAGCAGACCTTTTGAATTGAATTGAAATATAAAGAAAGAAATCAAGGTTTATCTTAACTTCCACTGAACAAACTGATGCCGCAAACTCATTTGGTTAAACTAGGATTCAGACTCTATTTGAATGGCAAATGATTTTAAAATACAAAATGTAAAAACTTAGTTCTTTGATATATGGTTGTGGCGGGAGATAAAACAGTGATAGTCATAGTTTGGACAAGATTGTGTTGGATCACATATTAATAAAAACTAAATTTCATTTTCACTAATAAAAACTAAATTTCATTTTCACTTTCACGTTCAAATAAACATCAAAATGAAACTATACTAAGGCTAAGCAAGTAAAATAGTCTGAACTATAACACTCAAAAGATTTATAGACATAAAATAGACCTCAGCTTTTATAGCGGAGCATAAGGTTTAAATGAACTAAGTTTGTGACTGTTCATTAATCGTAATAAACATGTGTACAATGTTTACTAATTTTAGTTGTAGACAATTTTAGAGTTTGTGTGTCATGTTTACAGCTTAAAGTTTTTTATTTTTGCATTATGACTGCACAGGAACAGGAAAATGTGTAATCTGCAATAATAACTATGTTGAATATTGCTATGACAATATGATCTGTAATGTTTGGTCTCACCACAATGTGATTCAAGGCTCTGATTGGACAATATTATTAACTTCTATATGACCTACTTGATTATAAAATATTGAAAAATGGTTTGGGTTTGTATCTATACTGTTTCCGTGATACAGATATTGCCACAACAGTAAAAGTATGATGCACTGTACAGCTCTAATTGATTACACTTGACTCAGAATTAAGGTAATTTCCATTGTAAAAGAATCTCTTCTGACCCTCCCTTGTCTCCTCTGTCTGTCCCATGCAGGCTTCAAGGTTGTGTTACTAGAAATACCTGAAGACAATCCTCTGCCAAAACCAGCGCAGGGTATTTACACAACCTTTAGACTGATTCCATTTCGACGGTAGATTATTGACCAGAGGCATTCCAACAATCCACCTGTCGCTCCAACACATGCACCATGTCCCTAGCCCTGAAACAAGTCTTCAACAAAGACAGGACATTCCGGCCGAAGCGTAAGTTTGAGCCCGGGACGCAGCGCTTTGAGCTGCACAAGAAAGCCCAGGCCTCTCTGAACGCGGGGCTGGACCTGAAGCAGGCCGTGCAGCTGCCCCACGGAGAGGACCTCAACGACTGGGTGGCCGTGAACGTGGTCGACTTCTTCAACCGCATCAACCTTATTTATGGCACCATCAGCGACTCGTGCACTGACCAGACCTGTCCCGTCATGTCCGGCGGGGCCAAGTACGAGTACCGCTGGCAGGACGAGCACAAGTACAAGAGGCCCACTGCACTCCCTGCTCCTAAGTACATGAGTCTCCTGATGGACTGGATCGAGGTACAAATCAACAACGAGCACATCTTCCCCACAAATGTTGGTAAGTGTTTGGATCAGCTCTGTGTCTTAGAAACGTAACATTTACTGCATGTCATAGCGTCTCATGGCCCGCTTTGTGGAAAATCTAGGAAAACAGTTTTTAAAGAATGGCTGTTCAAACCTATCTCAAGTCTGAAGTCCAGTCTCTTATTTACATGTTCTCTGTGGAAAATCCTGTTCCTGTGTTTTCTGTTTCTATTTTCTATTTGAATTATTAGTTATAAAGATTATGTACCCGTAATGTGGGTTTTTTTTGTGCAAGAAACAGACGTGGTTTATCTTTCACTTCCTTCCCACAAGACAAAATATGAAGAATACAAACTGCACAATATAATTAGAATATATAGAATAATATCTAAATGTTTTAATGTTTAGAGGAGGACTTTAATACGTTTAGTGTATTTTTAGATAATGCAAAATAGATTAAGGTCTTTATATGCTAATGTTTTTTCTGCCATATTGCTCAGTCTTAATCTTTATATTATTAATTATTTAGTTACACTGTTATTCTGGCCTGAACACATTATAAAACACATAATGTGCAAGATTTGCAACACGTCGGTGTCGGCACCGCATGACAACACTTGGTTTCCACCAAATTGAAGAAATTAACTACATTCTTTATATATTTATTTTAAAGAGAATTCACTGATTTGTTAAATAAATATAACATATTTTAGTGAGTCAATGAGTAACCGTGTAAAATAATTCATAATCGAGCTGCTCAGGGCGACAAAAAAAACACAGGAAACCCATACACCGCTTTAGTTTTCCATCCTCTCAGTTTGGTCTATGGACGTGATTATTTTTACTCATTTGATCATTCACAGAACAAGTTGTGCATCTACTAAGTTATGAGTGTAATCAATAAAAGTGTGTCCTTATTTATTTATTTTTCAGTGCAACATGTGTACAACATTTGCAGTACAAGTTAAATCAAGGTTGTACTGAGTAATTTCAGATTAAAAAAGAAAGGCCACATGTATTAAATTAGCCGCATTGTTGTATATTAAGGACATACCTCAAGAACACGCCGGGGTCGTCTGTACATATTTTATCTGCCACTGAATTCTGAGGGTTTATCATCTCTGCCTCTGAGTCAAGACAGAAACATCCCGGCCATGGATTTAAAAGACGGTGTCACACAATGTACAATACTAGGCTAATAATAGTACTAACCTTAGCTCATGTGCCCTTGAACAAATGCCAGAAATGTTATTGAATTAGTCAGCTCAAAACAAGTCTGTGGTAAATTAATCATGTCGTTAGGGCAGGGGCTTATCCCTCAAAGTGAGTTGTGTTCGTTTTTCCATCACAAACTAATCCTAAGACCTTTTAACATGTTGTAGTCAGGCTCAGGAGGCTTCAGTGGGGAATATAAATAGGCTGAATGTATGTTCCATTGCACAAGACAACACAGAGGCATTAATTGTCTATATGAGGGAACAATAAAGCCACAAATCCAGCAAAAGAGGAAGAAAACACATTAATAATTTGAATATAATGGTCTTTTATTGGCTTTGAACATCCTAATTACATGTGCACTGTGGATATCAATTTTATGCTTTTCTTTGAAGTTGTATTGTGTAAAATGTATATAGTATGCAGTTGAACACGTCAGTCAAAATATGTTTTTAAAATATAGCTTTAGCCTTTAAGTAACTAGCAACAACTTCCTCAAAACAAGCTCCGCTGTAGCTGCTGCTGTGGAAGAAGTTCTCTGAAAACGTGCCTCCCTCTTTTGTCAGGACAAACCATTTATTCAACACACCTTCTGCCAAACAATCCACAATTAAATAAATGCTTACGACACGGTATAAACTCAATACATGTCCTCGGCCACACCTGAGTGACCTCTCTGCCCCACAAACAGGACAAGCACGAAAACAGAGCCGCCCAGTCAAAATGGCTCCAAACAGTAACACTTCCTGCATGAGGCTTATGAATAAAAATGTAAAGAAAAATACAATACAATACAATAGTTCTTTAACGTCCTGTTTCCAGAGGTGCACAGAGCAAACAAACTAAGCCCAGAGGAAACAAACAAAGCACTGCTGAAAAAGAAAAGTGCATTTAAATATTTATTTTTTTACATAACTAGGTCGAGGACATATATGAAACAATGATTCTCCTAATTTGTTAAAGACTTCTGGCCAATGGTCACTAGCTTTATAAACAACAGCATGTCCCTGCAGGGCTACCGTAGGTGCTCACAGTCTTTAGAAAGAAGAGGTATAAGGTAGTGTTAAACTAGGCAAGGCAATTTTATTTATATAGCACAATTCATACACTGGGTAACTCAAAGTGCTCAAAGACAATTTACAAGATTTATATTAAGAAACATAAGAACACACTGCACCTTTTATAGCTTCTTATGAACAGACCAGTGTTTTAGTAACATAGCTCAACATGGTTCAAGCCAACTTCCCTTTTCTTCAGAAGAATTACGTGTAATTCTGATAAATAGTGATTCTTAAGAAGCTCTTTTTAAAAAAAGACTAAATGATCCTTTCTGGAGTTATAGCGTACAGTTGTACCACTTTGAACAGGCTGGATCAGTTAAGTCAAGATCAACTTATATGCAATACTAGCCTTTAACTAATTGTATTTTATTGTTTTTATTTTGAACAATGCTCTAAAAAGAATGCTGTCTGGTGTTAAACCTGTGTTGTAAGCTGTAAACCCCATGTTGTCTCTTTGGTGCAAACTCTTACCAGCTCCTCCATCTGTCCGTCTCGCAGGTACTCCCTTCCCTAAGAGCTTCATGCAGGTGGCTAAGAAGATTTTGTCTCGTCTGTTCCGGGTCTTCGTCCACGTCTACATCCACCACTTCGACCGCGTGAGCCAGATGGGCGCCGAGGCTCACGTCAACACTTGCTACAAGCATTTCTTCTACTTCGTCACTGAGTTCCACCTCATCGACAACAAGGAGCTGGAGCCTCTGGTGAGTTCAGGAACAGATATAAAATCAGACTTGGCAAAATGAAACATAAACAGTAGTGTGTCAAATAGGGACAATTTTGACTCAAGTATAGTGTATTACCATGTGTCAATATGAATTTTTTCTCCATGTGGTAGAAATTTGTTTATGCAAATCTATACACGTAATCAATTGTATTAATGATTGCTGTATACATTTTTTATCAGGTTTATTTACTTAAAACACTTCTAGACAGGCTTATGACAAAAGGGATTGTTATTGAGCTCCTTGTCCATCAGTGTATCCCCTCTGTCCACTCTCTGCTACTCTAGAACAACACAAGTGTTTTTCATCGTTAACTTTAACCCAGTTAATCCCACATAAAACTATAGTGGCTTTGACAAAATATAGTGTTATATTCCTTGTTGAATGGGAGACAATATTAGCTTCATCAACTACAGTCTATTTGTCTAATCCCATGACTCGACTTTTGCAGAGCTTGTGTTGTCTTGCACAGGAAAAAAATGGCATATTTTAACAATGAAATAGTTTTGCTAAAGGTGAATATACACTAATGAAAACACACCATACACATAAACCAGTGTGTTCCTCTTTGTTCAGCTGTACACCACAAAGTTTTACCCAGTTTTCTGTTTAATAACACTTCAACACATTCTCAAATCCTACTCTGGACCTTTAATTTACCCCATAAACAGTGTTATTGGATATTGAATCACTCTAGTGCCCCACATGATGGGACTGTCACCGATTGCCTCTTGATTAAAAAAATTGAGTTCTCTTTTTGTCCCATTGTTACACAATAGTATGTTGTGTTTGTCGATTGACGTGGACGAGATGTAAAAATTGATTTTTCAAGCTTTTTCATTAGTGTTTCTAACGATTTGTAGTTTTGTAAAAGGTAAATAAAAATGAGTGTGCTGCACTTTTTCCGTTTGCTTTAGACTTACTTTTTTAGAGCTTTATTTTGAAGGACAAGTGTTCATTGTAACTCACTCTTGGCTGTTTTCTTGTGTCTGCTGCAGAAAGAGATGACCTCTCGGATGTGCCACTGAGGGAGACACACACATCTGTCCAAACTTGCAGCGGAGAACAAACAAAACAAAAAAAAAAAGAGTCTATTTTTATATTTAAGTACTGTAATCTATTCCAGCCACATACTGTAGGCTTTTGACATTTCAGGCGTTCAATTTGTTTTTAAACTTTTTATTGAAGCACAGTATTAAGAAGCTGTATGTTTGTGTTGTTGGTGTATTTTATTTCAATCTCTATCATTCCAGGACATCCCGCTCTTTCTCTAAACGGATCTAAAAATTTGTACAATTTGTTTCTGTACATCTTTAAAATGTCTGTCTATATATTAAACTGAGTCTAAACTTTCTCACTGTATTTTTAATTCATAAAAAGACTTAAGATCCTGAGTTCAATAAAGCTTTAAAAACTCAGGCCGAAGTGTTGCACAACCTTATGGCATTTATTTTTCAGTCAGCGTACTCATCTCTACTTACCCCTCTTGCAACATGTAGTAACCTTGAGAAAAAAATACCACAGTGTCACGGTGTGTGGTTACAACTTTAAATGCTTTTCATTTCAGGTAAATGGATCTTGGGCAAATGTTATGAGTCAATACAAACATAAATAAATGAGTGCATTTTCTCAAGACAGAGCTTCAAACTCACTTTTCCACTCATTACACTGGTGTCACTGGTCTTCATTTAAACACAATGTTTGATCAATGATGTTAGAAAGGACTTTGAACCAGTTTAATATTTTGACAGCATTAATATTTGAAGAGTTCAGTTGAATCTTTGTCTCTTTCTGCTCTTGTCTTCTCAGCTCATAGAGTAATGGAATATTACAATATTGTTTTAATATTATTTTTATCACATTTAAACAAGTTATTGTCCCATGCCTATACCTTCAAGTAACAAAAGTGGCTGTGGTTCAGTCAAAATGAAAATTAATTTTTAACACTTTCCCTGGTTCAGTTGAATGGGAGACGACACATGTTGACTTCTTGAACAGTGTCGATGTTTAGTCCTATAACTCTACTTTTGCATCTCTGAGATAAATAAACAAGTGAATATTAATACAGATAACACATTTCTTCCCCTTCTTTTCTATAGAATCTACATTTCTTATTATTGAAATTTATTCAAATGTCCTGGAAATTGTTCATATTAACAGAAAATGTATTTGTATTTGCAAACTTTGGTGCACATTCAGTTTGAAACCTTGTGACCTTTCAGTTTTAACTTGCTGCTACTACTATTGTAGTGGATTTGAGACTCAATCAGAGAACAGTCAGAATAATGGGTGACGACTACACATAAACCCTGGATAATTAAATAAAAAGGGTGCCTAAAACTGTAGTAAATTTGTAACCAAAGTTTGTCCTAAAATGTTGAGAAAAAGACCTGTTAATGTAATGAATAAAATAAGAGTGTTTATAATAATTATTACATGGGTAACATTTAAAGTTGTCTATTTCTCTATCACTCACCTCTTTAAGTAATTAATATACATTTCTGTCTGGTATATGTGCATGTATGTAAAGCTCACACATAGATTTGTAAATGGACTTCTGGTGACTCTGAGATGATCAGGCTTGTTTGTGTTATTTTACACTTGGGCCTCGGAGCCACCAGGCAGGTTCTCTGGTGTCAAACCTGTGGGTGTCATTGGCAGCTGAAGGTCACAGGAGACTCAACACTCACATGACACACAGACGAGAGGTACTAAGACTCTCCACTAGATGGCGCCAGACACTGAAAACAGACACCACACTGTAAAATCCTATTTACAGTATATCCCAGGCCATGAAATCCGTACAGTGCCCCAGTTACATCCGTGAGGAGGGAAGTAGTTCGAGTTAAGCTGGTTATGTAGGAAGAGAAGCAGACTGTAGAGTCACAGATGTAAGGCTTTTTGTCTTGAATGAACTGCAGCGTGGCATGACTGGGCCAACAATGGCTCTTTAGACAAGCTCAAAACAACAAGTGTTGGGTTCAGAGCCACGTAATGAACCCTAAAGAAATGACAGCTGATGTGACAAGCACACACTGCAGTCTGATTAAATAGTCATTATTTATTTATTTACCTTTCTTGAAATTTAGCATCTAACCAGAAGTGCAGAAGCTATAAGTGGAATGTATATACTGCATCTACAAGCAGGATAACAGTAATTATAGATTTAAATTACAGATATACAATCGGTTATGTATTGTAGTAGTGTTGTAGTCAAGACCAAACTGACAGAGACCAAGTCATGTCCAAGACCAGAGAGTATCAAGATCAGATCCAGTCTACAATCCACTGTAACAGATACAAGGGAATAATTAACAAATCTAAAACCCAAGTCCAGTCTAAGACCAAGGTCCAGACTAATGGAGGTCAGTGTTTGCTGAAGAAGGCAGCGTTAGAACAAGATTTTTAATTCAATATAAAGTTATTGAATAGACTTGTTTACAACATCAGAAACATGCTGGGCGTCCCTTGGTAGGCAAGGAATTTCCCCATAGGAATAATAAAGAAATATATAACTATAACCACGTAAAGTACAGTGACGCACTCAATGATCTAGAGGTGATTATTATCGTATAAACTTCCTTATGACACACCACAGCAACACATCATGCAATAAAAAAGAACCATGAAGAGGTCTTGACAAACACTCATCTGAATCACTGACACAAAAAGTACTCAATGCACAATAGACTGTGTGTGTGTGTGTGTGTGTGTGTGTGTGTGTGTGTGTGTGTGTGTGTGTGTGTGTGTGTGTGTGTGTGTGTGTGTGTAATCCATATGATGCACACACAAATATATCTATTACACTTCTAATCTAATCTCAGCAGCAAACCCATCAATAATTTGTCAATAAATACCATCTGCAACCCCAATTAAAAGAACGTTTGCCCATTGATCTTCTCAAATATAAAAGACACTGTGACCAAATTATAGTTTCTAGATATAGATTCTACGGCAGCGTCTACAACAGCAATGCAAAAAATCAGTAACTCAATAGGGCTGTCAGATTCTTATATTAGCTGGGGTCAGAGAGAGCTTCTTGTACTTGTATGACCTCCCTCGTGCTTTGGTCACTGCAGCATTTATAGCACTGCTTGGAAATATAATACTGTAAATGAAGATGATAAAAGTAGAAGGAACTGCGAGGATTTACGAATGTGTGAAGAAGTACAAAAACTGGCTTTTATGATATCAATATGGCTTTAAAATCTATGCATGGTTCATGAATAGTCCCTACTTGATATTCTCTGTACTTGATGTTGAAAAATCATTGACTCATTTCCCAGTTAGTGGTGCAAGCAGTGGCTCAGAGGTGACTTAAAGGATCTGATGAAATATGAACTTGAGGCTAATCTCAGTTAAACCAGAAAAAGCATGGACAAGTTTAAGTCTTACTCAACCTGCCCTAACATCTGTTCATCTGAGTTTTTTAGCTTTAGTTTAAGTCTATGGCTCTATTACAGCTTTTCCACTGACAATGGAACACAACACAATCATGAAACTAGTTTTTGACCAAGCCTTTTCATATATCTGATATTGTTTTAACTTAATTTATGTTCAAACTGACAAGCTGTTCATGGAGAAAGCTGTCTATCCCAAACACCTCAACATAATCAGCAGAATATTTTATCACTTGAATCTCAAACTAAACGTCTGCTGGATCAAATCTCGTCCTTTCACAATTGTACATCCTGTCTTTTTGTAGCTCATAAAAGGTAATAGGTAATGTAATGACAAAAAAGGCACAAGGGAATGAAAGTGAAAGGACGGGGGCACAAAGTGGGACTTATTTAGAAGCAGTACAAAGGTCTAAAAAAGCATACAACCCCCGTTCAATGTTTATTAAACACAACTCTATATTTAGTCCATGATATAATTCTCAGGGTTTTCCATTATTTTGAGTTTTAAACAACTGTTGTGACAATGAATCCAGCTCAAACTTACATGATGTAACTATCCAGCCTAATAACATCAACCACTGGGATGACCTCATTGCTCAGTGTAACCTGAAGCTGTTACAGGACTGTCCCGCCTCCCTCTATTTATTCTGCGGAGTACACACTTCCTGTAAGTTTGTACCCTGGCAGCATCCCTTGTTCCTGTTACGTGCAAGATGAGCTGCGCGCGGCTTCACTGTTCCTTCCCCTCTGTGTGTGGTTTTTTTTTTTTTTTTTGCTTCAGAGGAATGTACCCGACTGCCCTAAAGGCTTTTAAGACATGGCGGAAAGTACTGGACAGTGGCCAAGGACAGGGGGAGGAATGTAAACGCTGCGCCAATCAACCTCAAAAGGACACAGGCGGGGTTTACACAGCGGTCGCCTGTTGTTATTGTGATGGCACGCTGTCATTATTTGCATGAAGAGAAAGGGTTTGGGATGAGATAAAGTGACTCAGCAGCTGTCTGAAAGAGCACACACCCTTAACGGTTTTGTCTGGGATTTCCTCAGGGCTGTTTGTGGCCAGTGGCAACAGAACGTTTTAGTGACTTTTCACAAAAACAAATGTTGTAAAAAAGATGATTGATACAGAGTGGAACATATTGTATAGAGCAATCCAAAGTACAGCCCAGGGGCAATTGTGGCTCAAGGTGATGTTTTATGTGGCCCTCAGCTTCTGTGTTAAACCACTTGTTTACCAAACAGGTTATAATCCATCTAAAACCTGTTCAAATTTATATGAAACCTGTTCACATCAATCTAAAACCTGATTAGATCCATCTAAAACCTGATTAGATAAATCTAAAACCTGGTTAAATTCAACTAAAACCTGTACTTGTGGAATAAGAAGAAAATCAGAAGAGACTGTCGGCCATTGGAAATTTTCCTTTCATCCAATGTGGCTCTTTTTGAAAAACAGCCCTGCTATAGAGAAAACATTACCACAATATAATGTAATCTGATTATATTACTTACTGATTACTAGTAGTACTTGTAGTTTTATTACACTTATTTATGTCTGTGTTAGCAAAGATTATAGCATGCATCACAAAATTTGTGCATAATAATAATAATAATAATAATAATAATAGGTATCAATAATAGCATTGTAATAGTGTGGTAATAATATGATAATGAATAGATAATACTATTTTACTTATGATTAATTATCAAGTAAGTCCCAGCCCTGCATGAGTTCCTGTAGTGGTTACATGGTTATACAAAGCGTTTATGTTCACAATTGTAAATTCCCCAATGACATTTAACCATTATTACTACTTCACTATTGTTATTACCGACCTGGAATATAAAGTGTAACCGACTATTAGACCAAGGGACATAAAGGTAGATTGTTTAGATTGTGTAGATTGTTACTGTTTGACCCAGATACAAGCTGTGATCATCAGATGATTAAGTAGTAGTGGAAGTACACCCAGACCCGATTCCAACCTGTTATAAATACAAATTTCAAAGTTAATTGATACTGTTTTATGTATATATGTATATTTGCAGCTTTTATGGATGTGTGCTTTTCAGCTAACATGTTTATACTAGTTTAGATACTTTTATGTTCACAGATTGGCAGTTTATTTGTTAGGACTGCACATGTTACTGCTGGTGCTGGTTTAATATGCAAATTTACTCCTATAAAGTCATTATTACATAACCCATTACTCCCAAAACAGGTTTACAATTGTACAGTTAAAACACTAAATTAAATTTAGTACTAGTCCTCTTCTTAATCTGCAGTAATCTGATTAGCGACTGATTTTGCAAACACTGCCTTTTTGTGACAAATTGACTGACAAGACAATGCTTTTCAATCACCACAGACCATGCATTACACCAAAAGACATTCAAGTCTGTGGTACAATGTGCTTGGTTTGTGCCTGACCCTTTTTACATCTCACAATGTAAAAGGGTGTTTCTGTGTTGACTATGCAAACACTATACAAAGCTCCTTCTGTTCGGTGTTTGTCCGTGAACTGTAATGGATCTGGACGATTGCACAACAACATAAATGAGAGGAAAACTACAGCTATGCGTTAACATGCTTCTGTAAGATAAGGCCACATTCATAAATACAGTCAGTACATTTCAGTAAAATTTAAAGCAGTTGGGAGTCAATAATAGATTGTCGACACAGAAGTGGCAGCTCACACCTGATGTCCACAGAAAGATTTAAAATGTTTTCAATTGTTGGGTGTTTTGTCAAAATGATTCATTGCAAAGTCTCCTAAAGCATAATTTTTCAAAGTGGGTTGTCATACCTGTTATATAAATAAGAGCGAAGTGCAGGAAACAAAATGGATTTCACAATCACAACGGCAACAAGCTAGAACAAAACAAAACAGTGTTTCAAACTGGCAGCACGTGCAATGTATACAGTCAAGAGTTGTACATTTGTGTTTAAATGATTTAGAAGAAGCACTTGTCTTTCCTTGAATCCTGCTCTTTGTCCTTCTCTTGCAGAAAGTTATCACAGTTTTTCTTTTCTGGAGGCTACTTTATTCTAAGAAATTTGCTTAGGGGAGGATTCTCAGAAACTAATCCAGACAGTATGACCACACAACTTGAGAAAGTGCAGCATTGAAAGTGTAAGAGTCCATTGCTTTCAATCTGCCCTGCCCTGACAGTTGTTAGTAGCAAACATGTGCTTTATATGCATATGTTCACAGGTACAGTCATGTGCACAGAGGCGTACTGTAGGCCTCACGGCACTGTTTGTCAAAGATACGGCAGATACATGCTACATCTTAAATAAACATGTGCGTCCCAGTCAAACTGCTGAGAGAATAAACTGGTGCCGTGTCCATTTTATTCACTTATATTCACTCTACAGTGGCCTTAGCTTAATAGGTTAGGTTTATCAATGTTTTATTTTATTAATTTGTTTTATTGCTTTATTTAGCAGTTCGACACATTGCAAAGTGTACAACAGAAAGTCAAAACAGCTAATTCAAGCACTTTTCCTTTAATAATAAACTTGTTTGTTTTATTACTGTGTGTGGTTATAGATTGCATAATACATTGTCCGTGTACCCAGTCATTATCATGCACACTCACACTTAAAAAGATCAGTTATTGCAGTGCCAGCCATTCATGATGCAAAAGTTAACTGTTTAATGTAAGTTGGCTCCTTTAGTGCAGATACATCCTGAAAAGTTACATAATGTTGCTTTAAGCTCAGTTCACAAAGCTTGCATTGCAACCTTATTTCTAATTTAATTTTACTTTAAAATCTTATTGCACTCAACTATTATCGTTTTTTTATCATAGCCATGCATTTTGGGCCAGAGTGACCCTGCCATCATGATGCAAAACACTGCCAAAGACACATTAAAGATAACATCATGATTTGCAAACACCATGAGGTGCGCTGACAGACAAGCATTTACAGTTGATGTCATCCAGATTTTTGACCATGTGCCAGTTTTACTTCCTATTATTATTCTACAGTATAGTCAACAACACAGTCACACGTCTCTCATTTCTATCACAAAACGTATGCCCCCTATCCCAGAGAATTGCCCTTTGGGGATTAATAAAGCTATCTGTATCTGTATCTGTATCTAGATGTTCCCTCCCTACGCTGCCTTTCACTTCAGAAACGGGGCTCTCTTTCTTGGCACCTCCAGTTATATATTATGGCCCGTCCCTCTTCCTTTTAACTTGCAGTAACACAGCCACACCTCCTTAACTGATGTGTGATCTTGTTTTCCTTCTAAATCTGCACCATGTGATTCTTTGGAGAGTAAGCGGAACACTTGCGCAATGTTTGCTACCATAGAGTTTGTATGGTTTAGGGACAGAAGGTGAAAGGAGGAGCAGGGAAGAGAGTAGTGTCCACTCCTCAAAACAAACCATACATGGAGTTATTCACTTCTTAGCCTTGATGCAATAAACAAGACTATAATCACATTAGAGGGCTGTGGGATAAATAAGAGCAGATAAAACTTCATGCAGACTATGTCCAATGTAAACATAGAAAGTAGAGCATGTCCTAATCACACTGAGGGATATGACCTCAGATAAAGGTTGTGACGCTTGGGCCTTTGATCTTGATTATAACTAGTTTTTGTTTTTGCTGTAAAGTATGTAAATATGCAAATATGTTACTGATTTATTTTTGTAAAAGAGGTCGGATATTACTGGTTACATTTTCAACCAGTGAGTACTCTGGCCACCTGTTTTTGTTTTTTTCAATTAATTGTCTAGCCTCTATTAAATATTGCAATGACTGACAGAACTTGGTATGATTCATATTTTTCTTAAGAATGGCAGTAATTTAAAACTGATAATGATTAATGTCTTTCTGCTTAAATTTGCTCCAACTGATTAGCCAACTGTGGCCTATATTTAGAAGTGTTTCAAATAAATCACTATAACATCTATTGCAGTTCATGCAGCTGTCTTGTGTGATACTATGTCTAATAAAAGTCACAATATAATTTTATAAGGTGAAGGTTCATTTTAATAAAGGTTAACTGTGTCTTGTGTTAACATGTCCCTGTGAGTTACTCCTTTAGTGGGGATTCATCCTGATAATATAAAAAAGGGTTGCTTAAAGCCAAGTTTTCCAGGGATGACAAAGATTGCATTGCCCTTATTTCCAATTTTTGCATTGTCAAATAAATACTGTTCAGCTCGGTCTACTTACAGACCGAATTATACTTAGAAAAGCTCTTGGGCGTTGTTCACGTTATTGTAATTAACTGTTTCTCTTATGGTATTGTAGACAAATGGGGGATATGCATTTTGGGACTGAGTCAACCTGACACGTTTTGCACTACAAACACTTACAATTAACCATAACCATATAAGATTAACTATGTATAGGCAAAACTATATGTTCTCCAGCAGTAGGAGATACAGAGTCAGCAACACCTGACACTGCACGTGCTTTATTTTCAGATGGTGTCATCAGATGGTACATTTCTGATATATTGCCCAGTCCTAGTCATCAACATGGAATGTAAATACAGAAGACAATTATTGAATCTTATTGTGTTCACGCCCTGTTAAAACACACATGATGCAATATGTCATTACAGCCTCTGATATCCAGCTAATATGCTTCTGTCAAAATACCATACTTTTAATCTTTGTAGAAAATAATTGTCAAGTATGTGGCGATATAACTTGACACATACTTATAACTGGCATCTCACAATTAGCTGATGGATTATAAGAACTCGTACTTTGAATATCATAAGAGTTCTTGGATTTCTTTCATTATTACAACAGTGAGACAGTTTCTTCACCTCAGTCCGAATGACCTTCTGAGACCCCAAAACGTGCCCACAGATGGTGAGCCGCGCATTTATACATTACAACCACCTTATGTGTTCTCTGCTTTACGGAACAACTGGAGTTACACCACAGGGGACACTTTTGGCCAAATGACTAGAAACTGATGCAATCTGAAGTAATATTTGAACTTATGGCAACATTTGACTGCCAAATCCCAAAATAGGTTAATAAGATGATAGGTTATAGTAATTTCATGCCAGTCAGTATAAGGGGTTACTAAAAGCCCCCCAGCAGCTGTGGTCATTACCTCTTGTCATGCAGTGACTTAGACAGGGGGTTTCTTTGAACATCCATCTGGCCCAGTTTAAGCCATTCATCACTGGGAGTATAACAGGGTTTAGAGCATTGTACATGAGGTTGTTTTATTTATGTGAGACACAAAGTGGTAATATTTCAAGCTGGATGGTCTTTCTGGGGTCCGTCAAATTGAATTCATTCCATCCTTTACCCATGTACGGTACTGTAGTTATTCACTATTAAAATGGATTCATAGCCTATTCTAGACAAAAATACTTTTAGAATATAACTCTTTCAAATATTTTGTCTGTATACATTGTGATCAAGGTATCACGTGTTGTGATGTGCAGTTACTGAGGCAGAGAAAGTCAAATAGAGGTCATCATGAGCCAAACTGGTGGCTCTGGTTTGTCTGCATTAGCACCAGAGACATTATGCATTGCCTCCACTGAGCTACTCTCATCAGTTTCATCAAAACAACCCTGAGTGCTGACTGTGTCTATGTGCACGTACACGCCATTTTTTCCCTCAGTACGTGCAGCGGCGGGGGCCCTGAAACAAAACAGAACACGCTGGGACCGTACCATTTCACTTCTCACTCGACCTTCCATCGAGGCGTTAGCGCTACAATCATACAAAATACTTGTTTTTATAAGACATTTTGCTATGTTAACCGTATTATGCATTTCTTAGTGTGTTTCACTCGTACAAAATAAGGCTAAGAATTGTATTTATTCACTAAACAAATATGAAACCACTTAGTCACCCGTTGAAAGTGGACGCAGCCCCGACGTCCTTTTCTAGAAAACACGTGACGCATCGAGACCGTTGACGCACTAAAAGAGGCGGAGCCAGTCAGGATGTTATAAAAGCTTCTACGCTATGCTTTGCTAGCCACCTTCCACGCACTTACAATCTGACGCTTCCCCCCCTATTGACCGTCCTTTGCGGCTATTGAAGCTGTGGGTCACACCGACGCTAACACTGGAGTAGTTACATTAACAACGGGGTGAGTAAACGACCAGCTTGAGTAACTTTGCACCTGACTCAAAAATAAATGTGAATTTCATAATTCTTCGTCGTATTTTTCGAAAGAGAAGCAAAGAGACCAGCGCATTCGATTTAAATAAACCGTATCCGTTTCTGTTGTTGCTATTGTGCTGGTTGCTGTCAATGTTTAGAGGAATTTAGACTTTTAAACTAAAATATTTTCCGTTTGTAGTTTATCTAGCGCAGCGTATCCTTTCTTTTTCTGAGGAGCCATGTTTTGAATTGCTGACTGAACCACGACTCTACTTAAGTCACAATGTCTTGTCCGTTGTAGCATTGCTTTGGCTATATCAGCGTTGTTTGGTAACTTTCAGTGTCCATTTGTGAAATGTCTATACACAAATGTCATTTCTATCCATTTTCAGTGGTGTTGGTTGACTATGAGAAGTCATTGTCATTGAATGCACATTGGTCTACCAAACATGGTTGTAAATGTTTGAAATTATAGAAATATTGTGTTGACCTAAATACAATTTACAGCAACTTACCTTTGCATGTGCTAAGACATGATAACTGAGCTAGGCGAGGTTATGTTGAGTTTGCAGCTGACACTGATTGTTAATGGCTTCACGAGCATTTTTTTATTTTTAATAACTTGTGCTCTTCATTCACCACTAAACCATACAAGGTTGACATGTTAAATAAAATGTGTCATGTTGTTGGGGAAATGGGGTTTAGATATGGCTTCTAACTCTGCAGTATGTTTTTATTGTCCTCAGGGCTCCCGTTTAAAGCGCCGCAGCAGCTGACCAACCAGCGCAGTGTGATCACTTGCAACTCTCTCTAAAACATCCGTTTTGGAGAAGTGCAACTAGACACCCTCAGACCACTGCCGCCGCACAACCTAAATTTGCCCCAAAATTGAAGAAAATGGTGCAAAATAAGATCACCGAAGTCACTGGCTTCCACTGCTCTTTCAAGGTGAGACAGAAGGGAGCTGCATGCCATTTAAGATATGACTCTAGACCGTTAACACTTGTCAGTGTATGTGAGAGAAGACCTGCCCTTGCTATATATAAACACATCTGTTGCTTTCCCACATATTATGGCTGACGCACAACAAGTGACCCTGTTGCACGTGTTTTAAAATGGCACACCAAAGCATGTCTTGACTGTTAAGATTTTCATTAGCTGTGAGTGAAATGAGCACGGCATTATATCTCTTCCTCAGATTGATACTAAATGGACCCTTTTATAAATTACTGCAGATTTATTAGATAGAAATTTTGATTATGGTATCACGGTGCAGATAAAAAATGCTGCAATCAGCTGGCACTAACCATTAAAATCTACAAATAGTTCATTGATAAGATGGTGTGCTTAAACCGTGTTTTTTTTTTGTTTTGTTTTTTGCCCTGTAGGGACAAAATCCCTTTGAGTCAGATGACTTTACTAAAAATGGATCCCACCTCATTGATTCATTTAATTTTGAACCCTCCCCAAGACACGGTAAGTGACCTTAACTGAAAAGATTATCAAATTAATACACATTTGACTGAACTTAAAGTGACCCACATTTGTTTTTGTTGAGTATAAGAAAAAAATGCTGTGCCTATAATGTTGATAATCATGCTTTACAGACATGCCTTCCAGCCAGCCCATTGACATCCCTGATGCCAAGAAGAGAAACAAGAAGAAGAAGCGTTGCCGGGCAACAGACAGTTTCTCTGGACGATTTGAGGGTAAAAAAAAAAGCAATGCTCATGAAATGAATGTAATCATTTAAATGATATTTTCTGGAGTTGTGTTATTGATCTTTTTGAACTGTTCTGCTGCAGATGTTTACAGACTACAGGAAGAGGTTTTAGGAGAAGGCGCTTATGCCAGGGTGCAAACATGCATCAACCTCATCACCAACAAGGAGTTTGCTGTTAAGGTAAGGCTTTTATTGTCTTGTATGCATTTACAGTCTTAGATTTTAGTGAGGTCAGTCTCCTCTCTGTCTGTGAATGCGTCATTGATGCCACTGTGGTGTTACCTCTAAGTGGTGCAACTGCTGATCTCTAGAGAAGGGGAAAAACTTTAGGGCTCTTAACATTTCTTCATTCTGAGCCCATGTTTGAATAGACGCGTAGAAAACAAGCCAATTTGAAAGCAGCTCTGATTTAGGACTTGTGGGCTAAATATAGATTGCATCCTGTTGGAGATGTCTACTCTTTCTGTCAAATTTCTTGAGCGGATGTCTGCAGCCTAGTTGTTGTGCTGCTCTACATTTCTGTTTTCAAGTGTGCAGCACAAGCTGCTGTGAACAGACACTTCCCCTCTGTTTTTGTAGTGGCAGCCTATCAGAGCACACGGAGGGTGCTATCCACCCCTTCTTTTTAACTTCTATTGCCTACAGAGGACGCTCGTAGTGAGAACATTGTGTACTGGTTACTGTGCCAAACAAAACCCTGAAAGGAAGGGGGCAGGCGCGGGTGATGACCCGGGGTGTTTACACTGCTTTGTTCCCCTTTTAGCTTGAGGTAGGGTTTTTTATTTAAATGTTTTTCACTTTTTGGGGGTGTGGATTTGTGAGGACACTTCTCTGGCTTAATGCAACTTCCCCTTTGACTTTCTTTTTATATTATACTTTTTTTTTTTTTTTTTTCAGGGAGAAAATATTGTGAAATATTCTTTTTTTTTTTATTGCTAAATAAACAAAACGTGGGTTTGTTTTGAAACATAATTCCTTAACTTGGCCTCTTTGGCATCAGGTGGTCTGCACTTTTAAGGTCTGTTAAGCTCAGAAATGTGGGGTTAAAGACTGGCTTCCCCGGGGAGTAGGTGTCCATAACAATAAATGGACAAATATTTCGGGTTCAACGCACCAATAGACATTTTTGTGTTTGGTCAGTATTGTTTACCCTGGGATGGATTGGTTAGTCCCTCGGGGCTGGGCCGTTTGGGGGAGGAGACCAAAACAGTAGGCGGTTATCAGAGGTCGCTGGGAGTCGAGGGGGTGCTCAGACTGCTTCTGCCAGATGTCCCGTCGCTCCCTTCCCCCTCCCTGTCTGGAGGGGGAAGGGAGCGTTACCACTGGAACAAAAGCCCCAGCAGTGGAGGCTCCATTCCAAGCAGAGGGGTGTAGTGCATGCCTGTGTGGGACTCTGTAAAAGAGTTGCTGTTTCCACTATTGCATTAGGGCTTGTTTTGCAGGGGTTTCGTGCTGTAAACATTGATATAACTATTTAAAAAAAAAAAAAAAAAGTTGAATGTGTAGTCCTCCCTCACATAATGCTTTCACTGACTGTTTTCAATCTATCAAGTGTTTTGGGAGGCTTGAGCAGAAGATTTGGCTGCTCTGTGGAAGTTTGTGCTGCTGACTCAGACTGAACTAGCACATAGGCTTTGGTCTTTTCTTGCCTGTGCATTAATCCTAGATATACACCGCAGCTCTGGCCCCACAGCAGTTCAATAGCTGCAGTAATCCAGCTACCAGGAAGAGAAACATGCCCAGCCTCCTAAGCAGACAATAACTAACCAGGGCTGGAAAATTCATGCCCTTTTGCTTTGCTTTGTCAGCAGTCTGTGGCAAGGCACTGCAGCTGGTGCCCCCCTTTGTGGTTTATTCCAGGCAGTGAGGTTATATTTAGACAACCATTTTTCTGTCATTGTACACAATTCTGGTTCACTTACAGAGCTCAAAAGCACTTAACGGGGGGGTGGTCAGACATAAAAGTTAAGTTGAGTGATGTTGCGTTTCAATCGGTTTTGTTTAAGGTTGGGCGTCGAAAGTGGGTTACACTACATTTGCTTCGACGGGGTGAGATAAACATTCGCGCTGGTACGTCAGGAAAATGCATCCTGTCTCGGAAGGAAACCAAAGCCTGGAGCACTATACCGGCAGTATATAATCAGCTGTACAGTTTCGTGTCTAGTAAAGGCAGACACAGGCAGGCGGTGCAGTCAAGGGGGTGATCTGCACCCAAATATGAACCCTCACACATGGGCTCAGGCTTCTGCTGCTGTAGTGGAAAGGCATCTTGATTGTCCACTTTGGGATACAACTATAAACTAAAACTAGTTATTTTACAGATCATTGAGAAAAGACCAGGTCATAGTCGCAGCCGTGTCTTCCGTGAGGTTGAGATGCTGTACCAGTGCCAGGGACACAGGTAATGACCTCAAACTAATGAGAAATGAAAGGAAATTAAGTCTTTTGTTAACATTGATTTTTTTATTTCTCTCTTTTAGTAACATCCTGGAACTGGTGGAGTTTTTTGAAGAGGAAGACAAATTCTACCTGGTGTTTGAGAAGCTTAGGGGAGGTATGGAAAGGAGCCTCCTTTTTAAAAAAAAATCCATTGTTTAGCTTTTAAAAACATCTTTAATCCAAACAACTCCCATAACATCCATCGACAACAGCTGATGTGGTCTCATCTTTCAATTGTAGGGTCCATCTTGGCACACATTCACAAGAGGCAGCACTTCAGCGAACAGGAAGCCAGCCTTGTCGTGCAGGACATCGCAAGCGCTTTAGATTTCCTGCATAACAAGGGTTAGTAGGACCTCGGGGCACACTTTTGCTTGGCGGCCTATTATCCCTCATGAGCACCGAAAAACACTCGCTAAGATTACATGTTTAACGCAAACTCGTAACCTTTTAATTGCACTTTTGTAATGGGCACTTTGTCAAACGGACACAGCCTCAAGTCTTAAATGCCTCTTTCTTTACAGGAATGGCACATAGAGACCTGAAACCTGAAAATATTCTCTGTGAGAGTGCAGCCAAGGTGAGGTGTTAACATGTTTTTCACACAAATGGCTCAAAGGGCGACTAACGTGATAAGTCGCACACTGATAATCGGACACAGCGGCGTTATCGGGCGCTGATGTTAACATATTTTTAATGCTTTTCTTTCTCAGATATCCCCAGTCAAAATCTGTGACTTTGATTTGGGCAGTGGGATCAAATTAAACAGCGACAGCTCCCCGATCTCCACCCCTGAGCTTCTCACTCCTGTAAGTTCAAATCAATGTGCTTCAAAACCTCTTTTGGTTTTAGTGGAAAATAAATGCCATAAGGAAACTAGCTGCTGACTGTAAGTGCTATTTAATCAGGGATAGGTCAATTATGGTGGCTTGGATAAGGAGGGTGCTTGTAAAATGTCTTTTATCAAGTCCCCCTGGCTGCCTGCCTATTGGACAATAACTGGTGGTGTTAGCAGCAGACGGGTCTGTAATTGGACGAGACAATGCTGCGTTTAAAAGTTTAAGAGTTTATTGTGAATTGTTTTGCTTCCTGTCTATCTGTATCTGAGTCATTAGAAGGACTTGGATAGATACACCTCGCGTTTAATGTTCTCCGCTTTCCGCTTATCAGCTGTAAATACTGAGCACAGCAAGTTTGCCAAGTCGCGATTGTTTAACCCGCGCTTGGCATCACCACAGAACAAAACCCAGAAAAGTTATCCCTCGACGTGCACAGTAATGCCGCCAGTATTGGCAGGCGTTTGGGCGAGTGTAAACACACGCCTGTCTGCTGAAGTGGAGGGGCTGGTGTTGACAGAGCAGAGCAGGTGAGGGGTAGAAGCTCAGCCCCAAGGAATGTAGGGGGTTTCTACACAAGTAACTTCATCTTACTTTAGAGCAGACGGTGGCTCGGAGACTATTCTGAGGACAATTTGAGAGATGAGCCCTTATTTCGGTCTGTCTGTGGTAGAGTGTAGCAACAGTAGAATATGAAGGGTGCGACAGTCTTCAAGTACAGTTCAGGTGTAATGAATTCAGGCACATTGTGCAGGGCTAGTCCTGTTTATTATTGGCTCTTAAAGTCTGCAGTCTATCTTTGTAATTTCAGTTGAGAACGGGGCGCTCTGTTACAGCCTTGGTATATAACGAGGGCGAAGGAAACGCATTGTGACTTTGACAAGGCCATGTCCTGTGTTATGAGAAACTGCTGTGACGAAAACGACTCCATTTAGCGGCTGCTGCAGTTACAAAAAAAACATGGCCCCCCTTGTTTAGGCGCTACCCATTGGCCCCAACTGCTCTTGTGCTGCTCTGCATCTTTTTTCCTTTTATGTTCTTTACACAAAAGCTGTCCATGAGGCTTGTTCTAGAAAATTGAGTCTGCCCCCTCCTTTACCTGGCAACTGGGTTCTGATTGGCTGGAAGCAGACAAAGGGGAGGGGAGCGGGGCAGGACTGTGAGCTGTGCTCAGAGTTGTGGTCTTTTTTTCTGATTACAGGAAATGTTAGGATTTCTGTCTAACTTCAGTCAGTTTTTGTTCCCCATTTGATGAAAAGCATTTGTTTTTGTTAATACATTTAGTCTGGGCTAAATGGTTTTGTGTATAGACGGTCAACCTTTCTAGGAAAAGCTATTCATAAGTTTCCAGACACTCAAAACAAGTGCCCGCATGTCTGTTTTGACATTAAATATTCAAGGCTCATGTGCAGCAGGAAGTAAAACCAGAGAGAACCAGTTGATGACAGAAGCAAAAATGTAGTAGCATAAAAGACAAGACCGGTTTTCCTAAGCCTCCTAATGTAATATTGTAGTTTACAAACAGCGGAGGTGTGTCAACAGTGGTGTGGTTAGTGTGGCCTGATGGGCACATGATCACTGGAAAGTCCCAGACGGATACCAAAGAAAGAGGGAGAAATCCTGTGTGGTAATGGTTCCTGGTATGAAGCATAGTGAGGGCTGGAAGTGGCTGTGATCTGATGCAAGCTTACAGTAAAAGCCACAACGAGGGAGAGAAAATCAAATAAAAGTTGAGGTTTTGGCAGTTTCTACAGAAGCTCGCTTTGATAATAAAGAACTTTGTGGTGTTGAACAGAAATAAGCCACAAAAGCAGTCTTCATGCACAGCGACTGGTTCAGTCTGTGTAGTCACCCCAGATGACAGTTTAATATATAGAGGGATATCTATAGATGTTTTTATTTTATTTTTACCCTTCCCTCTTGTCTGAGGTGTGATTCCTGTGCTGCAAAGTTTATTACATAAGGGACGAAGGTGGGGTAAACAGACAGCTGGTCCCGGGACACAATGGACTTGTGTTTGACGTAAACATGGTTATTGACTAATTTAATGCAGTGATGGAGGTCTCCCCCCAGTGGTTGTCCCGCTGCCCTGCTGACCTTCTTTACAGTCCATGAAGTATTAAAACATTTGGTGTTTGTTATGTAACCATTGAAGAGCTTGGCCCAGTCTAGGCTCTGAATCACAGCCAATCCTCTTTTCTCTGCTTAGCGTTTTGGCCTAGTTTCCTTCAGTCGCTGCATAAGAAGGCACCATGGTGCATCCTTGCTCTCTGCCCCACTGCTTGGTCGAAGTGGTGACTCAATGCCCCCACAACCTCGTGCAAGTCGTATTAAAGCAGCACTCCTTCACTCTAACCTTGATGGAGACTGTACAGTGTGTTCCTACTAAAGAGTCCTCAAATGGACTCCTACAACAGAACATGTGACAGCCCTGTTAGCCCCAAACCTCTACTTTGTATCACGAGGTATCAGCTGAGTTAAGGAATGTGGAGAACAAGTAAAGGTTTTATACTTTTGTCATTGTGCGTTAGGTTTTTTTGGGAGTCGTTTTTAACCAAACCTGTCTCTCTTGCAGTGTGGCTCTGCTGAATACATGGCTCCTGAGGTGGTGGAGGCTTTTAGCGAGGAGGCTACCATTTATGACAAGCGCTGTGACCTTTGGAGCCTGGGAGTCATCCTCTACATCATGCTGAGTGGCTATCCTCCATTTGTCGGCCGTTGCGGTGGAGACTGTGGCTGGGAGCTGGGGGAACCCTGCCACACCTGTCAGGTACAACTCCGACCATTTATTTAACCTGGAGCCTGATTATCAAGTTCTGTTTGTTAACGTGGTCTTATCTTCTCCAGAACACTTTGTTTGAGAGTATCCAGGAAGGAAAATACGAGTTCCCAGAAAAAGACTGGGCTCACATCTCCTCAAGTGCCAAAGACCTAATTTCCAAACTTCTGGTTCGGGACGCCAAACACAGACTGAGTGCCAGCCAGGTGCTGCAGCACCCCTGGGTGCAGGGGGTAAGTCCTGAGCCTCTTTTATTTTTATTTTTTTTAAACGGGTTACAGTCCTTATGAGCCATTTTGTTTTATTCAGGGTGCATCTGACACTTTGCCTACATCCATCTTGCATCAAAGGTAACACTTTACTTCAAAACCTCAAAAGCAGATGACTTAATTTCTGTATTAAACAAGTGTTTTGTCTTTTCATTAGAGCCAGCATTGCCAGGGATCTGACCTTCTTTGCGGACAAAGCCATGGCTGTGAACCGGCAGCTGGCTGAACAAGACGGTATGGAAGAGCAGCAGCTACAGGAGGTTCCTTTTGTGGTCACAACTAGTGGATCTTCTATGCGCCTGTCTCCTCCTTCAAACTCAAAGCTGGCTTGTCGTCGTCAGCAAAACAGCCAGCCCAAAGCAGGCCCGGTGTCAGCAGCAGAGCTGCGTAAGCTCTTAGCCCCTCTCGTCATTGTGGGAGATTGTGCCTGACTGTCAACCCTTACCCTCAGTTAGATACAAGACCAGTCTGAAGCCTACCCCGTTCTGGACCCCCTCTGACTCTAGCTGGCCTTGTCCTCTGCCATCAGGCTCCTGCCTCCTAATGCCTTCTGCACTTCTGCAACACTTCTGAAGCACAAAGCCTGGGACCTGCACATATTCAACATGTGCAGGTTGAGGCTTGGGGGAGGGCCAGTTTTGATATGGGAGAGGTATTTTCCCAGTTATATATATATTTTTGTCCCCACATAACTCAGTTTAGAAAAAATTGGGACACTCTTTAAAACAAGCTCAGACCCCAAAGGACAACTTGTGCTGCTCCCACGTTACAACTGGATCCACTGTGAATTAAGTTATCTGGAATGTTCTCTCTGCTGTATGTATCTGCACAAATGGCCTCTGCACATACGTACAAGCTTATGCAATATGCCATGATGAAGGCTAACTGTCTGAATGGATTCAGTTGAAGAGGTCGAAGGGCTGTGAGCCAGTGCTGTCCCGTGCCTGAAGCAGTCTGTTTTGCTCGGGTTCTTTGTCTTTAAGAAAATCCTCACGACCTTTCCTTCTGTAAAAATTAAACACATGCTCATCTTGCTCGGTGGCCATGCACTTAAAATGAGAATGTTTTTCTGTAACTGTCAGCCATGAGTTACTCTTGCACAAATTTATGCAGTTTTCTAAACAAACCAAAAGGCCACACCCCTCAGTGTTTGAAACCAACGTGTCTCGACTCGAGCTGTAATGAAGCATGGCCACGAAGACCAGGCTGGTGTGTTGACAAGACTAGTTAGTGGTAGGCAAATGAAAATGCCATTGTTTTTTTTCATGACATGTCCACTTACAACAACCAGTTCTTGTAATTTTTTTTCTGAATATTTTTTTCACTTTCATATTTTGGCAGTAAATGTTTGAATCCCTGTTAAGGGTATACAAAAGCACATCTCGGCCATTGTGACTTATTTTTTTGAAACTTCATGTTCCCATTTCTGTAAAATTATCTGGACCTTTTGGGGTATCCCATTTCTGTGAAACCCTTTCCAGATGAGATGCAAGGACAAAAATCCTGAGGAAATTACAAATAAGATACATTTTCAAAACAATATAAAAGTAAAAACATTCCAAAAAAATAAGTCTTCCATCAATGTGTAGCTGTTAGGTTTATTTTATGTGTTAAGTTTGATAACTCCATGTTAATGTGCCACACTGATTTATTTCTTATGTTTTTGGTATGGCTGTTTAATAAGCTTATAATTTTTCAAGCAGGTGCTGTTGAGTTCAGGTGAAACACCAGATTTTTTTTATTTTCTTCTCAGTATGTGGTGAATGAGAGTTGGAGTTCATCTGGAGCTTTCATGCCCAGGGAAGGCGAGATTAAGTTCATTTCTTTTGTGTAAAGAGTTGGCAATTATATATTTTTGTGTTCTTTAAGCTAAGACTCATTCAGAAACTGACAGGAAGTGGACAGAGGTCTCACAACACTGTAGACATTTCACCAAAGAGGGTTCAGTCATGGTTTTTGAGTGATTCGTCACCGAGCAGTGAGCTCCAATTGTCTCGTCCTGTTGCAGCAACGGTACTCTGGCTCTTCACTTTTCACATGAGCCGGTCTGCTGATAGGACACTGTATTCGTTTCAAAATCTCTTCTACAGATCGCTATGGGTTTTATGTCTTATACTAAGACTTACTTGAATTTATGTATGCAGCTGTTTCTTCTCCATTTGGAAAATACTTTGGTATAAGTAATTGAAGAGCATTAAGCTAAAGATCAAGGCAATCTTGGGTTTTTTGAATACCTACCGTACAATTCAGTATTCTGCCTTTCCTCCCTTTTTGAGTGCAAGACTAACGCCCTACTTTTGATGGGGTTTGATTCTCCGTAACGCACAGACCATGACCATGCTCCAATATCCTAATGATATAAAAGCTTTTTCTGGTCATGACCATTTCTTTTTGTGCAGCATTAGTTTTAAGCTGCTTTTTACCGGTGAAAAGTGGACATGCTATCAAGTCTCTCTGTCATTGAAGGTGTTCATTTAAGTCATTTATCCAGACAAACCTCCCCACGAGTTGAATGTAGCTTTAAGGCAAAGCATTTTCAATCCAATGTTTTACAAGCATTAAACCTCAGTGGGGTGTGTCCTATTTTGTCAACATTAGTAACAGTCCTCAAGCCTTCTGACATATTGAGAGTTGTCCCAATACTTGTTTGTCACCCCAGGCCCATTGTACTCAATGGAAGACATTTGGAATAAACCTTTATACAAAAGTTATTTTTGATTTAAAATAAGCACTTTACTGTACCATGTGAATGAATACAGTTCACTCGACGCAACAGTTGACCGTTGCTACAGAATTTTTGTATTGTTTTTCTAAAAAAAAAAAAATTGCAATAAAATGCTTTGAAACGCAGCTTTGACTCTTTTGTATTTAAGTTTTTAATACATTGGGGGGCAGTAGTCCCCCCCCCCCCCCCCCCCCCCAAAAAAAAAAAAAACACAGGGGGCGGGGTGGATATTTGTAATCTTAGTGGGACCCAATACACCAATGGTTAAACCTGTGCCTATAAATCAAATACAGTAGAAACCCCCATAAATGGGGAAAGTACCCAGTTAATGGATAGAAGCTGTCTGAACATGTCCATCTTGAAAAACTGCCTTAAAAAGAGCAAATGTCCCACCTGATCAAACATAAATCGCTGCCTGCCCAGTAGTTTTACATTAACCCTGCAGCTCTTATCTTTCCACCAAGGCTGAGGCCGTTTCACTTGATACCGTCTGTAAACCTTATCAGTGATGCTCCCTGATATCTGAGCAGACTCTGTCACCACCAGCCTTGGCTGTTGGTAAATATGAGCTCAGTTCGTCACTAAACTCACCGCTCTCATACACACCTCGAATGTGACGCTGGTTTCACCTTGCATTAGTCAACCACTAAACTCACCTGACACAGCTCACAGACAGGCGCGTGATCTGACGGGACTGATGCAACCTGCTGAAAAACGCCTCATCTTTTACACGCACACACGCTAGAGATGAATAGTGCTCTGAGTATAGTAAGAATAGACTCAGCAGAAAATAGGAATAATGATAATGCTAGAAATTGAGGCACTAAAAAAAAGATTCAAAAAGCTATTTAACCTACAAATCCTTATGCGTTTTCTTTTGGGTACATTTTTCTGCAATAACATGCAAACTTAACAAGTAAAGCCTTAACGCAATGTACCAAACATAGTTAAAACATTACTCCAAAACCAAATACATCTCTATCCCCAGAGACCATTTACACAAGTTATTCTCTGTTCCATTACTCATTTATGTAAGGGGTTATAAATATTTTTGTTCTCCCCTGAATGTTTTGATCAAAGTGCAGTAGGAGGTTACAGCTCAAAAATAATAAAAATGCAGAGAACAAGGCGTTCCACATGCCATTAAAAAGAAAAAAAGAGGGAAAAGAAATAAGTTAGAGAAGGGAAAAAAAAAACTTGCATAACATCCATTTATAAAACGTCACACGGTAATGATGCAACAGCACAGCCCCCGTCTGTAAAACAGCATCAGGCAGAGTTTCAATGTGTGTCACCCTCTAGTGGAAGATTATTAAAACTACTCTGCAGCAAAACCATTCACAAAAATTACTAGAACTAGGAACTAATAAATCATTTCAGGGTTTCCACAGATCATGGAAAACCTGGATATCTACACACAGGCATGCCAGTTTTAGAAATGTTGTAAAAATGATGTATTCTCCTGGGGGAATTGTCAGTGCATTAGCCCCTTACATTTGGAGGATGTGTCTGTAAATGTTAAATGTAGATGTTAAACAATACAAGACCACGTGTATCCTGTCCATAAACCGATTTTGACTTTTAAGTTTTATTCTCTGAGGCTCCTGTAGTTTAAACAGAGAGAAACAATTTAAAAAATAAATAAAAAGGTATTGACATACAAATTCTGAGTCTGAATTATGACTATAAATAAAAAAAATGCAGTCCATAATTGTAAAAAAAAAAGCCCTCTAGAACAATCTTAAAAGAGTGGGAACCCTACATTTTGTTACTATTAATTATCAAGTGAATATGTTAAAGCTTTACTTATCTACATCATATGCAACATCCTAAAATGTAAAAAAATAAAAATAAAAAGATAGCAGGTTGCATTATGGTTACATCAGACATTACATAAAATGGTAACAGATGAGCTCTCACAGCATCATAAGACTGACCAAGTCCAAGTCAAGAGATTCATTCTGAAGATGTGAGCAATCAAGGGAGTCTGAAATCTGTCTCAGTCTGGCAGTAATTAGCTACAAAAAAATAAATAAATAAATAAATAAATAAAAATAAGGCATGGACTTGACTCTATTATTAACTATCCACATTTATACAAGCAGATATGAATAAACCTAACGGTTTGATAAACTACGTCGACAATAAAGAACAGTTAATCCTAGAGTTTCCTTGACAACAAGCCCAGTGCATCACATCTGGGTTTAGCAGTGATGAGGTTGCATAATGCCATCTCTAGTTACATAAAAAACTAACAAAAGAATGGCAAGACAAAATAATACAGGATGAAACAAATGACAAAAACAGATAAAAATGTGGAAAACTTTTGAGAGCAAACCTGTCATTTCCTTGGGTGGTGCTGTATGAAGTCATCCACTATTAAAACTTTACATAATAGGTTTCTGATTAATTTCTCATTGTCTGTACAAGTCATAGCATCTTCACATACAGCTCATATTTGTGCCTCACATTTCTGCCAATTGTTTAGTTCAGTGTTAAATAACGTTGAAAGTAAGCTACACAAGCAGTGTCTATGTAACTCACTGATCCCACTGCACACCTGCGAACAATTTGTGATTAGATCCAATGACTACAGGTGTGTGAGGGGAGGACACAAAGGTTACAAGCACCTTTGGCCGCCTTCTTTGAAAGGCCAGAGAAAGGTAGGTATGATGTGTGCCTTGGAGCTGTCCTTATGTTTCTGTTTTCTCTGAACCAGCTCATGTCTCTAACAACTTGGTATCAATGTTGCCTTTTGGGATTGAGAAGAAAGAAGTCACGAAGAAGTAAGCACAGAACAGAATCTACACAGATGCTTGACAAAGAAGAGGCCACATTGAAGACTAAATCCACAGTTTAACATTTTAAACGGGTGCTGTAAGTATTAATGAGCAAGGAGTCTCTGAAAGGAGAACTGACTAAAAATGTTTTCCAATTTTTACACAGACATAGCCTAAGTCTCTTGCCCCTGGGCCTTATTGTTCCTGCTCTGTAGGCCCATAGGCTAACAATGGAGGGGCTGTTACAACATTCAAAACACTTATTGTGTATTTGTGAAATTCCTCATAAGTTTATCTGCGCTTTTGTAGGGTTGTAATTGGTGAAAAATACATGCATCTCCATGAATTTGCCTGCATGTTACTTATGATTTGTGCTTTCTACAATTAAGTTTTTTTCTCTCCAAAACTTGATTGCATTTTGAGGCAATTATGAATACTAAGAGGGTGTTTTGTGTATTTACTATTCATTAGTCACTTGTGTCCACTATCCATGTGCAATAAAAGCCTTTACAAATGGTGTCAATTTATCATGAACCTCCTCCGGTTTCTTGGAGCTATAAGCTTGATGTGCGCCTGTCTAAGTGAAGGCTGCACAAAAAACATTTTCTAGCTTAGCTATTTAGACTCTAACCATTAACCTGCACAAAAATGTGGGGTTCACTTTCAGCTAACTGTTAGGTTAACCATAAGGTTAACGGCTCGACGCTAAACTTTCCAGCTGCTATCCATGACGTAACGCCCATGAAACCAGGCCATCTCGCGAGAGTTTATTTCCTTGAGCGATCCAACATGGCGCCGTATAAACGGTGTTATTGTTTCGTCGCCCACAAGCTTGTGCAGATTAGACAAAACTACTCAAGTTATAAACTTCAGTGGGAATGAGCGCAACATCTCGGAAAAATGCTTAGGTCCACCGGCTTCTTCCGAGGGATTGACTGCCCGTTTTACACAGACTACAGCGACGGCAAAGGCGGCAGAAATGGGTGTAACAGACCGTACTGTCACTTCAGGCACAGCCAACAGAGACGACTGTCCTACGGAACAACAGAAATTAAAAAACAGAAAGGTGCACTGTTACTTTTTACAGAATCTATGATCTAACTGGGCTATAACGCAGGATTTATGAGTACAAATCAGACCACACATATCAAATGAGAGATAAAGACGGTATACAGTGACGCTTTTGTTTTAGAACATGCTGTGAAACTAACAGTTAACTATATGTTGGATGCAACACTGGCAAAGGATTTTGGGCAATATGGATCACATTTAGATCATGGTTCATCAAATACATTTTAAGTATCACTTATTGAAATTTGTATGCGAATGGGCATTTGGGCATCTCGTTCAAACTTAAGAACCCTACTATCTCGTACATATATAAGACTAGATGAAATGGAGAGAAAACAAGTTTTAACCCTTAAGGCTGTAGAGCCCCCACTGATGACAATGTGCAACATGCTATAACCACTGCTGTCAACATAGCAGCATGCAACAGGAAATGAATTTTAAACAATGCCTGTGTTGGCCTTCACCTCATTTGAGAGCAGAAGGAAATGATGCAGAAACCTCACAAAAGGGCATGAATTTTGGGAAACATTTCATTTAGAAAAAAATAGCAAAATTAAAAGGATACAACAGGATGGGAATATTTAAAATGCCTGACTGTTATAATTAAATGAGGGAAAAGAGTATATGACTGGACTTGAAACAACTGAAGATAATGAAAGCAAGGTCATGATGATGGTCAATGATTGTAAGATACTAAGTATGTTTTCAGTAAATGTATTTAGGCTAGACAAGAAATAAAAAGAATGGAGGCATCAGTGGTAGATTAATGGTGAGGGAGATTAATGTGAAAATCTATGTGAGAAGCCATCAAAGTAGATTGATTTCCAGTATTTTTATTAACAAACCTGACTTTATCCTTTCTTTTAGTTCTCATTAGTGACTAAAAATAAAAAAAATCTGTTATTCTGGCTTTTAATAAAAAGATCAAACATTAGCCAAGGATCATATAGTTTTTCTGTCCTGTCCTTTATACTGTGAGCTGCTAACACACTAAACTATGCTAAACAAATGGTAAAGGTTATTTGGTTTACAGAAATTGGTTTTCTCAATGTAGAAATTATATATTTTATTTGGATAATTTAATTTAGAATGTATACTTTTTCATTTATAGAATATAACTCCATAAAGTCATTCTGATACAGTGGGCAGCTATGTGTACCTTTTATCATTTACAGTCCACCGGAAACACTAGAAAAAAGTTCACTTTTAAACACTTACATATTGCATTCTACCTAAGATATAAAATGTTTTACTGTATCGCCAACAGAGCAAGGCTATGACCCCTTCAACCCAGAGGTCGTGCATCCAGAAGAGCCACAGAATGACACGTCGGGCGACATCAGCGGTGCTTTGGCGCTGGTCAACAAAGCCATCGAAGAGGTCCGCAACCAAGTGGAGAAAGAGAAGAGGAAGCTCTCTCGGATCGGAGACGAACCCTACGACCCGAGCGAGAACGTATCACTGGACTCTGGGAAAGGCCAGGCGTCGGTTGCGTCTTCACATTTGGCCTATGACCCTGGGAGTTACCAATTAACATCAGGGGAGTATAATCCTAGTCCTGGCTGCAGCAAATACACATTGGATTTGGACACACAAGGCAAGAATGCAAACTCTATGGAATATGTTCCTGCGTTAGTAAAAAAGCCTGCAGCGAGGACACAAACTCCCAAACTCCCCTCTCCTCCTCTGAGTCCAAAGTATTCAAACTGCACCTCCTCCTCTAAGAGTAAATACACTGTAGACAAAACTAAACCCTCTACAGACATGGAGTATGACCCTTTATCAAATTTCTCAGCGAGTATTAAGGGGAAAAACAAGCGAGCTGAGATTGCACAAAGTGGTAAAACAGATAGGAACAAGGCACACAACAGACCAAGCTCCAATGAGGAATATGTTGTTTCTGTAAAAAAGCCACCGAAACTGGACATAAATAAGTACACTTTCTCTGACTCTGACGGGGAGAGCTCTGGGATGGAGTATCGACCCACTTCACTTCGAAATCTGCAGCTTAGGAAGGACAACGGCGGGACAGAAACAGATGCTGAAATAAAAGAGAAAAAAGTCGAGACAGACTGTATTCAAAACGCACTGACGCAAAGGAATAAAGAGGATGTGAATGATTTAAAGAAACAGGAAGATATCAAACATAAAAATAGCTTGGAGAAAAGGAAATCGGGTGGTGGCAACTCTGAGAAAATGCATAAACTTGTAAAAGACTCGAATAAATCAAATAAAACGTCTAGCAGTAAGAGCAGCAGTGAAAAGTCAAAAAGCTTGAACCATGATTCTGCAAAGAAGGAAAACAAGAGTCATGGTAAAAGGGATGATAAGAGCAAAGAGAAAATAAATACAAGTAAGAAAGTGGCAAAGGAAGAAAAAAGGAGTGAAAGTAAGATTAAAGCAGGAGAGAAAGTTAAACTGGACTCAAACAACAAACGAGAGAAAGATACGGAAAATGGTGTGAGTGAAAGTAAAAAGGCTAAGATATTTGATAAGGAAAAAGAGCACAGTAAGTACAAGGACGACCATCACAAAAACGGTAAACTTAACAGCAGTAAAAGTCAAAAGGATTTAAAGAAAGACAGTAAATGCAGTTCAAGTAGTAGCAGTAACAGCAAAGGAACTTCAACAAGCAGTCAAATTAAACAAAGTAGGAGCTCTGGAAATTTGAAAAGAGTCGAGGAGAAAAAGCAGAGTTTGATTGTAAGTCACGTTGACTTGTTCGGAGACGAAAGCCCGGATGAGGCCGAACCAATGGAGATGGACGATGACAACGATGAGGAGGAGGAGGTGCTTGTGAGAAAATCTGCAGACGCCTTAAAGAGAGGACGTTTTAACAAAAGGAAGGCATCGGAGATGACGCCGTCCTCTTCTGAAGACGAGTCCGACTGTGTTTTTGTGAGCAGCGAGGCAGCTAAGGATGAAGTAGACAGCATCAGCCTCGATTTATCCAGTTTCCAGGACGAGCTCGACTTTGAATCGGATCCATTGGAAGAGTGTTTGAGGATTTTTAATGAGTCAAAGGATGTGAAGAAGGAAGACAAGGGAAGACAAGCTAAACAGGTATTAAGAAGAATTTATTTTTGTTTGTCTTACAAATATATGCAGGTGTCATTTAACGGAATATGTTGTATGTTGCACTATTTCAGGTTTCTTTAGATTCTGACGAGGAGCGAGGCACTGAGAGCACTTCTTCCACTCTCATTCCCGGTCAAAAGAAGAGAGTCTCCCATTTTGTTGCCAAAGGAAATGTAAGTTTGTTACAAAGTAGTTCTCATGACTTTAATCAGCAGTGAACACATTTAAGTGGTCATTTCTTACTGGAAAGTCCCAAGACCCAAAAACAAGGAAGTAAAAACATGTTGTAAAAGAACAGAAGTGAGTTGTACAGGTAAAACATGATAAGTATTTGCTTTTAATCGTGTGACTTGACTTGACATCAGTTGACAGCTGTTTCCCAACAGTTAGAAGCCCAAGGGGACGGTCTTTTCAAAATATGTGCAAACTGCAAAGTTTAAGAATAACTGAAGATTAACTGTCTTTGGCCAGTTTACTTCTGGGTGGGCATGCCTGAACTGCTGTGGCCCAACTTCCTGTCACTTCAGGCAACTTCAGTGTTGAGCCCAGCCCCTCGTAAAAACAGAGTCAGAAACAAATGAATAAGTGTAACAAAGTTAAACAAGAGGAAGGCATCGGAGATGACGTCGTCCTCCTCTGAAGACGAGTCTTCAGAATATATATATATATATTTCCTTTGTTTATGATTATTGAGTTAAATGTAGGGCTCTCACATGTCTCTGGAGGATGTCTTGAGTATTGCCTCTAGACTTTCTCCTGACCTGTTTATTTCTTCACACATCCACCGAAGTGTGTGGGAGTAGGGTTTGATGCTTAATTATTGATGCAGGTGGAAAAAGGTCCTTTGCAGTGGGGGTATGAGAGGATATTTCACGCAGACTTATTTGTCTGTGTGAAACTGAAGTTGAACAGCCCTGGTCTGTGTCATGTAGTGACTGTTCCATAATCAAAATACTTCTCCAGGTCAGTAGTTTCAGTCGGTAGCACAATAACTACATTATTCCTAATGTCATTAGTCTCTTTTAATTAGTAAGTTCAGACTTCACCTTTGATTTTACAGTTTTATGGCAGTCAGTTATGTTACTATTACTAGCCTATTTAATGTAAGTCATATAGTATCCTTTTTAGTAGTCATACCATCTTTATATGACCACTTTCTTAATCATCGACGTGTATCAGGGGGTACTCGTTGTCTGACAAAATAGCCCAGGGGGTCCACAAGACAAAAAGGGTTGGAAACCATTGGGTTAATGCACTAATATCTGTACTTTGTGTATTCAAGGGGTCATAGCTTTGAGCAACATAACCAAACAACTGTAGCCATCTTTAAAAAACGCCTGAAAACACATCTCTTCCGTCAACACCTGACAAACACTAAATTCTACTTACTTTCTATCGATTCATTTTCTTCAAAATAAATAAAAATAAAAATAAAAAAATTCTCCTATCCATAGCTTTGTATACTGTGCTGGGTTTTAACTGACTAGTTTTCACTGAACAGTTTTTTGGCACTTATGCTTTTTGCTACCATGTGTTATTAAAATTGCTTCCATTTTTTTCCTCACTTGTAAGTCGCTTTGGATAAAAGCTCTGCTAAATGACTAAATGTAAACAGTAGAGGCTTTAGAAACACTTCAGGACATTTCAGAATTACCTCAAGTCTTTGGACGGTGGGAGGGAGCTGGACGGGGAGCACATTTTATTTATTTTATTTTTATTTTATGCTTTATTTGTCATTACAATTGGTGGAAATGTGCAGACATAACAGACAGGTAGTTATAACAACAGTAGCAGTTACAACATAAACAACAGTAGCAGTTCCAACAAGCAGTAAGGATGGGGATGACAGCACACGTGGTCACGTGATGGAATTTTTCAGTGGCTTACAATGAGGGAGAGGGGGGGACGAGGGGGTAGCATTAGAGTACAGGGTCAGACAGATGTAAAAATGACAGACTGTTGGTTTGGGCTGGTGTTAGGATAGGAGTCCAAGGTCTCTGTGGAGGCGATGAATAGGCAGTCTGTTGGAGTGAGTGAGAAACAGTGGCCTTGGCCTTGCTGGGAACGGGGAGTCTCTAGCGGATAAGATAAGACCCAGCTGCCGGCTAGATTTCCAAGACACGCAAACTCTGTTAAGACTGTTAAGAATTGGTCCCACAACTTTGAACTGTAGACTGAAAGAAATGTGTGTATGGGTGAATCTAAATTCCCCCTAGTGAGTAAATGTGAGGGTGACTGACTGGTCCTTAGTGTTAGGGTGGGAGTACCCTGTTCAAACCAAGATGGCGCTTGTGTTCGGCATTGCCTCTACTCCCTCTCTGTTACCTAATGTATTTTTGGTTTTTCTAGTGTTGTTTGTGGCCTTATCAACCCTTACAACTAGTAGCTGTGTCTCAGCTGCTTTAAAATATGATCGACACACTTTATTCCGAATCAATGAGCAGATGAAAGACTTTTGTGTTACGCGGGCCGGGTACGCGGAGTTTTTCGCTCCAGTTTTTGAGTGCTCTACGTCATCACCGGAGTACCTGCTCCTAACTAAGTCAAGCAAGAGAAGGAAGCGGGGATCGAGGGCTGGAGTCAAGGCCAGGCTGAAGAAACACCGTGGGCAACTACCATGTCCGAGCGGCTCCGGATCTGTCTGGGAATTGGGCGGAGACTTGTCCGGTGCGTCTTTGTCCCTCCGGAGTATCCAATCTGACCGGAGTTTTCCGACTCGGCGGCTCCCAAATTTCACTCAGCGCGCACCGGCCTTGGATCTGGCACACCCGACTCGGATTGCTCTACTCAACGCTCGCTCCATTGCAAACAAGGCCTTCTTCCTCAGCAAATTATTCTCAAAGGAACAGCTTGACTTTATGTTTTTAACAGAGCTCTGGCAGCTTAAAATGGAGTACACTCATCTGAACGAGCTGTGCCCTCCGGTCTGTTCTGTGTTTGTAACACCGCGGGTCTCGCTGGGAGGAGGCGGACTCACACTCGTGTACCGGGACTCTTTCTGCTGCTGGTTGATAAACCCAGACTTTTTCATCTCCTTTGAGATGCAGATGACTAAGGTTGGCAACAATGACTCATTTAATTGCATTTTAATTTACCAACCTACTGGTCGCTTGTTTTTAGAGGATTTCTCTCAATTTTTATCTATTATCAAACTTGAAAATGTTCTGATACTCGGGGATTTTAACCTCCATATCGATGATGCTTGTGTAATCTGGCATCTGAGTTTTTAACACTCACTGAAGCATTTCATTTACACATACAAAAGGCCAAGCTTTGAACCTGACAGACCACTGTTGTATATTTTTTAACTTGTCTTCCAATGTGGACTATCTTCCTTACAAACCAATGTCACAAAGACGCATCATAAATGGATCCACAGCTGAGAAATTTTCATTTGACCCCAGAGTTTTTGATGGCTGTAGTGAGCAGTCTTTTAATAACCACTGTTGTCTGTTTTAAATAAGGTTGCTCCGCTAAAAAGTAAACACACTTTCCCTAAAAATCCCTGCCCTTGGATAAATGAAGAAATCTTATCTTGCAGGAGAAATTGTCATAAAATAGAACTTTTGTGGAAATGCACAAGTTTGGAAGTCCACAGACTGCACTTGAAGGACCTCATCGTGTCACTTAATGATAAAATAAAACAGGCCAGATCTGCCTATTTCTCTAATCTTGTTCTGAACAAGAAAAATCCTAAAGTCCTGTTTGACACAATATCAAGAATTGTCTCTCCTTCAGCTCCTCATTTACCAGTCCACTCAAAATCTGACTGCAACAGGTTTTTACATTCCTTTGTGAATAAGGTGCATGATATAAGAGCCTCTATAAACCCATCATCTGTAAACACATCTTGGGGTTTATCTCCTCAGTGCTCTTGGTCCACCTTCTCACCTGTCACTGAAGAGGACATTAAGGGTCTACTAAAAAAAAAAAATAAACCATCATCAAGCCCTCTGGATGTAATGCCAACTTCACTGCTTTTAAATGTATTTGATTTAGTTAGTCCATATGTTAAACTGATCAATATTTCTCTTTAAACTGGTTCTGTGCCAAGCTCTTTTAAACAAGCCCCATTCTGAAGAAGCTCAATTTGGATTCTTTTGAACCAAACAACTACAGGCCAATCTCTAAATTGCCTTTTTTATCTAAAATCTTGGAGAGAGTGGTGGTGCAGCTGACTGCGTTTCTTGATGAAAATAATTTTATAGATAAATTTCAGTCAGGCTTCCGAAAATGTCATTCAACTGAGACTTCCCTGCTGAAGATATCAAGTGACATTATGATGGCGGCTGACTCTGGGCAGTACTCTGTCTTGATCCTACTGGATTTATTGTCTGCTTTTGATACTCTGGACCATAATGTATTGATAAAGCATCTGCAAAATGAAACGGGTTTCTCTGGATCAGTTCTAAACTAAAATGGTTTTCCTCCTACCTGAGTGACAGATCATTTTGTGTCTTTATTAACAATAGTCTGTCTGAAATGACCCCTCTGTCTCATGGAGTTCCTCAGGGCTTAGTGGAGAAGATTATTCATGCTTTTATTTCTTCTCGTCTTGAATATTGTAATTCTCTTTTTACTTTAAATTGTCTCTGAGTCGGCTACAATTCGTGCAAAATGCTGCAGCCAGGCTTTTAACTGGAACCAACAGAAGGGCTCACATTTCCCGGTTTTATCCTCACTACATTGGCTTCCAGTCAAATTCAGAATTGATTTTAAAATTTTAGTCTTGACTTTTAGAGCCCTGCATGGACAGGCCCCCCAGTACATCACTGACCTGCTGACCCCTTACTCCTCCTCCCGCACTCTTTGGTCTTCTGGTCAAATACTTCTAACGGTCCCAAAACTTGTTTTAAAACTCGGGGAGACCGGTGTTATGTTATGTTATAATAATTTTATTATTATTATATTGTATATATTGTTTATAGTTACTAGGTGCTCATAGTTCTCTACAGGTCACGTCAAATCATGTCATGTCCTTCATGTTAATCCAAGCATGGAGTAGACATAACTAGACGGGAACAGGACTTCTGCACCTGGACCTTGGGCCTTGGGGAGTGTGTATGGAAGATAAGCTTTCAGTTGATTGGGCTTTGATGTTTTTACTATTTTGTGGTTTTAATTTTTATTCTCATATTTTTATTGGTCTTTTATTAAAATTGCACTTCGTAAAACACTTTGTGATTTATATTTATAAAAGGTGCTATAATTTTTTTTACTTACTATTTACTTACTTACCCCGCCATCACACCCAAAACAGCTGTGGTTGAAAATGAATGAGAAAGACGTTAAAATGAAAAGTGTTGCTTGTTTTGCAGGTTGACACACACTCTAAGGTTGTAGCGCGGCCGTGCAAGAGACTCTCTGCTCAGGAGGTGTGTTACCAGCGGATGCAGTTGGCCCAGCAGCAGGCCACTCAGCTCTCTGCAGCCGTCAAAGCTGCCTCCCAAAGCCACAGCCCCAGCTTCTCTGGAGAAAAGAAGAGAATAGCGCACCGTCCCAACCCACAACTTGCATCATCAGGTAAATACATAATCTCTAAGTTTATTTTTTTATTTGTTTGCTTTTTGCAGACTATTCAAAAATGTGTTTCTAAAAAGGCCCTGCTGATGGTAAACCAGAAAAAATCAGAGGGTTGTCTCCAGGTCAGTCACAACCCACCGTCAAAACTCAAACCACAGCAGGCATCTTGTCCAAAACCTCTACAACTGTTACACACAAGAGAATGGCACACACACCCACAATGAAGGTACATATTTGTTTTGTTTGCTCTTAAATATAATAACTAATATCTCTTTAAATCTGCTTAATGCTAAGGTCCTGATTCACTGTTTCTCTGTTTTATTTTTAAGAGTACGTCAATGAAGCGTCCCATCATCCCCACAGAGTTTGGTGCAAAGGTGCCCAAACATCCGGCAGCGCTACCTCAACACTTTCATCGATGAATGTGTCAAATTCTGTCGGTCCGAGGAGGCTGCTTTTCAGATGGTATGAAGAAACCACTATTTGCCTTTCAAGAAACACTTGCCTATTCTTAAACCAGATAAAAATGTTTCCTTTGCCCTTTACCTTCCGTTTCAAGACACTAGGTTTTTAAAATAGGAGGTAGAGTGGGTCATGTTACTTATTCTCATGCATGAAATTTTGAAAAGCACTATATAAATGCACACCGTTAACTGTACAAACGAAGCATTTGCTCTATAATTATTGGATTGATATTAGTTTTTGTTACAGCCATAATAACTGTAATCTAACAGAAGTTTTCCACTTGTTTCAGGGGCTTGATGAAGAAAGGTTGGTGTACGAGCGCAGCAACAGTAAGAACATCTACCTCAACGTCGCAGTCAACACTTTGAAAAAGCTCCGCAGCAAAAGCAGCTCGTCCCTTTCTCCTGTCACCAGTACGTCCCCTCAGTCCTAGATTTTAGTTTGATACATACCCTCTTAAACATTTTTCTGTTTTTTCTTTTTTTTTACAGAAGGGCCCTGTTTAGCTGCAAACAGAAAGGCTCAGTCGCATGAAGAGGTTCTTGGAGGACGTTTGGCTGCGACCACCAGCTTCACCGTCAACAGGATGGGGAAACAGACGGAGGAGAAACTCACCGGTGAGACTAAATGTCTACTTTTATTATCTAAATCAGTGTCAAAGTCCAAGTTTTGAGGGGCCGCGTTAGTTAATAAGAATCCTTTCAGAGGCCGAAGATTGTGACACTTGGGAAGCTTTAATTACATTTTGAATGTGGGGTTTCATCTTCTTTTGAGTCTTACAAAAGTTATCTCACAATGCATTTCATGTGGCTCCTTTTCTTATGGTATTTTTATTTTTTTAGGAGCTGCATTGTACAGGAAGCTGCAGACCTACCTGATGACAGAGGAGCAGCTTCAGGAGCATGGTTACCCGAGAAAAAACCCAGACTCCTCAGGCAAAGCTATAATCTACAACCTCTCGGAGAAAAAAGCCCCTGTAGACCGTACGTATCTTAGGCACAAGACAGACATCTCTCACTGCTACAGGGCATGATGTACAGTGCCTTGCGAAAGTATTCGGCCCCCTTGAACTTTGTGACCTTTTGCCACATTTCAGGCTTCAAACATAAACATATGTTTGTGAAGAATCAACATCAAGTGGGACATAATCATGAATTGGAACAAAATTTATTGGATATTTCAAACTTTTTTAACAAATAAAAAAATGAAAAATTGGGTGTGCAAAATTATTCATGATTGTGTCCCACTTGTTGTTGATTCTTCACAAAAAATTACAGTTTCATATCTTTATGTTTGAAGCCTAAAATGTGGCAAAAGGTCGCAAAGTTCAAGGGGCCCGAATACTTTCACAAGGCACTGTATATCATTAACTTTATATTTCTTGTTTTCAGCGTTCAATAAGATCTGCTGTCGATGTGGAACAGAGTATAAAGTTAATCCTAACGGTAACTGCGTCCGAAAAGAGGAATGTAGCTTTCACTGGGGACGATTACGGAGACATAAAGGTGAGGTTATTTGTAAAAGGTCAGCGATTCACTGTATCATTGTTTACAAAGCATTTTATTCCAATATGAACATTATAAATTGGATCATGATTATTCTTGACTTTACCCATCCTTTATCTAAATTACTACAAAAACAAAGACTATATGGTCTTTATGTCCGGACAGATGGAAATAGCAAGGTTTTTAACAAGGATACGATTATCTAAGAGTTGTGTAAAATGCAAAATCTCCTAAATCATCCTATTCTGGTTCCTAAATATTTATTTCTTAACTTGTGAAGGGGTTTAAAAGATGGCATCTGGACATGTGACCTAGGGTTATGACTGAGAACCTCTGCAAACGTCTTAACTTGTGTCTACATGTGTTCCTCTGTCAGTGGCCGGAGGCTGGGAGACGAGCTACAGCTGCTGCTCGGGGGCTGTTGGCTCTCTGGGTTGCCAAGTTTCAAAGGTAACCCCTTTTTTTTCTTCTCACGCCTTTCCTATGTCTCTCATGTTTATTGTCTGAAGACAACGTTTGGTTTGTCTGATTGAAATTGTTCTATGTTATATTTGTCTACTGTCATGTGGCCATTTATAAAGGATTCACATTCTTCTTCTTCTTAGTACTTTTTTATTTGAGCTTTAGCACTGTGCAGTAACAGCGCAGAACTGAATGAACATAACAAATAAGGAAGGGCATCTGTGTTTTTCTTTCTTTTTTTAGTTCAATATTTGCTGTAATACTTCTCTTTCCCTTATTTCTGGGTAAATATATACATAGATTGCTCTTGCTTTTGCATTGTTTGCAACGCCCTGCTTCTATTAATCTACTTTATCATAATTTTTATATATAGAATAGATTCTATATTTCTTTAGTGCATGCTTCATTTTTGCACTTTCTGTGAACTGCCGTCACTATTGAATTTCCCTATTAAGGGATCCATGAAGTCGTATCTTTTGCTTTTACAATAAGACACATTATCCTTGTACATTTGTTCAGTTTTCAGTGTTAGGTGTCGCTTAAATAATCTTTATTTCACATACGTACTTTATAATTATTAACTGAACTGGTTTGAATCTTTCACACAAAGCATATTTTGATTTTCAACTCAACAGCAACATGTTCAGGATGGACGCAAAGAGTCTTTTGACGGCTTTGTCAGCACGTTCAGTAAATCTCTGCCTCCACATGGAAACGGAGGAGTGTTTGCCTTGGATTGTGAAATGGTGAGTCACAAAAGTCTACCATACAACTGTCACCAAGAAAAATAACTGTTCATTATTTGCTTTAAATATTAATTTTTGAGTGTAAATTCAACATTTTCTTTCATTGTTTGGTCCAAAAACACTTACACTGCTATAATCCTTATGTCCCGGGACAGTGTTACACAAAGCTGGGCCTGGAGCTGACGCGGGTCACAGTGATCGACTCTGACCTGAAAGTCATCTACGATACATTTGTCAAACCTGACAGCAAAGTGGTGGATTACAACACACGGTGAGTCCTCTCTGTTTTTGTAAATAGTCTGAGGATATGGCCACAGTACGGCAGCTGGATCTTGGTAAGGGGTAATGTTTTTACTTGCTTTACTTATTTTATTACAGTTACTTTGATGTGAGCTGAATAATTTAGCTTACAACCCTTGTTCAGGCTGTTATTCTTTAGTAACTTTACACTGTTTATTTTTTTCCTGAGAGGATTCATCGCTGATGGGACACAATATTGTGTATAATATGGAGCAGTTAATTCCAAATTCATCCCATTAATCTGGACATACCCTCATACTTTGTGATTCTTTATTGTGTAGTTAATTATTTTTAATCTCTTCTCAGATTTTCTGGAGTGACGCAGGAAGACCTGGAGAACACCACCATCACTTTGAGAGACGTCCAGGCCGTGCTGCTCAGTATGTTCAGCGCTGAGTCTATCCTGGTCGGACACAGTCTGGAGAGTGACCTCCTGGCTCTGAAGGTGCTTAGACTCAACTCAGACATGCCCTTTGTTATTTAACTTTCTGAGTTAATCGCCTTGGCTGCCTTTTTTTTTAATCTCTTGTCAAAATCAAATAAACAGAGCTAGTTTCCTGGATTAAAAAGTTCTTTGTTGGTTTCTTCACGAGGCCCGGAGCTCAGACTTGAATAAAACCCTCTTTGTTTTTCTCTCTCTGCATTTGTAGCTCATCCATAGCTCAGTCGTCGACACAGCCATTGTTTTCCCTCACCGCCTCGGTTTGCCGTACAAACGTGCCTTGAGGAACTTGATGGCCGACCACCTCAAACGCATCATCCAGGACAGTGGTAAGAAAATAAAAATACCTCTGTAAAAGAATACATAAATGATCTGAGAATAGTAACAAAGCACTGAGCTAAGAAGTAAAAAAGAGACATTGACAGTAACTAGGTTTCACCAGCAGAGGTCGCTCTATGACAACTAAAGAGTTAAAAATCAGTTCTGATCAGTTCTGTGCATCCAGAAACATGATTGGTCATATAATCGTATTGTGGTTAGTGGTATTTTGTTTGACTCATGTTTCTTGGTGTTCTTGGCTGCACCATTAAACTGACGCTGCTACTCAACTGAAGTTGTAGAGGTACATTTCTTGTCTTGTGACAGGAAAACTGAGCAAATGTAGGGATGTGCCATTCCCTAAAACCTGCAAAAAGCCACCATGAGCTGCAGGGAACTGTTCTTTTCCAACTTGACAAAAACAAAAGTAATTTATTTACATTTGAAAAACAATAAATAGAAATACAATATCAAATATTGCTTTAAATGACTAGTTTAATCTCAAACCAAATGATATAAGATAAAACACTCTTGCTAATTCTTGTTATTATTAAAGTTATTTAAGTTTAATCGTCTTTTCTAACCCATGTGTTTCCCAGTGGGCGGCCACGACTCGAGCGAAGATGCGTCTGCCTGCATGGAGCTGATGATGTGGAAAATCAAAGAAGACACAAAAGTCAAAAGATGACAACAATTAAACGGCTGCTCTTCATATCATCCTGCCTTCGATTGTGTTGACTCTAGGAAGAGACAGTACGGCCCCGGGTCTCAGTCCACACACAGAGAGAGACTGTACCTGCACAGTGTGAGAGGACAGTCGCTTTAAAGCAATAGAAAACCATTAACAGTGTTTTTTTTTTTTTTCATTTGTTTATGGGTATTTCAGTTCTGAATTATGTTAATTTAAAATGTTTTTGTATTTTAAGACCAGAGGTGTCTTCTTTATGTTTGTAGAAAACAGTAGAGGAGCTGTTTAAAGGTGGATTAAGTGATTTCTCAGACAGACAGACTTTTGAACTCCTCAGTTTCTACTTAGGTTTACTTTATGCTTGTTCTGATGACGTCCTATCCCGCTATAGGCTTTTGTTGATTATGTTTGTACCTAAACACACATGCAGGACAACAACAAAGTCAAAACTAAGTAATATGGGGTTTTAAAAACATATTTAGTACAAAACTTGGTAAGACTTTATGTTACCTTCACAATATTAAACATAACTGCCTCAGGACCAAAGCTGCTGGGATAGGCTCCAATCACTCGCAACCCTTAAGCGGAAGAAAATGAATTATATTATTAAGAATAATTTTCTCATAATTGATCACTTACACAGCATTACTTCTACATTAATAATCACATTATATCAAGTTAACCCAGTTTTAAACATAGTTGTTAATGTTTGAGCCTTGTAGTTACACATAAAAATGATAATTCAACCATCTATGAATTGTTTATTCATTAATTACATATTTATTAAAGCTGCTTACATTACATTCACTTTACATTTTTTGGCAAAATTGTGCACTTCTCCCAAAACAGTGTTTAACAAAACAATATCTGAGCAGTTGTCAGTGCTTCCCCACAACATGCTTTATGTGGTTGTACTTTTTTTGCCATGTGTATCACCTCAACACTTAAGCCCCTCCCCTTTGCCTTAGGCTTTAACTCAAACACCCCCTAAAGCTTAAAGTCTTACATAAACGTTAGATTAATGCAGATATTTTTTTAATTAAGTAGAAAAACAAACTTACCCGACTCATAGGAATGGCTTACTCCACCTTTAACACGGGCATTGTCTGCTGAGCAGTGATAGTTATAATGATCTTGAGGCTTTGACTCTGAAGCTGGTTTGCACTAATGAGATGCTCTTGTTGTTTAGGGCCCAAGTCTGAGTTACCTCATGTGTTTAAATGCAGCGTTAAATCATAAATCCACTTGTGCATTCATGTTATACGATGTTGAATTATGTAAATGCACTTGTGGTTTTCTCCCCCTTTTTGACGCATAAACCCGACTAATCCGTAATACTTGATCAAAGTTACTACAGAAATATGTCTCTATAGTTAAAAAATCTCACTGTATTAGTCTTTACTTCACCGCGTGTCTGTGTAACACTTTTTACACTATAAACTCAAAGACAAAATAAGACAATAACTTTAAGGCGGAGGAAGAGACCAATAAAAACTGGTTTCTGACACTGTAATGAAAAAAATGTTCACCAATACAACATAACTTACTTTCTTTCCAACGTAAAAAAAACCTTTGACTTTGTTTTTCAAAATAATGACATGGCACTTTAAAATTTTGACTTGACAAGACATATTTTCAATTTAAAGGTGCTTGTTGGCAGCATTTACTGGCGTCAACACTCACAACCTGTGATCAGCTACGGTAGCCCTGCAGGGGCATGCTGTTGTAATGGGATAAAAAATAGATTAAAAAAAAGATTAGTTTGCTTTAGAAGTATAGGGAAAAAAACATAATCTTTTGACTTAAAAACATCCAAATCATCATATTTCCACTTTTTACAAGATTCTGTGTTTGAGTTAAGCATGCACTTCTTATCCAGCAGTGCTCAGTTTGTCATTACAGGAAGTAAAGAGCGTAATGGCAGCTTCCTTCTTTATTTGTCCAAGATAGACAGATGCAAGGAGTTATAATTTAGACAATTATACGCTATTGAACACATCCCTTTGACCACTGTGTTCCAGTTTCTCACTTTATGCTCCCACAGCCGGACCCAGGATTTACTCATATACAGCATGACAGGAACATTTATCCAACAGGTCTTATATTTGTCTGTTAAAGCCTCTGTAAGTCTAAATAAAATGCCTTTAACTCACATGAACATGGTGGAAAAATGACATCCACACTCCAGGTGCGGTCTGGAGAACAGTGACCTTAACTCTCATCCTTTAGAAAATAGTCTGTTTTCTTTATACATTTTTGTTTTTTCGAACGGAAATTTATTTGAATAAGGAGCTCTTTTTCCATCACAGTTCCATTGAACCCAATCTGCTGTTTTCTTTTTGTATCTGTTCATTCTGATTGTGCACCTTTTGTATTAAACAGTAAAGATGGATGTTTCTGTGCTTTTCTTTTTCCTTTTTTTTTTTAGAGAGTCTGTCTTTGCCCAAATAGCTTGTGACAGTGTGACAGTGGTGCGTACAGTGTGGGGCCTCCTGCAGCCGCCTCGTCCCGACCACATCTCTCTTTAACGGCAGGTGCAGAGGCTGTAAGTCCCTTCGTCAGCAGATGTGTAAATTGGAACAAAATGGGAGAGAAATGCTAAACGGAGAGGCCCATCTTTCCTTTGAGTGCCGATTAAGCTGCTCCCGTCACGTGTCAGAGTGTGTTTCCCCGGACCCCAGGTATTAAAAGGGCCAGTTATCCCGGGATCAATACCTACACAATGTTTGGAGTGACAGGGAGGGAGATGTGAACATGTGGAGCAAAGCAGCTTAAAGGGGTCGTCTTCATTATCAAATTCGATCAGTGCCTCTCTGTCCCTATCCCCACGATCACCTTTGACTGGAGGGGGTCACGAGGGAGAAGCACACGGGCCGGTCCAGCTGAAACTGAACTCATGCTGAGAGTAAAGAGCAGCCAATATCTCAAAACACAAACACACTTTACTTACTGCATGAAAAGAGCCTTGTAGAGTTCCCTCAGACACTGAGTTTCACAGATTTAACAATTTGTGCATTCGTCCATCTTGGAAAAATGTAAAGCTCCATAGAAAATTTAATTACTGTTTCGCCAAGAACAAACAAACTGAGCACAAGAGGAGAAGCACATTCATGTTTCTTGTTGAGCATGTATAAACTGATTTTGTTTAATTTTTTTATCTGACCTTACACTGTTGGTTTATTGTATATTGTAAAAGATTTAGTTTGTGAAAAAGCAGGCTTTATGATGCCATCTACTGTTTTAAAAGTTTTTTACTTTGGCTATCACCCATTTGTCGACACCGGCTTTTTATAGAAAGTTCCAGGAGGTTTTTAGCTGCCAATGAAACAGAGAAAAAACAAAGAAACAGTGCAAAAAAAGAAAAAAACATAAACAGAGAACGTGCGACAATGTGAAACAAGGATAAATATTCTCAGTTAATTCAGACAATGTTTAACAAGACAGAGTTTACCAAAAGTTTACGGTGAGCTCTAAACTTCAGTTTGGTGGTATTAAAATTGCCAATAAGGAGTAATATCGCAGAAGTGACAGTTAATCATAGAACTTTGCTCCTAACCGTCTGCCGGAAACTTGACAAGAGCTGATCACAAAGTGAGCAACCTGAGCCGAGACATTTTGTAACATTTGGTGTAAATATACAGCTAGGAAATAAAAAGGTGAAAGGTGTGGAACTGTAATTTGGCAAATGCTACCAGAAGCTAGTCTCAAAAGTCCAATGGGTGAAAAACACCAATCAATACATGTTATAGATCCTCATTTCTCCTGAGATTCAAATGTAAAAGTGGCAAAATATCGTTTTCTCATGAAGCTCAATCTTTACAACTTCAACACAAAAATGATGGTTTGACGATGTCTGAGTGCACCCCTGCTCCTGAGTCAGGCCCACTGCGGCTGCCCTTGACCCTCGGGACAGCTGCTCGTCTGTTTATCTATCTTTAATCTGAGACTCCGGCCCAATTAAGACCAACTGATCCTTACTCATAATATTGACGAGCTGCTTATAGTGCTGTTCCCGAGAGGCGCACAGATCAGAGGAAGGCAGGGACTACATACTTCTGATTTTTGTCAGAAATGTTACCATAAATCAGTTCTTTAATTTATATCTCATGTTTTAGAGATTAGAGGAAAGTGGATATACTGTTTCCTCACTGCAACGTCCTGTAGCAGGAGTCATAGTCACTACACATGAGGCATTAGTTACATATTTATATATACTTCATTTATAAAGCACACGTTCTACATAAAAATCATGTTATAAACATTGTTATTAATGTTTTATTCTAGGATCATGTGCTATAATCTTAAAACTATAAAAATATTTCAGCATCTGTAAATTGTTATTATTTATTAATTCTTTGTTAAGTACATAAACTCACACTGAATACTTTATTTCTATTCAAGCTATAATTTTGTTGAGTAATATATTAGTTTAACCCAAACACAAACAGCATAATCTACTACACCCCCCCAAGCCTACTCAAGCTCAACTACAAGCACATATAAGGCATTTACATTTACTCCAAACACAGACCAAACGACAAGCAAACAAAAACAGGTGGTGCCAAATTGTGTCAAACTCTGCCGTAATGTTCCAAATGGCCTGAATATTTCACACTAAAGACTTAATAGTTTTGGTTTGTTTCACATTAGAAGAATTATATGTGGAGCAGGTAATGTTGACATGTGTGGCTGTGATTTTAAAATAGTGTTTGAGCTGCAACTGCCTTCATCTTAAGGGGATATTAATTCAAATATTGTTTTTCTTTTTAGGCAGAAATGTTTTTAGAGTTATTTTCCATCTTGATTTATTCTGAAACTGTAACATGCACATTCATGCACATTCATTTCACTTCTGGGGATTCTCACAGGTACCCCCTTCATTTGGACACCAGAGTTATTGAAATACACCTTGTAGTTACAGAGATACAGTCAATTTACTCTGGACATGTCCTTTTTGAGCAGACACACCAAAAAACAGGCTCGGCTTTAAAGGGTTACAGTATTTTAACTTGAGTACAGAGGTTGGAAAGCGTCTTCTTCTGGTTTAGTCTTTTAGTCTATGTTTGGCTAGTAGTTTTATAGTTACTTATATCTCTAGAACTAACTTTAATAGCACTCTCATTTAACAATCTGTGACCAGCTACGGTAGCCCTGCAGGGACATGTTTACAGTGCTCATGGTTGTTCACATTTACGCTGTGGGCAAAGGATCTCATGGCTCCTTCCACTGGGTTTGATGAAGACAGACAAATCTAAAAAGTGGGGCAATTATAAACTATTGAAAACACAGTTTGTTCAATTGTATTTTTGCACAATGAACTTTTATCTTTTCTTAAATGTGCTCTGTCCAGCTTGTGTCTGTTCTGATGATGAAAGTGAAGTAGTTTTCAGGTCATTATCATCAAAGATTTAGTCAAAGGGCTGGACGGTCTGTTTAATTTTGTTACGATTACTCCAAGGTTTTTGTTAACAGATGTTATGAAGAGCCGACCCCCTGGTGTTAAGGGTGTCTTAAAGAGGTATCAATAGTGGAAATTTGTATTGACACGAGGCTGTCAGGACGGGACCTTTGTAGTTGTCAGTTATCTCTGGGGGAACCGCTCGGAGGACACTGCCTAGATCGATCGGGACAGCTTAGAGGCTTTCAGGACGAGGAGCTAATCGATGAGGCCGGCTGAACTTTGACCTGACGGAGACGGGGAGCATGGTCGGTGGGTCAGCGGCTCCTCTTAAGCCCCTCTCAGGATCTCAGGTCCCAGGATCACGCTGTGACACACTCAAGACTTTAGGGAAGACATTGACCCGGCTGCAAACACAACCACAAAACTAACTTTAAATCTCAAAATTACACTTGAAGTTGATTTAGGGGACACTATGTGGGAACCTGCTTTGTGGGAAAAAGCCCTTTGGTCTGCTGCAGTTATAAATGTCACTTAAATTATTTCATTATTCCTCATTGGGTGGGCAGCAAAAAATGTTCTGTTACTTTGAAATGTAGATGAGTAGAAGTAAATGTGTCATTATTTAGTATTTTGTGAAAAGACTGCTCAGATTCATCTTAAATAGTTGCTCACCAAAGTGCTCTGTCCCCATCCGTTTGTTTATGCTCAGCCAAGTCAGAGTCAGCTGAATTGTAAGCACAGTTTTGGATGATTTGTGTGAGGCTTTGGCTGTTGTGCTGTTGCTTTTACTGCGGCTCAAAACTGAGATCCAAACCTTTGTTCACATCTCAAGTGTAAACGTGGACCAAAGGAGTCTAAACCAACGAAAAGCAGGACTCAAGAATACTTTATCTTACATGTTTTCTGAAACTTCAGATTACTTTTTAGTTTCGGAATCAGGGCATGTCAACTCTAAAAAAAAAAAGCTTTTCACTGGCTGCTGCCTCTCATGCACTTTAAAACCCCAAAGTCTGACTAAACCAACATTAATGCATTACTTGTAAATTTGTCACTGTACTGTATTAAAACTGGTTGTCCCTGTATCGTGTGACTTGCCCGCTCACAAATGAAAGAATGGCATAAACAATACAACAGAGACCGAACACAGAGGCCGAGGAGCTAAAATGACTGATTAGTATTTGAACTATGGACATTTTGAATTTAATAAAGACAAAACTAACAAATCTAATCAAACAAATATCAGCCACAGAACTATCCCAGCGCATGAAAACAAATGAGTGAGCCAGATTTAATAGATAGAAATAAAAGTACAAAGAAGTGTTGTCAAATATAACCTAATAAACAAAGGTAAGAATGAACAAGTAAATGCAATTTTGTTGTAGAACCAAAAGAGTACTAAAGTAAATGTGAGTAGTTAATTATGTTGTAGTGTTCTAACTGTTGTAAGTCTTGGTATCCAGAACGGTTTGGTCTCTCAGACTTCTGTCTTGATTTCAGACATTGAGGTGAACTTTATAAAATGTTCAGTCATTTATAGTTTTCATCTTTTGGGCCATACATTAGGCTTTATTCCTGTAAGTCTTGGTCTTCTCTTGGTCTTAGGATTTAGTCTAATGTGATCTTGACTTAAATACTACTAGTTACTACCTACATCTGCTTGTATAACAGTCCTACAGCGGGACACAGCCTGAATATTTCAACAGTACCTCCTCCTGATGCCACTTTACCTCCTTTTCTCTGTAATTCCCTGTATTTTTGTGACAGAGCTTATTAAACCTGTGGCTTTTCATGGGCTCACTGCGGAGACTGTTGTCAGTGATGTGACTCGGCCTTTGTCTTGTGTTCTCTGTAATCCATGCATGTGTAAGTGGATCCTCTAAGAGCGGGATAACTCCATTTAAGAGGTTTTAAACACACCGCAGGAGGCAGCACAATCCTGCAGCATCCTCACTCTCAGGTGATTAGACCAGACCCAACACTCCCTGGAAAGAAACTTAAAGGAGCTGTTTCTAAATCTATTGTTGCAAAACAACTAACTAAACAAGACCAAGTCAGGACCAAGACCATTGCAGGTCAAGAAGTCAAGCCCAGAACCAGTTTGTAATACAAGGGAACTGATAAAAAATCTGTCCAAGTCTAGTCTTAGACCGGATCCAGACTCATGGAGGTCAGTGCTTGAAGGAGACAGAGTTAGTCCAGACTTAGACCAGGTCCAGACTCACGGAGGTCAGTGTTTGAAGGAGACAGAGTTAGTCCGGTCTTAGACCAGGTCCAGACTCACGGAGGTCAGTGTTTGAAGGAGACAGAGTTAGTCCGGTCTTAGACCAGGTCCAGACTCGTGGAGGTCAGCGTTTGGGGAAGGAGACAGAGTTAGTCCGGTCTTAGACCAGGTCCAGACTCGTGGAGGTCAGCGTTTGGTGAAGGAGACAGAGTTAGTCCGGTCTTAGACCAGGTCCAGACTCACAGAGGTCAGCGTTTGGGGAAGGAGACAGAGTTAGTCCGGTCTTAGACCAGGTCCAGACTCGTGGAGGTCAGTGTTTGGTGAAGGAGACAGAGTTAGTCCGGTCTTAGACCAGGTCCAGACTCGTGGAGGTCAGCGTTTGAAGGAGACAGAGTTAGTCCGGTCTTAGACCAGGTCCAGACTCACAGAGGTCAGCGTTTGGGGAAGGAGACAGAGTTAGTCCGGTCTTAGACCAGGTCCAGACTCGTGGAGGTCAGCGTTTGGGGAAGGAGACAGAGTTAGTCCAGTCTTAGACCAGGTCCAGACTCGTGGAGGTCAGCGTTTGGTGAAGGAGACAGAGTTAGTCCGGTCTTAGACCAGGTCCAGACTCGTGGAGGTCAGCGTTTGGGGAAGGAGACAGAGTTAGTCCGGTCTTAGACCAGGTCCAGACTCACGGAGGTCAGCGTTTGGTGAAGGAGACAGAGTCAGTCCGGTCTTAGACCAGGTCCAGACTCACAGAGGTCAGCGTTTGGTGAAGGAGACAGAGTCAGTCCGGTCTTAGACCAGGTCCAGACTCACGGAGGTCAGCGTTTGGTGAAGGAGACAGAGTCAGTCCGGTCTTAGACCAGGTCCAGACTCACGGAGGTCAGCGTTTGGTGAAAAAGAGGTTTAAGAACAGACAAGTATGCCATTTGTGGTCTTGGTTGGTCTTGACGTTTGAGACCGAGTGAAAATTAATCAGAGACCAAGAAAGACCTTTACAGTAGTTGGTCTCAAGACCAAGATCAAGGTAAAAAAGTATCTTATCTTCCCATTATTTCACTAAATGCCTTGTCATCTTGTTCTTTACTTACATCCTAAACTTAGTCCTACATTGTGCACAGAAAGTCAAAGTCACTGAAACAGACACATTTCTACACCACAGCGTCCTCCACAAACATTAAACTCAACTTTATGAAATAAACAGAGGTCTCCCTCGACATTGAACCATTAATACTCTCTGTTCTCACTCTCATCTGCTCAAACTTTAAAAATATGTGAAAATGTTTGTGCTCTTTTTTTCTTTTTTTACCCCTTGGCTTTTCCTCCTCCTTTTGCTGTTCCCTGGCTGTCAAGCTATATTAGTGTCCGATAGAAATAAGTCATTTAGAAGAGGCTCTGTCGGCCAGCCCCTCAGTCCCACTAAAAGCTCCAGGATTAGGTCCCGGAGGCCTTTGTCTCCGCGGCCCGCAGGATTAAAGGAGATTTACTGCAAGGAGAGAAAAAAAGTAGTTATTTCATGGCACTTTCATGATGAAACCTGGCCAAAGCTGTGTTGGCTGGGGGGATTATAGGCACACAAAGACTGCAGTTGTATGTGACCCTCCCCATCTCAGAGCCGCACCACTGACTCACTCAATGCCCCCCGTCCCGGATCGTTTACCCCTCAGCGGGACAGGACAGGGCTCGGCCAGTTCACCTCTTACTCATCATTACAACCGGGGCTACATCAGTAATGGACTCTTCTAGTGTTGGAGCTCTGCAGACCACTTTTAAGACCACATTGAACTGTGACAAAAACTTTCCCCTTAGATCAGTAAAGTTTCACGTCAGTGTTGTGCTGGACTTACACATAGAGGACTTTATATCAAGAACACGTGAGACGACATTATTAATAAACCATAAACACTTCCTGCTGAGTTCCTTACACTGATATTAGACAATTAGAAGACAAAATGCTGAAGAGATCACACAGATGAAGAAGTCAGATACCCCTTTTTAGTTCCACTGGCTGATGCGTTTTTAAATTAGAACATTATGCTCACGTTCAAACAGTATAAAAAATGCACCAACAATTAACTCTTTCAAAAGGAGACTTAAAAGACGACGACTGAAAATCACAAGTTCATGTTGTACATATGTTCATTTATTTTTCACTATTGTTTGTTACTTGCTACAACTTTTGTGTACTTTCTGTAAAGCACATTGGTACAAAATGCGCTCTATAAATACATTTTCTTCTTTTCTTCTTCATTACAGCACTTATCTGCAGCACTTACGCTCCTTTAGCTCCGACTGAATGTTAGATGAGCTTTTTCTCAATAATTCTAGATTGATTAACAGTATAAATGTAATTGTTTTGGCAATAAAAAAAAACATTTAATATATAATTAAATTTTGCCCAAAATGTTCCTTGAGCCCTTTTGGTTCTCAGTCCCAGCTCACAGCTTGTTTCTGCCTTTTCAGACTCACTCAGACATTTGTGAATTTGTCACACAAAAATTTAACCAGCAACTCTACCAAATACTGTATATAATGCACAAATGTTAATAATCTGAGGCAACACAGTAGTAAGTGTCAGTATTTTAGTCTCCCATTGCACCTGAGGTAAGGACCTGAGCTGAAAAAGCCACGGGAGAACTGCACTTTGCTGATGATCTTCCTGGAAAGACCAGGGCTCAAATCCATGTTAAGAAAACGTCTCTGAATGAGCCGAGTATAGATTAACTTCACACAGTGACAGTTTATGGACAAAATATGGCGGCTGTTAGCAAAACAAGCCCTCGGAGAACTCCCCCTGTGAGAGAGGCCTGTCAGAGCCAGCGCTAGGAGAGAAAAGGGGACTGGGACGGGGGGACAATCAAAGCTGTTATTTGAATCTGTCCTGCCTCGGAGATTAGGCCACCACATTGTCTTAATTGTTTTAACGGGGCGAATGAAACGCTCGCTTGTAGGGGGATCTTTGGAATAAATCTCTCAAGTTCAATAGTTTAAAAAAAACTTGAGCTGCCCCCCCCTCTCTCTTCTCTCATCCCACCTAATCCCAGCTAATACCTTTCTTTCTATTGGCTAATGGGACAGGGAGTCTGGGCAAATGCTACTTAAATACTTGGGGTGAGAATATTCTGCCGAGAATAAGCACCACCACAAAGAGCTCTGCTTTGTGAGGATAAGGCTCAGAGAGGAGCAGGAAATAACTGGACTTACTACTATTACTGCTACTTGTGCTGCTGCCATTTCAGGAAAACAACAGGTAACAGACTCAATGCGTTAGGAATAAGAACTTATAATAAGGCTTTGTTAAGTGTAGCAAGTGCTGGACAAAAGTAAAAAAAAATAGATTTATGTCAATGGGTTTCAAAATAATGCTGGGGATTTCACTTGAAAAAAAAAAAATTACTAAATGTTTGGCTATATTATGTTAAGTGTCTGACTGTGTTGTGAAGCTAATTTAGTAAAAATCAAAATCATAAAAGCATCTGCTAAATGTAAATGTAAATAATAATCATTGTGTAACATTGCACCTAAGTGAAGGGAGTAAGCCGCAGTTTGAATATTTCTTAAAAACACTCACGTGCAAAACTTTTTAGATGTCTTTTTTAAGAAATGTCGATTTCTGAAGATCACTTTAGAAGCACTTTTCTTTTGCCGCCCTAAATGTATCAGACACAACATGCAGCAACTAAAAAGTTTTGTTTAGTAAATGACTTGCTGCTCGTTTAAGTTAATTAACAAACTTGAATGTGCATTTTTTGTTTTCAAAGACTTTATTTGACTGGACGACCTTTATACAGCCTGTGTTTATTTGGCTACAGTAGGTCATTAGGCTGAAATGAAATGAGGAAGTTGGTTTAGCTCATAGACATCGTTGAACTAAAAGGTCTATATCATTTCTTTCTAAAGTAAGCTACAAAGTAGTTGTTGCACATGTGTTTTTCTTCCTTCATTATTGAGTAAGTCATCTAAAGGCCCAGATTAAACTAAAGGTTCTCACATTTACCAACATGACACAACTAAAGCCCCATTTATATAGATCCTGAGCTGGAAAAAAATAAAGGCTGGTAAAGGTTAATAACCTTCTTCAATAAAGGTTTTGAAGAAGGTTAGTTACTCAATCCAAGACTTCAAATAGATATAACCTACAGTTAATGTTTTAATGAAAAGTTACGACAAGATGATAACCTCACTTTTTAGCAACAAGAACAAAAAAAAAAAAACCCTGCTCTAGGCCTGTTTTTTTACTTGTCTTTATCATTTGGTTGCATTTGCAAAAGAGTAACATCTAATAAAGGTCCAGATTCAGTCAATACTTATTTATTTTTGTTTTCGTGTGATTGGAACTCTTGAGCCAGACTTACAGTGAATGAGTGTTTCAACTATGTCCACCTTCTTCCACAGTTTTGACCATGAACTCGTTGGGTTTGTGCGGTGGATCCAGCGGCGCAGCTCTGCCTCTACACGCCGTGAACGCCATGTTGTTTGACCTTCACCAGCAGGTGGCGCAGCAGCACCACGTTTACTCCGCGGCTCAGAGCCCCGCTGTGCACACGCTGTCTGTGGCGGAGAGACTGGCTGGTAGGTCACGACTCTACACGGACACATGTGGTTATAGCCTAATACACATTAACTTTACTGATAGAGCGACTTTTATCATCGCAAATACCGCTGAGTGAACACAAAGTGGGTTTACTTTGGTTTTCATTAGATGTCCACAGAGGGTTCTAATGTGTTGGTTTACTTATTGGCACACTAGCTCTCGTGGTAGGCTATAGGAGGAGGGAGGGAGTTTTAAGACGACAAATTAAAAATATAATTACAAAAGGTAAGTTCAGCTTCACAATAGAAAATAAAAAATATGTTTATGGAGATTCTCAGCCATCCAGGTCATCATCATATAATAAAGTGTTTAAGAAGAAATCACCAGGACCTCCAAACTGGGAAACTTACATTTTTAGAAGATTTAGTGCATTTAACCATACTTTTTTCAGAACATAACTGAACTAGACTTCAATGTGTAGATTCAAGACACACATTCCCAGTGAAGTTACAGCCTAGATTGTACTTAAGTGGGTTCATGCGTAAAAAACAATGGCATAGCAAATGAAAACAGTGACAAAAATCTATGGACAGTTGTTTTGAAGTTCTCTGCAATGATTAATGTTCGTAAAAACAGGGTTAAACTGGGACATGGTCTGTTTAAAACTGGGTCTTATGAGTTTTTGTAGATATTGGTTGGGACAGGAATGGTGAAAGATATTTCTTCAATCCAATTATTTTGTTAACCCTGATTTCACCAAGGTTTTGTGACAGTATTGATATTGGACAAAGCCCATATGCTATGTGCTTTTTTGTAGGGGGGCATAATATTTAAACTATATAATGTGGTTTGGACACACGTCTGGTTAAAGTCCTTGTTTGGACCCTTTTACCTCATCTCAGGCCTCTCTCTGTCTACTGTTTGTAAAGGTAGATACTAATATAACCTTTCCTACAAGATTGTCCCATGAGCGTCAGTTTTCAGGCTGCATTGGTCTTCCTTTATCTTCCTTTCCTTTTGTGTTTTTCCTCAGAGCTTCTTCTTGAGGCCCGTTACGGAAACCAGCAGAAACAACGGCGCAGTCGGACAGCGTTCACAGTGTCCCAGCTGCAGGCTCTGGAGAAGGCCTTTCAACAAACACAGTACCCAGACGTGGGCATGAGAGAGAATCTGGCCCTCTGCATCAACCTGCCCGAAGCTCGCATTCAGGTAAAAATTTGATACTAACGTTGCATATAACTCTAACCAGTCTTTAAATGACACTTTTCTAATGTCTCAGAACTAAACTCACCTTTACTCAGTCAGAAATGGTCTTGGACATAGGACTGGCCAGGACCACAACACATTTATTTATCACCATTTATTCATTAACACACTCTAGCCTATAATGTTGGTCTTTTTGCAAATACTACTCAGAAATCAGCAAACGTCTCTCTAACAGTAAGTGTTTTATCTATACAGGTGTGGTTCAAAAACAGGAGAGCCAAGTTTCGTAAGGGCCAGAAGTGCTCTCCTCTTTCCAAAGATCACAGTTTAGAAGAAGTTCCTCAACGCAGGAAAATGGCACCTGAAGAAGACAAAACTGACATCAAACGGGACATGACGGTTTCCTGCAACAACGACAACAGCAACACTTCTCCTCGCTGTTCTATCGTGGACAAAAATCACAAAGTTTTCCCTCCTTTGGCACAAACAGAATCTGAGATCTGCCGCCTGGGACTTCATTCACCTCACCAGTTTCCTGGGTTTGGCCACAGAACTCCCCATCAGCCCGTTGTAGGAATGTTGGCCACGGAGCTCGCCCTGCCCCCCATGTTTTGGCCCTTTGTACAACAGCATCGATCTGAACCCGTCCTGGGGCTTTCACCGTCATCCATCACTAAAAACTGTAGCTTCTCCATTCACAGCCCCTCCTCCGGTAAGGCTTACCCTCACCTGGGGCTGTAGCAGTAAACACCTGTCACAATGAACTCATAATGGGACAGAGGCATCTTTTACTTTTCATAGTAAACTGATACAACAAAATGCCTGTCCTTTAAATACTTTATAGTCACATTGTTAACTATTGTTCTTAATTCATTATATTCTACTTTTAGCTGATACATCCCAAACAATTATCCTTCAGTATTCAGTATAATTATTATATTATAGCTTAGATACACTGCTAAGACACAGTGCCTATGACTATTTTGCAATTTGACAGGCTTTTCATGCTTATATGAATAAAATTATTTCAATGGTTTGTATAGTTTTTTTTCATGATGAGATCATTTACAGGATTACAAAAGAATATAGAGTTATCTTACCAATTCTGTTTAAAATTACACAAGAAACAACCAAACTGTAATGGCCTTATGTGGAAACAAATGTTATTTCCCTTCACTTTTCACTAAATCATTTGGGCCAAACCATAAAAAACAACAGTACTACTTTGCAATGAAGGGTGATTAATATAAAAGGTTTAAAAAGTCATAAACCGAAGAAAAAATGGGGCTGAACAGGTAAAGGTACTATTTGATAAGAAACTGCTCACCATTTAAGCGCTTATTAATAACAATGAATTTTCTTCTCAAAATTGATGTTAGGCTACAAAAGAGATTTATCCCTAGACAAAATTTAAAGACATAATTCTACAGTAACTAACTACTGTATTGTAAAAACATGTATTTTTACAGATTTTTTTTAATTTTTTTATCTATTGTTGAGATTGCAAGAAAATATTCAGTAGGCCTACCTAAATACAGTCTTTTCAGCATTTACATCATTACGCGGTCTAATGTTTGCCAGTATTCACCAAACCGGTTGCGTCGGTTTTCCAGCGTAACCGACAGATTAACGTTAGTGACGCTGCAACTGGCCATCGGCAGCAGCGGACAGGCTTAAAGAGACATCAGCGAAATCATAGCAACTGGAGGACTACAAAATAAGAAATACGATGGAACAATCATGACATCGTCTGTTTTCCGATAACTAGCGTCTACAGGTAACACGCTTTTTGTCGATGGCAGAAGTGTTTTTATGACCACTTTCATAGTCGCCCCCGTATGTTGCTTATGTTCCGTGTGCTAGCGTTAGCTGCTAAGGAGATACTGCCTGATTTGCGTCAGGCATCCCGGACAATCAATTTTAACATTCTTTTAACAGCTGGAAATACCTAAATATGTTTTTATCCATATAGTAGAGAAACCAAACAATGCAAATGCACCACCGTTAGTAAATTACTATACTTTAAAAAAGGCTAAATGTTTAATATAAAAACGTATGTGCAATATCATATCAGGTATTTCTGTTTTTAGTTTTTCTCGTCATTATAGTAGACATGTTTTTCAAAAGACTATTATTACTATATATTTTTTTACATTTGGAAGTATTAAGTAGAACAGTGTTATTTGTCCAAGAGCGATTGCTGTAGCCAAGATGACAGACCTCTTCACTCATGCGCGGATCACTTTTGACGCACATCGGGTAGTGACAGTGGCTAACTGAAGCTAAGCGCTAAGGGAACCTAGACTGCCGTCGCTGTGCAGTGGTTGTTTAGGATTAAGGAGTTGCCCGGCAGTGGCCACCTTATTGAGGATAATGGCTAAAGATATAGCTGCAATCTGAAGTCAGAACGGCGCTTTCAGGTGAAATGTTAAGCTTTTATCACCGCACTTTTATTCCACTCGATTGAATTACCTGAAACAGTGAGGGGGATGTGTTATTTACCAGTTATTAAGCATTTAGGTTAATGTAGCTTGGAGAGTGTCAATCAATGAATAGTTTATAGCTCTATCCCGTTTCCCATCGGTTAATTTGCATCAGTTTGTTAAAGATAAAAGCGTACATAATCATAAAATGTGATGTTACGGACTGATTTGTCTTTCTGTGAGATCTTTGGCTGGTTTTGTCAAGCACTGGGCCAAGAGAAGCGGTGTTTTTGATAAGTGCTAGCTGTGTTAGCTTAATTTAGACGTTCACTGCTATTTTATAAAATCATTTGTAAATAAATCTACCGTTCATCTTGTGTTGATTTAAAACAATGAAGTAGAACAGATGGAATGAAGTATTTCAAAGAAAGAAATGACGCTCACCAAAGAGAAATCTAAAGAGTATCTGGCCTTGTCTTTGGAACCAGCTAATGTCAGTCCAACGCTTTCTACAGACACGTATCACCAGGGGTTGCTCACACAGGAGTTACAATTTTGCGGCTATGAACATCAAACATTTTGTCTCGACATAGCAGTAAATACACGCATCTACATCTGTTAGCTTCGCTAAGTGACAGCTGCCAAACACTAACCATGTTTAGTACTGTTTGCTGTGTTAAATCATAAGCTATTAACTTAACGCCAATTAGCAATTATGTCGAATTGTCACTAACCAAAGGAAAACCAAAGTCGTGGTTAGCAAAGATCGAGTGCATTATTATTAATGTATGACTTATTTAAGTCTGTGTGTATGTGTGTTCGTTTTATGTACTCACTAAAGATAAACAGTGGCTATTAATTAAAACTGTAGTATTTTTAATTGACCAGTCTCCTTAGCTCTAATCATTTGTCGTGTTTTGGCTAAAGCAGATGTTCAACTCAAAGCCCCAGGGGCAAACAGGGCCTTGTCCAAATGTTCAGTTTTTAAACACAATGTGTTTAATTTGGCTCCAGTGTTTAAAAAAAAAAAAAAACTTTACAAATTTAGATTTTGACAGAATGTAAAAAATCATTTAAAATACATTCCTCTTTGCACTATTTTCAGTCATTACGTTACCACAGATAAAGTGAAGGTATTATGTGAAGCTTATTGTAGGTGATAACAATGTATTGAATTTTATTGATAAACTCTATTCAAGTCTATAATCATCATTGTGTACCTGTTTTCCCTGCAGTGAAATTCAGTTTAGAGTACTTATGGGCAATTTACTTTCTGTTTTCTGGTTCATCACAAACAGCTGATCTTAACAGAAGCTACTTCCTGTAACATGACTGTTCAGATATTAGTCAGTGTGTGTTACCTGAGAAGGTTATTTCCTGGGACGCTCTACCAACTTGTTTCTAGTATTTCTTTATAAACACTTTTATCTTGTGACTTGTCTCACTTGTGACATCAGTTAAGGGGAACTTTTTTGTCACTTGTTTAGTTACAAACAGGATACAGGTAAATTTTTTTCAGGGCTAAATGGCAGTTACGTTGCATGATTGATTGACTGTAGTAATTTTTACTGTGCAGTTTTTGCTCTGATGACAATTATGGCTGTGAACAGTAAAAGTGGTATAGAGTCATATACAGCTTACAGCACTTATACACTGTGCTCACTACACAATAATGTGGGATGTGTATGAGAATAGAGCAGTAGTGTAGTTTACATAAGTCTTGCTGGACTCAAAACTGTCTTTTTTTTGCCGACAATTGGACTCGCGTTATTTTTTCCAAATCTGGTACCTCCTCTTTTGACTCTAAACCATTACAAAAGACTGACACTGCTGTAGGTGGTGGTAAAAGTAGTGCACTGTTTTCCTCCATTACCTGTTAGTGGGAATGCGTTTGATAATTTCCTCTTCACATACCATATACTGCATTTAGCGCCTGGAAATTGTAGATGCAACCACAACTGGGTCTTTACTCTGCATGGTGCAAAGCCCTTCAATGCTAGTCCTATGATGAGATGAGGCATTACAGTGCTCATTGATCCGTGTAAGTGCCTTTCCATAGAAGCTGCCCATCACAAGAGTCTTCAGTAATTTACACTATACCTGCTCCTCCCAGACCAACACCTAAGACCATGGATGGAGCAGAGGTTTTGTCCCATTCAACATTTTAGTTGCTCTTTGAGGCTTGATATGGCTTTATATAAATAAGTACTTCATATTAAATAGTACAGCCATAGATGTAATCTATGAACCAAAAGTATTCCTTTCCAAATGTTTTTTTTTTTTTTGTGGTTGAGAGTCTTTGCTCATGTTGATATTGTCCCTTTGTGTGGACACTAACGTAAATACAATCCTCACATTATTCTCCTCAGATTTGTTGTCATTGCTCATCAGTGTTCTGTGTTTTTTTTCGCAGATCCAGCACAGGCCGTAGAGCTACCCGACTCGTGATCCGTCTGCCTGCTGTTGTCCCAGGGTAGCCTCGTCTCTGGAGGCCTTAAACATGGCGAGTGTCCCGTCTGTTACTGAAGGCTGACCAAAGGGGTGAATAAACTCCCAAGAGATGTTTCCAAGTGGCCTTTTCGACGCAGTAGCTGGCTTTTGGAGTGTGTCTCTATGACTAATGATACATCTGTGGTAACATCCTTGCTGCACAGCCTGCCTGTTTCTCAAACTGCAGCATGGAAAATTAGGACCTAAGCCTGAGAAACTTAACTTTTGACGAGGAGGACAAAAAGGGAAACAATAGACACTTTGTTTGGGCCTCAGTTCATTTAGGTGTCGCCTCAAGTAACACATTTCCTTTGCAACAAGTCTCCCTGACAATTTTACTCAGACACACTCATCTGACGTCACTGGAGCTTCTATGGTTTTTATGGCTGGAGCATAACCGTGGAGAGGCCAGGGTATCACAAGCTTATGGATTTTGACAAAAGAGGGGGCAAAGGAGAAACCGAGGAAGGGAAAAAGATGTCTAAGACCACAGGCAGCAGGACTGGGGGCCGCAGTTCAGGGACCAATTCGGGAGTGCTCATGGTCGGCCCCAATTTTCGTGTTGGGAAAAAAATTGGCTGTGGGAACTTTGGAGAACTGCGGCTGGGAAAAAACCTCTATACTAACGAATATGTGGCCATCAAACTGGTGAGTATCCCCTCTTTGCCCTTAAACTGGTCAAATACATCAGCACATGAATCTACTTTATCTTGAAGGCTCCATATGCAGGATTTTCTGAAAAGTTAAAGGCGTACTTGCACCAGGCAAACCTCTCCGTGCCCAGGCCAGAAACGCTGTGGTTTATTTGGCGGATGTGAGCGCTCCCATCTGTGCTTGAGATTGGAACACTTCCAGGTGTCAGCACTGTTGGTAGAGGTGTGCTGCGGCAAGGAGTGTTTGCTCACACATGCCATCCAAAAGCCACTATATGCTACAGTGTTCTTTTAAACAATGGTGGGAAAGGGTCCACAATGGTCCGAAGGTGAAATTGAAACTCTTTTGGAAATCTGTGTGGATTGTCTAAAACGAATTGGGGGCAGTTGTGCATAGGCACAGAATGGTTCAAATAGCCCTGGTGTTAGTACGCCCTTAGTTTCTGTTTCTCAGTCAGCACCTGGTGTTAGTACGCCCTTAGTTTCTGTTTCTCAGTCAGCACTGCATTTGACCAAAGCTTTATTAAAGAGCAGTACAATAAAAACTGACCACCGTAACAAACTGAGCTAACATTAAAATGGCTACTGTAGCTCACCTAATGCTAGTATCCACTTGGTCTGGCTTTGATTGATAAATAGCTATACACAAGAGTTTCTATTTGCTAAGCTCGCTCCGATTTGATAAAATGGGGCGCAACATCTGAAAAATGTATTCCGTTTGTTGTACAGCAGAAGGACTGGGGCACTTATGTTCCTGCGTGTAGTTATTCTAGTGCCATTTAACCCTTAAATTTATTTCCATACTCCTCCTTAAAATATTTATGTGAATGTGAAGGCGTCTTCCTCTGGCGTCTCTTTGACTTGAGAAAGTCTGGGTATAATCCTTACCGTCGCATCTTCAGAGTCTAGTGATATGCGCTGTTAATACATCAACCATTTTTCACTTTATCTTTAACAAAGAGGGACAGAAGACTCGGCTGAAAACACAGACACTTTATACTTAACCACCAATTAAATGCTCGTGGCTTTTCCAGTGTTTTAAGCTAAAAACATCACAGAAAGGTCTCACTGGTACTTTTTCCGGGTCACTTGTCTTATAAAACCACACAAGCTTTACTTTTTTAACAAAGTAGCCCACTTTTTCAAACTTCTCAGACATTTAAGGCACACTGTTCTCCCTGTAATGTGTTATTAAATCATGTTGAAGGGCTCTCTGCACTGGGCTCACACCAGGTCCAACAACCAATCAATAATTTACTCTTTATGTTTGGTGTCAGCATGAAATCTCCTTGAGAGCTGCTGCTGCTGCGGGTCAGAAAAACCACACCAAATGTCAAGGCCGATACATTTTCTGTTTGTTAGCTGTGAGACTAGTCTGTTAGTGAGCTGCTCCATCATTTCCATCTTCCTCTTATCACATTTTTCTTTAGTATTTCCACTTTTGCACAGTGACAAATATTACGTCACACTAAGGCTGACAGGTTCTTGGCGTCAGCTCCAGCACCACTCCACTGCTCTGTGTATGATTATCCTCACATTTGTATCTCCCAGAGAGGTTGTTATCTCTAAACAGGCATCCACTGAAGTCTTTGCTAACCACACAGAAGACAGTGACTAGCAAACATCTGTAATTGCACTTCTGTAAAACCTGTAACTCTCGCTGCCCGCCGCCTCTGCCTCTGTCCCGGCGGTCCCGGCCTGTGAACACTCCCATCTGCTTTGATATTTTTATCCCCTCAGTGTCCAGCTATATCTGGATCTGGCATTAGGGGCACAGTGCTGTCTCCTGGCTCTCGTCGCCTGCTGGATCCAGCAGTTATTTAGTTTAATGACCAGGCGAGGAAGTGTATTAATGGTGTTAACAAGCCCACAGAGCTCTGCAAAGAGGAGGGGCAGAGTTCAGTCGGATATTTTGGTCATATAACTACGCACTATTAAGCTTTACTTTGGCTACATTAATGTGGTCCTCAGAAAACATACTAACAACGATGCTATTATGCTACTATCATCAACATGGCACAGTATTGCGCATTGTCACGCTTTCCTTAAATACAGTTCATATTATAGGATCACCAAGTGCATTTTTAAGCGCAAAAAAACATTTGTATTTACTATTAATTCTGTATTTAACACTTATCTGTCAGCTACAAGCTTAGCTATGGTAAAGTATTTATAAGGGTTCTGTTTTTAATTAAAAAAAAAGCTAAAATTTAACACACGACTTTTTAGTCATGTTAAAGGCTAGTTAAAGGCTAATAAATAATTTTACAATTGATGATTAACCCTTCTCCTATCGGCCACTGTCCTGCACTCACACTGCCACAAGATTAACTCATGTGTCATTAATATGTTTAATTATTAAATTATAACCGTACAAATGATCATTTAGCATCTGTAAATAAAAATGCTTATGTAACAATGGATAGTGCTACTGACATTTTGAATCAGTAACACCTTCTCAATTTTCTCACAAGAGGAGTAAAACTAACATCTTAACATTTACCTTTTAAAATCAAGCACTGATAACAAACCTGAGCTAAATAAACATCCTTTTGGCTACAATAGAATGAAAAGAATATTATCAGAGTGGCTTGATTGGATAAATGGGGACAGGATACAAGGAAAATGTATTTTGTCTGTTGTAAAGCAGAAGCTCTGGCACAACAATGTTACTAAATACTCTATAACAGTGATATCTATTTGATAAAGTACAGATATTTAACCCATATTTATTTATAAAAAAATCCATCACTTACTTCTCCTTTTAATATCAACATGCAGCCTTTTTAATCATCATTTACCTAATTCTGACCTACTAAACCATCTTTGTCGTGAATTAATGACCTTATCAATGAACAAAATCAAATACAATGTAGATGAAGTCTCATGTTGGTCTGAGCTTCAGCTTTAGTTTTGCGTTTATATTTTCTGAACCGAATGACCGTTCCTCTTGATAAAACTCCCAGACCGTGCGTTAAACATTAGCCCGTGTCTGCTGTTAAAAAGTGACAGGCCACTATCTGTATGTTGTGTAAACTTTTGTTGGTGTAATAATTTGTAAAGGTGCAGTGAAGTGTTGCTATTATTCAGTGCGTTCCTCTGACCTTTGAGTTTTTGGGTGGAGCCAAAGCAAAGGTGTCAGCCTGCTCTTATCACATGAGGGCAGAGACTTATCTGTCCCAGACCGTGAGCACTATTGGCCCAGGACGTCTGTGAACATTACAGTGAAAAGAGGGTAAGCTCCGTCCTAAAAGGTGGTCTTTGTTCGGAGGTCTGGTCGACACACAGTGGTCCTGTCTTTCTCACACTGACAAATGCCTGTGAGATGGAGGCAGGGCTGAGGGTATAGCTTCTGCTGTATGTACACTGCAGCCCCCAGTCCCAGGAGACGTCCCAGTGTCTTAAAGAGACAGTGACACTAACATTTACTGCGTAACATTGTCAAGATTCATGTGAAATGAGTAGGAACAGGTGATACCTCGTCCTTCTCCTGCACAAGTGTAACCTCATGCAGTGAAAATAGAAATATACTACTCCAAAAGTTGTGAGATAGCATGAGGAAACTGACATTTACATGACATTAAGTAATCCAATAATTAAGCCAAGGATTAATCTATTATCTTATTCATCTATGTATGCATATAGAAGTGAGATGATGCAAAAACAAACACCGCCTTAGTTTTTTTCTTTAGTTGGGCTGCCACATTTGTGCAATAATGATGATGCTACTGAGAAGGCCGTGACTAATAAGGCAAGTTCTGCTTTAAAACATCTGTTTACTGAAAATTACAATTACATGACTGACCACAACTTGAAGCACCAGGTTTGACAGTAGTGCGTACAGCGCAAAATAACAGTTGTATTTTATCCTTTATGCTACTGAATGGCTGAATCTGAATACTTAATAATGCTTAATTTGAGAAGAACACTTCTTGTTCACTGCATCTGATGTTATGTTGGACATGCTATATAATGATGTGTTGTTTGTGAAAGACTTGACACTCTATATCTCTATACGAAAAAAAATGTAATATATATATTACAATGTGACTTTTTTCCAAATCATGCAGCCTTATACAAAGAGAGCTGTCTCAAAATGTACAAGGAAGTAGATAATGGTTATATGTAGTTTTTGTACGTTCATTTCAGGTTTATTTTGATATCATCTCTAATATTTTCTTGCTTAGCCCTGTTGCTGTGTCAAAAAAATGAGATTAGACATTGCCTCAGTAAAGCTTGTGCTGAGGGGCTGTAAGTCCAAGTCCAGACAATGAAACGTAGAGAGTAGTTCGTAGAGAGTGGAAGTAGCTCCTGTCGACACAGAGACCTACTGTGCATTGTCCTCAGTCACACAGAGCAGTTTTATAAGAGCTTTGTCTAAACGAGAATAGATTTAAGAGTTGTACATTGGACTCTTATCACATTATCTCCAGCTTTAAGCCTTCATTGTCTGGATGTCATCAGCTCGGGCTAATTAAGGGTAATGCTAGGACTTGGCCACGCCACAAAATTTAACTTTGGTCCCATTACAAGAAATTCTGTTCTTGCTCCGTACATTAAAAACAAAGTGGGGATGCGTAACAGAGCAGTTGTACAGTCTTTGACCCGTTTGGTTTGGGTGCAGTGTATCTCTTTAAGATTGTGTGTCAAGATTTCAAGATGCGTGACTAGAAAAATGCATCGTGATTCAGTGAAACGCTCCGAGAGGAGGTGAAGTGTGTGCAGCCAGTGAAGCGCTCTCAAAAGCATCAGTTCCCACCACTGCACACAGTTGTTGTTTTTACCTATAAGATATAGACAAGATTCATATTTATCTTAATGAGCTAAACTTAAGACTTGACATCATTTTAGGGAGTTGTGTGATGGTAAATTGTGAAATTCATCTGGCCCCTGTGTAAGCTAAGGTAAAATTTCCTCTTTGAGCTTTTCTCAGTCAAGTGCATTTCATATTTTTCAATTTAAGGCCATAAAACTCTTTCTCTCTTGGGAGGTGTTACATTTTAAAACTTGACTTTACACACAGCGCTTGGCTCCATGATGGTGAAAGAGAGAATTTGGAAGATGTGGCATAAAGTTTTAAAATGTGACGATCAGAATTAAGGCAGCGGAGTCCCATCAGAGAAACACAATGTGATTCAAGGCTGCTGTTCATACATAGTGTAACTCTATGTTTGATTGAGCTTTTAAACGGTCTTGAAAGTACAGCTATTGTTCTCTTGGTGCATATTAAATGCAGGAGAAACATGGCCTGTCTCTTTTCTCTGAGTCACTGATGCAGGGGCCGTTGGTGCGAGCAAACCTCTCACAGATCTGCTCTGTCGTGATCCTCTGAGGGACAAGTGAGGTGTCGAATCCAGGCCCTGCTGTCTGTTCCCACTGAAGCATGAGGAGCAGCTCCTGTTGCAGACAGTCTCAACAGCTCGCCATACACTGAATAATATTCATAGACACAGTGCTAGGTTGAGAATATGAAGCATTTTCTTACGTTGATTTCAAACGACTGCACAGTTTTAGTACGTCACAAGGCCCAGCGTTCTGTTGGAAATTAGCTGGAAATTTATAATTCCTGGAAAAAATGTAAATTGGAATTTAAGGGGCTGCAGTGGCTCAGTGGTAGAGCAGTCGTCTTTCAACCGGAAGAAAGGCAGTTCGATTCCCGCTCTCCCCACAATTCGTACTGTCATTGTGTCCTTGGGCAAGACACTTAACTCACCATGCCTTGTATGAATGTGTAAGAATGTTTAGTAGTGAATGTATGTGGTGATGGGCGGAGAGGCCGTAGGCGCAAAATGGCTGCCACGTCTCTGTCAGTCTGCCCCAGGGCATCTGTGGCTACAGTTGTAGCTTACTACTACCAGTATGACAGTGTATGAATGAATAATGGACAGCCTGTAAGCGCTTTGAGTCCCTTGGTCCCTTGGGAGAAAAGCGCAATATAAATCCAATCCATTATTATTATTATTATTATTATTATTATTATTATTATTATTATTACTATTATTAATTGTTTTTCCAACCTTCACGTTTTATGTGTGTCATGAGTTTTGTCACTGCATTGACCCTCTGAGGCTGCTGTAGTTTGTAAAGTTTAAACTAAAGCAGAGAGCAATAATCTAAAATAGTCCTTTCTTAACTCTGTGACCTTAAAACAGAAGGAATAAAACTAATGCCTGTTGTGAATTATATGGTCATTAATGAGTAAATTATGTTCTCAATGGTCAAAGAAAGTTGTAGAAATGTTCCGGGCATTTTTTAGAGGCCTGAGATTGATGGAAACCAATCAGATGGATGGTAGGTGGAAGTCATCTGACATTTATATTCCTCTATCGATTTCTGGAGCTATCAGATTTGGAAAACAATGTCTTATGTTTAATCAGTTTTCAAAGAATCTGTGAAGAAAGAAAAGCTCTATGACTATCATCAGAAGTGACATTTTGACGGTTCCCCTTTAGAGTGCTGAGCAGCTACAGTGAATAAATCCTTGGACGTCAACAGCCTATACCTTCAGTGAACGGGCTATTCCTTAATGAATCATTCTCCCAGCACCAAAACAGCTCAGACTTAAATAGCTGCACAGTGTGGTTTAGAAAAAGATTTAGAACCAGCCATGAAATCGTCATGAGTGAGTCTCTTATTAATGACTTCAATAAGTGCTTTTATGTGGAGAAGGGTTAAAAAGTGACCACACAAGAACATGGTTTGAGTGGTTAAGGGCGTGCACTGTTCAGTGGTACATCACTGGACATACTGTTTTATCATAGATTAACTATGATAAAAACCGCATTAGTTTGATCAAATTAAAACTTATCAAGAAATAATTTCTAATTCATATCAAGAAATTTTTTATTTATCACAGTTGATTTAAGGTTTTTAATTGGCCAATTATTTAGATATTAAAAGTTCAATTTGAACATCTCTTACATCGGGGCGTGTCTAGATTATTAATTGGTGGGGACTAGGTAGGGGAATTATTTTTTATTTTTATTTTTACTCTACAGTCTGCTAAAGGCTACAAGTCTTTTCCTCTCTATATGGCCAATACAGGGCACAGCCAGGTTTTTTAGGCCTAATGAAAAGATCTCACATTGGGCCCCACCTACGCAAGCTCCACTGACCTATTACTGTAACTAGAGGTGACTCTTGGGTCAGAGCTTTAGAGACATATATGAACACAGCGATGTATGTGGGGGGGTTCTTGAGGGGAAAATGTTTGCATACTAAAACAGTGTAAGATTATGCTGTTTATAAATGACAAAATTGTAAAAAAAAACAAAACAATAAAATAAAACACAGTGGTGTAAGTTATATGATAATATGTTTAGAGGGGTCTGGGGGTTCCCCGCCCAAATCTTCTTAACAAAATAAGTGTAATTTCCTGTATTTATTTATTATTTTAACGGCTGTAATGATATTACTATAGGGCAAGTTATGGGAACAATTAGTTTTTACTAACATCAGCTCAAATATTTGAAGATGGACTGTTCAAAACTAAAGCAAAGGCTTAAAGTCAAACCATCTACAAAGACCAACTTTTTTTTAACTTGGACACAACACTGTAATGTGGGTCTATTTGATGTCAGTACATTTAATAATAATAATAGTAATGGATTGGATTTATTTTGCGCTTTTCTCCCGAAGGGACCAAGGGACTCAAAGCGCTTACAGTCCATCCATTATTCATTCATACACAGTCATACTGGTGAACATTTGAACAGTTACATGAATAAAATCTCAAAACATTTCTGCTTCACAAAAATCATATTAAGCTTAAGAACTGACAATTATCTATAGTAATTATATGAACTAAGGACTTGGTGTTAAAGCCTGCTTTTAATTCAAAAAAGAATTGTTAGCTTTGTATTTAATGGATGACAAAATAATAATAAAAAAAATATTTATGTGGTCTAATTAATGCAGATATTATTTCTACATTTTAGACCGTGGAATTTACTGCAGCTGTTCTCTAGCCTGACTGTGACTCCTGCCTTCTGCCTCTCTCTGCTCTAATCTGACAGGACTTATAAAACATTCTGTTTGCTCAAAACATTAGCAAAGTCACTTATTGTTTGTGTTCTTGCTGTAAATGGCTCTAAATCCACTTCTGACCTGGTCACTTACCTCTGTGTCCCACAGCTGCATTAACGCTTTATTTTTAGATTAGATTAATAAAGGTTTTCTCTTGCTGTGAATATTTTACAGCTCGTAGTGAATCTCACGCTGCCTGCTTCCCCTGTCACACTTAAACACAAAGCCAATCACATGTAAGCATTAACAGAGAGTTCCAATCAGAAATCAAGAGAGGAAGTGTAGAAGCTTATTTTATATATTTAATCGATTATATATTAATCGTTAATTTTATTTGTCCACTTTTTTTGTCCCTTTTTTTTTTTTACGGCTCTGGTTAGGGTGGCCAGACAGGGTGGTAGATTCTAGGTGTAGCCAGTGCCACCCCCAGCCACCCCGGGGGCCACGCCCCTGTTCTGACAGATTCTCAGCCATTTTGAAGACTGCAAATAGACCACATATCCCAAGCTTGAATTGGAGATATATAAGTTCAAAGGCACTTTTTTTATCCACTTTTATTTTGCTGCTCTTTTCTAAAAAAAAATTTGCCATAAAATATGACTCTTTTGCAACAGAATAACCCATTTTCTTGGTTATTTCCTTGGTCCATCATTGTTAACATCAGTGTTGACCAATGGGGGCGCTCCTTTTTCCCGGAAGTGAGCTGTGATTGGCCAAACCATCGCTGTGGGCTGATCATTCTCATCTTAAATTATAAAGCGTAGATGATGTCTTATGGAAAAAAAAATCACAGATGATTTCTGTTACAATAAGCTTTAGGTGATTAAACTGTCAAACTAAATGCAAGAGTAAAAACTTTTGGGTAATCCCTGTTTAAATGCAATGTCCTTTCACACTAGCATTGAGAAATTATGTTGACCTAACATTGAACTATGGCCAAAACGCACCAACATGATGGATTTATAATAATCCTCTCTACATATTACAACACAACCCTGGAGAACTACTGTAAAACACCTTCCATAGTTGTTCATTTTTCTACCACTTAGTCCCGTTAGGGGTCGCGGGTGACTGGAGCCTATCCCAGCAGCTTTGGGCCTGAGGCGGGGTACACCCTGGACAGTGGCCAGTTAGTCGCAGGGCTGACATTTAGAGACAGACAGTGACACATTCATTCACATTCATTCACTAGGGACACTTTAGAGTTGCCAACCAATACATGCATGTCTTTGGACGGTGGGAGGAAGCCGGAGTACCCGGAGAGAACCCACGCTAACACGTGGAGGACATGCAGACTCCTCACAGAAAGAATGTTTGAGTCGGCCGGGTTTTTAACTCACGACCTTCTTGCTGTGAGGCAGGAGTGCTAACCACTCTGCCACGGGCATCCTTCCATTTTTATCAATACTATGTTAAAACACTGCAAGTAAGTGGCCAATACACTGTCAATACTTCTCAGCTCAGAGTTTCAGGAGTGGACTCAAATACAACACTTTGTACTTGCCACGCCTCGTTTCTCTGTTAAACAACAAAGAAGGACTGCCTCTTGGGTTTTACGTGAATGGAACTTCCCATGACTCGGCACTGACAGAGCTTGTGTTGGTTTCTATAATTCAGCTTAAAACAAGGACAACCGGAACACAGATGGAAATGATAAATATCTGCCATCTTTAATGTAAAAATCAGCAAATGTAAGTTTAGGCAATGCATTGAAGTTGAAAGAGGGTGAGTTATGTGACTATAGTTTGTCTACAACATGTTAATGATGCCAGACAGTTTATAATAATGCTCTTGGTACTAATTTTGCTGTGTCACGCCTTGCTGTCTCCATACATATGAACTAATTTGCCCTGACAATTAGGAGAGCTGCTGTTTACAAAAAAAAAGTCCCCAAACTTTACCTCTTGTTTTTATTTTTAATTTTTTTGCTGATTTAAACAGCAGCGCTAGTCAATTACACAGTTTATGTGAGGGGCAGCTGACGGCTCCTTCTGCGTCAGTTAAATCTAAGCTGTAACCGGAGACAGGCTGGACACCGGCCAGCTGTTGCTCTGTGACACCAACCCCTCACTGCTCCACCTCCACTGTCCAACCACAGACAACCTCTGATCGTAAAGGCCGACAGGAAAAGGAGAAGCCCTGCACCGTAAAAAAAAACAAAAAAAACCCAAGCCTCATAGTGAGAAGCTTACAATAGTGTTGTAGTCAAGACCAGCCTAACCCCAGACCAGAGTGGACCAAGACTGAAGTAGTGTTTCCATAGAACAAAACACAAAAGTGTGAAATGTCTCTAAAAAGGGAAGTGCATGCGTTTCCTTGATCTTTTAAAAAGGCAAAAAAAAAAACGTTAGCCTCATAGTCGAGTAGTACTTTAAGGTTAGGTTTTAAATCTGACTGTGAAGTACATTAGCTGTTTTAAAAAAAACAGGGCATTTATCTGCTCTTTTCTATCAAATACTTGATCATATTTGACAGCGGAATACTGTTTTAGCATCATAAACTCAAAGGCTCATGCACAACTGTCTAACTTGCAAAAGTGAGATTTATTCAGACTAAAGAAAAAAACGTTTCGGCACTAGGCCTTTATCAGGCAGATATCCATTTCCAATATCACGCTCTGAAACTGAGTAAATTTGTAAAAATTACATCTAACTTATTTTTTTATTTGACGTCAAAAAGCATTTTTCTTATTGCAAATCTAACTTTTTACATTTACAAAGTAGTACAATATTTCAAAATGACAAGTAAATCTGTTGATGGATTGTTTACTGTAGACACAAGTCTATGACAAAGGGGACTTGGGATTGTTTAGGTCTTGCATAAAAATATGCAAGACCTAAACAAATTAAAAACTGGTCTTAAATCTGTTCTCAAAACCAAGACTAGTGTCAAATACTACAGTTTTCCCTGTGTTTCATTAGAAAGTGCCCGTGCTACACAAATACAGACAAGACGCTGTGTGGTACATTAGAAATCCTCAGGGAAGAGTCACATTGTGAAATATTTTACCCGAGAGTCAGGCAAAGGTCAGCGTCTATTCTGGGCTCGATGCATATAATGTTAGGTCTGTGTCTCCGGACGGGGCAAACACACATCCCAGCGTTAATGTCAGGGCCTCTGCAGGTGATAAACCCAACAGATATTTATTAATGGATAAAGTTACTGACTGAAAAGGTTCATGTCCTTTTTAAATACAAAAGTTAAAAGTGTTTTTTTACAGTAGCAAAACAAGTAATTACAAATAACCATTACAGTGCTTATTCGAATATTAAAAATGATTCTTTATTATTAACTATTAGGAATGGATTGCACAATATTTAAAAGTTTTCTTATTAGTGCCATTATCTGGTTAGTCTCTTCTGTTTTATTCTTCATACTATGGGCTGTGCAATAAATTCAATAAATTCATTATGTTTTTCCTTTTTTGGTCAGTAGCAAGTCAAAAAAGTGAAAAATTAAGATATCCTGAAAGGTTTTACTATCAACCAAACAAGCTTTCAGACTGTCCGGGAAAATAAATACTGTACATGTTAGGTCTTGTCTGGGTACTTCTCCTGTTGGTCAGGCAAAAGATACAAATGTTCAAAGAAACAGAAAAGTTGGAAAGTCCGTGCCAAAGAAAGCAGATGTGAACACTTCCTTTTTTAAAATTGTGTCAAAATGATTGAGCTATTTCAGATCTTGATATTTGTTTGACCTCCAGATACTGCACAAAAGTGCTTTACTCACTGCTGTGGGTGTTCTTTACAGCTCTGTTTCGGCATATTTTACAGTGAATGATGATAAAAGTAAAGCAAACAACATCTAATAATCAACATGTCTCTGAAGTCTGTGTGGGGTTCTCATTGTACTCATTAGCAAGTAATCATACCCGTTCTGGAAAAAAGTTGTATTGGGAAATGCCTAAAAATAGTGTTGAAAGTACCTTATTTCTGCGGCTTGGTCATCTTGTTCCTCTTAAATTATTACCACCACCAGACTATTATGTAACACGACTAGCCTGGGCTTAAACAGGAACAGTTTCTGCACGTCTCTGTTCAACGATGAGTGACAACATAACTTATGATTTATATGCACAGTTTAATGTGTAATTTGTAATATTAAAATCTTAATTTGATTGTTGTTACCGCGTCTATCCATTGTCTGCGCTCAGTTGTGTTCTTCCTCGGCCGTGTGTCTGTGGGAGCAGATCAGATTTAGCCCAGATGACATCATATGCAGAGTTGGTTAATCCCAGGAAGAGGACTTTGTTTGGGGGCTGATGGTTCTATCCGCACTGCAGCCCTTTGGACACCTGCCGCTGCCACATGTTTAAACACAGAAACCAGCGCCATATTCGCAGTGACATTTACATTTACATTTATTCATTTAGCTGACGCTTTTATCCAAAGCGACTTACATTGTTCTAATGTAATTACCAGTGTTACAGTCACTGGAGGCAAGGTGGGTTAAGTGTCTTGCCCAAGGACACAACGACAGTATGAACTGTGGGGAGAGCGGGATTCGAACCACCTACCTTCCGGTTGAAGGACGACCGCTCTACCCACTGAGCTACTGCTGCCCCCATAATTATATATTTGTACCGGCTTCAAGTGTTTTACTCAAAAAGATATCCTTGAAATGGCACACAGTGTTTCATTTCATCCCGATTCCCTGGCCGCCGCAGTGACAGGCTTTAGACCCGCTACGGTACATTTAAAGGCAATAAATCTTTTCCGCAGTAAACACAGCCGGATATAAGTTAGTTACCACAGTTTATCAAGGGCTGAAGCCATTTTACTGCAGTGTAATTTGCGTGAAAATGTATCTGTTAGTGATACTATGAGTGGAATCTTTCCATGAAGAAAAAAAAGACAATAATAAATAACAGTGGTTTCTACATCTGATGGAAAAATATGTAATCAACAAGGAAGTGTGCCTGTGTGTGTTACATTAATTTAATCGCACAATTCAGAGATGAACTCAATCCAAACTGCAGATAAACACATCCAAGAAGATTAACAGAGTTGTATAATGGTCAATTTCTACAATATCAGATGAATTAATTATTTGCAGGTGCACAGTGGTGAAGGGTTTAGCACTCCTGCCTCACAGCAAAAAGGTTTTAGAATCTATCTGTGTTTTGTTCTTAAGATATCCACCAAAAGCATACATGTATTGGTGAAGTGGTGACTCTTGCTTATAGTGACTGAATGTAAGTGTGAATAGTTGTCTCTAAGTGCTAACCCTGTGATTAACTGGTGATGGTCTATGGTGTACCGTGCCTCATCCCCCAAAGCAGCTGGGACAGTGCTTCCGCCCCTTGCAGCCCACACAACGCATTTTTAGTTGCTATGGTTACAAGTAACATTGAAGGCAGTGCAGCATTCACATTTGTGTTGGACACCTGTCAGCCAATCAGAAAAGAGACTGTTTTAATAATATTTTTACTTAACTTAATATCTTAACTTATTTCTGTAATGAATGTCAAATTTCCGAAAATAATCAAATGCTCCAACAGATTGAAACAGTCCAAAGAAGTGATAGGAGTAAGCTGCATTATTTTGGCAGGTGGCAGGAGGTAGACAGGATGTGTTACTGTATTCATTGTCTGCTCCGGCTCGAGCCTGTGCTGTGGCCTTCTCCTTCCTAAGGGCTTACCGAAGTTCTGCAGAGTACAGCAGCTGTTGGAGAACCTTAAAGAGCCTTGCTGACTGTTCCCAAGTGCCGCAGAGAGACACGAGCGCAGATATGCACACAGAGCCAACAGTTAGAGTAACAGCTGAGGTGGAGAGGTTAGTGAAGCAGCAGGTCGGACAAGGAAGGGCCCTTCTGTGAGTGGTCAGCTGCCCTGGTCACGAGCCAGTGCCGCAGAGCACACCACGCTGTACAGCCAACACTTCAGAACCACTACACAAATGTAAAGACTTCTCTCAGTCTGAAGAAAAGTGGTGGCAAAGCAGCACTACCTAACTTCAGGATTTTCAGCCACCAAAGGATGCTCTATCCAACTGTACCCTACCAAATCCAAATGTCAATGTTACATGTCAATAATATATGCAATTTTTTCTATGGGTTTATTTGCTGCTGTGGCTTTATCAAGTGCTCAGCTGATGTGATAAGGGCAGAAGCTGAGAAAAATCCTTTTCTCATGAGAGTTGTTACATCAGACGTTTGCAGCTTTGCCCTGGTCATTTATGTTTCCCGTCTGCTGGAGTGGAGATGACTCTTAAGTACGTAAAGCTGCCATAAGCCTCTGTTTCCTATTGTAAGCTCTTTTAAAGGATGCTGCGCTCCGGTGCCATCTGTTAAGACTCATTATTTATATATTTTATGACCTGCCCCAACTCGTGTGAGACATGCCCTCGCTGCGTGTCGTTGTTTCGAGTGGGACGTGGGTGGCTCTGCCTCCTGGACCAGTCACAAGTCAAACTCCCTCAGCTCTTTTCTTTTCGCCTGCATCACAGGCCTCCTCCCACCAGCAGCAGTTGCATCTTAGCGGCTCCTCTGTCATCATTATTTTGCTTTAAGTTTAAGTCTATATTTACTTGCTCCGTGTGTTTTGGTCAATTTATTGCTTAAAAAAGTATTAGTATTATTAACTGCTCTAAAATGTCTATGTCTTTGTCAGGAATTTACACTTAACATTTATCAGATCAAGCAAACTATCAGAATTACATTTTCTTTTCAATGCAATTTACAAACCCCAAAGTAAATAAAATTGTTTAAATGAATTCATTGCTGCATTCAATAACCATATCATTAGCTCATTAACAACAACTACATTTGTGTAAGAGTTTTTTTATCCTGCAGTGAAGCAGAAGAATCTTAACAATAATCACACGTTTTTATTTCCGTCTGTCTCGAGTTGAGTTAAACTCAATGTGTGAACCCAGAGTGATAAAACACACTTCCTCTAAAATTACCAAACTGTATTATAAGCATTTAATTTCATATGTTTCCTGTATAGCTTCTTTTAGCAGTTAGCATGTAGAAGCATAAAACATACCAAACATTTTTAGAAGTGCATATTGTGGCTGTATTTGGTCACATTGAAGGCTGATTTACTGAACTAGCTTAACATATGGAGCCAATGTTTATTGAGATGAAAGAGTATATTATAGATGTCTGAAGATTAATACACAATATTATAAAAGCTCTCCTGAAGTAAAGCCTAGATGATGTCTTCTTTCAGTGTATTGTACATAATTAAGCCTGTCTATTAGTCAAGAGGATTTAAGGTGAAGCAAAAACTCTTATTTGTCTTTTCTGATCATTAGTCTGGTGGATTTTGTGATTTCATGCAGCGACAGTGAGAAATAGTTGTCAGACCTGTGGGAACGGCAGTCACGTGTCTTAAAAATGTGTGAAAGCAGCACAGCCGTTTGTTACACTAAGTGCTTTTCACATAACCTTTTACTGTTGGCTGTTTTATGATGCTTTGTCATCCTCACAGGACAATAATTGGATAAGTGTAGAAAAACTAGACAAGCTTTGTTTTTTTTTTTTTTTTTTTTTAAGACCTGGTACAGATTAAAAAAAGGATTTAAGCAGTGTGTCTGTGTTTGTTGAATTCTCCTCAGGTTTGTCTACACCGCTGCTGTTATTATAGGAGTGAGCTTAATCAGATTACATTTGAGGTTATAAAGCTGGGGTCAGAGATATAATGAACAATATGTCGGGTGTGTTAGGTATGGGCACCACAGAGTCATCATAAAAACCTGCTGTTCACCATCTGGGACTGGTCTTATCCTCTCACATCCCACTAATTAAACTTCTATTTGGCTTTAACACAAGGAAGTAACACACAGGATTTATTCAAGGGTTGTTCTGTGTTAACTCGAGAGGCCTGTGCATATAATTAGAATATGTGGGTTTAGTGTCTTTTTGTGAGATATTCAGGTTTTAAAAAAGGGCAAAAAAAATGATATGCTCCTGAATGAATGCTGATCATGTGTTTTGGTCATAGATTGTAAAAATATGGATGATATCTGCCCATTTGTCTCCTTTTCACCGATATTGTTATTACGACAGGGCAATATTTACGTGCAAAATAGTTTGTATGAAATACTTTTAAATGACTGATATTGCAAAATATTTTAAACATTTGCTCTCCTCCGCCATGTTGATGAAGCAAAAAACGTTGTAACTTTTAAAGTCATTTTAGACTTTGTTCCACATTATGCTCCAAGTCTTTAACCTTTAAAACATGGTCCTCAGTTGTACATTTTCCAAGTTATGGCCTGACAAAAACTGTAAAAGTAAAAACTACATTAGGTTCCTAACATTGTTCTCCAATATACTCGTATAGGATAGGACTTCATTAGGCTTCAATGTTATTTTTTTGACAATATGCATGGACAAGATTATTCCACACCTGTTTTTCAAGCTCAACTTGAAAACTATAACGACTGTGGTGTTTGGTGCAAGACCCAAATGTTGAAAAGTATACAAATCTGCTTTTACACAATGTTTTTAAGGATTGTATATTATCGTTAATCTATTGTTCTTTTTTTCTTTAAGGAACCTATAAAATCCAGGGCACCGCAGCTACATTTGGAGTATAGATTTTACAAACAACTGGGAAACTCAGGTAAGAGACAAAACATACAGTCAACTGATTCATATTTATTGTAGCTGTGTTCAGTTTTAATGTTGTGTGTTTTGTCTGTCTTGTCCTGGTCAGAGGAATACTTTTGTGTGAGTGCAGTCCAGTCAGTGTCATGTTGTGGTCTAAATTAGGTACACATGCTCGCTGCTCCAGAGAAAAAGCCCTCTGCTGTTGATAAGGAGGTGGGGCAATACGACAGTTTTCCACTATTTTTAGATGGCCCTCCACATGCTTTAGGGAATGTTCTGGTGACTCTGCTGCTGCTTGGACTACCCCCTTAAAAAACACAGTCTATGTCTGCCTCAATTTAGAGAAATACAAAAATCCTGTGAATGTTTCGATGAGATGTGTTGCTGATAAATGCAGCTGTTCCTTTAAAGCCTTGGGCCAGGATTTAGCAGCTCCATATTTGAACCTTTTGTTGTTGGATAAGAAACCTGGGCATCTTTCCTTTCACTTTGAACCACTGCTGGCCTTGTTATTCAGGGTTGTTTGTGATCCTTATTAGACCTACACAGTATATGGCAAAATCACCATCAGAATATCAACATGTGCAAAAACATACTGCATACTATTACATGTACCAGACTTTCAAGCTAAGCAGCAAACCAAAAGAAAGCAGGCACAAAGACAATTAAAGCAAAGTTTAATATAAATAAAACTAATATGTCAAGCAGAAATTTGAATTGTGCTACTTACATTGTCAATATTTGGCAACTTGACCTTACATGTGTTTTTAATTTCATGCACATCTAAGCCTTAACATATTCTGTAAGGTCTAATATTGACCTTTTCTTGGAAGTAGGAAGTATGATAACAAATCTTTTATAAACATTTCAGACAAATGCAGCTCTAATATTGCCTCTAAAACCATAACAAGATATTTCAGTGGCTGTCAACACACTTCACTCAATAGCAGGGATTTCTTTTTGTCCCAGTGCTTAAACACAACCAGGCCAAAAGCAATCATCAGTGAGAGAGACATGATGATGGTGCTGTAGCTGCTGTTTCAGACATTCAACGAACACACACTCATTATGTAGGTCACCAGGTGCTTTAATCCCTGTTGCATAATTTTTACATCACAGTGCGAGTCAGCAAAATGCATGCACCTTACTCATACTGACCTCAGTCAACCACTAATATTCGGAATTACATTATAGCTGAAAACATATCGATAGCATTTTGGTCACTGAAATAAACCCTGAATATTGGTTATTAGTAGCGCTGTTGGCACTGATAGAAAGACTGAGCTAAACATCAGTATGGCTACTGTAGAGTCAAATACAGCTCACCTGCTGCTAGGGTCAACCTGAAACCTGATAACGGAGCACCCTTTTTGCTGACTTCTCACCTCTGGTTCCATAAAAGGGAACAGGATCAATGGGAATAAATTAGTTTATTGTGTTAAACAGAGTACCTGATTTTATTTAATTTTTTTCTTCTAGTCATGGTTTGAACCCCAAATAGTATGTTGTAAAAGCAATCATTTAGGGAAAAAAAATGGGCTTTATGATGCCATCTACGGTTTATTATGGGGGATGTATGGGATGTTTTTTTTATATAAAAGAAAAGCAGTTGAAGTCTTGTGGCTGCTGTTGGGGGACAGTTGCGCGATGGCAAAAACTTGAATGTGCCAGATTTAGCCATAAAAAGGGTAATTTTGAGTAAAATATGCTTGTGACCTGGACAAACAATCTGAGACATTAGATTTACAATATTTGGTTAAACATTACAATGTAACTTAAAAATCACATTAAGCACAAAATTAAAAGTCGGTATTAAGAGTCAGTATGACTCTATAACAGTTGACAGATCGTGATTTGAACAAAGAGTTTAAACATGGAATAAATAACCTGTATTATGAATTCTTTGGGCAACATTTTCCACTGCCCAATTTGACAAAGGTTCACCTGGGCCTCAAACACAGAGCGAATGAAGATGAAATCTATTTCTGTGTTGAACTGGGCTCTGTGAGGACATGTGACACAAGGCCAAAGCCTAAATTATCTCGGAGTGGACTCAGCGCTGAGCTCTCAGGAGGAGCTTATCTACACACTGCACTGTTAAATCTACTCTGCGCTGGACACTGTCTCACTGTATCCTCCAAAGAGTTCAGTCTCTTTATCAACCTGACCTCTCGACTCGGGGCTTTTCAAATATTCCTGGTAATATATATCTTGGGACAAATGCCGTTGTTACAATGTGCTCTAAGAAATATATCAAAGCACCTATATATCTACCTTGTTGCAATGTACAGTCAGGTCCAAAAATATTGGGACATCGACACCACCACAATGGATTTGAAATGAAACAAACAAGATGTGCTTTAACTGCAAACGTTTAGCTTTAATTTGAGGGTATTTACATCCAAATCAAGTGAATGGTGTAGGAATTACAACAGTTTGTATATTTGCCTCCTCCTTTTTAAGGCTGCCCAGCTGTTCCATGGCCAGGTGTGTGTTATTTCCTCATTATCCCATTTACAAGGAGCAGATAAAAGGTTCAGAGTTCATTTCAAGTGTGCTATTTGCATTTGTAAACAGTTGCTGTCAACTCTCAATATGAGATCCAAAGAGCTGTCACTATCAGTGAAGAAAGCCATCATTAGGCTGAAAAAACAAAACAAACCCATCAGAGAGATAGAAAAGTCTTTAGATGTGGCCAAATCAACTGTTTGGACAACATCTAAAAGCCTTCACAGTTCTGGAACAACATCTTATGGACCGATGAGACCAAGATCAAGATCAACAAGTGATGGGAAGAGAAGAGTTTGGGGAAGGAAAGGAACTGCTCATGATCCAAAGCATAGCACCTCATCAGTGAAGCATGTGGTGGTAGTGTCATGGTGTGGGCATGTATGGCTGCCAATGGAACTGGTTCTCTTGTATTTATTGATGATGTGACTGCTGACAAAAGCAGCAGGATGAATTCAGAAGTGTTTCGGGCAATATTATCTGCTCATATTCAGTCAAATGCTTCAGAACTCATTGGACGACGCTTCACAGTGCAGATGGACAATGACCCAAAGCATACCGCGAAAGCACCCACAGAGTTTATTAAGGGAAAGAAGTGGAATGTTATGCAAGTCAATCACCTGACCTGAATCTGATTGAGCATGTATTTCACTTGCTCACTTTCACAAGGCTGAAGGGAAAATGCCCCAAGAACAAACAGGAACTGAAGACAGTTGCAGTAGAGGCCTGGCAGAGCATCTCCAGGGATGAAACCCAGCGTCTGGTGATGTCTATGCGTTCCAGACTTTAGGCTGTAATTGACTGCAAAGAATTTGCAACCAAGTATTAAAAAGTGAAAGTTTGATTTATGATCCGTCCCATTACTTTAGGTGGGAGGCACATTAACAAACTGTTGTAATTCCTACACTGTTCACCTGATTTGGATCTAAATACCCTCAAATTAAAGCTAAAAGTCTGCAGTTGAAGCACATCGTGTTAGTTTCATTTCAAATCCATTGTGGTGGTGTATAGAACCAAAATTATTATAATTGTGTCGATATTATAATTGTCCCAATATTTATGGACCTGACTGTGTGTAACTTTATTTGTATATGTGTTATTATTGAGATAAAGGCTTTTAACACATCATATCCATCTAAATATTTTATAAATTGTTGTCACTTCTGCCTATAGTGTGAAACTTGGTCAATATAAGGCCACACTGTCACACTGTTAAATGAGATACCATATAGTGTATGCATTTTTTATTTTGGATTTAGAGCAAGTATCAAAACCACACACTCTATTACCTGGCAACATTTTTTAATTTTTTCTTTTTGGTATTTGTTAACCATTCAGACACACAGTTTATAACCATTGAACTTTACAGTACATTTCTAGTGATGTACCTTTTTAAAATGGGGCATGTTGATATAGACAGACCTGAGCTTTTGTAAATCCACAGTGATTTCACAGTTTTGTTTTGTGTTAACGAGATTAGCTCTTTACTTGCTTTTTAGTGTAAACATGCTTTCAGCCTGCACAATGATCCCACTACAGAATGCAGGGTGCGTCGTCATGAACTAATCAGAAGTGAATAAACTTTGCATGACGTCAGCGTTTTAATTTTAGATTTTGCAGCAGCCTTATGAAAATTAAATTAATTAGTTAGGCTTTTATGAAATTTGGGGAGGTTCTGTAAATATTTCCATAAAAAAATTGAATCTGTCTGTTCATGAAAAATCACTCCTTTTCAATTCATGTTGACAGCGTTGTTTGTAACTTTAAACGCTCAGCATAATGTACAAGTTTTACACTTAGGCCTATGGTGTGATGTGCTTCAGGCTTGGCTGCAGTCTTTTCAAGCCTGAATGCTGATCATATTTCAGCCTCGTGTGAATATCTCCAGAGCATTGGGCCTAATGGAAGTCACTGCTTCTCCTTTTCCACTGCTCTATAATCTAAATCTTTAATACACGGGCCCTCATCTCTCTATTCCTGGCCTTTGCAGCTCCACACAACTCCGAAGCCCTCTCCACTCTGGCCCCTTTTCCCTTTGACATTTTGTAGCAGCATTGTCCTCGGCTACTGTCGCCCGAGAAGGACCGCCTGCGGTTACAATAGGCTTTGTCTCAAACTGTCAGGACGGCAGGGGTTGGAGCTGTGCTAACAGACTTGTTAGTGTTTCTGTAAAATATGAAGTAGATTTTGAAATGTTGCACAAAGAATAATGCAAATTAGGTACATTTTCTTAGACATTTCTTACAAACTGGAGCTTAGCTGGATTTTGAAAAAGACTGGTATATTGTTAATATTAGTAACTATGCTCCTCTTTTTGCGTTGGTCTTTTTCATGCCATCAGTGTCAGACACAACCATATCGACTGGTCTTGATCATAAATGTATTATAAAAGCTGGATCTGGAATCTGTCATTGCTGCCATTGATTTTTAAACTATTACCTACTTGTAATACCTCATTGCATATTGTAGGAGAAATCATCTGAAACGTAAAGACGTCATCAAGCATTTATTATCAAGGATTTTAATGAATGGTCAATCTGTACCGGTGAGCTTTGGCTGATCAGATGCTCCCTACATTTAGGCGTGCTTGTTTGACTCTGCATTTAAATTAATGGATGTTTCCATGGGCTGGTGGTCTACATGGCATGTCAATATTAAATCAGTGGTTGTCAAAAAAGTGTCTATTCCAGCAATGGCTATAAAGTCTCACTTGCTTAGGAAAGCAAAGTGATTAAAAAAGTGGGTTAATGTTGTTGATGTTGTTAAGTGCAATGTTTAATGAGATGGAAATTATTGCGGGATTGTATCAAGTCAACCCTGAACTTAGCTTGAAGTTTAGGGTAAGCTCCAAACTTTAGATACAACATATTAGTTTTGTGTGGTAGCATATTTGTTCAGATTTATTGTTTAAATAAAAGAAAGCAGGTAGTTTACTGTGTTGTTGTTGTGGAGGGTGAGGGTTGGGAGTCTGATGTAAGGAGTTTTTGTATTTATTTTTTTAGAATGTTGCTGTTTGATAATAGTGCTACAATACTTCATTGTATGCAAAGAAGTCATTAAGTCAATTAAAGAAAATAATAAACCTGAAATTTGACTAGAAGCGAGTCTAAAGTGGGCCACCAGCTGCGTGCACCAGCCTCGGCTCACTTCTTTTCGTCAGCAGCAGATTATAATGCACTCTGCTGTACTCTGATGACTGTGCTTTGAATGCCCTCTAGATTTGGGCCGGGCTTTGATGAGTCAGGCTCGCGCTGATCTCTGGTCTCTGCCTCATCTGTCACAGGCCTCGTCATCAGGGCTGCCCTAAGACGACAGCGTTTGTTTGTGCTCTGGCAGGCTTCAGAAAACAGGCGTGACTGTTTGGTGACACGCTTTTTATACACTATTATATTTACAATAGAGCTCAAATCATATACGAGCTATGAGTCAGTGTTGTCAGTATGGATTACATACTTGTTTTCTTACTGGGAAAAAGTAATTGACTCCAACACCAGCCTGTGTTTTTCCTCTGATGTATATCATTGAGTTGAACTTGTTGGTTCTAAAACCTGCATGTGTTTATTTGCTGTGAACCAAATAAAACTGAGATTCAAGTATATTTGCGGTCCCTAATGCTATTGCTGACTAACGTTTTTATCATTTCTGACAGATGTTAGGGTTTAGCACTAATCAAGTCAAAAGACATTCTTCTACTTTATAGATTGATTGAACATTGTTAAAATAAATGATCACATGGTTCCGTGACAAGGTTTATAACAAAAATATGGTCAACTATAAAAACTGTGATGGTTTATCAATTCAGAGACTGTAAACGTTGCTAAACGTTAAAGAAATACACAGGAATTAACTTTTTAATGAACAATTAAATACATCCATGGCTAGGTTTTCAGAATTTAGAATATTTCTGGATTAGACATTCATTTCAATTCAAGTATTTGTATTTAACATAAAAAAAACAACACAAAAGTTAAACGGTATCATCAATTTCTTTATTTTTATTTTTTTCATTTAGAACAAAAACATCATATCTAACAACGCTCCAAAAAATGTCATAGTCTAATTACACTGTGAAAAGCTGGTAAAACGCTGAACAAATAGGTTTTTTTTTGTGTCTACGTGACTTGAGTTGTCTGTGAAACACGATGCCGACTCCTCGCAGCACCTCAGCGGCTCATTCTGTTGTGACCAAAGCTGCTGAGTTTGTACCCAGCAGACAACAAGGTGCTGCGAGTGCGTTGGTTTGTCGAGTGTTGCCTGTAATTAAATCTACAGTCATTTGGCCACACCTTATTTTTCCCTCTTTCAGAAAACAGTCCTTGTGATAAAGCCGTGTTGATCTTTCCACATTCTTTACAGGTCACACACACATTATTACGACAGCGGAGGTGTGGTAGCTCTGAGGAGAAAAGGTGAAGTCAGTTTGGAGACAGTGCCACTGAAACCTCTGCCAGACTCAGCAGAAAATTTCAAATTGGACTCCAACCTAGCACTTTTATAGAAAAGTAGACAATAATTTAAACAAGCTACTACTATTTCACTCTTTTACTGTTCATGAATAGGAACAGCTTATACATTTCTTTTTATTTATGGAAAGAACTTGAAATGACCTGGAAATAATATTTTGTGTTGTATATTGTCTTATTTTTCAAGCATTTTTTTATTATTTATTTGGCTTTTGGCAGTATGCACCTTCAGTAATGGAATTGGAATGTTGACCCTACTAGGTTGCTGTAGTTTGCAAAGTGGAGTTTAAACTCAAGCAAAGAGGAATAGTTTGAATAATTGCAGTTCCATATGAAACCCGAGGACTTGAAGTTTAAACTAGGCTCTGGCTTTTTAAGGAAATGCTGTCCTCAGTTGTTACAAAAAAGTCTAGGAAATGATCCACAGAATTAATGCATACAGTATACATGCATAATATATATTTTTGGTACAGTAATTAGGAGTCAAAAACTGCTTATTTGTTCAGTATATTTATTTATGAAATATATTACAAATCTGTCATCCGTCATTTACATAAATTTCTATATAACAATACCTGTCTGGCATGTATATCCTTAATGCGCAAGTGAAAATATTACAAAATAACTAGAAAGCAGCTCATTGTCTTAAACTGTCATTCACAGTTTACAGCAAAATTGTTCTCTTTAACTATACTTTCTTCACAATTACAGTTTTTTACTTTGTTCATTGACTTTTTTTTATTTGTTGGCTCTCAACAATCTTACTCACGGCATTATGTCACATGATTTTCAAAAACTTGTTTGTCAATTCAACATAAAGCTGGATAATATGGGCACATTACGTCATGGCTCTTTATGACATTCTCTCAAACTGTTTTACATTTACATTTACATTTAGTCATTTAGCAGACGCTTTTATCCAAAGCAACTTACAAGTGAGGAAAACAATGGAAGCAATTTTAACAACACAAGGTACAAAAAGCATAAGTGCACAAAAAACTAGTCAGTTTAAACCCAGCACAGTTTACAAAGCTAAGGATAAGAGAATTTTTATTTATTTTTTTTTTTGAAGAAAGGAAGTAGAACTCAGTGTTTGTCAGTCAGGTGTTGACGGAAGAGATGTGTTTTATTGCACAGGGAGGTCATACAGTTGGATGTTGGTATCAGTTTAGTTTTATCGCCCTTGTGTTTTTAACCTGCCCGCATTAAGCCACCATGGCTGTACTCAAATATAGATGTTTTATAAAATTACTTAATAAGCAGCAGTATAAAAGCTTCTCGTCTAACTCCTCTGTGTTTGTCTTGTTTTGTTCTTCACAGAGGGAATCCCTCAGGTGTACTACTTTGGTCCCTGTGGAAAATATAACGCCATGGTGCTGGAGCTGCTCGGGCCCAGTCTAGAGGACCTGTTTGACCTCTGCGACCGCACCTTTTCCCTCAAGACCGTCCTCATGATAGCCATACAGCTGGTAAGAGGTTACAACAGAGCTATGATGAGACAAAAATATATTTTTAACCAATCTAAACTATTATGAGTAAAAAGTAGTTTTGTTTTTGACCTTAAACTAATAATAATAATAATCTGGGTGGTTTTACTGAGAAGGGAAGAGCGGGGCATGAAGTGTAATTAGTTTATCCGAGCTAACATGAAGCCAATGGACAAATAGGCCTTTGTGGTGACGGTGAATATTACCTTAAAATTGAAACCTCAAATTCTGCTAAAATTTAGTTGTTTGACTAAATGAATTAAAGTGTAAAAAAAAAGACCTTATTTGATGGTAATGGTGAAAGTTCAGTGATAATTAGTGTGTTAATAATATTAGTATAATGATAATAGTATTTGTGTTTCTTCTGTTTCTGTGAATGGAATGTATTATAATTTATTCCTGATATTTAATTTTTTTTTATTTATACCTTTTTATTTAAATGTTAAAAGTGGTAGGCACACAATAAGTCTTGACTTCTGCCTAAACCCTTTTGGTCTTTGCATCACATATAATTGAATGAGTGTATTTGAAGCCAAAGGTAGAAAGGTTATGTACGAACAACTACAACTTGACAACACATTGAAGTTTCTCGTCTCATGCCTCGTAGATAACGCGGATGGAGTATGTCCACACCAAGAGTCTGATCTACAGAGACGTGAAGCCCGAAAACTTCCTGGTGGGCCGGCCGGGAAGCAAGCGGCAGCACACCATCCACATCATCGACTTTGGTCTGGCCAAAGAGTACATCGACCCCGAGACCAAAAAACACATCCCTTACCGGGAGCACAAGAGTCTGACCGGGACGGCGCGCTACATGAGCATCAACACACACCTGGGAAAAGGTCTGGGAGAGACTCATGATGGTTTTCTTGTTCTTTACATCTCTTTTTACCCCAATTACTATTTTTAGGGCTGGATAGTATTGTTAAATGTAAAGTCTGGATATGGAGTGTCATTAAAAGATGGCTAAAATGCATAAATCAGCAAGTTGGCTGTACATCAGACCAGTGCTATTCTTGTCAATTTCCTGCCACTTTGCTAAAGCAAGGCTATACAGAGTTAATATGATGACCTTTCTCTAGTTATTATTCATCGTCTTTAGTGTCTACAGCCTTTATCTGAGCTGCTCTGGAAGCTAGCAGCAGCATTAGCCTCAACACAGTGCAGTAGTTAGGAAACAAACTGCTTTTTTGGCATTGTTCAAAATTAAGAACAGTCTGATATGACCTGCACTAAAATGTTATTTTCCATTTACAGTTTACTCAGTGCTGTTACAACACTGTTAACAAACCTTTACTTTCCAAAACTACTTGTTCTTTTTCATAGTCTGCAAGCAAAATGGACATAAAATTTGCAAATAGCACAATAAGATAATGCTTTTTAACAGCATTTTACAGCTTGTATTAGTAATCTCAGATTTTATTAATTTGTGCTCTTTGTTTTACATCACGGCTGTTGTGGGAGGCATATTTTCAGGAACAGGCTTTGAAAGAATATCTGCAAATTAGGCCCAAAAACAAGCCTGTGTATAGTATAAAAATGTAGGCTGTGATTATTACTCATTTGCATTAACATATAAACAATACATGCATAACTCTACCGAAGGACAGGGTGTTTATTCTCTACATCCCCAAAGCTTTGTTAGCTGCTTGTTCCTGTTTTTTAATTTCTAAATGTTTTTCAATTTTCAGAGCAAAGCAGAAGGGACGATTTGGAGGCACTGGGTCACATGTTTATGTACTTCCTCCGAGGGAGCCTCCCCTGGCAGGGCCTAAAGGTCATGATCACGCACACAACAGGCTGATGGGATATGTTTAATACTTGGCTCACACATGTATCGTTCGGTGCAGCATCTCTTTCACACCTTATGCACAAAATTAGCAATAATAGTCAAACATTTCTTTAGCGATGCATCAGCTTCATTTGGTTGATTTGAAATAAATACAAAAGGCCATGAAAATCATCTCAGTCTAAGCCACATCCTGATTGTGATGATGAATTTGCTTTTGTTACATAATCAGTTTTTACACCTTAAGTATAATAGGTAGAAACACTTTTGAAAAGGCTTTTATCAAGTGCTGTTAGTGTGTTTCGTATTGAAACTGTTTTCAATATTAAATGAATAGCCAGAGCGCCATTGAAGGCAGTAATCTGAAAAGGTGCACACAGAAGAAGACAAGACACCTCATCTGAGCAACATTTGCTGTGTGGGAGGATGCTCTTGTTGGATGAATGTGAGGGCTGTGGGACTGTGGAGGATGTGAGGCCAAAGCAAGTTCTCACCTACACAAAGCATGACAGTTTACATCAAAGTACTGTTTTGTTTTACATGGATTCTCTGACATAGGGACGGAAAGTTTAATTAGGACAGAGATGTGTGAGAATGGTTCTAGTTTCCGAGGAGCGTATTTTTCCGGCTTTATTGTGTGCATATGCTGCCAACTTGGAAAACTTAATGTGACAGCTAAAGAGAAGACTAAAATAGGGTCTTGACTGGAAGGAGGCTCACTTAGTGGATTATTGCACCTGTTGCATTATTACGTTACGTTAAATTATATATATTTTTTTTTATGCACTGTAAAGCTTTAACATAGAAACTGAATGTGTGTTGTACCTTTATGTCCTGCAGGCAGACACTTTAAAGGAGAGGTACCAGAAAATCGGGGACACCAAACGATCCACACCAATTGAAGTGCTGTGTGAAAGCTTCCCTGGTCTGTACAACTGTTCATTTATTTCAATCATGGTGGTTTTGTTGGTCAAAACCAAATTTGACCTATTATTTGTTACAGAAGAAATGGCCACCTACCTGCGTTATGTGAGAAGACTGGATTTCTTTGAGAAGCCTGATTACGACTATTTAAGGAAGCTCTTCACTGACCTGTTTGATAAGAACGGCTTTGTCTTTGACTACGAATACGACTGGGTCGGCAAATCACTTGTGAGTCTCTAATGTTGGTTTTAAGCATTTACTGTTGTTTTTCTATTGACTTATTCGAAGTTTAGGTCCTGGTTTACATTTGGACAAGCTCTCTGTTTCACAAAGATGCCTCATACTGGTCTTTAGTGTTTGACCACACTTTAGTTTGAACTTTTATCAGTCCAACAAACTCAAATTTAAACTATTACCCGACTTATTAAGAGTTTATTACTGTACAAAGTAGGCTCATCACGCTCAGTATCGCTCATCACGATGAAAACAGTAAAGATTGTGACAAATTCATATCATCAGGATAATTGTTTGAGATAATCGCCAGCTGTTTTTTTTTTTTTTTTTTTTTTTTTTTTCTCACCACAATGCCATTTGGACATATTTGTTTAGGCCTTAAGACTATGGTCACATTGGTGATTTAAGAAATAGATATTCAAATTCTGCATCGCCCTTTCTTGCTTGGTTTTTGCTCTCTCTTTTTTGCTCCGTCGCCCGCTTTGTTTTGTGCGACTGAAGAGCGAAGGTTTTGCTAAACTCTCGCTAAAATGAAACTTCACTCTGTGTCCAGCAGAGAACACGGATGTAGACGATAGTTTAAAATAATAGTTAGCAAAGCAGCGTTTTTTGCCTCAAGGCTTTGTTAATTCAGAAGCAAAGTCACAGGAATGCCACTTCAAATGATTCTAGAGTTAAAATTGATTTAAGTGATGCCAACTCAGAAAATAAAGAAAAATCCCTCAATCACAGTGATTTAAAGTGACACAAAGCACAAAAAACAAAGAACAACCACCATCTGGAGCCTGACTGTCTTCTGAACATTCACTTTTACTATTAGTACTTTTACTAATGATAACAGATGATTGGTCATATCTGATGATTTTCTGCGACAAATAGGCCTATCTGAGACCATGACACACCACATCAATTTAGGTACTTTATTATTGTAGATTTATTTTATTTAAAAAAAAAAAAGTTGCCACACCACTAATGGCTTGTCTTTAACAAATTAGGAGGCTATCAATAATAGATACATAGGTATAAGTGACACTAAATGCACTCAGACCAGGAAACAGGATGCTCCATGTTGGCAACAACTAATGGCAAATACCATATTACATTATCTATTTGAATAAAGAGTTGAGATCATGCAACACACATGACATGATCAATATCTAGAGTCTGAGTGAATGGCACCAAGTCTTGTTCTGTGAATGTGGCTCCATTGTTGCAATTGGAATTGATTTAGAGTTGCCAGGTCTCAAAATGGAGAAAAAGCACTCAATCCCAGTGATAAGTGACACAAAACTAAGGAGGACATGCCACAAATTGAACGCTGTGCCCTGAAAGTTCTTCTAGAATCTTACGACGAAGGATCTAACGAAGGATTAACATTTGGGCCTCAATTGAATTACCTTAACATTATTTTTAATACTTGGTCGTGTTTTCTTCCTGGGTCAGTTTTTACAGGTTTGACAGTCTTGTGTACAGCATTTTGTTGACGGTTCAGTCATTTAAATGTCCGTTGCCATGTATACAACCAACTCTTTGTCCCAGACACAAACAACGCTGACAGTCGACAAACAACTCTGAAGATAATGATGAAATGACTCACACCTGTTTCCTTCTTCGTTCAGCCTACGCCAATCGGTCCTATCCCGAGTGACGCGCCGCTACAGCCCAGCAGCAGAGACAAAGCACAACAGCAGACCAAAAACCAGGTGAGGTCTTCCCTGTCCCGTCATTCAAGTATTTCTCCTGTAAGCAGCTTCCCAAAGAAAACGTCTTAGTCCAATTTCTCTCCTGTTTTTAGTTTAAGTCTGTTTGTAGTAAATGAATCAATCGTCACGCATATACATCAAGAGGCAGGTTCTGTCGCCGCAGCCGTTTTAGCTTTAATTTATCCTCCACACCTTGCCACTCTAAGCCTTCAGTCATTGCGTGCATGGGTTGAAAATGCTTATTGCATTGTTCACACAAGTAATGACGTGCTACATGCTTAGTGTGTGACAAAGTGATGTAACTTAAATTTATTTTTTATTTTTTTTATTGGCATGCTAACCCAGCCTTGTATTGTACTGTAGTTATAGGCTTTCTGGTTAAAACTAGTCTATGAATTATTTCTGATGTTACAAATGACGTTGTCCTACTTACGTCTGGCTGGTGTTTCCCGTAAAGCTACACATGTTCAAGTGCATTAGATTTAACAACTGAGCTGTTACAGTGGACTCTAGCCTCTTTTTTTTTTTTTTTTTTTCTTTTACTGCTCTAAATTTTTAATTGTGTCCAATCTCCAACACAATTGGATTAGAAACAACATACCACCTTTTAAAGCACCGCCCACTGCACCACAATCACAAGAGAGACATGGTTCCTGGTTCAGACGATTGTCAAAGAAAAGTTAACAAAGGGATTACACTCACAGGCCACTTAATGACACCGGCAGCTTGTAAATACCAAATATCTGATCATTCATCAATGGCCAGTGTGTTTAGGCTGACGAGATGAGTGAGATTATTTGCTGAAGTTCAAACGGAGCATCTGATGGGGATGAAATTCTTAGGTGTGGTACCAGAAAGGTCTGTATCTGACTCCACAGGGACTCCTCAGACCAGAGAACAAGTTATCGCAGTAGTGCTGTGGTCCCAATCTGCTTTTCTGCCATGGTTCAGTTCTACTACAGGGTTTCAGCAGAGGTCAAATCAATGTTAAAATAGTCTCAAAAGCATGAGTATGCAAGATGTTTTATCTAAAATATTACCTCTTATATGGCATTAATCCCTATTATTTATGTAAATGAATGTATGCTAACACGTCACGTAACTTCTCACTGTGTTTTCAGCTTTCACTCTTATGTTTACATGGACCTTCAGCCTATTACAACTCCAGTTACAACAGGTGGATAAAGTAAACCCAAAAGCCTTTTAAAAAGTTGGCGTTTATTTGTTAGACACTGATTAAAAGAGAATGAGCTTTCTGCTTACTACTCATTTTAAACATACTGTAAATTGGCTGCAGGTAATATCCTTTTAAGCTTTTGTTTTCAAGGCTGATGGGGGGAGACTCAACTAATTGCACAATAATGTGTATTTTTTTTTTTTTTTTTTTTTTTTTACTTTGTAGCTAGCTTTGTTTTCATCCTCTAGCCACTGCATCAATTCTGTCTGTCATAAAGTGGCAAAAAAAAAAACCTCTCCAGATCATATAATTTATCTGAACTAGTGTTGGAGTCAAGACTGACCAAGACGGAGAGTATTGAGACCAAATCGAAGTCCAGACTTAGACCAGGTCCAGACTCTTGGAGGTTAGTGTTTGCTGAAGGAGGCCAAGTTTAATACAGATTTTCAATTAAATAAATATATGATATGATATAATGATAGAGGTTTATATTCAATTCAAACTAATATGCCATTTCAGTGTTTCCCACAGAATTAGATTTGATCTGTGGTGGTGGTGGTGTTGTAATATATTTAAATGACGACAACAAAAAGGGTTAAATAGTTAATGTCATTTTTATTGACACCGCATATTTACATAACCGACATTGCTACGCTGACTGCTCCACAGACTAGCTACAAATCTTGCACCCTTTGTTTTGACATTTATTATTGTATTAACATTTTTAACCGTAATTTCTTTTTTATTTTTTAACAAGATTGTTTTCTTTTTTTTTTTTCTTAAGTTTAGTTTTTAACCTTATGGTCCACTTAGGAGCCTACAACAAGTATCAATGACTGAAAAGCATGATCAAGGCTGTTTTTAACCATACATTGTTATCGACAAGAACATTTTACATTTTCTAGTGCTGAATGTAAGCCGGAGCGGGATCCACCAGCGCGCTTGCTTCCTCCTCGCTATGCGCGATTCATTTTGCATCAAGTCACCTGACGCCCAAAGGAGGGTGAACAACTCCTGCTCTGACTGCAGCTGGGAGTGGGCTGCTGCTGCGAAGACTGGGCCGACTATGAGTGCTTTGGGATGGGGTGGGGCCCACTGGCAGCACCCGCTGCTCATTGATTAGAGTAAAAATGATGTGTGCTTTCACTTCAGAAAGTCTCCAAAGTCTCCAATAACTCCAGAAAAAGTCGCTTTGAAATCCTGTGGTCTTGGTTTGTCTTGACATCAGAGACAAGACAAAGACTTTTAGGGACCATGACAAGACCAAGACCGGTCTCAAGTACTACAGCACTAGTTGTTATCTGAATATATACATATATATTAGACCACTCTCTAAAAACATAGCTAGTTTCTGAAATACCCAGTGACCCATTCAGTATCAAGAGCTGGGCCACTTTCAGAGTCCATTTGAAAGCCTTTCTTTACTTCTTTATTCTGATGCTTAGTTTAAACCTCTTTATATTCTCTTCACTGTCTTTGTGCCTAAATACATTTGGTTATGGCCATGTGACTGAATGGTATTTGGTGATAAACACTTGAACAGGTGTCTCTGCTGAAGAGGCAGGTGAGTATCAATAGGACTCTTCAGATCTTGTAAAAATGTGAGTTGATCAAGGCTGTTTTTTTGTTACTCCTGCATGATTTTTAGTGTTTATCTGTGCTTTACATAAGAACAATTTGCCCCCCTTTTACTTCTCTATTAACATAGTTTGTCTTAACAAGCCTGCTTCTTGCTTGAGAAATGTCTTCTATAAAAATTTTTTCCTTTTTGTTTTTGTTCTTTTGTTTCCTCCCCTCCTCCTCACAACCACTTTCCCTCACCTCTTCCTCCTCTTCAACACTTTACCACCACCTGGCTCTGTCCCCTTTTTTTGCACTTTTGCATCAAGTCACCTGAGCCCAAAGGAAGCGAGTCTCAGCCCACCCCCGTGACCAATAAGGAGACTTTGGGGTCGCACCTCACAGCTGAGCGCTTGGGGGGCTCTGTTCAGGTACTGCTGCTGCTAATGCTAATGCTGCTGCAGCCGCTCTGATTGCTAATGCATGACGCTGCATAGTTTATTTTTCCCGTGTTTGTTTGTTTGTTTGTTTTGACCCCTCCCGCTCACACTGACCCCACACACACTGCCTGCCTCAGTCCTGCATCTGTTTGTCTTAAATCTAAAGTCAAAGCTCTGCCACTTCTGTTCACTACCCTTCCCTTCGCTTTAAGCGCCTGACGCTGGCTGCTCAGAGAAAAGGACTGCACAAAAGATATTCAGCCCTAGTGACATGCAATAAAAAATTCTCAGGGCTCGACTGATAATGGGACCTTTCACAAACGTATTTAATTTTTTAATCTAATAAAATTACAGCAGGGTTAACATGGCTCTGATATGACTTTCCTCAAAGTAGTCAGTCTAACATTGTCTGGTGCCACATCAGGGTTTTTTTTATTTGCTAGTTTATTTTTTGAAAGCAAATCATTTATACTTTTTTGAGCCATGTTATTTTTTCAGATTATGTTTTGTCAATGACTTGTTTTGAAGGGGACTTGGTGAGACCATCGATGTTGTATGGTTTATAGACAGTGGCTATGAGGAAAAGACAGGAGGAAGAGTTGAAGGTTCTCTTTGGGAGTGACCAGGATGGATAGGATCAGGAATCCTATCCTAGTCCATAAGAGGGACAGCTAATGTGAGATGTTTTGGAGACAAAGTTGTTGAGATGGTTTGGACATGTTCAGAAGAGTTGGAGTGAATATATTGGTAAAAAGATGCTGAGGTTAGAGCTGTCGGGCAGGAGGCCAAGAGGAAGACCAAAGAGGAGGTTAATGGATGTAGTGAAGGAGACATTAAGGTAGCCGGTCTGAGAGGAAAGGATGGGAGGGAACGGCTAAAAGGGAAAAGAAGAAGTTTTGAAGGAGACTGTTTGTTTTTTTTGTCTCTTGAATTTGTAACTGAGCATTGTTAACGAATTTACAGTAAAATATTGTCAAACAGCAGTATAAAGAAAAAAGGGGAATGGAAGCTCATACTACAGTGAGTAAAATACTAATAAAATACTTACTCTTAAAGGAGATCAAACAGACTTTGATACAGCTAAGTACTGGTATCAGGACAACCCTAATTTTTCATGTTAAAATAATATATTTTTCTCCATATTTGAATAAAAAAAGCACATTTAAACGATTTTTGTTGTGACTGAGATTAAGAACACAAAAAATCTGCTAATTTACAAATAACTAGTATTTCTTATGTCTCTGATTGGAACTTATCAGTCGACCCCTCATGACTTGTTGCTATATAGACATTACATAAGTATATACATATAGTATATCTCAAGGGCAAAAAGAGCATTTGTTGGTTATTTGGTTTATTTGTGTTTAGAAAGTAGTGTTGGCGGTCAGGAATTTAAACTTTCCGATGTGCTTCTCGTGCCTCTGAGTACAGTAAGTCACAAGGCCAGCTGAACAGGAAAGAACAGCTTGTGATGCTAAATGTTGAGGTTTGAATACACCACCTAGTGTTGGATAACGGGGTTGCACCTTTAAACTGCTTCATGTGGAAGCTTGGGAACTAGACAGCTCTAAAAACAGAAAGTCAAAGATAAATAAAAGTTTGTGGTTAAAAGTGTAAGGTCTGTGGTTCTGTGTTGTGCAGGTGATGAGCTCGACGAACGGTGAGTTGAACACTGACGACCCCACGGCGGGACACTCCAACGCTCCCATCACCGCTCCCACCGAGGTCGAAGTGGCTGACGAAACCAAGTACGAAACGACAATGTAAAACCTTTCACTTGTACATTTTTACTGTTAACACAAATCAGAAACAGACAGTAGCACAGCATGGTGTTGTTATACAATAGTGAGAGGTTACATGGCAGTCTATGGTCTAGATGAGGTAAAATACACATGGTTTCATCACACTCGAGTAAACACTTTCTGATGCTACAATAGCTGTTCTTAAAACCGACGGTACTTGCTGTACTTTTATCCATTTATTTGCCCCAAATTAGGTTCAAAAGCTACATTACACTGATAAGGAGAACACATAATATGTATTGCATGAGTAGGTGAATGAATAATGTATAGGTGTGGTATTTTTTAATAGATATTTCCCTAAAAGTGTCATTTTGGCAAACAATTAGCTTTGCTTTTCAAAGTTACCCAGAACAGAAAGTGATAGAAGTAGCTAATTTTCTTCAAACAAGTGCATATATTAAGCTACAGTAAATTATAGCATGTTCTGTCCAGAAATGATTGGCTGAGAAGTGTGTGACCTTCAGCAATGGTAGACAAAGTGCACTTGTTTACACACTGATAAAGCTACATAACTGTCAAGACAATTACCCTGTGAGGAGATGATATAAAATATAAAATAACAATTGTACAGCATTTCCTTTGTGTTGAAAATGCACACCACCTCATTAACACTGACAATAAACCTAACCCACTGAGCTAACACACCTCCTTATGGCCACTGTAGAGCCAAACCTTACCTGCTAGCTCTACACAGCTTTTCTCCTTGTTCACAGAAATTGCCTGTTTCCTTTTGATTGGATAAAAAAAGTACAGGAAATTCTCTTTGTTGTCAAGGGACTAGCACACATATGATCCTAACTGTAACACTATGACAGTGCTGTCTGTTTGTACGTAGAGCTTATTTATCAAAGAGAAATCACTTTTAGTAACTTTTAAGTTTGTTTCTTGTCCCGGTGGAGGTCTCGTGTGGTAACGTTTGTCGTGCTTCTGTTTTGCTGCAGGTGCTGTTGTTTCTTCAAAAGGAGAAAGAGGAAAGCTCTCCAGAGGCACAAGTGAAGGGCACCCGGAGTAAACTTGAATCGTTGTGGTCACTGTCGAGTTTTAAATGGAAGCTACTACACATGACCCCGTCTTCCCTCGTCCATCTGTCTGTCCCCGGGACCCTCATCTCTGTACCCCTCTCACCCCGCGTCCTGTCACTCTTTACCCTCCTCCTCGTCGCCCTCTCCTTCTCTGCTCCACTGGCGAAGTAAAGGAATGTTGCAGTTCTACTGACTCCACAACAGACTCAGATTCCTTTAAAAAAACAAAAAAACAAATGCATTACAAACAGAGGGGGCTTTGAGGAAAAAAAACGTTTAAAAAGCTGTAAAACCTGAAACTTTGTGGCGTAAAAATGATAAAAAAAAAGTTGTATTTAGATTCCATAAAGGACGTGTATTGTTCACGGGGAAATGTGAGTGAATGGAAAAGGCTCCTTAAGGAAACGGCGGACCACTTTAGAACAAGTCTAGCTTCGTAAATGGTTTAAAAATGGGTTAATAATTTGTTTTTTGTCATGTGCTACACACTTTATGAATCATTAATAAGGGCAGTGGTGACCTGGTTGCTGGCCAAAGTGAGCGCACACTTGTATTTATATATATGTCAAATTGAAGTTTCTTTTGTTTTTAATGTTTGTTTTTTTCCCATTAACATATTTTAGTCATGCTTTGCTCATTCGTCAGGGTTCCTGCTTACAATGGAAAGGTATTTGTTTTTAGTAACTTCTAAGTCTAGTCAAACTTAATTTGCAGCGTTAAACTTGGAAATTCAGTCTTTTATGATTGTTTATGATCTAATTAATCTATTGAACCAAACCCACTCCTCTTTTTTATCAGTTTATTTCGACTACACTAAACTCTCATGTGAGGCATATGGAAGCCTATAACATTGGCACAAACACACTGGATATAAGTCATAGACATTCTTGTTAAGGTGCATTGAGTTGGACTGAAAGGAAGACACAAAAGAGACATGTAACTGTAACATTTTATTGGAAAGCAACAATCCAAAGCTTTGTTGTGTAGAACTGGGAATCACATGGTACCAAAACAATACTATGTCCTGGATAATATTACAATACAGAGATTAATTTACAAAGGAAATCCTGATATGTGAAAATGTAGTGGATATACTGCCCTACACTGACAAAAGGTGCATTTGTCTGAAATTGACCTGTGTCTTCTCACTTGAGTTTAAGTTTCGGCTCACTCCCTCTTTTGCACATAACGCCTTAATGTGTTTATCCACAGCAGCACTTTTTCAGTCTTTTAACATCATATCTGTCTCTGTATCACAGTGATGTTAAACAATTACATAACGATACACATGATATATTGTCCCACCTCTTAAGTTCACATGTTGATAATTATTGGTTGTGTCCTGTCACAGTGGCATGAGGCTTGCTGCCTACATTAAAATCATTTCATATGGTCGACGGTGGCCATATGAAAGATTAACACAAGCCTTGAGGAATAACAAGTGTGACATAACCTTAACTTAAAGTTCCTGAAAATCTATCTGTAGCCTATGAACAACAACTTTATGTTTTCCCTCTTGATTTTAAGAGTGTATGCAATGAAATTAAGAACAGTGACTCTACCTACTTTTTTCTCCCGTAAACTTATAGCTCTTAGTTCAGCGTTAGACCAATGTGATCCTGCAAATATAATGTCATCATGTGAATGTATTGTTTTAATTTTTTTTTTGTTAAGGTCTTTTGCACTTTGCTTCTTTTTTCTTTATTAGTTTTTTCTTTTTTTTTTTTTTTACCAAAGAGGCACAGGAATAGACACTTTCCCAGTAGGATTTTTGATTTAGTGTCGAGGTTGACCAACAGCCAATGGGAACATCCCGTATTTAAATGTGAGCATGTGATTGGTTAACAGTTGCTGCAGGTTTAAACCAGTGCAAAGTGGCGTACTGTGAATAAAGCACCAAGTCACCATTGCCTTTTTTTCCTAATGTGTTTTAATGTATAAAAACCCTGTTAAATGATTTATAACTGGTTTATCATTTAATTATGACTTATGAAAAAAAAACTATTTACAAACCTTTTTTGAAAACTGTTATGAGGCTGGATTTATTGTAAAGTGGTTCTGAAACTGTTTTATTTGTTATTTTTCTTCCTTTTGGTGTGCGTTTTTGGGATCAAGAGTAACAAAAGTGAACTATGCTGAGAGACGCAGGGAGGATCTGCTCAAAAATCGGATTTGGAAGATTTTTATGTATTTTTTTTTTTTGTGTTATCTCCTTTTGTTTTTTGTTTTTCGTAATTGAATCCTCAGTTTTCAAATCCCTTCACTGAAAACTTATTTTTATGACGTAGATGTTCTGGACGATTTCCTCATCACTTCTGCTTTTTTTATTTTTTATTCTCTCCTCCCGTCTGTTGATGTGGACTTTGTAGCACAGTCACTGGCCTCAGGTACTGTGGAAGAAGAAGAAGAGGAAGAAGGAGAAGGAGAGGAACAGATGTTAAGCTCTCTTATTATTATTGCACTTTTGGGAAATAATACAGAAAAAACAATGATGGCGGATCTTTAAGTTTGACATTAACAATTAAGAAAATGGATTAATAAAGACTGACCCTAGGAAGAGTCCTTTACAACGCTTATGTATCTGAGTTATGGACGAAAAATGTCGATTTACATGGAGAAAAAAATATGTCTTTCATTTTTATTTTATTTCTTACATCAAAATAATTTACCAGGAAATCATAGTTTGTGCCTTTCTAAGTAAAATGTTTAAAGCTCAAGTGTCCCACGCTGGCGTTTTATCTACTCTTTCTCAAATGTTCTTTGGATCATTGTGTGTGTGTGTGTGTGTCTGTGTGTGTGTTTTTGTTTGTGAGTGAAAATGTGAATGACTTGTGTGTTTATGACTTGCTCTGGATGAGTTCTGTAGTTAAAGATGGTGTGGCCCGGCTGCTGCGGAGATGGATCAGAAAACTGCACCAGCCTTGTCCAGTTAACAGATAATTTCACATTTTTACACTTACTGCAGTTTGTAACATTAAAGGCCCCTGTTGTGCCATTTTAATATGTCTATTACTTTATTAAAGCAACCCTATGCAACTTTTACCTCAAAGTATGGGGCCTGAAAATCATTAAAATAACAGCCTCAAATTCATTTTTATAGTTTCTTGACATGAAAGGGAAAAGAAAACTGTTCTGAGGTACTCTTTAACTCAGCATGTCTCGCTGTAATTTGCAACATTAACGTACACATCACATAATAAAGCAACCCCCATTTAAGTCTTTGAAGGTTCTCAGTCAGAAGGTTAAAGCCAAAGCATCTGAACTCAGTTTAACCTTTTAGACTGTAAACACACCAAAGAATCAAAACACAGTTACAAAGAGTATACCTAGGTGTGCAATCGTAATCATTTTTATGCTCCATGTTCTGGGGTTATAAAGTTACATGGCGTTGCTTTAAATTGATATTAGTTGAGAGGTAACGGTAGGTCCCATGTGAGTTTACAACAGCAATGTTTCCACAAGTCCTTTTATATACAGTTGTGCTCATAAGTTTACATACCAAATTCTGTAAACTTATGAGCACAACTGTACATCCTGAAAAGTTAGTGTTGCTTTTTCCTACAGTTGTCTAAAGGTACAGCCTGTAGGTGTCTTTTTTCCAAAAGATCGAGATTATCACAGTTTCTGAAGTTTGTCTCCGTACTGTTACACTTAAAGGGCTTCACCTAAATTATTCATAAATGCACAAAAAGTCCAATTACAACAATAAAAGTATAGAGAGTGGTCCTGTTGACAAAGAGAAGAGTCTAAAGAGACAGACATTAAACTGGGGCTGTTTCACTAAAAGCTGGTGTGCTTTTAGAAATATACATTGTGTAAAACTGATAAATCTCAACAAACAAGATGATTGTCCCTACAAAAAAAAACAGACATTGCATTGCAGTTCTTTTAATGAACAAGCTGTCGATGTTTAAAAGTCAAAGGGTTTGGGAGAAAACACCTCAAAATTACTCAGGGTTTTTTTACACAATATGAGAAAATATGAAGTCAATCATTTCTAAATCTACATAAAAACAATGAAAAACCTACATTTTCAGGTTCTTTATAAAGCCTGAGACCATCCAGAATGTTTTCTTGTTAATTTGCAACTGAACAAAAAAAAAAGGTTTTGAGCTACCTCCCACTCCTTTTCTTTTTTTTTTTTTTTTGGCTTTATTAAAGTGGTCCCAATACACCATCAGAAAATTCCTATCAAATACAGTTTTAAACCCTATGACAATGGGAACGTAGAATAACTATAAATAAATTGAGAGTTTTGCCTTGCAGCTCAGCTCCTTCTTCACTGTGACAGAAGTATCCATTTTGTTAATATCTTGATCTAACAAGAAACATATTGCGTTATAATGTGATATGGATTTATTTATTTATTTTTACTAACTTGGCCACAATATGCTTTTGTAGTTTAGAATAAACCTGCATTAAATTTACTCAAAACATGATTGTTCACATGTTAAAGGTCTTATTTGGGTCACTTTTGTCCATTGTGCTGTCATTTATCACAAAAGATTCATTAAGTCTTGCTGCAGAGGTTTAATACATGTTTGACTCCTCCATGTGGTGGACACGTTTACAGATCATTTGGAAGTGTCTGCTTGGTTAGGGTTGGGTCGGGGGTTACTACTGAATGAAGTTGTTTGAAAAACTGAACTGTTTGAAAAAATAAAAAGTACAAATTAGAATTGTTCAAAAACTATAGAAGAAATGTAACCTAAAACAGTCTGTGTAATTGCCAGCTTATGCTCATGTCAGCACAAACCATAGCACCAAACACTAAATCTTATAGGCTGTAGAAAAGAGAGATGTTGGCTGTTGATTTACAAATTTGCGATACTGCCATAAACCACACACTGCACCTTTAAACCTCTTAAAATGTCTCTGAAAACCTCGGCCCAGCGGACGTCCCAAATTTCAGGGTAAGAGCAGACACATTCCAAATCTAAAGACTTGTCCTTAGATGCTGCCCCTTGTCATGCTGTGCACTAGGGCTCTGTTCACTCTGATTTTTTTATGTCGGGACGAAGGAGAACGTGTCTATCCCAGACGCAGAGAAGCTGCTCAAACCGTCCTCCGCAAAGACTGCCCAGAAATATGTTTAAAGTGGAAACACTGGCTGAAGGAACCGTCTTTTTATCAGGTTACTGCCTCATCTTACTGGTTTGTGCTGTTCAGTGCACTTTTAAAGCAGCACTATAAAACATTTGACCCTCTGTGGCAGTTGTAGTTTGAGTTTTGACCCTTTAAACCTGCTGTCAGCCTCTATATGAGCGTGACCTCTGGCGGTAGAATCCCGGCGGTGCAGTGGTGTGCTGCGGTCACTGGGCCTCATCACCGCGGAGACTGGCGGCGTAACACAGCACTTGTTCAGAACCGTTGCAGACCGTTGTCTCCGAGTCTTTCCCCGAGACGGACTTAGAATCGGGCAACAAACAGAGTTTACCGTCAGATACTCAAGATTTATTTTCAATTAACTCCAAACAAAGACTTTTTAAATTTTCCAAGCAGTTTTTAAAAGTTACTCTTGAAGGAAGAGGTCTTTGACAGGAAACAGGACGAGAGTTGGCAAAGTTTGACTCACCTCACAAAGCAACCTGCAGGTAAGATGAAATAAACACAGTAAAAAGTCAATTTAAAAGACTTTTCTTAACCTTTTTGCAATCAAAATGGCTTTAACCACAGATAAGCAAGGAATAATAATGAAGTTGTCATTGTGGTCTAAACTTTAGTACCGTTTTTTCTTCGTTTGAGTCTGAGTGGATTTGTTGCAGGTGGCACCCCTCCGTTTTTGACCCATTTTCTTTCAAAACCTCAGTTACTACTCTATTAATACGGCTTAATAGTAAAAAGAGATCAAGACGGCTAATTCTCTGTAACAACAAAGATCGACTATGGAAGTAAAGAGTGCTTAAGGATGATTTCAATAAAACGAATATGTGCGACGCTATTAGAGCAACACTGGTTCACAACCTGCTTTTTCAAAATTTATTTCATTTTTTTCTGGTGCTAGTGTGATTATACAAGAGGAAAAGCCTGTATAAAGCTAAAACATGTAATTATTTAACCATTTTATTTAAAATGAACATTATTTGTCTAGACACAGACGAATGGAAGCAAAATATTGATCTCCACAGAAGAGATAAACAGCAAGACACTTTAATGCAGTTATACTTGATATAAACGACGTATAAGAAAAAGGTTTTATAAAACGTACTTGTGCATATTTATATTTGGTATAAACTGCATTAATGTGGCTTGTAGGATTAAAAGAAGCAGGTAAATCGGATTAAATGTGGTGGCATTATGATTGTTGATGTTGTGTTTATGAAAATTGGTTGCTAATGGTTCTTGTAAAGAGAATAAATTACTTTTTTGCAAGTTTTCCAATGTCATTCTATAGTCTAGGGCTGCACTATATATATATAACATGCAACATACAACATGTTTGAATAACTGGCATTGTCTCATGTCAAAAAAACAATCAAATTATTATTTCAAATCATTATTGTAGTGATTTTCAGAGTTACATAGTGTTACTTTAGGGACATACAAGGCTGTGATATTGAGACTGAACCAGGACTAATCAGGTCAAAACTAGGACTAAAACTAGGAATGAAACAGGTTTAAACAAGGTTTTTATTTGGATGTACCACAGTTTGAGTTAAGTTGGATATTGCAATTATTGATGTGGTATATTATGCAGCTGGAGTCTAATAATATAATATCTCCAGCTCCTATCAGTTTTAATTACTACAACTTATTGCACTGAGCCTTCGCTAATTCAAAAGGACAGATGTGGTTATAGCAGCCTCGTAAACAGGTCTAAAAACAGCCTGCTCCTCGTATTTGTAGGTCGACTGGGTTGTGGCCCAGGAGTTGGCTGCTGCGTGCCCTGTTGTTGGCAGGAAGTCTCTGCTGACTCCTGTGTGTATGCCAGTGGGTCGCAGCCCACGGTGTGCTTCTAGGCCTGATTGTTTTTGACAGATCGGAGACATGTGACTGTATGACTGGAATTCCTTCATGAGCAGTCGATGAGTGAGTGTCTTGTGTTGGGTTGAGGCTCGAGCCCCCTGGGCTGTTGTGGAAACACTTCTAAGTAACTTTTGTGAGCCAGCTGTAGACCCGTGTCCCAATCCTAACCCAATGAGGCTGGTAGTGCATCGTCTCTGATGTTGTAGTAGCATCGAGCAGGTTAGTATTTATGCTATTCAAATGAAATTTTCCACAATTTACAATAATAATACAATACCCAGTTATTTCTGTACAATAAGTCTGACTTTTGTGGATTTGAGTTGCAGATTAAACTTTCTCTGGACTAGGCATGGGACCATATAAGAGTCTGACAGTATGATAACCTTGTGGAAAATATCACAGTATGACATAATTACATTTTTGGGTTGTTATAATAGCCATCAGTAACCGGTATTATGCTGCGGTGTTCAATTGCACTCTGTAAAACTGTAGCATAATAGGCCTTTTAACACAGTTTACCACTTATTTCATCTTTGTTACAAAAAATGCCAAAAAGTGCTAATGCGACTCATTGATTACAACAAAGCAAAGCATGTGATAAATACATATAAAGTTGGTTGTGATATCGGTTTCTGAATTGTTTTCACACAGTGGCCTGCCTGCTATTGACTTTGAAAAAACTGGTCCTGCACCCAGCTAAAGTTGCCAACCCCTGACATAGAGTCTGTATCATTGTAGAAATTGCTGTGAAGGGAAAGAATTGCAGTCCCATTTTACTTTACAAACTGAATGGTTATGTTTGGCCATGTGACAAAATAATAATGCAACACTAAAAACTTGCAAGACGTTAAATCAAATAAAGTCCATTCCACTTAAAGATGTTGTTTAGAGGTTGCACAAGACATGAGTATAGAGCATGTCTGACTTGGCCTTGAAATGATACACATAAATGGAACATAGGAAAATCTTTCTCATCTAGTCTTCACCTCCTACTTCATTCATTAACCTGACGCCTTTGTCTACGTGTAACAATGTCATGTCCTCGTCTGCAAAATTGATGAGACTTCCCTGTCAAGGTGAAACAGAAGATGCTATCCAAATTTTGTTTGGTGTCAAAAGGCTTCACATGTTTTGTACCAGGTTACTTAAAGGAGGAGTCATTGAATTAATAAATAAAATAATCAATGTTTAGTTTGATCTACTTATAAAAATCAATACATTTACAAATTACAATTATTTAAAAAGAGCAATAGGCAGAAGGAACTTTTTTTTGTTTTTGTTTCCCCTGTTCAAGTGATAAATTGTGTATTTATGATGACATCTTCTGGTATCCTGTATTGTTTTATCCAATCAGGAGAGAGAACCTCTTAAAAAGGGTGTGTGTGCGGTTGTCAGAGGGTTCAAACAATGTTGGAGCAGGTGAAAACCCATCTCCAGTGAGCTGTATTTGACTCTATTTATTACCACAGTAGCTAATTTGATGTTTGTAGGTCAGTAGGTTAAGTTTATTGTGTTTGTAGAAAATGAGCTACTGTCATCCATTAGTGCTTTAGTTAACCGTAAAATGCAAAGCTCGCTGTAAAAAAATGACAGTAAGTCCAGTTTAAAAGAAATAACTTGGAAAATCATGTCATTCGTCCAGTTATTTCCTTCCAGTAATAGATATATGATCATAACCTGCAACAAAACACACTTTAAAGGCATTCACCAAACACAGAGGTAACCTAACGCCACTGTGCACCGTTCCCATCCACCTGTCCTCCCTCGACAGCAGCAGAGGCACAGAGGAACCCTTGTCTGATCCTCCCTCGATACTGAACCAAGTTTTTTTTTTTAACAAGAATCCATGGCAACACTACTCTGGTGAGGGGCAGCCATGACTTTTTGGCCTCACTTGCTCCCGAAACAAAGGCTAAAAGTTACAAATGAAGGCAGCAGAGGGGAGTGGGGGCCGAGAGGCCGGGACAGGACAGGGGGGCAGTGAGAGGGATGAAAGATTCAGAGGAATGACTGAGTGATAATAGGAAGGTGTCTTAAGTTGGAGGCTCTGAGGCGAGACCTTCTCCACAGACGCTGCCGTGGAGAACAAAGAGCAGAGAGTTATGGCACTGGGCTGCGGTCCATTTACAGTGCCAGGCACCGACTCTCAGCCCGGACCTCCACACTTTTCAATGGACGTTACCATCCCACCAGGGAATCCAGGAAAATGTGCTGCCTCTGTATTGTTACATAACAAATCAAAAACAAAAAAATGTATAATTTGCTGCCTCTGACAAATAGTTAATTACAATTATTTCAATAAATGAATCCATCTCGCAGGTGTTTCTAAGACAATTCAAATACTTTTCTTCTTTTTTAGAAAAACAGGTCACTCTACATTGACTGATTGATTACTTTATTATTCTTTACAGGGACATTTTTCAATAGCTACCCACCATTAAAAATAAATGCTGCACATAACACATTTTAAAAGCGATAGATAAATAATACTCTCACTAGTTTTCATTAAAACAATAAAAATACACTAAAACAATGAAGACTCACAACTATTTTGGTTAAAAGCCAAAAGGGTAAGATTTCTGTGAATGGAGATGATAACAATAGAGCAAAGTCAAGAAGCACACAACAAGACGCTTCAAATATGTCTAATCTGTGCATAGTTCCTCAATATTTGGCAGATAATGTACCTGTTTATGGAAAATGTGTGTCAGGACGTTCCTCTTTACAACATTAAATAGTGGCTACTTCTTATAATGCAATCCACACTGATAACTACCCCTTTGTAATGGCTGTAAAACGTCTGATAGTGTCCAAACTGTGTCATTTGGAAACATCATAATCTGATGACAGCGGTGTAATGGCTGTGACTCCATTGGCTGTAACAGTAATAATAAAATACAAGTTTGTACATTCAAAGGTCGTAATGTGTGAGCTGTACGGGCCATTGAATATGAAAATAAACTCAGGGTCATTACATATGAACCAATGAGTAACAGTACAGTGTACAGTACACAATGTTGCTGTTCGGTCTGGTCACAGTAATAATGGTAAAAATCTGATCTGAGAGGCATTTTAAACAATACAATGAGGGACAAAATGTCACAAATATAAGGGTGAGGTGTGACGATTTACAGACCATGTCACTACACAGCTTTATCTTTGAAGAATTTGTTATGGTCTTTCTGATCAGAAAACATGAGTCAGCAGATATGTGCAACAGTAGTCGCATGAAAGTGTAACTTAAGAGTAAACACTTTTAAAGTAATTGTGGGTCAAGTTACACAGAATTAGACGACGTAAATGAGCCAATACAAGAGTGTCCCTGTCTGTAGCAGTCTGTGACAAGTTTACTGTAGCTCTCAGCGTTGCATTCCTATCAGACACAGATTGTATACAAAAAGAAAAATGTAAGAATGTAATTTTTACTCCTTCTGTGTTGTTTGGTCACTGCTTGTTGTTGTCTCCCTGTAGAGCTTTGTGTAGAAGAAAGTCCATTGTTAGGGGCAAAGCTGGCCTTGAAAATCTTTACAAAAGAGTAAGAAAATAATTTTTTTGTTGCGGGAAGGACGCAGACTGTTCAAAGTCTGTCTGAGCATTGTGTGGGGGTCGGAGAGAAACGCCTACGGCGCGGGAAAAAGGCAAAAGGGAGGCATTGTTGTTTTGCTGCTCTCTCCGTCCCGGTGCCGACATCTCTGTGCCCGCTCTAGGACCTCAAAGCTAAGGTCACTCCACTGATTTCAACTGTGAAGCACTTCCAATTTATTATTCTGCTATCGTAAAGTGTTCTCTGTAGAGCCTGATTTACCTGGAAGAAAAGGGAAAATGCAGAACAAACCTACTCTCATAAATGACACTCAAAGAAATGGTCAAACATTTACACCGTTGTGTTACTAAGCCTCATTACCACAGTGAGTCACGCCTCCTTATCCATATCTCCACCTAGTCATATCAGGAGGAAAAGGCACACACAGCTCCTTTTACTTCAGTCCAGTACACTCAACTGTTTTAAGAACTGTACTTACTTACTTCCACAGATCCACCATGTTTGACAAGCTGCACTACGACAGTCCGCCCGTCTACACACCCCCTTCCAACAATGGCTACGGATCCCCGGGTAGTTTCCACGGGCCTCAGAGCGACTACAACACAAACCCTCCTCCACCGGGATCCTACTACATCGAGGACAGGCCGCAGCACTTCTACAAATGGCTGTCACCTCCTGGGATCATTCAAAGCCATGATGGCGACTGTGATTGTTCTGTGCGTGGCCATATTCGCCTGTGTGGCCTCGACGCTCATGTGGGATATGCAGTATGGGATGGGGTACGGCTCCGGGATGGGATACGGAAGTGGATATCCCGGAGGTAGTTATGGGTCAAGTTATGGTTCAGGGTATGGCAGCTATGGAGGAGGATATGGCAACTACGGAAACTATTACGGCTCGTACGTATCCCCTTATTCTGCCAAAACTGCCATGATCGCTATGGCAGCCATTAACTTTATAGTAGCTCTGGCCTTTTTCATTACAAGCTTCTCCAAGTCCCCCACTGTTCGTAGCAGGAAGTTCTTCCTCGCTCTGCTCATAATCAGCGTCATCATGGGCTTCCTCCAGGTAATGACCTTCACTTCTTTGTCATATGCTTCTTGTTACTGGGCTTGTCTGTCGTCCTGGAGTCAACAAAGTAGTTTAAAGGTAGGCATCTGGACATAGTTTTGAAGCTTGAAGAAGGCTTTGTCAGTTTTGTAGCCTTTTTAAAGAGGGATATCATCTTCAAGCTTTAAAGCTTTGACTGATGCCTACTTCCAAACTAATTTGAATGGGAACCAATGTTGACACTAGGAGGATGTGAAATGCAAATTAAGTAATTGTCAAGTTTTGGTGATAAACGAGCTTTGAATCTTTTAATTTCAACATCATCCAAGCATGAAGATTTTAATTAGGCCACCGAGGCAGTCAAGACTTTTTTTACATTTTTATTGAGAAACAGAAGATTTTTCCTTTTAAGTCCACTATCATTATCTCAATGAATTCTTAAAACACAATTAAATATTATGAAAATTATGTATTTGTATATTAATTAAAGAAACAGTGATTACTCAAACTAATTAAATGGGTTAGTTGCATTGTAACCGTAGCAACCTTATCATAACAAGAGTTAATCCAGTCTTAGACCAGGTCCAGACTCGTGGAGGTCAGTATTTGTTGAAGGAGACAGAGTTAATCCAGTCATAGACCAGGTCCAGACTCGTGGAGGTCAGTGTTTGTTGAAGGAGACAGAGTTAATCCAGTCATAGACCAGGTCCAGACTCGTGGAGGTCAGTGTTTGGTGACGGAGACAGAGTTAGTCCAGTCTTAGACCAGGTCCAGATTAAATTCTTTTTCAGTAACATGACTCTAATTGAAACAGTACTATAATAATTGTAACATTCAATAATTCTATATCACACATTATAGGTGTTTAACGTGGCAGAGTGGTTAGCATTCCTGCCTCACAGCAAGAAGGTCGTCTGTTTAAAACCCGGCCGACTCAAAACATTCTCGGCTGACTCCGGCCTTTCTGTGAGGAGTCTGCATGTCCTCATGTTTTACCATGGGTTCTCTCCGGGTACTCCGGCTTCCTCCCACCGTCCAAAGACATGCATGTATAGATTAATTGGCAACTGTAAAGTGTCCCTAGTGAATGAATGTGAGTAAGAGGATCCCCTCGAAAACGAGATGATTCATCTCAAGGGATTAATCCTCACAAAAATGTAAATAAATAAATAAATAAATAAATATGTTTTTCTCATATTATACAAAAGGTAAACCATTCTGATACAACATCCCGCATCACTGTGTCCTTCTTTTCCAGGGCATCATTAATATTGTCTACATCGTTGGAGTGAACCCCATGGCTCAGGGCTCGTCCAGTATGATGTACAACCCGATGCTGATGATGTGCCAGAACATGTACCAGACCAGTTACTCTCAGATGGGAGGGGTGGGAGGCTTCCCCATGTACAACCAGTACCTGTACCACTACTGCTTTGTCGACCCTCAGGAGGTATATAGCTTTTGTAATCAAACTGATGGAGGAAGCCCACAGTGAATCATATTTGTTTTAATGTTTTTAGAGTGTTTTGAGATGCTACAGACAAGCATTCTTCTTTTATAGCATTTTGTTCTGTTTCAGTAACATTTTGTTCCATTTTTGCAAAGCTTTGTCCTTTTACAGACAATTTGTTTATTTTTACTGAGTTATTGGTTGTTTTCTATTTATTATCATTTAGGTCCATTTTTGTGGGGCATTGTCCTTTTGTAACTGTTAGACCTTGAGTATGACGTGTGTAGTTTACATAATTAGATAAAGATACCAATCTGGACTCACACAACGCTTCCCATATTTATAGTCATTAACGATTTTATTCCTGTGTTTTTGCTTTCCAAGGGAGTTGCCATGGTTTGTGGCTTCCTGGTTGTCATTGCTTTGGGAGTTGCGGCTTTCTACGCTTACAAAACCAGGGGGAAGATATGGCGCTACGGGAAACCAAACATTTACTGGGATCACCCTCTTGTTGGTGGGAAGGCCTCGGAGGGAAGAGACGTGGAGGATTGGGTAAGAAATGAGACAATAACAATGGGAGCTGCAGATTATTTGGATTTAAAAGAAAAAACCAGAGTGACCTTCAGTGTTGTGTTCACCGCTTGCAGCCAAATTGGGTCAGAGAGAGTTTAAGTCCAGCCAGATTTGATAAAATGATAAAAGTGCAACTGGAGTGGTTTTCTATATTGCTTCATGCAGAAAACTTGCACGCATCTAATACAATGTTAAGGAGCAGGTAGGTCCTTTGTGAGTTAGTCCACTCACAGTCAAGTCATCGCTAATAATAGGTTGGTGATTGTGGTAAAGGTGATTGTAGAGGAGGGAGGTACAGTAAATGACCAAACAGAGGCTTGTCAGATAAATTCTTAAGAGTACTTAATATCATTAAAAGAACTTGAATTTTAAAGTTAAGTGCTCGATTTCAATTTAAGATCAAACGTAGGACTTCAAAATGTAACTTGCATATGTGATGTATAATTTGTATAAATAATATATCACTGGTTTAAAGTGATGGACAAAAGTGACAATATGACTTGAAGGTTCTTAAAAAAGTTAAAGGTGAATGCTATTTTCGGGGGGCATTCTACTTTATTATAGTGATAGTACTATTGTCAGTGGGTGGGAGGGGATGACACACAGCAAATGTCCCAAATGTCTCTCCAGTCTGTACTGAATCCCATATGAAACCTATTATCAGCTGATCCACCCGCAAATGCTTTCTGTCGACATTGCTCAGTTCTGTGACAAGTTTTCACGACACACTTTAATGAGTTGAAAGTCTGAAAGGAGTGTCAAATATAGAGGTGTCAGATTTTATGATCCACAGGGAACTATCACATGTCCCAAATAGTGTTTGATTCAACTCAGTCACTTTGTTCAGGGTCAGAGCTGATAGCTGCCAGTGCTTGTTTGTCCGAGGTCTACTACCTGGTTTCACTCTGAATAATCATTAACTGCTTGAGCAGATATGAGCCGCAGCTGGTTTCTAGGGACTGCCTTTAGTTTTTATATCAATGACAGGCAGTAGGTTGATTATTGACTTGACCTGACACTTTTTAAATGATGCCGGTTGCAGTCAATGGTTTATAAAGAAAGGTAAGATGCTTGGGTTGTGAAGTAAATTATGGTTATGAACAGCTGTGTAACAAGCTTTTATTTGTAATTCCCATCTGATTTCGTTTATGTCTGTGCAGGTGCAGCAAATTTTTATTAATGAACCCTAGCAGTTCAGTTTGTACAAACCACTCCGCATGCTTTGGTCAGAAACTAAAACTCAGAGAGAACTCACATCACTTAAAAGGCTGTTCCTAGTGTTTAGGCAGTGGTGCAGAATGTGAAAACAAGCAGCAGGTGAACTATATTTGCTTCTACACTAGCCATATGGATGTTTCTTAGCTCAGTGAGTCAATCTAAATAAGCTTCTGATCTTCATATCTGTTTTGGTTGATGGTATAATGCTCTGTTGCAAGAACTGACAGAAAGCGATAATGACTTATGGTAAAAACTGTGTTACATCATGTCTCTTGTTTGTTAATTGCTGAGTGCTTCAGGCCGTGGTCAGTAAGTAAAAGATGGGACTAAAATTACGTGTTGTATCTTGATAATATAGAGTTGTTTGTGTTGAATGTAGCTGTGTCTTCAGAGTGGAATCATGTCCACAGTGTTGCAGAGTCACAGCAGACGAGAGTAAACGAGACAAGAGACAACCCTATGACTAGCTCCTGTGTGTAATAATGCATCCAGGCTCAATGATGTCATCTGGGCTCAAGGAGCCGTAGAGAAGTGTACACTGCAACTGTCAGAAAAGACACAATGACTGGAGCTTCAATGGGAAAAATGTGCAGAAAAGTACTTTGTCTTGAACTAAATGGCATTATTGTAGGATTAGGATAAGATTAGATAGTTTATTTCTCCTGCAGGAGGGGACATTTTACCTTATGACCACAAAAGAGGTGGTAAGTGACACAGAACTGAGATACAATCCTTATTGAAGGATTAAACACAAACTAATACTAAACTAAACTGTCATCATAAAAGATTACACAATGCTCTCCAATTCTATCAAAAGAGCAAAACTTGTATGTAAGCATGTCTAATTTTAAATTCATTTTAGAGGAGCTGTCATGAACTGATAAAGGCACAATTGAAAATTTGTTTAAAACTGAGCTACATATGAACCAGAGCAGTGATGATCAAAGACCGCAGAGCTCAGAGCTGCCTGTCCCGGGCCGGTGACCTCACACAGTGGCCTCATTTAGCCTTATTGTGCCCACCACATGAGGTCACCACAGTGGGCTTCTGCAGAGGTCTGTGCAGGAGTGCTCTGCAGATGTTGGAGCTCAGGCTGTGGAAACCTAAACAGACATATAAAATCTTATTAGGACTTCACTCTGTTAGAATATTTATTAAAAACAGCCAAGATATTGTGATTAAAGTCTTTAAATGTTTACTCCCTTGTTTTATCTTTGCTGTGCTTCACCGGGCTCAGCTTTTTGAAGAGCCACACTCTGCTGATGCTCTGTGTCCTACAGCTGTGGCGCTCACTGAAGAGGCATTGTTGGGATTCTTACATGAATAAACTCTTCAAATGAGAGCCTCCTGTTTCTGCCAGAGGGGTATCTGCCCCCGCCCTAAATGATGAATTGTTTTTCAGGGGTGAGGCTGATGTGTAGCTCTCAACCTGAACTCGGAGGAATTTGGGGAGTTTTTTTTAACTTGAGCAATTCACTGTGTAACCTGTTGCCATATCTATCTTTGGCTCGTTTTTCAAGGCAACTGTAACTATTTAGTTTGTGTTTGTATGTTCCCTCATCTCATTTAACCTTTTGAGTAAAGCTTGGATAATTTGATGCTGAATCTTATGAATACAAATTTATGGCTTTGTATAAAAACATATTCCTAGCCACACAGCTTTTCTACAAAGGCTCAGAACAGGCGGCTGGAGGGTAGGATAAACAACACTAGAGTATGTGTGAAGTATCTGGAGGAAAGAAATAAAAAGATTAAACTTTCTCTGTAAATCTGGCGCCATCACCTCTGTTACGATTTATGTTGTTGCCATGGATATGCACATCAGGCACATAAATGAAAACTCTAGTTGTTTGTGGACTCGCAGATTAAGCTCATCTGCCAAAACCTCTAAATTTTATCTTCTAATTTAAAGTAACACTACCCATTTTTTTATTTCACGTTTTTGTCTCAGACGCTCTTACTCCATCACAAAATACAAATACATAACATCAGACCCAGGTTTCGAGCTTACAGTAAACTAGCTCCGACTTCAGCGTCAGATTATTATTATTGCCGACTCATTAAATATTGTGTGATTGAAGCCAGTCTTTATCACAGTTTCCCTTTTCTGTGTTTATGTTTTTGTTTTCTTTTTGCGCTGTTTCTTTAATAAAAGACATGTTGGGTGCTGAACATACACTTTATCAGTTTGAGCGGCAGCCATTACTTCCTTAGTGACATCAGTGTCGGCCAATGGGAGCACTCCTTTTTCCTAAAGCTGTGATTGGACAAATCTTCCGTTCAAGACTGAAAATTCTCATCTAAAATCTCATTAAAATCCTTGATCTTAAAGCCCGATGAGTTCTTAAGGTCTTTTTTTTCACAGATGATTTCTGTTATAATACGCTTAGTTAGCTGATTAAACGTTCTTTTTTACAACCATACAAAACTCACATACTCGTCCGAAATGTGTCCTTTTCTCCTTCCTTCATGTGAGATACAGCCAGAACATTCCAATTAACATGTCACCCATTACTACATCACTGCTTTATCCCAAGGTCCTCAAAACCTGTAATGATTCATTTATTTACCACAGCGGAAAGCTTCATTGTAAGTGAGGAATTCCCTGAAGACGGTTATTTGAGCTCTCAGGAAGGTCTTGGAAATGCAGATTAAGGCAGACATGTTTACATCTCGGACAGAGCTTCCTTGTAGGAGATGTGCCTTCCTTTTTACAAGACACAAGACATATTCAAACAGTACATTTGTTTGATATCTCTATTTGTACAGAATGTACAATCTGCTCACAACTAATCACTTCTCACTTATCAGGCTCATTGTTTTAAAACTCATGTTTAAAGTCAGATAAATAAACGTCCACAGCTATAGAGGTCTTGGGTCGTAAAGTTCGTCCTAGTGTCACATTTGTTTAGGTTCGTTCAGGTCTTTAACTGATGAACCAAGCAAACAATCCACTGTTTTATATCTTCAGCCAATTACGCACCTCACTGCCTCCTCAAACTTTAAGCACCATTTCAAGGCCTTCCTTTGTTTTAGAGCTTTGCATTGTGCCTTAGCAAACCTACCAGGAGATGACACAACCCAAATTTAGGCCACTTGCAGGAAAGCGCACATCTGTACATTGAACTATAGTAATACAAATAATCTTGTGGTTACAGGTCCCACTAACACTGTGCCCCATTTGAACATTGGAAAATACAAAGCAAAAAGAGAACTAGTGAGCTGTAAAACAGATATGAACAGAGATTAATTTCTAAAGTGAGGTCTGTTTAGCACTTTACCTGTAGCTGTAACGTTATCTCAAGTGGTCAGACCAGGTAACGTTACAGCTACAGGTAAAGAGTTAAACAGAGCAGATAGCTAATGTCTGTGAGCTGTAGGTTTGTGTGACAGGTCTAGACTCTTGCCTGGTGCATGATGAGAGCTACACTTATGCTGCTCTTGAACTTCTTGCTTTTTATCCTGCCAAAATGGTCGAAAGAACACACAAAAGTCATAGACAGGAGGTTGTTTAGATCAATTACAATACAATTACATAATCTTCCTTTTTTGATTATCTGTAGCTCTCGGCCAATCACAGCTCACTAAGGAAAGTTACAGTAAAACTATTAGATAAATGACCAATGGTTATTTCAATCCAGAATAAACCTGACAAAACCTTGTTCGCAGTGATGAAACCTTTAAGAAAATGCAACAATGAGAGGAAATAGAGGAAATACTATTTGCAGGAAAGGATCAACAAAAGGCTGTACTTTTTTAAGGTTTGACATGGACTTATAATCCTTAAAAGTAATTGTATTGTATTTTCTGACTGAATAGTACATTGGTGGTACAATAAACTAGTGTATTATCATTATTGTGTAATTTTCAATGACTGCACGTTGCTGAAAAAGCTTGTAAATGGATCTTAAAAGTGCTTGAGTCTGACTAAAATCATAGGAACACTATTAGATTTTCACAGGATATGTGACAGAGAATGAGGCAGGTTTTTGTGTGGACTTTTGCTGTTTATTTGTTTTTGCTGAGTCTGTTCCTTTGTTGTTTCCTGCCTCTTAAAGGTGAACAATGTGGAGGAAAACCGCAGTGTTCAGGACGCCCCGACGCTGCTGGTGTCCGAGAAGGGGGCGGGGCTGCTCAACGCCTCAGTGAACAGTGTCATTTCCTTCCCTCCACCCAAAGTGGACAGTAGCTCATTTGATGGGGACACCTACAACAACAATGAGTAAGTCACGCTATACAGCCTACTCTTGACTGGACATGGTGTTGTGTGGCTTTAAAGGGGCTCTCGTGAGTCCTGGAAAACCTGGAATACAAGTAGAGTATACTACAGTATATTAGAATATTGTAGAGTACAGTTAAGTAGCGTATAGTTCAATTCAAATGAAAAGAACTTTAATCGACAAGGAGTTGTTGTGTAGTTTACAGTATATTATATTATAGTATACTTTAGTGTAGTATGATACAGGACAATAGAGTATCCTCGAGGAGAGTATAGTACACTATATTAGAGGATTGTATTGTATAGTATAGTACAATAGAGTATAGCCCAGTAAAGTGCAGTAGAGTATATTGTGGAAAGTGCCTTTCAGTTTATTCCCACCCGGGGGTCGCCACAATAAAGTCGTTTATATGAGTAGCTTAGCAATGTTTTTACGCCGAATGCAGTTCCTGACGCAACCCTCTCCATTTATCCGGGCTTGGGACCGGCACAGACTATGACTGTGGCTGGAGTTGCTCCCCATATTTTATTATTTATTATGAGACTATTGAGAGACTTTATCAATTCTGAGGAAATTCAGAAAGTCTCTTGGAAAGCTGAGTCCAGATGCGTATGGTATGATTGTTTAATTATAGTACAGCAGAGTACACTGTGTGCTCAATTATTAGGCAAGTGATTATTTTGACCATATCATAATGTTTTTATCCATAATTTCCAACTCCAAGCTGTATAAACTTGAATCCTTATTGGATTCAATGCATATCAGGTGATGTGTATTTGTGTAACGAGGGAGGGTGTGGTCTAAGGAGATCAACACCCTATATCAAGGTGTACATAATTATTAGGCAGATTCTTCTCCTTCAGGAAAAATGTGCCAAAAAAGAGATTTAACTGACTCTGAAAAGTCAAAAATTCACAGGGTTGCAGCACTCTTGAAATATTATTATAAAGACATTGGGGCGTGATCACAGAACCATCAAATGTTTTGTAGCAAATAGTCAACAGGGTCGCATGAAACGTGTCGAGAAAAGGAAAGACGCAAATTAACCGCCAAAGATTTGCAAAGAAGCAAACGTGAAGCTACCAGGAACCCATTATCCCTTTATTTCAGAAATGTGTATTTGTAAATTTTCAGTTTGTTTATTATTCTCACTTTAACAGGTATAAATAAACAAGTGAGATGGGAAAATCTTTGTTTTTCATTTAGTTAGCATAATTAGCATAATAATTCTGCACACTAATAGTTGCCTAATAATGGTGTACATGTAGATATTCTCTTAAGAAAGCCAACACTTCACTTTTACTACTTAAATGCTCAGGTTTGAGGGTTTGTTAATATTTGGATTGACCAAGAGCACTATAGTGCAGTATAGTAATTCTCAAAAATACAACTGTGTGTGCACAGTGTAATCACTGCTGTGCTTTAAACCAGTTGAAACGTATTGTCCCAGTCCTGGACACAAAACAAGCTGTGACCTTTGAGCTGCTATCGGATTAACTTTGTTCATGATTATTGAACACAGGAGGTCTTTGGACTAAAATATAACTGTTCTTGTTAGGCCACTAGCCTTCAGGGTGCTACAAGTTTGACGCTAGTGTTCCTACGGGTGCTTGAAATCCTTGAAGAAATTATATATTTTAAGGTTTTCAGGGTTTAAAAAGAGCTTGCATTTAGAATGTAATACTTGCCTAAACCTTTTCTTTCTTACAGAAACCCCTCTGAATTAGTAGTTTTTTAAGATAAAAAAAATAAAAACAATTAAATTAAAATAAATTCTATATCACCTTATTTATCCCAAAGGGGAAATTCAATTATTAGGTCTCAATCAGAAAATGGAGTTCTTCATTCTGTCCTGCAGCTGATCTCAGATGTCCCTTGGCTTTTCTCTGTTGTTTAAAAGCCTAATGCAGGGGATGGTCCATGTTCTTCATCAAAGCATCTGTCAACTGGACTCTCCAAACTAACACCTATAGTTGAACCAGCCCTCGTTTTTTCAAGTCGCCTATGATCTCTTTTCTCTTAATTGGTCATTACTGCATAAAATATAGCCATCTTTGACCTTTGCTTTAAAAGTACATCTGTTTTTATGGAGGCCAATGGAGACTCATATTCTACTGCTGTGCTGGAGGATTTTGTCTTTGAAAATGTAAAATGTACCTTGAAGGAGCCTTTTCTTTGATGACTGCAATAAAAATAAACGCTGGTAACATTTGAAACTAAACTTTAAATCTGACCTTGCAAAAGCTGTTTGAGCCCTGTTCACCAAACTTTACTATTGACCTGATTCAGTAAAGACAAATCCAACACAAAAAGACACGTCAAAATAATAACCTACTGGTAATATATTAATGTAGCAGCGCTTTAACAACAGCAGTGCGTGTAGAGGAATGTGGCTGGTCCCTGTTGTTGACCCACAGTGGCCTCGTTGTTAGAACTTGTAATATCTGCTGCAGTGGATTTGGATTCCTCTGTAAATCCCCACAAACCTGTTTCCTTTCTGCTGTTATTAAAAATCTGTTATGTTTTTCCATTCGCTGCAGAAATCAGTCCATGTGAGGCAGACAGAAGCTGTCAGGTGTAAGCAACAACAGTTATTTGTGGTGCGTTTAAGTGTATGTCTTCTTATTTTCTGTCCGGGCCATATGAGTAATTATTATGTTCAGTGTGCCATATTTTACTGTTTACAATAATACAAGGTTTCATCACAGGGTCAAACATAAACTACAAAATACACTACAACAACTGCTTTGAGCTATGTCTGTCGCCAGGAGTGGGTGATTAAATACAGCTTTTCCCCGAGCAAACTGGAGCTCAATGCTTTAAGTCTACTTGTTTTATCGTCTAAAGTAGGTTTTGAGCAAGAGAGAGGCACTAAAGAGGAAGAGATGCTATGTCGTCCCATACACATACTTTTAGGTAACAATAAACAAGACGAGCAGTACCAGTGATGTTTAAATTAAATTATTATTTTGGGCGAAAAGACGATGAAGTGAATGTGAATGTCTTATGACATAGGCGAAGGTGTAAACTAGTAATCAGTCAGCCACTTATTATTGTTTATTTTAGATATGCTCAGGGTCAGCTCATTTAAAAACAAACAGTAAGCAACATGCACAGCAGCTTTTCAAGTCTATTCAGGTGTGTGTTTTTGTATGTGCAGAAAAGCCTCACTTCCAAAGAGACTTGCCTGAAGCTGAGCTTCAGCTGTCTGAGCTTTCCTTGTAATATAAAAATCTTTCATTGCTGTCCTGCATTTCAGAGTTACAGTGTGAACAGATGTGGTCCTTAATAATTGGAGGCAGCTCTCCTGTGGGCTTCAGAGGAGGGCAGTGAAGTCCATTTCTAAACTTTCTTGTGTTCTTGTGAACGTAATTATTCAAATGGAGATCTAAAAATTTTTGTAATTTTAATCATCAATCAATCTTTATTTGTATATTACTTTAAAACAACCAAACCGCAGACCAAACTACCAAACAGGAGAACATTTACAGTCGTCCTGAAAGTATAAAATATATATATAAATTAAAGCAATAACTAAAGAAAAATTACACAATAATAAACCAACCAATACTAAAACTCTGATAGTGACACATTGCTACGATGTGTTACAAACCAGTCTAAGTCTTTGTCCTGGACTTGAATAGTGAGAACACACAGGTCTACAGGTAATGTGTTCCAGAGTTTAGAAGCAGTAAGAGCAAATGAACAACCCACTGCTTGTACCGGATCAAATAATCTCTGCTGGTCAGCCGACCGGAGGGCTCTGCTGGGACGGGACACTTAAAATGTCAGAATAAAAGAGTGGCTGTTAAGCATTATTAACAAACGTTAAAAATTTTGAAATCAACACGAAGAGAACAGAGAACTGGGCTGATGTGGCTGTGTCTAGCCACATCATCTTGTAGCTAGAGTGCGTCGCAGAAGTTGATGCTTGAGCTGATAAAAGCATAAATTGCTTTTTCCAGATCACTTCACTTTAGCTAAAAGGCCAAAAATCTTAAAATATGAAGACATTTTTCACGCTGTGTTTTCCTGCAGATACTCCGAGAGGACGAGCCGACCCTCCGAGGCTCACTCTCACGGAGGCAGGACCAGCTCCAGTCCCTCAGAGGAGACGGGAGGAGGCCGAAAACCCTCCGCCAACCGGGGCAAGAGACGCAGACGCAACCCAGAGCTGGACGAGTCCCAGTACGAGACCGAGTACACGACCGGAGGAGAGACGGGCAACGAACTGGACACGGAAGAGTTGGAGAGGTAAGGACTGGACTGTGTCAAGGTTCAAGCTTATCCTGAAGAGTTTCAGGAGGTACTGGTCGGTTAGTACAGCACAGTTTGGTCCAGGTAACTCTTAAAGAGGTTTGTCTTAAGGCCTGTCACAATAATTACTACATTGACTTATTGTTCGATATACAAAACATGCACAATAAAAAACATTTTGGCTTGATAAATAGCAATAAATGTGCCGATATAAAGCCTACGCATGTATGTTAATAATAGAGCTGCCACTCTGAATTGATCTGAATTAGACAACAGGCACAGCAAGCTTCGCTTTATCCACTTTAGCAAAAGGCGTACACTCGCTCAATGTGTCTCTCCGCTGCTGCACAGACCGGTCCGGGGCTTAGAGTACGCAAAAAAAACAAGTCTGTGTCTGAGGCTGTGCTTTACTCTCTCCAAAAAGGACAAAAGAACTTTAAATGTCCTGTCACCGGTGGAGAACAGAGAGAATGTGAGCAATAATCTATGTTAGCAAAGAGGCTAAGCTTTAAACAAAGGCCAGTGTCATCCTGAGTCTGAACCATCTCTGAGCCATAAGTTATTATTTCAGTCAACACAGTCAGACCCGTCTTAAACTAAGTGTTCATCTGTTTGAGGCCCTTGTTAGAGAGATGTAATAATGTTCTGGATCATGTGTCTCTGCTGCAGCCACTGAGGAAAGACCAGGGGTGTCCAACTTAAGATCGTTTGTGAAGTACTTCTGGGCCTAACATTATTATTGTTAGTACATTCTTTATCATGGGGGCGCTCAGTGGTAGAGCAGTCGTCCTATAACCAGATGGTGGGTGGTTCGATTCCCGCTCTCCCCACAGTTCATACTGTCGTTGTGTCCTTGGGCAAGACACTTAACCCACCTTGTCTCCAGTGGTGTTCCAGCTGTAACAGAAGCTTAATAGAATAGAAGCTTAATGTAAGTCGCTTTGGATAAAAGCATCAGCTAAATGACTAAATGTAAATTCTTGCTGTTATTATTAATAAATAACAGGTAAAAATGCATAAAAAGTAACTTTAAAAAAATAAGAGTTGTTTTGATAAAGTTCTGTTTAGGGAAACACATGAGATCAGTGTTTATTATTGGGTTTGCGCTGAAGTGGTTTTAGGTCTCAGCTAAAGAACAAATAAGATACAATAAGAATAATAAGAACAAAATAATTAACCAGGTCTAAATCCATCAGAGGCAGATATTTTGGCTTTTGGGACGGTCCTGGCCTGGGACAGTGATGAAAAAAAAGTTAGTCTGGATCCCTGCCACAATTTCATCTTCTTAAAGTGACAAGCAGCAAGAAAGCCATCAACGGTGATGTCTGCTCGTGTGCTTTCTGAACGAGGGGGGGGCGACTACATGTGGGTGGCAGCTTTCTTGACGTCATCTAAACTTTTTCTGAACACACAGTTGAATGTGACATTCAAAAGCAGTGTTATTTAATGTTACTAGAAGACTAATTTGCACTTTTTCAATTTTTTTTTAATGTATATTTTTATACAGTTGGCCAAAGGTTCATCAAAGTATATTTATATACTTCAGATTTATGTCTCACTTATTGCATCTAAATATTTCACAGTACAAAAAAACAAACAAAAAAATGGTCCACTCAATAATATTGTTTATTGTGATATTATTTAAGGCAATATATAGTCTATCAAAATATTTTATTGTGACAGTACCACTTGTCTTTCTAATGTTTGTGCAGGTCAGGAGCATGACCTACAAAAACAGTGACATCATTCAAGTTATATTTAAAATGAGCTCTTTTAAAATGTAGGTGCCATTAACAGGTTTACTCTGGTCTGTCGTACACTGTTAATATCAGTTTGTACAGGCTCCCAACATGTGCAATAAAACAGTTTTTAGTATTGACAGGTTATTTACTTTACCTGTCTGTGAGCTGTTATCTTGTTTTTTCTTATCTTAATAAACCCAGTAAATTATTTTGTGAAGCGATGGAAGAGGTTGGAGGGTAAAGCCATATACTTCTGCAAAACACAGGCTTTATAAACTTCAATCCATAGAGTTGCATCAGTTTCCTACTCACTGACTCACTGTTTCTTGTCTGTGTCTAATGCAGTGTAGAGACAGTAAATGTTATGTCTTTAAGGATGTGAGAACCTTAAGATGTCAAATAAATAAATAGTAGCTTTATTCAAACACATTTATATTTTTTCTCACTAGAATATGACAAGCTTCCTTTGTAAAAACAGAACTCTCTATTGTCTAATCCACAGACCGCAGTGTGTAGATCCATCTTAAAATAACTACCTCACTGTAAGAACTAAAAGCTGAGGAGTTACCAAAGTGGTGTAGCACATTTATTTAGTATATCATACACCTTTTGACTCTGACTGTGTGTTGTACTGATCTGACCCACATTGTACTGCTCCAAACACACCTTAAACAGTTTCCAAACCTGGAATATATATGTACAGCTCTTTACAGTCTTTAAAAAACTAGAGAAAAAAACAAATCCAAACCTACTGCATAACCTTTAAACCAATTTTCGTCTTGCTTTGATTGTTCTCAGTGACTTCTTGGTTCTTTCTGATGATATTTGTTAAAGCACTCATTACAAATAAGTCCTGAAAAGCTGCCTCTAAGCTGCTCAAATACCGTCTGTAATATGAAAGTTATTAGGCAGAGAGACAGATTGCACTCAAATAACACTAGTCCTTTGGGATGAGACCTAAATACTGAGATTTAAATGAAAGACCCAGGACAATAAACTCGATTTACAGAGCATAGGAGCTACATTATGTATTTTTCAGATGCATCAAAACCAAAGCAGATTAATTACTTTACTGTAACTGCAGAGGCACAAATGTCAATGGAAAAGGCTGCCGTCTGCTGCTGAGTTTAGGAGAGAGGCTAATCTCCTGAGGCATGCCGTCCCAGTGAGTTTGACTCTGGAGAAACGACAGAACTGGGCCAAAGGTAGAAAACATGACGCCACTGGAGTATGTGAGAAATAGTGGGAATATTGGATTATGGCACGCTCAGTGAAGAAACAAAAAAAAAAAATACAATTATTTTATAAACCTCTAAACCATTTTTCAAATCCTTTCTCATTATCTTTGAGATGCTCCCTCAGCTCTTTTGACCTCCCCCCTCTCTGTTCCTGTCTGCAGCTTGTATCCAAAGATAACCTCGGACGAGCAGCGCCACGACTACAAGCGGGAGTTCGACGCAGACTTGAAGGAGTATAAACGCATGTGTGCAGACATGGACGACATTAACGATCAGCTGAACAAACTGAGCCGGCAGCTGGACTCACTGGACGACACCTCGGCCAAATACCAGGTCAGACAGATCAACTCTGATTAAAATTCATTGTGATGGGCTTTTAATCAACTGGAGCTGGAGACTGCTGCTGCATCCAGGAGCACAAAGAGATAAAATCCCACTCTCTGTTATGCATTAAGTCAAAATACAACACACAGTTCCTTGTATTTTTTATCATTTTGCTGTGTGACCAAATGTCTTATCTGTTGAATAGTTTGTTACACAATTTGCTGAAGCAGTTACATTTCTTCTGGTAAATGTTTGTGTAAATACATGGAAGTGTACTTTTACACGAGACAGACCTCGTTGTGCTGTTTTATCTGTTTCATGTTGTTGTTTGTGAGACTGGTCACTAAACAGTTCTTTGTCCACAGGCTGCAGCAGAGGAGTATAATCAGCTCAAGGACCTGAAGCAGGTGAGTGACAAGTCTCTTAAATAACTTTAATGTCAATTCAAAAAATGTATAAAGTATTACCTTTATTCCTATTTTCTTTCGCAGACGCCAGAATACCAGTTGAAGAAGAAACAGTGTCGCAGACTGAGACACAAACTGTTCCACATCAAACGCATGGTCAAAAACTACGACAAGAACCACTCGTAAACCCAGCTCTGTTTCTGCTCAGTGAGCGCTCACTTTGGGCCAAAAAACAGAAACAAAACAAAAACACTCCACACACTTCAGAGACTCAAGCCTAGACCAAAGTCCCCCGTACAGCACTCGACACATATCTGTTAATAACAATGATCTAAACTTTATAATGAGCACAGTCTAATTCACACTAGTCTTGAGACTGGTTTAAAAGTTTCAGGCTTATTATGATATTAAGTAGAAAGCGGACTCTAGATTTATAAATCAAAACTGTCCAAGACCACAACTGATTTATCAACATTACATTATGATTAAATTGAAAATGTCTTGCGTCAAATTCAACAAACATGCCCTTCTTCACACGAGCTTGAGTAAACCGGCCAAGGGTTTGTCTTTGACTACGTTTACATGCACTGTAATGCTCTGATCATAACCCAGATAAGAGCCGAACTCATGTTCGGTATGAGCCATGATCAAACAGGTTTTGATCACATTATCTTAGCTGTTAACACTTGCATTGTAGCTTTTTCCACACCATTTTCAGCATTGCCTATGTCTCTAGTGCACGAAAGAGACAACAGGAACAAGTTTGCGACTGATGGAGCAGCTTTTATGCCATTTAACACAAACAAACAAAAACACACCTTTGCAGTTTACATGTGTAGTTCATGTAGACACATTATTGTAATGCCCAAATAAGGACCTGAATAAAACCATGGCATGTCTGTAAATGTAGTCTGTGGACTGACATTGGACAGTAGCATTTGAATTTCAGTCCTGTTCCTGGGATCTCTTCACTCATGCCTCTGGTCTGGGTGTTGACCTGGACACACCCCTAAACCTCTTGTGGTCTCGACTTGAGCACTGCTGTGAGGGTGTGTCTGTAGAAAGGCCCCAGTGATAACACTGTGCTCACTTTCTGAGGCTTGGTTTAACCTCGGTTTATCTGGACAAATAAGACACAGTTGTGGTTTATTAACTCTGTGTGTTGATATTTTTTTCATCACAGATGTTTGGTTTTTATTATTTCCTGCATCAGTAACTTGCTTCTTTGGTACAAATAAAGTCTCAGCCTTGTTCAGTTGATCATGTTGTAATGGATTTCTCAAGAGTCCTGAAGCTACAGTGAGTCCAAGCCTCGGCCAAAAACGTTTTTGTCTAGATTTATTCAGGTAAAAAAAAAAAATGTGTAAACTGCTGTCACTCAAATCCTTCAAATTTACTCCTAAAAATACACTTTCAAAATAAAACACCCCACTGTCTTTACACTGGGATGTGATATATATAAATATAATTTAACTCTTTTCTTCTTTTTTTTCCTGTCGTGACAAATTGGGAAAAGCAAAACTCTCACAATATAAGAATAAAAAGAAAGACATTAAAATCTAAAAAAGAATACAAATGTAAAGTTTAAAAATTTAAAAATATAAAAAAGCTTTGGGAAAAGTCAAGTTTAAGATTAAATTTTATGTTTTTTTACTTTAAATTAGTTTCAAGCTGTGTCTGTTTTGAAACTTTTGAACAAATGTTTAATGTTGTAGTTAGACTTTTGTATAATTTTGTTATTTTTCAAAACTAAATGCATCCAAACCTCTTTGTTCAAGTTTATACATTTCTTTTAACCTGTAAAGACATCATCACACACTTTCTGCCAATAAGCTCTTTCTCCAGTGATTCATTTTGTGTTCATTTGATATTAATCTATTTGTTGATCTGTTGTACATTTAGACAAATGCTTGATTTCATACATTTGTATTTTTTACACTGGACATTTTCATTATACAAACCATTTGCAAACTTTTTATTTTTGTATGGATTTATTTTCTTTATTGTTAAATACCATGTTTTTTGTTACTGTAAAATTCATTGTTTTAAGTTTTAAAAAGTATTGAATTCATTTCACAATAAACATTTCTAATTATGTTTAAAACATTCTCTTGGTTGTGTCTCAGTGAATGATATTTTTATTCCCAGTCTTTCAGAGAATAAGCTCATATTGCCCTCTGGTGGTCAGGTGTCAGGTTGAATAATGAATTCCCTGCAGAGCATCAGGACACTCAGTTTAGAGAAGCAGACAGGAGCCATGCTTTGTGTTTGTAGAGGACAGGTGTGTTTGTGTGTCTGCTAATGGAGTCAATGAAAACACTAATAACTAACAAGGCTTATAATGGACTATCAGTTGTCTTACGTAGAATATATTTTACAGCTGTTTTTTATTCTCCGTTTCTCCTTTTAACAGCCTGAGAACATAGGACGTCCCAGTGCAAACTGTTTAATGTGACCAACCAACCAAAATAACCTTATGCACCGTTTCTCCATTTACCACACACTTTTGTCTCTGTGACAATAACTTATTAAGTAGCTAAATAAATCAGATTCGGAGCCACTAAAGTCCCTAAAAATCTATCTTGTGCGATCAGTCATTTGGGATTATTAGCTTTTATAGGTTTATTAACACTATTTAAATATGAGAGTTATTCAGAGAGTGGGACACAGAATAGAGGCACAAAACAGTTTTTATACATTTCTGTGTTACTCCACCAGTTGTGTTGTAACCATAGCAACGCTAAATGAGATAGACATTAAATACAAATAAAATGTCTATGTTTGAAACCATGATTTATTGTCAGAACCACAACCGCCTGAAAAGTTTCCAATGCATCTCAAAACCTATTTTGGGACCTTTACACCTGTTTGTTCTGGACCTTTCCAACTGTGCTGCTGTTCGTAGTAATTCTGTATCAGTGTCGCTCTTTTCCATTTACCATTTTCCTGTGTACATTTAAAAATGAGCTTCACTTCTGAACTTAAACACACCTCTGTTGTCAGGACAACCGTAGACAGACTCAGGAAAAGCCTGTCGATGTTTTTTAAAACTTGAGTTACACAGGTTTAGGCTAATCCTAACAATTACGACTATGCAGAAGATTTTGACCATCACAACAAAAGGGCCAACCCCAGCTTTAATTCATCAGAACCTTTAAACATTTAATTCACTGCTTGAATATTATATATCCTCCTAATTACAGTGTTCATTCTTTTCTCACATCCACACCTCGTCCACAGAAGAAATGTGCATACTTTTATTTTTTTTAATTCAAAAATAACCGGAAACATACAAACATTTTTTTTGCATTTTTTTTCTTTTCAAAGAAGTTTGGCGTTGTCATAGAAACACAATTCTTTCAAACATAAAGGAACACAGACAAATCACTTTATAGCTTATAATCTAAAACACGATTCTCTGCGAGCATGCTGAAAGGGGTCATAACCACTGATGATTCTTTTACTTTTGGCATCATTTACAAATGAAGTTTACCAGTTTTTGTATCAACAAACCTCGTAGCCTTAGAGTTTAAAAACACACATTATCTTCTTTTAGGTCAAATTTACAAACTTGTGGGTAAAAGGCAACCACAAATGTTACAAAAACGCCTTTACCTTGCAAAAGTGAATGGAAATAATAATTCAATTGAGCAAATAGCTTTGGGTCAAACTTTAGGTGCTGTTTTAATCAACCAGTAATTAAAAATACTTTGATCCCTTTGCATTTACCTTAAGCACATGAATATTCTCTGTACAATCACTGTCTCCAATGTATAAAATATGAGGTAATAATGTTACAGACAGACTGTGACTGTCCCCAAGCAGCTGTACATTCACCTAAAGACTTCTTACGAGTGGATAAGAGTGTTGTATCAAAGCGTACCATTGGAGGGCGCCATAAGACAAAGCTTTAATATACCTCTTCATGGTGGTTTTAATAGGTCCAGATACGAGTACAAGTACTTTAAGTTGAGCACAGATGTGAGTATAATAATAACAATACTCACTCTCAAGTCAGGTAAGTACTCGGAAGTACATGTAGCAGTATCGGAGGAAGTTGAATGAGTACAAGAGGCTCCGATACTCCCAGCGTCAGAGTTTTGAGTACTGGTATCGGTATCTGGACGGCCCTGGTTTAAGTATAACACATTTATTCGTTGATGTTAAAAGTAGAGTTGTAGTCGAGGCCAAACAAACTGAGACTAAGTCAAGGTCTAAGACCGTTTAGTACCGAGATTAAGACTAAGACCAGTGCATGACAGGGTGAAAGTCTAGACTAGAGTTGTAGGACCAGAGACCGGTCTTAGGACTATTTTGGAAAGGTCTTGTCATGGTCTCGATCCCTAAAATTATTAGTCTTAGTCTCTAACCTAAACCACAAATGGCATATTTGATCTATCAACAAACACTAACCTCCATGAGTCTGGACCTGGTCTAACACTGGATTTGGACTATTTAGATTTTTAAAACTGTTTTCTTTTATCTATTACAGTATATTGTGCACTGGATTTGGTCTTGCCCTAACATAGTCTTGGTCTTGACCTGGTTTCGCCCTGACATAGTCTTGACTCGGTCTTTATCCTGTCTGGGTCTCTAGTCTCTGGTCTTGCACTTGTCTTGGTCAGTTCGGTCTTGAGTACAACACTAGTCTAGACCACATGGACCAAGTCATGTCTGATAACAGAGCACATTGAGACCAAAACTTTATGGGATCAAGACCAGTGTATGCTCCCAGGGAACAATTATAAAAGTCCAAACAGTCCAAGTCCAGTCTTAGACCAAGTCCAGCCACATGGAGGTTAGTGTTCGATGAAAGAGGCAGAGTCAAAAAGGGATTTTGTTCTTGGTTGGTCTTGATATCCGAGAGTGGGACAAGACCAGGTAAAAATGGGTTTGAGACAAAACCAAGATCTTTGAAAAATGGTCCCAAGACTATTCTGTGTTGATTAGAAATTCACAATAATTGAATCTTGGTCAGGCCTAATTTAAAATCATGCGTCATTGTGAAAAGTGGTCTCAAGAGTGGCCGACTACAAGACTACAGTAAAAATCAACTGACTACTATTTATCCTTATTTTATTAATGTTGTGCAATGAGATAATCTTCAGAAATACATTTGGTAACAAAGTCTGTCTCTGAGGCCTCGTGGAAGAAGCACTTGCTGCTATGGCTTCATCGTCACACACACTCAGCCAGGGTTCACACACAGTCACGGACAGAGAGGGGCATTGTGGGAGGAGGTAGTGACGGCACGCTGCCTTTTAAACAGTCTGCGTCCAGAATGAGATGGAAAAGGATCAGACAAAGGACAACTAACAAGTGCTGCAATTGTATTAAAAATCATATTTGGGTTTTCCTACTGAGATTGTGTGATTATTTTACATTAGACTGGACAGAGAAGTTGTGGATAATTAGTGAATAAGATGAGAAATCTTAGTGCAACACCAGTAATGAGACCTACTGTCCAAGAGAACTGCAGAAAACAGGGATTTTCAAACTTCAAAGTCTCGCCTAAACAAAAGAAAAATAAAATAGTTTGGTAGTTACACAGGAACTTTTAACAGCTCATTATTTCACTGAGACACAAGCAATACCTAGTAAACTATAGCCTTAGACAGGACCAGACTGTGTCCTTTCATCATCAACAGAGGCATACGGTCCAAAGATAAAGAACAGTTCTCAAAATAAATAAGTAATGCACTTTCTAACAATAACTTCAAAATGTTGTGTTTTTATAAAAAAAAAAAAAAAAAGTTGTATTTTTTTTTTTTTTGACTCTAGGATTAAGTCATGAATGTAAGATCTGGAAGAATGTGGATGTGGGAATTAAATAAGGTACTTACACACTACACTTTTTCTTTCTGTTGAGACATTGCTGCTGTTTTCCATCAATATTGTTTTTGAACTATATTTTAATAGATGTACTTTTGTTGCCTCATTATCTTATAAAAATGTTGTTTCCAGATATTTGTTTCTGAAACCAGAATCAGCTGATGAGGTGAGTCTGGTGTTCTTTTTGTCAGAGTTTAAAATTTACGTTCCGGGTTTTCAAACTCAAAAGACAAAAACTATCTCCAACATGGTGAGATTTGAGGAGTTTTTGTGAATTTTCCTCTTTTCATAAATATTTTCAAAATGCAAGTTAAATCTAAACATGACTACTGTCTTTGCTGGTTAGAGGCACTTACTTTTCATGCACTAATCCACAAGTACAAATAGAGCCGTCCTTGAAAAAAAACTGAATTATAATATTATTATTATTATTATTATTATTATTATTATTATTATTATTATTATTATTATTATTATAAACCTCATAGTTTTTATAGTTTAATCTTTGTTTGTTGTTGAATCCTGTCTGATCTGAGTCCATCTCACTCTGGAGCTCCTCTGGGCTCACTGTCCCGGGACGTAGGGCCAGCTGATGGAGCTCCCCGATAGCTGCATGTCCCGGATCAGCGTCTCGATGGGCGTCTTCCCGACCAGACGCATGAAGAAGAGCTGGGAGATAAGGTTGGCCGGGACGGCGCGCAGAGCGGGCAGACGCAGCAGGAGGCGCCCGAAACGCTGCGGCTGGTTCGGATACTGCAGCCGCTCGTACTCCGTCAGAGCGACCTGGGCTTTCTCCTGAAGGGACTCGACATGGGCCGGGTCGGTCAGCCCACAAGCATCTGAGGGACACGAGAGATACATTATCAACACCCTGGACTCAGTTTTAACACGTGTGTTTGTCCTGTTTGATTAGAACAGGGTTAAACTTCAGTTTGGGTAAAGTTTACTTGGCAGGACAAGTATCAGTCTAAAAGCAGTTCAGGTCAATAGCACAGGTGTCACTGCCCCTCAACATCAAATATACAGATGCACCCAGGTGGGTGTTTTTAAGGTCACAGAAACTGTTTTTGTTTATAAGTATAAGTATAAATATAATACACGATAGATCTGATAATGACATTAATGACATGATAACAATATATGACATGAAATATGATAAAAATCTCCAATGAAGTATATTTTATGTACTTCCCAAAACATACTTTAGGTCCTGTTTGTTTTTTCTATGTCCGGGACAGATGAAAATTAACATTGTTGCTAAATCTAGTGTATTTACAACCAATGTTGTGTAATCTTTTTAATTTATTTGCACTGTCCCGTCCAAAAAAATAAAAAAATAGGAAGAGTAGTAATCAAATAATGCATTTATTTTTTCCAATAAATAATAATAAATTGAGTCAAACTTATACAGAATACTTACTCTTTAATTGAAATTTTGTGGAGTACTTTATTTTCTACTTGAGTAATATTATTTAAAATATGTGAAAGCCTCTAAATACAGGCCTACAGGGAGAGTAGTGAGAGATTTAAACTGAGGAAGGAACCTTAAAGATAGGCCATGTTACATTAAAAATAGCCTATTAAATCCATTTAATCTATCAGTGTTATAAAATAATGTGCAATGGTCTTTCTTTTGTCCTTTTCGGGCTACTGTAGTAAGATGGTTCACTGTAAGAAGGACCCTGTTTGACAAAAAGGACTTATTCTTTGTACAAAGAATTTTCATGTGAATCATGGGAACACAACTTGATCCTATCCTATAATATTGTATTTAAATTTCTAAATAATTGTTTGTTGTAATAAGGTCATGTTTAGTCAGATGTTATTGGAGGTATTATGTGATATTGTCATTCTGTCCTGACGCCCTGAAGTGAGGTGACCTTTGCACCTGGTTTGTTTGAGCTTTCATAAACACAGAGTTAGTTTACAGTAAAGCTACAGGTCAACAATGACATTACTCACCAGGTGAAAAGAGTGCAATGGCTTTGAGGCAGCTGTACTCGGCTGTGTCCACCTGCAGCCGGTTCAGTTTGTCCACCTGGTCCTGGAAAACCCGCACCTGGTCCATGAAGGACACCACGCGCTCAGCAGACATTGGGGACGAATGAAAACCTGCCGCTGCCAAAAGAGGAGCCATGTGCAGAGGCAGCGCAGACTGAGCAGCGTTTAGAATGAAGAGCTCGCTCCAGCTCAGCCTCAACAGCGCCACCTACAGGATTAAAGAAACAATAGAAACAAGTCAAGCTATTTAAATTTAAAAAGTAAAATTGTTCCTTGTAAGGTTTTGTGTTAAGATACTTAAAATAAGAGCGTTATGGGTTTTCAAAATGTGCTGAATAAGAAAGATATAAACAGATGTGCAAAAGATTAAAACCTGCTGTATCACTTTTTGCATCTAGATGGAGTCATGAGCTGCTGTGCTCAGTCACATACAAACAAAACCTGAACTAAGATTCAGAACCGTTTAAACGTATTTGATTTATGGTTTTAATGGCAGTTTTATTTGACAGACTGAGTTTGTAGCATTATAAATTCACAATCTAAAACCACATTCTTATTCAGATCACATGAACAGACTTGATCAAAACCAAATGTGGGACAAAGTAGGGCAATGAGGCAGATGTTCAACCTGACAGTGGCAGATAGAACTGCTCCACAGTAACATCTGGGAGGGCCCCTGTTGAAAACATACACAAAAAGGCAGGTACTTTCAATGAACACCTGTTCGTGATTAGATTTATCAGCTGCAGTGTTATTCAATCAGACCAGCTCCATGTTGTTTTTGTTTGTAACATTAAAACGGCTGCTACATCTTCAAACCTAAAACATGCCCAGACCTGTCAGCACTGCCACATCTTTGGACACAACAAACCGGTAAAGCCAGGGATCGGACCGTGAATTCTTAGAGCAGTTCAAGATTGATTTCCACGAGTTTGTAAACTCACAAATCTTGCAGCACAAGGTTAGCAGATGTTACCAATGCTGCAAAATATTTAAAATGAAATACTATGGTCTACGTCTATTCCACCATTTAGTTACAACATTGGTTAGTTAAATGAATCGTGTCACTGTTAAAAACCCAATTAACACTGACTGGAACTAGCCTTGTATTTGACTCATTTTAATGATGATATCCAGCCTGGATAATTATACATTACAAATAAATGTTGATGTGAAATAAGTAAGCTTTTTATAATAGGTAGTGAGACTTCGGATATTTTAATAACACGGTTTAGACTAATTTGTATTTATTTTAAACCCAAAACAGTTTTCTCTCTGACCTGCTCTGACACTGGGAGTTCGGGGAAGTACGGGATGTTCCTGGCCCACTCGATGGTGCTGAAGAGCAGCCGTGCAGCGAGCTCACAGATGCTGTCGATGCCCATCACCGAGGCACCGCTGGAGCCCTGCATCTGTCCCTGACCGTAGGGAGTGCCGAAACGACCATTGGGGTACGGCTCGGCCCGTAGCAGCTGCGAGATGAGTTCCGACACCGGCTGGCCGTTAAAGTAGTCCGGACCAACATGCCCCGGCCCCCCCACACCTCCCCCGAGAGAGCCGGGACTGATGACGGAGTGGGACGGAGGGATACGGCCGCGCTGCACAGCTGTGGAGAGAAGAGGAGGGACAGATCAGAGAGGGGGGTTTACATGATACAAAAATGTGTTTCATCAAAGAGCATTTAAAATTGTCAGTGACGAAAGAAGTTCAGATAAATGAATGTAGGTACAGTAGGCTTCAGAAATGTGATCAAATAAAAAGAAAGCATCTGGACAAAGTTAAAGTCCAGAGGCCTTCTTTCTAACCATTTGATTATATTATGACCTTGATTACTGAGTCTCTCCACAGTCAGGATTAAGACACATTTTCAACATACCCAAATACATTATATAGTATGTTTTCTTACAGGTTTCTTTGCTGCATAAAATAAATGTTAAAATATTAATGCTAGTAAGTTTAGATAGTCATCATCACATTCAATAAACAACTGTGTTACCAAATCTTCTTTCAGGATTTTAATAGACAGCAGCTTACTTACAAACAAACAAACCCAAGCTGGATTTGAACTTATTTTGTGCAACATCTTGTGGTATATGTTCAGCCAGGTCAAAAAACTGAGACGTCCTGCAAGTATTGTGTTAAAGCATCAGTGTGTAACCTCTCAGTATTTGTAGGCACTAAAATACTTTACTGTTGCCAAGTCAGGGCAACAGGACTTGACAGTAATCACAAACATGTAGCCTATTATGCAGTGACCAAGAGTGTTTCCATGTAGGCCTATTATGTTTTGCATTAGACGTTTTGTGTTTCCAGGAAAGAGTAAAACAAAGTTGAACTCTGCGCTTTGCCTTAACAATGTCCTTAGAGTTTCTTTTGATAACTGTCTTAACACAATCTGCAACATTTCCAGCAACTAATAGTTTATAATAACGTCAAACTCACAGCAAGGGTCTTTGAAATGAAAGTGAGTGAAGTGTCATTTCTAAAGACTAACCCCTGACCTAATCTGCAGTGTGTGTGTGGACTAAAGGTGAGCCACACATTTCCAGGTAAAGTGGAAACACTGTCACCTGCAATTCACTGAAAGTAGAGTAAAATGCACAGTGACCAAAAGTTTTTCGATGTATTGGATAGATTCAATTTCTCATGCTGAATTACGTTTCCAAGAAGAAGTAAAAAGAAGTCAAACTAACCAGACTAGATTTACAATAGGAATTTATGACATACATTGTTTGTCTTGATAAAACTGAAATGCCAGCAACTAATACTTTAATTACTTCATTTCTGCAGCCACATTACCCCCACTTAAACTGCTGCGGGTGTGGGCTAGAGGTGAGCGGCACATTTCCAGGTAATGTGGAAACAGTGTGGCCTGCGTCATGAGCACAGTCAGCAAGGTTCATTAATAACCAGGCCTGATATAACTCCTGGCAAATTGTCAACCTTGCTGCACATTATGTATGTTAGCGCCATGTATCCACTGACAGCTGTGAAACACAAGCACCTCCACCAGATTACAATTACAGTCAGACAGGGGACTTCAGATTCAACACAACAGACGTTTAGGAAAATGAAATTATACAATACAGGAAAATCACTTCTCAAATGTGTTTAGCTGGATTTAAAATAATAAAACATCAATCAGAGCAGGTTTTAGTAATGTTTAATGACATCTAAATAAACCCAAACTCTTTGTCTACGTTGGATGAGGAGAGATTTAAAACACTATCAAACCTAAAAGAAAGAAGCCATAAATCCAGTTGTTCCCGTTTCTACAGAAGCCCAGCAGGGACAAACTGAGCACAGCTGGAGAAAAGGGATTCATGTTTCTTTTTCGAGCACATTTTCTTAGATGAAGGCTTTGGATATTTATGAACTAAATTGATTTATAAAATGATCTTTTTATCTGTCCCCTGGGTTTGTGTATAGACAATAGTATGTCCCTGTAGGGCTACCATAGCTGCTCAAAGGTTGTAGAAACCTGCTGTCACCTGCTCTACAGGCCTATTGTCCTTCAAAGCAGACTGCAGCGGAAAATAAAGCCAAATAGAAACTTAATGTAATTTAACTAACCTTTATTTGACTGTACTCTTTCCTAAAATGGTACAAACACTGCTCAATAGACACTAACATTGTTAACTGGCCTTTTCTTTGTAGGGCATTATAAGCTACACACTACATTATTACACTTGCTTGTATTTGTGCTGGGTATAAACAGACGTAGGTTAAATGTTCTGGTTCACCTGGTGGAGCGTGTACCACATAAAAGCATCAACCATAAAGCCTACTATTTACTTCCAGGATTAAAAAATGTTGCTTCTTCTAGTAATAGACATGTGTATTTTAAAAGCTTAATACTGTAATTCGAATTCTCAGTGTCCTGTGTACAGTCCACGTCTTCACTGACCCTGAGTAACTCCACTGCTGCAGGTCAGTCTCCTCACACTGACCCCGTCCCGCAGTTCAAACTGAACTTTTATGTTGACAGTATAAATATTGCACTTATAATGTCACTGTTTAAAAGATAAGTTCCCCTTTCTGTGGGTCATCCATTTATTTATACTGTACACATGCTCTTGTTCTGGAGTTATGGACCTGTGGAAGTGGGTTTTACATTGCATAATTCGCTTCTTAATAAAACAAAACAAGAAATGCGAATGACAGAGTGACCAACAAAAATGAATAGACTGAAATAAGTTTTCCTTCTAATGCTGGTTATTGTCATTTTACATTATGTTGCTATTAATATATCTCCCTTAATACACTGTCTTTTTGTTACTGGAGTCTTATGTAGGCCTATTATTAGTTGTTATTATTAACTGCACGGAAACTACTTTTTCCATTAGTTGTGTTGAGATGTCTCAGAGTTATAGGCCTACTGTAAATTTAAATTGAATGTAACACCAATTAAAAATAAATAAATAGAAACGAATGGATTTTTAGGGCTCTTCTAAATATATCTAATAAAGGGAGGGTCTAAAGCTATTGCATTTTGTCAAAGAGAAGCAAATACACACCCTTGTTCTCCTGCTGCTGCTGCTGCTGCTGCTGCTCTGTCTTTGTCCTAAACCTCGACCCTGGCCCTGGACACACCGCTCAATAAAGTCAATAAACGATGTCAATTACAGCAATTAGCTTAAACCACGGAGCAAAGTTGACAGTGATTGGTCAAAACAGCTGTCAATCAACCACTTGTCCCGCCCTGTTATTGTAAGACGCTGTAATTGGATAAAGCTGCTTTGGTTGTGGACAACTTTCCTCCAAAAAAGTTCAACGGTAAGTCCAACAAAGCGACCATAAATAGTAGCACAAATATTCCATTTAAATGTGTTTTAATAATGAAATATAGTTACATTATATTAATGCTGTGTGGCCCCTAAAACTGCTGATTAGCTTTAATGTATTTGAAATGTTGATGTGACTCGTGACACGTGGTTGAGCTGAAGTTCTTGTCCACCAGGGGGCGGTGTTGAGAGATTAAGTGAAGTTTTAGAGGCATAATCTTAAGTTTTTTTTATCAAGGTCTGGGTGATTGTAAGGGTATTTCTCTAATGTATATTGACAATGTGTGTCAGTAAAGGCCTGTCAGAAGTTATGGCTTTGATTAGTCATTGGCAATTGCTTTTAAAGTCTGAAACAATAAACAATAAAACAGTGAACAAACTTGTAAGTGGTGCATGAAAGGGTTTATAAAAGTCACGAGTAACAATAATGACTGAATTAATTCAAACCATTTTGTTTTATGACTGCCTTTTGAATGTCCCTGTTTATATTTGGTATGAGTAAAGTCATGTGACAAGTCCTTAAAAAACCTAAGGGCCTATTTGTAATTGATTATCTCAATACATGGCATACATTTTGGTTAAGGATATGATATTTAGCACCAAATAGGTCGGTTAGATTGGAAAAATAGACTGGCATAAAAAAAAATGGCACTGAACAGGATAAAAAAATTATCTAAGAAGCCAGTTATATTCAAACATTTTGCCAGATTTGTCAAAAGCCGATCAGTTATGAACATCTGTGGCTCTTTAACTGTATGACTTTAACCCCACTGTTTAATCTTGTTTGTTTTTGTTACCTTCTTTGCGCATTCCCACGCGGAAACATTTCTTCAGTCGACAGTATTGGCACTGGTTGCGGTGATGCTGGTCTATTTGGCATTCTCGGTTCGATCTGCAGCAAATAAAAAACACAAAAGATACAAAACTTAAAGGTGCAATATGTATCTTTTGTAAGGTATAAATGGACAAAAATGAAACAGATTAGTCAAAGCTATGTTTTCAATATGTGCTTTATAATAACACCCTTGGAGTTGGAGAATAGCCATTTATAGGTCAATAAGCAATAATATGTCCCTGCAGGGCTACCTTAGCTGCTCACAGACTCTAGAAAGTAGATGTGTGTGAAGTGTAGTATTACAGCCTAAACATTCGCTACCAGATGCCCCTAAAAAACTAAACTCTCTCCCTTTGACAACACATTTTCACCGAATGTTATTTCACATTTGTGCCTGATTTATCTCCCTCCTGTTTCCCCTCGCTCTGTATGACCCCTGTGTCGACTGAACTGTGTAAGCTGGTGCCGCTGAAAAACTGTCGAGGCTGTGACCTTTATAAATCATCAGCCACACACACACACACACACACACACACACACACACACACACACACACACACACACACACACACACACACACACACACACACACACACACACACACACACCCCTGTGCAGCCTCTTACCAGCGTTTCAAATCCTTCACCTTTTAGCCCTCAAGGTGACAAACAGGCAAAAAGACAACTTCTATTCAGACTCACTGCTTTTTTTTTTTACAGCCTGAGTCTTGTATATGCAGCTGCAGCAAAGAGGAATTGAGTTGCAACATTGTGTTTGCGTGGTTAAGAATAATGGGAATGTTGACCTTCTAAAGCAATCCGTCGTCACATGACTGACCTTCATGGCTTTCATTTTTTTCCCAGAGCTGTTCGCGAGATACACCCAAGGTTGTAACATTTCATTCTGCAGCAAGGAATGGACTAATCTACCGTATCCCGAGAATGTAAATAGCTCCACACACACACACCTCCTCTTTCTATGAATACACTCAGAGACAGGAAATCTAACTTTTACCTTGTTCTTGGGAATTAATAGAGGATAATATAATACTGCTGTACGTATAGAGCTTCTAATTATTCAACATTATGTGTTTTTACAAGGGTATTTCAAATGATATCCTTCGATTAAAATACTTAATGCTGGGAATCACACATTACGATTATCGATACACTGTCCACAATAATATTACAATACAACGATTCTGCAGACATTCATCAACAATACATCACGATATCTGTGAAAATATAGTGGAAGAAAAGCACTTCACTGACCGAAAAGAAGATATTGTTCATTCATTCTTTGCATAAATTGTGTCCTTTTGAAATCACATACTTTGGGGAAAGGGCCTTTTAATAAATATCTGTATCTACTACAATAATGCGTCACAAGAAGGATATCATCTGAAACCTACAGTACTATAACTATAACAATACACATGATGTATCAGTGGATAAAGTTATCATATCACCCAGTCTTACTTATACTTCGAGTCTTGTTCTAGAGCACTGGGTTAGGACACTTAAGTCTTAGAAGTGTGGTAAAATAAACTAAATGGATGGGTTTTATGACTGGAATTTGTTGTAGAACTAGAGATGACCATTGGGGGTAACACTTTATAATAACTACAAACTATTAAACAGTTGTGAATGATGGATTAAGACATAATAATTGTTATTATAAAGTGTAGGAAAAAACAATAGTCATTTGTTTTAAAGACTCAAGACTCCAGTCAGTGTGAAATGTCAGTGTAACGTTCAGGATGAGTTGTGGACACTAAAGTCTGTGACAAAACGTGTGTAGGTTTAGAATAAAAAAATAAACTAAATATGCAACTTTCACCCTTAAAATGTTTGTAGAAGTGTGTAACGTTTATTGGTGTATCCCATTAAGTTAAAGGAATATCTGAGGAACACTTGTGTGACAACAAAAACTCAATTAATGTGACTTTTAACTTAAAACAGCAATTAGTTTATTGTACTTAAGGGCATTATTAAGTCCTTAAAGACTTGAAAAAATGTGGACTATGTCAAACCCAAAGTGTCTGAAATGTTCCTATTTACTCCTAAATGAGTAAATAATCCAGGTTAAGTAGCTGCAGAAAATACACTGAAGTCTTAAAGAGTCAGAAATAAACTCAAGGTATGTCTTTGTTGTAACTGTGCAGTGCTTCCCTTATAGTTCAGCACTAGTCTTTTTTAACTCCATCAGCTGTTGCATTGATAAGTTATTGTGAATATGTGTGAGTAATTGGCCTAATTGCATGACTCTTTTCTGTCAATTAGATCTGTTCTGAGCTGTGTCTGATGTGCCCTTTGAGCAGTTGCAGGTATGTGTACAAAAAACCACCAAGTCTTAAGAGAATATAAACCATATGTATGTCTTTGACCGCTCACTTTGATCTGTACTTATATTCTAAACTGTATAATGTGTCTTTTTGCTGCAGAAGTTACCCGTTAAGTCCTTTATTTTTGTCTTTGTTGTAAAGTTAGTGATATTTAACTGACATTATCTCGTTTTTCGGATGTCCCTCTCACCTGCAGGAGTAGCTGAGGTTCCTCCGTACGCTCCGTTTGAAGAAGCTCTTGCAACCCTCGCAGGTGAACACGCCGTAGTGTTTCCCACTCGACTTGTCCCCACACACCCCACAGTCCACCACGCAGGACTTGTCCTCGTCCGCCACGTCCACGTCGCTGCTGCCTGCCTGCGGAGACCTGTCCTCCTCCTCTCGCCTCAGGTAAGCCTTTTCCCCGAGTCCGTTAGTGTCTCCGTTCGGGTTGCCCCATCCCCCGCTCACCATGGCCATATTCACTGACACACACTGTGTCCTAAAAGCAGCTCATACACACACCTAAACTAACTCACAACTTCAAAATATAGCAAGAAAATTCACCAAACCAATGCAAAAGGCTAAGTTTGAAGTCCAGAAAAACGCTGAAAGTTGTCTCGTGCTCCTCCTGTAGTGACCTTTCTCTGTTGCCGTCTGGTTGTAGTGACCTAAGGGTCCTTCCCAATGCTGTTTTCTCACTGTTGCCTATTCTCTCAGAGTTTTTAATGCCCTGACCTCTGATCAATGGCTATCGAGGTCTGAGAAAAAGTTAAAACGAGCACTGAGCAGTTCAGAGTTCACGCTGGAGAAAAGGGTGCAGCCTGCTCTTTTCACAGGAAACAATAAATTACACTTCCCCTGCTACTCACTTTCTCTCCCCCTCTTTTGAAAAAAAAGGACACATTACCTTTCCCTGCGCATTGTGATCTCTTTCAAAGTCCTCACTACAACTTTCGCCCAAAAAAGAAAGAGGAAGATAAAACAGTGCTCTCTCCTTCAGGGCTGAGGTTAAAATGCCCTGCCCTCCTCCTCCTCCTCCCTCTCCCCTCTCTGGGACTTTAAACTAGTCCAACCAGTTCGTCACTTTGGTGTTATCTGCTGATCTGAAGCGCTTCTAGTCCGGACTCACTTCTGACTTGTTCAGGCTGTTTCAGAAAAGAGATGAGAGTGATGCAGACAGACGAGTAATGCACCTCAGCTTCTGGGAGCTGGGATGAACTCTTGTTTTTGGTTACAGTGACCTTAAATCACCCAAAAGGGAGACCAGAGTGAGACAATACACTCTTTTAAATGTCTGTGGTTTCTACAAGTCCATCAAACATGTCCTCCTTCTGTAAAATAAAGCCGTCTTGTTTGTCTTTGAAGCTGCCAGTGTCTCAAATTTCACCCAAAACCTCAAACAAACAAGAAAATCCAAAAAAGAAAAGTTGCGAAATCTCCTGCTAAAAGAGCTTCAGTATTATCCCATTCTCTCTGTCCCCTCTTGTTTTGTCAGTGCTTGTCCATCCAGCAGTAATGACAAGCGAACCTCGAGCGAGTCACAGCCTTTTCTCCGCCTTTCGGAATAAATTAGTCAAAACAAACGCTTTGAAAACCCGACAGCGGCGGTCGCGTAGTCGAGATATCGTCCACCTCCTCCTCAAGCTGCTCCGAGTCCCGTCTGCGTCTGTACAGCGCTCCCTCCTTTTGGGAGAGTGAGCGTGTGTCGAAGGACTGAGGGATTTGACACTGCTATTCAAGCACCCGGTTGCCATGGCACCGGATGCCTTATAAGGACAGCAGTCAAAGAGCACAGAGTGGGCTGTAGCCAAACACACACAACACACAGAGCACACACACATTCCTGCTGCATGTTTCCCCCATGACCCCAGGCCAGAAGGAGAGTTAACCCCGACGCTGCCACGGGACAAAGAGGGGCTCCCGTAGTAGGACTCTGACTCTGGACGTCCCATTTTTATGTTTAGATCACTCATTATTTTTACTTTTAGATGAATACAATACATTTTGGCTTCATTGAGCGTGTCTAAAAGTGTTTGTTAGTAGGACTTTGTGTCTGGACGTCCCACTTTTTAGATATTTATGTCACTCATGGACGAATAAAGTACTATTAGACCTCACTGATGTGGTCTAAAAATGTTTATTAGAACTTAGGATGTTTAAGTCATTTTTGACTCTCAGATGAGTTCAACACACAAAGACCTCATTCATATGTTTTATAATGTTTATCGGTAGGACTTTGTCTCTGGACGTCCCATTTCATAAGTTTATGTCATTTTTTCACTTTTATATTTTAGAGAATACTTTTAGCTTTCCTTTATGTGGTATATTAATGTTTGTTCACAGCATTATATCTCTGGACAAACCATTTTGAAATGATGTCTTTTTTTAAAACTTTCAGATAAATACAATATTATCTTTAGATATTTATGTGACAAATGTTTTGACTAAGATAAGATGTAGTTTGTCTTGTAACTTATTAAACTAATGTCATAAAGCCAATGATAGTGTAAATAAAAGATAAAAGTCGATGACAGTAGTTCCCAGACACTACTTAAATGATCCTATAACAATGTTTAGAACTTAATGGTGATTAATTATGTTGCTTTGTAATGTGTTGGTATCAAATAAACAGCGCATGATTTTGTTACAAATAATATTTAATAGTCTATTTATTGTTTTCAGATTGCATTATTCATTATATTGTAACACTTTACTTATGCTTGTAGTTATCGAGTGTGACCAAAAGGTTTGTGGTAGTTTATAAGTTTTTAATGAAAAATCTCCATTTAGAAAAAACAAGGAGCCACAAAACAATAGTAAAAACAAAATGGCCCTATCCTAAGTTTTCTCACTCTCGGGACGTTAAAAATGAACAAAACTATGAAGTTATTAACCAACTTAAATGATTATGGATGGAGTTAAAGCAAGAAATGAGACAACACAAATGACAGAATGAACCCTTTAAAAAGAAAATGACCAGACAACTCTAAACCCGACCAGGAAGTAGGGTCACGATTCAAGTGGCCTCGTTGTGAGTCCCATGAAAAAAAAAAGTTTGTGAAACAATTGTTTATGAGACGCTTAGTAACCTTTTATTGCTGTAGATAATTGTCAATAAAGCGTATGGACATTAAAGTAGTGTAAATGAATGTTAAGTGTTTGTCCCATGACCCCAGGCCAGCCTTAGACAATACAAGGGGTGCCTCGCTCGGTGGACGTCCCACTCTCATGTTCCTCTCTCTTCGCTCTAATCCCAAACACTTCCTCTGACTTTGTTGACTCAATAATAACCGAGAGGAGGAGGAGGGCCTGTTGTTGTTGTTGTTGAGCAACTTGTCAAAAGGTTACTTGATCCGGCAGCAGCTCCCTTTCACACCTGCCGCTCACATTCACAGGTCGCTGTAAAGCACACCGGGCTCAACTGCTGCCACTCGGGACGGCACTGTTAGTGTTTCAAGAAGTGATTAAGCACTGGTTTTTGGCCACAGAACAAATAGAAAGGTTAAAAATTGCCTAAAAGAGAAGGATATTTCATTGTATTTAGTCCAACCTTGAGACAAACCACAGGAGAATATACAGTTTACGTTTTGTGTGTGCTGGTATTTGTGTCTATAATATTCCTTCAGACAACTTTGCTTGGCTTTTTCTGATTGTAAACAGGAAATTCCTCAGTGTTGGCAATTCATCTAAACCTTGCAATGATGTCCAAACTGAGAATTTTCCTTTACCGGCTCATTACCCTTTAAAACACAGTGGCTTGTATATATAAAAAAAATAATAGATCTATGTTATAATTCTCTCTCCTTATTGTTATAATTCTCTCTCCTTATTGATTGAAAGGCTAGCTGAAATAATAAAGGCTAACTTGAAATATTGACCAGAAAATGTTATTTATCCCGAGGACAGTGTAAAGTTTATATTATAAAAAGCAGAATAACACTCGTAATGCACTTGTAATGATAATTCCAAACCTAGAATTACAAACAAAAGGTGACCCTGTGTGAATATAAAATAGTTTAAGCCTTTGAGTGCACTCTTTCTTTTAGACGAGTCTTATAGTACTTAATATAGTACCTCCCATTTTTCTCGACCTGCATTTGTTTTTTAATAAGCACACTGCACATAAGAGACACATGTTATAGAGATTTGGATGTTTCAGCTTGTAAACCGTTAACATTTGGGAGTCTGGGCTGTGTAAATGACCTCATAGATTCCTTTCTGTGTGGAGTTTGCCTTTTCTCCCTGTGTTCGGGTGGGTTTCCTCCAGGTACTGCGGTTTCCCCCAACAACATCAAAACATTAACTTATTGCTTTCCAATAATCACACCAATGTTTTTAAATGTTTACCTTAAAAACATTGGACTGATTATAAGAAAACTATAAGTTAACTTTCATGGAAGACCAAAGAAACATTTCTGGACTGACATCAAAAACATGCTGGGCGCCCCCTGGTGGTGGCTGCCAACAATGAATTTCCCCATGGGGATAATAAAGTGATAAAAAAAATCATAATTTAAGTAATAAAGCCTTATGGCACATGTTCTCAGCCAGGGAACATTAGTTGAAGGTATATTTTTCTTTTACCTTTAAAAATGTCATTAAACAGTGCTTTGTTGCTGCATTAATGTGATACATAACTGTTTTGGCTGTAATTGTACAGTATACAATGAGGGCCCAATGAAAACACTAGACTCTTTTTCATGGGTGCCCTGTTTTTAAACAATACATACAACAGTGTATTTGATACCAGATTTCATGAATAAATTAAAGCAAGTGATATGATGCTGCTAAAGCTGGCAGCTGAATAGACTATAATAGAGTGTCTTTGTTGTCGTTGTACAGACAGCTACAACAAAACTGGGTGCTAACCTTAGGTGTAAGTGACTGTATAAAGGGCTTAGAAAAAAACTCTGCTCTAAAATGTAAATTAAAGACACACATCCACCACATTCTGCTGCTTCTGCTCAAGTCTACTTTTGCACTTATTAAGCAGCGTTTGTTTTGCATTTGTGGCTCTTGGATGAAAAACCTTTGGCTTTAGTTGGGACCAGTTCATTGTAAACAGCTTTTGTGTGTGAAAAGTCAAACTGAAGCCACGCTAACCTTGATGTCGATGTTATCAAGATAATTTCCCAGTAAACACTTCAAACACACAATTGTTTTATTCAGCGTAGACCGCACTGCTACAGCTATTATCAGCCTATTCCTTTTTATATTGAAGACATAAATGAGTAAGAGACTCAGAGGCTGTGTTGTGTAACCTTCGTCTTGTTCGTGTGGGCTGCGATTCTGCTTCTTTGCCGACAGCATTGTCACGTCGAGACCACTGCAAGAAAAGGGAGGACAGAATAAACAAGCTTAGCCTGCAACCAAGGTTTCCAATAACACAGAGAGGAGCCCACAGAGGAGGTATTCACGCTGCTTTCACACAAGACGGTTTAAAAAGGACCTCCCTGTACCACAAACTGTTTGCTCATCACATGGTTTTTACACAATTCCCTCGCACTGACAAAACATCTCCCGTCTATAAGGCCATGAACCAAACCAAAGACCAAAGACTCTGGACAAGAAAAATCTATCTCACATAATATTTGTCAGTGATACCAAATGAAACGCTGCCTTTTGGGGAATGGGGTAACTTTAACCCACATCCGTCACAGCGACACTCATTGTGCATGGATAGGTCTTTTGTTTGGTTAAGAGGTTATCAGGGGCCGAGCGGAGCTGCTCCAAGTTGAACTTTTTTTTTTAAGCCTTTGCTTTTGTGAGAGCACAGAGGTCGCACCATGTGGGACGGTCTTTGATTCTGTTTTTCTGACTGAATTCTTCTGAGTTGGGATGAGTGCTAATTAGTGCTCACTACAAACACAATAATACTTGGATTGAGTTATGTTGTCAGCCTTACAAAAAAGCGAAAATTAAAGGAATGAAATTGAAAAGTAGCACTGGACTGGCCTGGCCAATAATTCCAATTCACTTTGCAAAGTGAAAAGTGAATTGTGTCTTGGATCCCTTTCCTTGACCAACTGTAACTTGTCTGTCTCATAAAGGGGTGGTCTTTACGCAACTCTCTGATTAGTTGGATGTTTATCTGCCTGCGTTATTTTATTTTATTTTTTTAGGGGTCGACCCTTGGAAATCCAGCTCGAATCTACAGAAACCAGACTAATTCTTTGTGCAGAATAATCTGAGAGAATTGAATCACAATAACATTATGGTGGCAGACATTTACAAATATTGTCCAAAAAAGCCTTAAATCAAACCAAACAGAAAAGTGGATGTTACTTATTTGTTAAAATAAGACTTAACTTTTACCCTGTTGTTGTTTTTGTTGCAATCACATTTATGATGAATTTGTTTCACTGTTGTCTGATAAATTTGCCATCAACACAAGGACTTCACTAGTTTAAATATATTTTACTCAAACTGAAAAAAGAAAGCTAACACCAGCAAGTAATAGTAATAGTTTCTGCTGTTCCCTTCAGGGTTTGACACAACAAATCAAGATTATATATATTTTTTGCTAATATTGGATAGGACAGTAGTACAGACACTACATATTGTAAACTGGCTGATAATATCATCTGTAAATGTCTTTTATAAATTTTCCCAGATTTCTTAAATATAATCACAAACGTATTACGCTATTTCAGTATTTAGGCCTGAAATACATCACTTATAATCAGGATGCAGATGTCGCACTGTTTAATGTAATCTGAAGTGTCCATATAAAAAGAAATATGTGAGCATCTATTAATCTATGTATCTGTTTAATGATGGCTGCCCGTAGCTCATTTAGCTCCAGTGGCACATGTCTTTTCTTCGCTGCTGCTGCTGCAGGATGAAGATCACCTGACCTCCTTTTTGTGGAGGTCAGACCTTTGCCTTCACATGTTTATGTCACTTGACTTCTGTGACACCAGAACAGGAGGACGATTGTAAAGCCCGTCTTTATCTTTGGAAAAACCTTCTTTTTGAGATGAAAACAATACACATGGACATTCAGTCTTGGTGAAAAATGGGAGATATTTATTACAATATCTGATGTTTTAATGCTGTCAGTGTCGGTAAAGTGTCCCGAGAAATCCTGGGTTTAATTAAAATATAGTTTATAAAGTGAACTCGTCTTGTAACTAACTCAGTGTTAACTCATTATAAAACCCGACACAGTGACCACATATTTCTTTGACCAAGCAGCAGTCATCTCAAATGTTACAGCGAATACTGCAGTGAATAAGGAAGGCCTTGACTCATTTGCTGTTAGACGCATTCAAGTGATTATTCATCAGGCGTAAGAATGTGATTGTAAACTGTAAAATGTGAACACTGTAGCCCAGGAGTCAGTTTAACAAAGACCTCTGACCCTTACATTAGTCGAATGAACAAAAATCTAACCTCATTTTGGTTGAACCCCTACATTTATGAAAATAAGATTATGTTTTTAAAATGTTATACAGTTAAAGTTATATGAAACAGATCAATTGGATATTGAAAAGTTGGGGGGGGGGGCTTAGCAGTCCATTTAAATAAGTGTTTCCGTGGTGATAGTCTAGTATTATCTGAGCTAAACCGCCAGATACAACTATATACTTGTAGAGATTTGTGTTCGTAAAAATAACAACAACATTAGCGACGTAGCATTACCCACAAAAAAAGCCTCATGAGAGAACATTAGCGACCGCCTCCATATTTTGTTATTTTGTTTAAATCAGATGATGCACATTGTACTGTTGTGGTGGTGTAACTGACAAACTTTAGACATCAGCTCTCATGCTAAATCATAAATGTCTGTCTAAAGTATCCGTTGGTTTATTTACCATTGCCTTGTGCTTTCTTGCCATCTATACGGAAAGTCTGTCAGTTTGTCTAAAAACCTTTATTTACTGGTTTTAGTTCCCTCGTTAAAGTGAAAGGAAAGGTCCAGTACTTTTGTCACCATCAGAAGTGTGTTTTTATTAGTGCTGTTACTTTTGGAAGGGTCTATTATAACACTGAGTCAAGCAGAACTGCAGTGAAAAAAGAGACAACCAGTGTATTTGTCTAAATGAATGACGTCACTTTTTTATCCCACCTTCAAGCCCGTTGGTCAGGACCAGAATTAAAACACAAGACCATATTTTGAGGGCTTGGGTGCACCTTCTCAATTAGCCACATCCCACAGGACTAAAAACCTTTGTGGCCAACCCTAAATGCTACATATTTAGCTCTCCAATCTAACGGTTATCATTGTTTTTGACTTAAACTGTATCACAAGCCCACAATACCTGACCCACAGCCCACTTAGTTACAGGACCTCGTGCACAAGTCCCTGAGCAGTGTTTATCAGAGTCAAAGGGAGTGTTTGCTCTTTGAACTGTGGGTCAGGAATGCAGCTGCCCTCAGTGTGAAGTCGGCTGTGGTGAAGCCTGTTCAGCCTCAACACAACATAGAGCAGCAGGCAAACCTTCACTAAACTCACCTGAACTCACTGTTTACACACGCAGCCAACATGAACGCACACCTCTGACCTCAGCATTTACCCAACACTGTGGTTTGTTGTTGAGAAAGTCCCGCTGTGAGCTCAGGCTTCACCCACAGCTCAATACTTTCTCTATATATAGCTCAGTTACTCATATCCCTGCGGTATATTTCTGTATGTGTCAATATGTCATGTAGATGTGGAGTTGACACCAGGTGACTGTAAAGAGTAATCTTAGCCGTGATGACTTTTTTATTCAGACACAAAACAGGTCTGACCAGTCGTAGTGCCAAAACACTGGTTTAGTTACATTTTGGCTTTAAATTTCTCCTTAGTTAATAAGAGTCTAATCTGAGTCACAAGAACAGTTCACACACAGGCAGATCATTTATTGTTCTTTTCCAATAATGAAGGTTTAGATGAATAGATGAAGAGATTAAAGTGGTTTCCCGATAGTTTTATGATCTGTTCTCCGAAATAAAATCCTTATTTACCCTGTAACAATGTCCTAATTACACTCACTTTTCTGACTACACTCTGTGACTCACTAAAAACATGTTCAGGGCTCACTTATGTCAGGACCTTGTTGATAAAGCTGGCACTAAACTTTGTCTTTGTGTATGATTGGCCAGATACCTGTAATCTATTCTGGTCTAATCAGAATCAAAAGGGTCAAGCAAACATCAGTGTTCTTTTGTTATAGTGCCAACGTATCACGGTGTCCCAAGTCGTATCACAAGTTGCTCTCTTTCTAAGCTACTTGTGTCACAGTTATGCTAAGATTTGAACTAACAAATTCTTTCAGAAACACGTTTTACAAAAGAGGCTGTGATTTCATAGTAATTAAAGGGGCTGTGTGTAGTTTTGGCAACATCCCGGTGGCAACATTTCAGATTACTCTAACTTCTTTTACCCTCCTTTCTACAGCCTGTGAGCACATACGGTAGCCCTCCAGGGACATATTGTTGCCCATGATCAAACCCAGTGGAATAAAAGAGATAGGTTCACTTTAAAAATTTAAACAAAATGAATATATAAATGTCTTTAAACCCATGAATATAATACTTCTCCAGTAGAGGTTAGTCTGTCTCTGTGTAGTTGGAGGTTTATGGTGCATTATATGAGTGTTATTTTGATTGAGTCTTATTTTGTTCAACTGTATAACACGCCATTTTAATGTATGTAAAGACCTAAACTTAGACAATTAGACCGTGCTGTATTCCTTGGTTCTGTAAAGGTTGATTGACTACATGTGTGTTAACTTTAAGAGCAAAGCCTAAAATGGGGCTTTTAGTCCAATTGAATTTATTTTATTTGCATTTTTGGCTCAGATGTTAGACACTTCTCAGAAATCCTTCAGTAACAGGTCTTTCATAAGCTTCTTTTAGGTCTTACAATGGCTCCTCTATGAACCTGATTAAAGTTTTTTTGTAAAACATTATTGAAAAGAGTTTAGTGCAGTTCCTTTCCCTTTGTTACTATTATCCTTAACATAACACTGTGTAAACCGAGTGGATGTGAGTTAACCGCATTAGTTAAAGAGCAGAGGAATCTTAAAAGTGGAGTTAAACGTTAACTTTGAGGAGTGAACATGCAGCAACACATGACTCCCTGCTCCTTCCTCATTAGCTCTGTGCCCTTTGGCCGAGAGACTCTCCCTCTGCTCTTCTCACATCACTCTCTTTCCTCGGGCCTTTGACCTCCAGCGAATGACGGAGCAATTTAAAATAAACAGTCCAGTGGAAGCTGCTAAAGAAAAACATCTGCTAGGGTGACCGCTGAGCAACAAATGGTGTGCAATCAATAACTGGCCTCCCTTCTCCACCCAGGACCTGCTGGAAATGGTGGGAAATGTCCCATTTGTGGTGTGCTGTTGTGATTACAATGAGCAGGGAACAAGTATCAGGCCATTGTCAAAGTAGTAACAAACTTTTTCCCATGTGTCTGTTGTAAAGATATGGTGCATTTACTCAAACTGTGATGGAAAAATACATTTGCCTCGGCTCTAAAGCATTCTGATATTAACAAAAGTGCATTGTGTGAGATTTTATAGCATACAGTTGAACAAAGTGGGACATTTATGAACTGAATGTTAAAGAGAACTCATCATCTCACATATTTTCTCACGATCTGTTCAAACACAACCGCATGTCCCTGCCGGGCTACCATAGGTGTTCAGGGGCTGTAGAAATGAGGGGTGTCAAATAACAATGTTGTGTTAAGTTTAAACCATTCCTTGTGGTTACTACTGGACTGTGTACATTAGTTGAGACCAGATTAAAATAATAAATGTTCTGTATTTTAGATCTTAATGTTAAAGCACAACAGGTCAAGGGCAAGATATGAATATGACCTTTAATATAAGCCTGTAGTTGGGTTTAAACCAAAACTTATACAATAGATATTTTAGCATCTTTCAAACATTGAAAATCGTCTGGACTTGGTTCAAACTAGAGCCTCTCAGTGGATTTGGATTACTGAAACATAGGAACAAGTCAGGGCCTGGGTCGTCTGTGAGAGGGTGTCTGATGTTGTGGAACCCAAAACACCCAAAGACTCCAGGAAAGCTCACTGATGATCTGACATATCACTTAATCTATAGATGTTTCTACTTACCATCAACAAACCAGGCTTTATTTATTTCCCACTGTAGACACAGTTTTTAAATTTTGTTGTACAGTTCGTACAATGACAAGAAATAGATTTTGACTCAAACTTCACCTGAAGGGGCTGCATGTATGAACAACAAGTTCCTCTGGGTGGGTGTCATGTATGAACAACAAGTTCCTCTGGGTGGGTGTCATGTATGAACAACAAGTTCCTCTGGGTGGGTGTCATGTATGAACAACAAGTTCCTCTGGGTGGGTGTCATGTATGAACAACAAGTTCCTCTGGGTGGGTGTCATGTTTGAACAACAAGTTCCTCTGGGTGGGTGTCATGTATGAACAATGTCTGGTGGAGTGTTGTGTTGTTAACTTGAACATTTTGGCCGCAGGAATCGTGACTCTTATCCTGCACACCCCTCCTTCACCCGTCAGTAAAAGTACCTCCTGACATGTATTAACTCTTTCATTTTCAGTAGTAAAGGACAGTGTGAAAGAGGTAATTATTCTGTAGAGACAAACCGCACTTTTCTTTGGCATGAGTTTAAAATAATGGCTGCTGTCACTGTCAGATATTAAATTTGAGGAAGCAGAGCAAGAGTCAAATCATTAGTTGAGGGTAGTTTGCATACAACCTACACTCTGCAGTTTGTTATAAAAGCCCACACTATACACGTACAGTTACAGCAGCACATTTGTGCATTCTAAAAATTAAGCAAAACAAGCTACTTTATCAGCTTTTGTGCGTGGGTTGAAGAGTGTATGACTTTTTAGGCCCACATTGTTGACCCAAGTCAAGGAGAATGTTTTGCTTTTATGTTTTATTTTTTAATCCACGTGTGGGAGGCTGTCGAGGAGAATTACATCCATTTGTTGCAGCTGTAACCTCTTAACAACAGATTTTAAACACCACTCCAGATTTGAACTTAAACCTAAAATAAAAACCTGTTTGTCTGATTTTTATCAGATTAAAATGACAACTCTTGAGCTTGTTTTGTTACTGGCTGCTGCTCTTTTAAACAATGAATTATTTTCTCAAAGACTGACATTTTCAGACATGGCATTAGCTTAACACTCTCAGCAGCCACAACACTTTGGTCACATTCATAACCACTTTTTCAAATCTCACATAAATCTCAGTCTAATCTGTTGCGTCCTGCTCTTTACCATTGATCGGAGCTGCCTGTTGGTCGACTGAGGTGCTAAGGATGACTGGCTCGGGCCAAGACGTCTGAAATACTATAACTGGATTAGTGTCAGCCCACCCCCTCCAACATCTTTACATTAAACACCTTAGGGCTTTAATCTAGCTCGGGCCTGACGCTGAGTGACCTCATTAGCTCATCTGCTCAGAGGGTTTATTTTGGTCAGGACAGTAACCCTCTGTTGGCTGAGCTCACTAAAAACATCCAAAAAGTTAAGAGTAAGACGGTTGTTTGGCTGCGTCTAGACATTTTAGACTAGACATAAAAGTAGACTTGAAGGAACACACCTGTTGTTTATATGCGTTTGTGATCAGAGACACTCAAGACTTTGAAGTTTCACCCCCAGACATTAATAAAGAACCACGGGACACCTCAGTAGTGTCTACTCATCTTAAATTAACACTTATGTGCATTTGTCTGTCTTGGAAAGTGACTTTTAATGCTCCATGTCACCCACTAGAAGGACCCATTACTCCCTGTTCTCTTTCTACATCTGCCCAGAGAGGACAAACTTAGTTTTGCTGTAGGACAAGTGCACATAATCTTTCATAAAAGACCAAGGAAATCAGCTTGTCCCTGCAGGGCCGCCGTAGGTGTGAAACTCCCATCAGATGCTACACACTAAACCAATATCTAAACTTTTATGGGTCAGACACTTGTTACAGACATAAGGCATTGAATAGTTGTATCAGATCTAGATTATAAGTATGGCTGCAGTTCAGGTAATGACCAGTTAGTCGCAGGACAACTCTTTATGCATCTTACAATTGATGCGATTTGAGACCATCATTTCTTATATCTATTAACCATCTATTATTGAATGTATCAATAGCAGTAAATGGTTGTGACAATGACACAGAGCCAGATGCCCTGAGAGAATCTAGAAATGCATAAAACTCACAAAAGCCGCACAGAAACGAGAAAAAACACATTTCTCGACCTTTCTACAACTTTTTTCCTTCCCCCTTGTCACATAAAACCATAAAAGAAACTGTGCTCACATTATCTCGTATTATCTCAGTGGTCTGTTTGTTTACTCTGGGCTCCGTTTTGACTTAATTTGTCCTCTCTGGGCAGTTGTAGAAACTCCTTCCTAATGGAGTAATTAAATTTTAGTTTATCTAAGACAGACAAATGCATAGAGTGTTATTTGGGCTGATTATACATAATTGAAAACATTTTATTCACTTGTAATCTACATTTTATTCACTTGTAATCTACATTTTATTCACTTGTAATCTACACAGTTTTACACAGCCCCCACTAAATCTGACTAAAGACAAACTTAAATTAAGACATAATAAGGCTTCACCTTTATCCTGTGCTGCTTGTAGTGGGTCTTGGTTGTGATTATCTGAGTGGGAGAAAGCACAAAGCGGATGTGATAGGCCTTTTGATTAAGGTCAGAACTCCTTCACACTCCTCAGTGTCAGTGTCACCCCATCCCTTTGACCTCGCCACAGGCCGAGCGCTGTCCCAAAGCCCAGGAGAGCCATGTCAGGTCAACGGGCAGCGCTCCGGAGCACGAGGCCAGAATGGAGAGATATAAAGCGGAGGAGGGATGAGCACGGATCTGCAGGGCTTGTGACAGGTGAGCTAATGGCAAATGGCCCTGATCTCTTTATACAGCTTAACCGGGACAGAGTATTAAAACGAGGAACGACGCACAGAATAAACGACTTGACCTAAAACCTCTGGGTCACTGCCCCCTCTTCTCGTGCACTGTGTCCACCCCCACACTGATTCACAGCTATGACCGTTGCTTAATGCTTTGGCTTTTTTCCCAGGCAATAAAAAACTCTCCTGTCCCAAGGATTTATGACACAATAAGAGTAAAATCTGCCCAATCCTCGACACACAACAGTAGATTTTAAATCTGTGCTCAAATAACAGTACTGTTAATTTAATACATGACTCAGGGAGGTGGACAAGTAATTAGGAACAAAACATAAACACTAAAACGCAAAAAAGATGTTCAAATGATATCTCTGCCCTACAAATCAAATGGCAAATGTTACTTAAACAGTGCAAAAGCACATTCAAATACGTTTGCTTGGTTGTTTTGGGATTCACATTTGATTTTTAAAATGTAGGTCCCAAAACAGAGTTACAAGAGTTATCTGTCTGTTTTGTTTAAATGTGGCTGGGCTTATCGTCATTGTTTCTTCTTTTTTCTGCACAAAGCTGCTGTTGTTTCATGTGAGAGTCAGTAATGGCTGGGAAAAGTGAACACCAATCAAATACTGTCTTTAAAGCAGATACTTGTGTGTTGATATATTGGAATAAATGGTAAATATTGTGCAGCTCTAGTATAAAAGCAACAGAATGTAGTCAAATCTACTCTTAAAATTACATCTAATCTACATCTATTGTTATAAGTACAATTTATTCAGAAAGTTAAGTAAATATAACAAATCTGTAAAATCTGCTTTTAATGCAGCTAAAAGGAGTCTCTTTTAAATAATATACACAAACTGTTTCATCTGTACCAAAAAATAAAATAGACTTTGGGAAATCTTTTATTTAGTTTAAAAGTGAACTAAATGTGATCAGTCACTGCCCTGACACACCTGTGTTTCCCATGACCTCATTATCACCCATTAGTGCTTTTCTAATAATCTCAATTTAAAGTGAATTTCACCACAGCAGTAGTTTTATCAAAGAGGAGATTAGATTAGACTGGACCAAGGTTAGAGTGATGTAGCTCTGTTTATTTTTTCAGAAAAGCACAGGGTGAGAACCATGAGACTGACCCTGAGGCGGCCTTTAACAAATACTACATTTTCTGTCGCAGTTTCCAGGGTTTTGTCGAGGGGTTATTAAGGAGTCACCCTGAGGTTACAACAGTCTTGTAGTTTAAAAATCCTTTGATGAACTCTGAGGCTCAACACAGATCTAAGCAAAGATGGAATGATAATTGTATCATGTGCTCTAATGGCGGCCATTACAACAATAGCGTTGGTGACCTGGAGGTGCGGGGAGCGAGGAGGACGGGCCTTCTGATGTGACCTTTGCTCGGGAAAGGGCAAACCGAGGCAGGAGTCAGGGCGTCAGGGGCTCACCAGTTCGTCTGGCTCTGTGAACTCTCCATTCAGGCGCTAACACAACAGCCAGGCATCGCTGTGACCCTGTGGGTGTGACACTCAACCTTTGCCTTAACCTCCTGACCGCGGTCGCAGCTGCCCGACCAGCCCGGCTCAGTCAGGGCATGGGGTCGGTGGGGCGCTGGAGAGGGGATGATTGAGAGATGAGCGAGGAGATGGACGGGGAAATGATGGTGGAGCGAAAACAAAAAGAGGTCAGAGCAAAAGGGAAATGTGAGAAAAAGGAAGGGACAGAAAAAAAACCTGCTTATGTCTGTGTCTGAAATGGCTTGTTTTGTTTCTGGATTGTGCATTCGAACAACATAAGATATATATAGTGCATCCTGATATCAACAACACCAGATGAATAATGAATCCTAACTTGTGCTAGACGCATATTTCAAAAAGCAAGAAGACACTTTTTTTAGTTTCAAGGTGCAGTAGAAAAAAAAATATTACTGAGTATTGCAAATAAAAAACGGCAGACATAATCCCACTTTCTATTAAAATATCATATCATTTTGTGATATATTTCCCCCGAATCTTTCTTCTATTACTACTATTACTAAATTATTAAAACAAACCAAAGCACAAAAAAAAAAGGTAAAAAAGGTTAGTGGATTATTTTGTACACAGGAAAATGCCTTAATTGCCTTTGACCTAAACTTTGCCCCTAAAAAAATTATAATTGTGCTCACATATCTCTCCAATGCTCTAATAAAAGTGTCACAGCTCGTATTACAATGTATTAGAAACTGTTTGAATCCACTACAGCGTGAAAAAAACATTAATATAATTTTAGTTATTAGCTACAAATCCCATGAATATCCCAAACTTGAGCCTCAACCCTAAATGGTGCTTTAACACAGTACTTTATGACTTTACAGCCCCAGTCCATTTGGCTCTAATTGTAGTTTTCACCACAATAAAAATGAGTTGTTGACTTTAGGGCCAGCGCTCATTACATAATGTCCTGATAATTATGAAAAAGTGTTGACTGAGAAATTGCCAGAAAAATCCAAACAGCTTTTCTCTGAACAGATAATGAGGCAGTCTGACATACTGTATACAGATTAGCTTTATTTATAATTTTAGATAAACAACAAGTGTGACCTGATAAACACAATTTTCTGACTTTTTGTTTTGTCAGGTCAGCATTAAATTTCTCAAACTACTACAGTGTTGAATAATTACCCACTGTTTTTGATTTGACAGTGTCTGTAGGAGCTATTTGTAAACTGTATGTGACTTTTCCGAAATGTATACTCACTAAAAAAGGACAAAAGGAGACAGAGGCTGCTGCAGACTTACATATAACTGGTACCTCTCAATAAAAATGCATTTAAAGATCTGATGTAAAACGTGTTGATGTGACAGGTTTTATCTAGAGATGTGAGAGAGGCATACTTTTAAAAAGTGGGGTTAGTTTCCCTATTTCAGGTTAAAATACTATAAATTTGATTATACCCTGGTTTCATATTTTGAGGTTAAAAATTAGCGTTATTAATAATAAATCTTTGTTCAATTCACTTTTGAATTGGTTTGATTTTGACTACTATGGGATCAAATACTTCATTGTCATCTATATGCTGTATTATCAGAGAAATGAGAAAAGGTTGATATTTGCCAATGCTATTATTTTAAGAGCCTTTATTAGTGTTACAAAGAGAGAAAAGTGTGCATACTGAGAGAAAACACATAAAAGAGAAGAGTGGACATACCGAATTGGCAGTTATACATTTTTGCGACCATTGTCCCGAGCCCTTCCCCCTCCTTTTTTTTGGACAATTGTTACAAGAACACGGCCGGGTGTGGCTTTATGGAGTAGCCCTGTTTCGGGAAAAGGACAAATGCACAGTGAGGTCATCCCCAGGGTCCTGAGTCAGTCGCACTTTTGTTACGGCGTGACAGCTGTTTCTGTGAAATGAGATGTTGGGATGTTTCGAGTCCTGTTAAACGAGTTCAGTAATCTTGGTAACTCTCACAAAGGTTAAAAAGTAGAGTTGAGCTGCTGAACATCGCAAAAATAGATTTGCAGATAAATACGTAATTAATATAGACATTTATTTTCTTAAGTTTCAGCTTCTTTGTAGCCTTATCTTTAAATGGGATACTTGACTGTTTCAGCAATTTGTTAGTTCATAATTTTGCAATTTATATATTTATATATTTTTATAGTGTTTTTCTGATGCCTTCTCTATTTCAAAAAATCTGCTTATTTAGAAACATTTACTTACATAGCATAAGAAAAATTATCTTTTTTACACAAACTGTACAACAGTTTTAACAGAGATATGTGACCAAAAGGAGCTGGACAATCTGTCTAATATCAAGTTTGGCCTTCATTTGTCATATAAGTTTTTTAGAACAACATATCTGGTCATTAAAAACAGATACAGACTAACAGCTCTGTAAAACCCTTTTTATCGCACTAAACTTTGAAGTTTTTCACATCTTAGGAATTCTAACTTACAATTAAGCATTTTGATGAGTAAAATCTGTAGACTTTGGTCAGATGATGAATTTTCCTAAGGAATTTATGAACAAATTCTGTTTACTGTTTTTTCTCTATGCAAGATTGCATGTCCTCCAGCAGTGCTCAGTTTGATAGTTATAGAAACTGGAACAGGAAGCAATGGTATTTACCACAGAGCTTTTTTAAAAACAATAATTTTGAGGTGATTATTCACAATAGTTTTGATTGATCTGTTCATCACTTCTGTATTTTACACAATGCCCTTTTAACTGATGCAGCGCGTCTTTTACAACCCACAAGCTCCAGCAAACGGCTACTTTGTACTTCCTGTCTGTCCTGGTTCTTTTGATCTCCTCTTTACCCATCAGACAGACCTTCTCCTTGAGCCTGTGTCTGTGAGAGTTTTTCCTTTCCACTTCTGCCAGTCTGCTGGTTTATAAGTGCTTGTTATGACGATTCAGATTTGATGCTATATAACGATCCTTGAGTTAAACTGTCTGTTATCTGAAGCCTGATCATAACACAGTCTCCTCCCTCCTCCAGTCTGAGCCATCCCCAGCTGCAGCCATCGTATTTCCACTGGCTCCACTCTGGTTGTGTTGACTCTCCATCATGGCTGCCACCTTCTGCTCCAGCCTCCACACCTGCTCCCGGTACTTCCTCCGAATATGACGGTACGAGCTCAAGGCCTTACTGCAAACACCAAGAAAAACAGATATTTATACTTAGGCATTAGCTGAGGCTGCTGTACAGTAGTTTCAGTTTTGACCCTCTTAGACTGCTGTAGTTTCAGTTTTGACCCTCTTAAGATGCTGTAGTTTCAGTTTTGACCCTCTTAAGATGCTGTAGTTTCAGTTTTGACCCTCTTAGACTGCTGTAGTTTCAGTTTTGACCCTCTTAAGATGCTGTAGTTTCAGTTTTGACCCTCTTAAGATGCTGTAGTTTCAGTTTTGACCCTCTGAGGTTGCTGTAGTTTTGACCCTCTTAGGCTACTGAACACAGCTATTTACACTTATTTACACACAGAGATATGACTTAAACAGTGGTTTATCAAAACTAAAGGCAAAATCTAAGTTCAAACCAGTTCTAAACCAGAACTACACCCAGATTAGGGACCTTTATTAGGGATTAGGATTCACTTAATGGACCTTTCGCAGTTCAAGTGGATGACCCTCAGTTTTTGGCATCTACCTGTGAGCCTGAGTGAGTCGAGCGATCTGGTCTCCGTTGTCTCGTCTGTGAGAGGAGTTGTCTGAAACTGCCATGTTCATTGAGTCCTGGACTAAAGCAAGTCTTTTCTTTAATGCCTTGTTCCTGGAAAATTAAACAAAAAAAAACATATAAGAGCTTTATGTAAAGACTAGCAGCTCTGTTTATAGCACATCTTTGAAACATTTCTCAAGGTCAGATGAGAAAAGGATGGTATCGAAAGCAACTTAAGGAGAAAACTAGAAGGCTTCTCTGAACAAAGTCTGCATTTCTGCTCATCGTTTCTAAGCAACAGCTCAAAACCAGGCAACAGAGGTCTGCGAGGACTCATTCTCAACACTGCCTGACAGACATTTCTCTATTTGATGTAGAGAGCCGACCAGCAGGGTTCCTACTCGTCATGAAAAGGTCTAGAACTGAAAAGACTAGTTTTCCAGTCCCAGAAATGCCATAAAAATTCTCTCCAAAAAATATCCAAATGTCCTGGAAATAATGTAGAGCTTTCTTCCAAGACTGCATCTGTAAACTTCACTGCACATTTAGTTTGAAATTAAACTGACTTTAGATAAACATGGCAACATTACATTACATTGAGGTCAAAACTCAAACTACAGCCTTTTGGACTGTAGACCCTCTGAGGCTGCTGTAGTTTGTATTTTGACTCTCTGAGGCTCCTGCAGTGTGAGTTTTGACTCCCTGAGGCTCCTGCAGTGTGAGTTTTGACTCTCTGAGGCTCCTGTAGTGTGAGTTTTGACTCTCTGAGGCTCCTGTAGTTTGAGTTTTGACTCTCTGAGGCTCCTGTAGTTTGAGTTTTGACTCTCTGAGGCTCCTGTAGTTTGAGTTTTGACTCCCTGAGGCCCCTGCAGTGTGAGTTTTGACTCCCTGAGGCTCCTGCAGTGTGAGTTTTGACTCTCTGAGGCTCCTGTAGTTTGAGTTTTGACTCTCTGAGGCTCCTGTAGTTTGAGTTTTGACTCTCTGAGGCTCCTGTAGTTTGAGTTTTGACTTCCTGAAGCTCCTGTAGTTTGAGTTTTGACTCCCTGAGGCTCCTGTAGTTTGAGTTTTAACCATTTGATGCTGTTGTAGTTTGTGTTTTAACCCCTCTGAGGCTCTTGTATTTTGAGTTTTAACCCTCTGAGGCCAGCTATTCAACTCTTCTTTAAAAATGGAGAATGGAGTAAATTTGTACATGTTTATAAAACAACAAACACCTTTACATTAGTGATATTTAACCTGTTATAACTCAGATAAGACAATCCTCTTACCTCTGAAGTACGGCCTGCAGCTCCTTCAGAATGGGTTTGGAGATGTCCCCTTCATTTCCCAGTTTAGCTGCAATCTCAGACAGCCTCTGAAATAATTATACATTCATAATCAATAAATCATTTGTATAACTTTATTGAAAAACTAAATTGGAAAATTGGAAATAGTAAACATTGAAAAAGCAATACCATTTAACAAGAGAGCTAACAAAGAGAGCAGTTTGTGAAATTATGTTTTTGAAAAGGATCAGGCAGTTTATTGTTTCACATCAAACACTGTTACAATTTTTTAGGATTTTGTTTGGACTATTAACCAATCTGAATTTCTAAATTAGTTATTCGACTCATCCAGCTGCTCTGTTGTGGGAGTGTGGGAGTTCTGGGTAAATAAATTATACAACCTCCAAGCCAATAACAATATTGCAAAATGAGCTAAAACACTGAGCTTTCTCAATCTTTGTTACTCTTTGAGCTGTAATGGCAGCTGTAAAAACAACATCAAACCACTGTCAGCATGATGAGATGAGCAGAGTTTTTTATAACACTGCTATAACAGGTTCCTTTCACCTTGAATAAAGACAAAGGTGTGTGTCATCATTAAACGTGAAAGTGCTGCAACGAGAGGTCAGCTCAGGTGAAGACCTTGTGAAACTGAAATATCCCACTGGCCTGAAGGGATCCTGCTTTAGAGTGATTTCCCATGTGGGAAGCTGCCAGATTTGAATCTGTCTCAATACACCATCGTCCTGTTCCCTCTTGTACGTTTCACCTTGACATTTATTATTTGAACATTAAAAAAAAGACCAACCCACCTGTTGTTCGGTTTTACGGTCCTCCAGCTCCTCTCTTTCTGGGATGAAGGCACCGGCTGCATCCTGGGCTTTTTGGGCCATTAAACTCCACTCCAGGCACCGCAGCTCCTTCTCTTTGAGACGAATCTGAGCTCTAAGATCTGACATCTCCTCCTAAATGTTATTTTAGGAAGATTGAGAATGACATGTTTTTATTGTGTCTTGTGTGTGTGTCAGGTGTCCAGAGATGGGAGACAAAATGTTTGTTGTCATGTAAAAAGTGATGTAGATAATTATTGGTGTAAGTCAAAGAATTGTAGAGCTGTAGCACATGTCAGTCCAGTATTTAGTGAAATAACTCCTAATACACTGATATTATTGTGCAAATATGTAGAACAAAACCAAAGCAGAACTGTCCTGGCTCAGTGTGACTAAGCTTGAACTTTGTCTGTTAGAGGGTTGGCCCAGACTCATTGTTTAGCCTCAGCTGAGTCAGAAGCAAGAACAAAGCAAGAACCAGTCAACCTCTATTCACCAAAGAATGATGCAAATAGTTTAATAAGTTTATTTTTACCTTTGCTAATGTGAGAAAGTGAAGTAAGAATTGCCCTGAATATTGTTCTCTACAATATTTTTTAGTTACCTGTAGTTTTTTGCAGTATCTAGTATTTCAGAAGTTAATTTCCTCATCTTATATATAGTTTTATTTATATAGCGTCTTTCCAGAGCTCAAGGACGCTTTACATATCAATTATTCATTCACTCCACAGTCACACACTGGTGGTAGTAAGCTACATCTGTAGCCACAGCTGCCCTGGGGCAGACTGACAGAGACGTGGCAGCCATTCCGCGCTACGGACTCTCCGACCAACACCATCAACATTCTAACACATTCATACGAGGCAAGGTGGGTTAAGTGTCTTGCCCAAGGACACAGCGACAGTATGAACTGTGGGGAGAGCAGGAATCGAACCTACTACCTTCCTGTTGAAGAAAGCCGCTCTACCACTGAGCTACTGCCGCCCCTCCTTCCTCTAAGCCTGTGAGCATCTACAGTAGCCCTACAGTAGCAGAAACATGTTTTCTATTAACTAATCTCTAGGCCGTTGTAGGAACATTGTGGCTCAGGCCACTGTGTTTAAGTTAGATTTGAATGACTATTTTTACAACATAGACAAATGTTTATACAATTACACACTATAAAAGATCATTTTGACCCGGTTTGTTCAACTGGATACTACCATGTTTTACACAATTCTTTTAAATCTAAATCTTGTAAATGTAACCAGCTCCTCTGCAGGACTCTGTCTTGACTCAGCAGATCAGGAAGTTGTGTAACAGCAAACCGCAGATCTTACCCGGACAGAAATGAGCTCATAGAAGAGGGAAGCTTTTTCTTTTTTGGAGTCAGGAGGCTTGTCTTTATTCAGGTGTCCGGCTCTTGACCCCGGTGCAGCACCGGTGTCAGGGATCAGTTTCCACTCAGCGCTGCCTGAGTTTGGTTTAGAAAGCCAAATGGCTGCACGCTGCTCCTTCAAACGCTCGATTTGCTGACGCAGAACAGCCTCTCGATCCAGGTCAGGTGTCCTTTAAATTTACATGTAGAGGTTAAATGCCTATATCACATTTTGATTGTATAAGCACACTGGAAAAATGCAATAAACATGTGAATAGTATTGTGCAATGTGATAAATAAAGTATAACATGCTGTTGTGAAAACTTAAATTATACTTTACAAAATTGCTTTTATTTAACTTCTATGTCCTTCTGAAATGTCCTTTTGTATTTAACCCTTATATAATCCAAAATATGTCACTTCTCCTTTAATCCTGAACATTGCTCTTTATTGATAAAGACTGATTCATAACATCACCTTTGTGTTTCAATCTCTTCTGAGACTCCTGCCGTTGAGAAGGACGTGGACAACTCTTCGGTGTCCATTTTGACGAGTGGAGCAGCTGGACTGTCGCCAACTTCTTCTAATGGAGCGAAAAAAAAAATGGAGTAAGTGTTTGTGTGTCAGCGACCTGCATTCCTACTGTAAATACGAGCGTGTGTGTCCCGGACTAAAACGAGGCATTCAAGCACCTGCTGCGTTCGTCCACTCTGGAATGCTTTGCTGCTTCTTGGCCTTGTAAAGTGACAGCAGCTCGTCGTACGCCTCCTCACACTCTTCGCTGTCAATCAAAGCCACAAAGACAAACATACAAAGGTCACATATTGTGTTTTTTTTTTTGTCACATTTCACACGTCTTAGGTCAAATAAATGGTCACTACAGTCACAACGCACGTGGCTACAGCCTTTTCCAATAGACTGCAATGTACTCAACTCTTGAAATGTTTCTGTAGAGTTATAATGGATGAAGGCACACCACCCATAAAGAAAATGTAACAGCTTATTGTAACTACACACAGGACGGTTCGGTTGGCTAAGCCATCTAAGCTAAAAATGAATTGTTTATTTTTGTAATTTTGTGTTCTTTTTAAATCTTCTGGAAAATCTTCGAAAACAGTGTAACAGTAAATTGCCACAGTTTTTTACAGCACAAGCACAATATGCCCTGAGCACCAATCATCTTTATGGTTCTGTGATTGATAGGCGTAAAGGCCCCTGGTTTTTCAACTGTTGGGGCTAAATTTCTTCAGCCCAGAGCCTTGAATTTGGGCACATAACAGAGATGTGCAGTGGAATAGTGGGCTTCACTGTACTTTTTGAGTGAAAAGAAGAAGTGACAGGGACAGCAGGCTGTTTTTAAAATAGCATTAGTATTTTTAGCTGCCTTTAGCATTCATATAGATGATCATTTAGCCTTTATTATTTAGTTATACGTGCTTGTGTAAAAGAGAGTTTTAGCACACACTTTTATCCAAAGCGACTTACATTAAGCTTCTATTCACCAGTGTTACAGCTGGAACACCACTGGAGGCAAGGTGGGTCAAATGTCTTGCCCAAGGACACAACAACAGTATGCACTGTGATGAGAGTGGGACTCAAACTGCCAACCTTCCGGTTATAGGACAACCACTCTACCACTGAGCCAATACCAATACTTAGCTAATGCTTAATATTGTGTATCCAATCATACAATAGGCCCAAACAGCATTTACCTTTAGAAAAAGTATCTCTAAACTGGCTTGGGCACATCTATAATAGTCTGACACAGAGTAGAAAGCAGTGAAACATAAACTAAGATGAGCGTGGACAGGCCTTTGTAGTGCTGTGACAGGTGTGTTTAATGTGTACCAGTATCTGAGGGCCATCTGTAAAGCAGAGCAGTCCGTCTCGACTCTGTTTAGCGTTAGGCTCATCTGCTCCGACTCAGCCTTCCTTCGCTCCAGAGCCACCGTCAGATGCTCATTTCTGGCCTTCAGCCTGTCAATACACCTTAGATGAAAAAATAGAGACATTTTAGTATTTTTTTTAACACTTTCAAAGGTTTATGACAATATACTTTATTGTCTCCATGTGGACATTTGTCTGGGATTCATGCTTTGGCCATAGTGCCTTACAGTAGAAACAGATGTGACAAAATACAAGGCCATATAAATCACATACAGAAAACTATATACTATTGTACATTTATCCTCTTTGCACGTAACAAGTAGAGTTTCTGCACATATTCAGATAATAAAGGATAAAAAAACACCATGAAAGATTGCACAACCTCAGCAGTTTTATTGTAAATTTGATTAAACTACTTAAGTCTGCAGTGGTTTGTTTGCTCTGGTTTGATCATGTCAGCCATTTGTAGTGTCAGGACCGGACTGGACTGCCTCCGGAGTTTCAGGACCGGATTGGGTCCGGAGTGTCAGGACCGGACCGGACTGCCTCCGGAGTGTCAGGACCGGACTGGACTGCCTCCGGAGTGTCAGGACCGGATTGGGTCCGGAGTGTCAGGACCGGACTGGACTGCCTCCGGAGTGTCAGGACCGGATTGGGTCAGGAGTCAGGACCGGACCGGACTGCCTCCGGAGTGTCAGGACCGTATTGGGTCCGGAGTGTCAGGACCGGAGTGTCAGGACCGGACTGGACTGCCTCCGGAGTGTCAGGACCGGACCGGACTGCCTCCGGAGTGTCAGGACTGGACTGGACTGCCTCCGGAGTGTCAGGACCAGATTGGGTCCGGAGTGTCAGGACCGGACTGCCTCCGGAGTGTCAGGACCAGATTGGGTCCGGAGTGTCAGGACCGGACTGCCTCCGGAGTGTCAGGACCGGATCAATCAAGACCAAGAACAGAATGATTCATTCAGCAGATAATTGATATTGATATTTTTGATGCAATTACTATAATGAAACCCTGAGTCCTCTATGTCCAATTAAAAATGCATGTAATCCTCAAATGAGAGGCAAATATTTAGAATTATCTTAATTTCCTTGCTAACCATACACTATTAGGTGTTTGGAGATAGAAAGATGTGTGGTCAGTTAATACAATCCATTTAACAGTCTACAGAGCCAAAAGAATTTGAGAAAATAGGTAGAGAATAACTGAAATTAGATTACATTTCTATGATCTTGGGTGATTAATGTATTGCTTTAAATCTTAATTTGACCAGGTTTCAAAAAACAATCAGCAGTTAAAAATGTTCATTATTAATTATTTACTATACTTCCTGAACTGAGCCTCACCTGTGGAGTTTTTCCGTCTCTGCCTCGGGGCTGACGGGGCTCATACAGGGACTGGCTGGGTTTCCATAGATCTGAGGAGACATGTCCCCAGCGACAGACAGCGGGGGTATTCCTCTGGCCGACCTCCTGTGGAGCAAAGGGGAGCCGGGGTACGGAGGAGAGGCCCAGTCGGGACTCACAGACCCAGTGCAGGACATGGCAGTGGGTCTGTAGGAAGGAGAGCGCCGGCCCGACCTCCAGACCTTTTGAAGACTCAGTAACTAAAGACATGAGAGACAGAGATAGTGTTTACTAGGTCAGTGTATTACTCCAACATTTCTTAAATCCAAATAAATTCCCAAATTTTCTCTTCCTGTGGTGGAAGGTGGTTTAATTTTTTTTTTGTCTCGGGTTGTTCTTTTTCCAGCCTTAAAAACAGTTATGTTGCAGCCTTATTTTACGTTACCAATTCAATTACTTTAAACAGCACTATTTTAAATTGTTTTCTCATATTTAGGGACTTATAGTCAATTTTTCTCTTTAGGAAACTTGGTCAGGCAAATTCTTGTGGTTCTATATTAATGCCCCCAGCACACCCCCTCTCGCTCACTCTGATGTTCTTATTAAGGGGACATTTATTCACCTCACTCAGAGAGTCAAACTATGCCAGAATACTAAATGTGGATTGAATGAAGCTATTAAAAAAGAACTATAAGATGGACTTCACCTGCAGCCGCCTGAGTTTGCAAAGAAAGTGTATATGTTGCTGACATTTCTTAAAGATCCGGTCAGTGTTGCATTTAAAAGTCAATCACTATTTTGTTCTATTTGGTTTGTATTGTCATTATGGTGGAAATTTATAAAACGGCAACAATGCATCCGTCCTCTTCCTTTGGAGTGTCTTTGCTGTTACAAATTGACTTTTTCCTAAATGTCAAACAAAACTACACAGGAGTGGTCATCCTTCCCGTCCTTTTCTTTAATGTATACACAAACAATCTCATTACCAACCCTGTCCTTCTCCTCCTCCATGAGGCTGATGCTGTGTGCCCTCTCCAGTTCTTCCTGTTGATTCTGTAAAGCACTAAGAGTAAAGTCACGCTTATCCACATCCAGGATGTCCTCTTGATAATTGTCTTTTGGTTGGACTGTGGTGCAAGAAATGCCAAACTCTCTTTCCATTTCTTCCAAGATCTGTAACCAAAAACTTACAACTGTGTCATCTTTGGTTACAACATTAACCTTTGTAGGAAGTATTATATTTTGTCACATATACCTGGGTGGCCTTGACCGAGCTCTCCTGGGCAGCTCTCAGATGTTCCTTGTGTTTATTTAGATCCACAGCAGTGATGGGAGCAGCCCAGGATCTTTTAAAACTAATAGAGTCCTCCACTGACGATAAAACATCCTGCAGTTTGGACCAAACAACGCCATTGCCCCCTGGTGGACACACGGTACAGGTACAAATACACTGCAATTATACATCATTGTGGTCTTTTATAATCAATTCACTATTCACTACTTATATTATTCTCAATATAAATGTTTTGTATCTGTATATGTTAAGGACAAACACAGTTCTAGCGTTATTGGAAAGGTTCAAGCAAGTTCTGGGGCTAACCTCGGTCCATCAGTGGCGTTTTAGACAAGGCTGTGGACTCCACAGTCTTCCTTTCTGAGTTTTGGACAAGTCTGTGCGATAAAAGGTCTGGGACGAGAGGTCTGGAAGAGGCTTGCAGTCTCAAGTCAGCCAGGTTCACTAAAGAGGAACAGGCAAGACCAGGTTTAAGTTTAGATAAGGTATAAAAATAAGACAGTCATTAAGTGGCAGGAAGGCAGTGACTGTTTCGAGGTTATGTAACAAGGGACTAATAAAGGTCTTGTATAACTTTTTTTTCATCCTGAGTGTTGGATATTTATATATATAAATATCTGCAATAAAAAGCGTTTAAAGAGTTTACAGAATGAAATCTAAACAAGCAATTTTCCCTTAATAGAGAAGTGTAAAAATATATTAATATTAATTAATGATTTTTGAGAAGGACATTGAAGGACATTGAAACGCTTGCCATTTCAATAGACTTCCAAAAGTCTACAAAAGTTCCACTAGCTACACAAAAACAAAAGCATTTACAATTATTTTTACTTTGAAAGTCTACCGCTGTACCTTTAATAACAGGTAATCAATAAAAAAAGTGCTGTATATGTCTAACTGCAAAAATACATATTTCTAAATATAGCTTGTCACAATTCAACAGCAAATTCCATCACACAGATCACTAATTTTACCTCGGTGCCTTTAAAGAGCCCATCTTCTTGTTGAGTTCGGCGATGATGCTGAGCAGCGTCCCCACTTCAGCCTCACATTGAGCCAGTTCTGCAGGTGAAGGCTCAGGGCCCACAGCAGAGTCTGGGCCCTCAGAGACGAAAGACAAGTGTGCAACAGGAGTCATCAGGTCCCTCTCACTCAGTGACGCTGTATCCAGACTGTCACAACGGACCAGACTGGACTCCTGCTCAAAGACACAGATCAGATTATACAATATTATTACAATTATTTAGCAGCTTTACTCCAGACTATTCGCTTGGAACTTGTTCCAGTAAAAAATTCTGTGTTATTTCAGTAGACTGTATCTTACCACTATACTGTGACACATTTGATTTGTTTTGTATTATGTGCCTATACAAAACCATTTGTGCTCCTCAAACACACATCGTTGCTGTAATGTCAAAGGACTATTGTTCTTGGTGACGGAAAAGGTGGGAACTAAAACATCCTGAGACCAAACTTCCTGTTTTGCAAATATTTGTATGTCGACCATCTTTTCTTGTGTTTCAAAATGTGTGCTAAATGCATATAAACATTATATTGTTAATTTATTGGTAAACAAAACATTATATTGTTAATTTACTGGTAAACAAAAGAATCTAATTCATCATTCAAGTAATTTTATGTTTACATCCCATAAAATAATCCCAAGGCCAAATTTTTAAATATTAACTGCATTTGACCCCAAATCATTTTATATTGTATCACTCTACCATATGAAACTTTTTATTGTTGTTCTGCAGATGTACCATTATATTTCTGCATTAGAGTACTAGGTGTTGAATGTGTGTGTGGCAGTAATAAACAATATAAAAATCACTTTTGGTAAACCCAAGTTACATTACATTGAAAATCAAAAGATTTAGACTTTTTACAAGAGCACAGTTATGCACAATATATAAGCATGCAGTTATACACATGCTCTATATGTATTAAACAACTTACCTCCATGTTTAAGATCCAGTTGCCTGCCACTCCAGGGTACAAAATTACCTAAAGATTTTCCATATTCCTTCTTTTATGAGGAGATATATTTTCCAAATGCTCTGCCGTTGCTGCTGTAGTCCATCCACAGGTCCACACGATGAATGAAGTAAGTGGAAAGTCACCTCCACCCATTCCCTGTGACTTTGTGTCCTTTCCTGTTTTGACCACGCTTAGCTTCCATGAATTTTATTAACACACTCTAACCAGAAAACTATGCATCTCCTTAGCTGCTCCACACAAACACATTATAGAAGGTAATTGTAAAAAATGCAAAAAATTCAATATGTTTGTATATAATAAGTGATTTAAAATAAAGATTTGAGCTGTTGTTTTCTGCTATTTTGCTCTCACTGGATAAAGGGCAAGAAGAATGTTATCTCAAATCATGTATTGTTTATCTGCTTGAGCCTGTCTAGTTACTAAATAATATTTCCCTGTGCATTGATTTTAAATGCTTTCATTAAAAGATAAAACAAGACACACATTTTAATAAACATTATTAAGTTATTAATTTGTTTGAAATAAAAGCGCTTTAAATAGGAATCAGTGCAGTATTGTTTAAAAAAAAAAAAACTCCATTACCCATAATGCAACAACACACTTCCCGGATTCGAAAGGTTCCGAGGAGGAAGTACAGCCGCTTTTGGGAGGAAGTAGTCCGTTCAAAACAAATGTTAGGTGAACATTGAATTATTTTGCTGCTATTAGGCGTTAAAACGTATTATTTTGACGTGTTTATAGCCAGGTAAGTCTTTTTTATTATTACGAAAACATAAAATTTTCCTTCACTTACATGGTTCCGAGTTACTGCCTTAAAGCGAAAGGCGACTGCGTTGTCGTCAAACTGCAATTGCTGTAATACTGTCGGAATCCTACATTTTTTAGAATATTTTAACTCTTCAAATAATCTTTAAATTTAGTATTTATGTATTAAATCGCCAACACAACTACAATACTGTTGCAACGAGACAGATTTACTCATTCGTTTACGCACTGAGCATACAGCAGAAGTATTAGGATTTTCATAAAGTACAAGGAATTACAAAAACAGGCCATCAAATCGTTTAGTTTAATGGAAGTACTCTGAATATAGAAAGGTAACAATCCTATAACATGTACCGTATGTAAATTAAATATGCATTTGATAGACAACTTTAAAAATACGTTAAACTCTTATTAATATGTTATCCTTAACAGTTCTACTCTTCATCCCTCAGCTACACTTACTTATACACTTATACACCATTTTAATATAGGTTTAGTGTTATTATTCCAATTGCATTGTGAGATTTTTGGCAGCCCTTCATACTAAACATCTCATAAATCAAAGGTGATTATAAATTGGGAAGACCAAAGTGAGATAACAGTAGGCCTTTTTAAGACTTTTGTTTGCAATGATTAAGAAAATATGTGTGTGACACTGACCTACTGGCCATAGTCTTTTTTACATCTCTGCAATAATGAACTAATCTGATCTTCCTCTTTAGAAACCTCTGTATCCATGGAGACGCCTGAGCCAGGTCCTGCAGATGGAGAGGAGCGAATGGTTGAGCTTCGACCCCGAACCCGCTCAAACCCTGAAGGAGCAGAGGACCGGCGCGGCAGCACAGGCAGCCTGGGAGGGAACGGTAACACCAGCATACCTCAGCCTGCAGTGGGTAGCCGAGTTGAGGGGGAGGGAGAGGCTTCGACCAGCAACAGTCCACCGAGCTCAGCCTCTGTCTCTGTCAATGTGGCCCCGACAGCGCCACCTGCTGCTGCTGTTGCTGTAGCAGGCCCAAGTTCTGCAGTGCCTCTGTCCAATACTAATGCTGCTGGTGCTGCTCTGGTCAAAGAGAGGCCAAAACCCACACAACCCCAGCCCACACTGAGTACCTCCATCCCTCCTCCAGCCGAGTATCAACTGAGAGTCCCACGAGTCAACTGTCCAGAGAAAGTGGTTGGTCTGAACTCATTAAATTAAAGGGGCTATGGGTAGTTTTAACATTTAACATTCAACAATTAATGGATTATTTGTGTTAGATTTTGATCAGCATAGCATGGAAGAAGATAGTGGTGCTTTAGGCCTAACAAATAAACCAGGGCGGACCTAAACAACAATACATCAGGGACATTTACGTCATATTGTCTTGCCCCGAAACTGTTGTTGTGCTTTTTTGTTTGTGTGTAGCACAAGTGTTGCAGTAGCTCATGACTCCATCTAGTGGCACAAAGTACTATAACAACAGGCTGTATAATCTTTTGTTCAGCTGCAGATATTTAATTTAACTGATAGATCTGTGAAGCTTCTCAGTCATCCAGATCATCTTGACCTTTAACCATTTTTTCATTATTTAATACTAATACCTCAATCATACTATCAACACTGTTCTTTGTTAAGTTCTAAAGTATTATTTCTTGAATAACTCTGAATATTTTAAGTACAAATATTACAAATTGCTCTTTTTGGTATGTATTTTGAAAAGTATGATTTGCATATCTGTATTTTCACAGATTATCTGCTTAGACCTGTCTGAAGAGATGTCTCTGTCGAAGTTGGAGTCCTTTAACGGGCAAGCCTTACATTAAATTAAAAAAAATCTACAAAGTTTTTTCTCACAGTTGTTATTGACTTTTGTCCTTTGCCTGTGTTTTTAGTTCTAAAACCAATGCCTTGAACATTTCCCAGAAAATGATTGAAATGTTTGTCAGAACAAAGCACAAGATCGATAAACGGCATGAGTTTGCTCTGGTTGTAGTAAATGACGATGCTTTGTGGGTGAGACACATTTAGTCTTTGCTTTCACTGTGACACATTTTTTTAATTTATTTTTTATATTCTCTACTTTTTTCCCATCTATTATGGTTTGTGTTTTAGCTTTCGGGTTTTACTTCTGACCCCAGAGAGCTGTGCAGCTGTTTGTATGATCTGGAGACCAACGTGTGCGAGTCCTTCAGTATCCTTTGATCCATAGACATAATCCAAAACTTAATGAAAATACTTCAGTCAATAGATCTAGGAACAGGAAGATGAGGTAATGGATCCTTCCACTGGGTTCTGTGGAGGCTTAAATGTTTTTTTTTAAGACTAATCAAGTCAAATGCAGAGTGTATTATTATTATACAGGTTATTTACTGCGATTTTATTAACTGCATACTAGAAAACTTGCATTTATCTTAACTTCTAATTATAGATCTAGAAGATCTTCTTAATGTCATGTAAGTAATGTCTATCTTTTTTGTTGTAAAAACACAACCACATATTGTTAATCATGTCTTCTTTAGTCGACAGAAGATCGAGTTACCGATGACGGAGAGCGTTCAGACCGTCCCTCCGCCATACGTGGTGCGAACTGTGCTCATCTACAGCCGACACGCAGGACCCTTTCAGTTCAATCCCTCAGAGGCTGTCAGTGTAAGTGCATCACTGTTCACATACACACACACATCTTTACCTAAAACACAAGATGAAACCTTGTAAACTAAATGTCATTTATAATTCTTTAGAAAATGTTCCAGTCTCCATATTTCTTCTTTGATGTGGTCTACCTTCACAACGGCGTGGATGAACAGGGAGATGAGACCAGCTGGAGGGTGAGTTTAAATTTGTGGTCAGTACGTCAGATTGTAGCTAATTTTTGGTTCTAGAAATTCAATTAATTTCTTGCCTATGTTTAACTGTTACTTAAGACGAGAATTGTTTAGTTCAGTTTGTTTTTATCTTTTATTGGTAGTGTTTTTTTATTTGAGGAAGCTATTGTGCTTTTTATTGAAACTGCCAGGCAACATACAAGATTACTCTACAGGGATAGGTCTGGCAGAGCACTGAGGCCTTATAGGGAATATACACTGAACAAACATTTAACACTTTTGTTTTTACCTACATTTTTCACGAGCTGAACTCAAAGATTTAAGACTTTTTCTACGCACACAAAAGGCCTATTTCTCTCAAATATTGTTCACAAATCTGTCCACATCTGTGTTAGGGAGAACCTCTCTTTGCCGAGATAATCCTATCACCTCACAAATGTGGTTTGAGAGAAATAGGCCTTTTGTGTACATAGAAAAAAGTCTTAGAGCTTTGAGTTCAGCTCATAAAAAATGTAGGTAAAAACAAAAGTGTTGTTCAGTATACATACAGTCATTGAACTTCTCTGTATCGTTTCAGGAAAACTACACATCCTTCTGCAACCTGGACACTAAAGGCATGTGTTATCGCTACGAGGTGTCGCTCTGTGGACCTGCCATCGAACTGCACAACTGCATGGCCAAACTCCTGGCTCACCCTTTACAGAGGCCTTTCCAGAGCCACGCCTCCTACAGCCTCCTGGAGGGGGACGAGCCTCAGGATGTGGAGGCTACTGTCTAATATCGGACTCAATGGAAAAAATAATGCTTGTATTTAATAACCGACAGTTTTGTTTGTCTCATAAAGACGGGGTTAACAAATGAAGGGAATGATAATTAACAATTTTATTGTTGTGTTAAAAATAGCTATAAAATGTGACACTTACTCAACGCTGGCCTTTTGTGACTATTACACACTGAACTGTAACATAATCTATGGTAGGTCACACTTTAAACTGTTGACATTTTTCTTTTTAATCACTTTGTTCCTTTGTTCTTTTACTGTATTTCTTCATTTATACATTTTCAGTGTTTGTTTTGTGCTGCATAAATGATTTCTTATGTTTCTATCCTTCACAAAAAGCGAATGTAGTCTTTTCCTTTTGTTTGTGACACAGGCTTATTGTCCTGCCAGTCTACTCTATGTGCACCAAATGTCATTTCTCAGACCATTTCTGGACTAAATAAAAAGAGTACGCTCTAATCTGCTTCTCTTTTTCTAACAATAAGAAACGGTCTTTTGTCAGCAGGTGGCAGCAGAGTCCCTCCATTCTCTCTGAGTCAGTCATATACAACCAGCTTTTTTGCCTTTCTTTGCCCCTCTAGATACACATGGTCTTAGGGCTGCATAATACATTTATCATTGTCACAATAATCAGGAATTGCAATATTCTGAAAAAAACCCTCAAATCTCAATTTTACTGGTATTCTATGTGAGAAACTTTTACTCTTTGCAAATCAAAATAACTGTCCAATCAGGGCCTTAAATCAAACTTAATTAAACCTGGTGCAAGTTAATCAAGAGAATAGTATTTATGTCTCTGAGTATTATGTATTTGAAGTGCATTAAAGCCTATTAAGGAGTATATTAAATTGTTTTCGCAGTATGCACAGTTATTGCATATTTCTTTATGCTTTCTTGTCCACTTTTTTTTAAAAACTAGTCATCACTGTTGCATCCATCACTGTAAAAGCACACTTTTACCTCCTCAGCGTTAGAGATAACTTTACCTTTCACTGTTCTGACTTATCTTAAGGAGAGTTTTTATCTCGCTGCTCGACCATTAAACTTCCTGTTTTTGTTTCATTCACTTACTTTCTGTCACTCTTTTCTAACGCGCCTTCATAAATTAGTTTTCTTTCCGGTGTGGACAGGTTGTCAGTAGGACAATGGGGTGCAGAGAAAAAAAGCCAGGCTCGGAGGCCTTTTCACACCCTTCCCCAGAAGAGTTGGAAGCGCCTCACGTCAGAGCCACGCAGGTCGAGCAGGAGGAGGGGCGCCCTGTGTTATTCCCTCATCTCTGAAGAATGACAGGTCCCCATTGTTTTCACTTTTTCACTCCTCCTGCCATGGCTACTTTCCGTCCCGGCCCAGGACAGGATATGGTTCAGTCTTTTTCTCCTTAAATGTTTACATTGTTTATTCACAGGAGAGGGTGGAGCTCTGTCAGGGCTGTATTTGTGTACAGCACTTACTGGGATCATTCCTCATTATTAAGCGTTAAACAATGATCGGCTACATATTCAGATTTTTAATCACAAATATGCTTAGTAGTCTTTAGTTACCTGCACACACTGTAAACTCTGAGGCAGAGATGTCCCAAAGTCTGAGGTCTAACATTACCTGGAAAAAATATGGCATTTGTCATCAACCCCTGGAAGTAATGGTCACAAGTATCTTCTTACAGCCACCATGAGTTGAAAGGAGCATTAGAGACTGAGATGGTCCATGTTTTTTTGTCTCTCCACACTTCTACAAAAGTCTTTTCTAATGATAAATTGCAGTTTAAGTTAAAGTCTACTCGACTAATGGGACTGTATTTTATGACACAAGCAATAGGGCTTTATTAACTCTAACTGTGGACAATGTTTGGCCCTGGACCAGACTATGGACAGTTTTGCATTTGACCATTGATCAGGATTAGACTTCTTTCTGACATTGTTGTAGGTGCAGTAGTAATAGCCTTCCTTTTCACCACACTATTATATAGTCAGGTCAATATATATTATCAGGTAAAATGGTTTTAGAAAAAATCTATTCTGGACATAATTACAACTTTATATGTCCAGATGCCTTCTGTTTAGTACTACTTCACAAATACACTATAATAAGAAAGAAGAGATGGTGTTTATCTTATGGACTACATTTTCTGTGAGTAAATATATTTGGTCTAGTGACAAATTGCACTTGAATGTAAGGTCTGTTTTCAGAAATATTTGTGATAATTGCACTGATCTGGAGGCTGTATTTGTGGCAGGAGTCGACAGGACGGGACAGGACAGGAGCGCAGAGGGAGGAGGGGTGGTCCAGGATGCACTGGAAGTGTGTCTGCAGCAGTGTTTATAAATGTGGCCCCTCTGCACACCTATGGTCACTGTTTACATCGTTCCAAGCGCGCCATACCCTTCAGTCTCACAGCTGACAGAGACCAGCTCACGTTACTTCAGCTCGACACTTCCATCTCAGACTGAGGTGACAACACTGTGGATTTCTTTAAGCACCATTTCTTCTTAGATTCTTCCCAAACCCAGCTGCCACCATTTCACCACCGACGGTCATGTACAGCTCCACTTACCCCCGGGCCAAGTTAGGCCTGGATGCCAGGGAGCCACTGCACCGACACAAAGGGAAGAGCTGCAGCTACTACCTGAAGATCATATTCTTCTTCTCGTCCCTCATACAGTCGCTCATCATCGTGAGCCTGGTGCTTTTCCTCATCTACGGGCAGCCGGAGAAGAGCGCGGAGGAGAAGAGGGTCAAGGTCAGTCACTTTTCCTGCTCTGGAAAACCATAAATTCAATTAACTACCCTGTTAGATTTTCACTCCATAACATACAAGCATCAATACAAACTTATTCTGGAGTTTTATTTATGATTATAGAGGGTTTATTCTTGGTTAAAAAGTGTAATTAATGCATAGTTGTAAGTTCTGCAGATTCCAGAGCCAGTACTCCCTGATATTGGAGGCTCTGATAATGCAGTTTCAGTTTTTGTACACATGTTTCTCTAAATAGAGCTGTTTGGAAAGATATTACTGTAACTGAAGTTGATTAAAGTAGAGCAAACTGTAACTGCTGACATACACTTGATAAAACATAAATATTAAGTACTTGTACTTCTATAATCATTGAGTATTCTATGACTAAACGAGAAAATAAGGCTTTACTAAAGATTTACTGATGCTTAATAGTGCTTTTGTCCAGACATAACTCATATGAGAAGGCCTTCTTAACTATATTGTGGCAAGAGCATTTCCAGTGTTGAGTGGTTTATGTTGTGTTGCGAAGGAGATGGAGTTGAACTTCAACCGTTTGAGCGAGAACAACATCCAGCTGAGGAAGGAAAAAGCTGATCTGGGAAAACAACTTGTAGAACGCACCAAGGAGAAAACCGCTCTGGAGAAAGAGCTGGCGACTGTGAAGACGGCGACGAACACCACAGAGCAGGAACTAAAGAAGAAACAGGTGACTTTCTGTCTAACCTCTGACAATACTGACATTATATTTAAACCCTATGAATCTGCTTTTTATTTGGAGAAACAGAAAAAAATTATATGTTTTTAAAAAATGAATTCCAATTCTTAACAATAAGATGTAGCCTCTGTTAACAATTCTTCTTTGTCCTGGTTTGAAATCCTGGTTTAGCATCGTTTTACTCGTAGTCCAGTCTTGGTGTAATGTACACATGTATTAGACCTGGCTTAGTCCTCACTCAGAAAGATTTACTGGGACACTCTCTATGATAGTGCTGTCTGTTTGAATACACAACTTTCCAAATATAGCACTCACGTTCTCCTTTAACCTTAATTAAATCTATTCACTCACTTGGGATTTCTCAAAGCAGTGACATCTCTAATGCCTCCTTTCATCTTTCATCTAGTCTCTTCCAACAAAAACAAATAAGCGGTCTTTACAGTGTTTATTCTCCACATTATACGACGTGATTATTTCCTTTGGCATTGTTGGCGCTTTCCTATGAGCCGTTGTGGCAATAAAAAGAATTATTCCCACAGCATTAATCTTCCTGTGAATGTATTTTCTACATCCACAGAGCGACTGCGAGAAACAGTTAATGCTGACCCGCAGCATGCTGGGACGCTGCAACACCACCCCAGTGCAGCCCATGGCGTTCAACCCCATCAGCAGTGAGCACACACTTTACTTTGTCACTGTTGTAGATAAATGAGACTAGTGCTGCTATTTTAGTGTGTGAATTCTGTATTTGTTGTGTAATTAAACTGTATGTTACGTGAAAATCTGATGCTAAAAGTGGAAATGTTCATGTTTAGTTTAGGATTCACTGTTACAGATTCCAAAGCCAGGTTCAATGATTTGTTTTGGAAAAAGACAGTTTGTGCAGGTGTTGACACTTTAAAAGGACAGTATTTGCAGTTTAATCTTCTTTTATTATCTTAATTTACAAAAGAATACTTTCACACAGAGCCAAATATAGTTAAAAAAGGGAACATAAGTGGTAAGTGTGTGTGTGTGAGAGGGAGGGGGTAGCTCAAATGAGTAAAAGCAAGAAGGTCCTGAGTACGACTCCTGGGCGGGGCCTTTCTGTGGGGAGTTTGCCTGTTCTCTCCGGTTTCCCCCAGCAACCTCCAGTCAGTAACCAGTAACTGACTCCAGATCTGCTCAGTGACCACTGTTCCTGACAGGTTACCACAGCGACACTGAAATAATTTCCCTACAGGGATAAAAAAAAAAAAAAACATAACTAGATTTATCTTAGGCCTCGATCCCGGTGGGGACTGAGTAAAGGTATCTGTTTTTGGACAGCCTTATTTAAAAACAAAGAGCATTAACAAGCTTCCAACTCTTTATGTCAATAATTTTAGGACTTTTTCAGTGATTTGTAAAAAAAAAAAGAAAAACCTAAAGAGGGTTAATATTTACAATAGATATGTCACAGGAAACAATTATCCATTAAACTATATTGTGCTATATAACAGTATATAATATTATAGAAATACTAATGTTATGTGATATGGTAAAAGACAGTTTACACTTTCTTCCATTTTTATGACTTTCCAATAACAGGAACATTGCTCAACTATATTCTAGGTTGTCCTGAACTCAGTTTAAATATACAGTATGACGGTTCCTCTGTCGTGTTTCTAGGTGAACTGAAAACCCTGCAGACACTCAACGCTCAGCAGAAAGCCATGATAAATCTGATCGAGGCTAACTTCACTCAGACGGTGCAGTATCTGAGTCAGGAGCGGGACACGGCGCTCAAAGACAGAGACTCTCATCATCAGGAGGCCATCACGATGCGCAGGGAGAACACCATGTTGAAGGAGCAGCTCACCGTTTACACCAGGTACGATCCGCTCATCGGTGGTTTCACAGAAGAAATGTAGATATGACCTGAATGTGAAACGCAGAAATGAACCATTATGTTTTATCTGATCAGTCAATATAAGAGCATTGTGATTAGGATAAGTGTAGTTCTTGGAAATAGGAACCAGTCTGATAAAAACCTGACAGTAGTTGTATATTTTAAAATGAATTTGATGCACAGTTTTAATTTCACAGTAAGAAGGTTAAAGGTTAAATTATTTCAGGAAAAAGAAAAAAGAAAAGACTTCATGCAACTCATACTTTCCTGTTAAGCTTGTGTCATTCTTTTTGGCCCAATAATGATCAGATATTGCTGTCTCATTTCCGTCACATATTTGGCAGAGGAATAGTTTAGTCTCCCTGACTTCCCAAACAAAACAGTTTGTACTAACCATCGCGCTCTGAAACGGCTTATTTCCTTTTTTTTTTTTGGCATTGACGACAAATATTTTAACAATGACTTGATGAAAACCCTTTCTGTGCATGGATTTAAAACAAATGTATACAGGTTTGGTGTGTCCCCTCTGTCTATGGCCCTCAGAGTCTCAACATGTCATTACAGCAGACAACTTATGGTTTTCATTCAGAAAAGAACTCCAACTGGAGACATTTAATACAAACCCTGTGTTTTTGTGTTCAGGAAATGTAAAGAGGACTTTGCTCAGTCTTTGGACGGGATCAAGACGGTGACGAGTGAGTTCCTGAACAAGATCAACAACCTGTTTCCGCACCAGCTGACCTTTCACCTCTCTTGCGCCAGTCAGTCGGAGCAGATGGAGAAGATCCGCAGCAGCTGCACCAACCTGTCCACGGACGTTGAGAACAAGTTTCAGATCTATTTAGATCGAGTGGGTGACAAGGTGTGTTCTGTGTCGTCATGTGATCTCGTCTCCATGTCCTCAAAGACTTCTTCCCTACCATACAGTTCGCTACAAACTACAAACCTAGTCTTCAGCATCTCTTCCCCCTCCCCAGCCCCCTCTAACATTGGTTTTAGGGCTTGTGCTTATCTCTAAAACCTTCCACACCACCTGTATTTCCGTGGGTGGTTTTAGAGAATAACAGGAGCAGAGTCACAGACAAAGTCAGTGCTCTTTATTGACAATAGTTAAATATGAAACAGCATCTTCTCTAAACTAAAAAGATTGTGTCAAATAATCAAAAGCAGACTCAGGTTCTCAAAGTAGAGACTATTGTCCTAATACTAATATGAAGTACTTACAATGTCAATCTATAAAGCACAAGATTCTTCAGACATGAGTCAATTTTATTAAAATCATGGAATGTTCCAAACTATGTTCTGGATAAGAAGTCTGTCCCACAGGAGGAAGTTGACACTGACTCATTCCTGATAAATCTGACTAAAGAGACAGAGGTCCTCCGAGGCGGACTCAGGGTCAGAGCAGAGTGAGGTGTGCACGTAACGCTTCCTCGGCCACTATTTCTTATACAAGCAATACTTTATCTGCAAACATTGAGTACACAGTAAGGAATGAGAGACCCCACATCAATCTTCATAGTGCTGCTGAAATCCTGATTTTAGATTTTTAAAACTCATTAACTCTTCTAGATTATTTCATTAAAGGTAAAAACATTGCATCAGGCTAGAAATGTCACTTTTATTAATAAAATCCATTTCTGTTGTTCCAGGTGTCACAGATCCAAGCCACGTCGAGTCTTCTGGAGGTGCAGAAGACGAATCTGGACTCAGACCTGAAGATGTGTGAACGCACTCGGACGGAGAGCGCCAGCCAAGCCAGCCAACAACTGGAGCTCAAGCAGAAAAAACATGATGACCAGGTATAAAATGAGCTTTATTTATCATAGTAAATATATTTTCAGATAAAAACGTAATAAACCTAAGTTTTGTTCCTCTTGTTCAGGTGGAGAGGTTACTTATTGAGCAAAACCGTTTGAGAGAACAGAAGAAACTACAAGAAGACAGTCTGGCCTTGAAGGAAAATGAGCTCAAAACAGCAAAGGCACAGCTGGCAAACTGTAAGGTAAACATACTTTATCTCTAAATACAGTCACCCTCTTGATAAACCATAATCATTTAGTAGTAAACTCCTATATTTGTTAGGTAAGCTTTTAGTGTAGACTCAAATATTCAACAGTAAAGCCAGCAGTGGCAGCAGCAGGAAGGACGCTGAGGGGGAGATAACAAAGGAAGTCATGTAAGAAGTCAGAAGTTCACCAAACGACCAGGTTTAAACCCAGGGCTATGTGTACAGAGCAGCCAGAACAAGTTGTACAAGTGCTGTGTTTACATATGACGCTCATGTGTGTTTCAGCCTGGACCTAAAACAGGAGGCCTCCTCGCTCCGTTAGCGCAAAATAAACAGATAGGAGCCCCCGGCATCAGCAAAACACAAACAGTAAGTGCCTCACAATAACACAATAACAATTCACATTCAAAAAACACCACAGTATATGAAAGCTGGAAACTAAACCCATCTCTTTCTTTCTGTTGCAGGTGAGATGAAATGCACCAGTGGACCACTCAGCTCGATGAAGCCAGAGTGTAGTAAGACAGTAACGTGACTGAGGACAATCTAAAGACACATACGGCTCACAAATTGTTGTTACACATTTTATTAAACCAAGCAAAGAAGTGGCTGATTTCAATGAAACATAAGAACATGGGGTGGTTTTAGAGAAAAAACAGGAGCAGTCACAGACAAACAACAACCAATCATTGCATAAAGCTCAGCCCATTTTATGATTAGTTGGTTGTATTGTTTTGAGCTCGGTGGAAGCCATGTTCAATACAAGGGGAAAGTAAGGCCAATTGTTGTTTTTAAGGTTCACAGTCATTGTTCGCAGCTGGATAAACTGAAACTTATGGGTCAAAGTAACAATCTGTCTTAAATATAAATAGACAATACCACAACCTACAACCAAGTGGGAGGAGCCCACTTTAATCCGAATGCTTCCAGTTCTCGATTCTACAGCTGCCCAGAGCGGACATAATAATAATAAACACTGCTGAAGATGAACAGAAGCTAATTTTTTCAAACACACAATCACAAAAACATGAACGCTTAGAACATTAATGAACTAAACGGATTTTGTTTTTGTTTTTTTTTACATTTTTTACAAGTCAGCTTGTTCCTGACCTAACTACTACACACTGCACCTTTAACTTAACTAATTTGTATTTACTACATTTTGGCTTTTGAGGGCACTGCCAACATTTCACCTGAATGTCTCTTGTTTATCTTGTAAATAAATGATCGGCTCTGTACATAGTTTGACTGCACATGACTGATATGTTTCCTGTATGTTGCATGCTTTAAGTTCTGATGGATGATGACTTTAATTATTTTAAACACTTACTGTAACAGAACTCTCATGTTTTTCTCAGGTAAATGTACAAATGGTTGTGACACTGTTGTAAATAGTTGTTTTTTTTTCCTTACTGTCATTTCAAAAAACAGACACTGTAAAACTCATTTCTTCTGGTGGATAATGACTCAGTTTAACTTAATAAAGCCTAAATTGTTTATTTGCACAAACCAGACTCTTTTGTTTTTGTGATATCTAAAAATACTCTGGACTCTGTGCCAGAAATAGGATGTAAAAACACACTGAGACCAATTACATTTTATTACTATTTTTTATGGTGCATTTAAGCATTAACAGTGGCCATTATAATGACTGTTCTCACGTTTTAGTACTTCCCTTTCCTTTTGCAAATACAAGGAGATAAGTGCGAACAGTAGTTTCAAACTTATTTTTAACACTTGGCACAGCTAAGGTTGGGTCTCTGATGGAAAATTCCTCATTCCTTAATAAATATGCTTTCAGGTAAACATATGTTTAAATAAAATCTTATACAGTGGGGATCGAAAGTTTGGGCACCCCAGGTAAAAATTTTATTAATGTGCATAAGACGCCAAGAAAAGATGGAAAAATCCAAAGGCATCAAATGACAGATTAGACATCCTTATAATAAGTCAAAAAAGTTCAAAATAACAAAAAACAAAAGTTTGGGCACCCTGCAGAGTTAATACCTTGTATTGCCCCTTTGGCAAGCTAGGACCTGACAGTGTCATGGATTGTTCTCAATCATCGTCTGGATAGACCAGGTGATATCAATCTCAAAGGTTTTAAATGCCCAGACTCATCTGACCTTGCCCCAACAATCAGCTCCATGGGTTCTTCTAAGCAGTTGTCTAGAAAACTGAAACTGAAAATAGTTGATGCTCACAAAGCAGGAGAAGGCTATAAAAAGATAGCAAAGCGTTTTCAGATGCCAATATCCTCTGTTCGAATGTAATTAAGGAAATGGCGGTCATCAGGAACAGTGGAAGTTAAAGCAAGATCTGGAAGACCAAGAAAATATCAGACAGAACGGCTCGCAGGATTGTGAGAAAAGTAAGTCAAAACCCACGTTTGACACGATCCCTCCAGAAAGATCTGGCAGACACTGGAGTCGTGGTACACTATTCCACTATAAAGAGATACTTGTACAAATATGGACTTCATGGAAGAGTCATCAGAAGAAAACCTCTTCTACGTCCTCAACACAAAAATCAGCGTTTGAAGTTTGCAAATGAACATATAGACAAGCCTGATGCATTTTGGAAACAAGTTCTGTGGACCGATGAGGTTAAAATAGAACTTTTTGGCCGGAATGAGCAAAGGTATGTTTGGAGAAGAAAGGGCACAGAATTTAATGAAAAGAACCTCTGTCCAACTGTTAAGCATGGGGGTGGATGGATTATGTTTTGGGGTTGTATTGCAGCCAGTGGCACAGGGAACATTTCACGAGTAGAAGGAAAAATGGATTCAATAAAATTTCAGCAAATTTTGGATGCTAACTTGATGCCATCTGTGAAAAAGCTGAAGTTAAAGAGAGGATGGCTTCTACAAATGGATAATGATCCTAAACACACCTCAAAATCCACAGTGGATTACATCAAGAGGCATAAACTAAAGGTTTTGCCATGGCCTTCACAATCTCCTGACCTCAACATAATTGAAAATCTATGGATAGACCTTAAAAGAGCAGTGCGACAGCCCAGAAATCTCAAAGAACTGGAAGACTTTTGTAAGGAAGAATGGCAAAGATACCTCAAACAAGAATTGAAAGACTCTTGGCTAGTTACAAAAAGCGTTTACAAGCTGTGATACTTGCCAAAGGGGGCAGTACAAGATATTTACTCTGCAGGGTGCCCAAATTTTTGCAGACACAATTTTTTTGTTTTCTGTTATTTTGAAAGTGTAAATGATGGAAATCAAATCTAACTTTTTTGACTTATTATAAGGATGTCTAATCTGTCATTTGATGCCTTTTGGAGATTTTTTCCATCTTTTCTTGGTGTCTTTCTGCACATTAATAAACATTTTTACCTGGGGCGCCCAAACTTTCCATCCCCACTGTATAAGTATTTCCAAAAACAGACCTTTCAAATGTATAAAGTAACTGATGTTCAGACACTAGAGGGTTAAAGATGTACATTTTGTTCTTGCACTGCAAAAAAAATCTACTCACATCAATGTCTCTGTGAAAAAATGTGTCTCATACAGAAATAATCTTTGAGGGTCTCACAAGAAACAGCACACAGAGGCCTTCCCGTGGTCGCTGTGCTGATGAATGTAAGTGCCACAGGTGAGTGAGCCGGCCTCCGGAAATCCTCTGTTTAACATGTTTAAAGTGTTTTCGATCCATCTATAGTCTACCACAGAACAGGGTGTTGCCGTCTGAATATAGTAGGCTACAACGTCATGAATCAATCACAGGAAACCTACACTGTTAGAAAGAGTGAGATCTTAAAAAAAGATTAGGAGCAGGGCAGGGCGTCAGGGAAGCTTCTTCAATACATGTTTTTAAAATGAAAACAATATATTGTACATGTTTGTGTTTTTGTATGTTCTCAGTCATCCAGGTTGTGATAAACTAAGTCTGTTAAGAGGCATCTGGAATTATTTGAAATAACTTAAATTTTTATTTTAATAATTTTTATATTGATGTAACTTTTTACCTCAAAATATGGAGCTGGAAAATAGTACCAAATTGATTGTTTTTTTGTTTTTTTACACAGGGAACACAAGATATAAAGTGGTACAACAGAGATGAAGCAGGGCATTTTATAAATATATATATTCTGACAGCAAATGAATGTTGTTTACAGTTGTTAGTTGCATGCTTTGCAAGCGCCAGATGAATGATGATTTCATTAATTTTAAACACTTCTCCACACATTTTGAAAACATACTGTCAGATATATTTAATGAAAAGCGGCACGGTGGCGCAGTGGTCAGCCTTGTTGTTGAATTTTATTCATCAATCTTATTCAGAAAAAAAAAAAAACAATTCCCACTAAAAATGGCCAAAGTAAGTATTTTTACAGTTGCACTAAACAATGTGCTCCTCATTGTGACTGTACAGACTCAAGAGGAAAAGCTGGCTTCCTAATTTACAGCTCCAGAAAGCCCCTCTTTTCGCTGACTTTACCTAATCTTGTGCTGTAATTTATCAGAGAACATGAAAGAGGACAGATGGGCTGACAGGGCAGTGCGGAAAAAGGAAAGGTCGGCTAACAGAGACCAAAAAAACAGAGACAAACAAGACAAAAGTTATGCAGAAATACAGCAGGGCCACTGTCGTCACAGGCTGGGACACAAGAAACCAACTGGGGAAGACGGGTGAGAAGTTCAACAAGGAAACATAAATATTTGATCAAGGCCAGATTGACAGACGAACAAAGGGCACAGACAGCATTGCCCCAAAAACGGTGCTTTCCCACAGAGCAGCGCCAGCTACACTTCGCCACATGCACTATGCCAACCTGATAGTGATGAATGCAATCAGCCGTATTAAACCTAGTAAATCAAGTAAAAGTACTGTTGCTTTAAATAACAGCCTGGCCTGCCAAACCAATTCCTTTTTTTTAAACAAAGTCTAGTGGGTCGGAAACCCCACCCATTGAGCCTGTCTTCTAACCTAACCCATTAACATCGACCAATATTACTCGTTTATCTAAAACGGGACGGGCTTCATGCAATGGCTCATATAGAAGAGAAACTAGTCATGTTGTTGCATTGCTTATGCCAGGTCGCTCATTTCTCTGATCTGCATCCATTTCTACAAAAAATTACAATGACATTGTTGTCAAGATTTTTGTGCTATTTTTAAAGGTCCAGGTGTTGCAGTGATTGCAGAGAGTGCTCACAAAAATGTATCCAACATCCAACTGGAAAGTACCTTACCTTGCAGATGTTTAATTTGATTTGACCCAGGAGAGACATTTTCCGGTCAAAAGCTTTTCACAAGCTATTTTTCAGCACAATTCAAGCCACACTGGACACTCGTTAGTGTGTCTGAGCCCTCAGAGCCACCTGCCCTTAAATGACAGCTATTTTTGGTTAAAGAGCAGAAAACAAACACTTCTGTATCTAGGGATTAATACAATGTAAAGATGGAGAACAGGATGAATTCTTTGTGTTGTGTCTCAAAGTCTGGCAGACGCTGTCTATATTTAGCAGGCTATTATTGCAGCTCCGTTTATGTTTTGGCTGTTACTCATCTAATCATTTTCCAATGCAGAAGTCCTTGAAAATAATATCCAGGATCTCCTCTGCCCCGACCCGTCCAGTGATCCGGCCCAGGCTGGTTAGAGCCAGACGAACCCCCTCTGCGGCCAGAGCCAGGTCAGTGTCTCTGTAGAGATGATACTGGGACAAGACGGAGAAACACTGCTGCAGGTGAGCTCTGTGTCGGGCCTGAGTCAGGGAGGGACCGCCAGAGACAGGGTCACCGCACCTAAAGGGCAGGCACCAAAAGCTTTCATAGTTAGAACATATCAAAACAAACAAAAAAAGATCAAAATCCCAAACTAAAACTTTAAATGACACATTTCTTCTCAAAGATGGAGAAATGAGAACACTCACAGATGCTTCATTCGGCTGTGTAGCTCCATAAGAAAGTCCTGCAGTCCTTCATTAGTTTGGCATGAGATACAGCAGACTGAGGGAAGCCCAGATGCTCTGCTCAGATCTGTTTCCAGCCTCTGTCTTCTCTCCTCCGTCAGCAGGTCCAGCTTATTCAGCACCAGAAGACACCTGTCTGCACAGTTTACAGTAAAATAATTAGTGTACTATGGTAGTATTTATGTGAAAGACCATCAAACCAATAGTGCTCAACACTAGTGTTGCTGTAGTGTTGTCAAGACCAAACTAAGCCAGAACCAAGCCATGATGTATCTTGAGTTTTACAACCCTACTGTGTTTCTGTGTTGCATTGATACGACACCTGTGAGAGATGGATCCGGAGTCAACAGGACACTACTGAGGTGCTCCTGAAGGAAAGATGAAGTTTGTTGGTCGGACGGAATCTGAGTGCAGTCCACCAGCACCAGAGTCAGATCGGCCTGTTCCACTCTGAAACAAGGCAAGAAGACTTTAAACTCTAGACAGCTGCCACACTTTTGAACACATGTTGGACTTTATATTTTCTGTTAGATTGCTTTGTGCACTTCTGTATTCTATTTTTATTCTTATTTTATACTACTACATATTTTAATGTGTCTTGTAATTTAAATTTAAATTTCAGAATTTCTTACTTTTTTTAAATTCAGAGCAAAAAAGCTTTTAAAATGTATTATCCAATATTTATGTCAGTGTTCAAAATTCAAAGGTCAAATTCAGAGGCAACATTTATGAAAAGAAAAAGAATATGAAAGTGAAACAGTGACAGTCTTGCTTCCAACAATGTTAGTTCCATATCCCGTGTACAGTAGAGGTCAGAATCAGAATGTTGAATAGTAAATAAAACATACACTTGACGATTGGAAATAATGAAATTGTTTTGCTAATGGACGACCTCCTGTGAGGTAACATCAGCAGCAGCAGCAGCGGATGCTTGTACTGACCATATCCTTCCTGTAGTGACCCAGGTTACAAGCCTCTGACCGGCTCCTGCACAGACAGTTCCCCCTGAGCACAGATTCCCTCAGAGCTGCCATGTCACCTACATCACTATACGTCAATGGAGAACCCCCTCATTTAACTAGGTCATATTATTTACCTTGAAATATAACAAACAATCCGGCATCTGTGGCAAAAAGTATATTTGCATAAAACAGAAGATCTTTGTGTAAAGTTTGAAAACATTGTTACAAACAGAAAACATCTTGTTGAATGACATTGTAAGTGGTCCCAGTATTGACCCCTGAGGTATGCCACTGGTTACATGGAATAAAAAAGTCCCACTGGAAAATAATATCTAATCTGTACAACTGATATCATTTATTAGCCATAGTAGAGACTATAGTCACCGCTTCCTTTCCCCCGTCTCTAAACTCATAAGGGATAAAATACAACCTGTCTGTGTTTAACAGCATTTGTGTATGCACCATTCATTGGTTTCTCTCTGATAACGCAGTGATGACGGATGCTATTCTTCACTGGCGTAAACAGTGGAAGCGGATGCTTGTGAACAACCATCCATTTCCATCTGAAGAACCGTGACTCTATTCATTACGCTACCTCCTATGACGACCTGGATCCTTGTATTTATAGCAGAGACTTAGCAATAATACAAACACTGGCACCTCCACAGACATTTCGAAATTATATCATAATGTAAAGAGGACAAGCAGTGAAATATTTCTTCCCTTCTTTGTTTTTAAGGATATCATTTATCTTGTCTTACCATTTTGATGTCAATTAACCTGATAAAAAAAAACATTCTTTTTTCCCCAGAGTACCCACACATCAAATGGCAAATAAGACACAACCTGGCAGACTTCCTAGTACTTCCGAGTAATGTTTTGGCTCTAGATATTAGAGGGTTGATCCAATATTGAGTCCTGTATCAAGCTTCTTTTATTGGTACGAATACTTGTTTAGCCCCCTTCAATACCGCCATGTGAGTACTCATCGCAGTGTGAGTTTTCCCTGAAGACTTAAATGTAAAGGGGTTTAAAAACAGGCTACTACAAAACAAGCAACCTGATAAAATATGTTAATAGCTCAGAAAAATAGATGTATGGTGCTTGTATTGTCAGTATTGGTGATTGCTCAATTGATATTCAAACAAAAGGTCATTCAATTTAATTTTGTTACCGGTTCATACTGGGAATTGGTACATGGTCTGCATTTATGTAGAACTTTTCTAGCTATTAGCAGTTTACTTATGTGTCTGTGGCACTGGTGTATGCTTCAGGACTTGGATGTAAAAATCTACAGTAGCCCATCCTTGAGTCCAAACCTATTGCTTAAAAATCGTTGTTTCCTGTACCTTTCCCGAGCGCGGCGGACCCCCTCCCTCTCCACCAGGTCGGGGGTGTCTCTGAGACCAGCTGTGTCACTCAAAAGCACAGGGAAGCCGCCAATGTCCAACGCTGTCTCCACCACGTCCCTCGTGGTTCCAGCGATGGGAGACACAATGGCAGCAGGTCTCTGGCCTATGTTCAGTGAATAAAAACATCTAACAAATAAAAATTCAAACATAGTTTATACGTACAAGTTTGTAGATTAGTGTGTCAGCTCTAGATGAGACAATAAACAATAAACCTACTGTAAAAAGTTTTAGCCAAAAGCAAAGGCGGTGAACAAAAAGCCCTTTTTAAACATCCATTTTATATTTTAATGAGTCCAAATTATAGTACACTGGACTAATTTACTTAATCATATCTGTTGAAGCCTTCAGGAGGAGAGATGAAACATTATCAAGCTTTTAAAGTATGTCAGATGTCTTTTTCTAAACTACCTTAAGTGCATCAAATTTAAACGAATGAATCTTCATAACTTTATAGGTTTGTCACAGAGGACTCTTTAACAGAACTGAATCTGATTTTTAGGCTGCATATAATGAATTTTTTGAGAGTTATATGAAAGTACTATAGTTTTTTATGCTTTTGTACGGTCATGTCTACACATATCCTCAGAGCTTTCTGCTGTTTTATCTTTATTTAGCGCCAATAGAGGAGTATTATAAACTGCTGAGAGCTTTGTGACAAATGACTAATTAAGTTTCAATTATCATTCTGTGCTTTGTGTGTATGAGTTCAGACTCTAGAGAAGACAAATCAGAACAGGGAATCATTTAGTGAGACATTTGATCCATAGCCTATTATTTTTAAAAGGAAACTGCAAAGAACAGCGGTCAAAGCTGCAGCCAGAGATTTTAGAGAATAGTAACTACAACTCTGATTAGGAACTTCAAGCTAGAAAGTAACAGTTATGTACACTTGGGGCTTTTATTGTTTATGTGTGGAGAACACTTTGCATTTTAATAAAAGTGAGTAGGATATGCTAATAAAGTGGTTTGACAAATGTCTTTCTTCTACAACAAAATGTGCTCAGAGGGACACAATTTGAATAGACACAAAGCATTCTCAGTTCTATCTTAATTTTTTTTATTTGTTCTATTATGTTTATAATTTCAACTTCCTTACACAGTGTGTTTAGGAGGCTGCTTTTCCCAGCATTGGTGGCTCCGGCGATGACAACATGGACACCACTCCGAAGCCTCTCGCCACGGCGCTCATCCTTGAGGTGGCTCTCTATCTCAGATTGGAGGTCAGATACGGATTTGTCAACTGTTGAGTGTATAAGAGACAAAGGAAAAAGGATGTGACAAAGGTTTTGTGTACAACTTCACTTTCTTGGCCTTGTAAAGGAATTTCAACTCTCTGAAGGGAAAAGGCTGGTTCACCCTTCGTCTGGACAGAATAGGTCATAGACCAGTCTCTTTGCGTCAAAGATGAAAGGGCAACATATTATTAACAATAGAAATCACAGATATAGAAGAGTTTTGGTTGGATGAAAAAATTTGTTTTAACTTTTAACCGTGCTTTCTATTTTTGACGTAGGTCTACTTTTAAACAGTGTTGACCACTGAGGCAAGAGTCAACAAAAACAAACAATAGTTTTCAAGCTTTAGTGTGTCAAAAACCCCTACATCTGCGGCTTCTAGGGAGTTGTGCCAAAGCCAGACAGCAGGCGACAGTCTCGAGGGAACATCCCACAAACAACAACACAGTCACATGCTCTAAAGTCATGGGAAACTCTGGTATGTAGTGAACCTGGGCTGGAGGGGCGTGCTGCAGACTGCACTATTGGCAGGCTGTCTTTGAAGGCACTGCCTCTGAGTCCCCCAGGCCTCCGACTTCCTTATAGGAAACAGTCTTTAGAGCGTTTTGATGGCTACGGCATCTGCGCTTCTCTCTACAGTGAGTCAAACTCACACGATGGCCGGCTAAAGAGCCAAACAGGAAGGCCAGCCGCGCTGTTCTCTCCCCGGGAAGAAAAGGCCTTCCTCTAAGCCCCAGGGATGATGTTATTTTTCCACAGGACAAAGTGCTCATTTACCTTGGTTTAAGACCCCCTCCTCGATAAGCTCGTCCTCACTGAAGTCTATAAACGCCTCAACGTGAGCCAGGCACTGGGGCAAGACAAAACACAAGACAAAGTTTAATTGTCAAGATATTTTTATAGTGCCTCTTTTTATGTTTATGACAATTGTTGCTAAATACACATGACAGGAAACAGTCAGCGAGTGCACATCTTCTGGCACATGTCATTATTCCACTGGTAATACTTGGACAATTGGACAACAATGGAGAAAATTAATTATCCATAAACCTTTTAACCACTACTGTATGAAGACTAAAGCTAAGATTAACAACAAGGTCTTGGTATCTGCTGGGATGTGGTCCCAAGTTCTGAGTCAGATCCAGTGACCTGTCCCATTGGATAAACATGAAGAGGAGCAAACATCCTCAGTCTCAGAGGTATGACCAAGAAAATGTTTAAGTATAAATTGTGGTTTTCAGTTTTGTTGTTTTTAATTAATAAATCTGTAACTGTGGGTTTTCTGGTGATAATAATGTTGTCAGTGGACAGGGGTAAAAACTGTTCACTGTTGAAAGACACTTTTGTTAACTGATGCTCATTAAAACAACCTATTTTCTTTTTTCTGAGGTTGAGGTCTGTGTTGTGGAGGTCAAGTGTCTGAGCTTGTGTTCAAAGGTAAATCAAACTGTTTGTATTTTATTAAAAGGAACACAATGTGGAGACAGATCAAAGATCACCAACCAGACTCCAGTGTCCCAGGACGAGGCAGCGTCACCAGTGATTGAGGTACTGAAAATGTCTTAAAATGGACATCTTATTTTGGTTTTAGTGGTCATTTAATCAAAGCTATAACTTTTTATAACATGCAATAATTCCAACAAATTCAACAGCCAACCCCCTTACCCCTTTCTCCTCCCGATACCCCACCCTTCTCTATTTTCTCTTATTCATCTTAAAATTTAATAAAGCATAAATAATATTTCTGAGGTTTATGTCTAGTTATTTAAATTGAATCAAATCTGACAGAAAAGTCAAAGTGTTAAACTGTTGTACATATGCAGCTAATATATATGCAGAAACTAATCCAGTTATAAAGGTGGGAAGCCATGTTTAAAAAGATTACATTGTGTGTCTGACCCTGATATTGTACAGATGGTATACTTTGATTCTGATAAACGTTATTCTCAGAAAGGCTCTTCCAAAATTAATAAGCCTTTGAATTGTTTCTAGGAAAAGTCTTTAAAGCTTGACCACAGGGAAAACACCTGGACCTAGAACTTGCAACATGACATGTCTGTGTAGCTGAAAACATTTCACAGTAGAGCAGCTCCTGGCTGGACTCCAGCCAGGTGAAACGTCCATGTGCGGTCACTAAACTGCCTCAAAGGGATGCCAAAGTTACTACAAGCCTTTGGGGTTTAGGTAATGCAAAAGTGAAAAAAAAATAACCAGAGAACAGTTTGTACCAGGAATTTAAGGAAATTAGACTTTGTTAAGACGAGGAACGGTGCATACAATGTTGTTGTTTCAGTTCAGATTGATGTAAATCTCTGTCATTTTACTGAGAAAGCTGTGGAGTACAATACCTTAATCAATTGTATAAGTTTGTATAGTAGATTTTCCAGGACATGCTTAAGTTTAATGTTTATAAAAAAGATTGTATAATTGGCAAGAACAATAATAGTAGCCTAAACTGTTAAAACAATAAATAAAGAGTTATGGTCTTGGTACTGTGGTCTTGTTTCACAATATTCTCATGTTTCTCTTCTAGTGAATCTGTTATCACTGGTCCTTAAACTTTGGGGGTTTGTTGTGTGATTTCTTGCACGTTTTTTCCATTTTTCCATCTAGTACACTATTGTTTTTCCTTGATTTTGACACACGTTAAATGGTCACATACTGCAGTAAGATAATAACAGGAAGCCTCATATCCCCAAAAGATAACATACTAACTGTTTGTGCACAGCTGTTGGGACAGGTACAAAAGCCAAAAAAATAAGCATTGTTATAGATGTGAAAGTGCCGAGCCCTGACCTGCAGCACAGTCGGCAGAGTACAGCTGTTTCTTTCCAAAAACAATGATTTCAGGTCAATCAAGGTCAGTCACAAAAGTCTCTCCAGGGTAACCTTCAGGACTTCGCCTCAGTTCTGCCTCGTTCTGTTGTTTATGTAATATCTGTCAATAAATGTTTCAACCAAGAGAGGTCACCCATTTACCTGTCTAATCTGCGTCAGTGTGCAAATGTTATAACAGATGTGGAAAAAACAATGGCTTTTCACTTTGTGTTATGTAGTACTGAGACTGGTCTTGACTGGTACCGGATTATTGGCAGTTCACCGTGTCCAGACTAAACACGGTGACGCATCTGATGGAGCCCAACTGTTGCTCTTTTAATTGTGTCTTCCGTGAAGCCCCTTGAGTTGTCTCTCCAATTGTACTTGTTTTGGTCTCAACTATAAGCCACCTTTTTATGTTTGGATGGAGTACTATTAAATTACTAATCAGTTTGTCTTTGCTGGACTTAGTGAATTTCACAACTTTTATCTGATGTACAATGCTCTGGTCTTGACTTTATCACCTTAAGATCTTGGTCTACAACACTAGTGCTAAAGTTTGACGCACCCGTTTGAGTTGGTGGCTCCAGTTCTGATAGAGGCGTCCCAGTTCTCCTGACATCTGCCTGAGCGCCTGCCTCCGCTGGGCCTCGGTCTCAGCGTGGATCAGATCACCAAGACCCTCCACCTTCAAAAGGATTATCAGGTTAGGACTGCATTTACAAAATCCTGATTAGAATGTGTATTAATTTAATTTAAGGATTTTCCTATTAATTACCGATAGGCACTGCCGTGTTTCACCAAAAGCAAGCAAAGTGTCCATTAGTTTATTATTTATGTAACTGGACTTATGTTTAAATTTGCATTTTCTGGTATCTTTGCAGGTATCATGCACTATTTTTTGTCTCTAAAGGTCTTAAGTGTGGTCTTTAATACAATACAACAATAAATCAACCCATTGAGATACACATATAAACATTACAGAACAATGTATTACAATCAAAGAAAAATATGTATTGTGACTGTATTATTGACTTAAAACCCCCCTTTTCCAACCTTGTTTGTCTGGGCGTATGCTTTTGTTGCTTTGACCAACCTCTGTCAAATCAAGTTTCCCTGCTTGAAAGGCCCTCCGTGTGAACTCCCCAGCTTCAGCAGGCCTTATGCCAGGCACACTTCCTGAAGCACACACATCACACAAACATCAAGTAAAAAAACACAAGGTTGACACTTTAGCGCACACCACACACAAAGAAGCAAACAAAAGGTCAGCGTGTGAATATGACTTCATTTAAAATGGAAATAGACACAACTGTGAAGGTTAAAAAGGTTAAAGTTTCATTGTGTTCAAAGTCATTTTTCAAATCTCATTAGAATGAAGTGACAAGAGAAAGTAACATGGGCCAAATGGACTGTTAGACTGCATGAAGGAACCATTATCTGTTTAGCTTATTGCAGCTGTAAGAAAAATGCACTTTGTACTAATGTCTAATGAAGACCCATCTAATAATATTCATAAATAATTATTCTTTATTAGAGATTAAATTATCCTTGTGAAAGGCATTAGGTTTCTTTATACAACAGTGCCCTCTGGCAGATCAAATGAGGAACTGTACTTAACAATGCATCAAAAACTCCTTTAAGTGTCAATCAAATCATAAATTGCTATGGCTGCCACAACAGATAATATAAGTATCTAGGAAACAGGAACACATTTGTCAGTTTGCCTTTTATGCTGCTGTGAGGGGCAAACATCCATCTTGTGCAAAAGTATATTTTATAAGTATATTTTACGCAACCATTAAGTTTCAGAACTGAAGCTTTGAATCTTGTAATGTGATGATATACAATATATTTAACGTACCAGAAATAAAAGACTTTCATTTGCTTAATTATTCAATCATTTTCCCTAACTTAACTTAATAGGCCACAGCTGGGATATGAGAAATTATTGTTTAAATCATATTTCTTGTGACATCTGAATTTTACCTAGAGCTTGTAGAACAGCACTGACCACAGCAGGACCACCATGAATATGAAATTCAGCACTGTCTTCTCCAGTAAAACTCTGTGGACCTGAAATAACAATCACACAACATTAAAACACAGCTTTACTTACTTTAATGGGCAGAAGATTTAATTAGTATAGTACTGTATGAGATATAAACCCTTTACCTTTAGAGTACTTATATTTTTATTCAGAACTGTTATGTTATTATGATTGCAAGTTTCAGTCACCTGTTACCCCTGACAGGACTAAGCCAGGTAAGATGATGAATAAAATTAACAATGTTTAAGTTTTCTGATGTCTCTGTGCCTAGTCTTGGTGTTGTCTGAGACCAGTCTTAAAGCCATTGCCTTATTTAGCAATCAACAGTGCTTTTTAATCAGTCGTCCCTGGATCTTTTAGTAGAAGATGACGCTTCCTTTTTTTAATCCTTATCCTCTTTTACCAAGAGCTGCTCCTTTTAGAACTGTTCCCTAGACTTTTATCATATTTATCATGTAGTAGTCTTTGTCCTTTTGGTTGGTGTGATCACTTTGAGGTGTTTTGCAAGTCTAATGTCTGTGAGTGTGGGTTTAAGAATAGCTGACCTGGAAACCAGAGAACCAGCCCACGGTCCAGGACTTCTTTGGTTTGTGGGTCTGTGATGCTGCGCAACAGAGCGGTTCGTGGAGGAGGGGGTTTGTGTCTGAACCCCACCATAGACCTAAGAGCCGTCAGAGAGGCTGGACCACTGACTCGTACAACTGCAACACCACATCTGCCATGACCTGATGACAGAGCGAAAATGGTCTCAGCATCAGCCACTAGTCCACTTCTTTTCCCATCGCAGGTGCTTAACAGGCGTTTGGGAGCTGGAGGTCTTCTGCTGGAGACAATAAGAATTACACTGTTCCTTAAATTAACTATGTATATTTATTATAGAAACACATAGCCGTAGACGGTTTAGCATTAAAATGGCATAGCACCACTTTCATTGTTATTAAAACCTTTATATACCCTTACAATTGTAAGACCGCAAATGCGAGGCAATAAACCGCAAACAGAAGGCAACAAACCTTGTCTTAAGTGTGTGGGCAGTAGCTTTCCGTAATCCACGATAAATAGACCACAACATATTTATAAAAATGCTCTAAATAATACTCTGTGAGCTAAAAGGAAAAACTCCAAAGTCACAGCCAGTCTATGTAATAACCACATTTTACATATTATTTCTGTAGTTATATCTGTAATTATTCTACTTAATACAACCAAAAAGTATTAATATCGCATACTAATGCTTCTCTCAACTGTTTACATTTACCACGAGCTCCCTCTGCTGATGGTGATAGGTCAACATTACACTCAACGTGAGCTCATTCTAAAATTCTATTTGTTTATCACGCGTCAATCAAAAAAGAGAACCCGCCTTCTGTGCGCCGTTAAATTTCTTCCGTAAGGACACAAGCACTTACCTTCACGTTCCTGTTAATAAATGTTAATGTTAAAATAAAATAATATAAAACTGTTGTCTTTACTAAACAATCACAGATAATAGTTTTATCATTTAATCAGTTTTATTCTCAGCCTACTGTACTAGCCTAACTAAAAGATTAAGGGCCTTAAAAAAGAACCAACAATGTCACCATTTTCAATTTACATTTACAAATTAATGCGCTGTAATATGTCACTGTCTGGTGCTAAAATTATTAATGGTGCACTTTCATCCATTATGGCCTACATACATTATGTGTAATGACTGAATATGTGAGGACAGGTTGTGCACTGTTTTTTGAGAGCCCCACTGCAGATCCTTGCAGCTGTCAGCCCATAGGATGGTGAGTAAGCAGAAATTCAGCTCGCAGATGACGTACCTCTGGGCCGTACAGGGGGAGGGCTGCTCAGGCTGTGACAACACGCAGGTTGTCAGGGAGGGATGTGTACAGAGAGACAAGAGGAAGAGGCATGGCTCAAGGACCAGGGAGCAATCTTTAAACTGTGGTCTTAATCATTTATTGGGTGATTATCTACATAAAATGTGACAGCTGCAACATCAAGGCTGTAGGGCTCCATTTATGCACAATTGTATTTGTCTTGGATGCCATGAAACAGTTAGACAGCCTATGGATCCAGTATAAAAGATGAGATGTTGAATAAAACATTGCCTCCACCCTTAACACAATCAAATGACTGACAGTCTAGACTTGACACAGTATCATGTAACCAGGGCTTTGTTCGATTTGTGTTTGTGATTGAGGTGTGTTTGTGTAAGATGTTGGCTTAATTAAATACAAAGTAAATACTAATGATCCATGAAGACACTAGATCAAGTGGCAAATGTTAAGCCTGATATGTCACCTGTCCAGGAATCTTTCTCAATAGATGTAAGAAAGTTGTGTTTAGCGAGTTTAGTTTTACAAGTTTCCCATGACAGACAAAACTCTGACCTAATCTGATCTAAATGTCAACTATGAAATAAAAAGGCAGCATGCCAATGGACTTCACAATGCACTGAATTTAACTGTTTCTGACTCACATTTGTGGTTCCAATGTAAGGCCAAAATAGACCTATATGTTCATACATACAGTAGCTTACTTTCTGAGACAGCGTCATAAAGTCAAATATATGATGACGATGGTATAGCTGATATCTAGAGTGTCACTTTATTGGTATTTACAACAAAATGATATACTGTTTATGCAAAGACATGCATGCTTTTATGTGTTATTGTGTTTTATTTGTAACAAACATTTTGGGTAATTACAACTATATGTTTCATGTGATGTTGTGTGCTGCTCTATATGCCTTCATACACAGCTTGATTGATTTGAAGATCACAAAACACTTTTAAAGATCAACATTCAGGCTACCTATTATTAGAGGTTATAAAATATTTTAGACTATCCATTACTTTCAGTCAGTAAAAAAGAACAAGGCATAAATTATTTTTTAGAAAATAACATATTTTATTAATTATAACCACTGTACAAATGAGCTGCTGTAACAAGAAAGCTATGTTACCAAAAACATAATAATATCAATTTTAGGACTATTTAACATTACCGGTCACAATAGAGGCTATGCTTTTTAAGCCTTGCCCCATCACCATTAATGGACTTTAAAACAAAAAAGAAAGAAAAGAGCAAATGTTAGAGTGTTAATGAGAAAAGACTGTAATATACTAATGCTATAATGGTGGGGTCTATCAGAAGCACACAGTCACCGTCAGCTCATGTTAGAAACTGTGACAACTACCAGAAAAAAAAAAAAAACAGTCATGGTGGCCTTTTAACTTCTGTGTGTTTACTTTATTTTAACTAGTCTTTGTGGTTCCGTGTAAAATGTCTGTAATGTTTTGTTTGTACGGTTGATGTCTGAGAACGGATGGAATTTTAGCTGTTGTGCTAACTCTGGTATATTTACATTGATGCTCACTGTTGACAGGTTGATCAATGTGCACTGTCCTAATTTAAAAAAAAGAGAAATTAAATTTCAAAGCCAGTTTTTAACATTTAACATTTACAAGGTTGTCAATCTAATTGCTCCAACCAAGTTTATTATGTTTATACTAAAGGGTATAAAAAGCTAATCCTAAATATTAAGTAATAGCCTATTATTATTTCAAACTCTTTATACAAGTTACACCATGAAAATACCCAAACCCAAACAATACATCTACATTGTCATTGTCCGTGTACAAGAATGAAGTAAATATTAGGCCTAATGTCAAAGGTCAAGCTCAGATATGAAAAATGGCCTATATGGTCATTATCCTGTTACTCACATTTGATGCTTTTACATTAAATATTAAAGTTACACACCCAACTAAGATATGAATTGTCTGATTATTTTTTATATTTCCTCTTGAGCTCATCAGATATTGCAAATATTCATTTGACTGTTGTCTGAAGGTGTGCTGTGTCTGAGCCCCTGGCCCCGCCCCTGTCTTTGTCCCTCCTCTGAAGCCTGAGGAGCGCTCTCCGTCTGCTCCAGCCGCTCAGTTCAGTTCACGCCAGGATGAAGCGCCGCTGCACCGACAACCTTCACTTCACTTTCACCCTCATCTGACTCCCGTGTCCTCCGCTTTATCCATGCTCAGCCTTCCGCCTGAAATGCGCCACCGCTGCTCTGTTTCCCGGAGAATATCTTTTTTGCTTTTGCTCGCTGCGGCTCGCTGATAGAGAGCATGCCCGACGCGGGGACAGCGGCGGCGGCCAATGCTGCTGCTTCCCCCGGCGAGGGCCCGGAGAGCTCCCGCCATAGGCACCGCGGGCAGGGGGACGGGGAGAGGACCGAGCCGGGGCAGACGCAGAGCTCCTCCGGGGTGCTGGGTGAGTCCATGCAGCTTCTGTGTTTTTTTTAAAGACTGTGGAACATAGGACAGGTGATAGCAACCGCATCATCACAATCTCACGCCACCCTCCTTTTGTCTCTCCACGAGGACACCCAAAAATGATCAAGTGACATCACAAAGGCCTGTGGCAAACACTCTGGAAGTGCCTTTAGCTCTGGATACTTCAGCACCACTGGCCGGTTTAAGTGTTATCTTTAGCTTTCATTTGAGCGTGGTTTTGACCTTATGTCGATACTGAGTCCTCGGTCTGTTTCTGAGGCACCTGACTCACCGCTAGTGCTGTAGTGTTTACCCAGCATCCCACAGGCTCAGAGAGGGATGTAGTGTGTTTTAGTAAAGAAATATCTGCCAAGTTCTTTAATAGTGTGAGATTCATCAAAGTTTCACTCAAGGATACAATTTAGTTTGTACAGATTTTAAAATGTTTGTGTTTTATGAGAAAACATCTGGACATAGTTTTAAAGAAAGTGTGCCTCCTCCAAAGGCCTTTGTCAATCTAAAATGAAACCATTTCAGTTAGAAATGACAAAAAAAAAGGTTGGTACTTGTGTTTATTGATGCACTTTAAAGTGACTTCCATTTGTCAAACTTAAGGCACTCACTCATGTGACACTTTGCAAATGTCTACACGGTCAGAAAGGTTGGAATTAACAAATAAATCATACATTTAAAGACCAAGGGCTGACAGATAAATGATAACTAGTTCACTGTGGCACAAAATGGAAAATTTATCAAAAAAGTGCACTCGGCACTTCAAAGAGACTGAAAAAACTAGTTGCCTTATTCCAAACAAGTATATAATATAACTCATTGTTTAGCATTGCTTAAGAATATAATAGATTAATCCATTTATTTTATTTTGCTTATTCCCGTTTGGGGTAATGGTTGACTGGAGCCTATCCCAGGGCACATTACACTTTAAAGACAATATAAAAATAGCTAGCTTAATTAAACAAGTGTACAGAAAATAGCAAAAAATAGACAAAGACTCATAAAGGAAATAAAACTAATTACACATTGCATCTGAAACATGAGATGGGACAAATATAAGCGTACTGTATGTATCACAATGCATCACAATCATTTTCCTCTTGTGATGCATTATTGTGATAGTTCAGACTTTATTTGGTAGGGACCATGTGCAGAGAACATTAAGCTCAGAGAGACTGTCTGTAGTCCCTAACAGACAAGAAATATGTTATTACAGAGAATAAATGATGCAGAATTAGCACATACAAAATGTAAGTACTAGGCATAACTGTTTTCAAAGTATACTGCGGTTTCAAAATTCTATGATAATCCTGTTTTTCAAAAACACCATTCATGTAAAATGAGCTGAAGAGACTTGACCAGAAAGTGGTTAGGTTCCTGCATTTGCATCTGGATATTCTATTGTACTACACTATTATAACAACCCAAAGATTTGACTATGTCCAATTTACCAGGAGATTAAAACCATTTTAAACATTTTGATTGTGATGCATTATATCGTGATATTATTGTGGTCAGTGTATTGGAAATAGTATTGTATAATGTGATTCCAAAACGTATCCAAAACAGTGTTTGCACAGTTCCTCAACATTTAAAATGAAAAAGGGTCATATTCAGGTTTTATTACCAAAAAGAGAAGTTTATGCTGTCTGGATTGTATGTGATGAGACTTATTCAAACAAGCAAGATATAAGGCTGTATATTCAAATAACATCATCTGTCCTTCATATGTGTTCAAACTGCCCACTGTTTTCAGATCAGTACAAGCTGTTGTTTCACGCTCTGCCTTCTTCACCTTATCACCTGCCCTGGGGGGGTAACTGACAGGTGCTCATTTTGTCATTCAAATTCAGCCCCATTCACAGTGATCCCTCTGAATTTGTCACACCATACGTACTGCTGCGTGTTAGTTGTGTTTACCTATTGCTCTGTGATCTCAGTCGTTAGAGATTAACCTTTTCCTGAAGCACATTGCCGCTCATCATTTTGATTTGATGAGGCATTATCATACGCGGCGGTGCTCTATACAAATTACTAATGGAGCTATTTTTGGCACAGGGCTCCACATTAGCCGGGGTAAAGGGTTCAGCCGCGCGGTCGGTCTGTTTGGGTGTGTGTTTAGAGGCTGTGTTGAGGGCCGTGCTGCAGAGTGATGCAGTGTGGGGCAGCGCTGGAGCGTGCCTTTCCACAGTTGGCCAGAGAGGAGGGTAACCTGAGAGCACAGGGACAGTGGCCTGAGGGCGTCACTGGGAGGTGGTGTGACCCAGTGGTTTCCAAACTGCAGTCCTGTCATGCCCCGAGTGAGCCTCAGACATTTACATGACGGCGGCTGACAGTCACAGCTTTAAATGGATCAGGGTTTTCTTTTACTAGAGGTCGGCTCAGAGTTTTAAAGGAAGGGTGTATCTGTTTGAAGTTTGCATAAATACTTTTGGTTTTCCATCCCTTTATTAACCGTCACAGCAAATTAATGGATGACTACAGTATGAGCAGGATATTTGATAATGTATGCAATAAACATATCATTAATATTGAATGCCTGTCAAAATATTATAACACCAGGGCAACCAGTGGAAAAGTGAGTTTACTTTTTCTATTTCTTATGTGACTCTTATTATAACAACATTTGTCACATTGACTTCCAAATTAAAAGCATTTACAGTTGTAACCACAAAACTGGGATACAATGAGACTGTGACGTTTTTTAATTGTCCAATGCTTATTTTGGACATTTACACTAGAAACTAAAATGAATTGAGTGAATTTTCTTTGGCAATAAAAATGTTTTAATGTGAAATACTGCATTAATGTCATTCTCACTTGGGTTTGCTCCATCTTTTTGGCCAAACACAGTGACTTGCAAAGAGTAAATGTCTGGTAGATACCATAATATTTATTGCAGTTCAAGCTGTCTTTAGTAATAAATTTAATCAAATTTACATTATTTGAAAAACACATTTTACAGACAAGGTTTGCTGCCCAAAACTGATTCCTGTGACAAACAAATAAAACAGTAAAACCAAATAAAAGCAATATTATTAAAAAAAATACATGAGAACAAATTAAATAAATAACAACAAGCAATAAAACAAAAAAAGGCAACAGAAGCACACAACTGTCATTCCGGGTTAAAGCCACAGAATAAAAGTGACACACAAAATAGTAGAAGTTTGTAGAAGTAGTATGTTTATAGAACAACACAGAACAGATTACACAGACCAAAGGGTAAAAAGTGTCTGAAATGTAGTGTGCAGTAATTTGTTTTTGCGTCCCAGTTTGCCTGTACATATTTTGTGTGGGCCATTATACAGTTGGTCTCATTTTCGGGGGTCTTTAGTGGGATTAGGGCCATATCCAATTATCTATTGTCACACGTGTCAGTGTCACTCAAACCACAGCCGACTCAGAGTTATTTCTTCGACTGGGATCCCGGTCTGTGGTGGGATTTACTCTGGGATTTTCTCCACCGGAGCCTGGGATGCTCCATTGTCTCCCTGCTCCTTCACATTTCCATAATCCGTCCACAGAAGACTCGACGACTTTGATCCTCCGGGTCATCTTCCTTTGTAGCCTCAACACTCAAAAGCCCACATTTCCAGCGTTAATTAAGCGCCCGTCTCGTCAATATAAAAAAAAAAAAACGAACGTAAAAGTCTCTCCAATTAGTTTGTGTTCCCTCTGAGGCCAGTGTTGATAGGAGTTAGTGAAATCAGGTCATGTCATTTACGGTTGCTTAATCAGCAGCACGCTCCGTTTGTTCAGGATGTGGGACGTTTGTGAAGAGAGTGAACATGTGATAATTACAACCTGAAATATCTGCCCCTGTTTTCAGCTGTGGTTTAAACCAATTTCACATCACATGACCTTTTTAACAGAGACGGAAACTAGGGAAATTGTGAGATGATAAAGAGACGACAAAAATAGTATTTACTTGTAAGAAAACTACTCAAAATATTTGACTAATTAACAAGGTGTTTGCTTTATTTCTGTTGCTACTGCAGTGAGTCTGTGACAGCACCTTTTTCTATTTCAGAACATGTGGGAGTTGTGTTTTGTGTTTTATCTTCATAGTGAGAAGATCAAATATCAAAGATATTCAGATATTCAGTACAATAAAGCTGTCTGAAAATAAAAGTAACTATATGACAAATAAAGATTTAACAATGAAAGATAAAGAAGTAAAATCTCTGTAAAAAGAATAAAAAAGAGGGCATCAAGGGGCGCCCCAGTGGCTCGCCTGGTAGAGCGCACATACTCAATAAAAAAGGTTAAAGTAAAAGCATCTGGTCTCAGTTTTCAAGGTGAAAACTGAGACCAGATGCTTTTACTCTAACCTTTTTTTAAAGATGACTGAGAACCTTTACAGACATGCACGCACATATTCAGGCTATCTGTTTCCTGTCTAAACAAACAATCAAATAAAGCCAAAAAGGGCCCCCCAAAAAATCTTTAATTAAAAAAAGAAGGCCTCTAGAACTTGTGAGGGTTTCAAGGGATTGTAACAGGAACTTAATAAAGTTTCACAATAAAGTGGGGTTTAAACTTTGCTAATTATATATTTAGGACATAAATTAAATGGATTTAGAAAGAAGAAAAAATGTATTCCTAGAACACATTTTGTAAAAAGCAAAAAACAAACTAGGAGAAAAATAAAACAATAAAATAGCAAAATGCAAATAATAGAAATGTATTTGTCATTAATAAACAAGTAAGAAAAGGTGAGTTGAGTTGCCTCTCAGACTTTCTAAGACTAAAACATCCTTTAGATTAAAACTGGAATATTATCTTTCACAAATCAACTTCTTTGGCTGAATTTGTGATAAATATTTATGAACAATACAGAGAGTTATTTTGAAGAAGTTTGGTGCCTATTGACTTTAACAGAGCATCATTTACAGTTATTTTATTATCTTCATTTACAGTAACATATTTCCAAACAGTGCTTTGTACAGAGTAAGTAAAATAGGAACCCAGCAGTGAATATAATACTAGTTGGAGATTAAGTACAAGAGGCTCTGATACCAGACAATATTATTGGGCTTTATCTGATTAAATTAAAATATACAGTAGAACTTCTACAAGCAGAGGTAAGGTCTGCGAGATCCATTCATCCATCCAACTGAGTATTAATAAATGCACTTTACTCTTTGCAAAATGCATGAGGAAAAACGTATTAAAGCCACATATTTCTGGCGAGTGGTGGGTCTTTTCTCCTTTTCTTCTCTGTGCTGCCGAAGTGCTGCACCTCAGCTCTGCTTCAGACAGATTTAGGCAGGTTCAGTGTCACACAGATTGTTTTAAATACAGCAGCATTAAACCGTTCTTAAGTCGCTGTAAAAACAAGCTGTTTTCTGAAGCAGCAGTCGACAGTTTGTGGCCTCCCACTCGTGAACATGAAGATGCAGATGAGTATAATATTAGTGTCTCGTAATGACAGCACAGTGTAATGACGCTGAACTGAATGTCTCTGAAGATGTCTTCACTCACATTCATTACATGCTGCAGTGCTGCACAGATGTATTTCCTGATGTGCATTAGCAACATTAGCTCTTTCTCTGTGGGGTGACCTTGCTCCGAGTTACGTTTAACCTTTTTTGACCTTAATTGATTGGTTTAGCAGCGGGATTTTGGTTGGTTTGCTAAATTGAAAGACACCCACAAAGAAACTGTTAAATGAATTAGCCAACAATCTTTGTGTTAATCCTTTTGGCCCAAACAAAACCTATTTTTGATGACATTATTTCCTGTGTACAGTTTTGTACACATGGGTCAAAAGGGAGTAGTGTAATCTTTACCAAATTGCTCTCTATGCATTTGTCTATCTTTGAGGTATACTGTAGGTGTAGCCAAAAACTACACACTGCATCTTTAAATATAAGCTCCTATACGTAATGACCAAACAAGATTTAGGTTTAGTTTATTGAATATGGCACATTGTCCTGTAGCAGGTTGATGGTAAAAGACATGCAGTAGGTGACATGAAGGTATTTAAACAACCAGCAGACTCATTAGACTCATTAGATTTATATTTAAAAATAAGTCTGAATACTAATAACAAATGACTCTGACTCTAAAGATGAAATAACAGAACAAGGATAAATGATTTCTGTCTGTCAATAAAGTCTGAAACTAACAAACCACCTGCATGCACTGTTGACTTTATATTGGTTTAGTATCGATCAGAAGCTGCTGCACCCTCTCAGTCAACTATTTGTACAATATAATGTTACTGTTGACTATTGTAATGACAATACAATCAATGATATTTTCAGTCTTGCTTGGTAAGATACATTTACTGCAGTTACCTGTCTATATCTGTGTAGCACATGGTTTTTATTTATTTATTTATTTTTTATATATTTCCACCAACTGTAGTAGGCACTCAAAGCGCTTTACATACATTAAGCTATTCACCAGTGTTACACCTGGAACACCACTGGAGGCAATGTAGGTTAAGTGTCTTGCCCAAGGACACAACAACAGTATGTGGGGGAGAGCGGGATGTTATGATGTTTTTGGATGTTTGGAGCGGGGATCGAACTGCCCACCCGCCGGTCAAAGGACGGCTGCTCTACCCACTGAGCTTATAAATGCCAAATGTCCGTCCTGCAAATGAACACAAAAACCTAAATGTGCCCAGAGCAGTGCTGTGACACTTCCCTTTTTGGAACTAATCAATGACAAAATCAATACATGCTCATCAGTTGATTATTAGAGGTTGAGAAACTGGGATAAATAGTTGTTGGTTCTCACTCAGTTGTCGTTAAGACGCAGCTGCAGTGAGATGGCATCATTAAGAGAATAGTATCTCATGTTGTCAACTGTTTTTACAAGGATTGATGTTAATTGATTGATAATTCTCTCAGATGGTTGTGTAATGTAAAAATATAGGCCGACCTTGAGAAAGACAATAACCTAAAAAGATCATAAGACAATTGAATTAATATTTTAAGCATTGACTAAGACCTAAGACGTTTAATCAACAATAAATTATAAACTTAAGTGGACTGAAGTCAGTTTATGTCTCTAAATCTCTAAATGTTGACAAACAGCCGAATGAAGGAGAAAATGGCTGTAATAACTGAGTTCAATTTAAAGTAAGTCAGACAACTAAAGTTTTCAGCTGGAACCTTACAATATTTCCTCTTTGCTGCTGTGGCGTTGTCCTTGAGCCTCATAAAATGACTGTTTTTAACTAAGCCTTAATATGGTTATCTTTACATTTAGGCCATTGGCTTTGTTACTAAATGTAACATTACATAAATAATACTTTGTAGTAATACTTTTTTCACATCATTGACCTGTTCCTTAAGCTTTGTAGCCTTCCTCTTCTCAATTTATTGTTGGGAAAAATAATACTTGGATTAAAAGAACAAAGTTCCATGTCACTAGCTGTGGTTTTTATTTGCTGTGCGTTGAGCAGTGCCTACTTAAAACGTACAGATGTGGAAAGTGGTTCTGTTCTTGTGTGAACATGGGAGGCACTGTAAAAGGGTCACAGGGCTTACTATATGTTCCTTTTAGATTGTTAAAGAATTGAGAAACACAAGTTATTTTGGTAAGAAAGCATCTTGAATGACTAACTGTTTTATTCAAAATGGCCCAGCTCTTGGTCTACTTCTTTTAACGTCTGATCTTTTGTTTCTATTTGCATGTTTGGTCGTGTCTTTGTTGACTTTTCCCTAAAACTATTTTCACAGATTTTTATGAGAAGTTTGCAGACACTCTCCGAAACTGTAATAAAACATCTGCTTTGCCAGTGGTGACTCGAGTTTTTCACGGTTTTATGATCACATCCACCATCATTTCTATTCGCTCTTAGCTCTCACTATACTAAATCTCCTTCATGCCTTTGGACGTTTACAATTTTCCATTTATAGCTGTGAAGATTATCAAACTGGAGGCGGCAAATGATAACGCACACTCAAGAGATTACTGCAGTCGAAGCACTGACAGAGCGCTGCTGGTGTGGCCCCCCGTCTCGAGCCTCGTGTCGAGTCATTGACATGTCACACAGACCTGACTAGAGTCTTCAAGCTCTATTCAGTACAATCTAAGCAGTCGATACCCTCCCTCTGTATCCCGTGACTGATTCCTCAAGGAAAAACTATTGAAGTGCACACGGTCGTTCTGTCCTCTGTGTTTTGTCCTTGCACTCACAAGCCCTGGATTTTTCCTTTTTTTTGCTGTTGCTAAGCAAAGCCAGGAGAATACAATGACCATGGTGAAGAATGCTGTTTTTAGCTTTGGTCATGGGGAATTGCTCTACATTAGTCGCTGTGCAAGTGTCGCCATCAAGACGTTACACACCCACCTTGTCTCCAGAAGTACAGCAAGTTACAGGTGTGGATTTGAGTCACATGACTTGGACTTCAGTCAGACTTGAATCACAATGTTGATTTGAGAAATGTAAAAAGACTTGTGTTACAGAGCTTTACAACCATTAAACTGTTAAATAATTTTGGCACAAAGGCCACACTGTACATCACTGATCAGCAAAACAAAGAAAACATCAAGAACTACAGAATATTATATAGAAATACAAGGACTTGTTGATTGAACTTGGTCTATCATGTTTTGTTGAATAATAAACATAATAAAAACATATTATATCTTTGTATAATACTTTTTCCAGTCACCACAGTTGGAAAGTTGTCCAAGAGAAAAAGGAAGCGCCACAAAATTACTTCAAAATATCAGGATAAACTGTTAAAAAAGGACAAAAGCGGGAGACTTTGAATCATATAAATATTATTTTCACAGTCCTTGTTCTGCATTGTTCTTGGTTTATCTTGTTTGATAACTGTGTAGAGAAGGAAACATTGCATGTTTAAAATGTAATCTATACTCATCAGGCCGCTGCTTTATCTCAGTCTCAAGCATTTAGAGACTAACTTATCTGCGGCTCTGAACCAGAGGAAACAGCACTAATGGCATGGCATTAATGCAGAGCCCGCAGCTGCAGATGGCTGATAAAAGCTTCACTTTGGGGTTTTCCTTTGAAATCTCACTCTACTAAATTCATTATCAAGATTAAGCACTCCTCTTTTACAGGCCATGATGATATTAAACTGATAATTTCATTTTTTTTTAAGTAGGCTTGAAAATGTTTAAATTAGTGTAAAACATATTCTTTTGTTGATGACTCTTAATCATTTTACATTTATGCTATAGAGCTGTTTTACAATGTATTATTTGACATACTTATTTTTTGAATACTGCATGGCATATTAGGGCAGGACAAATGCCTGCTCCTATTTGGGAATGCACTCCTCTGGTAAGCTGAGGTTTACAGTCCGTCTTCATGTATCTGGGGCCAGGTCGTGGAGGCAGCTGTCTAAGCAGAGATACCCTGACCTCCCTCTCCCCCAACTCTTCCCCCACCTCGTCCAAAGGAACACCAAGGCATTCTCAATCCCAGGCCTGCCCCCCCCAATGAGGCGTCCAGGAGTCATTCGAGACAGATGCCCGGACCACCTTAGCTGGCCCCTCTCTCTCTGTAAATTTAAAAGAGCGCTGCTTCTTCTTTATGGGTCTCAGTGGGCTGGACCTACCCTTGGACAATAATCTGAGGACTAACACTTAGAGACAAACAACCAATTGCTCATTCATACACTAGGGGCAGTTTAGAGTCACCCATTCATGCATGTTTTGGGACAGGAAGCTGGAGTGGGCAGAGATAAGTGACTGTGGCACAAGGAGGACATACGGACTGTACACAGAAAGGCTGGTGTGGGGATTGATAACTGTAGAAATAATGTAAGAAAGCTCTATGTAAGTTATTCTTCCTCATGTACTGGAGTAAATGCACTGCTCACAAGTACCCTCTACAGTTGTACCTAAATACCCAATCTATAAAGTCAAAGTCTGCTTTCCCTTGGGTCTTAAAAGAAGCTTGTGTGCAGTTTTCATTTTCACACTCGCCTGTCACTACATTATTTTTTATAGCTTCTTGTTGAGTTCCTATAATGTCCACACCATTAACCTCTAAAACAAGCTCGAGTCAAGGACGAACTGTCACAGAGTTGAAAGCTGTACATTTGAGATAATTAGCTCAAATGCCAGTGGAGCCAAAAAACGTTTTCATTATGATAATTGGGAAAATGGGAAAAGCTGTAATTGCAAAACCCTTTCTAGCACTTAATACATTTAGAAATGTCAGTTTGGATCTGTGAAAGGATGAGTTACTTCATTTGCAAAGTCATCTGATAAACTGCACCTTAATTTACCCAAGTGTTGTTCAAAAAACTATTGTCTGTGTAAAGATGAATGAGGCCTGGCTGCTTTAAGTTAATTTTTTTCACTGTAAAGGCTCGTATTGAGCTTGTGTTCATTCTCGTCCTTGACTGTGATAAATGTTTGAAAAGCACTGCTAGGTTTGAAAAGCTATTCAAGGTTAAAAATGGACGATAGCTTTATTGTTTGATTATGCACAGAAAGACACGTTCTACTGTGGTCTTTTTCTCTCTGTTAATCTCTTAAGCAACTTCAGATTGCCAGCCTTGATGATTTTTGGTTTGTTTGATTGTTTAAATTATAGCCTTAAATGGCATCAGCATCCAATAGTTTGACCTTCTTGCCACCTTGAGTTGAGGACTTGATTTTAAGGCTCCTGTTGAAAGTGTTTGCATAAAGGCAGGTAGTTTAAATGAATAACTGGTAATTGGATTTATCAACCTCAGTTTTATCCAATCAGAGCAGCTCCATGTTGTTTATATTTGTGACACAAAACGGTTGATACATCTTCAAACCTAAAACACGCCCAGACCTGTCATTACTGCCACCTCATTGGACACGAGCCGGTCAAGCCAGGGTTGGGACCGAGAATACTTTGCTTGGGGCAGTTGAAGATAGATTTTTGTGAGTTTGTAAATGAGAATCCCGCTGTAGTGCAAGATTTATTTCTTGCTGCAAAACAACATGCAGAAGTTGTCCGGATAAGGTAAAACAAAAATCAGATTTAGTTACCACGAAACCAAAATATGCTTTGGACATCTGTCTGAATTGATTTCCCAAATATATAATTAGCAGGGGGCTTTGGTCACTCTCTGGGACAGTGTTGAAAATAAACTGTGACTGTGTGTGACTTTGCTGTCGAGGAAAAATAAAAAAAATATCTGCATTGCTGCTGTAGTGTTTCCATTTGAGAGAAATATTTTAACTTTGCGCCTGATTGGTGTTTATTGAGCGGTCTTTGACTTTTTACATTCATTTGGATTTTTATTTGAACAGGCCGTGCATCTTTTTTTTACATGATTTTCTGCACAAATTAACCCAGCCATGAAATGACATGCTGCCTCCTCTAAATGTGATTAGTTTGTACTTGATATAGGTTCACAGAGCGACCGACCTTCCTGCGTCTTTGTCAAACGAACCTGTGACTTTATCTATGAGGAAATACATGTCATTGATTTTCCTGTAGCTTCTTCTGAAAAGCTTTAGAAACCGAAGCCCTCAACTGTGATTCGTAAATGAAGTCTCTTTCTGCTGTCATTGAGCGGGACAGGAAGTGATAGGACTGCTTTAGTGAAGTACAGTAATGAATGACTGGTTCCTCTGGTATTGATTCCATTCAGAGCCTCCCTCGTCGTTTCCTGTCCTCGATTAAAATATCAACCCAGTCTTCAGTCGCACTGCTGTGAGTCAGACTTGAATCTAGTGGAGACAACTGCCCAGTATCATTTTTAATCAAGAGAAGAGAAAGATTTATCAGAATGTTAATTGGAATTCCTTTACACAATGGCATGAGAGACATTTGTACAAAATGGCTTTTCTTTCTATGAATCAATTCAAAAAGTTGAGTAATTTTAAAGTTCTCTCTCTTCACCTACTTTAGTCCAATCTGTTATCAGGCCTTATTCTGTTGCTCTGCCTGCAGTGGTTACTCAGTGTTGTCTAATTACTTTGTGGGGAGATTGTTGTTTAGTACAGCATCTATTCTCCAAACCTTTCTCCTGTACCCTTTTTTTTTAGCTGATCCCCAATCAGAGGTCACGTTAACCAAATATTTTGACAATTTTTTTTTTTAGCAGTGACGGAAAAATTGGAATGTTTGAGGGGGATTTATTGTAATTTGTAATCCTGTCCAGTTGGTGGCAAATGTACAATTAATTAGTAATTAATAGTAATTACTTTAAATCGTCTTGTCATTCATTGTCTCGGCTACATTTAGTTTCAGAAATATCACGGCAGCTTATTGTGAATAGTTTCTTCAAACGGCTAAATAGTTTTATATTATATTTTGTAATATACTGTGTTCTATACCTGTCTGTTTAAGCACAAAGAAAGTTCAATCAATCATTTATTTGTATAGCACCTTACAACAACCACAGATTGACCAAAGTGCTGTACAACATCAAAATTCAATAAACATAATTACAAATAAATAAATAAACCACAATAAGACCAGTTTGGTTAACTCCCACGTAGAGCGCATTGCAATAATCTATCCATGAGCTAACAACAGCATGGTTAGCTTTTTCCAAGTTACCACAGCTCAAAAACGATTTAACCTTTGATAGGAGGTAAAGCTGAAAAAAGCTTGCCCTAATCACAGAATCCATTTGCTTGTTAAATCTTAAATTGCTGTCTAGTTTCAACCCTATGTGGTTAAAGAAGGGGGCCAGGTGGTGGTGTAGGTGTTCTGGTCTTCTGTAATGGCAGCTTACAGACCATTATAACAGGGAAATGAGAAAATGAATTGCCAACATTGCAGTTACTTAATTAACCCAATTGTTTCCCTTTGCCAGCGTCATCCCTAAATGTCATATATTAAGAGAATAATGCAAGAAGCTGTGACACAATGTTTGAAGGTGGTATTTTTTGGAAATGGTTGTCGTGTTGAGGCACTGCAGTCAGTCAGAAGTACAGTAACACAGCTGCTTTAGACGCTAATGCTTTCTGTTAAAGCTGTTTAATAATGCATGAGGATGTTTTCAATGGAGCCGTTAGGCCTCTATTTGTGAACCACAGTAAAAAGAAATCCAAGGTTTTAAACTGCATCTGTCTGTAAAGTTAACAGGTACTAGTTAAAGACCATCAGCGATTTGCAGAGACTTCTGCAGATGTCCATCTGACACAGATCTGACCTGATGTTCACTAGAAAACCCATTCTCCACTTTGGCTGCTGCCCACTTCTCAACAGGAAGCACTGTTTACTTCACAAAGGCTGCTATTCATTTCACTTTATTCCTCATCACCACTCACTTATTCATGATCAAACAATGCATTGTTCAGCCTTGTTAGAAAACTGCTGCAGACTACATATATGAAGTTATTCAACTATGCATCTTAATATAGGCTCTGTTCCCTGTTTAACCTCGACTTAACACAGTGGCTTTGTTTGTAACTTTGTGTTGTATTAAATGAAACACGTCATAAAGTAACATTTCCTTAAATAATCTTCATTACAGATTTAGCTGGTTTTTTTTTTGCCTTTTATATTCAGTATAAAAATTCCAATTGCTCATTGTCTTGGTTGAGTGTCTGTCACCATGTGGTATGGGATGGTTTGGTACCTTGTGTAGTACTGGGTAACTGCTGCAAGATGGATAAACCAGAATATTGCAATGGAAATGTATCTAAACCATTGTGCTGTCTGAATGTCTTTTAAGCCGAGAAAGGTATGAATGTGTATTTATCTTTGAATATGTGCATATTGCTTAGCAGATGTTTCTTTATATATATCCCAGCTTTTTGTCATTATCTGTGTCAAAAAAATGTCAAGTAGCTAGTCTCCGAAACTGGTAACCATCCACTGAATGGGTTGGTCTAGACCAGGGGTGGGCAATTAATTTCCCCCAAGGGCCACATTAGTAAAATAAAATAAAATAAAAACACATTTATTTTGCCCATAAGTTAGAACTGTTGGCAAAACAATATCTGCAATAAACACTGCAACACCACAGTCACAGCTGCACCTCCTCAGTTTTAACTCCACTCCTTACAGTTTGTTCTAAAACCAGTGAAAATGACCCGTGCTGTGAGGAGAGATGCTAGTTTTAGAAAAGGTTGTTGCTGTTTGGAGCATGTCACAGTGAATCAACTCATCACTGCAGAATATTGGAGGAAAAGGAAAAATATGCAATGTTTAATCATCAATAAAATACAAGTAAATGCTTGGCGGGCCGGATTAAACAGCCAAAAAGGCCGCATGTGGCCCCGGGCCTTAGTTTTCCCACCCCTGGTCTAGACTAAACTCAACATGATCCACCACACTGTGACTGAACACAAAGACGGTAACAAAAAGACTTGGTGAATGAGCAGTTAAAGTTGGGACCAGAAATCTGATCTATAGCCTCCCTGCCTCGTTCTGCTCCTGACTTTGAGCCACTGTCAGCACCAGTGTCACATGCAATTGCTGTTTTTCTGGAGCCAAGGACGGACCCCTATTGTCCCCTGTTTTCCTGTTAATGAGGAGACCAGAGCGGGACATGCATTAGTGTTGACATCTTCATCCCGTTCATCACAGAGAAGAAGAGTCCACCTCCTCCGTCCTCTGCTGTAAACACCCCTCTCACATTTTGGGGATGTCTTCATCATTTTACTTCGCTCTAATGTAAAATCACGTTTTGGTTTAACTATAATAAAACAGATTGATGTTTCAATGGGTAATTGTTTTAAATGTAACAAAAAGAACAAACCGAGCTCGTGAATTATAGATGATTCTGTTTTGATTACAAATCTGAAAATTAGCACAATGAATTAATCTAATTCATGGATTGTTGTCATGGAAATAAAAGTAGTTCTTTGATGTCACTAATGGACACTGATGCAGAGATAGTTTAAGAAGAAGACGTCTGAACAAAGAGTTTTTATAAGCTATGCTTTTTCAGACTTCATTAGGACTGACACCATGTCCTGGATGATTGAAAATCTCCTGTTAATGCAGTTTTTGCAGGTTTTTAATTTAAGGACAAATGTCTGGCTTTACACAAAGCATTGAAATGCATTTTAATGGACACAATGAGCCCAGTAGCTTAAAATCCATCAAAGACACAAACACATTAAAAACAGTTCTGGAAATACACATAAAACTTAAAAGCTAAAGTATAATGTATTATAGAGAAAACACTGACAGCATAATAATTCAAAAGACATTACACACATACAATAACAGCAACATTAATCACAGAGACCAAAAGGTGCTAATCAATTATAAACACACATGGGCAGGAAATAATTATTAATGCACTGTAAATAACATTTATACTATGTTAAGAAGTAGGTATTTATACATTTATTGTGATCTATGATAATCCATCTATTACATAAAATAATTCAGGCCTGTGAAAATAGTGGGCAACCTAAAATATTTTGTCGACATGATCTTACAAATTCTGAAGTAGTTTTAACTTTATATTTTGTATCAAAGTAGGATGGTAGCCTGTCCCAGCTGGTTCTTGGCGGGGTACTCTCTGGACACCTGGATTATAATTTAAATTATTATGCATTGGTTTGGACCTGTGACTAGACCTTACCCAGTCTTTATGAACCTTACTCATATAATTCATCATGTCCCTTTTCCCCATATCTCAACAGTCTTCATCCCAAAACACTTTGAAGCCACATCTGTGGGAGCTGCGTGCACATGGTTTTGACAAATAACTCTCGAGACGTCTTGAGCCTGAGAGAGAATATGATAAGAAAGCATCAAGAAGGAGAGAGGATTGTGAGAAGACAGAGAGGCTCAGAGGCTGTGAGAGAAGAAAGCAGCAGCAAACTGAGGTGAATAAAGCACAAAGGGACAGGAAGGCGTGCTCTCTGGTAAAAGGGAAGATGGGTTTGTCAAAGATGCACTGTACAGAATGTCAGAAAGGATGCAGTGGGGCAATGGGAGTGCTTTTTTTTTTGACAGAGTGGTTCCTGAATATAAAAGGGCCTCTGGACAGAATTTTAAAGTTTGATGTTTTATCCAATTGACTTCAAAAGAGCTGTTAACAGTTAAGAGCTGCACAATATACTGCAAATCGAACTGTGTTAATATTGTTATTCACGCTAAAGGCAACTACAATTTGTCACAGTCACATGAAGCTGTACTTTGCTCAGTCTGTGTAGATGCTACTAGATGTACTTTAAAACCCTACTATGTTAAGTTACCAGCAAACTCAATACAGAAAACCAATGACACACTATTTAAATGGTTCCAGTTTCAAAATTCATGTGCTTTCAACTTGGAGGCGAAATATTAATGTTGCTGTTCACAGACTGTAAAATTATTTATTAGTCTTAAATGCCCACAGCTCAACAAGTTACATTTATCATTACTTTTTATTTGAATTATTATTAATCTGGACGTTGATAAATACTGAAATACAGCTGGACTCCTAATGTCTTTTCAGTATTCACTATTTCATATTTGCCCATTTGTGGTGGTGGGTTTATTAGCGTAGTTTCATTCTGATCTACTGAGTCTCTGCGCAGGACGGAGACAGAGATGATCCTAATTAATGAAATTGCCAGCGTTTAAACCTGATTTGACCGTGTCCCATTTACTGATGTCATTGCTCTAATCGGGCCGCTTGTTTCATTCACTTCCTCGGCCAATGTACAACGGGCGTATTTTCTGTCTTTTGTGTTTGCTTTGCTCCGTCTCGGTTTGTCTTCAGCCCTCACTGTGCTTCTTGATAAGACTAGGACACGATGTGTAGGAGCTTAAACTCAGGCTTTACTATCACCACAGATGAGTCAGACACAGTTTATAACCATGCTTTATGTAACAACTCTGAGTGGGACTGTTTATTCACTTTATATTGATATTGTATTGTCTCCCTCTTATAATAAGTGACACAGATCTCTACAGTTACATAGAGTGTTGATATTTCACTATGCATTATACTAAATACTCCCGTGTTATGTATGTTTATTACAATTACAAATTATTGTTTGAAATGTATTTTCCATTAATCGTCCTTCAGTGGGCCATTGTGTGTTTCATGATATGTTTTGACTTTTAGCAATAAATGACTAAACCAAATTATACCCAAGATATTGTGGATTGGAGATAGGGCTGCACAATAAATCGCAAATTTAACACTATTGTGATTTTATTGATCGCAATATTTGTATCGAAAAGAAGGACCTTTTCACACTATACTCTCAAATCTTTAAAAATTGTCCAAACAAAGTTGTAAATCAAAATGTGGTGCATCCAAATGAGAAAGTCCTGGTTTAGACCTGTTTAATCCTGGTTTAGTCCCAGATTAGACTTTTAATACCTCGTTTAGTGCTGGTTTAATCTTTAATACTGATTTAGCTCCTGCTTTGACGAGTGGAAGTTAGTCCAGAGCGTTATATTTCTTTTTCCTGTAAAAGAGAATTTTGTCACAACTCAAACAAGGTTTAACACTCACTTTGCAGGTCATCTATTCATATAAACACAGTATTTTCCTATACCCCTAGTTGCCGGATAATGTTATTTTATTTATGCAGCACCAGGTGACAACATTTAAATAGTTGTCAAAATTATGAATAAAAAAATGATGAATAAAAAAAAAAAGCACCAAACCTCAAAAGTCAATATTCTCCCTTTTTCTCTCTGCTCGATTGTGCAGCTAAAAGTTGGAGAAAGTTGTTGGCAGAAGCTTAACAGCCACCGGCTCAGAGCATAAACCCGGCTCTTAAACAAACTGTAACTGTAGCAGGTAAAGCTTAGTTTGAATTTCTTACCACTTCCTGTTGCAGTATTTACCGTTTGTCTTATTTACTTAAACAAAACCATATTTAGGTTAGAGCTGGTGACACATGAGGTTATATTTATTACACAGTAAGTTAAATATGTGCAAATATCATATATCGCATTTAGAGGAAGCTGCTGCATGTTTTTACTTTAGTTACAAGGAATAATATCTTTGTGTAATTTGTAACATGCTGCATGTATGTGGTCCTCAAAAATTTTGATATTATTTAGAGTTGAAAATACACATAAACACCTTCTCAAGTCAGAAAAAGAACTCAGAAACTAATTTGCTTTCTGAACATGGAGCAAACACATTTAAATTTTCACATTTGCAGTTTTATAATATGATATGGCCATTAGTTAAACTTTTTGCCAACAGAACATTGACCCGGACTCTTTGGGAAAAGCTATTGATTGCTGTTATTTACCCTTTTATAATTCAGGTTAATTAGCAAAAGCTGTGAGTGAGCTTTGAGTGTCTATTAGCGTTTCGTTTTTAAAGAAATGTTAACATAAGCCGTGTTAAACGTGAGAATCAGACCCTGGACAGTCATTTTAATATTCTGACTTTAGAAGTTGAAAGCAAATTAAAACTAAGCCAAAGGGGAAAAACATACAGGGATAAAGCTTTGTTGACCACTTTATATAATGTAAAGGATGCCAGATGACAAAGAAAGGTAGATAATATTAGGAATTCAATTTGCAGACACTATTTGCTGCAGGACAGACAAACACATTCAACCACCTGTCAGTGCAGCAGGTCAGACACACAAACCACATACTAGCCTTGAACTAGGCTCGTCAGAAAGTGCAAGTAATTAATTCTAATTGAAGTCTGCTCTCTTTCCTGTTGCTCTGAAGAAACCCTGCTGCCATTTGAAGACTGTATTGACATAAAGTAGTGTCTGATAGTGTTTTGAAAAAGACCATATTGAAGCAGAAATACTGTGTCCATATTGTTCAAGGCCAGTATTTGTTCCTGAATCAATTTTCAATGACCTTTCTATGTTTTGTCCTTCCACCAACACAATGATAAATCATAAATACAGCAATGGAAGCCTGTGCTGCAAGCCTTTCTTTGGTTAAAGACTGTTTTAAAAACTCTACATTTGCATTGTCAGGCTCCATACAGTTTTAAGGGCTTTAATTTAAAACTGGCGGATAGGGCGATGTGTTTTTATTACAGTTCTAGTGTTTTATTTATGAGCTTTTTCAGTCTGTGGCTTAGAAACTGGAGTGGCATCTCTTTTTCATCAAGAAATACAGTGTGAGATATTATTAAGATGACTGAATTTCACTGCTTCAGGATTTATTATATATTTCAAAATCAGCCAGGACTGCAACAGACAAACTGTAAGTGACCACATTATTCTGTTTTGATGTTGATGTCATTGGATGGGAACGTTTACATTCAATACATTCAATACATTCAATACTAATAACTAACACTCTTTCCTAATTTAACTTGAAGGTTTAGACAGCTGTTAGTCTAGGAAAGGACCTTGAACGTATAAACTCTGAAAACTTATTGACTTTAGAGAAACAGTGCAGCATTAGGATGTTGAGGTTTGAGTTTTGATCATCTGGAGCTGCCGTAGTTTGTGGAGATTAACTTGAAGCAGATAGGAATAGTTTATATAGGAATAGTTAATAGGTTATAATTCCAGATGGAGATGCATATTAATGAATAAAAAAGATGTTGAATTGATGATGAATTATTATATTGTATATTTTGATGAGAAAATTAAACTACTCTCAGGGGTCACCTCAGAGATACAGTCACATGTTTAGTTTGGCATAAGTGATTGCGCTGGATGCTCTTCTTGACGCAACCCTCTCCATTTATCTGGGCTTGTGTGGATTTGAACCTCCAACCACTGAAAATGCTCTCCTGAATTGTCAAGAATACAATCTTGATCTTGTCATAGATCAGTAAACTCTGGTCAAGGTCATGCTCTTGGTTTGTGTGGCTTTGACAACAAACCACTTTAAAAAGAAGACATTTAAAACCCGGTGGAGCAACTTCAAAGACGCCCCAAAGCTCCTCCAGTCGTGCATCAGACTCTTATCAAAAACTCGCAGCCACCCGAGACTTTAAGAGTCGGTGACCTTCATTTTCCTGATTTGAGTTTCATAACTGCCTCACAGCCCATTAATCTGCTGCCTCTTCTGTATCTGAGGCTCACAGGCCGCACATCGACAAACCACCTGCACAAACAGACCCACAGCTCTGAGAAACCCTGCTGAGTGAGATCACTGCAGACGAGGAGCTTGTAGGAGGCTGCCTGGCTTTTCTATGATAAGCATTAGCCCTCGAACAGTCGCCTCACTGTGAGAGCTGCGATTAATACAGGCTTTAGAGGCATCTGTTACACTCCCTAAAGGGTGTTGTAAATGTACTTTTATGCACATGGAAATTTGACCACATATGCAACATACACAGAATAACCTGGACATAATTTGATAAACATACAACCAATCAGAGAAACAAAACCTGGCCCATTTTTTAGAAACAGGTTAGTATTTATACCAAGTGAAAAATACTGTGAAGGGAAGGTATTCAGACCTCTTTCAGTTCAAGTTTCAAGTCCTTATCATTGTCTGGGACCTTTTTTAATATCAGCCACAACAAGAACTTTAAAGAAGTCTGCTTTTTTGTCCGTGTACAACGCTCCTGCAGGGTCCCCCCACGTCCTGGAAAACCTGGAAATCTTATGGTGTATTTTTTTCAGTTGTGGAAATTACCTTGAAAGTGAAATTTCCAAATATCTTGAAAGTATTGAATTTTTTTCTGGATTTCTCCCCCCCTTTTTTTTTTTAAATTTCACAAAATTGTGTGGCTTTACACAAAAACTGCCTCTGAATGCAATAGGTTAAACATAAAACTAATTTAAAATATGAACCCTTCCCATTTGAAATAAACGGTTCAACAATTTCTGTGAAGGACATGGGTATGGATGGCCAGGCTACAAATGAAGTTCACTAGAAGGCTATAATGGTGTCATGAATCAAAATTAGGAAATGGACCATCAAAATGAATAAATGTTAGTTACTCTCCACATTTGGCCCTTAAATATCCTGTCTTGTATTAATCTGACCTCACATGAACTGCAGGGATCTGCTTAACCATACTTTACAACCTGTTCAATGCAAATGATTGAAGGACCATGTAAACATTAGTATTAGAGCTTGTACAATTATCCCATTGATGCTGTTTTGAAGGTTGTCTGCTTGTTGCATCTGGATTCTGTTCACGTGAGTCTGGTGTTGCCCTCTCCATGAATAGGGCTCATTAACATGGCTGTCATGTCAAGCTCTGCCTGCAGCATTTTGTCTGAGGCTCAGTGAAACGGACAGTCACATTTCAGAGTCTGAGGGCAAAGATTTAGATTAAAAAGATTGTGTTTCCTGTTTGGACTGTCACCATGTTTGAAAATGTTCTTCTCAGAGTGAAAGCAGCGTGGAGCCAGCTGAGGTTGTCACCACCTCTGTGTGAGTACAGCACGTTCTTCAGACTGAAGGGATCGGCTAATTATGTACCTTGGGTTTGTAATGACAGTTTGTTTTATGCATTTAAATTGAAAACATTACTTTTAGCCAAACCTTTTTAATAATGTATTAAGAGAGAGAGACAAACAAGGTGCCACAAGCCTAGAAGGAAAAGTATGAAAACTGTGAGCATTTTTACACTTTAATCTTGATACACAATAATTGAGCAACACCAAGTAAAGACTTGATAGGGATAGATTGTTTCTTTATTTATGTTTTCTTTCTGTTTAAACCCCATTCTCTTGCATTAATAAACACATAGGACTAAGAAACATCACATCAGTAAATAATTCAATAAAAACATTTAAGAGTAGCTGCTGGACAAGGCAAATGTTCTCATAACCTGGATTTACAGATTTATTAGATTATTTTATGTTTCTCTGTGATGGCACTACATATGATAACTATTGTATTTTTTAAAGTGTTCCTTTCCCATAATAAATAAAGTACAAGTATTGGAGCTGTAAACAGGTCTTGGTCTTGAGATGGTTTTGTAATTAATATTTTGTAATTGTCTTGGTTTTGTCATGGACTTGATTCCTAAAAGTCTTTGACTTGCCTTGGTCTTTGACATCGAGACCAACCAACCATAAAGACAAAGACTACAAACAGCATATTTGTCTCTTCTTGGGAGCTGGGATACTTAAAAATCTGCACACACTTCCATGAATCTGGACCTGGTCTAAGACTAGACTAACTCCGTCTCCTTTACCAAACACTAACACTCACTGGAGAACTGTATTGCTTCACTGTTGAGGAACAATCACACTGCTCTAAATAGGAAACAGCTTCAAGTGAGGATTTGTGTTTCAAATGTCTGTGCATAAGTAAATGTAGCGTAACTAAAAACAGTTTTACCAGGAACTGGCCCAGTTTTTGGGAAAACCTCTGTTTCCTTGTCAGCTGTCCCGTCCCAGGAAATGGAGCCTCATGCAGAGCAGCAGCGACAGGACAAGGATGTGTTTATGTGACAGGTGTTTACAACAGAGGGACGTAGTGTTAGTTACTGCTTCATACTAACAGCGGTGATGTCATGGGTTATTTACAACCTGCAGCCTTGACCTTCTGTTTGTTTGTGTCTGTGTTTTCACTTTTGTTTCTATGTGACCAGCTCCAGGGCCGTTAACACGAGGAAGCTCTGTGTGTTACATGATACAGTCTTATTATTTCATTGCAACATCATCTTAATGGATTATGGCTTCACAATGTTTTCACAATGATTTATAGCAACCGTTAGTTCAGATTGAGACAAGCTCCACCCACTATTTGATATAAAATTTTTCTCATTATGTAAAAAACAAGAGTGTTGTTTCAATCCAAAGCAGAAAGCCACACTCATTTAAATTACATTCTCTCTCCGTTAAATGGGTCTGAAATCCCTTCACATAAGTTTTCCTGCTGTCAGACTAAGCCACTATCTAAAAATGGGACAGGTTTTTCTAAAGGGATTTATGTTTATTCATTGTGTACAGTGGCAGTTTATTCTGTATCTCTTGGTACTGCCCCCTGGAAACCCAACAGGAATCCACACAGACCAGACTAATTGTTGTATTGTTCATGCTTTATCATTATTGCAACACTTTCACTTTATATATTACACATCTTTATGTGGCTTTATGTCCAGTTACATCTTTTCAACTAAACATTCTTCTTTATTGTGTCTCAAAGGTTGTCCAGCTCTATAGTTTGTGGACTTGTGTGTATGACGAGACACAAGAGCTTGACACTATTTAAACCGTGGCTGGTTGAAAGCTGTGGTTGTTCTGTGTCTTTGCATAAAACTGGTGTTCGCCTCAGTGTACGCCATTTTTTTGTTACAATGTTTAAATGTTTGGGTCTTGTCTATCACGCTTTTGTCATTTCTTATTTCCACCTGAAAACCAAAAAGTTGCCACACAGATGATTTGGGGGCATCTTGAGACTTATTTCACCCTCAGACTCCATCAGCTGATTTCACCAGACAGCTTTTCACCTTTATGAGAACTCTTGTCACGTTTTGATCTCGTCAGAGCTTGTGGCACGAGATCTTGTCCCACCCATTATTTACAAAAGTTGAAATGCACATACATCCCATTATGACTGATTACCAAATTGATAGACCAATTGTGAAATGGGCCTTCGGGGGCCCAAATTAAACCACCAGGGAAGTGCCCAAGAAACTTGTTTTGTATAAAATGCTAATGCAGCACTCTTAATGCAAATACATTTTTTTTTCCTTTTTCACTTTAAGTGGCCTTGTAGCTGGTTAAGACGAGGTAAATAGGTAAGACTCAAACTAGTGGAATAACTGAAGGATTATGTGGATAAGTTCCACCTGTCCATTGTTTTGAAATATTGTGAATATGCTCAATTTCCTGTCTATTGTCTCTTCTGATTGGATTAAAGCAGATGAGCTGGAAATGTATTCAGTGTGAGAAAGCAGACAAATAACTTAAAATGAAGAACTGATGATTTTATTTAGTCTCTATTTGATCAAATACAGTATAAGTTACCCACTTCTCTTTTAAGACTGTGTTTGAAAAACAACTGCTCCCTGAACCACAATATCAGACGAAACATACGTCTTTGTCGTCTCTCAAAGGTGACCTACTTCTCGCCCCTCGTTATGGGATGGCGCTCTCTGCGGGCCTCTGTCTTTATCATTCAGGACTCATTTGTCTGTAAATGTCCTCCGAAAGCTGAGCAGCGTCTGGGGTTACAGAAGAGTTTAGTCCCGTTTAAACTGTTCGCCCAGATGTCTTTCTGTGAGATACAAGACTCCAGCGGCGGCAGCGGTGGCTATAGGAAGCTGGAGGTGTCAGGTTAAAGCATATTTCTGTGACGTAAAGGTTGAATACATACACACTGCCAATGATTTTCCTCGTTCATGTTGCTGCAGTGAAGGTGACTGTGCTATAATGTAGCCACTGTAGAGCTATTTTGGGTGAGCTTCAGAAATAGAGACGAGGTAATTCAACACAGGAGCAGTGCAGTATAGATTATTGTCTCATTTAGGTTTCACTGTAGGACGCATCTATAAAACATGGGCTAAAACTCTAATACATTTACCTACATTAACCTGTATCCTTTCAAATATAATAGTACTCAATATTCTTTTCTCTTTAGTTAATTAAGCATATAACATCAAAGCATTCTTAACATTTGTTACTTTAACTCATTTACGTTTGATTACAATACCTTTGTTTGTTTTATTCCTGCTGCAGGACATAACATAAAGACTGATTGGTACAAAATGTGGCTCGGTCTAATGACTCTTTTTTTTTTTTTTACTCAGTCTTGTCAGTATACCGATAAATATTCACTGATCCACATCCATACTGTACATATGCACAGTCTAGTTTATTTTTGTTTTAGAATAGTTTTTAATCCACTTATGTAGAGTTTATTCTAGTTGATTTTGTTTTAGTAGTTAATAGTTTTTAATTGAATTGTTGTTCTGACCAGGTTGGCTTTTTACTTTGCTGCTCTACCGTAATTTCTCCAAATAATAAAGTTTTTTTTATCTTCTCTTATTTATATTTCCCTGCCTTTGTGAGAAGGAACTTGAAAGAACCCACTGAGACATGAAAATGTAAAGTCCATCTTGTCTGTGTTCCATGGTTGAAAGGCTGGACTGGGGATCGGTCCCAAGACTAACCACTCTGACTGTTAACCACTCAACCCTTGTGTCTTTATGATTTATTTTAAATGGTGGTCTTGTTGTGGTTCAGATCATGATCCAGATTGAAGCTTGTCATTCACCGTCAAAAGATTGTTACATGATCTTTAAAGAAAATGACCTCAGGGCAGTTCACTTCTGTCGTGTTTAAAGTCAACGGCCGTGACATTTACATTTTTTGATGTGGCAGCAGGGGGAAGACTTTTAACAACATGGTTTATAGAAAATGTTATAAATGTCAAAGCCTCTTACTGTGCCTCATTTTAAAAACACTCTTCTGCTTTGTCTCTGTCCATTGCAGATAAGTTGTTTGGAAAGAGGCTGCTTCAGGCTGGAAGGCACATCATGTCACATAAGTCTTGGATGAAAACGGTGCCCACGGAGAACTGCGATGTCCTCATGACGTTTGCAGGTCAGTCAGTCAAACACAATCCCACACATGTCATTGTATTTTTCTATTTGTAAAGAGCACTGTCGACATAATGCATTCCCTATTTTCACTGTGCTTTATCAAATCAGATCTGACTTAAAAAAATGATCCAAAAAACCTAACATGCTCCATTTTGGTACAATAATGTACAAGTGATATGTAATAAAGAGATAATAAATGTTGATTACAATACACTTTTTGATTAATTACGTCATACCAGTGTCACTGCCAGTGAGCGGTGATGTGTGAGGTTTCTGCCAAAAGAAATAAAACATGGCGGTTGTTTCCAGGCTGCGATAAATTACTGAGAATAAAGCAGCAGTGTTTATGTCCAACGCTGCAGAGCTAGATATGTTTTGGCTTCCTCTGTAAAGCATTGTCAATGCTTTTCCTGTTATTAATAGTCTTTGATTTACCATCTTTGTATTAACCGTATATTCAGCAGCATTTAAAAGAAACAAATAAGATTTCATCCAACCTTTTCAAACACTTCAGAAATAACATTTAAAAGTTATTGAATTTTTTGGGGAAAATCCTATAAATAAAGAACAATTTTCAGCAATATTAAATAATTTTCTTTGGCCTTATTGCTCTGTCACAGGACTAATACTTTTAAAGCTGTTGTAGGCATTCTTGTTTTTTATTGTGTTAGTGAACTATAACACAGTACTTAATGTCTCATGTTGTAGGTCTTTTGTTTTTTTGACTCATTTGATGTTACTTTAGTTGTGATACTTTTATAAGATTAACTGGAAACAAGTTGAGTTGAGTGCATTAAACAGCTCTTATTTACTCAAAGGTAACAATTTGTTTCCAGAAAATAAACCAGAGCATTAATTACATTCAAAATTACCTTAATTTAAACATTATATATGACAGTTACCAATGCAGCCCTGAATGACTTTATAGTAATAATTACATCACATCATCACATGCTATAAATATTATCGTGCTTTGTTACTTATTGCTGGAACACAATTACGAGTATTATTACATTTTTAAGTATTTGTCCAGCTGTACTCGCCTCTTACTGATCTAGTTTATAAAGTAGTACCAAAGTGGTAGCCTGGGTACCAGACGATGTTTCTGTTGATTCTATACAGATAATAGTCTAGTAATGCGAGCACAGCAGCCTCCTTCGCGGGGGCGGGATCATGTCGTGACAAACAGGCAATAAACCAATCACTCAAAGCAGACGTGACAACAGCATGTTGATATATTAACTTTTTTACAAATCCAGTTTGGAGTACGGCAAATACGTCCTTTTACCGAAGAAAAGTTATTAGAGTTTTCAGTTGTTGCTTTTTTAAAGACATGTCCAGGTCACTTAAAACAGACGAGAGTCCCATCTTCTTTGTTTTGGAATAGCTCCGCAGGACAGAGAGTGTGACACGGCTGTGATTGGTCCAGCTCTGCTTCAGCCGAGAGAAGGGCTTACGGAGCGTGCTCATACCTACTTTCTTTTGCCCTTTCTTTTGGGTATGGCTGTTGCTTTTAAAGAAAGTGGCATCTTTTCTTAAAATAGAAAAAGCACAAATCAATACAGTTCATTATCAGTGATAGTAGAAGTAAAGATTGTGTCTTTGCTGCAGTCTGAAATGAAGAGGAGCCTTTTGAACAGTTCAGCTCCTGCAGCCAGAGGAAAAAGCAGCGCGTTTTTCTCGAGTGTTTGTTAGTGTAACACTTAACCTCTCGCTGCTGCTGGAGGAGCATAAATAGAGCGGGGCTGTGGGAGTGCTGGGCTGCTCCTGTGAACACTGATGCGTGGTTGTACAGATGAAAAATGTGTTTGTATTTTTCCTTTTCCTGACACAGACACCACAGGATGACCACACGTTGCTATGGCTACTGAACCACATCCGGCTGGGAATCCCGGAGCTCATCATCCAGATCCGGCATCACAAGCACACACACGTCTACGCATTTTTCATCACCGCTACGTACGAGAAGTAAGGACTGCCTGCTCATGAAATGTTTAACCGCAGACAAGCTCTTTTCACAGATACAGTACATAAGTGGTATTTGGAAATCTAGATAAATGTTTTATAAAATCTGTGTTGACAGAAACTGCTGGGCTTTCCTCTGAACATCTATGGTAGCCCTGCAGGGACACACTGTTGTTTATAAACAAACAGTGGAATTAAGTTACCTGGTAGTATGTAATTTCTTTTTTTTTATGTTTGTGGGATAAAGAACAACATATTGTAACAGGAATCATCTGTGAAAAAACAAGACCTTAAGACATCATCTAGGCTTTATTATCAAGGATTTATATCAAAGAATTTTCAGTCCTGCCCTCTAATGGGACTAAGCAGAAGAAAATGAATGAATTTTCAATCCTCAATGAGAGCTTTGGACAATCACAGCTTGCTTCTGGAAGAGGAACTGCTCCCATTGGTCGACACAATGTCAGTAAGAAAGTAATGGCTGTCATGAAAACGGAGAAAGTGTATATTCAGCGCTGGATACGTCTTTTTACAGAGATACAGCAAAAAAAGTAAACTTGAACAAAAAAGGGAGGCAACATGAAACTGTGATAAATATTGACAATTCAATCAAACATTGTTTAACGAGGAGGAAGACGCTGAAGTTTGAGCTAATGTAATGTATTAGTATTTTGTGGAGGAATAATTGGTCTGGTTTAATTTTTTAAATATAAGAAACAGGAGAGGTCTCAAGGGGCTGTTGGGGAGAGTAGCATCTGTCACAGAGACAGCAAAAAGAAAACCGCAAAGAGCATCTTTAACTCATCTCCCAAATTATATCCTCAACCTTCATGTAAGAATGTGCTAAAAAAATTTTTTGTTCTAGTAGTGTTCAGTTTTTCTTTCCTGCGCTAAAGACTTTTTGCTTCGGGATTAGTTTAGAAAAAAAGAACAGGAAGTAATGGCACCTTAACTTAGACCTTAAAATGTATTATTGATAAATGCAACAAGTGTTATTTTGAGGCAATTACTTCCAAAAACATAGCAACATTTTGCACAAAAACAAAAAGCGTTTAGTTTTTTACGTTTCAGGTGTGCGCCGCTGTTGGAGCTGCTGCTAAATATGGCATATCATCGTTTTAGGTGGAAAACAGGGAGAAGCTCCAGCTGTGACTCTGCTCCACAGAGACTGCACAGTTTACCTAATGAACCTAATGAACAACACTCCCTTCAGCAGCAGCACTTTTTAAACGCTGTTTAAGTGGTGTTAAAATATTACGCGTTCCTGGGGCAAGCTTCATGAAAAATACTTTAACTAGTCTGTAGCAATGGTCCGGTTTATAATCCCAAATGATACTCCAGGTTAGATCAGTCAAGAACAAAGTCTGGTAAAGGATATGTATAATATATATAGAAAAATATAAGATTATTCTCTGAATTAATCCTTTCCTTGTTGCCATGCCAACAATTTAACTATGGCTAAAATAGTCCATTATTTTGCAGGATTTCAAAGGTAATGATTGCAAACACACCCCATATGAAAAATATGTACAATAAATAAATACAATCTGTTTGGTTTTAATTTAAAGAAATATCCAAGTTTAGTGTAGCTTTTGAGAAAACTTGAGGCATCTGTCCAATGCTCTGAAACAGAATCTGACCCCAGGTTTAAAAGAATGTACATTTGTTTATCATGTTGTTTATTATTGTACATGCAGATGCTATAATCAGAGGAGATATAGTGGACTCCACAGTAAAGCATTAGCTGCATTTGTGCCTGATATAAGCTCTCTTGTTTGCTTGTTTAAAATTCTCCCGAAGGTTAGAGTCAGGTTAAACAAAATGGACTATATTTGTTATTATGCTGCACAAACTCAATCCCCCGATAGGACGCAGAAAATATCCCTTGGATAATTGGAGATGAAGTCAGGGTCATTTAAATTTCGCTCCTGACTTTGTTGCAGAAATACTGAGAAAGATAGTTCACAAAATCAAGAGCTGCACTCGTTCCATTCTGTGTTTCACCTTTTGACAAATGTGGCGTCTTTTCTGCTGACGGTGCGTTTAGGTCTCGTCCAAAATGTTCAGCAGTGGATAGAGTTGAGAAAGACAGATGGCCAAGAGGGAAGATGAAGAAATACTATGAAGATACAGGCTCAGAGAGAAGGATGTAGGAGAGAAATAAAGAGAAAGTGGTGGAGGGTAATGCAGTGGGAGGCTGGTGAGTGCTTTCTGGAAACGTGGGCTTGAGATGAAACGCTGAAGGAGAGATTGCCGCGTGACACCGAACGCACAAGAGCACCTGCTGTTGGAAAGGTTGACCTACATTTAAGTAACAGAAAAGATAACCCAGAAAGTGAGAGATGTGAGGATATCATCTGAAGAGAGTCGTTAAAGCCTTATCATATCATTTTTAAATTACCTGTAATGCTTCTTCCATTGGGCCAGATGGGGACATGGTACAGCGCTGCAACATGTGATGGGCCCATTCACCGTCCTGATTAGCTTTTTTTCAAACCTTTTGTCACATCAAACATTTTGTTCAGTAAATTAGTACAAACCCAGTGCTCTGTCTTGAGCTGAGGAAGATTTTAACTTTTTAAAAATGTTGAATGAGTTGCCTTTAGAGATAAGACAGGCCCATTCCCTGCCTTATTTTAAATCAAAACTATTTCTGATTTGAACAATGTGAGATGTTGACTTTTAATATGCATTTGTAGCTTTTGCATAAGTGCCTCTCTGTGATTTATTCATTTAAGCTATAATATGATGTTATGTTGTTTAACCACCACATGTTTTACTTGTGTTTTTGTTTCTTTAATTAATTGGCATGGCATTGCTTTTAAAGTGTTTTTTAGAAATTTGTGTGGGATAGTGAAGGATGTGAAACCAACATTTACCAACACCATAAATCAGGGGTGTTCTAACGTTTTGCAAAAAGGGACACATTTCAGAAATTGCTAAGGGCCAACTGTCTTTTCTAATTTTTCTATGTACTGTACAGGTTTTAGTTGGATTTGAACAGGTTTTAGATGGATTTTATCAGGTTTTAGATGGATTTAAACAGGTTTTAGATGGATTTGATCGGGTTTTAGATGGATTTGATCAGGTTTTAGTTGGATATAAACAGGTTTTTGTTGGATATAAACAGGTTTTTGTTGGATTGGATAAGGTTTTATTTTGATTTTTATCAGGTATAAAGATAGATTTGATCAGGACATAAATGATTTATTTATCAACGCTTCACAACCTTTCTGCTGCTGTCATATATCGGTCATACAGTATATTGGTCATATATAGGTGAATTGGTGACTTTAAAATGCCAATGGGGTAACCTTGGCTTACAATAAAGAGCACCGACCTCCAAAAAAACACAAAAACAAAGGGACATGGGTTTGACTCCAAGTTTGGGTCACCTCACTTAATGTCATCCTCTCTGTTTATTTTGTACCCATTGTTTCCCTTCTTTTTACTGCCTAATCTGTACATTTAATGCCAAGAGCCCAAAAACTGCAATAAAAATGGAGGGTTATTTGTGAAATTCCTGAGATTTACTGTCAGTTGTTCAGTTGTCAGGTTTTATGGCCGGTTTCTTTGTTCTTGTGTTCTTGTCTAGCTCTTTATGCAATCTTTTCTGTGGTTTTAACTTCAAATCTAGCTCTCTGCAGTTTGATGCTCTCCCAAGGGTTGCTTTGTCCACCACGTTAGCTTTGACTTCAGAGAAAAAATAAATAAAATAAAAAAAGATTACAAAAGGCGGTGGTGTTTTTTTTTTTTCAATAAGCGCAGTGACTCTCATTAAGATTCCTGGCAGCTGCTCACCTCTGAAGCACCTCCGCAGTTATTGGCTTAGTACACCAAACAGTTGCTTTAACACAGCTCCAGCTTGTGTTTTCATTCTCATTGCGACCTTTATTGCGATGGCGATGCACAGTAAGCAGTACGAGCTCAAAGGCAGAAGCTTACACCTCAGATTTCTGCTGTAATCCATCACAGCGCCCACTGTGCCCCACTCTGCCTGAAGCTGCATGATGGATGGACATTAGCCCACCCACATGTGTCTGTGCAATATACGTATAAATACATTTACGGTTCATGTATGACGAGAGAAAAAAACGTGACAGTCAGAATGGAGCCACAGAGAAGGAGCAGGAGGTGGGAGTGTTATTATTGCAATTTCAACACAAAGCCCCTTGGAAAGATGTAAGTGGAAACAATGATGGAATAAGATAAAGAAAGGGGAGGTAACGGGTTGAAGATCTGGGAAATGAGATCATGGGAAATGAGATGACAAGGACAATGAGGTTAAGGTAATAAAGGAGAGTATGGATGACCTCAGGCTAACAAGGACATTAAAAATGGCTTTTTTTGTTTTGTAGTCACACAATGATATGTTTAAAGGAGCAGTTTTTTGTCTAAGGTCTGCAAGCCGTTTGGTATTATCACCTCACACCCCTCCTTTCTACAGCCTGTGAGCACCTACAGTAACTCTGCAGGGACATGCTGTTGTCTCTAAACAAACCCAGGTCAGATCAATAGTTCCCGTCTATATATTTAAAACCAAAATCATAAATCCACACATGTCCTAAAACTTTATGCAAGATTTGAACTTAGTTTCTCCACAAGCTGTAGCAAACTGAACTGGAAAAATGTACCTTTTCAAATATCTATGTTTCCTAGATATTATTGCATTTTTGTGGAGTTTAAGCAGTATTGAAAACAGTTTGACAAACATCTTTATTTTATTCAGCTGCATACTAAAGAATGTCTATATTGTGAATCTATCGTCCTGATTAATCTTGTAATATTTGCGTACATCTAGAAAACATATATAACCTGTACTGATTATATTCAAAATGGCATTTGGGCAAATAGCTTTTTATCCATGTTGATCTTTCCCGCGTTTTGTCTTGTGTAGTTTGTTGCGAGGCGCTGAGGAGATGGGCCTGAGGAAAGCTGTGAAGCCCGAGTTTGGAGGAGGGACGAGGAGTTTTTCTTGTGAAGAGGACTACATCTACGAGAACATCGAGAGTGATCTGTGCTTCTTCACGTCACAGGTAAACCCTCTGTTCTCAGACGTTTTACAGATGAACAGGACCCTGAGAATCCCTGTGTGTTTCCTGCAGGAGAGACAGAGCATCATTAAATACTGGCTGGACAATCTACGTGCCAAAAACGGGGAAGTGCTTCATAATATCAACTTTCTGGAGGGACAACCAATCAGTAAGACGTATTATTTAACAGCTAATAATGCTAGATTTGACTTTGCTCTCACAGGTGTGTCAGTGACCCCTGTATTACAGCACACATACAGTATATTTGTATTAGCCAGCTTTCAAAGCAAGAATGCCCACAGATATAGAACAAAACAAACTGTCCAAATTTAATGAATTGTAGTTTAACTGTATTTTTTATGACACATGTAGAATATGTATGAGTTTGGTGCCATTACTTTAAAACCAAAGTGTCAAAATTAAATGAATCTCACAATTTCCAATCTACTTTGTTTTTATATAAACAGGTTTTCAAAAAGCCTGTAAAAAATTAAATAAATAACCCCTTTAAAGTATGACACAAATCTCTGTTTAAAGTCTCACATTTTGGTGCAGTTATAACTGTCTAAACCCACTATACTGTGTTTTTCTTATACTGTATGTGTCCCTTTCCACTTCACTGTGTTTGTCGTTGTGTCTAGTCCCAGAGCTGAGCGCCCGAGGTGTGATCCAGCAGGTGTTTCCTCTCCACGAGCAGCGTATCCTCGGTCAGCTCATGAAGTCCTGGGTCCAGGCCGTTTGTGAAAAGCAGCCTTTAGGTCTGAACCATCAAAAGCACTAAGTTTATACTGTATATATGTTTCACACACTTGTCTAATTTTAGTGTTTTTACAGATGATGTATGTGATTACTTTGGTGTGAAAATCGCCATGTATTTTGCCTGGTTGGGTTTCTACACCACGTCCATGTTATACCCCGCTGTCATAGGCTTTGTGCTGTGGATGCTCACAGAGTCAGACCAGGTGAGACTCTGCTCTGAAACCGCTTTAAAAGCATAGTTTGAGGATTTTTTAAGTTGGGTTGCATGTGGTTATTTGTGGAGTAATAGACTGTGTTAAGATTCTGGTTAGTGCTGCTGCAGTTTGGAAAGACAATAAAGCAGATAGTAGTGATGCAATGACGGACTTGACAAGAAACACACACACAACCCACCTCACAAAATCTGTACTCCCACTTTAAGTATTGATAACCAACAGAGAGCCAGCCACCTTTAGTCTGAGACGAATGTGTTCTGTCGTTTTGTTGCAGACGAGCCGTGACATCTGCTGCGTGGTCTTTGCACTGTTCAATGTCGTTTGGGCCACGTTGTTTTTGGAAAGATGGAAGAGGAGGGGCGCAGAGCTGGCGTACAAATGGGGGACGTTAGATACACCGGCCGAATCCCTGGAGGAACCGCGGCCTCAGTTTCGGGTGAGAGACGACATGACTCTGTGTCCTTCATGGTCTTTACTCTCTCCACTTTCAAATATCCTTCAGGGGTTTCTGTAAGTTTTGGTGAATTTAAATGAAGGTAACAGAGAGATCACATTGACAGACTAGGGCTCTTTCAAAGATGGTAAAGCGACAGTTACCAGCGTAGGCATTGTAATAGTAATTTTAAACTGAGTTCTTAAAATTGAGTACTGGCCTACACTACAGATTACATTTATGAGCCCCAAATATTTATGAACCATACACATTTTTTATTTATTTTTTTCATCATAAAAGTGTTGTAGGATATTGTTGGAAACTGACATGGCAGTGAGTCAAGTACTCGTATGGCAGGATCTAAGAAGGTCAAATGAGACTCCGATACTTCTGATTATTAGTTATTTGTAAATGTACAATCTTTAGCAAGTGATACATGCTCTTAACATTTTTGGACTACTGTAATATCTCTGTATACCTGCATTAACCCATCTTCTCTTGCAAACCTTTAAAGCTGGTCCAAAGTGCAGCCCTTTTTTATAACACTGCAAGCAACAACATACACTATCCCCTTCTGGCCTCCCTTTAATGGCCTCCTGTCCACTTTACATTATATTAAAGTTTTATTGTACTGTTTAAATTGATAGATGAGCTTGGGCTCTTGTTACCTTCAGACCTCATTCATTATTACGTCCTGCCAAGGTTGTCCACTCGCGGCTGTAGCATGTCGTCAAAGGCGAGATATAAACCAATTGGATGATAACCTTACCTCCACATGTTAAACTGATCCCTGCAGGCATAAACTGATTTACTGCTTTAGCAGCTTTTTACGGTTTAGTGGAGCAGCTTGTAAAAAGTGCTATCTAACCGTTGTGTTGTGTTGGTTGGTGTTTGTCTCTGCAGGGAGTGAAGCGCTGCAGTCCCATCACAGGCTGTGAGGAGTTTTACTATCCGCCCTGGAGGAGGCGTGTGTTTAGGTGGCTCGTCAGCCTCCCCATCTGCCTCCTCTGCCTCTGCTTTGTCTTCCTGGTCATGCTCGTCTGCTTCGAGCTGCAGGTCAGTGTCTCCTCTGCAGTATTTGATATTGACCTGTCAAATGTCCACGATAATGAGACTGTGGCTCATTTTGGATTTGTCCATCTGTGGTTTGGACGTGTGATTGCAGGTGGAGTAGCTGCTGTCCAACCCTTGGAAACTAACATTCTTAATTAAACTTGTGATGTTGTGTGTAAAGCATATTTTTGTAATAAATCTTAAACAAACAAAAAATTATATATTAATCAAATTAAAGGCTCAGATCCACCCGGTTCTTTTAGACTGTGACTATAAACCTGATCTTACATTCCCACTATTAATGCCACTGATAAACATATCCCATTAAAACACTCTTTTACTTTTAAAATGCCTTCATCCTGCTCTATTTGCACAAAAACATAATACAATTAAGCAACCACTGCGTAGCATGGATCATGACACCATACAACTGACTTTCCTTGCACTTTTTGAACACCTGTACCTGGGATGGGTATACTTTTTGGCTCAAGGGCCACACTAGATTTCCTATAAACTAATAGAAATTACCAAGTATACTCCTGAAAGCCTGTTAATTGTCTGCTAACCTCTGAGCAGTACTAGTCGTGCTTTCTTGCACTGACTGGTTAGTCTCCTGTTTGGTGGAAAAGTGATGACTAACATTCTTTGAACTGTTCCTTGACATATGGCCGCTGATTGGACTTTATTGAAAAAGATATATCTGTCCACTTCGTATTTAGTGCTCAATTGTCAACTTTTCTTTTCTTTGGTCCATTCATTATTAAGGTTAGTTTAATGGCAAACATGAAGAGTTCTTAACTGTGTATAGAAACGTTAACTTTAGCAAAAGTACAGGGTATTAAAAGAAAAGGGTGAAATATCTATTTGCTGTCTTTAATTATTTATAAATTATAAGTGAACGCTTGGTGGGACAGATTACACAGCTCTACCCCTGGGTCTTTGTTTGTCCACTTTCCTGCCTGCCTTTAGTGACCTTTTTGTACATAGATATCTTAACATGCCATTTTAGAATCTTTTTAAAAAGTTGTGACATAAAGACGCCCTGTTGAATTCTGATACAGACATCCCACTTACGCCACAAACATGTATACTTGGAAATTTGCACAACTTCAGCAATGTCTCATCAAAGAATACAAAAGTCTTTGCTTAAATATGCATTATAACAAAGACAATAATTTTTAAATTGATTCAAAATGATATCCCGACTCATAAAGACTGGATTTCAGAAGCAAAGAAAATTATAAATTCGGAAAAAATATTGTTCAGGCTTCAAAATAATGAACTTGAGTTTTTTTAAATATGGGGTTCATTGAGGATTATATAAGAGGGCCGCTTGTTATGTTCATTCATTCATTTTCTACCGCTTAGTCCAGTTAGGGGTCGCGGGTGACTGGGGCCTATCCCAGCAGCTTTGGGCCTGAGGCGGGGTACACCCTGGACAGTGGCCAATTAGTCACTTGTTATGTAATTGTTGCAACTGTTGGGTTAGAATAACTACTAAATAATTACTAAATAAAATTTTAAAAAAAATTACGTTGTGACTTTGCAAACGTTTTTTAATAAAACAATTTATTATGAAGAAAAAACTGTACTTTTTTGTGATGTAGCATAGTGTTTAGGGAAAGTTACTATTACTAATTTCCATATTCTTTCCTCTCTGCAGGAGTTTGTGATGGGGATCAAGGAAATGCCTCGATTGGCTCGCTTTATTCCCAAAATCATGCTGGCTATCACTGTGACTGCGTGTGACGAGGTGTACAGGAAAATTGCCTTCTGGCTCAACGACATGGGTACGAGAGTGTCACTAGATTATAGCCCTGTATACCACAAACGTCACTGTAGACATATATTTATCACAGGTGTTTAATTGTAATCTTTTGTTAAATCGATAGTGTTCTTTTTACACTGCAGTTATACAGGTTTGTGGTGCAGTAAATGTAATCGTTTATGTGTCTGTCTCCACAGAAAACTATAGACTCCAGAGTGCCTATGAGAAAAATCTCATCATCAAAATGGTTCTTGTAAGTGTTGTGCCACGAAAAGAACAAAGCACCTCATCTGGATTTAATAATATGTTATACTCTTCTCTTTTTGGCAGTTTCAGTTTGTAAATTCCTATCTTAGCCTTTTTTACATTGGATTCTACCTCAAAGACATGGAGCGTCTTAAAGAGGTAGGAAACATTAAGTAATTGATTGTTTTTTATTGTCATTGTTGCTCTGTCGACTCATTTGTTCGTGTGTGGAAGATGTTGCTGGTTTTGTCACTGATTAGGAGTCTTCAGAGGCAGGTTCAGGTCAATGTGCTGCCTTCACTGCTCCTCAACATCCAGATGTTTGTGCTCTCTGTTCCCTGGTTCTTCACTGCTTTACTTTGGTCCTAAGTATGACTCAGCTCATTTAATCTCAAGGGAAAAATGAGCCTCAATCAAATCGGTTTACTGCTGTGGTGGTTAATCTACAGTTAGAGTGACTTCTGTCTGGTAGAAAACAAATTGTTGGCTTGGTTTGAAGTACATCTGCTGTGTGTGTATTTTTTTAAGTCCTCGCTGTGGGGGTTTTAAATTGGCTCGAAGTTTGTAAAGGGTTTTGTCAATACACATCTCACCTCAGTTTCTCACTACGTCAGTCTCCGTCTCTCGACTCGAGGGCCACTTCATTGAGCTCATCGTAATCTGTGAACACGACCTGAGTTTTTTTTTTTTCTGTGTGAACTACACTCAGACAAGGCAGGTTTTTATTTAATTGTTTTACCAATGTGTCACTATGTATTTATTATTTCAGTTATAAGTGCCTGACTGTGGCTGTAAGATTAACACTGCAGGAGAAGTATCTTTCATTTGATGTTGTAGACTGCAGTAAATGAGTTAACTAATTTTGTTAAGTAGTTTTGTTGAGATATCGAGAGATTGTGAACGTATACCATCATCACTGCTCTCATGAGTGTGTTACTGCATTAGAAGGACCAATTATTATGCTGTTGTTTGTCCTCCCTGATGGGATGGGGATTGTTAGCTTGTATACAGTATGTTGTAAGTGTAGTACCTCCACAATTATTAGGAGTTATTCAGAGTTAGGTTTGTCAGACTGATAATTTGAATACTAAATGAAGATCTTGTTTTACACAAGATAAAATATTTTGTAGGACTTTAGGAGCTGTGTATCATGACTCTTCTCCAAGATCAACTTCCACATTTTTGTTAGGAGATTGTGAAATAACAAATACAATCCTCATGGCTCAGCAGCTCCAGCACACCCTGCATCAGCGTTATTGAACTGTAATACTGCTGTTTTTATAGGATTAATATTTCTGTTTATTTCACTTTTTGGTGTTGTGTTTTAGTGCTAAAGGTGCACTTGGCAACTGTCTTTCTGAGAACACAGCAGTCGCTACAATAAAAAGGCTGTGTAAACAGTTTTATCTCTTGAGGTTCAGGTGGTGTTAGTTGTTCCCAGTCTGATAAATACTACGTAGTTACAGCACATTGACGTACAACCTTCACATTATACTTTAATTATTTAAAAACAGGACTTGAGTCTTGTCGTGATCTTGAGCCCTAAAAGTCTTGTTCTTGTCTTGGTCTTAAACTTGTTTATTAACCAAGACCATAAATGATATATTTGTCTGTTTATATTCAATTTAATAAAAACCTCAATCATTTTATATTTATTAAAAAATCTTGTTTTAAACTCTGCCTTCTTCACCACTGACCTCCATGAGTCTTGACCTGGTTCAAGACTGGTCTTGGATGGTTTAGACATGGTTTTGGTCTTGACTCGGTCTCAATAGATAAAAGTCTAGTCAAAGTGGTCTTAAATACAAAACTACAAACACTGGCCACGGGTTTGACATTTGTGTGAGACTGGACTTGAAGTGTTTTATACTCGTCTATCCTGCACTGGTTTTGGTTTTGACTTGTTCTCACTCCATAAATGTCTGTCTCCTCTCAGCCTTGATAAACTCTACACTACATTATTTCCAGGTGTCAATAATTCGCAGTATATCCATGTGTTGACCCTTTCTTTTATTTTGTCCCAGATGCTGGCGACTCTGCTCATCATCCGCCAGTTCCTTCAAAACGTGAAGGAAGTGCTGCAGCCTTATCTGTACGAGCGACACAAACTGGGCGACCTCACGCTCCGAGCTGTTTGGGACCTGCTGCTGTCGGTGCTGCTGAAGTACGGCCGTCTCGCAGCAGGAAAAGACCAGCTGTCTCCCACCGAGCAGCCCAGCCCAGCAGCGGGGCTCCGGGGCAGCAGGCCTGGGCTCAGTCAGTCCGAGAGGAGGTACGTTAATGCGGGCGTCCATTTAAGTGAAATCTAGAAGTAGAGCTGATTTTTGAATTTTGAAAAATGCAAGTTAGTTAAGCTTGCTCTAGCACTGTTTGAGTTCACACCACATGGTTAACAGACTTCCACAAAAGTGGCACAAGCAGCTTTTACACTGGTTTACTCTGCCGTCTGTCCTTTTTTCAGGGAGAAGAAGTGCTTAAACGGAGGGTGTGGGGTTGCCGACGAAGAGGAGGGGGGTGATAAAGACGAGGCTGACAGCGGCAGGTTCAGTGAAGGAGAGACCGAGGAGGAGAATCTCATCGACTGTGGGTTAAAGCTGAGGAAAGTCAGCTTCATAGACAAGGTAACGAGACTGAATGAATGAAAATATGTATAAAAATAGCATGTGTATAGTAACTGTTTAAATAAAGATGTCTGTGAGTTTTTTTAGTTAGCTCTGTATCTGGCTCTGTGTAGTTGGTGCACACATGGTCGTTGATATATTACACTATTTTACAGGACATTACATTACAAGGAAAATCCTCTAAAAATACTCCAGATTCATGTTCTGCATTTTCTTTGGCATTTATTCTTTAACATTATTGTATTACTTCTTCACAAACAGTTCCCAATATGCATTACTTAGCCAGTTACTGCTCTTATTAAATGCACGTTTAGTTAATTAATCAAGTTTTCCTTATTGGTCATCCTTAGACCTCTGCTGGTGAGATAATTCTGGATCACAGTGTTTCTAAATCAAGTGTGAAGATAGAGTATTGGCTTTAGATGAGGACTCTTGGTGTTTTCGAAAAAAAAACACTTTTACCACAGAATAATGAAGTAAGTTACATGGGGCCCTGTTATTTTGGGAATTATAATGAGTCTTTTGAGCAAATGGGATTGTATCTGTTCTTTAATGATGGAAGGAAACAGTCCTTTTCTATCAAAGGACTGTAGCTCCTTTATAACTGGCTGCTTCTCTTTTTTGCAAAAGTCAGATGTACTTCAAATGTACTTTTTGTTTTTAAGATGTTAAAATAAAAAGGGTTGCATAAACTTCAGTTGTAAGCAGTGCCTATTGCCTCGACTCTCTTGTCTTTTTATAAAGCACTAATCACTAAACCTTATTTTGTCTTGTCTTTTATATCTTAGGTGGACAGGAGGGCCCCCTGCAGCGGACAGCCCATGGACAGCAGTTTCGTGGAGGAGGGCAGCCCCACGATGGTGGAGAAGGGCATGGACCCATCCTCGATGTTTGAAATGTGTGACGAGGATGATGATAACGGGATTCATGACGTGAAGGAGACGAGTGGAGCGGAGACAGGAGCCGCCCCGTTACCCTCTGCATCGTTCAGTGGCCCGTCTGTGAGGCAGAGGAAAAGAGGCAGGAGCCAAGAGAGGAACGAGCCCAAAACTAAACAGGATTCATGGATGGACCCCCCAGAGGAGAAGGAGAGCCCCGCGCTCACTCAGGCGGAGATCGAGAGCTGTATGCAGACGTATGGGGTGAGGAAGACTTAAAATATACAGAATATTCATGACACACACAGTCTCTTCTTACTCCTTTTACTCCTTGTCCAATCTTCTCTTCCCCAGGACACTTTTAATGACTACCAGGAGATGTTTGTCCAGTTTGGTTACGTGGTGCTATTCTCCTCAGCCTTCCCTTTGGCCGCTCTGTGTGCACTCATTAATAACATCATCGAGATTCGCAGCGATGCCTTTAAACTCTGCACGGGTCTCCAGAGGCCGTTCGGAGTCCGAGTGGAGAGTATTGGCCAGTGGCAGGTCAGACGGACATAATACTCATTAAAATACTCACAGCAAACTAAACTACTGTAAACCAAAGTCAGTGAAAATACAATCAAGTGTTTGATTGGAAAATATAATACTAACACATATTGTTTAACATTACTGTGGTTACAAGGCAGATCTTTATTTTCATATACAAACCAGAAAATCAAAACTCTGTTGTTTTTCCTTTGTCACTGATAATTCCTACTTGTCCTGTTTGCCATTGGTGAAGTTTAAGTTTACAGCTTTTGTCTTAGGTCTTTTTTCATGCGTCATGCAGTGTCTCAACTCAAGTTTTTACAAAGAAGTCTCTGTTTTATCAAATGGTCTAGAATATTCCTTGAAAGTAAAGTAATATACATACTACATTATAACAATTGCAGTTTTCTCAAAATGGTTGTAACAGTTTGTGCTACATTTAGATGATCTTAACTTTTTTTTTTCTGCTCAGTCTGCGATGGAAGCCATGGGTCTGATCGCCATCATCGTGAACTGTTACCTGATTGGTCAGTGTGGGCAGCTCCAGCGTCTGTTCCCGTGGCTCAGCCCTGAGATGGCCATCATTTCCATCGTCATCCTCGAGGTATGGCAGCCTTTGAAATGATTTTGTTAAGTCACAATGTCATAAATAAAACCTTGTTCAGACTCTTTCTTGGTTCTTTGCTGGCTATAGTTAAAAGAGACTACAGTGAGATGTGCAGCAACATCTTTAGCTGAAAAGCCCTCGGTAGATGCTGTTTTGTTCCTTTGTAAAAGCACCCCTAGGACTAAGACTGCAACATTTCAAACCTCTTAAGTTCAAGCCCTGGTGTTTCCATCTCTAGCTCTAAATTTAAACTTGTAAAACTGTGCATTTATTTATTGGCTTATAGTTCAGTTTTGCAGCAAAAACAACCTAAACTGAAGGAACATGTAGACCTTTTCATGTTTCTAAACTCAGTCTGTGATACCTATTTTTAAAAATAGGTAAACAGCCTGCAGCTCTGTCTTGGCCTGATAAAGCAGTCAGGCCTACCGTGGCCCACATGTAGCTGTTGCTGGGCTGGTTTTCTTTAATATAAAAAATCAAGGAAACACATTTAGATTATATTACATCAGTGGTTCTCAAACTTTTTATGCCATGTATCATCTTCTTTGGAGTAAGATACAGAAGACCGTCCTATTTTACTTTAACTTTATAAGAGTTTACACTGAAGTGAATAAAGTTATTAAATTGATTCTAATTGAACTTTATCCATTGTGTTGTGCTGCTACCAATTAACTATATTCCTTAATCAAATTCTTGCCGATTAAAGATAAAGGTCTGCAATTTATAATAATCTTTAATTCTTGCTTCAACTTAAATAAACGTCAGAGACGCCAAATGTTTTTATCTGTGAATATGTTTGTGTATTTCTATGTATTTTTCAACTGTCCTGGACACATTCCTGCACGGCCTGTCCGTCCTGGGAATGGATCCCTCCTGTGGTTCTCCCTGAAGTTTCTCTTTTTTACCGGCGTTTTTTTTTTTTGAGTTTTTCCTTACCCTGATGGAGGGTCTAAGGACAGGGGATGTTGTCTATTAAGCCCTTTGAGGTGGCTATACAAAAATAAATGTCTTGTCTTGTCTTTTGCACACCATTATAGACACCCAGTGAGTTTAACTGCTGTCTTTCTCTTTGTGCAGCACTTTGCCATCCTCCTGAAGTACGTCATTCATGTAGCTATTCCTGACACTCCCTGTTGGGTCCAAGAGGAGATGGCCAAACTGGACTATCAGCGCAGGGAGGCCTTTAAGGTAAATATTGACACCAAAAAAATGAAACGTTTGTGGAAAATGCGCACCAGTTTTTTGAGCTCATACATCACTGTTGTTGTGACCCAGCTGCTTAGTTAATGAAGTTCTCTATTTTAATTAAGTTTGTAAATGTAGCCATCAGCCACACACTGCTACAAACATGATAGATTGTGGCATCTCAGCTTTAATTGTTGAGATAAATTGGCTGTTTTAAGCTTTTGCTGATATAATTTGCTCAAACTTTAGAAAAAAACAGGAAAGTAAAGTCAGCTAACTTTAGAAAACGGAAATGGATGCGGTTGTTGTGGACCGTGTGGTTGTTTAAGCAGTGCAGGACTCTTACTCAGGGCTTTGTGAGACCAGTCGCACTGCGGTGGTGTAATGGTTAGTGGCTTTGTGCTGATGCTGGGGCTTGTATCGAACGTTTCTCTGCAGAAGCATGAGCGGCAGGCGCAGCAGCACTACCAGCAGCTGCAGCGGAGGAAGAGGGAGGAGGAGGAGCGGCAGAGGCAGGCCGAACACGTTGCCCGCAGGGAGCGTGAACGGGACGACAGCAAAGGTGAATCCTCCGGGGAGCACCACCACGACAAGAGCCACAGCAGCAAATCTCGTCCCGGGGCGGGGTCTGGGGGAGTGGGAGGAGGAGGGGGCAGTGGATCGGACAAACCCAAGAGGCCCAGCTCTCTTTTGGCCAACAATAACGTGATGAAACTGAAACAGATCATCCCGCTGCAGAGTAAGTTCTCCTCGGGGGGCGCCAGGTCTCCGCAGTCGCCCACCGGCAGCGAACCAAAGCTGCCCGGGTTCCTCAGCTTCAAGTTTCTGAAATCGCCTGAGAATAAGAAAGATGCTGCAGCGGTGGCGTCTGCAGCTGCCACTTCCTCCTCATCCTCCACAGGGACAGCCTCTTCGTCATCATCATCATCATCAGGTAGCAGCTCCCAGGAGCGATCTCAATCACCCAGCAAGGCCTTCAACCCGGGGAAACTCTTTAACTTTGGGAAATCAGAGGGAGGGACATGTGTTAATGGGGCCCATCTGCCCAAACACGGAGAAGGATCATCAGTGTCGTCACAACAGATGCCAGACAGACAGCCGTCCCGGTCCGATTTGAACGGCGTTCCTGAGGAGATCCCTTCGCCTGGAGGGAACGGGCCTGAAAACGGACACTCATCGGACCTGGACCCAGCCGGACCGAGAGTCTAGCAAGTGTTTGTTACAGACGCTTAAAAGAAATGGGCCTGATTTTATCTCTTGTAGAACTACTTGAAGATGAAACAGAGGAGATCTTGGTTTGGGGTTTAACTTCAGAGCCAGGCTTCATTAAAGAGAGGTTTTAAAGCCCTTTTTGTGACCGCATAAAAACAACGCAAAGACACACTAACTCCCTCAAACATCTTCCCTGACTGCAATACATGAAGAAATGCATGAGCTGCGTTTCTAATATTTTTAAGCCTTTCAAAGAAAAGCAGAAAGCTGTTTTATAATTTCCAATAGTCAGAAATTGTAACTGTACCTCCCGTCAGGAGTGGATCAAAAGTTATTCAATGGTTTGAGAGAGTCACATATTCACTTGTAATAATCAATAAGGGTTTTTAATCACGACACACAAAGTCACCAGACGTATTGTTTTTAACTGTGAGGAATAATTGGGCTCCTTTACTTTTATATTAAAGTTTTAAATTGGAAAGCAATATCGAGGAGTTTGTACAACGACACAAAAATAACCAGCTTTATTTTCAAAGCTTTGGTGAAGTCTACACTTTGTACACTTTGAATCGTCACGTGGCCGAATCAGAGTAGATCCACAAAGCTGCATTCAAAAGAAATCCAGAGAAAAGCACCCCTGCTGTCAGATGTACCTCTTTGAGCATTTAATATTCAGCCGTCTTAAAGTCTACTATCAGAATATGTTTAATTTTGTTTTCTATACATGTTGAAAAAAACAAACATATACGCAACACAAAGACATTATATAATATTTTATAATAATTAGAAATTAGAAATGACATAAGAGACAGTAGGGAGTGGACTAAAATAACAATGGATTACAATGGACACATTCATGATAATCTAAAATAATTTAAATTAAAAAGCAAGTCACACGAGAGAGACAGGCTGGAGACTTTCTAGATGTCGAGTTTACCATAAAATACTGACCCACAACAGTCAACACAGTGTAGTAGTATTGAACATTTAAGTCTGGTATGCTTCTGTCGGACACGAATTATAAAACCTTGTATTGCGTTGATGTGCACGCAAAGCCATATCAAGGAATGGAGTTTACGTTTAAGTCTAGACTTTGAGTTATCCGTGCGGCGTTGGCCTTAACGTAGAGGGAAGTAGGATTGCTGGACAATATATTGCAATAAATCGTTCTCGTTAAATCGTTACCGCAATATAATCAATCGCAATATTTGTTTTTTTTTTTCTATCAAAATAATCCCAAATTGTCCAAACAAAGCTTTAAATCAACCTGTAGAGTGCCCAAATGATAAAGTCCTGATTTAGACCTGGTTCATTACTACATTTAGTCCAAGGTTAGTCCTTTTTAAAACACCATCTCTATCCAAAGACACAGAACAACCACAGCTTTCAACCAACCACAACTGGAAATCGTGTGAAAATCTTTTAATTTGCTCAAAAGAGAAATGGGATTAGACTGACTGCTATTAAATTATGTTTTAATTGTTATTACATACATTAAACTGACACAAAAATGTGTATGTCCTGCAAATACAGCACGACTAATAACATACTTTACCGAGCTTAGACAAATATCAGTAACATTACCAACATATCTGTTCATATTTTACTTGATATCAGATCATTAGTTTTTATTTTGAAATATTACTATGAAAAACAACCATATATATGTCCAAAGAAGAAGAAGAAATACTATTTGTAGCTACAAGGCTAATATCCGAGTCCAATTAATAAAAAAAAACTCATCATTTATTTTGACTTTGATTTAGGGTTGCTATGTCTCAGTTTTAATTATTTAATTTTACCCATCAATTAGTAAAAGCAGAGTGTGCATCTGATGGCAAAGGTCCTTTTTGGGATTAATACCTGTCTCTATGTGAATGCAGAGCTAAGGGTGTTGTGCTGCTGTCTCATATCAGTTCTAATGAAGTGGAAAAGACACCAGAAGCAAAAAAAATACATGTAAAAAAAAAAGGCTTAGATTATTTAAGGGAAGTGGACAATGGAAGCCTGGTACATAATTTTCTCCATTAAAAGCCTGTAGATCATAAACAGAGAAGGTGCACTCAAACCAGACAAACAAGTATCAGGCTATGTTCACACTACAATGAAAAGTGGCCATTAACTGATTTATTATAAGGGTTTTTAATCAGTAAATCAGAACAAGTGTGACCAAAAAAGACATCAGAGGACTGAACTTAACCCAGTTCAATAGCAATACATAAAACAGGAATAATCCTAAAAAATGTAATCAAAGAAGCAATATGGCATCTACTTGTTGAATTATGTGTCAATGTAATGGTTTCAGGGACAAATATCTACTAACAAATATTTGCCACTTGCTGTTTTGTATTAAAACCAAATGTCAGATTGCTTAAAAAGTATCCCACAATTTTTGGCCACAAGTAAGTCCTGAGAAACTATATCTATGCTTTTTCAGGCTTTTCTATAATCTGACTAAAATCATCTGTCATGGAACGTTTAATAAATTTTCACAGCTCATGGAAATTATTTAGCATTGTTTTAGTTTGTGACATTCAGAAATTTAGCTTTAAATCTAATAAATAACTAATAAAGATATCGGAGCACTGCCACTTTTTAGACCAGTGTGAACGTAGCCTTAGACTGAAACATGAGCAGAAGAGGGTCGACATCAGACATTATGCAAAAGCTGGACTGGTGGATTATAAACATAATCAGTCAAAGCTCTTTTTCTTATTTATGTCGAGCCTCATTTTTATACACCCTGCATTGCTTAGATCAGTGCAACTAGATTTCCCTTTTTTCTTTTCTTTATTTTTTATCAAAGTGATATTTTCTATTAAACTATGTACAGTATGTTTCTGATAATAACCGTGTGTCATGCGCACAGGTGTCCAGAAGGGGGAGCCAGAGTGTGTCCACAATTCTTCTTTTGAATTTCAGAGGCCATCACTGTAGTAGAGTTAGAGAGAAGGAACATTAACTATGCATCGTCACCTCACCATCACCTCTGACAGTGATTTTTGGCAATAACAAAGATAGAAAGCACCAAATCCCTCTGTGTTATCCTAATAGCTTCTCTATGCATCACATCCCTGCTCCAAAAATGAATGTGTCCTGCTCAAAGTAAGGATTCTCTCCTCAGTCTGAGTACTTTCATCTACTATATTGGTTTAACAGGTTTTCATCTGCTCTTTTATTTATTTAGAAGAAACTAGGGCTGGGCAATGTGACTTCACATCTTCACATCTCCAAGCATTGTAATGGTTTCCCAAACATTAAAAAAGAAAGTGTAATTCCCTCTTAAAACTAGCTATGGTCAAATCTCACTAGATTAAAAACTGCACATCTCAGACACACAAGATATACAGTACATTGAGACATAACAGATCCAGGTTAATTTGCAGTCACAGTGCTTTTTCTGGTGCAATTCCTGAAAATGTAATGTTGTTGCTGCTTTGAAATGTAATTAAGAAGTGTTCAAACCCAAATTAGGAAGATCAAGTCTATAGGACTACAAAAATTCACTTGCATTTGAGTTAATGTCATGCCCTGTTGTTATCTTGAATATTCTCTATCAAAGCTCTTGTATTCTGTTATCCTACAGATATATTTGTGATCTTAAGTCAAATGAAAAAAAAACACATGCAGCTAAACTTTAAATTATGTTTATGAATGAATTTCCGTTGCCCAGCCCTAGACAAATCTAAGTATACTTTGATGTTCAGTATGTTCTGTTTTCTGATGCAATAAGGAGCGTTAAAGGACATTATGTGGTCACGGTTTTCCTTCAGGTTTGGTTTTTACATTGTGTAGGTTTTTATATGATGTAAAAGAGAAGTAGTTTAACTATATATGTCTAGTGCAGTCTATGATCTAGTGTATTTCAATTCACACAGGTCCTTTTGTTTTCAAGTTATACATAATGAGGCCAATGTAATTTCTCTCATCAACAATACACTTTTAACTCCGGTCAAGATCACTGGAGTTAAACTACTTTTTCATTTTAGCCAAATTTACAAAACTAACACTGTATTTCTTTGTGTCTTAATCTTGACTTTCTAAACTGTCTTATCTTTGTCTAGATAACACTCTTGGTCTCATGCTTTGGTCTTAGTCTCATCTTCACTAAAACACTACCTTTAATTGCAACTTTATGTAATAAAGTGGAGTTAATGTCAACAAATGATTCATTACCCAAGATTTTTCACTGACTATAGTTGATGTGACACAGAAGCAGCACCACCATTGTTTGTCCAAACGAAGCACAGGTATTCCTCAGTGGGATGGCTAATTTCAAAACAAGGCTCTTAGTTGGGGTTTGGGACTGGTTCAACACTAAAGTATGAATATAATGTGAAATGATTGAAAAAGGACAACAATGATTTAGTAAATATACCACTGTCTTCTTCAGGATGTGATGGGAACATAATAACACAGACTGGAACCTCAGAGTTTAGGACGGGACATCTACTGAACGCCTCACAAACTGAACATCCATTTGCTCTTCCAATGTACCACTGTATAAAATGTACTTTAAAAATGAAAAAGTGGGAAATGGGATTATTTATTTCTGTTAATTTATTTTGTCATATTTTTGTAAGACCTGATAGTTAATAAAATTGTTTCAAACTTTTTTTGTGTGTGACTTTTAATCTATTCTGCACTACACTGGTAAACTATACAAATACACACATATAAAAAGAGACCCTACTATAAAGTCATATATTGGTTTATGGTTTATTATCATCAAAACTTGGCAGATTTCAAGGCTTAAATGAAATGTATCTGATCGTAGTAGTACTTAAGTCTTATTTTTACTTGGTCAAGTCTCAGTCTCAGACATAAAGGTCTAGGGATTTTAAATGAAGACCTCTGTTTATTTGTCCACATGATTTTTTTTTTTTTATTGGATGAAAACTGTTTCACTGAAAAAAAAAACTGCCTATAAACTAAACTCTTTGTGGTGAGTGTTTAAATTTGGACTAGATTAACAATCCCCTGGGATCTCCCCTTCAATGTACCAAACACTAGTCTTAGTCTGGTTTTAATCTGGTCTCTATCAGAACTTGGTTTTAGTTAATTTGGGCTTTACTGTAAACTTGATTAAAAAAAATATCTAATTCTTTTTTTTGCCTTTGACACTCAGAGTATACACATTTTTTTTACAGATGCCTGATGAATGTATGGACAAGATTCAAACACATTTCATTAGGAAGCATGGTTGTAAATATGTTAATCTGAAGAGTGCATTCACTGCAAATATGAAAATTAATGGATTTGAAATATACAGTTTCATATTGTATGTCCATGTACTTACATCTAAAACAAGGACGTGTACTCGAAGTGGGTGGTACAATCTAGAGTCTGGTGTCTCTAATCAGGTAGAATACATTTATCAAGCTGTTTTTTTATTCACATATGGTCAGATATTATTCAAGTGATGCAAACACACTAGACTTAGGGCGCATAAGGCATATTTGTTAAAATATTGTTTAATTACTGTGGCAAGATACAGCAAAAACTGAAAAGAGCATACGGTCTTTAGAAGCCTGCTTATTGCCTGGTTTTACCCAGCTTTTTGCATTGCATCTGTACATGGTTTCTGCCTTTTAATTGTAGTAACAAAACTTTAGCTCACAGGAAGAAGTTAAAACAAGGCATGGAGCTTTGTTCTGGACATTCAGTCAAACTCCTAGTGAGTGCAACTCGCCCCTATATGTTTGCAACACTTTTGCAAAAGTACTACAAGACACAAGTCCAGTTTCTATCCCATTTTATTTGAGCAAAGTTAAAAGGAATATCTCTAACACATGAAACGGGGCAAGGCTTAGAGTGTCTCGGAACAGTCTGAGAAGAGGTGTAACATTGTTTTACTTCACAGACGGGTTTACCACACTGCCGACCAAAACTGCAGGATGGACCAAAAAAAGTTCACAACAACCTGAGGCTCTGACGTGACTCTGTGGGGCAGTGATAGGAACATTATTCATATCTGAGAGTGTCTAAAACAATGTATGAAATGCAGTTTAATCCATAATCTCACATTGTGATTTAGCAATGCCTTAAGGAAAAATAACTTTCTGCTCAGATTTAACAATTTGCCGGGTTTTTATAATGTAAAAAAAAAGTTTTATCTGGATATTTTCACAATTGTTTACAATAATCTATATAAATTCTCAAAGAAAAACTGTTTGAGAAAATTAAAACCACTCTGTTGAATAAGTTTGCATACCCTTAAATAAATACTTTACTGGATTTTAATTTACTGCAATCACTTCTTTGAGGTATCGTCTATCAGCATGACAAAAAAAAAAATGTAAAAACATGTGAATGTGTCCTTTATCAATTAAATTGTTGCGTAAAAACATCTGAAAAGATTAATCTAGGTCTTATTTTTTAGCATGTGATAAAACCTGGCATTTTCACAGGGTCAGTCTGTTACTGCCATGGAAACAGTTACTTAAATTGACACTTACTTTTAAAATTAAATGTAGTAACTGGAGTCTTTTTGTGACTTTGCTCCAGTTACATTGTGTTTCTATGGCAACAAATGTTTTTAATACAAAGCCTAGCTTTAAATTTACATAATTTAGCCAAAATAAGTTAGAGTTGTGTTATAGTTCTGAATAACTTCCTGTCTAACGCTAAATTCTGGTCTAGGACACTTTTGTCAAACCAAACCAGGTTTATAACACATTTCAACTATCCTGGGCCTTGAGATAAAGGTGGCAGAAGGATCTGAACCATGATTACAGGTTATAAGGCTTTTTAAAACTCTCCACACAGTCAGACCCCAGCCCCATGCTCACAATGTTGGTATCCCGCTGTGAAACATCAACATGCAACTGGCAACGTCCAGTGCATTATTTTACTTTGTCCTATTGTATCTACTGTATGGGTGAGTATCTCTTTAACAAAAAAGGCAGACACAAAGCCATTTAATTTGATAAATTGAATTATTTACATTTTTTTCATGACTTCTTTCCCTTTTCCAGATTGACAATGTTCTGTGCCGTTACCAAATTGTGCAACTTTAGCTTGACATTACACTTTTTTAAATTTTAGTAACTGCAGTCCACAAATCGAGGTAATGGCAATGTTGGTATCACTCATTGAGTGTTGTATGGAATTTTTCCATACCCTTATGTTATTGTCGTTCTCATAAAACAGCAGCTTCATGTGATCAAAAGCAGATCTACAATTTTAATGTAATACTGCAAGTGAGTGTCTCCACTAGACATGGGACAGTATAACCTTGAAGGAAACATCATAGTACCAGTATATGGGACCTCAAGTGAGTTTTTAAGTTAATATATTTCTCCCAAATAAGTAATTGGGCTTTTAACTTGGTGGTTTTTCTGGACTATTTATTTATTGATAAGTCATTTTGACACCCCTAAGACTTTTCAAAATCGCAGTGTACCTTGCAACTGGCAATAGTCTCCTGCTTAGACTCAACTCACAATTTTGTGGAGATATGAAGTTGAAAAAAAGGCTGTCACATAGTCACAGCTTATGGTCAGCCTATCAATGCATAAAACAAGGATAGCTAGGATTTTAAGAACCCTAAAAACTTGAAGTGAAACTAAACAGTCAAAACCATGAGCCTCAATTCATGTTCTGCAGTCTCCTGTCCCGTTAATGAGATGGTGCGCTAGATGTAAAAAAAAAATACATAAAAGCTCCAACATAACATTAATCCTTTGAGTACATGTCTCAGAACAAAATGCCTATTCATCCACAAATCCTTTTTTTTTTTTTTCCAGGAAGAGTTGGTTCTACTTTGTGCTCTTCTTCACAGTGCATCGTTGTTTCTTGCTGATTCAAACAGTGTTGGGGAAAATGTCACAATACCCCAAATGGCTGCAGAGAGAGGGCAGTAAAAACGAGGGGGGTGGGCACTGTGGCTGGCAGGAAACTGATCGCCGAAACATATTATAGTTATATTAAAATTAAAACAGTAACAAAATGTAATCTTTGCACAAATCAGGACAGACTTTCAAAGTGACAGATGGCTACACAAGTCAGGTACAAGTCTTAAAGTCTGTTTTTTTGTTTTTGTTTTTTAAAGAATGTGTTTTTATCATTTTTAGATTAGCTCTAAATGTCAGTGTGGCCTTAGACTGGAGAGACAGGGTCAGAGTGGCAGCTATACGAGCAAAATAAAAAAGTGTTTTAAATATGGGAACAAAGTCATACATTAAGGTGTGTTCATCCATTTAACACATGCAAGCTAATCCTGACGTTAGCTTGTCCTTTCCACTGGTTACCTGGTGTTTTCCTCTCTTTAGATGCATGTCCAAATACAAGACATGACCACATAGAGGGTGGTCCTTTTTTGACATAAAAAAAAAAAAACAAACAATCTTAATGCTGACATTTTCCTGACATGTGCCGTGTAAGCTCTGACACTTGTGATTGCTGCTTCTATGACTTTGGCAGCTCTCCAGACTGAAAGTTATCTACTAGAGCTAATGTGAACTATTTATAACTACACACATACTTAGAAAAAAAAACAAAAAAAAACAGACCGTCACTTTAAGGGTATTATTGTCTGACTTCATCTGTCAAGTCCATGATGATCACACATAAATCCAACCACTTAATTCACTTCTCTCATGCCATACATATGTTGCTCAACACAACCATATATTCAACATTCACACAGGCAAAGGCCAAATATAAACAAGAAACATCAGGATAACAATGCCTCCTGGTTACTTCGCTTCAGTTTCTAACAAATAGCTACTTAGTTGAATGTCATTTTCCACTTCCTACTTTTATACTGTGAACAAACTGACTTCAGGGATTATACTTTTTGCTTCTTGTTTAAATTGTCCATGCTTCACACGCACTCATACACCAACCACACACAAACTTATGAGTCCTCATTCATCTCTTGACTGTCTGTCCGATTTTCCTTGGTGGCGCAGGGCTGTCACTCTCACCTTGCTCCTGTTCCCTTTTCTTTGCTGCGTTCTGTTTGACACAAAATGTCACACGGTGAGTACAGCGATGCATTTCCGTGTCTCTAACCTGGCGTCAAACTAAACTCTTACTGTAGTGAATGAGGTTCACAGCAAAGCCCAAAGATTAAAATTTTGGCACTGTATATAGAGCTTTTCCCTCTTCAATAAAACTTTTAATAATTTAACAAAGTGCGTCAGTGTTTAGTATAAATCAATACAATGGGTTACATAGCTTTAGTTTTATTCCATTTCCTCTCAAACTGTCTTCATTATCATGTTACACTTTGTACAGATTCAAACTGTTATTTATAAATCCCTTGGGAATGGGATTTAATATACAAATACATACATAATATTTTCCATAGATAATCAGGGATTAATCAATAGACACTATAATTGACCCATCTGTTTTAGAAACCTGTAGCGCTCACCTTTTTGTCCCACTGCTGATGAAGGTAACGCAGGAGGATATTAGTTTTCTCTGTCACAATAACTACAAACAAAACACAACCACATACATTACTTGTTTAATTTAAAGCATTTTCATTGAAATTATGGTGTTGGATGCCTTTGTCCCTGTGCATTTAGCAGCTGGCCTGAAACTTACTCTGTTCAGAAGGGTATTCCCGTGTGGGGAGGTACACTGAAGGCCTCCGATTCTGTGAAAACAAACGCAACAGTAGGTTTTACATTGACTATTTAACTGTATATGATTTGTGTGCATCTTTCACATGAAGCATTATAAAGACTGAGATGAGTGTGAGAGAACATATGAAGTGTTACTCACAGATGCTTTACAAACAGAATCCGCATGAAACCTGCTGAAGTTACTCTTGTTGTAGACAGGAAGTCCTTTTAAGAAATCAGCCTGTGGGAAGAAGCATAATGATTTTAGCTTGATAGTTCCCCCAAGACCTTTCAAGATAAAATATAATTTTATCATTCCGTTTATCACAAATTGACAATGCTGATTCCACAGTATTTTGGTGGATGAGTTTTAATGATTTGCTTTAAAGACAGAGACAGTTGTATGCATTTTCTTTAGACTAACCCTTTAACGTAATGGTATTTTCTCATAACACACACTATCGTTTTTCTTATAACGCTGTAGTGCTTAGGAACGGTCTTGATACTAAGTTCTTGGTCTCTGACAGAAAACTTGGTATTTTAATCCAAGACCCATCAAGACCACACTGAGTTTATTATTTGTTCATTCATTCATTTTCTACCACTTAGTCCCGTTAGGGGTCGCGGGTAACTGGAGCCTATCCCAGCAGCTGTGGGCCTGAGGCGGGGTACACCCTGGACAATGGCCAGTTAGTCGCATGGCTGACTTTTTCCTGCATTCTTATTATTTTATGTTAAATTAAAAAATACAATTCCCTATAACCCTCCTGTATCCCTTCACCAAGAGTATTTAAAGTTTGAACCCATATGTCTTTGGATGTTGTTTGAAACTAGACATGAACTGTTTGAATTTTATTATGTGGTCTGAGTCTTTACTTGGTCTTGATACACTCTAGTACCGTCTAGGCTGTTCTTGACTAAAGAACTACCTGGTTATGGGCTTTCATTGTTCAATTCTTTTTGACCATGTCATTACCCAGAACCTCTATAACATGATCATTTCTGACCCTTGGTATTTAAAACGCCAGTGTACAGTCATGGGCCAGACTTGTGTTAATTCATGTCTTTAGACTTAAGTGTAATGGTGACTGTATGGCAAGTCCCTGAGTCAGTGTTGGGCGTATCCTCGTTAAACCCATTCAAATAACCGCCAGCTGTCCCCATTTTAATGTCTACTTTATGTACAGCACATAATAAAGGAGCTGTTATGTCTGAGCAGCTGAGAGCACTAAAAGGTGCCAGTTGGCCTTGAAAATTGATGGCCAATAGAGGAGCAGGTGTGGCTAGCCAACAGCTAACATTAGCATTGTAGCTTGGTCTCAATTGTTTTCCCATGGCCTCCTCAGCACACTAACTTATTTAGCTCAAGAAAATGTTAACATATAGGCTGTGTTTATTGTGAAATGCATACCTTCTCCATTATTATGTCTGAAATGTCCAACGCCGACTTGTGGACTCCGTTTGTTGTGAGCTGTGCCGCTGATAAGAGCAGACAGAGCCGGGCGAGCTGACTCTCGTTGGCAGAGTAAAACGGTGTATTTTCAGGTTGTTTTGACAATAAAACAAAGCATCTCAAGCAAACGCTGTTGTCTCCATCCAATGTCCAAAGCTTAACTCAAAATACACACATTTGTGAAAAATAGCTCAAGCTGTCATGACAAATGTTAGCAATGCTAGTCACACAAGACTTCAACTGCTAGTGCGAGAGCGGGTTGCCAGATCGGCGCTGCAGTTTCCAGCCCAATAGCAGCATCCACCCAATCAGCAAAAAATCCGCACTTCATACAATTGTAAAACCATGACACATGCTATGGGATGCAAAAGTAAAATCTAAATAAATAAATAAATAAAAAGCTAAATCTACGTTGTTGTCTGAGAAGCAAAAAGGAACTGCCACTTTCCAATTAAATGTAATGCTACGTAATGTAATGTAAGATTTCCTCAAATTAAATGCCACATACATGGAAGGAAAGGAACACACACAATTTCAGTTGGCAAGGTATGAATGCTGATTTTATTAACAGCACTGGTAAATAGTTGCACTATATATTGATTTTTTTTATATTTTCTGATAATACACTCATCAAATACTAGTTTTTAGTGTTTAGTTGGTTTGAGGCATTTGTGTTCTTTAAACTAATCAAAATATTTACATGAAATAATAAAATGTAATAAAAAATGTGTCTGCTTCATGCTAAACCAGTCAAAATGTTATTCTTTAGTAGCTCAGGGGGTAGCTCAGGGGGTAGCTCAGTAGCTCAGGGGGTAGAGCAGTCGTCCTTCAACCGGAAGGTAGGCGGTTCGATTCTCGCTCTCCGCACAGTTCATACTGCCGTTGTGTTCTTGGGCAAGACACTTAACCCACCTTGCCTCCAGTGGCTGTAACACTGGTAATTACATTAGAACAATGTAAGTCGCTTTGGATAAAAGCGTCAGCTAAATGAATAAATGTAAATGTAAATGTAAATGTAAATGTCTTTATGCATTTGAAATCAATGGGTCACATGATTTGTACCTACAACTATTATTAAAAGTTAGGTCAAAAGAAACTATATATTAATGAAACACACAAAAAAAGAAAAATCAGTATTAGGCATGTATATTAAACAATTAGAAAAATTAGTATTATACATAAATGTTTGTATTAGGTGTAGATTAAGTTGTATTTCAGCCTGTGGTGCGTTTCAGCCTTAGATGAAGCTGTAGTTCTCCTTCATGTTTGCCAGCTCCTCCTCTGTCTCTGTCACTTTCAAAGGTCTGGCTTTCATCTCAAACTCTATAAATTTGGAGATTTTGGGTTTATACATGACACTCATTGTTCTCGGGACAGTTTTAGATTTGATTGCAGCCTTGGCTCCTCTTTGGGACTTAAATAAAACATTCTTCTGGGCACCGTCAGCAGCTTCTGGAGTCACAGACAAACACAGAGAGTATTAGTTTATAGTATTGTCAGAACTTTGCAACAATAAACGATATTTATCAGAAGACAGGACTTTATTGAATATTGATAGAATAGAATATAGATAGTCCAGGTTGGGTATTACACCTGGTGTATATTGTAGAGCCACTGATGGCTACAAAAAGTTCTTTAGGTCCATAACAAACATACAGGTTATTTTATGATTAATTGATTGGTTAACACTCAATTAAGAACTAGCAAATTGCATGATTTGTTGTCGGTCTCTTTGTGTTACTAAATTACTGATAAAAACCTGCCTATTCCTCTTTTTCTGCCCGTTTTTGTAATATACACTGTGTAAGTTCCTTTATGATGGCAGTTTAAAAGGCCTCAGAATTTTCCTTTTTATTACACACTCTTTGGGTTTTAACTTAATAGTTTTAATCTTTGATACAATAGTATTTAATAAACAGTATAGACAGTATAAACTGAACTTCCTGTCAGAGGCTAACCTCGAGCTCTGTGTTGGCTGGAGGGTGTAGTGTTCTTGAACTGGGGACTCTTTGCTGAAATCCGGTTGCACTCATCCTTGTGTCCCTCATTCCAGGCCTTTAGTTTACAGGCTTTGGAGCAGTAGAAAGCCATGTGACAGCGGCTGCAGCGCATCAGCTTTATAGAAGCAGAGCGACTGCAATAGTAGCAGAACTTAAACAGTGGTGAGCTGAAAAAAGGAATAATAAAATACAGTAAGAACAGGCTTCTCAAACATGTTTTAAATTTGTTTTAAATTGTGTTTTATGCTCATACCTGCTTCGATTGGTTCCATCTATCTATGGTGGTGCTACCCAATACAGCTATGAAATACAAAACACATAAACACAATTAAGAGATACATAATCAATTACATGATAGATCAAAATAATAAAAGTAGAGACTAGAGTTGTAGCAGTGTGTATCCCAATATTTAAAAAAAAAAAAAATTCTAAATATTTCCTGATTCTACTGTGAAGACATTTCTTTTACTGTGTTCACACAAGAAGTCAAATGTATACGTTGCACTGACTCTGTTGTATCGCTTTCTCCCTCTGTAAGGCAGTCTGTCTCAGTAAATCCCCCATCATTTTAAGCAGCTGGTGTCGTTCCTTGAATATTTCTCTCTCCTGAATGTTCAGAGCGTGGTATGGAGTGGTGGCAATGCGTGTGTCCTGCATAAAAAACATAACAGAGAGGAAAATGTAATGGAAAAAAATACAAATATGTCACAAATGATCAAATAAAAATACAAATGCAGGTTTTTCTTATTACACCTTTTATCCAATAGGTGTCACTGTTGTTTAAAATTACTAGAGTTTGGGTTGGGTGTATGTTTTTGATAAATGGAGAATTATGGCCATAAATATGTGGAAAGGTGGAAGTTTTTGGTAATTTGTGTGACTGGCATTTTAAATACTAAATATACTTAAAATATAATATTACTGTTATTTAATTAATGTGGTAGTAACTCCACGATAGTAATCAATAAAGAGAACTGGGCTACTGTTGTAATTAAAAGCCCTTGTTTTCAGTAAGTAGGCTGTAGTGAAAATTACGGTGGCCCTGAGGTGCATCATTAAAACAGTTTTTAAGAGGGAGATTTTTTTAAATGTTCCCTAAACAAGAAAACCCATCCTTCAAAATAACATTTTAAAATTCATGAAAAATGAATGCCATGTCTTAATAAAAAAAATAAACATTCCTCAAAATAAAAAAGCTTCTCTTAAAATAAAACAATTAATAAGATAAAAAAAAGAATAATAATTAACTCCTCAAATTTAAACAAGACACTGTTTGCCCAGAATGTCTACCGCTTTTAAATGAAGGTTGTCTCAAAAAGAAAACCTGTCTTAATTTTAAAAGCCATTAGCTAATGGGGCTTCTGCTAAGGAAGTGACATCAATGCAGTGACATACTTCTGCTTACTTTTTTTTAGGCATGCATCCCTCTGCTTTTATTTTGTCTACTGGACAAAAACAATTTTGATGATGCACCTTAGGGCCACTGTAAAAAATGGCCACAATGGTTGGATGTATATCACAAGTCACCCCTTCTTTCCAAAGAGCCATGGTGTTTGTTACTTCAAATCAAAATTAAAACTGTGCCATACAGTTAAATGTTATGTCACCTGATTGAAGGAGTAGTAGGCATAGTCGACTGCAGTTCCCTGAACATTTCCGACAGCAACTGGCATCAAAATGTCAGCCCCAGCCTTTACCAACATGTCCAACTACAACAAACACACATATTTATTAAAAACTGCTTTAGTCAAACTTAATGCTCCAACAAGTACTCGTGCACCAGTGTATGTCTGTTGCCACATAAATGGTAGTTGTTGGCGAGAGCGCAGAGAGCGCTGCCCACTTTGTTTCCAAGTGGGACGTTGGGGTCTGCACCACCTTTCAGTAGCTCCTCCACTGCCTGCGGAGGAAATGCAGTACAAGACAAAGTGAGGTTTTGTAAAAGTAAATATCATTAACATGTGTGGATTACTGTATTACCATTTCATTTCCACTTGCGATGGCAAGAGAGAGTGGTGAATGCCCGCTCCACAACAGGTCTGTCCGCGCTCCATGGGACAAGAGCAGGGCCACGATTCTGCTGGCATTCTGTAAACATTAACACAGATTATACAACCCTTTTTGGTATGAAATACAACATATTACTTTGTATTTGCCCAAAAAAAGTGAATTATTATATTTTGTGAAAGATATTGTGTTTATTGGGGTGCTTCTTAGTGGAAAGGCTGTTCTGACCTGGTAGTCGCTGTCCCTATGACAGGCCACATGCAGCGCTGTCCTGCCTCCCTCTCTGTCCTTTGTGTCTACAGTGGCTCTCAGTACGTCATTGGCGTCCTTCAAAAACCGATACAGACATACAGCTCCATTGATCATGCTAGTATTGTATTGTTTATAACTGGAAAAAATTGGTAAGTCCTAAATAAATACTATACAAGGATGAACCCCACCATGTCAATCGTGTAGACCTCGTCCTGGTCACGCGTCCGAGCGTCTGGGTCTGTGATGGCGTGAAGCAGGAGCTCAGTGATTTTGGGACCAGCTGGACCTGGTAGAGCAGCAGCAACATGCAGTGGATGCAGACCTTTCCTCTAGAAACAGGGGTAGATATTAACAAGATCAGGTGCATTGGTGTAACAAAAACAGGACCAAATGCAAACCTTTTGAGTGAAAGGTTTTTCATAAGTTGTTGTGTACCTCAGGTGGAAGTGGGATGTCAGTGCGGGCTCCACACAGCAGCAGTCTGCGAACAGCCTCAACATCAGACGCCATAACAGCCAGGAACAGGATGGGCATTGGGATCCTGCATGCATTAGGGTCGGCTCCACGGTCCAGTAACAGCTTTAGTGTGTTCAAACGGTCACGATGCCTGGACAGATATTGTATTGTCATATTTTTGTTATGTTTTACATGTTGTTATGTTTTGTTATGTTTCTACACATACAGAAAAGATCCGGTTAATACAAGACATACGTACCAGGCACTAGGAGATACCTCAAACTGGGACAAAGGTCAAGAATGTAGGTCAAGTTAGGGAATGGTCAGATTCACCAGAAGAAGAAGTTTTTCAGCCCCATGCTGGTTTATGGAGTTTTTTTTCTCATAGATTTGTGACATGAATGAATTGAATAAAACCCAAGTTCTGCTCTGCAGATCAGTAAAGCTGGGAATAGCATGCTCGGGTCAGTTATTGTCATCACAATAAAGACTCTTTTTGGCATCAAAACTCTTGTCTGCTCATGAGTTTTTGCCTTTGGTGTTTGTAGACTAGAGCAGCCAGTTTCAGACACAACAATATTTACACAAATTGACAAAAGTGTAAATATTAATTTGAAGGAGACACTTTTGTACTACTACTCTGATATTAGTGAGTACTGTTAATAGTGTTATCTGGACAACTATACAGAATTTTTCTATTGGTTGATCTTTGTGGAAATAAAAGAAGCAAGCACTGAAGTGAAAATATTGCTAATCTAATTTCTTAATGAAATTAGGATCAAATGTGACAAGATCAAAACAGCAAATAAGACACTCAAAGTACATTACTCACTCAATTTTCATGGCGGCCATCTTGCGTACAGTCTCCTGTGTGTCCAGACATGGGGCTATCCCAGTGTGGCTTAAGGCTTCGGCTGAGCGATGCATGGCTTCCTCTGTGACATGAATTTTAAAACTGCTGACGGAGCAAGTTGATTGAAACGCTGGGTTTTCATTTGATTCTTCAAATTTACCCTATAGCATACAGAAAATTAGACTCAAAGTGCCTCAACATTATCAGAATTGACTTGATATAGCTCTTTATTATTCTACCTTGGCTGGATATTCCTTCCACTGCACACTTCCCACTGCAATTTCACCATCCATCACCTGAATAGATCGCTCAACTCCAAGTATGTCCTGACCTTTCCCCTTGTCTTGTCCCTGAGCTAAATCCTCCTCAACCTCCTCAATGAGCTCGACTTGTTCATGTTTGTCTTCTTCTTCCTCTGTTTCCTTCTTCCCAGGTTCTTGTCTTTGCTCTGGTTCCTTCTCTGTGAGGTCTTCAGTGTCAACAATGGTCTGAAGTTCATTAGGGACGGTGCTCTGTTCAGTCACAAGCTCACGGTCACTGGGCACTTCACTGTAGTGTGAGACCTCTTCAGATAATTCTTCTACAGTCCTAAAAAATAAATAAATCATATAGCATTGTAGCTGTTAAAAATATTTTGTCAGTTAGTAAATTTTAAGCCCTAGTCAATGAACTCTGATCTTCTGCAGATAACATAAAGGGGTTTGTACAGAGATAGACCTGAAAACAGCACTGTTGAATTGTGATGTAATATACAAAAGGCACATAGTATGAAAAAAAGCCAAGTCAATTAAATTAAATTTAAACTTTAAATCAAAAATGTGCCCTGCCCTTCATTTTCTTATATGTACTGTATATTTTTCATATATCTATCAACTTCTTCTGAGTTTCACAAAGACACTTCAAAAGTATGAGTCAAACGTAACTCAGAAACATTGTTGAGGCAAAATCCTGGGTCTAATGTTGCATCTCTGCCTTAACCCGACTTGTTTACAGAGAAATAACTCAAATCCACTTCTGTGCAAACTGGGTTAGGTACACTTTTAATCTCAAAAGCTAAACTGATCTGCGTATAACATATGAAATACATGATATTACTGGCAGTAGTTCATACTCTTCAGAAAAGACATGACTCTGCGTCTGAACGGTTTCTGTGGTCCCAGGTCTGTCATTACAGCTCTGTGCTTCATCCCCTGGAGAAGACACACAGGCTATTTGAGGCTTCACAACCTGAAACAAAACATTCAGATTATCAGAGCTTTAATAGGAAATAGTGATGTTTTATACATATAATGTTTGACTGAATGATCATTTTCAACTAAGCTTTATTAAAAGGCTTATCCAGTTTAGAACTATGTTTCAAGATGGCTAAAAATTTGATTGTTTAATTCTTATTGTTTTGTGAATTAAAGTTGAAAATGGTTTGTTTCCTATATATTGTTATATTAAAATTAGTGACAATACGTCTATAGATTTGCCAGTTGCAGTCTGTGGCAGAGATGGACTTGACCTGATGGCTCCTCTCAGCATCACAGTATATTATTTTTACTGTATTACATTTTGAGGATTACTTTACTTACTTTTGTGTCAAGTTTGTTTTGTTGTTCAGTGTTGTGTAGACACTGTAAAGGGTAGTAGAGGACGTGACACATGGCCAGGGCTGACATCTTTTCACAGTTCAGCTTGTCAATATCTGCCCCCTTGTCCAACAAAACCTCAATCACACTGTCACAGCAATTCACCTAAACACAGCCAACATAATAAAAAGATAAAAAGAGTAGATAGTGTATTAGAAACAGCAAAAAGGCCATTAAAGCAATTACACAAATTATTTTTAAATCAAGAAATTATTTTGAAAAAGATTACTGCAGCAGCCATCAGTGAAGTGTATCTCAGGGCATCTGCCACATCAGGATGAACCCGTCTGCTGCGGAGAATCTGTGACACAGCCTTCTCTTCTCCTCGAGATGCCTGCTGGATCAACAGCTCTGAACTGACCTCCAAAGGCCCTTTAGGACCAAAGCCGTCCCGGTTCAGAGACAGGACAGCCGCAACGTCCCAGCCCAGGTTATTAGCTTGAAGTCTGAAGAAGAAACAAACACAGAAATACAAGAATCTATTTACTGTCTTCATCTATTGAGAGGAAAAATGTGTCTAAAATCTTCCTTGATAATAACTATGCACTAACCTGTGTTTGTGGATGTGAGCCTCCATGCGGGCCTCCAGTGGCAGAGTGGACAGTGGGTATCTCTTGTAGCCTTGGTAAGGGTTCACATCAGGCTCCCATGCGTCGCCATAGAAATGCTGATCCAGCTCTTTCCTGCGTCCGGGCGGCAGTGGCAGGTGGTCACCGTCAGTCGAGTAGCTCTCAATACCAGACGGAAGAATAAAACTATCATCTGAAAACTGATCTCTGTAATGGTTCGTCGGCTGGAACCAGAACATAACACTATTGTACATTAATGAAGCACATCAATTATTCCTGTTCATGATAGACATACTATACCTTAGAGTATTTTTGTCTCAGATAAGAGTATGGCTCATAATCTTCAGTAGCAGTATTAATGTTCATATAGGCAGCGTATTCAGGGAAATCCTTCAGAGTAAAACCCTCGTCCAGAGTCGTACAGAGTCTGAGCAGGCGCTCTTTGTGCCACAGACCCACGTCCTGGCGATCATCAGGATACGTCATCACTCCAGGCCCAAACCTCTGGTCTGCGTTGTACAAACCCTGACAAGAGATGTTATATATTTTTTTTAAATCAGGTCTTGTATTCTGCTTATTTATAGATTAATAATTCAAGATTAGGCTTACATAATTTTCAAATAACTAATAAACTGCTGTTTGAGTTATTTTGCCAGCATACAGGAGAAAACTGTTTGCTGTGGCTTCGGACCTCTTATACCGTTTATAATAAATAATTATCATTCCACTCACAAATCACTAAAGACCAGAGACAAAGTAAAAGTTTGTATTGGACACCTTAATTAGGTTTGTAAGTTCTTTACCTGAAAGTGTGATCCGTCAGGGAACAGCTGTTGCCCGTATCCCTCTTTCCTGTTCAGGTAGAATTTGCCGATGAACTTGTGCCCCGAGGGCCAGCAGTAAACTCCATCGCCGTGTCTGAAGTCTTTGTAGAAAGAGCCTTCATAGTACTACAAACAGAGTGAAGAAGCAGCGAGTATACCTCTAGCTTTAACTAATTTTGTCATGTGAACCAAAACATGTGAGCTTTATTGGGAATGTATTATCAAATTATTTTTTATTATTTTTATAATTTGGGTTTTTAATTTAATTACTACTTTTATACTTGTATGTATTCATACCTCTGTGTGAGCTTTTTATCTTGAAAACATGCAGTGTCTTGTTGGAGGATAAATTCTATGCAGCATATAATGTGGGTATTTCTGTCAAAAATCTGTAGGCCTACTGTGGAATTTGGTTCCAAGATATTACTTCAAGGATTATCTCTTGAAGCCCTAGAAACAGAAAGGTGTATAGAAGCGTCTGCTAAATGACTAAATGTAAACGTAAATGTGGCTCCCCTAGACTGAGCTGCAACTTTGGATATGCTTTGATCCAGTTCTCTAGCAATCATCAGCACCTAACACGTAAAGACACCTTGTTACAATCGATGCCAAACACTGACAAAAGCCAAATAATCCGTATGCACTTATGCACTATGTGACAAAGGGTTGTGTAGAAAACGTGCACTCCAACTAAGAGCCATAGGTAGTTAGCTAACTGAACTCAACTTTGACTCTTTACTGTACGTTTATCTCATGTTACCTCCCCGTTCCTCCAGGTGTACCTTCCTCTGCCGTGTTTACACCCGTTAATAAACTCCCCCTCGTATCTGGAGCCGTCGGACCACTCCCGAACACCGGCACCTGTTCGCCCCTCTTCGCCGAGGTGAGCTCCTTTCAGGCTGTCACCTCCCTCCGAAACCATCGAGACTAAAACTCCGCAGGCTGACAACATGTGGACACAGGGGCTAGACTCACTTAAACCTCAGCATATGACATTACAAGCGTAAGTGCTACGTAACGTTATTATGTATGTTTCGAAGAGAACAGTAGTCAGATTTGAGCTATGACTTTAGCCAGAGCGCTGGTTGCCATGACTACAGATACAGAGGAAACGCCAACTCGCATTTGGCGCATGCGTAGAATAAACTTCAGAAAAACTTTAACCATAACCAGTCTTTATACGAGTGAAAACTATGTCAATTCCAGTGATTAGCCCCTTCATTTTCATTAAATTATAAAAGTCGGAAGGGTTTTCAAAATATGTGAGCTAATATCAATGATGCCTATATCAAAGGGTGAGGTCAAGCCAAGCCTTTCTCATGGAACCTCTTAACGGTAGGGCGCCGCCATACGGCAATACACAGCGAAATACAGCGATATACCGCCGTCCACAAGAGGGCAGGCTCCAAAAGCGGAAATATAAGGAGAAACCCAATGGCGACTTTACAAGTATAAAAATCATGTTTACATACAGCCTGGTTCAAAAGATGGCTCCGGTCTCTAGAGCTACGTTTTTACTACGTGACAACTCTGGTATGATAACTTGAGTTGTAATATACACATTATATATAGCCTATTTATATAACTGTAGGCTATAATAATACTATTATACACATCAAGGATTTAACCCTAATAACCACAGATACAAAATCCTGAATATATTTGGAAAACTAAGAAATATAATTTAGTACTTTTTTTCTTCTAAAGGTTATTTAACTAAATGTAGCTATGTCTACCACCCCTGTTTAAAATACATTTTGGTGAACATTGTGTAGAAAGTGCGTGTCACATGTAGAGGATAACGAAACAGTGGGACCACCTTGTTGTAGTTGTGTTACCTGACTCTTTCCTGTAACAGACACTGTCCTACACTAAAACAGGACCTCAGCCTCTCACACACACATCCCATCATTTACTGCTTATCTCCAAAAGAATAAATAAAATCTTTATTGTCAGAGTTTAGGAAAGGTTCTTAATGTCTCCTCATGTTTATTATACACTATCTTTGCTCCATAAGAACAGGCCGAGACTATAATCATACTGTTTTTTTAAAGAAAGATGCGCCATGAAAGGTTTGGTTTTCAGGTTGTTGCAAATAAAAGTAAGAAAAGATAATAGGTCTTTACATTTAGGTCTATAAAGAATAATTTAGACAAATTGTAGATCTGTAAACAAGCATTTTCTTTGGAAGTTTTTATCGAAGTTACATTCTGTATTTGTTTGGTTTTACAGATACATTTCAGTTGTTTTCACCCCTTTCTTAATCAGGGGAGTCCCATTTATTTATTCTCTTTTTCAAGTCAGTCTGACCCAAATGAGATCTATTGTACTATGTGTTTTTTTTTTTTTTTTGTGGCAGGTGAAACCGGAGCAGCCACAGAAAAAAACGTACTCAGACACAGATCAACCCTGGACCTTTTTGCTGTGAGACAGAAAAGTCCAGGACTCAATGTCAATACTGTGTCTTCAGCTGAACCCAGGACAAACTACCACTGGAATCAGCAGAAATATACTGGAAAGAGTTTTCTTCTATGTCACATACGTTTATTCGTTAGAATGACTAGAAATGCACCAAAATTGCCTCAAAATCACAAACTTTATAGGATAAAGATAAAAAAGATGACTATAACTGAATACACATTGTACAGATGTGTGGAGCATTTTAAAAATAAACATATGCAAATTTGAGTTCCATCGTCATGGCGAGGGATGACATCATCAAAGGTGGATTCCTGAGGTTGGTCAGTCTTCAGAAGGTTGACTTTAGAGGCAGACACACATTTTAATCACTGCAGAAAAAAGAGCAGAAAGCAATGGATTTCCAAAAGAAAAAGGTAAAAGGGTCAAACAAGATTAACAACAAGGTCTTGGTATCTTCTGGGCTGTGGTCCCAAGTTCTGAGTCAGAACCAGCGACCTGTCCCATTGGACAAAGATGAAGAGGAGCAAACACCCTTAGTCTCAGAGGTATTATTAAAGAAAATGTGTAAATATAAATTGTTAGTGGTTTTCAGTGTTTTGTTTTTATTAATAGAGCTGTAGCTGTGGGTTTTCTGGTGATAATAATGTTGACAGTGCACTGTTTGAAGACCCTTTTGGTAACCGAAGCTCATTAAAACAACCTATTTTCTTTCACAGGAACACATTCCAGACTCAGTCCCAGTATCTGAGGTCGAGGTCTGTGTTGTGAAGGTGTTCCAAAAAGCGTCTGAGCCTGAAGAAGGCAATGACACAGGACCAAACGCTTCAGAGGTTGAGAAAGAAGCCCCAATGTCAGAGGTGGAAGACCCAGAGCTTCAGGTCTCCTTTGAAGTGGACGCTCTTTCGTATGAGGATGAAGAAGGCAATGATACGGGACCAAATGCTTCAGAGGCTGAGAAAGAAGCCCCAGTGTCAGAGGTGGAAGACCCAGAGCTTCAGGTCTCCTTTGAAGAGAACATTCCTTCGTATGAGGATGAAGAAGGCAATGACACGGGACCAAACGCTTCAGAGGCTGAGAAAGAAGCCCCAGTGTCAGAGGTGGAAGACCCAGAGCTTCAGGTCTCCTTTGAAGAGAACACCTTCATCTGAGGATGAAAAAGGCAATGACACGGACCAAACGCTTCAGACGCTGAGAAAGAAGCTCCAGTGTCAGAGGTGGAAGACCCAGAGCTTCAGGTCTCCTTTGAAGAGAACACTCCTTCATCTGAGGATGAAAAAGGCAATGACACGGGACCAAACGCTTCAGAGGCTGAGAAAGAAGCTCCAGTGTCAGAGGTGGAAGACCCAGAGCTTCAGGTCTCCTTTGAAGAGAACACTCCTTCATCTGAGGATGAAAAAGGCAATGACACGGGACCAAACGCTTCAGAGGCTGAGAAAGAAGCCCCAGTATCAGAGGTGGAAGACCCAGAGCTTCAGGTCTCCTTTGAAGAGAACACTCCTTCATCTGAGGATGAAAAAGGCAATGACACGGGACCAAACGCTTCAGAGGCTGAGAAAGAAGCTCCAGTGTCAGAGGTGGAAGACCCAGAGCTCAGGTCTCCTTTGAAGAGAACACTCCTTCATCTGAGGATGAAGAAGGCAATGACACGGGACCAAACGCTTCAGAGGCTGAGACAGAAGCCCCAGTGTCAGAGGTGGAAGACCCAGAGCTTCAGGTCTCCTTTGAAGAGAACACTCCTTCGTCTGAGGATGAAGAAGGCAATGACACGGGACCAAACGCTTCAGAGGCTGAGAAAGAAGCCCCAGTGTCAGAGGTGGAAGACCCAGAGCTTCAGGTCTCCTTTGAAGAGAACACTCCTTCGTATGAGGATGAAGAAGGCAATGACACGGGATCAAACGCTTCAGAAGCTGAGAAAGAAGCCCCAATGTCAGAGGTGGAAGACCCAGAGCTTCAGGTCTCCTTTGAAGAGAACACTCCTTCGTATGAGGATGAAGAAGGCAATGACACGGGACCAAACGCTTCAGAGGCTGAAAAAGAAGCCCCAGTGTCAGAGGTGGAAGACCCAGAGCTTCAGGTCTCCTTTGAAGAGAACACTCCTTCGTCTGAGGATGAAGAAGGCAATGACACGGGACCAAACGCTTCAGAGGCTGAGAAAGAAGCCCCAGTGCCTGAGGTACTGAAGACGTCATGTTATTAACAACATAAAGTGTAAAGGTTATTTAATTTGTTCAAATATAACTAAACAACAAACCTTTTGTATTCCTGAAGCAGAAACATACTGTGGAAACTACCTCAACATTAGAGGCTGAGGTCTGTGAGGTCCTTCCAACACCGGAGACTCCAGTCCCTGTTGTAGACCCAGCAGCAGCCAGCCAGCCTGAGGTCTGTACAGAAGAGGCACCAGCACTGGAGTCTGAGGCCTGCACCGAGGAGCCAGCACCTCCAGTGGTCAACCACTCAAGTGCCCCAGTTAAGGTCCCAGTCAGACAAACAGACCTTCAGCACCTGGCTTTGCAAAGAACGCTGAGCAGCAGGAAACACAACCGAGAAGGCAGGGCGAGCTCAGAGAGAGACTGGAGAACCTGGAGAGGCTCAGAACATTTTGAGCAGAAATCGATGAAGAAGAGGTCTCTGTGGAAGAGATTCAAAGAACTCTTCCAACGAGCCGATCGACCATGTTAACCGTCACAACAGCCCCTCCTGCTCACGCTTAACCCCAACCCCTTATCCTCCTCACCCTCTTCCCCTACTCCTCCTCCTCACCCTTTACCCCTACTCCTCCTCCTCACCTTTTACCCTCCTTGTCCTCACCCTCTTCCCCTCCTCCTCTTCCTCCTCACCCTTTACCCCCTTATCCTCCTCACCCTTTACACCTGCCTCACCTTTACTCCCCTACTCGTCCTCACCTCTTCACTCCTACTTCTCCTCCTCACCCTTTACCCCCTCCTTGTCCTCACCCTCTTCCCCCTCCTCCTCTTCCTCCTCACCATATCCTCCTCACCCTTTACACCCCCTCTGTCCTCACCCCTCTTCCTCCCTACTCCTCCTCCTCACCTTTACCCCCCCTCCTCCTCCTCACCCTTTACCCCCTACTCCTCCTCCTCACCTCTTCCCCACTCCTCCTCCTCACCCTTTACCCCTACTCCTCCTCCTCACCTTTTACCCCCTCCTTGTCCTCACCCTCTTCCCCCTCCTCCTCTTCCTCCTCACCCTTTACCCCCTTATCCTCCTCACCCTTTACACCCCCTCCTCCTCACCTTTTACTCCCTACTCCTCCTCACCCTTTCTCCCTCCTTGTCCTCACCTCTTCCCCTCCTCCTCTTCCTCCTCACCCTTTACCCCCATATCCTCCTCACCCTTTACACCCCCTCGTCCTCACCTTTTACTCCCTTACTCGTCCTCACCCTCTTCACCCCTACTCCTCCTCCTCACCTTTTACCCCCTCCTTTTCCTCACCCTCTTCCCCTCCTCCTCTTCCTCCTCACCCTTTACCCCCTATCCTCCTCACCCTTTACCCCCTCCTCATCCTCACCTAAACCCCACCAATAAAAACAACCAAAAATATTTCTGAGGTTCATACTTGTCATTTAACCTGACTCAACTGTGCTAATAGAAAATAATATTGTGTGCAAATTCTGCATTAATAAGGTGTTTGAACACTAAAGTTGTTCACTAAATAGTGGGTCTACATTTCCAAATAGCTCTTACAATGATCTTTGCTCCATTAGACTGGGCCAAGACTACATTCATACTGTGTTTTTTTTTTTTTTTAAAGAAACATGCACCATGAAAGTTTTGGTTTTCTGGCTGTTGCAAATAAAAGTAAAGATGTACAACGTACAACTGGAACGATAATAGGTCTTTAGGATTACATTTAACATTTAAGTGTCTTTTACAAGTAAGACAACAAACAGACATGACACTCAACTTAAGTGCCCCTAGTAGGATTAATAAAGTCGACTGAAGGGTCTATTAAGGTTCATTTTGACCAACTGCAGATGTGAAAAAATGGTTTACTATCACCAAATACAGGCCCGGAGACAGCTGAACAGTCAACACAGAGTAGCAGCTCTGAACATTCATGTGTCAAGGTCAAGGTAGGCTTTCATATGATGGGGTTTATAAAGTCAAATAGTAGGTTAGTGCACACTTAATGCCATTTTGGAGCCGAGTTATCCAATAGATTTCTGAGATGAGCAAATAGTGAAGACAATGACTGAGGAAGGCCACTTTCTCTTACAGGGTGTTCTGACCAAAGTCAATTGATCAAGTTAAGGACACTGTAAAGCAAAATCTTTATAACAGTTTTACACTGTATTTATTTGGTTTTACAGATACATTTTATTTATTTTGACTTCTGCTTAACCAGTCGCATTTAAAATGCTAATCTCTTTTTCAGTCAGCCTGACCCAAATGAGAGCTACTTTCTGGTTGCTACTGTACGTTTAAAAAAAAAAAGTACAGTAGCTCCTTCCAGGAGAAACCAGAAAATGACTCGGACACAGAAGAATGATCTCCCTTATTAATTCAACCTTAAACCTTTTTGCTGTGAGATAGTAAAGCCCACCTGTGCTGCCTCAATGTTGGGATACTGTATCCTCAGCTGAACCCAAGACAAACCACCACTGGAAATTAAAGTTGAACACTGACATATCTTTTGAATCACTTCATCCTTTTATTAGTCAGCAATTAAAAAAAAAAAAAACAGTAAATGCTTTGTTAAAGACATTTCAAAGTCACATAATGTGCTTATAAACAGTAACAAAGTCACAATGGCAACAGCAGGTATTCAGTGCTATTTATGTTATATACATTAGCCACGCCTCTCTGTGTTAAGAGAATCTTAGAGTTTTAACAAAAGTGATTAGGCAAACATACAAAGGCAGGTTAGACAGAACAGGAAAAATTAGAACAATTACAATGTTTTACAAGTGATTAATGAGATAAATGTGTAAGTAATACATTGTTCTTGAGGCGAATCCTTTTTAAACACCATGTTGGAGTAACTTTCCCTCATATTTGATTGTGGAGCAGGTTAAAAAAGGTTTAAAAAAAATAAAGATGAGTAATACATGAATTCCCTTCAGTCTTTTTTTCCCAAAAAGGACTTGAGTGCGTTGTGATGAAAAACGTGCGTTTACGGGACTCTGAATATGTGGTTAGTCTCACTTTTTTTTTTTTTTTTTTTTCTCAAGTGTTGCTCTTCTCATCAATTGTAAAAGTCTCCATGGGGCCTTTGCTCAGGGCCTTGATGTCTTGGAGAAGGCTGGTTGGGGTGAGAATATGAGAGGAACCTGGGAAAGTATAAAGCACAAACAAAGCAAGGAACAATAAGTAAAAAGTGTTTCTCAGCTTTTAATGGCCCAAGCAACAGCAGTAAATCACCACACACTATAAGAAATAAATACTCAACTTCTTCCGACTGGTTCTTTTTGCAGGTCACCAAAGCCACTGCATTTGGGCAATACACTACACTTTATCACATACAGACATTAATTCTGTTCAGAGGCAGAGTGGACAGTGGGTCTCTCTTGTAGCCTTGGTAAGGGTTCACATCAGGCTCCCATGGGTCTCCATAGAAATGCTGATCCAGCTCTTTCCTGCGTCCGGGCGGCAGTGGCAGGTGGTCACCGTCAGTCGAGTAGCTCTCAATACCAGACGGAAGAATAAAACTATCATCTGAAAACTGATCTCTGTAATGGTTCGTCGGCTGGCATCAGGACATAACACTATTGTACATTAATGAAGCACATCAATTATTTCTGTTCATGATAGACATACTTTACCTTAGATTATTTTTGTCTCAGATAAGAGTATGGCTCATAATCTTCAGTAGCAGTATTAATGTTCATATAGGCAGCGTATTCAGGGAAATCCTTCAGAGTAAAACCCTCGTCCAGAGTCGTACAGAGTCTGAGCAGGCGCTCTTTGTGCCACAGACCCACGTCCTGGCGATCATCAGGATACGTCATCACTCCAGGCCCAAACCTCTGGTCTGCGTTGTACAAACCCTGACAAGAGATGTTATATTTTTAAAAAAACAGGTCTTGTATTCTGCTTATTTATAGATTATTAATTCAAGATTAGGCTTACATAATTTTCAAATAATTTGAGTTATTTTGCCAGCATACAGGAGAAAACTGTTTGCTGTGGCTTCGGACCTCTTATACCGTTTATAATAAATAATTATCATTCCACTCACAAATCACTAAAGACCAGAGACCAGAGACAAAGTAAAAGTTTGTATTGGACACCTTTATTAAGTTTTGTAAGTCCTTTACCTGAAAGTGTGATCCGTCAGGGAACAGCTGTTGCCCGTATCCCTCTTTCCTGTTCAGGTAGAATTTGCCGATGAACTTGTGCCCCGAGGGCCAGCAGTAAACTCCATCGCCGTGTCTGAAGTCTTTGTAGAAAGAGCCTTCATAGTACTACAAACAGAGTGAAGAAGCAGCGAGTATACCTCTAGCTTTAACTAATTTTGTCATGTGAACCAAAACATGTGAGCTTTATTGGGAATGTATTATCAAATTATTTTTATTATTTTAATAATTTGGGGTTTTTATTTAATTACTACTTTTATACTTGTATGTATCCATACCTCTGTGTGAGCTTTTTATCTTGGAAACATGCAGTGTCTTGTTGGAGGATACAACCATTAACCATAACTCGCATTTGGCGCATGCGTAGAATAAACTTCAGAAAAACTTTAACCAAAACCAGTCTTTATACGAGTGAAAACTATGTCAATTCCAGTGATTAGCCCCTTCATTTTCATTAAATTATAAAAGTCGGAAGGGTTTTCAAAATATGTGAGCTAATATCAATGATGCCTATATCAAAGGGTGAGGTCAAGCCAAGCCTTTCTCATGGAACCTCTAGGGCGCCGCCATACGGCGATACACAGCGAAATACAGCGATATACCGCCGTCCACAAGAGGGCAGGCTCCAAAAGCGAAAATATAAGGAGAAACCCAATGGCGACTTTACAAGTATAAAAATCATGTTTACAGCCTGGTTCAAAAGATGGCTCCGGTCTCTAGAGCTTTTTTTGATTTTGAGAATTTTTGATTATTGCGTTGGTTTATGCTATCTAAAAACTATTGTTTTACTATGGAGTAAAAGCGAAAAGCTCGGATGTAACGGCCATTTTATTGCCCATTCGTAATGACAATATTGCTGAATAGGGGACCAATGGGCGGATATCATCCATATTTATACTATCTATGGTTTACATACAGCCTGTTTCAAAAGATGGCTCCGGTCTCTAGAGCTAAGTTTTTATTACGTGACAACTCTGGTATGATAACTTGAGTTGTAATATAGTTACACACATTATATATAGCCTATTTATATAACTGTAGGCTATAATAATACTATTATACACATCAAGGAGTTAACCCTAATAACCACAGATACAAAATCCTGAATATATTTGGAAAACTAACAAATATAATTCAGTACTTTTTTTCTTCTAAAGGTTATTTAACTAAATGTAGCTATGTCTACCACCCCTGTTTAAAATACATTTTGGTGAACATTGTGTAGAAAGTGTGTCACATGTAGAGGATAATGAAACAGTGGGACCACCTTGTTGTAATTGTGTTACCTGACTCTTTCCTGTAACAGACACTGTCCTACACTAAAACAGGACCTCAGCCTCTCACACACACATCCCATCATTTACTGCTTATCGCCAAAAGAATAAATAAAATCTTTATTGTCAGAGTTTAGGAAAGGTTCTTAATGTCTCCTCATGTTTATTATACACTATTTTTGCTCCATAAGACCAGGCCAAGACTATAATCATACTGTTTTTTTTTTTAAAGAAAAATGCGCCATGAAAGGTTTGGTTTTCAGGTTGTTGCAAATAAAAGTAAGAAAAGATAATAGGTCTTTACATTTAGGTCTATAAAGTATAATTTAGACCAATTGTAGATCTGTAAACGAGCATTTTCTTTGGAGGTTTTTATCGAAGTTACATTCTGTATTTGTTTGGTTTTACAGATACATTTCAGTTGTTTTCACCCCTTGCTTAATCAGAGTCCCATTTATTTACTCTCTTTTTAAAGTCAGTCTGACCCAAATGAGATCTATTGTACTATGTGTTTTTTTTTTTTTTTGTGGCAGGTGAAACCGGAGCAGCCACAGAAAAAAACGTACTCAGACACAGATCGAACCTGGACCTTTTTGCTGTGAGACAGAAGAGTCCAGGACTCAATGTCAATACTGTGTCTTCAGCTGAACCCAAGACAAACTACCACTGGAATCAGCAGAAATATACTGGAAAGAGTTTTCTTCTATGTCACATACGTTTATTCGTTAGAATGACTAGAAATGCACCAAAATTGCCTCAAAATCACAAACTTTATAGGATAAAGATAAAAAAGATGACTATAACTGAATACACATTGTACAGATGTGTGGAGCATTTTAAAAATAAACATATGCAAATTTGAGTTCCATCGTCATGGCGAGGGATGACATCATCAAAGGTGGATTCCTGAGGTTGGTCAGTCTTCAGAAGGTTGACTTTAGAGGCAGACACACATTTTAATCACTGCAGAAAAAAGAGCAGAAAGCAATGGATTTCCAAAAGAAAAAAGGTAAAAAGGGCCGAAACAAGATTAACAACAAGGTCTTGGTATCTTCTGGGCTGTGGTCCCAAGTTCTGAGTCAGAACCAGCGACCTGTCCAATTGGACAAAGATGAAGAGGAGCAAACACCCTTAGTCTCAGAGGTATTATTAAAGAAAATGTGTAAATATAAATTGTTAGTGGTTTTCAGTGTTTTGTTTTTATTAATAGAGCTGTAGCTGTGGGTTTTCTGGTGATAATAATGTTGACAGTGCACTGTTTGAAGACCCTTTTGGTAACCGGGCTCATTAAAACAACCTATTTTCTTTCACAGGAACACATTCCAGACTCAGTCCCAGTATCTGAGGTCGAGGTCTGTGTTGTGAAGATGTTCCAAAAAGCGTCTGAGCCTGAAGAAGGCAATGACACAGGACCAAACGCTTCAGAGGTTGAGAAAGAAGCCCCAATGTCAGAGGTGGAAGACCCAGAGCTTCAGGTCTCCTTTGAAGTGGACGCTCCTTCGTATGAGGATGAAGAAGGCAATGACACGGGACCAAACGCTTCAGAGGCTGAGAAAGAAGCCCCAGTGTCAGAGGTGGAAGACCCAGAGCTTCAGGTCTCCTTTGAAGAGAACACTCCTTCATCTGAGGATGAAAAAGGCAATGACACGGGACCAAACGCTTCAGAGGCTGAGAAAGAAGCTCCAGTGTCAGAGGTGGAAGACCCAGAGCTTCAGGTCTCCTATGAAGAGGACGGCTCCTTCGTCTGAGGATGAAGAAGGCAATGACACGGGACCAAACGCTTCAGAGGCTGAGACAGAAGCCCCAGTGTCAGAGGTGGAAGACCCAGAGCTTCAGGTCTCCTTTGAAGAGAACACTCCTTCGTCTGAGGATGAAGAAGGCAATGACACGGGACCAAACGCTTCAGAGGCTGAGAAAGAAGCCCCAGTGTCAGAGGTGGAAGACCCAGAGCTTCAGGTCTCCTATGAAGAGGACGCTCCTTCGTCTGAGGATGAAGAAGGCAATGACATGGGACCAAACGCTTCAGAGGCTGAAAAAGAAGCCCCAGTGTCAGAGGTGGAAGACCCAGAGCTTCAGGTCTCCTTTGAAGAGAACACTCCTGAGGATGAAGAAGGCAATGACATGGGACCAAACGCTTCAGAGGCTGAGAAAGAAGCCCCAGTGCCTGAGGTACTGAAGACGTCATGTTATTAACAACATAAAGAGTAAAGGTTATTTAATTTGTTCAAATATAACTAAACAACAAACCTTTTGTATTCCTGAAGCAGAAACATACTGTGGAAACTACCTCAACATTAGAGGCTGAGGTCTGTGAGGTCCTTCCAACACGGAGACTCCAGTCCCTGTTGTAGACCCAGCAGCAGCCAGCCAGCCTGAGGTCTGTCCAGAAGAGGCACCAGCACTGGAGTCTGAGGCCTGCACCGAGGAGCCAGCACCTCCAGTGGTCAACCACTCAAGTGCCCCAGTTAAGGTCCCAGTCAGACAAACAGACCTTCAGCACCTGGCTTTGCAAAAGAACGCTGAGCAGCAGGAAACACAACCGAGAAGGCAGGACGAGCTCAGAGAGAGACTGGAGAACCTGGAGAGGCTCATAGAACATTTTGAGCAGAAATCGATGAAGAAGAGGTCTCTGTGGAAGAGATTCAAAGGACTCTTCCAACGAGCCGATCGACCATTTTAACCGTCAACAGCCCCTCCTGCTCACGCTTAACCCCTTAACCCCTTAACCCCTTATCCTCCTCACCCTCTTCCCCCTACTCCTCCTCCTCACCCTTTACCCCCCTACTCCTCCTCCTCACCTTTTACCCCCCTCCTTGTCCTCACCCTCTTCCCCCTCCTCCTCTTCCTCCTCACCCTTTACCCCCCCCTTATCCTCCTCACCCTTTACACCCCCTCGTCCTCACCTTTACTCCCCTACTCCCTCACCCTCTCACTCCTACTTCTCCTCCTCACCCTTTACCCCCTCCTTGTCCTCACCCTCTTCCCCCTCCTCCTCTTCCTCCTCACCCTTTACCCCCATATCCTCCTCACCCTTTACACCCCCTCGTCCTCACCTTTTACTCCCTTACTCGTCCTCACCCTCTTCACCCCTACTCCTCCTCCTCACCTTTACCCCCTCCTTTTCCTCACCCTCTTCCCCTCCTCCTCTTCCTCCTCACCCTTTACCCCCATCCTCCTCACCCTTTACCCCCTCCTCATCCTCACCTAAACCCCACCAATAAAAACAACCAAAAATATTTCTGAGGTTCATACTTGTCATTTAACCTGACTCAACTGTGCTAATAGAAAATAATATTGTGTGCAAATTCTGCATTAATAAGGTGTTTGAACACTAAAGTTGTTCACTAAATAGTGGGTCTACATTTCCAAATAGCTCTTACAATGATCTTTGCTCCATTAGACTGGGCCAAGACTACATTCATACTGTGTTTTTTTTTTTTTTTTTTTAAAGAAACATGCACCATGAAAGTTTTGGTTTTCTGGCTGTTGCAAATAAAAGTAAAGATGTACAACGTACAACTGGAACGATAATAGGTCTTTAGGATTACATTTAACATTTAAGTGTCTTTGTCATGTCTGTTTGTTGTCTTACTTGCTACTCAACTTAAGTGCCCCTAGTGGGATTAATAAAGTCGACTGAAGGGTCTATTAAGGTTCATTTTGACCAACTGCAGATGTGAAAAAATGGTTTACCATCACCAAATACAGGCCCGGAGACAGCTGAACAGTCAACACAGAGTAGCAGCTCTGAACATTCATGTGTCAAGGTCAAGGTAGGCTTTCATATGATGGGGTTTATAAAGTCTAATAGTAGGTTAGTGCACACTTAATGCCATTTTGGAGCCGAGTTATCCAATAGATTTCTGAGATGAGCAAATAGTGAAGACAATGACTGAGGAAGGCCACTTTCTCTTACAGGGTGTTCTGACCAAAGTCAATTGATCAAGTTAAGGACACTGTAAAGCAAAATCTTTATAACAGTTTTACACTGTATTTATTTGGTTTTACAGATGAATTTTATTTATTTTGACTTCTGCTTAACCAGTCCCATTTAAAATGCTAATCTCTTTTTCAGTCAGCCTGACCCAAATGAGAGCTACTTTCTGGTTGCTACTGTACGTTTAAAAAAAAAAAAAGTACAGTAGCTCCTTCCAGGAGAAACCAGAAAATGACTCGGACACAGAAGAATGATCTCCCTTATTAATTCAACCTTAAACCTTTTTGCTGTGAGATAGAAAAGCCCACCTGTGCTGCCTCAATGTTGGGATACTGTATCCTCAGCTGAACCCAAGACAAACCACCACTGGAAATTAAAGTTGAACACTGACATATCTTTTGAATCACTTCATCCTTTTATTAGTCAGCAATTAAAAAAAACAAACAGTAAATGCTTTGTTAAAGACATTTCAAAGTCACATAATGTGCTTATAAACAGTAACAAAGTCACAATGGCAACAGCAGGTATTCAGTGCTATTTATGTTATATACATTAGCCACACCTCTCTGTGTTAAGAGAATCTTAGAGTTTTAACAAAAGTGATTAGGCAAACATACAAAGGCAGGTTAGACAGAACAGGCAAAAATAGAACAATTACAATGTTTTACAAGTGATTAATGAGATAAATGTGTAAGTAATACATTGTTCTTGAGGCGAATCCTTTTTAAACACCATGTTGAAGTAACTTTCCCTCATATTTGATTGTGGAGCAGGTTAAAAAAGGTTTAAAAAAAAATAAAGATGAGTAATACATGAATTCCCTTCACTCTTTTTTTCCCAAAAAGGACTAGAGAGCGTTGTGATGAAAGACGATGCGTTACGGGACTCTGAATATGTGGTTAGTCTCACTTTTTTTTTTTTTTTTTTTCTCTCAAGTGTTGCTCTTATCATCAATTGTAAAAGTCTCCATGGGGCCTTTGCTCAGGGCCTTGATGTCTTGGAGAAGGCTGGTTGGGGTGAGAATATGAGAGGAACCTGGGAAAGTATAAAGCACAAGGGACAATAAGTAAAAGTGTTTCTCAGCTTTTAATGGCCCCAGCAACAGCAGTAAATCACCACACACTATAAGAAATAAATACTCAACTTCTTCCGACTGGTTCTTTTTGCAGGTCACCAAAGCCACTGCATTTGGGCAATACACTACACTTTATCACATACAGACATTAATTCTGTTCAGAGGCAGAGTGGACAGTGGGTCTCTCTTGTAGCCTTGGTAAGGGTTCACATCAGGCTCCCATGGGTCTCCATAGAAATGCTGATCCAGCTCTTTCCTGCGTCCGGGCGGCAGTGGCAGGTGGTCACCGTCAGTCGAGTAGCTCTCAATACCAAACAGAAGAATAAAACTATCATCTGAAAACTGATCTCTGTAATGGTTCGTCGGCTGGCATCAGGACATAACACTATTGTACATTAATGAAGCACATCAATTATTTCTGTTCATGATAGACATACTTTACCTTAGATTATTTTTGTCTCAGATAAGAGTATGGCTCATAATCTTCAGTAGCAGTATTAATGTTCATATAGGCAGCGTATTCAGGGAAATCCTTCAGAGTAAAACCCTCGTCCAGAGTCGTACAGAGTCTGAGCAGGCGCTCTTTGTGCCACAGACCCACGTCCTGGCGATCATCAGGATACGTCATCACTCCAGGCCCAAACCTCTGGTCTGCGTTGTACAAACCCTGACAAGAGATGTTATATTTTTAAAAAAACAGGTCTTGTATTCTGCTTATTTATAGATTATTAATTCAAGATTAGGCTTACATAATTTTCAAATAATTTGAGTTATTTTGCCAGCATACAGGAGAAAACTGTTTGCTGTGGCTTCGGACCTCTTATACCGTTTATAATAAATAATTATCATTCCACTCACAAATCACTAAAGACCAGAGACCAGAGACAAAGTAAAAGTTTGTATTGGACACCTTTATTAAGTTTTGTAAGTCCTTTACCTGAAAGTGTGATCCGTCAGGGAACAGCTGTTGCCCGTATCCCTCTTTCCTGTTCAGGTAGAATTTGCCGATGAACTTGTGCCCCGAGGGCCAGCAGTAAACTCCATCGCCGTGTCTGAAGTCTTTGTAGAAAGAGCCTTCATAGTACTACAAACAGAGTGAAGAAGCAGCGAGTATACCTCTAGCTTTAACTAATTTTGTCATGTGAACCAAAACATGTGAGCTTTATTGGGAATGTATTATCAAATTATTTTTTATTATTTTAATAATTTGGGGTTTTTATTTAATTACTACTTTTATACTTGTATGTATCCATACCTCTGTGTGAGCTTTTATCTTGAAACATGCAGTGTCTTGTTGGAGGATACAACCATTAACCATAACTCGCATTTGGCGCATGCGTAGAATAAACTTCAGAAAAACTTTAACCAAAACCAGTCTTTATAAGAGTGAAAACTATGTCAATTCCAGTGATTAGCCCTTCATTTTCATTAAATTATAAAAGTCGGAAGGGTTTTCAAAATATGTGAGCTAATATCAATGATGCCTATATCAAAGGGTGAGGTCAAGCCAAGCCTTTCTCATGGAACCTCTGGTAGGCGCGCCATACGGCGATACACAGCGAAATACAGCGATATACCGCCGTCCACCAGAGGGCAGGCTCCAAAAGCGAAAATATAAGGAGAAACCCAATGGCGACTTTACAAGTATAAAAATCATGTTTACAGCCTGGTTCAAAAGATGGCTCCGGTCTCTAGAGCTTTTTTTGATTTTGAGAATTTTTGATTATTGCGTTGGTTTATGCTATCTAAAAACTATTGTTTTACTATGGAGTAAAAGCCGAAAAGCTCGGATGTAACGGCCATTTTATTGCCCATTCGTAATGACAATATTGCTGAATAGGGGACCAATGGGCGGATATCATCCATATTTATACTATCTATGGTTTACATACAGCCTGTTTCAAAAGATGGCTCCGGTCTCTAGAGCTAAGTTTTTATTACGTGACAACTCTGGTATGATAACTTGAGTTGTAATATAGTTACACACATTATATATAGCCTATTTATATAACTGTAGGCTATAATAATACTATTATACACATCAAGGAGTTAACCCTAATAACCACAGATACAAAATCCTGAATATATTTGGAAAACTAACAAATATAATTTAGTACTTTTTTTCTTCTAAAGGTTATTTAACTAAATGTAGCTATGTCTACCACCCTTGTTTAAAATACATTTTGGTGAACATTGTGTAGAAAGTGCGTGTCACATGTAGAGGATAATGAAACAGTGGGACCACCTTGTTGTAATTGTGTTACCTGACTCTTTCCTGTAACAGACACTGTCCTACACTAAAACAGGACCTCAGCCTCTCACACACACATCCCATCATTTACTGCTTATCGCCAAAAGAATAAATAAAATCTTTATTGTCAGAGTTTAGGAAAGGTTCTTAATGTCTCCTCATGTTTATTATACACTATTTTTGCTCCATAAGACCAGGCCAAGACTATAATCATACTGTTTTTTTTTTTTAAAGAAAAATGCGCCATGAAAGGTTTGGTTTTCAGGTTGTTGCAAATAAAAGTAAGAAAAGATAATAGGTCTTTACATTTAGGTCTATAAAGTATAATTTAGACCAATTGTAGATCTGTAAACGAGCATTTTCTTTGGAGGTTTTTATCGGGTTACATTCTGTATTTGTTTGGTTTTACAGATACATTTCAGTTGTTTTCACCCCTTTCTTAATCAGGGAGTCCCATTTATTTACTCTCTTTAAAGTCAGTCTGACCCAAATGAGATCTATTGTACTATGTGTTTTTTTTTTTTTGTGGCAGGTGAAACCGAGCAGCCACAGAAAAACGTACTCAGACACAGATCGAACCTGGACCTTTTGCTGTGAGACAGAAGAGTCCAGGACTCAATGTCAATACTGTGTCTTCAGCTGAACCCAAGACAAACTACCACTGGAATCAGCAGAAATATACTGGAAAGAGTTTTCTTCTATGTCACATACGTTTATTCGTTAGAATGACTAGAAATGCACCAAAATTGCCTCAAAATCACAAACTTTATAGGATAAAGATAAAAAAGATGACTATAACTGAATACACATTGTACAGATGTGTGGAGCATTTTAAAAATAAACATATGCAAATTTGAGTTCCATCGTCATGGCGAGGATGACATCATCAAAGGTGGATTCCTGAGGTTGGTCAGTCTTCAGAAGGTTGACTTTAGAGGCAGACACACATTTTAATCACTGCAGAAAAAAGAGCAGAAAGCAATGGATTTCCAAAAGAAAAAAGGTAAAAAGGGTCAAAACAAGATTAACAACAAGGTCTTGGTATCTTCTGGGCTGTGGTCCCAAGTTCTGAGTCAGAACCAGCGACCTGTCCAATTGGACAAAGATGAAGAGGAGCAAACACCCTTAGTCTCAGAGGTATTATTAAAGAAAATGTGTAAATATAAATTGTTAGTGGTTTTCAGTGTTTTGTTTTTATTAATAGAGCTGTAGCTGTGGGTTTTCTGGTGATAATAATGTTGACAGTGCACTGTTTGAAGACCCTTTTGGTAACCGAAGCTCATTAAAACAACCTATTTTCTTTCACAGGAACACATTCCAGACTCAGTCCCAGTATCTGAGGTCGAGGTCTGTGTTGTGAAGATGTTCCAAAAAGCGCCTGAGCCTGAAGAAGGCAATGACACAGGACCAAACGCTTCAGAGGTTGAGAAAGAAGCCCCAATGTCAGAGGTGGAAGACCCAGAGCTTCAGGTCTCCTTTGAAGTGGACGCTCCTTCGTATGAGGATGAAGAAGGCAATGACACGGGACCAAACGCTTCAGAGGCTGAGAAAGAAGCCCCAGTGTCAGAGGTGGAAGACCCAGAGCTTCAGGTCTCCTTTGAAGAGAACACTCCTTCATCTGAGGATGAAAAAGGCAATGACACGGGACCAAACGCTTCAGAGGCTGAGAAAGAAGCTCCAGTGTCAGAGGTGGAAGACCCAGAGCTTCAGGTCTCCTATGAAGAGGACGCTCCTTCGTCTGAGGATGAAGAAGGCAATGACACGGGACCAAACGCTTCAGAGGCTGAGACAGAAGCCCCAGTGTCAGAGGTGGAAGACCCAGAGCTTCAGGTCTCCTTTGAAGAGAACACTCCTTCGTCTGAGGATGAAGAAGGCAATGACACGGGACCAAACGCTTCAGAGGCTGAGAAAGAAGCCCCAGTGTCAGAGGTGGAAGACCCAGAGCTTCAGGTCTCCTATGAAGAGGACGCTCCTTCGTCTGAGGATGAAGAAGGCAATGACATGGGACCAAACGCTTCAGAGGCTGAAAAAGAAGCCCCAGTGTCAGAGGTGGAAGACCCAGAGCTTCAGGTCTCCTTTGAAGAGAACACTCCTTCGTCTGAGGATGAAGAAGGCAATGACATGGGACCAAACGCTTCAGAGGCTGAGAAAGAAGCCCCAGTGCCTGAGGTACTGAAGACGTCATGTTATTAACAACATAAAGAGTAAAGGTTATTTAATTTGTTCAAATATAACTAAACAACAAACCTTTTGTATTCCTGAAGCAGAAACATACTGTGGAAACTACCTCAACATTAGAGGCTGAGGTCTGTGAGGTCCTTCCAACACCGGAGACTCCAGTCCCTGTTGTAGACCCAGCAGCAGCCAGCCAGCCTGAGGTCTGTCCAGAAGAGGCACCAGCACTGGAGTCTGAGGCCTGCACCGAGGAGCCAGCACCTCCAGTGGTCAACCACTCAAGTGCCCCAGTTAAGGTCCCAGTCAGACAAACAGACCTTCAGCACCTGGCTTTGCAAAAGAACGCTGAGCAGCAGGAAACACAACCGAGAAGGCAGGACGAGCTCAGAGAGAGACTGGAGAACCTGGAGAGGCTCATAGAACATTTTGAGCAGAAATCGATGAAGAAGAGGTCTCTGTGGAAGAGATTCAAAGGACTCTTCCAACGAGCCGATCGACCATTTTAACCGTCCAACAGCCCCTCCTGCTCACGCAACCCCTTAACCCCTTAACCCCTTATCCTCCTCACCCTCTTCCCCTACTCCTCCTCCTCACCCTTTACCCCCCTACTCCTCCTCCTCACCTTTTACCCCCCTCCTTGTCCTCACCCTCTTCCCCCCTCCTCCTCTTCCTCCTCACCCTTTACCCCCTTATCCTCCTCACCCTTTACACCCCCTCGTCCTCACCTTTTACTCCCTACTCGTCCTCACCCTCTTCACTCCTACTTCTCCTCCTCACCCTTTACCCCTCCTTGTCCTCACCCTCTTCCCCCTCCTCCTCTTCCTCCTCACCCTTTACCCCCATATCCTCCTCACCCTTTACACCCCCTCGTCCTCACCTTTTACTCCCTTACTCGTCCTCACCCTCTTCACCCCTACTCCTCCTCCTCACCTTTTACCCCCTCCTTTTCCTCACCCTCTTCCCCCTCCTCCTCTTCCTCCTCACCCTTTACCCCCATCCTCCTCACCCTTTACCCCCCCTCCTCATCCTCACCTAAACCCCACCAATAAAAACAACCAAAAATATTTCTGAGGTTCATACTTGTCATTTAACCTGACTCAACTGTGCTAATAGAAAATAATATTGTGTGCAAATTCTGCATTAATAAGGTGTTTGAACACTAAAGTTGTTCACTAAATAGTGGGTCTACATTTCCAAATAGCTCTTACAATGATCTTTGCTCCATTAGACTGGGCCAAGACTACATTCATACTGTGTTTTTTTTTTTTTTTTTTTTAAAGAAACATGCACCATGAAAGTTTTGGTTTTCTGGCTGTTGCAAATAAAAGTAAAGATGTACAACGTACAACTGGAACGATAATAGGTCTTTAGGATTACATTTAACATTTAAGTGTCTTTGTCATGTCTGTTTGTTGTCTTACTTGCTACTCAACTTAAGTGCCCCTAGTGGGATTAATAAAGTCGACTGAAGGGTCTATTAAGGTTCATTTTGACCAACTGCAGATGTGAAAAAATGGTTTACTATCACCAAATACAGGCCCGGAGACAGCTGAACAGTCAACACAGAGTAGCAGCTCTGAACATTCATGTGTCAAGGTCAAGGTAGGCTTTCATATGATGGGGTTTATAAAGTCTAATAGTAGGTTAGTGCACACTTAATGCCATTTTGGAGCCGAGTTATCCAATAGATTTCTGAGATGAGCAAATAGTGAAGACAATGACTGAGGAAGGCCACTTTCTCTTACAGGGTGTTCTGACCAAAGTCAATTGATCAAGTTAAGGACACTGTAAAGCAAAATCTTTATAACAGTTTTACACTGTATTTATTTGGTTTTACAGATGAATTTTATTTATTTTGACTTCTGCTTAACCAGTCCCATTTAAAATGCTAATCTCTTTTTCAGTCAGCCTGACCCAAATGAGAGCTACTTTCTGGTTGCTACTGTACGTTTAAAAAAAAAAAAAAGTACAGTAGCTCCTTCCAGGAGAAACCAGAAAATGACTCGGACACAGAAGAATGATCTCCCTTATTAATTCAACCTTAAACCTTTTTGCTGTGAGATAGAAAGCCCACCTGTGCTGCCTCAATGTTGGGATACTGTATCCTCAGCTGAACCCAAGACAAACCACCACTGGAAATTAAAGTTGAACACTGACATATCTTTTGAATCACTTCATCCTTTTATTAGTCAGCAATTAAAAAAAACAAAACAGTAAATGCTTTGTTAAAGACATTTCAAAGTCACATAATGTGCTTATAAACAGTAACAAAGTCACAATGGCAACAGCAGGTATTCAGTGCTATTTATGTTATATACATTAGCCACACCTCTCTGTGTTAAGAGAATCTTAGAGTTTTAACAAAAGTGATTAGGCAAACATACAAAGGCAGGTTAGACAGAACAGGCAAAAATAGAACAATTACAATGTTTTACAAGTGATTAATGAGATAAATGTGTAAGTAATACATTGTTCTTGAGGCGAATCCTTTTTAAACACCATGTTGAAGTAACTTTCCCTCATATTTGATTGTGGAGCAGGTTAAAAAAGGTTTAAAAAAAATAAAGATGAGTAATACATGAATTCCCTTCACTCTTTTTTTCCCAAAAAGGACTAGAGAGCGTTGTGATGAAAGACGTGCGTTTACGGGACTCTGAATATGTGGTTAGTCTCACTTTTTTTTTTTTTTTTTTCTCTCAAGTGTTGCTCTTCTCATCAATTGTAAAAGTCTCCATGGGGCCTTTGCTCAGGGCCTTGATGTCTTGGAGAAGGCTGGTTGGGGTGAGAATATGAGAGGAACCTGGGAAAGTATAAAGCACAAGGGACAATAAGTAAAAAGTGTTTCTCAGCTTTTAATGGCCCCAGCAACAGCAGTAAATCACCACACACTATAAGAAATAAATACTCAACTTCTTCCGACTGGTTCTTTTTGCAGGTCACCAAAGCCACTGCATTTGGGCAATACACTACACTTTATCACATACAGACATTAATTCTGTTCAGAGGCAGAGTGGACAGTGGGTCTCTCTTGTAGCCTTGGTAAGGGTTCACATCAGGCTCCCATGGGTCTCCATAGAAATGCTGATCCAGCTCTTTCCTGCGTCCGGGCGGCAGTGGCAGGTGGTCACCGTCAGTCGAGTAGCTCTCAATACCAAACAGAAGAATAAAACTATCATCTGAAAACTGATCTCTGTAATGGTTCGTCGGCTGGCATCAGGACATAACATTACATTAATGAAGCACATCAATTATTTCTGTTCATGATAGATATACTTTACCTTAGATTATTTTTGTCTCAGATAAGAGTATGGCTCATAATCTTCAGTAGCAGTATTAATGTTCATATAGGCAGCGTATTCAGGGAAATCCTTCAGAGTAAAACCCTCGTCCAGAGTCGTACAGAGTCTGAGCAGGCGCTCTTTGTGCCACAGACCCACGTCCTGGCGATCATCAGGATACGTCATCACTCCAGGCCCAAACCTCTGGTCTGCGTTGTACAAACCCTGACAAGAGATGTTTTTAAAAAAACAGGTCTTGTATTCTGCTTATTTATAGATTATTAATTCAAGATTAGGCTTACATAATTTTCAAATAATTTGAGTTATTTTGCCAGCATACAGGAGAAAACTGTTTGCTGTGGCTTCGGACCTCTTATACCGTTTATAATAAATAATTATCATTCCACTCACAAATCACTAAAGACCAGAGACCAGAGACAAAGTAAAAGTTTGTATTGGACACCTTTATTAAGTTTTGTAAGTCCTTTACCTGAAAGTGTGATCCGTCAGGGAACAGCTGTTGCCCGTATCCCTCTTTCCTGTTCAGGTAGAATTTGCCGATGAACTTGTGCCCCGAGGGCCAGCAGTAAACTCCATCGCCGTGTCTGAAGTCTTTGTAGAAAGAGCCTTCATAGTACTACAAACAGAGTGAAGAAGCAGCGAGTATACCTCTAGCTTTAACTAATTTTGTCATGTGAACCAAAACATGTGAGCTTTATTGGGAATGTATTATCAAATTATTTTTATTATTTTAATAATTTGGGGTTTTTATTTAATTACTACTTTTATACTTGTATGTATCCATACCTCTGTGTGAGCTTTTATCTTGAAAACATGCAGTGTCTTGTTGGAGGATACAACCATTAACCATAACTCGCATTTGGCGCATGCGTAGAATAAACTTCAGAAAAACTTTAACCAAAACCAGTCTTTATACGAGTGAAAACTATGTCAATTCCAGTGATTAGCCCCTTCATTTTCATTAAATTATAAAAGTCGGAAGGGTTTTCAAAATATGTGAGCTAATATCAATGATGCCTATATCAAAGGGTGAGGTCAAGCCAAGCCTTTCTCATGGAACCTCTTAACGGTAGGGCGCGCCATACGGCAATACACAGCGAAATACAGCGATATACCGCCCACCAGAGGGCAGGCTCCAAAAGCGAAAATATAAGGAGAAACCCAATGGCGACTTTACAAGTATAAAAATCATGTTTACAGCCTGGTTCAAAAGATGGCTCCGGTCTCTAGAGCTTTTTTTGATTTTGAGAATTTTTGATTATTGCGTTGGTTTATGCTATCTAAAAACTATTGTTTTACTATGGAGTAAAAGCCGAAAAGCTCGGATGTAACGGCCATTTTATTGCCCATTCGTAATGACAATATTGCTGAATAGGGGACCAATGGGCGGATATCATCCATATTTATACTATCTATGGTTTACATACAGCCTGTTTCAAAAGATGGCTCCGGTCTCTAGAGCTAAGTTTTTATTACGTGACAACTCTGGTATGATAACTTGAGTTGTAATATAGTTACACACATTATATATAGCCTATTTATATAACTGTAGGCTATAATAATACTATTATACACATCAAGGAGTTAACCCTAATAACCACAGATACAAAATCCTGAATATATTTGGAAAACTAACAAATATAATTTAGTACTTTTTTTCTTCTAAAGGTTATTTAACTAAATGTAGCTATGTCTACCAGTTTAAAATACATTTTGGTGAACATTGTGTAGAAAGTGCGTGTCACATGTAGAGGATAATGAAACAGTGGGACCACCTTGTTGTAATTGTGTTACCTGACTCTTTCCTGTAACAGACACTGTCCTACACTAAAACAGGACCTCAGCCTCTCACACACACATCCCATCATTTACTGCTTATCTCCAAAAGAATAAATAAAATCTTTATTGTCAGAGTTTAGGAAAGGTTCTTAATGTCTCCTCATGTTTATTATACACTATTTTTGCTCCATAAGACCAGGCCAAGACTATAATCATACTGTTTTTTTTTTTTTAAAGAAAAATGCGCCATGAAAGGTTTGGTTTTCAGGTTGTTGCAAATAAAAGTAAGAAAAGATAATAGGTCTTTACATTTAGGTCTATAAAGTATAATTTAGACCAATTGTAGATCTGTAAACGTTTTCTTTGGAGGTTTTTATCGAAGTTACATTCTGTATTTGTTTGGTTTTACAGATACATTTCAGTTGTTTTCACCCCTTGCTTAATCAGGGGAGTCCCATTTATTTATTCTCTTTTTAAAGTCAGTCTGACCCAAATGAGATCTATTGTACTATGTGTTTTTTTTTTTTGTGGCAGGTGAAACCGAGCAGCCACAGAAAAACGTACTCAGACACAGATCGAACCTGGACCTTTTTGCTGTGAGACAGAAAAGTCCAGGACTCAATGTCAATACTGTGTCTTCAGCTGAACCCAAGACAAACTACCACTGGAATCAGCAGAAATATACTGGAAAGAGTTTTCTTCTATGTCACATACGTTTATTCGTTAGAATGACTAGAAATGCACCAAAATTGCCTCAAAATCACAAACTTTATAGGATAAAGATAAAAAAGATGACTATAACTGAATACACATTGTACAGATGTGTGGAGCATTTTAAAAATAAACATATGCAAATTTGAGTTCCATCGTCATGGCGAGGATGACATCATCAAAGGTGGATTCCTGAGGTTGGTCAGTCTTCAGAAAGGACTCGAAGCAATGGTTGACTTCAAAGAAAAGGTAAAAAGAAAACAAGATTAACAACAAGGTCTTGGTATCTTTCTGGGCTGTGGTCCCAAGTTCTGAGTCAGAACCAGCGACCTGTCAATTGGACAAAGATGAAGAGGAGCAAACACCCTTAGTCTCAGAGGTATTATTAAAGAAAATGTGTAAATATAAATTGTTAGTGGTTTTCAGTGTTTTGTTTTTATTAATAGAGCTGTAGCTGTGGGTTTTCTGGTGATAATAATGTTGACAGTGCACTGTTTGAAGACCCTTTTGGAAGCTCATTAAAACAACCTATTTTCTTTCACAGGAACACATTCCAGACTCAGTCCCAGTATCTGAGGTCGAGGTCTGTGTTGTGAAGATGTTCCAAAAAGCGTCTGAGCCTGAAGAAGGCAATGACACAGGACCAAACGCTTCAGAGGTTGAGAAAGAAGCCCCAATGTCAGAGGTGGAAGACCCAGAGCTTCAGGTCTCCTTTGAAGTGGAGCCTCCTTGAGGATGAAGAAGGCAATGATACGGGACCAAATGCTTCAGAGGCTGAGAAAGAAGCCCCAGTGTCAGAGGTGGAAGACCCAGAGCTTCAGGTCTCCTTTGAAGAGAACACTCCTTCGTATGAGGATGAAGAAGGCAATGACACAGGACCAAACGCTTCAGAAGCTGAGAAAGAAGTACCAGTGTCAGAGGTGGAAGACCCAGAGCTTCAGGTCTCCTTTGAAGAGAACACTCCTTCGTATGAGGATGAAGAAGGCAATGACACGGGACCAAACGCTTCAGAGGCTGAGAAAGAAGCCCCAGTGTCAGAGGTGGAAGACCCAGAGCTTCAGGTCTCCTTTGAAGAGAACACTCCTTCGTATGTGAGGATGAAGAAGGCAATGACACAGGACCAAACGCTTCAGAAGCTGAGAGAAAGAAGCCCCAATGTCAGAGGTGGAAGACCCAGAGCTTCAGGTCTCCTTTGAAGAGAACACTCCTTCGTATGAGGATGAAGAAGGCAATGACACGGGACCAAACGCTTCAGAGGCTGAGAAAGAAGCCCCAGTGTCAGAGGTGGAAGACCCAGAGCTTCAGGTCTCCTTTGAAGAGAACACTCCTTCATCTGAGGATGAAAAAGGCAATGACACGGGACCAAACGCTTCAGAGGCTGAGAAAGAAGCTCCAGTGTCAGAGGTGGAAGACCCAGAGCTTCAGGTCTCCTATGAAGAGGACGCTCCTTCGTCTGAGGATGAAGAAGGCAATGACACGGGACCAAACGCTTCAGAGGCTGAGACAGAAGCCCCAGTGTCAGAGGTGGAAGACCCAGAGCTTCAGGTCTCCTTTGAAGAGAACACTCCTTTGTCTGAGGATGAAGAAGGCAATGACACGGGACCAAACGCTTCAGAGGCTGAGAAAGAAGCCCCAGTGTCAGAGGTGGAAGACCCAGAGCTTCAGGTCTCCTATGAAGAGGACGCTCCTTCGTCTGAGGATGAAGAAGGCAATGGCACGGGACCAAACGCTTCAGAAGCTGAGAAAGAAGCCCCAGTGTCAGAGGTGGAAGACCCAGAGCTTCAGGTCTCCTTTGAAGAGAACACTCCTTCGTCTGAGGATGAAGAAGGCAATGACATGGGACCAAACGCTTCAGAGGCTGAGAAAGAAGCCCCAGTGCCTGAGGTACTGAAGACGTCATGTTATTAACAACATAAAGAGTAAAGGTTATTTAATTTGTTCAAATATAACTAAACAACAAACCTTTTGTATTCCTGAAGCAGAAACATACTGTGGAAACTACCTCAACATTAGAGGCTGAGGTCTGTGAGGTCCTTCCAACACCGGAGACTCCAGTCCCTGTTGTAGACCCAGCAGCAGCCAGCCAGCCTGAGGTCTGTCCAGAAGAGGCACCAGCACTGGAGTCTGAGGCCTGCACCGAGGAGCCAGCACCTCCAGTGGTCAACCACTCAAGTGCCCCAGTTAAGGTCCCAGTCAGACAAACAGACCTTCAGCACCTGGCTTTGCAAAAGAACGCTGAGCAGCAGGAAACACAACCGAGAAGGCAGGACGAGCTCAGAGAGAGACTGGAGAACCTGGAGAGGCTCATAGAACATTTTGAGCAGAAATCGATGAAGAAGAGGTCTCTGTGGAAGAGATTCAAAGGACTCTTCCAACGCTAACCCGACCATTTTAACCCTTAACAGCCCTTATCCTCCTCACCCCTTAACCCCTTATCCTCCTCACCCTCTTCCCCTACTCCTCCTCCTCCTCACCCTTTACCCCCTACTCCTCCTCCTCACCTTTACCCCCTCCTTCCTCACCCTCTTCCCCCTCCTCCTCTTCCTCCTCACCCTTTACCCCCATATCCTCCTCACCCTTTACACCCCCTCGTCCTCACCTTTTACTCCCTACTCGTCCTCACCCTCTTCACCCCTACTCCTCCTCCTCACCTTTACTCCTCACCCTCTTCCCCTACTCCTCCTCCTCACCCTCTTACCCCTACTCTCCTCCTCACCTTTTACCCCCTCCTTGTCCTCACCCTCTTCCCCTCCTCCTCTTCCTCCTCACCCTTTACCCCCATATCCTCCTCACCCTTTACACCCCCTCGTCCTCACCTTTTACTCCCTTACTCGTCCTCACCCTCTTCACCCCTACTCCTCCTCCTCACCTTTTACCCCCTCCTTTTCCTCACCCTCTTCCCCTCCTCCTCTTCCTCCTCACCCTTTACCCCCATCCTCCTCACCCTTTACCCCCTCCTCATCCTCACCTAAACCCCACCAATAAAAACAACCAAAAATATTTCTGAGGTTCATACTTGTCATTTAACCTGACTCAACTGTGCTAATAGAAAATAATATTGTGTGCAAATTCTGCATTAATAAGGTGTTTGAACACTAAAGTTGTTCACTAAATAGTGGGTCTACATTTCCAAATAGCTCTTACAATGATCTTTGCTCCATTAGACTGGGCCAAGACTACATTCATACTGTGTTTTTTTTTTATTTTATTTTTTTAAAGAAACATGCACCATGAAAGTTTTGGTTTTCTGGCTGTTGCAAATAAAAGTAAAGATGTACAACGTACAACTGGAACGATAATAGGTCTTTAGGATTACATTTAACATTTAAGTGTCTTTGTCAAGTAAGACAACAAACAGACATTGACACTCAACTTAAGTGCCCCTAGTAGGATTAATAAAGTCGACTGAAGGGTCTATTAAGGTTCATTTTGACCAACTGCAGATGTGAAAAAATGGTTTACTATCACCAAATACAGGCCCGGAGACAGCTGAACAGTCAACACAGAGTAGCAGCTCTGAACATTCATGTGTCAAGGTCAAGGTAGGCTTTCATATGATGGGGTTTATAAAGTCAAATAGTAGGTTAGTGCACACTTAATGCCATTTTGGAGCCGAGTTATCCAATAGATTTCTGAGATGAGCAAATAGTGAAGACAATGACTGAGGAAGGCCACTTTCTCTTACAGGGTGTTCTGACCAAAGTCAATTGATCAAGTTAAGGACACTGTAAAGCAAAATCTTTATAACAGTTTTACACTGTATTTATTTGGTTTTACAGATGAATTTTATTTATTTTGACTTCTGCTTAACCAGTCCCATTTAAAATGCTAATCTCTTTTCAGTCAGCCTGACCCAAATGAGAGCTACTTTCTGGTTGCTACTGTACGCTTTAAAAAAAAAGTACAGTAGCTCCTTCCAGGAGAAACCAGAAAATGACTCGGACACAGAAGAATGATCTCCCTTATTAATTCAACCTTAAACCTTTTTGCTGTGAGATAGAAAAGCCCACCTGTGCTGCCTCAATGTTGGGATACTGTATCCTCAGCTGAACCCAAGACAAACCACCACTGGAAATTAAAGTTGAACACTGACATATCTTTTGAATCACTTCATCCTTTTATTAGTCAGCAATTAAAAAAAACAAAACAGTAAATGCTTTGTTAAAGACATTTCAAAGTCACATAATGTGCTTATAAACAGTAACAAAGTCACAATGGCAACAGCAGGTATTCAGTGCTATTTATGTTATATACATTAGCCACGCCTCTCTGTGTTAAGAGAATCTTAGAGTTTTAACAAAAGTGATTAGGCAAACATACAAAGGCAGGTTAGAAAGAACAGGAAAAATTAGAACAATTACAATGTTTTACAAGTGATTAATGAGATAAATGTGTAAGTAATACATTGTTCTTGAGGCGAATCCTTTTTAAACACCATGTTGGAGTAACTTTCCCTCATATTTGATTGTGGAGCAGGTTAAAAAAGGTTTAAAAAAATAAAGATGAGTAATACATGAATTCCCTTCAGTCTTTTTTTCCCAAAAAGGACTTGAGAGCGTTGTGATGAAAGACGTGCGTTTACGGGACTCTGAATATGTGGTTAGTCTCACTTTTTTTTTTTTTTTCTCAAGTGTTGCTCTTCTCATCAATTGTAAAAGTCTCCATGGGGCCTTTGCTCAGGGCCTTGATGTCTTGGAGAAGGCTGGTTGGGGTGAGAATATGAGAGGAACCTGGGAAAGTATAAAGCACAAACAAAGCAAGGAACAATAAGTAAAAAGTGTTTCTCAGCTTTTAATGGCCCAAGCAACAGCAGTAAATCACCACACACTATAAGAAATAAATACTCAACTTCTTCCGACTGGTTCTTTTTGCAGGTCACCAAAGCCACTGCATTTGGGCAATACACTACACTTTATCACATACAGACATTAATTCTGTTCAGAGGCAGAGTGGACAGTGGGTCTCTCTTGTAGCCTTGGTAAGGGTTCACATCAGGCTCCCATGGGTCTCCATAGAAATGCTGATCCAGCTCTTTCCTGCGTCCGGGCGGCAGTGGCAGGTGGTCACCGTCAGTCGAGTAGCTCTCAATACCAAACAGAAGAATAAAACTATCATCTGAAAACTGATCTCTGTAATGGTTCGTCGGCTGGCATCAGGACATAACACTATTGTACATTAATGAAGCACATCAATTATTTCTGTTCATGATAGACATACTTTACCTTAGATTATTTTTGTCTCAGATAAGAGTATGGCTCATAATCTTCAGTAGCAGTATTAATGTTCATATAGGCAGCGTATTCAGGGAAATCCTTCAGAGTAAAACCCTCGTCCAGAGTCGTACAGAGTCTGAGCAGGCGCTCTTGTGCCACAGACCCACGTCCTGGCGATCATCAGGATACGTCATCACTCCAGGCCCAAACCTCTGGTCTATGCTGTACAAACCCTGACAAGAGATGTTATATTAAAAACAGGTCTTGTATTCTGCTTATTTATAGATTATTAATTCAAGATTAGGCTTACATAATTTTCAAATAATTTGAGTTATTTTGCCAGCATACAGGAGAAAACTGTTTGCTGTGGCTTCGGACCTCTTATACCGTTTATAATAAATAATTATCATTCCACTCACAAATCACTAAAGACCAGAGACCAGAGACAAAGTAAAAGTTTGTATTGGACACCTTTATTAAGTTTTGTAAGTCCTTTACCTGAAAGTGTGATCCGTCAGGGAACAGCTGTTGCCCGTATCCCTCTTTCCTGTTCAGGTAGAATTTGCCGATGAACTTGTGCCCCGAGGGCCAGCAGTAAACTCCATCGCCGTGTCTGAAGTCTTTGTAGAAAGAGCCTTCATAGTACTACAAACAGAGTGAAGAAGCAGCGAGTATACCTCTAGCTTTAACTAATTTTGTCATGTGAACCAAAACATGTGAGCTTTATTGGGAATGTATTATCAAATTATTTTTTATTATTTTAATAATTTGGGGTTTTTATTTAATTACTACTTTTATACTTGTATGTATCCATACCTCTGTGTGAGCTTTTATCTTGAAACATGCAGTGTCTTGTTGGAGGATACAACCATTAACCATAACTCGCATTTGGCGCATGCGTAGAATAAACTTCAGAAAAACTTTAACCAAAACCAGTCTTTATACGAGTGAAAACTATGTCAATTCCAGTGATTAGCCCCTTCATTTTCATTAAATTATAAAAGTCGGAAGGGTTTTCAAAATATGTGAGCTAATATCAATGATGCCTATATCAAAGGGTGAGGTCAAGCCAAGCCTTTCTCATGGAACCTCTTAACGGTAGGCGCGCCATACGGCATACACAGCGAAATACAGCGATATACCGCCCACCACAGAGGGCAGGCTCCAAAGCGAAAATATAAGGAGAAACCCAATGGCGACTTTACAAGTATAAAAATCATGTTTACAGCCTGGTTCAAAAGATGGCTCCGGTCTCTAGAGCTTTTTTTGATTTTGAGAATTTTTGATTATTGCGTTGGTTTATGCTATCTAAAAACTATTGTTTTACTATGGAGTAAAAGCCGAAAAGCTCGGATGTAACGGCCATTTTATTGCCCATTCGTAATGACAATATTGCTGAATAGGGACCAATGGGCGGATATCATCCATATTTATACTATCTATGGTTTACATACAGCCTGTTTCAAAAGATGGCTCCGGTCTCTAGAGCTAAGTTTTTACGTGACAACTCTGGTATGATAACTTGAGTTGTAATATAGTTACACACATTATATATAGCCTATTTATATAACTGTAGGCTATAATAATACTATTATACACATCAAGGAGTTAACCCTAATAACCACAGATACAAAATCCTGAATATATTTGGAAAACTAACAAATATAATTCAGTACTTTTTTTCTTCTAAAGGTTATTTAACTAAATGTAGCTATGTCTACCACCCCTGTTTAAAATACATTTTGGTGAACATTGTGTAGAAAGTGCGTGTCACATGTAGAGGATAATGAAACAGTGGGACCACCTTGTTGTAATTGTGTTACCTGACTCTTTCCTGTAACAGACACTGTCCTACACTAAAACAGGACCTCAGCCTCTCACACACACATCCCATCATTTACTGCTTATCGCCAAAAGAATAAATAAAATCTTTATTGTCAGAGTTTAGGAAAGGTTCTTAATGTCTCCTCATGTTTATTATACACTATTTTTGCTCCATAAGACCAGGCCAAGACTATAATCATACTGTTTTTTTTTTTTTTAAAGAAAAATGCGCCATGAAAGGTTTGGTTTTCAGGTTGTTGCAAATAAAAGTAAGAAAAGATAATAGGTCTTTACATTTAGGTCTATAAAGTATAATTTAGACCAATTGTAGATCTGTAAACGAGCATTTTCTTTGGAGGTTTTTATCGAAGTTACATTCTGTATTTGTTTGGTTTTACAGATACATTTCAGTTGTTTTCACCCCTTGCTTAATCAGGGGAGTCCCATTTATTTATTCTCTTTTAAAGTCAGTCTGACCCAAATGAGATCTATTGTACTATGTGTTTTTTTTTTGTGGCAGGTGAAACCGGAGCAGCCACAGAAAAACGACTCAGACACAGATCGAACCTGGACCTTTTGCTGTGAGACAGAAGAGTCCAGGACTCAATGTCAATACTGTGTCTTCAGCTGAACCCAAGACAAACTACCACTGGAATCAGCAGAAATATACTGGAAAGAGTTTTCTTCTATGTCACATACGTTTATTCGTTAGAATGACTAGAAATGCACCAAAATTGCCTCAAAATCACAAACTTTATAGGATAAAGATAAAAAAGATGACTATAACTGAATACACATTGTACAGATGTGTGGAGCATTTTAAAAATAAACATATGCAAATTTGAGTTCCATCGTCATGGCGAGGATGACATCATCAAAGGTGGATTCCTGAGGTTGGTCAGTCTTCAGAAGGTTGACTTTAGAGGCAGACACACATTTTAATCACTGCAGAAAAAAGAGCAGAAAGCAATGGATTTCCAAAAGAAAAAGGTAAAAGGGCCAGAAACAAGATTAACAACAAGGTCTTGGTATCTTCTGGGCTGTGGTCCCAAGTTCTGAGTCAGAACCAGCGACCTGTCCAATTGGACAAAGATGAAGAGGAGCAAACACCCTTAGTCTCAGAGGTATTATTAAAGAAAATGTGTAAATATAAATTGTTAGTGGTTTTCAGTGTTTTGTTTTTATTAATAGAGCTGTAGCTGTGGGTTTTCTGGTGATAATAATGTTGACAGTGCACTGTTTGAAGACCCTTTTGGTAAGAAGCTCATTAAAACAACCTATTTTCTTTCACAGGAACACATTCCAGACTCAGTCCCAGTATCTGAGGTCGAGGTCTGTGTTGTGAAGATGTTCCAAAAAGCGTCTGAGCCTGAAGAAGGCAATGACACAGGACCAAACGCTTCAGAGGTTGAGAAAGAAGCCCCAATGTCAGAGGTGGAAGACCCAGAGCTTCAGGTCTCCTTTGAAGAGAACACTCCTTCGTATGAGGATGAAGAAGGCAATGACACGGGACCAAACGCTTCAGAGGCTGAGAAAGAAGCCCCAGTGTCAGAGGTGGAAGACCCAGAGCTTCAGGTCTCCTTTGAAGAGAACACTCCTTCATCTGAGGATGAAAAAGGCAATGACACGGGACCAAACGCTTCAGAGGCTGAGAAAGAAGCTCCAGTGTCAGAGGTGGAAGACCCAGAGCTTCAGGTCTCCTATGAAGAGGACGCTCCTCGCCTGAGGATGAAGAAGGCAATGACACGGGACCAAACGCTTCAGAGGCTGAGACAGAAGCCCCAGTGTCAGAGGTGGAAGACCCAGAGCTTCAGGTCTCCTTTGAAGAGAACACTCCTTCGTCTGAGGATGAAGAAGGCAATGACACGGGACCAAACGCTTCAGAGGCTGAGAAAGAAGCCCCAGTGTCAGAGGTGGAAGACCCAGAGCTTCAGGTCTCCTATGAAGAGGACGCTCCTTCGTCTGAGGATGAAGAAGGCAATGACATGGGACCAAACGCTTCAGAGGCTGAAAAGAAGCCCCAGTGTCAGAGGTGGAAGACCCAGAGCTTCAGGTCTCCTTTGAAGAGAACACTCCTTCGTCTGAGGATGAAGAAGGCAATGACATGGGACCAAACGCTTCAGAGGCTGAGAAAGAAGCCCCAGTGCCTGAGGTACTGAAGACGTCATGTTATTAACAACATAAAGAGTAAAGGTTATTTAATTTGTTCAAATATAACTAAACAACAAACCTTTTGTATTCCTGAAGCAGAAACATACTGTGGAAACTACCTCAACATTAGAGGCTGAGGTCTGTGAGGTCCTTCCAACACCGGAGACTCCAGTCCCTGTTGTAGACCCAGCAGCAGCCAGCCAGCCTGAGGTCTGTCCAGAAGAGGCACCAGCACTGGAGTCTGAGGCCTGCACCGAGGAGCCAGCACCTCCAGTGGTCAACCACTCAAGTGCCCCAGTTAAGGTCCCAGTCAGACAAACAGACCTTCAGCACCTGGCTTTGCAAAAGAACGCTGAGCAGCAGGAAACACAACCGAGAAGGCAGGACGAGCTCAGAGAGAGACTGGAGAACCTGGAGAGGCTCATAGAACATTTTGAGCAGAAATCGATGAAGAAGAGGTCTCTGTGGAAGAGATTCAAAGGACTCTTCCAACGAGCCGATCGACCATTTTAACTTCACAACAGCCCCTCCTGCTCACGCAACCCCTTAACCCCTTAACCCCTTATCCTCCTCACCCTCTTCCCCTACTCCTCCTCCTCACCCTTTACCCCCTACTCCTCCTCCTCACCTTTACCCCCTCCTTGTCCTCACCCTCTTCCCCTCCTCCTCTTCCTCCTCACCCTTTACCCCCTTATCCTCCTCACCCTTTACACCCCCTCGTCCTCACCTTTTACTCCCCTACTCGTCCCTCACCCTCTTCACTCCTACTCCTCCTCACCCTTTACCCCCTCCTTGTCCTCACCCTCTTCCCCTCCTCCTCTTCCTCCTCACCCTTTACCCCCATATCCTCCTCACCCTTTACACCCCCTCGTCCTCACCTTTTACTCCCTTACTCGTCCTCACCCTCTTCACCCCTACTCCTCCTCCTCACCTTTTACCCCTCCTTTCCTCACCCTCTTCCCCTCCTCCTTCCTCTCCTCACCCTTTACCCCCATCCTCCTCACCCTTTACCCCCTCCTCATCCTCACCTAAACCCCACCAATAAAAACAACCAAAAATATTTCTGAGGTTCATACTTGTCATTTAACCTGACTCAACTGTGCTAATAGAAAATAATATTGTGTGCAAATTCTGCATTAATAAGGTGTTTGAACACTAAAGTTGTTCACTAAATAGTGGGTCTACATTTCCAAATAGCTCTTACAATGATCTTTGCTCCATTAGACTGGGCCAAGACTACATTCATACTGTGTTTTTTTTTTTTTTTAAAGAAACATGCACCATGAAAGTTTTGGTTTTCTGGCTGTTGCAAATAAAAGTAAAGATGTACAACGACAACTGGAACGATAATAGGTCTTTAGGATTACATTTAACATTTAAGTGTCTTTGTCATGTCAGTAAGACAACAAACAGACATGTTTGTTGTCTTACACTCAACTTAAGTGCCCCTAGTGGGATTAATAAAGTCGACTGAAGGGTCTATTAAGGTTCATTTTGACCAACTGCAGATGTGAAAAAATGGTTTACTATCACCAAATACAGGCCCGAGACAGCTGAACAGTCAACACAGAGTAGCAGCTCTGAACATTCATGTGTCAAGGTCAAGGTAGGCTTTCATATGATGGGGTTTATAAAGTCTAATAGTAGGTTAGTGCACACTTAATGCCATTTTGGAGCCGAGTTATCCAATAGATTTCTGAGATGAGCAAATAGTGAAGACAATGACTGAGGAAGGCCACTTTCTCTTACAGGGTGTTCTGACCAAAGTCAATTGATCAAGTTAAGGACACTGTAAAGCAAAATCTTTATAACAGTTTTACACTGTATTTATTTGGTTTTACAGATGAATTTTATTTATTTTGACTTCTGCTTAACCAGTCCCATTTAAAATGCTAATCTCTTTTCAGTCAGCCTGACCCAAATGAGAGCTACTTTCTGGTTGCTACTGTACGTTTAAAAAAAAAAAGTACAGTAGCTCCTTCCAGGAGAAACCAGAAAATGACTCGGACACAGAAGAATGATCTCCCTTATTAATTCAACCTTAAACCTTTTTGCTGTGAGATAGAAAAGCCCACCTGTGCTGCCTCAATGTTGGGATACTGTATCCTCAGCTGAACCCAAGACAAACCACCACTGGAAATTAAAGTTGAACACTGACATATCTTTTGAATCACTTCATCCTTTATTAGTCAGCAATTAAAAAAAACAGTAAATGCTTTGTTAAAGACATTTCAAAGTCACATAATGTGCTTATAAACAGTAACAAAGTCACAATGGCAACAGCAGGTATTCAGTGCTATTTATGTTATATACATTAGCCACACCTCTGTGTTAAGAGAATCTTAGAGTTTTAACAAAAGTGATTAGGCAAACATACAAAGGCAGGTTAGACAGAACAGGCAAAAATAGAACAATTACAATGTTTTACAAGTGATTAATGAGATAAATGTGTAAGTAATACATTGTTCTTGAGGCGAATCCTTTTAAACACCATGTTGAAGTAACTTTCCTCATATTTGATTGTGGAGCAGGTTAAAAAGGTTTAAAAAAATAAAGATGAGTAATACATGAATTCCTTCACTCTTTTTTCCCAAAAAGGACTAGAGAGCGTTGTGATGAAAGACGTGCGTTACGGACTCTGAATATGTGGTTAGTCTCACTTTTTTTTTTTTTTTTTTCTCTCAAGTGTTGCTCTTCTCATCAATTGTAAAAGTCTCCATGGGGCCTTTGCTCAGGGCCTTGATGTCTTGGAGAAGGCTGGTTGGGGTGAGAATATGAGAGGAACCTGGGAAAGTATAAAGCACAAGGGACAATAAGTAAAAAGTGTTTCTCAGCTTTTAATGGCCCCAGCAACAGCAGTAAATCACCACACACTATAAGAAATAAATACTCAACTTCTTCCGACTGGTTCTTTTGCAGGTCACCAAAGCCACTGCATTTGGGCAATACACTACACTTTATCACATACAGACATTAATTCTGTTCAGAGGCAGAGTGGACAGTGGGTCTCTCTTGTAGCCTTGGTAAGGGTTCACATCAGGCTCCCATGGGTCTCCATAGAAATGCTGATCCAGCTCTTTCCTGCGTCCGGCAGTGGCAGGTGGTCACCGTCAGTCGAGTAGCTCTCAATACCAAACAGAAGAATAAAACTATCATCTGAAAACTGATCTCTGTAATGGTTCGTCGGCTGGCATCAGGACATAACACTATTGTACATTAATGAAGCACATCAATTATTTCTGTTCATGATAGATATACTTTACCTTAGATTATTTTTGTCTCAGATAAGAGTATGGCTCATAATCTTCAGTAGCAGTATTAATGTTCATATAGGCAGCGTATTCAGGGAAATCCTTCAGAGTAAAACCCTCCCAGAGTCGTACAGAGTCTGAGCAGGCGCTCTTTGTGCCACAGACCCACGCCCTGGCGATCATCAGGATACGTCATCACTCCAGGCCCAAACCTCTGGTCTGCGTTGTACAAACCCTGACAAGAGATGTTATATTTTTAAAAAAACAGGTCTTGTATTCTGCTTATTTATAGATTATTAATTCAAGATTAGGCTTACATAATTTTCAAATAATTTGAGTTATTTTGCCAGCATACAGGAGAAAACTGTTTGCTGTGGCTTCGGACCTCTTATACCGTTTATAATAAATAATTATCATTCCACTCACAAATCACTAAAGACCAGAGACCAGAGACAAAGTAAAAGTTTGTATTGGACACCTTTATTAAGTTTTGTAAGTCCTTTACCTGAAAGTGTGATCCGTCAGGGAACAGCTGTTGCCCGTATCCCTCTTTCCTGTTCAGGTAGAATTTGCCGATGAACTTGTGCCCGAGGGCCAGCAGTAAACTCCATCGCCGTGTCTGAAGTCTTTGTAGAAAGAGCCTTCATAGTACTACAAACAGAGTGAAGAAGCAGCGAGTATACCTCTAGCTTTAACTAATTTTGTCATGTGAACCAAAACATGTGAGCTGTATTGGGAATGTATTATCAAATTATTTTTTATTATTTTAATAATTTGGGGTTTTTATTTAATTACTACTTTTATACTTGTATGTATTCATACCTCTGTGTGAGCTTTTTATCTTGAAAACATGCAGTGTCTTGTTGGAGGATACAACCATTAACCATAACTCGCATTTGGCGCATGCGTAGAATAAACTTCAGAAAAACTTTAACCAAAACCAGTCTTTATACGAGTGAAAACTATGTCAATTCCAGTGATTAGCCCCTTCATTTTCATTAAATTATAAAAGTCGGAAGGGTTTTCAAAATATGTGAGCTAATATCAATGATGCCTATATCAAAGGGTGAGGTCAAGCCAAGCCTTTCTCATGGAACCTCTTAACGGTAGGGCGCCGCCATACGGCAATACACAGCGAAATACAGCGATATACCGCCGTCCACCAGAGGGCAGGCTCCAAAAGCGAAAATATAAGGAGAAACCCAATGGCGACTTTACAAGTATAAAAATCATGTTTACAGCCTGGTTCAAAAGATGGCTCCGGTCTCTAGAGCTTTTTTTGATTTTGAGAATTTTTGATTATTGCGTTGGTTTATGCTATCTAAAAACTATTGTTTTACTATGGAGTAAAAGCCGAAAAGCTCGGATGTAACGGCCATTTTATTGCCCATTCGTAATGACAATATTGCTGAATAGGGGACCAATGGCGGATATCATCCATATTTATACTATCTATGGTTTACATACAGCCTGTTTCAAAAGATGGCTCCGGTCTCTAGAGCTAAGTTTTTATTACGTGACAACTCTGGTATGATAACTTGAGTTGTAATATAGTTACACACATTATATATAGCCTATTTATATAACTGTAGGCTATAATAATACTATTATACACATCAAGGAGTTAACCCTAATAACCACAGATACAAAATCCTGAATATATTTGGAAAACTAACAAATATAATTTAGTACTTTTTCTTCTAAAGGTTATTTAACTAAATGTAGCTATGTCTACCACCCTTGTTTAAAATACATTTTGGTGAACATTGTGTAGAAAGTGCGTGTCACATGTAGAGGATAACGAAACAGTGGGACCACCTTGTTGTAATTGTGTTACCTGACTCTTTCCTGTAACAGACACTGTCCTACACTAAAACAGGACCTCAGCCTCTCACACACACATCCCATCATTTACTGCTTATCTCCAAAAGAATAAATAAAATCTTTATTGTCAGAGTTTAGGAAAGGTTCTTAATGTCTCCTCATGTTTATTATACACTATTTTTGCTCCATAAGACCAGGCCAAGACTATAATCATACTGTTTTTTTTTTTTAAAGAAAAATGCGCCATGAAAGGTTTGGTTTTCAGGTTGTTGCAAATAAAAGTAAGAAAAGATAATAGGTCTTTACATTTAGGTCTATAAAGTATAATTTAGACCAATTGTAGATCTGTAAACGTTTTCTTTGGAGGTTTTTATCGAAGTTACATTCTGTATTTGTTTGGTTTTACAGATACATTTCAGTTGTTTTCACCCCTTGCTTAATCAGGGGAGTCCCATTTATTTATTCTCTTTTTAAAGTCAGTCTGACCCAAATGAGATCTATTGTACTATGTGTTTTTTTTTTTTTTTTGTGGCAGGTGAAACCGGAGCAGCCACAGAAAAAAACGTACTCAGACACAGATCGAACCTGGACCTTTTTGCTGTGAGACAGAAAAGTCCAGGACTCAATGTCAATACTGTGTCTTCAGCTGAACCCAAGACAAACTACCACTGGAATCAGCAGAAATATACTGGAAAGAGTTTTCTTCTATGTCACATACGTTTATTCGTTAGAATGACTAGAAATGCACCAAAATTGCCTCAAAATCACAAACTTTATAGGATAAAGATAAAAAAGATGACTATAACTGAATACACATTGTACAGATGTGTGGAGCATTTTAAAAATAAACATATGCAAATTTGAGTTCCATCGTCATGGCGAGGGATGACATCATCAAAGGTGGATTCCTGAGGTTGGTCAGTCTTCAGAAGGTTGACTTTAGAGGCAGACACACATTTTAATCACTGCAGAAAAAAGAGCAGAAAGCAATGGATTTCCAAAAGAAAAAGGTAAAAGGGCAAACAAGATTAACAACAAGGTCTTGGTATCTTCTGGGCTGTGGTCCCAAGTTCTGAGTCAGAACCAGCGACCTGTCCAATTGGACAAAGATGAAGAGGAGCAAACACCCTTAGTCTCAGAGGTATTATTAAAGAAAATGTGTAAATATAAATTGTTAGTGGTTTTCAGTGTTTTGTTTTTATTAATAGAGCTGTAGCTGTGGGTTTTCTGGTGATAATAATGTTGACAGTGCACTGTTTGAAGACCCTTTTGGTAACCGAAGCTCATTAAAACAACCTATTTTCTTTCACAGGAACACATTCCAGACTCAGTCCCAGTATCTGAGGTCGAGGTCTGTGTTGTGAAGATGTTCCAAAAAGCGTCTGAGCCTGAAGAAGGCAATGACACAGGACCAAACGCTTCAGAGGTTGAGAAAGAAGCCCCAATGTCAGAGGTGGAAGACCCAGAGCTTCAGGTCTCCTTTGAAGTGGACGCTCCTTCGTATGAGGATGAAGAAGGCAATGATACGGGACCAAATGCTTCAGAGGCTGAGAAAGAAGCCCCAGTGTCAGAGGTGGAAGACCCAGAGCTTCAGGTCTCCTTTGAAGAGAACACTCCTTCGTATGAGGATGAAGAAGGCAATGACAGGACCAAACGCTTCAGAGGCTGAGAAAGAAGTACCCCAGTGTCAGAGGTGGAAGACCCAGAGCTTCAGGTCTCCTTTGAAGAGAACACTCCTTCGTATGAGGATGAAGAAGGCAATGACACAGGACCAAACGCTTTCAGAGAGGCTGAGAAAGAAGTACCAGTGTCAGAGTGGAAGACCCAGAGCTTCAGGTCTCCTTTGAAGAGAACACTCCTTATGAGGATGAAGAAGGCAATGACACAGGACCAAACGCTTCAGAGCTGAGAAAGAAGCCCCAGTGTCAGAGGTGGAAGACCCAGAGCTTCAGGTCTCCTTTGAAGAGAACACTCCTTCGTATGAGGATGAAGAAGGCAATGACACGGGACCAAACGCTTCAGAGGCTGAGAAAGAAGCCCCAGTGTCAGAGGTGGAAGACCCAGAGCTTCAGGTCTCCTTTGAAGAGAACACTCCTTCATCTGAGGATGAAAAAGGCAATGACACGGGACCAAACGCTTCAGAGGCTGAGAAAGAAGCTCCAGTGTCAGAGGTGGAAGACCCAGAGCTTCAGGTCTCCTATGAAGAGGACGCTCCTTCGTCTGAGGATGAAGAAGGCAATGACACGGGACCAAACGCTTCAGAGGCTGAGACAGAAGCCCCAGTGTCAGAGGTGGAAGACCCAGAGCTTCAGGTCTCCTTTGAAGAGAACACTCCTTCGTCTGAGGATGAAGAAGGCAATGACACGGGACCAAACGCTTCAGAGGCTGAGAAAGAAGCCCCAGTGTCAGAGGTGGAAGACCCAGAGCTTCAGGTCTCCTATGAAGAGGACGCTCCTTCGTCTGAGGATGAAGAAGGCAATGACATGGGACCAAACGCTTCAGAGGCTGAAAAGAAGCCCCAGTGTCAGAGGTGGAAGACCCAGAGCTTCAGGTCTCCTTTGAAGAGAACACTCCTTCGTCTGAGGATGAAGAAGGCAATGACATGGGACCAAACGCTTCAGAGGCTGAGAAAGAAGCCCCAGTGCCTGAGGTACTGAAGACGTCATGTTATTAACAACATAAAGAGTAAAGGTTATTTAATTTGTTCAAATATAACTAAACAACAAACCTTTTGTATTCCTGAAGCAGAAACATACTGTGGAAACTACCTCAACATTAGAGGCTGAGGTCTGTGAGGTCCTTCCAACACCGGAGACTCCAGTCCCTGTTGTAGACCCAGCAGCAGCCAGCCAGCCTGAGGTCTGTCCAGAAGAGGCACCAGCACTGGAGTCTGAGGCCTGCACCGAGGAGCCAGCACCTCCAGTGGTCAACCACTCAAGTGCCCCAGTTAAGGTCCCAGTCAGACAAACAGACCTTCAGCACCTGGCTTTGCAAAAGAACGCTGAGCAGCAGGAAACACAACCGAGAAGGCAGGACGAGCTCAGAGAGAGACTGGAGAACCTGGAGAGGCTCATAGAACATTTTGAGCAGAAATCGATGAAGAAGAGGTCTCTGTGGAAGAGATTCAAAGGACTCTTCCAACGAGCCGATCGACCATTTTAACTTCGTCAACAGCCCCTCCTGCTCACGCTTAACCCCTTAACCCCTTAACCCCTTATCCTCCTCACCCTCTTCCCCCTACTCCTCCTCCTCACCCTTTACCCCCTACTCCTCCTCCTCACCTTTACCCCCTCCTTGTCCTCACCCTCTTCCCCCTCCTCCTCTTCCTCCTCACCCTTTACCCCCCCCTTATCCTCCTCACCCTTTACACCCCCCTCGTCCTCACCTTTTACTCCCCTACTCGTCCTCACCCTCTTCACTCCTACTTCTCCTCCTCACCCTTTACCCCCCTCCTTGTCCTCACCCTCTTCCCCTCCTCCTCCTCTTCCTCCTCACCCTTTACCCCCATATCCTCCTCACCCTTTACACCCCCTCGTCCTCACCTTTACTCCCTACTCGTCCTCACCCTCTTCACCCCTACTCCTCCTCCTCACCTTTTACCCCCTACTCCTCCTCCTCACCCTCTTCCCTACTCCTCCTCCTCACCCTTTACCCCCTACTCCTCCTCCTCACCTTTACCCCCTCCTTGTCCTCACCCTCTTCCCCTCCTCCTCTTCCTCCTCACCCTTTACCCCCATATCCTCCTCACCCTTTACACCCCCTCGTCCTCACCTTTTACTCCCTTACTCGTCCTCACCCTCTTCACCCCTACTCCTCCTCCTCACCTTTTACCCCCTCCTTTTCCTCACCCTCTTCCCCCTCCTCCTCTTCCTCCTCACCCTTTACCCCCTATCCTCCTCACCCTTTACCCCCTCCTCATCCTCACCTAAACCCCACCAATAAAAACAACCAAAAATATTTCTGAGGTTCATACTTGTCATTTAACCTGACTCAACTGTGCTAATAGAAAATAATATTGTGTGCAAATTCTGCATTAATAAGGTGTTTGAACACTAAAGTTGTTCACTAAATAGTGGGTCTACATTTCCAAATAGCTCTTACAATGATCTTTGCTCCATTAGACTGGGCCAAGACTACATTCATACTGTGTTTTTTTTTTTTTTTTTTTTAAAGAAACATGCACCATGAAAGTTTTGGTTTTCTGGCTGTTGCAAATAAAAGTAAAGATGTACAACGTACAACTGGAACGATAATAGGTCTTTAGGATTACATTTAACATTTAAGTGTCTTTTACAAGTAAGACAACAAACAGACATGACACTCAACTTAAGTGCCCCTAGTAGGATTAATAAAGTCGACTGAAGGGTCTATTAAGGTTCATTTTGACCAACTGCAGATGTGAAAAAATGGTTTACTATCACCAAATACAGGCCCGGAGACAGCTGAACAGTCAACACAGAGTAGCAGCTCTGAACATTCATGTGTCAAGGTCAAGGTAGGCTTTCATATGATGGGGTTTATAAAGTCTAATAGTAGGTTAGTGCACACTTAATGCCATTTTGGAGCCGAGTTATCCAATAGATTTCTGAGATGAGCAAATAGTGAAGACAATGACTGAGGAAGGCCACTTTCTCTTACAGGGTGTTCTGACCAAAGTCAATTGATCAAGTTAAGGACACTGTAAAGCAAAATCTTTATAACAGTTTTACACTGTATTTATTTGGTTTTACAGATACATTTTATTTATTTTGACTTCTGCTTAACCAGTCGCATTTAAAATGCTAATCTCTTTTTCAGTCAGCCTGACCCAAATGAGAGCTACTTTCTGGTTGCTACTGCGCTTAAAAAAAAAAAGTACAGTAGCTCCTTCCAGGAGAAACCAGAAAATGACTCGGACACAGAAGAATGATCTCCCTTATTAATTCAACCTTAAACCTTTTTGCTGTGAGATAGTAAAGCCCACCTGTGCTGCCTCAATGTTGGGATACTGTATCCTCAGCTGAACCCAAGACAAACCACCACTGGAAATTAAAGTTGAACACTGACATATCTTTTGAATCACTTCATCCTTTTATTAGTCAGCAATTAAAAAACAAAACAGTAAATGCTTTGTTAAAGACATTTCAAAGTCACATAATGTGCTTATAAACAGTAACAAAGTCACAATGGCAACAGCAGGTATTCAGTGCTATTTATGTTATATACATTAGCCACACCTCTCTGTGTTAAGAGAATCTTAGAGTTTTAACAAAAGTGATTAGGCAAACATACAAAGGCAGGTTAGACAGAACAGGAAAAATTAAAACAATTACAATGTTTTACAAGTGATTAATGAGATAAATGTGTAAGTACATTGTTCTTGAGGCGAATCCTTTTTAAACACCATGTTGGAGTAACTTTCCCTCATATTTGATTGTGGAGCAGGTTAAAAAAGGTTTAAAAAAATTAAAGATGAGTAATACATGAATTCCCTTCAGTCTTTTTTTCCCAAAAAGGACTTGAGAGCGTTGTGATGAAAGACGTGCGTTTACGGGACTCTGAATATGTGGTTAGTCTCACTTTTTTTTTTTTTTCTCAAGTGTTGCTCTTCTCATCAATTGTAAAAGTCTCCATGGGGCCTTTGCTCAGGGCCTTGATGTCTTGGAGAAGGCTGGTTGGGGTGAGAATATGAGAGGAACCTGGGAAAGTATAAAGCACAAACAAAGCAAGGAACAATAAGTAAAAAGTGTTTCTCAGCTTTTAATGGCCCAAGCAACAGCAGTAAATCACCACACACTATAAGAAATAAATACTCAACTTCTTCCGACTGGTTCTTTTGCAGGTCACCAAAGCCACTGCATTTGGGCAATACACTACACTTTATCACATACAGACATTAATTCTGTTCAGAGGCAGAGTGGACAGTGGGTCTCTCTTGTAGCCTTGGTAAGGGTTCACATCAGGCTCCCATGGGTCTCCATAGAAATGCTGATCCAGCTCTTTCCTGCGTCCGGGCGGCAGTGGCAGGTGGTCACCGTCAGTCGAGTAGCTCTCAATACCAAACAGAAGAATAAAACTATCATCTGAAAACTGATCTCTGTAATGGTTCGTCGGCTGGCATCAGGACATAACACTATTGTACATTAATGAAGCACATCAATTATTTCTGTTCATGATAGACATACTTTACCTTAGATTATTTTTGTCTCAGATAAGAGTATGGCTCATAATCTTCAGTAGCAGTATTAATGTTCATATAGGCAGCGTATTCAGGAAATCCTTCAGAGTAAAACCCTCGTCCAGAGTCGTACAGAGTCTGAGCAGGCGCTCTTTGTGCCACAGACCCACGCCCTGGCGATCATCAGGATACGTCATCACTCCAGGCCCAAACCTCTGGTCTGCGTACAAACCCTGACAAGAGATGTTATATTTTTAAAAAAACAGGTCTTGTATTCTGCTTATTTATAGATTATTAATTCAAGATTAGGCTTACATAATTTTCAAATAATTTGAGTTATTTTGCCAGCATACAGGAGAAAACTGTTTGCTGTGGCTTGACCTCTTATACCGTTTATAATAAATAATTATCATTCCACTCACAAATCACTAAAGACCAGAGACCAGAGACAAAGTAAAAGTTTGTATTGGACACCTTTATTAAGTTTTGTAAGTCCTTTACCTGAAAGTGTGATCCGTCAGGGAACAGCTGTTGCCCGTATCCCTCTTTCCTGTTCAGGTAGAATTTGCCGATGAACTTGTGCCCCGAGGGCCAGCAGTAAACTCCATCGCCGTGTCTGAAGTCTTTGTAGAAAGAGCCTTCATAGTACTACAAACAGAGTGAAGAAGCAGCGAGTATACCTCTAGCTTTAACTAATTTTGTCATGTGAACCAAAACATGTGAGCTTTATTGGGAATGTATTATCAAATTATTTTTTATTATTTTAATAATTTGGGGTTTTTATTTAATTACTACTTTTATACTTGTATGTATCCATACCTCTGTGTGAGCTTTTTATCTTGGAAACATGCAGTGTCTTGTTGGAGGATACAACCATTAACCATAACTCGCATTTGGCGCATGCGTAGAATAAACTTCAGAAAAACTTTAACCAAAACCAGTCTTTATAATGAGTGAAAACTATGTCAATTCCAGTGATTAGCCCCTTCATTTTCATTAAATTATAAAAGTCGGAAGGGTTTTCAAAATATGTGAGCTAATATCAATGATGCCTATATCAAAGGGTGAGGTCAAGCCAAGCCTTTCTCATGGAACCTCTTAACGGTAGGGCGCCGCCATACGGCGATACACAGCGAAATACAGCGATATACCGCCGTCCACAAGAGGGCAGGCTCCAAAGCGAAAATATAAGGAGAAACCCAATGGCGACTTTACAAGTATAAAAATCATGTTTACAGCCTGGTTCAAAAGATGGCTCCGGTCTCTAGAGCTTTTTTTGATTTTGAGAATTTTTGATTATTGCGTTGGTTTATGCTATCTAAAAACTATTGTTTTACTATGGAGTAAAAGCCAAAAGCTCGGATGTAACGGCCATTTTATTGCCCATTCGTAATGACAATATTGCTGAATAGGGGACCAATGGGCGGATATCATCCATATTTATACTATCTATGGTTTACATACAGCCTGTTTCAAAAGATGGCTCCGGTCTCTAGAGCTAAGTTTTTATACGTGACAACTCTGGTATGATAACTTGAGTTGTAATATAGTTACACACATTATATATAGCCTATTTATATAACTGTAGGCTATAATAATACTATTATACACATCAAGGAGTTAACCCTAATAACCACAGATACAAAATCCTGAATATATTTGGAAAACTAACAAATATAATTCAGTACTTTTTTCTTCTAAAGGTTATTTAACTAAATGTAGCTATGTCTACCACCCTGTTTAAAATACATTTTGGTGAACATTGTGTAGAAAGTGCGTGTCACATGTAGAGGATAATGAAACAGTGGGACCACCTTGTTGTAATTGTGTTACCTGACTCTTTCCTGTAACAGACACTGTCCTACACTAAAACAGGACCTCAGCCTCTCACACACATCCCATCATTTACTGCTTATCGCCAAAAGAATAAATAAAATCTTTATTGTCAGAGTTTAGGAAAGGTTCTTAATGTCTCCTCATGTTTATTATACACTATTTTTGCTCCATAAGACCAGGCCAAGACTATAATCATACTGTTTTTTTTTTTTTTAAAGAAAAATGCGCCATGAAAGGTTTGGTTTTCAGGTTGTTGCAAATAAAAGTAAGAAAAGATAATAGGTCTTTACATTTAGGTCTATAAAGTATAATTTAGACCAATTGTAGATCTGTAAACGAGCATTTTCTTTGGAGGTTTTTATCGAAGTTACATTCTGTATTTGTTTGGTTTTACAGATACATTTCAGTTGTTTTCACCCTTTCTTAATCAGGGGAGTCCCATTTATTTATTCTCTTTTTAAAGTCAGTCTGACCCAAATGAGATCTATTGTACTATGTGTTTTTTTTTTTTTTTTGTGGCAGGTGAAACCGGAGCAGCCACAGAAAAAAACGTACTCAGACACAGATCGAACCTGGACCTTTTTGCTGTGAGACAGAAGAGTCCAGGACTCAATGTCAATACTGTGTCTTCAGCTGAACCCAAGACAAACTACCACTGGAATCAGCAGAAATATACTGGAAAGAGTTTTCTTCTATGTCACATACGTTTATTCGTTAGAATGACTAGAAATGCACCAAAATTGCCTCAAAATCATCCAAAATCACAAACTTTATAGGATAAAGATAAAAAAGATGACTATAACTGAATACACATTGTACAGATGTGTGGAGCATTTTAAAAATAAACATATGCAAATTTGAGTTCCATCGTCATGGCGAGGGATGACATCATCAAAGGTGGATTCCTGAGGTTGGTCAGTCTTCAGAAGGTTGACTTTAGAGGCAGACACACATTTTAATCACTGCAGAAAAAAGAGCAGAAAGCAATGGATTTCCAAAAGAAAAAAGGTAAAAAGGGCCGAAACAAGATTAACAACAAGGTCTTGGTATCTTCTGGGCTGTGGTCCCAAGTTCTGAGTCAGAACCAGCGACCTGTCCAATTGGACAAAGATGAAGAGGAGCAAACACCCTTAGTCTCAGAGGTATTATTAAAGAAAATGTGTAAATATAAATTGTTAGTGGTTTTCAGTGTTTTGTTTTTATTAATAGAGCTGTAGCTGTGGGTTTTCTGGTGATAATAATGTTGACAGTGCACTGTTTGAAGACCCTTTTGGTAACCGAAGCTCATTAAAACAACCTATTTTCTTTCACAGGAACACATTCCAGACTCAGTCCCAGTATCTGAGGTCGAGGTCTGTGTTGTGAAGATGTTCCAAAAAGCGTCTGAGCCTGAAGAAGGCAATGACACAGGACCAAACGCTTCAGAGGTTGAGAAAGAAGCCCCAATGTCAGAGGTGGAAGACCCAGAGCTTCAGGTCTCCTTTGAAGAGAACACTCCTTCATCTGAGGATGAAGAAGGCAATGACACGGGACCAAACGCTTCAGAGGCTGAGAAAGAAGCCCCAGTGTCAGAGGTGGAAGACCCAGAGCTTCAGGTCTCCTTTGAAGAGAACACTCCTTCATCTGAGGATGAAAAGGCAATGACACGGGACCAAACGCTTCAGAGGCTGAGAAAGAAGCTCCAGTGTCAGAGGTGGAAGACCCAGAGCTTCAGGTCTCCTATGAAGAGGACGTCCTTCGTCTGAGGATGAAGAAGGCAATGACACGGGACCAAACGCTTCAGAGGCTGAGACAGAAGCCCCAGTGTCAGAGGTGGAAGACCCAGAGCTTCAGGTCTCCTTTGAAGAGAACACTCCTTCGTCTGAGGATGAAGAAGGCAATGACACGGGACCAAACGCTTCAGAGGCTGAGAAAGAAGCCCCAGTGTCAGAGGTGGAAGACCCAGAGCTTCAGGTCTCCTATGAAGAGGACGCTCCTTCGTCCTGAGGATGAAGAAGGCAATGACATGGGACCAAACGCTTCAGAGGCTGAAAAAGAAGCCCCAGTGTCAGAGGTGGAAGACCCAGAGCTTCAGGTCTCCTTTGAAGAGAACACTCCTTCGTCTGAGGATGAAGAAGGCAATGACATGGGACCAAACGCTTCAGAGGCTGAGAAAGAAGCCCCAGTGCCTGAGGTACTGAAGACGTCATGTTATTAACAACATAAAGAGTAAAGGTTATTTAATTTGTTCAAATATAACTAAACAACAAACCTTTTGTATTCCTGAAGCAGAAACATACTGTGGAAACTACCTCAACATTAGAGGCTGAGGTCTGTGAGGTCCTTCCAACACCGGAGACTCCAGTCCCTGTTGTAGACCCAGCAGCAGCCAGCCAGCCTGAGGTCTGTCCAGAAGAGGCACCAGCACTGGAGTCTGAGGCCTGCACCGAGGAGCCAGCACCTCCAGTGGTCAACCACTCAAGTGCCCCAGTTAAGGTCCCAGTCAGACAAACAGACCTTCAGCACCTGGCTTTGCAAAAGAACGCTGAGCAGCAGGAAACACAACCGAGAAGGCAGGACGAGCTCAGAGAGAGACTGGAGAACCTGGAGAGGCTCATAGAACATTTTGAGCAGAAATCGATGAAGAAGAGGTCTCTGTGGAAGAGATTCAAAGGACTCTTCCAACGAGCCGATCGACCATTTTAACTTCGTCAACAGCCCCTCCTGCTCACGCTTAACCCCTTAACCCCTTAACCCCTTATCCTCCTCACCCTCTTCCCCTACTCCTCCTCACCCTTTACCCCTACTCCTCCTCCTCACCTTTTACCCCCCTCCTTGTCCTCACCCTCTTCCCCCTCCTCCTCTTCCTCCTCACCCTTTACCCCCCCCTTATCCTCCTCACCCTTTACACCCCCTCGTATCCTCCTCACCCTTTACACCCCCTCGTCCTCACCTCTTACTCCCCTACTCTCCCCTCACCCTCTTCACTCCTACTCCTCCTCACCCTTTACCCCCTCCTTGTCCTCACCCTCTTCCCTCCTCCTCTTCCTCCTCACCCTTTACCCCCATATCCTCCTCACCCTTTACACCCCCTCGTCCTCACCTTTTACTCCCTTACTCGTCCTCACCCTCTTCACCCCTACTCCTCCTCCTCACCTTTTACCCCTCCTTTTCCTCACCCTCTTCCCTCCTCCTCTTCCTCCTCACCCTTTACCCCTATCCTCCTCACCCTTTACCCCCTCCTCATCCTCACCTAAACCCCACCAATAAAAACAACCAAAAATATTTCTGAGGTTCATACTTGTCATTTAACCTGACTCAACTGTGCTAATAGAAAATAATATTGTGTGCAAATTCTGCATTAATAAGGTGTTTGAACACTAAAGTTGTTCACTAAATAGTGGGTCTACATTTCCAAATAGCTCTTACAATGATCTTTGCTCCATTAGACTGGGCCAAGACTACATTCATACTGTGTTTTTTTTTTTTTTTTAAAGAAACATGCACCATGAAAGTTTTGGTTTTCTGGCTGTTGCAAATAAAAGTAAAGATGTACAACGTACAACTGGAACGATAATAGGTCTTTAGGATTACATTTAACATTTCTCTTACTTGCTACTCAACTTAAGTGCCCCTAGTGGGATTAATAAAGTCGACTGAAGGGTCTATTAAGGTTCATTTTGACCAACTGCAGATGTGAAAAAATGGTTTACCATCACCAAATACAGGCCCGGAGACAGCTGAACAGTCAACACAGAGTAGCAGCTCTGAACATTCATGTGTCAAGGTCAAGGTAGGCTTTCATATGATGGGGTTTATAAAGTCTAATAGTAGGTTAGTGCACACTTAATGCCATTTTGGAGCCGAGTTATCCAATAGATTTCTGAGATGAGCAAATAGTGAAGACAATGACTGAGGAAGGCCACTTTCTCTTACAGGGTGTTCTGACCAAAGTCAATTGATCAAGTTAAGGACACTGTAAAGCAAAATCTTTATAACAGTTTTACACTGTATTTATTTGGTTTTACAGATGAATTTTATTTATTTTGACTTCTGCTTAACCAGTCCCATTTAAAATGCTAATCTCTTTTTCAGTCAGCCTGACCCAAATGAGAGCTACTTTCTGGTTGCTACTGTACGTTTAAAAAAAAAAAAAAAGTACAGTAGCTCCTTCCAGGAGAAACCAGAAAACGACTTGGACACAGAAGAATGATCTCCCTTATTAATTCAACCTTAAACCTTTTTGCTGTGAGATAGAAAAGCCCACCTGTGCTGCCTCAATGTTGGGATACTGTATCCTCAGCTGAACCCAAGACAAACCACCACTGGAAATTAAAGTTGAACACGGACATATCTTTTGAATCACTTCATCCTTTTATTAGTCAGCAATTAAAAAAAACAAACAGTAAATGCTTTGTTAAAGACATTTCAAAGTCACATAATGTGCTTATAAACAGTAACAAAGTCACAAGGTCAACAGCAGGTATTCAGTGCTATTTATGTTATATACATTAGCCACGCTCTCTGTGTTAAGAGAATCTTAGAGTTTTAACAAAAGTGATTAGGCAAACATACAAAGGCAGGTTAGACAGAACAGGCAAAAATAGAACAATTACAATGTTTTACAAGTGATTAATGAGATAAATGTATAAGTAATACATTGTTCTTGAGGCGAATCCTTTTTAAACACCATGTTGAAGTAACTTTCCCTCATATTTGATTGTGGAGCAGGTTAAAAAAGGTTTAAAAAAAATAAAGATGAGTAATACATGAATTCCCTTCACTCTTTTTTTCCCAAAAAGGACTTGAGAGCGTTGTGATGAAAGACGTGCGTTAACGGGACTCTGAATATGTGGTTAGTCTCACTTTTTTTTTTTTTTTTTTCTCTCAAGTGTTGCTCTTCTCATCAATTGTAAAAGTCTCCATGGGGCCTTTGCTCAGGGCCTTGATGTCTTGGAGAAGGCTGGTTGGGGTGAGAATATGAGAGGAACCTGGGAAAGTATAAAGCACAAGGGACAATAAGTAAAAAGTGTTTCTCAGCTTTTAATGGCCCAAGCAACAGCAGTAAATCACCACACACTATAAGAAATAAATACTCAACGTCTTCCGACTGGTTCTTTTGCAGGTCACCAAAGCCACTGCATTTGGGCAATACACTACACTTTATCACATACAGACATTAATTCTGTTCAGAGGCAGAGTGGACAGTGGGTCTCTCTTGTAGCCTTGGTAAGGGTTCACATCAGGCTCCCATGGGTCTCCATAGAAATGCTGATCCAGCTCTTTCCTGCGTCCGGGCGGCAGTGGCAGGTGGTCACCGTCAGTCGAGTAGCTCTCAATACCAAACAGAAGAATAAAACTATCATCTGAAAACTGATCTCTGTAATGGTTCGTCGGCTGGCATCAGGACATAACACTATTGTACATTAATGAAGCACATCAATTATTTCTGTTCATGATAGACATACTTTACCTTAGATTATTTTTGTCTCAGATAAGAGTATGGCTCATAATCTTCAGTAGCAGTATTAATGTTCATATAGGCAGCGTATTCAGGAAATCCTTCAGAGTAAAACCCTCGTCCCAGAGTCGTACAGAGTCTGAGCAGGCGCTCTTTGTGCCACAGACCCACGCCCTGGCGATCATCAGGATACGTCATCACTCCAGGCCCAAACCTCTGGTCTGCGTTGTACAAACCCTGACAAGAGATGTTATATTTTTAAAAAAACAGGTCTTGTATTCTGCTTATTTATAGATTATTAATTCAAGATTAGGCTTACATAATTTTCAAATAATTTGAGTTATTTTGCCAGCATACAGGAGAAAACTGTTTGCTGTGGCTTCGGACCTCTTATACCGTTTATAATAAATAATTATCATTCCACTCACAAATCACTAAAGACCAGAGACCAGAGACAAAGTAAAAGTTTGTATTGGACACCTTTATTAAGTTTTGTAAGTCCTTTACCTGAAAGTGTGATCCGTCAGGGAACAGCTGTTGCCCGTATCCCTCTTTCCTGTTCAGGTAGAATTTGCCGATGAACTTGTGCCCCGAGGGCCAGCAGTAAACTCCATCGCCGTGTCTGAAGTCTTTGTAGAAAGAGCCTTCATAGTACTACAAACAGAGTGAAGAAGCAGTATACCTCTAGCTTTAACTAATTTTGTCATGTGAACCAAAACATGTGAGCTTTATTGGGAATGTATTATCAAATTATTTTTATTATTTTAATAATTTGGGGTTTTTATTTAATTACTACTTTTATACTTGTATGTATTCATACCTCTGTGTGAGCTTTTTATCTTGAAAACATGCAGTGTCTTGTTGGAGGATACAACCATTAACCATAACTCGCATTTGGCGCATGCGTAGAATAAACTTCAGAAAAACTTTAACCAAAACCAGTCTTTATACAGTGAAAACTATATCAATTCCAGTGATTAGCCCCTTCATTTTCATTAAATTATAAAAGTCGGAAGGGTTTTCAAAATATGTGAGCTAATATCAATGATGCCTATATCAAAGGGTGAGGTCAAGCCAAGCCTTTCTCATGGAACCTCTTAACGGTAGGGCGCCGCCATACGGCAATACACAGCGAAATACAGCGATATACCGCCGTCCACCAGAGGGCAGGCTCCAAAAGCGAAAATATAAGGAGAAACCCAATGGCGACTTTACAAGTATAAAAATCATGTTTACAGCCTGGTTCAAAAGATGGCTCCGGTCTCTAGAGCTTTTTTTGATTTTGAGAATTTTTGATTATTGCGTTGGTTTATGCTAAAAAACTATTGTTTTACTATGGAGTAAAATAAAAGCTCGGATGTAACGGCCATTTTATTGCCCATTCGTAATGACAATATTGCTGAATAGGGGACCAATGGGCGGATATCATCCATATTTATACTATCTATGGTTTACATACAGCCTGTTTCAAAAGATGGCTCCGGTCTCTAGAGCTAAGTTTTTACTACGTGACAACTCTGGTATGATAACTTGAGTTGTAATATAGTTACACACATTATATATAGCCTATTTATATAACTGTAGGCTATAATAATACTATTATACACATCAAGGAGTTAACCCTAATAACCACAGATACAAAATCCTGAATATATTTGGAAAACTAACAAATATAATTTAGTACTTTTTTTCTTCTAAAGGTTATTTAACTAAATGTAGCTATGTCTACCACCCTTGTTTAAAATACATTTTGGTGAACATTGTGTAGAAAGTGCGTGTCACATGTAGAGGATAATGAAACAGTGGGACCACCTTGTTGTAATTGTGTTACCTGACTCTTTCCTGTAACAGACACTGTCCTACACTAAAACAGGACCTCAGCCTCTCACACACACATCCCATCATTTACTGCTTATCTCCAAAAGAATAAATAAAATCTTTATTGTCAGAGTTTAGGAAAGGTTCTTAATGTCTCCTCATGTTTATTATACACTATTTTTGCTCCATAAGACCAGGCCAAGACTATAATCATACTGTTTTTTTTTTTTTTAAAGAAAAATGCGCCATGAAAGGTTTGGTTTTCAGGTTGTTGCAAATAAAAGTAAGAAAAGATAATAGGTCTTTACATTTAGGTCTATAAAGTATAATTTAGACCAATTGTAGATCTGTAAACGAGCATTTTCTTTGGAGGTTTTTATCGAAGTTACATTCTGTATTTGTTTGGTTTTACAGATACATTTCAGTTGTTTTCACCCCTTTCTTAATCAGGGGAGTCCCATTTATTTACTCTCTTTTTAAAGTCAGTCTGACCCAAATGAGATCTATTGTACTATGTGTTTTTTTTTTTTTTGTGGCAGGTGAAACCGAGCAGCCACAGAAAAAAACGTACTCAGACACAGATCGAACCTGGACCTTTTTGCTGTGAGACAGAAGAGTCCAGGACTCAATGTCAATACTATGTCTTCAGCTGAACCCAAGACAAACTACCACTGGAATCAGCAGAAATATACTGGAAAGAGTTTTCTTCTATGTCACATACGTTTATTCGTTAGAATGACTAGAAATGCACCAAAATTGCCTCAAAATCACAAACTTTATAGGATAAAGATAAAAAAGATGACTATAACTGAATACACATTGTACAGATGTGTGGAGCATTTTAAAAATAAACATATGCAAATTTGAGTTCCATCGTCATGGCGAGGATGACATCATCAAAGGTGGATTCCTGAGGTTGGTCAGTCTTCAGAAGGTTGACTTTAGAGGCAGACACACATTTTAATCACTGCAGAAAAAAGAGCAGAAAGCAATGGATTTCCAAAGAAAAAAGGTAAAAGGGCAAACAAGATTAACAACAAGGTCTTGGTATCTTCTGGGCTGTGGTCCCAAGTTCTGAGTCAGAACCAGCGACCTGTCCAATTGGACAAAGATGAAGAGGAGCAAACACCCTTAGTCTCAGAGGTATTATTAAAGAAAATGTGTAAATATAAATTGTTAGTGGTTTTCAGTGTTTTGTTTTTATTAATAGAGCTGTAGCTGTGGGTTTTCTGGTGATAATAATGTTGACAGTGCACTGTTTGAAGACCCTTTTGGTAACCGAAGCTCATTAAAACAACCTATTTTCTTTCACAGGAACACATTCCAGACTCAGTCCCAGTATCTGAGGTCGAGGTCTGTGTTGTGAAGATGTTCCAAAAAGCGTCTGAGCCTGAAGAAGGCAATGACACAGGACCAAACGCTTCAGAGGTTGAGAAAGAAGCCCCAATGTCAGAGGTGGAAGACCCAGAGCTTCAGGTCTCCTTTGAAGTGGACGCTCCTTCGTATGAGGATGAAGAAGGCAATGATACGGGACCAAATGCTTCAGAGGCAGAGAAAGAAGCCCCAGTGTCAGAGGTGGAAGACCCAGAGCTTCAGGTCTCCTTTGAAGAGAACACTCCTTCGTATGAGGATGAAGAAGGCAATGACACAGGACCAAACGCTTCAGAAGCTGAGAAAGAAGTACCAGTGTCAGAGGTGGAAGACCCAGAGCTTCAGGTCTCCTTTGAAGAGAACACTCCTTCATCTGAGGATGAAAAAGGCAATGACACGGGACCAAACGCTTCAGAGGCTGAGAAAGAAGCTCCAGTGTCAGAGGTGGAAGACCCAGAGCTTCAGGTCTCCTATGAAGAGGACGCTCCTTCGTCTGAGGATGAAGAAGGCAATGACACGGGACCAAACGCTTCAGAGGCTGAGAAAGAAGCCCCAGTGTCAGAGGTGGAAGACCCAGAGCTTCAGGTCTCCTATGAAGAGAACACTCCTTTGTCTGAGGATGAAGAAGGCAATGGCACGGGACCAAACGCTTCAGAGGCTGAGAAAGAAGCCCCAATGTCAGAGGTGGAAGACCCAGAGCTTCAGGTCTCCTATGAAGAGAACACTCCTTCGTATGAGGATGAAGAAGGCAATGACACGGGACCAAACGCTTCAGAGGCTGAAAAAGAAGCCCCAGTGTCAGAGGTGGAAAACCTAGAGCTTCAGGTCTCCTTTGAAGAGAACACTGCCTGAGGATGAAGAAGGCAATGACATGGGACCAAACGCTTCAGAGGCTGAGAAAGAAGCCCCAGTGCCTGAGGTACTGAAGACGTCATGTTATTAACAACATAAAGAGTAAAGGTTATTTAATTTGTTCAAATATAACTAAACAACAAACCTTTTGTATTCCTGAAGCAGAAACATACTGTGGAAACTACCTCAACATTAGAGGCTGAGGTCTGTGAGGTCCTTCCAACACCGGAGACTCCAGTCCCTGTTGTAGACCCAGCAGCAGCCAGCCAGCCTGAGGTCTGTCCAGAAGAGGCACCAGCACTGGAGTCTGAGGCCTGCACCGAGGAGCCAGCACCTCCAGTGGTCAACCACTCAAGTGCCCCAGTTAAGGTCCCAGTCAGACAAACAGACCTTCAGCACCTGGCTTTGCAAAAGAACGCTGAGCAGCAGGAAACACAACCGAGAAGGCAGGACGAGCTCAGAGAGAGACTGGAGAACCTGGAGAGGCTCATAGAACATTTTGAGCAGAAATCGATGAAGAAGAGGTCTCTGTGGAAGAGATTCAAAGGACTCTTCCAACGAGCCGATCGACCATTTTAACTTCAACAGCCCCTCCTGCTCACGCTAACCCCTTAACCTCTTATCCTCCTCACCCTCTTCCCCTACTCCTCCTCCTCACCCTTTACCCCCCTACTCCTCCTCCTCACCTTTTACCCCCTCCTTGTCCTCACCCTCTTCCCCTCCTCCTCCTCTTCCTCCTCACCCTTTACCCCCTTATCCTCCTCACCCTTTACACCCCCTCGTCCTCACCTTTTACTCCCTACTCCCTCACCCTCTTCACTCCTACTTCTCCTCCTCACCCTTTACCCCCTCCTTGTCCTCACCCTCTTCCCCCTCCTCCTCTTCCTCCTCACCCTTTACCCCATATCCTCCTCACCCTTTACACCCCCTCGTCCTCACCTTTTACTCCCTTACTCGTCCTCACCCTCTTCACCCCTACTCCTCCTCCTCACCTTTTACCCCCTCCTTTTCCTCACCCTCTTCCCCCTCCTCCTCTTCCTCCTCACCCTTTACCCCTATCCTCCTCACCCTTTACCCCCTCCTCATCCTCACCTAAACCCCACCAATAAAAACAACCAAAAATATTTCTGAGGTTCATACTTGTCATTTAACCTGACTCAACTGTGCTAATAGAAAATAATATTGTGTGCAAATTCTGCATTAATAAGGTGTTTGAACACTAAAGTTGTTCACTAAATAGTGGGTCTACATTTCCAAATAGCTCTTACAATGATCTTTGCTCCATTAGACTGGGCCAAGACTACATTCATACTGTGTTTTTTTTTTTTTTTTTTTAAAGAAACATGCACCATGAAAGTTTTGGTTTTCTGGCTGTTGCAAATAAAAGTAAAGATGTACAACGTACAACTGGAACGATAATAGGTCTTTAGGATTACATTTAACATTTAAGTGTCTTTTACAAGTAAGACAACAAACAGACATGACACTCAACTTAAGTGCCCTAGTTGGATTAATAAAGTCGACTGAAGGGTCTATTAAGGTTCATTTTGACCAACTGCAGATGTGAAAAAATGGTTTACCATCACCAAATACAGGCCCGGAGACAGCTGAACAGTCAACACAGAGTAGCAGCTCTGAACATTCATGTGTCAAGGTCAAGGTAGGCTTTCATATGATGGGGTTTATAAAGTCTAATAGTAGGTTAGTGCACACTTAATGCCATTTTGGAGCCGAGTTATCCAATAGATTTCTGAGATGAGCAAATAGTGAAGACAATGACTGAGGAAGGCCACTTTCTCTTACAGGGTGTTCTGACCAAAGTCAATTGATCAAGTTAAGGACACTGTAAAGCAAAATCTTTCTAACAGTTTTACACTGTATTTATTTGGTTTTACAGATGAATTTTATTTATTTTGACTTCTGCTTAACCAGTCCCATTTAAAATGCTAATCTCTTTTTCAGTCAGCCTGACCCAAATGAGAGCTACTTTCTGGTTGCTACTGTACGTTTAAAAAAAAAAAAAAAGTACAGTAGCTCCTTCCAGGAGAAACCAGAAAATGACTCGGACACAGAAGAATGATCTCCCTTATTAATTCAACCTTAAACCTTTTTGCTGTGAGATAGTAAAGCCCACCTGTGCTGCCTCAATGTTGGGATACTGTATCCTCAGCTGAACCCAAGACAAACCACCACTGGAAATTAAAGTTGAACACGGACATATCTTTTGAATCACTTCATCCTTTTATTAGTCAGCAATTAAAAACAAACAAACAGTAAATGCTTTGTTAAAGACATTTCAAAGTCACATAATGTGCTTATAAACAGTAACAAAGTCACAATGGCAACAGCAGGTATTCAGTGCTATTTATGTTATATACATTAGCCACGCCTCTCTGTGTTAAGAGAATCTTAAACAAAAGTGATTAGGCAAACATACAAAGGCAGGTTAGACAGAACAGGAAAAATTAGAACTATTACAATGTTTTACAAGTGATTAATGAGATAAATGTATAAGTAATACATTGTTCTTGAGGCGAATCCTTTTTAAACACCATGTTGAAGTAACTTTCCCTCATATTTGATTGTGGAGCAGGTTAAAAAAGGTTTAAAAAAAATAAAGAGTAATACATGAATTCCCTTCAGTCTTTTTTTCCCAAAAAGGACTTGAGTGCGTTGTGATGAAAAACGTGCGTTTACGGGACTCTGAATATGTGGTTAGTCTCACATTTTTTGTTGTTTTTTAAAAAATTTTTCTCAAGTGTTGCTCTTCTCATCAATTGTAAAAGTCTCCATGGGGCCTTTGCTCAGGGCCTTGATGTCTTGGAGAAGGCTGGTTGGGGTGAGAATATGAGAGGAACCTGGGAAAGTATAAAGCACAAGGGACAATAAGTAAAAAGTGTTTCTTAGCTTTTAATGGCCCCAGCAACAGCAGTAAATCACCACACACTATAAGAAATAAATACTCAACTTCTTCCGACTAGTTCTTTTTGCAGGTCACCAAAGCCACTGCATTTGGGCAATACACTACACTTTATCACATACAGACATTAATTCTACCATGGGAATTAACTCTGTGTTTACTTTTAGCCTTTTAGCTGGAGTTCTGCTGCGTACTAAAATCAGGAGGTAAGTTAGTAAATAATGGCTCCATAGTCACAATGTTGTGCACTATACAGTACCCTACGTGACTGTGACTCAAATGTAGTACACTCAAAGTTTCTCACAATAAATCATAAAAAGTAGGATTCAACATGAAAACGGTAATCAAATGGTGGCTGCCATGTTAGAGTTAAGTCATGTGACTATGTAGAGACTATATTCAGGTTTCAAATCTTTTTTAAAGATATTAGTATCTACACAGGCTCAAGCAAATACAATAACATTAAACTGTATATTCATCTGAACATTTTAAAATAATAATCTATTTCATAACTTTTTATTGGCCTACATTTCTGAATGTACCCTAATCTGGCATTTTTGGGAAAATCTCAGTAAATTTAATACAATTAAAGATATGTAACTCGGCTAAGTTTCTAATAACCTGACATTAACCAAAAGTGTGAATGCACTGCAAAGAATCAGTTTCATACTGAGTGATTGTCATTTACTGATGCAAAGATCAGAAGTAGGTGCTGTGCTAAAACTGACCGATGATGACTTCGCAGGATTTTACAGCCCGAGTGACCTCGTAGGCGCAGCGCATCTCGGAGTATGTGACTCCTCCAATGATGAAGATGATTAGACGTGCACCGCTGCGCCGTTCGTCCTGAGAACTGGGCTTGTGTTTCTGACGTGCACTGTTCAGGGAGACACAAGGAGCACACAGAAAAACAGCATGAGTCAGCAACTGCTCTGTGTTGATGTGTGCAGTTTCTAAATGTGATACCACTAACCACCGATGAGTGAAAATCATCACTCACCTGACAGCCCCCGAGCCATTCCACGCTGCGGGACACTCCGACTGGTGCGGCCACTCCTTGGTATCCAGTTTGTTCTCAAGTGCATCCTAAAACAACAGATTTAATTTGATTATTTGATTACACATTATTGGGTCAAAGCCATGTAACTGCAGCTTATGTCAGAAAATGCACCATTTACACAGCCCTGAACGAGTGACCAAAGACGGAGTTAGCTTATATAGTAATATTTTTCATATTTCTTTTAAGAGTAGTAATATACATATCCCATAGTGTTGTGGGCAAGACAACACTAACAGAGGCAAAGTTATGAGACACTAGACTGTATCAAGACCAAAACTATTAGTAATTTTGGAATAAGAGACAAACTGGTTTCAAGATGCCACAAGAGTACTTGAAAACCACCAATACCTGACAGACTTTACATTGAGCTGATAAGAAATGGTACATTCACAAAGCAGTTTATCTATTTTAAACAACTCTTAAACTGATTGTGCTGTCAACCACTTGGATCAAAGTGAATTTTAGATGTGACCAATATATTTCTATGTTGGTTTGTCTATGGTTAGTTTTGTTTCTTGAGTGAACAAAATGATCAAATATAAAATCAAATTAACTTCATGATGAAAACTTGGAGTGAAACTATTAGGTCAAAACAAATATAATTAAAAGTTGAAAATCACCAGGAGCATTAATGCAGTCATAGTTGTAATCCCTCTCTTAAAGAACTGCATCTATTTATTTGAAATAATTGCAGCCTTTATGTATTTTACTAAAATAAAAGTAAAAGACCGGGGTGAGAGTAAATAAGTGTTGCTTTATCCCACTCCTAAATCAGATCAATCAATCAAAAGTTCTCGTTACACGTCATGATGCAGACAAATAAACCAGTTGTGTTTGTGGCTGTTTTTTGATTTAGACCTCTGTCCAAGAAGACGTCAGTCATTATATTCATTATATATTCATATTCATATTCATTATAGTCATTATAAGACCGCTCTCATTAAACTTGAGCATAATTCCTTCATTTAACTGTACTCTGACCTTTCCTATTGAGTGATTTCCCAGCACAATGAAGCGTTTAAGCATTTCAATGACACAACTTTTATGTCAAAACAAACAAATGCCTTATGAGCTGAGAGTCCTAAGGACATACTAACCTGTCATATGAAGCCAATGGGGACACACAATTGTAAATTTGAGATCTATCTGATGACCTTGTTCTGATAAACTGCCTCTTTTACACCATTGTTTTTCTCACAAGTTGCTTTCAAAGTGACCCAAATGTTCAGACTTCTTTATGGCAAACATGACACATTTAATCCCTTGTTTCCTCCAACCATAAAAACCCATGTTAAGACCCTGCATCTGGATGGTGCAGTAATGTAACTACATCACAAGAAAATGTCACAAGCTACAAACTGTTTGTAGTGAGCTTTGACTTCCAATATTGTAAAGTGATAACACATGGAGTCATAACAAATAAATATTTTTTGCTCTTTAACAGTCTGCATTAGACTCTGTGCGGTTGTATGCAGACTGCGTGTCCGCTAAAGAAACAAACGTTAAACCTGACTCGTTCGTAGTTTTTAAGTTATTAATTAATATCTACAGTAACACACTCTTAGCGATCTTAACTAAGAACAATATGTTCTTTACTCTGTAACTGCGCTGTTTGAAGGCACTTGAACACATCAAAAGCCACAGTAAACTAGCTTGCTCTTTTAAACTTTTTACGACATGTCAGCACAATAATCAACAAACAGGAAACCCAATGGCTGCGTGATCATTTAATGCGAGTCTCTAAACACTGTTATTTGTGTTTTTCTGTTTACGTCTGTGACTTGCTGCTGTCCGACTCTGGAGTGGGCTCAATTAAAGCAATAATTGTGTTTTCTGCATGTAAACGTACTGACTGGGACGTTTACATGCTGGGATCCAGCAGCTACATTTTCACAAAAGTAGTAGAGCTGACATGGTCATGGTCAGACTGGAATAGAAGAAAAATAAACCCAATTCCCCAAAAAACTAAAATAATTTAGGAAATGGCTCAAGCTGTAAGGAGTTGCTTGACTGGTATTTGGGCTCAAGTGAGAAATAACATCAAAATTAAATAAATGATTAATCCCTCAGTTGTCTCTTTGTCAAACACTAACCTCCATGACGTCTTTAATCATCGGTGTCCACCTCGACAGGTTGTAGGTTTGCTCATGGGATCGATCTCGTCTCACATGTTTGCGAGAAAAGAAACTTGGCTGCAGAAAACAGAACTTATATTAGACTTATACAATTGTTAGTCATAATGTCTTTTAGATTAAAGCTTAGAAAGACAGAAACCAATGAGTCTTCAAACAGTCAAAGGTATTTTGAGTCAGTGTTGTGTTCACGTACCGTTGTGATGATGGAAACACCCAGCTCTTTCCAGTTTAGGATAAACTCTCGTTCGTCTTCAATCTTTACATTTTGGATAAGTTTACTTAAGTTTTCTTCTGTTGTTCCTGCAAAAAAACAACCAACAGACAGGTTAGAAATGCACAACCTGAAAGCTATTAATCTAAACCCATCTCATTTCTGGCCACGTCATACACTTTACTCTGCTCTGGTCCAAAACATTCAACATGGCGGATGCTGCTACCGAGAGGCTGTTTATTTCTCCTCCCGCCTCGGTTTTAAATAACCAACAAAGTGTAAAAACAATGAAATCACTCTAGTGTCCGATCTACTGCTGGCCATGTTAACTAGCAGCACTAACGTGGCTCCCTTGTTGACAACCGGCTGTGTGGTTTTGCTTTTTTTACTTCACGTCCGGCGTTTCTTTGGTTAAAAGAATTCTTCTTGTAAACCCCGCTCTTAAAATGGAATGTGAGCAACAGGGTATCAGACTAACTACTTTGTATAGAAAAGGAAAAGAGTTAGTCGTGGCAAAAAGCATCAAAAAACACAAACAAGCTTAAAAGAAAGAGCAAGTATCATACCAGTCTCCTCCTCACACAAATCTCCTGAAAATCTTTTTTTTCAGGCCACAGCAAAATCTACATGAAACAAACTGTCTCTGACGTTTTTTAAGATTTTGTTGATATTTTGCCCCATTGAGCCCAAATGCAGTACATGCTTACATTTTCCCTGAGATATACCAAAAACCCAACCCCACGGTGGTAAAATTAGACAGAACTTGAGCCGGTGCAGATATAAAGAGGCTGGACTTAGGTGTGACGTGTGTGTATTGCTTTTAACCAATCAGCTTTTGTCCAGTACAGCACTGATTATTATCATTATCATTCCTTTTATTTTAGTCATTGTTGTATGTGTTATAATGCATAACTATTCTTTTATTGTTTAATTTATTGCAAAGCCTTTTGCCACACAGGGATTTGTCTTTTAGTATGTAATATTTGTTTTTAATGCACTCCGGGGGCCTTGCACCTTCTTATTTGTGTGAGATTCTCACCCCTCACCCACCCAGCAGAGCTCTACATTCTGCTGGGCAACATCTGCTGAATTCTTTGCCCATCTGTTTAAAGCCAAACTTAAAACCCACTTATTTAGAATGGCTTTTTGCATTTAGTGGCTCTGTGACACTACTCAGGAGCTCAAGAACAAAAACAGATGTGGTGCGTGATATAATCATATGACATTTTTGTGGGACACAGTCACATCAAAGTGTAGCTGAGACATGGAGCGCTCACATTTTTGGTGTAAATCCAGTTGATTACACTGGCTTTGTCAAACCTTACTTACAGGCTATGGTTTTTGTTTATAAGTATGCCGCATATGCATATTTATCAATATACTGCCCTTTCTAAACTATGATCCAAACATTATAGCTGCACTTGAGTGGAACTTAGATATAATGAAATGCTACAACAACTGCACTTTTATGTGTGTTTGCCAACCAAATGGAGAAATATTATAGTACACTTCACATTATTGTCAGAGCTAAAAAAAATTATAAGAAATGAGAGATTTAAGACAATTAAGACATGTGTACCATCGACACTGAAGATGTAAAGCAGGACGGCTCTAATCTTGTCGTGGATGCTAAACTGATGGAGTAACACAGGAAGCAACGTCCGCATCGGGTCCTTCACTTTCACCCCCTCCACGTCAGAGCCCACTGCCAGATCCTGTCACATCAACAAACAGCTCATTAACCAGTTCAAAAAATTAAAACCACATTATTATTATCCTGGACATGTTTGTGTCAAGGAGCAGAGACACACCTGTTCAGCTTTGCAGAGTTTCTCAACGTTGTTTGAGTAGTACTTCATGCAGTCCTCAGCCAACTGCAGATGGACTGTTTTCTACGAGACAGAAAGGGAAGATAGTGAGATTTACACAAAAGCAGGAAGGTTATTGCTCATTTAGGGTTTCAATAAGCACACATTTATTAACTCTTTTTTCTACTGCAAAGCTTTTTTAATTTTTTTTTTACCCCAGTCATGCTCTGATTGGTCTTTTTTTTGGCTGTATAAACCCGTCTTGTCTATTTCTATAAAAAGGTATCTGTATAAAGTCTAATTTAAGAATAAGAATATCCAAAACATGCTTGTAACAGTGAAGGCTTATTTGTCATTTTAAAATGTATCCCTTTTGGTAAAGCTCTTTAAATGTTAAAAAACACTTTAAAACTGCTGCATCAATTACCTCTTTGAGCTGTTTACGAAACGCAGGCATCTTCTTCATCATTTGGGCCAAATTACTGATTGATATCTGTAAAACATGACGAATCAGAAGATGTTTTTCTCATAATTAAATATTTGAGTGAATGAAACTGTTTATTTCCAATCTTTGCCTTCACCTTTTCATCTGGCTGCTTCTTGGAGGCAGATATTTCTTTGACCAACTTTGGGATTTGTCTGTTTAAGAGGGAATAATAATGGGTAAGTATAAACAGTGGTTGCCTGTGTTTCCTCTCTCAGTGCTTGTGAACTTACTCTGTGACCTCTGCGATGTGTTTGTGACGTAGTTTGACCCACAGCATGTCGTCCTCATTGAGCAGAGCCTGTTTCTCCGCACCATCTTTGCCTTTATACCTGGACACGACAAATGAGAACTTATTATTTAACAATATACCACTGTCATTGTCTGCGAGTCCTGAGGTTAATAAAAATTTTCACGTACAGATTTAGAATTACAAATAGTATCTAAAACACCTTTGGCTCCATGTAAAACTGCCTTTTTTGAGTGGCCTACTGTTTATGAAGTTATAACGATCTAGTTTTCTTGTTGAGAATAACGAAATGAAATGAAGAAGAGCATAGCATGAGATGAAGAAACTAAGATGGCACCAAATAAAAAAATAAAATAGAATATTGGAGTACAACAAAGAGAAGAAAAAACATGGTGATTGTTTTTACTTGTATGTGTCGTCCTTTATCTCGATGAGGTCGTAGGCCATGGCCTGGTAGGTGAGCTCGTGCAGAATGGGGCTGACCGCGTCAAAACCTCGCTCTACAATCAACAGCTGGGCCTGGGTCTTTTTGTCTCCGAGTTCCTGGAGAGACACAAACATTAAAATCTTACCATAAATAATATAATAATGTTTTTTTTTTTTTTTAAGAATATGGACTAGATAGAAATACAGGAGAAGGGAATATTCAGCCAATCAGTGAGACATAAAGGGAAAACAAAATTAGTGATTCAAAATGTTCAATTAACCATGTTTTTACTGAACTGTATAAAGCAAGACAAAAAGGTTGACCAATATATACATCAAAATAGCTTCAGTAATAAATTCCGATTACACCAGAGGATTGTTGCTCAAAACCGGTTTAGGTTTTGAAAACTTGAGTTGAGAGAGAAAGTTGAACCAGCAAAGTGCAACTCTGTGTTTGTTCAACCGGCTTTAAAACAACAGCCCTCACATTTCCTGTCTGCCTATTGCATGAGTCTTAACCAACAACCACAAGCCCGGTAAAAGAATAAATCTTTCATAATTTAAGTTAATACCACAAAAAAAACAGCCTCAGTGTGACATCATGTAAGACATCCATATTGTCTTATAATCTTTTACCAAACCAACCACCTTCTCAAAACTAGATTTGATGATTTCTCGTTACAGTAAAATGATACAGGGTCTTTGTTATCTTATTTGCTCTTGAGGCTAATACGCTGTTTTTGGTGTCAACACACTTTGCAAAAGAGAGACTTCACCTTTTTCTTTCCGCTGTCGTCCAGCTCATAATGTTTGGCCAGTTTGGTGTCAACGAGCTCTGCCAGGATCTTTGCGTTCTCCATGTTGCTGTCTCTAGTTATTAAACAGATTAACACATTTTAGGGGCTCATCATGAAAACACCAAACCCAATTGAGAAAATTAAGTACATGTTTATACTAGCTTCTAAATGAAACCTAGTCAACCTGTTTCTTCTCACCTCAGCCTTAGATCGTCTGGATAATACCTCAAGACAAGCAATTGTAATTGTGAGTGCAGTCCTGTATGAATTTAGATCTGGAATAGACTTGTAGTGTTTGGGTCTTAGAAATATTCTTCATAGTTATTTCCTGGTGTCACTTTAAATGTCATATACCAGTCTGAGGGACCCGTTCATTCTTCCATGGTATAGTTCAGACTTTGACTTAACCTAATCCTCAGGTGAGAAAGCACCAGCCGACCAAACAGCTGCTCTTTGGTCTCAATCCAGACCTATCTAACCAAATGTCAGGAAAAGGTTGGTTTGTGATAGAGTGTTTACCAAATGCATAACGTTGCAGACAAACAAACACTTGAAGAGCAAAAGGAGAGAAACAGGGAAGTGGTTTGGGTTTAAAAACAGATTATTATTATTTACGTTTTGTATGGCTCTATTTTTCTTGCTACTCTTTAGCAGGTGCATCCTGTGAAGCCGACTGTTTCCTCATGAGTTACCATGACAGTAATTACAGTGTCAGGAAAACTGTAGTGTGAAAGCAAAACTTTGGCTACAACACTCAAGAAGGAGGAAGGAGTCATTGACCCCTGACTCTTAAAAGCAGCTGGTGATTGGGGCAATGGTTCAATATATTATTGGAAATACAGTAGTATCTACAGTGTAATTTAAATGTGCATCCATGGTTTCAAGCCTTCAGGACACAGTGCGCTCACACACAAACGTCTCAGGTGAGTTATTTCCTGATAAAGATGTGAGTTCAGGTGTCTGCTCAGGGGCTGAAGTGTCCTGTAAAGTGAGTAAACGTTGTGCGACTTACTTTCTGTATCTGACCCCTGGGTACTCATCCAATGTGGCACACAGAGATACCAGTTGGTCTGCCAGCGTCTCCAGTGTCCTCCTTTTGTCCTGACTGTTGGGGCTGTAGATGCTCTTAAAAGCTCCAGGGTTGTCACATGTGAAAACCTGAGAAGGACACATGAGGACAAATTCAGTGTGGGACAATGAGAAGTTACATTTTAGTTTGGGACTGTTACTCACATTGACCAGCAAATTAAGAAAAATGTATCATTAACTGCAAATAATGCTCCTCTGGATATTTATAAACAAAAAGTTGGGAACACTGTACAAATTGTGAATAAGAAAAACAAAATACATAATGTGGAAGTTTAAAATTTCAAAATTTTATTCAGAATACAACATAGATGACATATCAAATGTTTAAACTACTGTGTAACAGATGTGTAAGCTGCCCATGCCACACACACTCATGTAACCCCATACCATCAGAGATGCAGGCTTCTAAACTAAGCGCTCACAACAACTTGGGTTGTCCTTGTTCTCTTTAGTCCGGATGACATGGCATCCCAGTTTTCCAAAAATAACTTCAATTTTTTTATTTGTCTGACCACAGAACAGTTTGACCTATAGAGTCAAAAAAGAAGAAGAACAGCGGATGGCCCGGTGGATTGTTGTTACCGACAATGTTTTCTGGAAGTATTCCTGAGCCCATGTTGTGATTTCCATTACAGTAGCATTCCTGTCTAAGGGCCCAAAGATCAGGGGCATCCAGTCTGGTTTTCCGGATTGTTCCAGATCTTTGGATGATATTATGCACTGTAATTGATGATAACTCATTGCAATTTGTCTCTGAGAAATTCCTTTCTGACATATTCTCCACTATTTTTTGAATCAGCATTGAGGGAATGTCCATCTTAACTTCTGAGGGACACTGCCACTCTGAGAGGCTCTTTTTAGACCCAAGCCAGTTGACCTAATAAGTTGCAAATTAGTCCTACAGCTATGTTCCTTATATGTACATTTAACTTTTCCAGCCTCTTATTGCTACCTGTCCTAACTTTTTTGGAATGTGTAGCTCTCATGAAATCCAAAAAGAGACAATATCTGGCATTACATTTCAAAATATCTTACTTTCAACATTTGATATGTCATTTATGTTGTATTCTGAATACAATACAAGTTTATGAGATTTGTAAATTATTGCATTGCTTTTTTATTCACAATTTGTACAGTGCCCCAACTTTTTGGGAATCGGATTTGTATTTGAAATTTGAGCATAATTAATGTTGCTGCATTGACCAAGACCAAGACATGTCCGAGACCAGACATGTATCAAGAATATGTCAGGACAAACCCAGGTCAAGATCAAATCAAAACCATAACCAGTGCATGATACACTAATAGATGCAAGGGAACAGTAAATTAAAATCTAACAGTCCAGAACTATGGAGGTTAGTGTTTGGTGAAGGAGGCAGAGTTAGTCCAATCAAAAACAGACAAAAACATCACTAACCAGTGATAATTCATTCTGGATAAGAAGAAGAATTTTAACAAAAGGAGCATCAGGACCTCACACTGAAAGCACTCACTTGAGCCTCTTGGGGCATGAACGAGATGTTGATTTCTTTACAGACTTTGATGTGCTTTCCACATGAGAGCTTCATGTTGTTGAAAAGGTCGTCGGGGCAGTCTATGGACAAAAAAGGTTTAATTTTACACATTAAAGTTATTGTAAGTTAATATTCTATTGTCCTAGTGTCACTTACAGTCTGTGAAATAAACATATGCTGCATTATATTTGGGTTTGGGCTTGAAATCCTGAATGAAGGCCTCCACACACTGTTGACAAGGGGAAAATAGCTGTAATCAAAGCTAAAAATGCAAGAAATAAGTTAAAGAATGGATGAAGAGATAAACCTTTGCTGTTGGAGTCATGAAGTAGATGGCCCTCATTTCTAGAACAGGCTCTCGGCTTTTGTACAGGTCCTCCACAACTGCATCCAAAAGGAAAATTTACACAGGAATAAAGATTATAGGGTGGCAGGGTCATTTAATTATATTATTGCCAGGAAATATAACCTACTTGTGATTTTCTCTGCCATCAAATCTGACATTTTGCAGCATGATGTCAGTAGTTTGGTTGTGAAAGGATCCAGGATCAAAATCTGTAAAAAATTAATTTAATTATTTTCAGATTGACTTTGAGACTTAATAATTGTCTTTCTTGATTCAGATCATGAAGATTTTCTATTGTTCCTGAGTGAGCTGTAAAAAACATATCTAAGGACTTGAGACTTTCTGACCAACAAAAGAAAGTAATGGAAATGGAAGCAGTGCCAATTTAGAAATACACATTTTGCTGAACATTACAGTAAAGCCATAATAACTTCAATATCTCCATAAAATTGAAAAAGGTAACATGCTGATGTCAAACGCCTGTCACAAATCAATGAAGATGTAATGTTTGTAATCATATCCAATGGATACTAGATGGAGAAAAGCAATAAAACGCTGGGCTCACTTTAGACATTTAAATCTTGTAAAAAAAATAAAATAAAAACTTTAAATTGATACTGCCATACCTTCCATATTTCAGACTTTTTGCAGTCTTCTATTATTGTTTCTTTAATTTCTGGAAGAGACATAGGAAAATACACAAATGATAATCTTAACATTAAAATTGTGTGATAAAAATCAAAGATTAAACAGAGCACCCTGGTCCAAAAGTAAATAAACTCACACATTTTTATTGGACCACAGCTTTTGATCCTCAGCTCTTTTTAAATTCACACACCAGAAAGTCTAACACAAAAGGATTAGCCTCTAATACACATAATGGTATATTTATTCATCTTCAAATCACACAGTGCTCAAAACGGGTCGCTCACTGGGTAATCTTTTTTTTTTTTTATAAAAATCCATTCACAAAACAATTACAGTGGAAGTGCATGCATACATAATTGAATGATGCACACGTATATTTGCAAGAAAAAGACATTTGCTGCATGCTTTAAATATACACCTTTTATCTTTCTGTACACAGCAGAGGGTTGGGCTACAGGAAGCAGTAAACGCTGCCAAAGGATAAACACACTGACATTGCTCATGTGGTAGCTTCTAGTAAAGGTAACATTGCGTTACCTTTTGAGTAAGTGAGTGCACACTGAAGTTATTTAGCATAGAATAGTAGGGTTTTGTTTGAATGTTGATTGAATTGTAAGGCGTTGCTGAAGGAAACAGCGACCACATTCCTGTCACACATCTCACTCTATCAACAGATAAAGTCTAAAGCTGAACTGGACAGCAGCACTCAATAAAAAGTATAAGTTAAGTTTAAAGCACTTAGAGCCGACTGTCAGTAGAAAATTACATTATAAGTTTTTAATAAGTTGTCATGGTTAGAAAACCATTACAACTTAATGAAAACATAATGAAAGTGGTCTCAAAAGACACACATTTATCCCACAAAACAACGGCTTTTTATAACGTCAACGAACTAAAAGTACAATCACAGATTCACCGATCTGCATTTGTCCAAACCATGCATTTGTGACTCATACTTACTTTTCCAAACAAGTTTTTTCAGCCCGTGATCCAAACCAGATGCCATCTTGGTTTTCTTTTTCTTCTGCGTCTTTTCCGGTCCCGTGTCCCCAGCTTCTGACGTCATATGCGTCAACAAGTGTGCGACGGGCGTTTGTAGTTTTATCATATGTTATCGATTTTAATCATTACAGTCACTGATTTTAATGCAAATTTTTATATAATTAAATTATAGTATTACAACGTGATACATAATTAAGCAATAGGCTGTGAGAGAAATAAAATTATTGTGAAAGTATTTTTTGTAATAAATCAATCAGTCAAAACTCTCTCAAGAAAATTATACACAGTTTATTTTATTAACCTGTCAGCCATCTAATATACAGCTGGGTGAATAGTACTATGTGATTATTGGTCATGATATCTCACAGATAATATTTTGATCAATGAAGCAATGCTAAACGACTGGGAAAGAGTAATCACTGCAGCTTTTGTGTTCTGCAGAGATCAGTACCAGTGGTGTAAGGAAGAAACAGGAACTGGCCACAACCTCTCAATTTTCAGATTCAGATTCAGATCAACTTTATTGTCCCAAAGGGAAATTTGTGACTGAGTGTGCTGCCCGCAGCTGAAGAAACAAAGTTTAAAAGACAATGCACATACAAAAACAGCAATCAAGTCCGAAAACATAAATATGAGGCTATTGCACATACATACTCAAAGTAATACATTAAAAGAACTGCCCAGAATAAAATAAATAAAATCAAGCAATTAAAAATGCAAACTATGGTCCAAGGATGTAAATAAATAAAAAATACATGATGTAAAATGATAAGAACAATAAATAAAAGGAAGAGCTAAAATACTCCCGAGGTTTTGTTAAGCTGTTTGTTCAGAAGAGCAACAAATGTTAGGATAAAAGAGACCTTAAAACATAAAAGAGAGTTTAAAACTTCCTCAATCCTCTGTTAACATCATAGTGCCATTGGCAGATACCACAGCATATATTTAGAGGTCTAACCAGCCGGAGCCTTGAGAACTTATTTTTTATTTTTATATAACCTTTATTTAACCTGGTGCTGGAGGGTTTATGGGAGTTTGCCCAACCAGTCCACATGTGTTTTGTGGATCTGGAGAAGGCATTCGACTGTGTCTCTTCGTGGCTCCCTGTGGGGGGTGCTCTGGGAGTATGGGGTCCGGGGCCCTTTGCTAAGGGCTGTCTGGTCCCTGTACGACCAGAGCAGGAGCTTGGTTTGCATTGCCAGCAGTAAGTCAGACCTGTTCCCGGTGCATGTTGGACTCCGGCAGGGCTGCCCTTTGTCACTGGTCCTGTTCAATATCTTAATGGACAGGGGCTTTATTCTAGGCGCAGTAAGCGGCCAGAGGGAGTCTGCTTTTTGCAGATGATGTTGTCCTGTTGGCTCCATCAAGCCAGGACCTTCAGTGTGCACTGGGACGGTTTGCAGCCGAGTGTGAAGCGGCTGGGATGAGGGTCAGCACCTCCAAGTCTGAGACCATGGTTCTCAGTCGGAAAAGGGTGGCTTGTCCCCTTCAGGTTGGTGGAGAGCTCCTGCCTCAAGTGGAGGAGTTCAAGTATCTTGGGGTCTTGTTCAGTGAGAGAAGGAAGGAGCGTGAACCTAGGACACGCTGGAGGGACTATGTCTCTCGGCTGGCCTGGGAACGCCTCGGTTTCCACTGGAAGAGCTGGAGGAAGTGTCTGGGGAGAGGGAAGTATGACCGTTTCTGCTTAAACTGCGGCCTCCGCGACCCGGCCCTGGATTAGCAGTAGAAAATGGATGGATAGTTACAATTAATAAACGTTTGGACTTTAAATATTCCAAAGAATAATTTTACCCAAAGAAGTCTATCTAACTTTTCATTCGTTTTTATTTATTTATGTATTTATATATTTAGCTTATCCACCCCAAAAGCCCAGTTCCCAGCCAAACAAAAATGTAAGTAACTGGAACTAGAAGGAAAAGCTAAATGGAACAACATCATTACAACTTGAGGCTCAAAATCTAAGGTTTTGGAAAGCCCCTGTTTTCACCCAAACCTTGCAGCCACAGATTGTAGTTTCTTGTGTGACTCATGAGTTGCAAATACAATATCTACAGCCTTTAGCTACTGGAAACGTTTACTTTCCCAACATATACCTGCCTCAAGGTGTGTCTCTCTGAGCTCTGATTGGACACCTGTCAAATGGAGGATGGACTAGAACGCAAGTATTTTTACCAATAAAAAGAAAGAAATGGTCAGAAGAACAGTCCAATACTAAGAATAAAACTGAAGGGAATCATTGACAGAAGAAGTACATGAGACAGAGCTGAAGGACAATGGGTTTTACAAAGTGGGCTGTGTTTTTTTTCTTGTTGGACATTGGCGTACAGGTACAGTGATGATACAAGTGCATGCAAATTCAAAATCAATTATTTTTATTATTTATTTATTATTCTTTCTTTGCTTTTGCAGAGTCCAGTTGCTAATGCAGGTACTATATCTATTATAACTATATATTACTTTTCTTTTATCTAAACTAAATCTTTTATCTATCTTTTTTAAAGTGTATAATTAAATATAGGTGGTCCAGAAATGTTTACACTAATGTATAAGAAAGTATTTAATTGCCTTATTTTTATCTTAAATAACTACAACATATCTGTGAGTAAATGCCAGATCCATTCCTGTTGTTACAATTCATTTTGATCATTTTAATAATTCCTTAAATCAATTAGTTTTACTAGTTTTAAATTATATTTATTTGCATATGTATATGTTGGATGCCATGTGACACACACTGCTGCTGTAGAGGGTCAGGTGACATGCAATCATTGTTTTGGTTTTTAGTTCAGTTTCCTATTGAGAGAAAAGAAATGAAGCCTATACACAGCCATTGTATGTAGCTCTATACCATTGACCCCTGTGCTTTTTTTGTGGACAAATAAATATGTAAATGAATAGACATGTTTCTGGCATAAACACTAGAGCAAGAGCCCCATAATTAGTCATTAGTGTCTGACATTTTATTTTATTCTGAATGTATTTACACATATTAAAACTATTATGTAAGAGAAAATTATAGAGCATTAGCAAAAAAACAAAAACAAACAACAACTATTACTATTAGTGCAAAGACACACCCTGATGCTTAAAAGGGAGTAGGACTCAAAAAAGTTAGGTCTAATTTAGCGATAAGTTCAAAGGAGACAAGGACAGGAGGAAACAAGACAGGCAACTTAACTTTATTTACTTTATATTATATATTTGTATTATGAACAGTAACTAAAGGTTATGAGAAAATGTGGATTTATTCATTACAAGTCATAAAGGGGCCTATTCCAGCAGCTTTGGGCATGACATGGTGTATACCTTACACAATCACCAGTTAATCTTAGATTCACTAAGGGGAGTTTATTTTTATATTTAATAATAAAATATTTGCATAAAAACTGATCAAACCTTCTTCTCCACAGATATGATCTTAAAAGTGTTCAGTGCCACATCCAAGTCCATCGTCTTCCAATGGGATAAAGTCACCGGAGCCACTTCATACGTGATCTCCGTTGCCAACGCAAACTCCCCCGACCAGACCATCTCCTACACCACGTTTGGTGCCAACACGGTCATGGGCTCCTTTAACAGTGGTCTGACTCCGAACACCAACTACTTCTGCAAGATCGAGGCTAAGAACGCGGCTGGGTTAGTGCTGAGCAACGGACATGTAACACACACAACAGGTAAGTTTTACAGCCTCTGTGTTATTCATTTCCCTCCTCTTTTTACATATAATACTCAAATTACTTTGTAGATATGAGTTCTTGGGTTGATCAGGCTATAATTTAAACTTCCAAACAAAGAAAGGAACATGATAACTAAGGGCACCATCAGGAAAAATGCAACCAATAGGTCTCTGCACAGTTAATGGACATTTTTTGTTCCCTCCTTTCTTCACTTTTTACTTTTCTTGAGGTATATTTGTAGATTTTGCTTTGTAAATCAAAACTTTTTTCAAGCTTTAGATAGACCTAACATCTCCAGTGTTGTCTGCTTTTCCTTTATAAAGTTTACTGTTAAATTATAAGCAATCAACAAATTATCACTTTTTTTTTAATATGATGATAGTTTTAGATTTTTGATAGAGAAAGGTAAAGAAAAAAGGGGACTGACATGAAAATGGACACAAGCTGGATTTAAACATGGGTCGCTCGCTTCAGGTCCTATAACAAGTGTGACAGCTGCAGTTTCAAGAGCACATAATACATTACAAAATGCAGAAGATCACACTCCTCTTGGACAATGCAAAAGGTGTTAAATAGTCTAGATAACATTTTTCTGTGTGGCTCTGTGATTAAACTGTTTTCTTGTGTTATAGCTCCTGACAGAATGGATCCACTCGTAACACTGAGCCCCAAAGACAGCACAACCTTGGTTTTGGAGTTTATCACAGAAACAGGAGCGAGCAAATACATAATCCGCGTCCAGGACTCACACAGCTACTTCAGAGAGTTCAATGTAACGGGGAGTCCAGCTGAGATCACTTCCCTTCAGCCGTACACAGAATACAAAGTGAGCGCCCTAGCTGCCAACGATGGAGGTCAAAGCCAACCCACTGCTCCGCTCACTTCCAAGACACGTACGTAAAGTAACTAGTAACTAGATATCAGTGCTCTGCAGGTATCGGAGCCTCTTATACTCATGGGACCTTTCCCAATACTGACATATATCAGTATATATACACATAGATACTGCCTTGTGAGTAGTTTGATCTACTATTAGTAGTTTCCATTTTCTCTATACTGTTTAAAAGTATATAAAAAAGACAAGACGTCACATGGCACATGGCATCTGTGTTCATTAATGTTATTGTATCTGTACTTGGTATCACTGAGTACTGATTTTGAAATACTCAACACAAGACAACGCAAAAGTGAAGAGTGAAAGTTTAGTTGTAGCTTGGAGAAAATTAAAAAAGTGGAGCTTGTGATGTGCTGTAGAAGAAGGCAACAGAGAAGCAACTTTTTAAGTAGTGTAAGACTCAGACATTTGGACTATAAATATTGATGATGATATATCAAACAACTTGAAGAGTATATGTGGTTGAACATATAAAAGTTAGCGTGGGCTCTTTATTTGTGTCAGTCAACAGGTAACCTTAACACTTTCTCTAATGTGTAAAGAGTTTTTAAAATGATTGTAAATGTCCATGAACAACAGCTGAGGGAACAGTTAGGAAGGACTAATTGTTAAGTGAAAGAGCTGTAGGTGGGTGTTTTTTGGTTCATTTGGATCAGTTATTTTCCCTGGAGGTTGGGGAGGAGGTGTGTGTGTGGTGGTGGTGGTGGTGGTATAACACCCGCAGCTCACTGCTCTATAGATATAAGGTCATCCTTTTGTGTTTGTCCCAAAGGGTCAGCTTTGGTTACCACTGAAACTGAGAGGTCCTGAGGGTGGGCTCACACAGTTCACATTTGAAACTGAATGAAAATGTGTTCAGCGGCTTTGAAACAATGGGCCGCAGATCGAGTGACTTCTGCAGGGCTCTGACGACAACACAAAGACTCTGTGTCTTGAGATATACATTAGTCACCGATAACCCCATGGAGTGATATTCCCCTGTTTTCATCTGTTATTTAATTGTCCACAAAGAAGACTGGCCAGAGAAAGCAGAGTTACTTAACTAAATCCAACTAGAGGCAACATTATGTGACTTTACTTTAAAATATAAAGTAAAATATTATTTAGATGGTGCCTTGACAAGAAACAGGGTCGGTCTGAGAAACTGCATTGTGTAAGTCTTACTATTGTTTTTTTTTTTTTTTTTTCTTGTTGGTGCTTTAAGATTATATCTCTACAAACTGTCCACTACCCTTAGCATGTAAAGACAGCCCTTCTCTATAGTAGACTGACTTTATAGCAAGTCATTTTCTGCACATTCTGAACACACAAAGTTAGCAGACAAAAGACTGAAAAGCTGGACACTTGAAGAGACATATTGCAGCAGTTGATCGTGAAAAATCCATTTTGTTGATTTGACAAAATCTGAGATACGTAACACTGAGTACTGCTTATAGCAAATACAGATAGGAGTACTTTATATTTATAAACATAAACATTTCAATGCCATTTATCAGCTTTTTAACACTTAACAAATCATTTTTTTAATATTTTGCTCTATTTTATATTTTCACGATTGTAAATATGATTTGATTAGACAGATACTTTATTGATATATGTCCATACAGCGCTACACAGAGAAAAGTGGGAATGAATACTTAATATGTCAAATAAGTACAAGAGACTGTACCTGTAAATAACTTGATGTAACCATTACCAAATGGAATTTAACATCAAAATGTGTACATAAAAATCAAATATGTAACAGGACCATGCATTATGAACATCTGTCCTCTTGTCCACAGTATTACCTCGTCCTCAACTTCAGAGCTCATCTTCGAATGAAAGCACCATCGATTTATCCTGGGGCACCGTTGAGAATGCTGTTTTGTACACCATGTGCTTAACCAAACATGGCACAAGTGAAAAGATCTCTCAGAACTCATCCAGCACATCAATGACATTCTCTGGGCTGGACGCTGGGGCGCTGTACCTGATCGAGGGCTACGCCTGGGACGCAGAGGGCCGTAAGGGGGAGCACAGCAACACCAACCAAACCACGCGTAAGTAACTGTGACATTGTAGAGAATCAGAAAGTAATTGCATGTGCACTGTGCCAGGGACATTCATGAAACAGTCACAGAAAGAAACTGAGCACTCTGAATAGGCCCCTTTTTCATTGTTTGGTATAAAGTTAGTAAAAATGTAGAGGGAAGTGCTTAAGCAGAAGACAGTGAAAGCATTTTCCTCGAGTCTCTTGTTTAAGCTGCACATCAATAATTAATTTAAATGTTTTGTACTTAATGACCAAATAAAGTCTCTTTGACATGTTCTACAAACCTTAGTACTTCTTTGGCTGCTGCAATATCATGATTGTCCACAGGAGGGAGTCACAACACATGTACAATAGTCCCCAAACACACATGGGGCCAGGTCATGTTTGTAAATGAGAATTGGTTCTCAAACAGTTTACCTGGATAAATAAAGGTTAAATAAATAAATTGTCCACAGGAGGGAGTCACAACACAGACAGAAGAGGCAAACAACTTCCATTAGCAGAGGCGTTGATGGATTACAAGTGATTATTGATGTGCACAGTTTTTTGACAATTATGGTTGTCCTAGGTCTAGTTGGTGCCCCCAGTATGACTAGAATCACCTCTGTCTAGTATCTTAGCCTAAATAATGGTCACTCCTGGCCTCAAAACAAAAGATAGATGTTCTTCTAAAGCTGTTGTGCCTAAACCTTTTAAAGGAGACCCAATTTTCAAACCCCCCGCAGACCTTTCCCTTCGTCAACATCCCAGTCCTGTCAATCATATTCCTTTTCCATTTTTTGTCATGGCATCTTTAACCAGTACATCTGCTTCCTCCATTAAAAGCATATATACTAGTAATTGGAAATTTTGTCTCGACTTAAATAAATTCTACAGTTGGCCTCTCTGCTAAACCCAAGGCTCCTTCTGAAACTCTCGCTCACGCTCTAAATAATTGTATCATCTCTGTTTCTCCATCAGGACCTCCGACCCCAGAGTCTGTGACTGTATCCATTATAAACATTAACAACCAGCCTGGCCTGTCTGTGTCGTGGATAATCCATTCAAACCTGTATGGCGTTGTCAAGTACCATGTGACCAGCGACCAGGGCCAGAAGTGTAACACGTCCTCGTCCTGTGACCTGCAGCCCGTGTCCTGCGGAGAGGTCCACTCTATTCAGGTTGTAGCTCAGAACGACGCTGGGCCCAGTGTCCCCTCCAGCCCCGTAGTGTTTACCACCAGTGAGTATTCAGGACAGCAAGTGGGGGAAGTAATCACAAACACACTCAAGAACATATACTTTATAATATTACTCTAAGTGAAGAAAGAGATACTGTACAAACTAATCACTGAAAGGGACAGTTAGTCTAGCAAAATCTATAACTAAGAGTAGTACCCCCTGTGAACCATGGTGAGGTTTGTGGCTGGTGAGGGATTGAAAACCACCATAGAGTTTAGGGAACCACATGTAGCAATAGGGTAAGGCTGGCCATCATGTCTTTATCTTCTTTGAGTTTAAAAAAAACAAGGGACTGCTTCAGTGGACTTAACTCTTTATTTTATACCAGAACAAGCATTTATTGATTGCTCACACGCGCACCTTTTACCAAAGTCTTTTTATGTGGCACACAAATATTTACTGTTACTTTAATAGATTATCAAAGTGTCTCCTTATTTTCAGAAAAACAGTAACAGCCATGTACCATTTGCTGAGAAAAACATAAAATATATAGGTACCGGTATATAACCTGACCGAGATTAAACTCCTCACTGTCTCAGTGTCAGGCCTACCCCCATTTTCCCCAATGTTTTAAAATTAAATGTCTTAAAAGTAGAAAGTTATTCTAACTCCTGTAAGAGAGAAATCGAATGCAATGCCACTGTCAGCCACTACTACTCTGTCCTTTACTGAAATTAAATGGTGACCTCTGTTACAGGCACTAGCCTTGGCTTTAGAAATGTAATTGTTTTCAGAAATACTAAGACTATGTAATGTAAAAAGATTGTCTGGTCCATTTACGGTACAGTACCTTATATTCTAACATTGAAAACAGATTAAAAGTAACCAGACTGTCCTGTTCCACAGTCCCGTGTCCACCAAAAAACCTGGTTCTGTCCGAGAACTCCTCGGGATCTTGTTCCTTCTCATGGGACTCAGTGCCTCACGCCGACAGCTACAGAGCCTTTATCAGAAACGGAGTGGACAACGACGTGATCTGCAATAGCACCAACACCAGCTGTGACTTTTTCTGTTACTGTGGATACACTTATCTGACGTCAGTGTTCGCCATCAACAAGGCAGGGCTCAGCCAAGAAGAACCGTTCCTCAACTACACCACATGTAAGAACCAACACACTTTTACACCACTGTAAATCAGGTTTTGAGCTCCACTATTGTTTTATGTTTTCTTGTTCCTATCACAGTAGGATCTCTCATTCTCTTTTTGACAATGACACACTACTAAATTTTAACTGTTCAGGGTTTAATTACAGGGTTAAATATTGTGTATTTCTATGTTGTTTTCAACTGTCCTGGACATATTCCTGCACGGCCTGTCCATCCTGGGAGTCGATCCCACCTTCTGTGGTTCTCCCTGAGGTTTCTCTTTTTTCCCAGCTGTTTTTTTTTGGGGGGGAGTTTTTCCTTACCCTGATGGAGGGTCTAATTGTTGTAATATTGGGATATACAAAAATAAATGTCTTGTCTTGTCTTATTTTTAAACTATGATTCAAGTTTAACTTTAAGGTGACTTTTGGGGAGGTTTACATAGCTGGTGTTTTAAATGAATTCGGAAATATAGTTTATTGTTATTTATTACTGGGTTTTCAATGTCTGTATTACGTGCCAGACAGAAGATAAAGAAATGCAACTCCATTTACACTTGGTTTTAATCTAAACTTATTTAGTGTTAATCTAAGAAAAAATGAACAATTGTTGGAGCAACCTGACCATCATCTAGTAGCTAATGGTTCAATTACAGGAATTCGTTTTTTAACTGTTGAATTGTGTGACTGACTAAATTCAATGTCTCCAATCTTTTGTGCTTTGTGTCCCGGCAGTGCCCTGTTGTCCAAATGTGGTGAATGTGTCCCTGGTTAGCACCGACTCGTTGGAGATTGTGTGGTTGCCGGCCCGCGGCGCAGAGACATACGAGACACTGGCTGCGGACAACTCAGAGACCGTTCACTGTAACGACACTGCCCCGGTGTGCATGCTCTCGTACCTCACCTGCGACACGTCCTACAGCGTCGTGGTCACGCCCTGCAACGACATCAGTGGCTGCAACCGCAACTGCTCAGCTCAGACCAAAGACACAGGTGAGATGCAGAAACATAGACTGAGTTCTGTGGATGATGGTTTATTGTAATATTCTCCAAATTTCAAACTATTCAGACACATGACACAAAATAAACACTTAAAGTCTCATCGAGGTTGAACTTAAAACAAATGCCATTACACTAACAAATACCCACAGTCCAGCTTTTGAATGTTTTTCCAAATACAATGAATTCAAATTTTTTTCAATTTTTCTATCATCTCATGTATCACTAGAAGGGTTACATCTTTAAATATACAACATACACTTTTGACACTTATCATGCCCAGTTTGAGTTTGTAGCTATGAATCTATTGCCTAAAAATCTTTAAAGTGATGTAGTTTGGCTTTAATGTTGCAGCACATATAAATAAATGTCCCACTCTGTCCTGTCCCAGCGGCGTGCACCAACCAACCTGAATCTGACCTCAGTGATCTCCACTCCACTCTACTCCACTGTGACAGTGAGCTGGACAACCTCCAACCGCTTCGCCAACTACACAGTGACTGCCAAGGGAGACAACAGCCCCAATCCTGCTCCAGCTGGAAAAACACCTGTAACTTGACTAACCTGCTCTGTGGTAACACCTACGAGTTCAGCATCAGTGCAACCAGCGAAGCAGGCGAGAGTTTACCGAGCTACACAGAGCTGTGGGAGACACGTGAGTGAGAACCGACTTTATAAATGCCCCGGTCTTGTCTCTTATTTTAGTCCTGGACACAGAGGTTCTGAGATTTTAAATCAAGACCAGACAAGACCACTTCTCTTTTTTTTTCAACACACAAAACGTCCCTCTAACTCTGCCTTGTTCACCAAAAACAAACTCCTTCGTTTGGTCTAAGCCTGCACTCCCGCTTTCCTCTGTGTAAAAATACAAAAGTTTACAAAAGTCTTTTGTCTGTCTTTTCCAGAGCCGTGTTGTCCGTCCTCTCTGTCCGTGGAGCAGGTGACTCAGGCCATGACCAACGTGTCCTGGTCCACAGCCAAAGGGGCCCACACTTTCCTCACGTCGCTCACTTCGTCAAAAGGTCACGGCTGCCACACGGAGGACTCCCACTGCCTCATGGGATGCATCACCTGCGGCACCAGCTACACCGTTACCATGGAAGCGTACAGCGTGACCGGTCTCAGGTCCAACTGCTCTTATAATGGCTTCTCCTCCAGTGAGTTTTAAAACATTTGTGATTGTTTAAACAGTTTTGTGTACTGTAGACTTTTTTACCATCATCAGAAAAGACCTAAAGTGATATTTTGAGATTATACACAGTTTGTATATTACCAGTAGATTTCTGGAAAACTGGCCTCTGCAAAGCAATACTGTATTTTAGTGGTCTCCATAGTGTCAGAACAAAAAAGGTTCCTCAACAAATATGAATTTCCTGAATATCTGTTTAGACGTACACCATAAAAACCTTTTTAAAGCACATTTTTACCTTAAGATGGTCTTGGGTAATGTTTTTTGTAGCACTAGCAGCTTCTCTTTGTTGGTATATGGTCTTGGCCATCTTACAGTTTCAACTGTCTATACTATACACTGCTTTTCTGAATCTGGCCACATTAAGAGTGCCTTGGGGCAAACAGAAAATTCTGGCATATATGGTGAATAATGGCAGCAATTGCTTTTTGCTCTTGGTAAGAATAATCTCCTTAAGACCCTGGCCACTGATGGTGACTGATGTCTGGAGAGAAAAGACTTTAAATAAATGATACTGAGCACTGCTGAGGTGGCTCTTTGGTGGAGAGATGCATTAATGCAGTCAGAGAGCTGAAGCGGCTGGATAAACTGGATGAACTGGATGAAGTTAGGGCTACATTTAAACTTTGAACTTACTGAGTCAGGATTAGCCTAAAGATGGTGATGATGAACAGGTGAGTATGGCTGAAGTAGACGGCTGAATGAGAGTTGTCCACCAGAGGGCCCTAGCTACACAAATATTGTCTTAAGATTAACCTGAGGAATGCATTTAAGAAGTAGATCACAACATATGCAGACTTTTTAAAATGTGAATAAATTTTACAAAATGGTAACCCTCTGTTTCCAGCAGCATGGCTCTTCTGGACAGTGTCAAGTGTCAGGATTCCACAGATTTTCTTTTTTTCCTTTTTCAGCCATTACAGCTCTCAGAAGGAAAAAACAAACACTGCATGTCTAAATGACAAGTTACAGAAATATATGTTTGGCGCTCTAGCATTATGTGCCATTGTTTAGACAAATTCCCCAGGAACTCATGCATATTATTCCTTTTTACGATTACTGTGCCTTTTTATTAATACATGATTGATATTGAGTGCTTTATCTTCTTATTGCACAAACAAACATTTTTAAACATGTTGTCTTCTGTCTGTAGTTTGCATTTGTACTTATTGTATTGAAAGTCAAACTGTGTAAAAACTGTGTGCTGCAGGTATATGTTGTCCTTCTGGAGTCAGACTTTACCGAGCGGGCTCTAAGTCTCTGAGGGTCAACTGGCGCTTGTCTCTCGGCTCCACATACAACACCACGGTGGATCTGACGGGGGTCAACCACAACTACACGTGCACAGCCACCACTGGACAGAACTACTGCGACGTCAATAACGTACAGTGTGGAGACGTGTACAGCGTGGTCGTGGCACCGGTCACAGCTGATGGAACTAAAGTCAAGTTTTGTGCTCACAGGAAGTACTCAGGTAAGTCACATGTTTTAAAAGATATGAGCATAAAGCCATGGGGTAAATGGGGTCTTTCTTCGTTTTATTTGGTTGCTCCTTAATCTGGAACAATCATGCTTTTATAATCTCAAAATAATTTTAATTTTAACATGATCTTATTTTATCTCAGCTGATAAATTGCAACAATCCAACGTCAGATTTTTCAGAACTCAGCTGCTATGGATTTTAACTTTAGCTCTGAGTATGTTTCTAACATATTTTACTTTTAAAGCTTAGATGTTTAACACCTCCTACTACACTCCAGGTGCATATTAGGATCCTATGGAAAATGTCTATTACTGATTCCAAATGGCCATGAAGTGATAAGAGCATTTTCAGTGCTGGCCCCAAAGCTTTGGAACAATATGATTTACTCAGACAATAACTTTTGTTCAAAACTTCTATAGTAAATCCCTGACTATAACTTTTTTTTAACTGCTTACATTTTTATACATAAACAGGTCACATTTATTGCACCTGCTTCTAATCACATTTTTTATTATATATCCATTACATTCTAGTTAATATTATCACCTGAGGAGCCACTACTTAGCTGTAAAACATATCTGTAGAAGAACTTGAAACATAAGAGATTTTAGAAACATTAAATATCTTGTTTTATAATCTGTCTTATAAACACAACTGTCATATCAAAGAGACTGTGAATGTAAATATAGTGGATATACTCTGTTCGAACAAAATGGACATCTGGGCTGTTGTGAATAATAATGTGAATAAACACATTATAAACTGCTTTAAACAGAAACTGCCCCAGAAAAAGCATGAAAGATTAAATTATTTTTATTATGTTGTAAAGATTGATAGGATTTCTGTTGATTTGATAAACTGGATATTTCTGTAATAAAACAATGACATCCTCAACATGCTATTACAATTATTATTTTCTGATAAAATTATTATATTTTGTTTGTTTTAATTAATTATTCCAGATTGAAAATGTCTTCATACAGGAAGTTGTGGATAAAAAATTCTTCCTCTTTTCTAGTGAATTGTGCAGGAGAAAGCAGTGTGGGCACAGGTGAGCTCATGTTTACAGTCTTCACGTTCTGTAGCATAGGAACATCAGACATTAGACTACACACATGATCTGATGATACTGAGTTCCCAATATAGTATGTTTAATGCAGAAAATAAACCATTAAAGTATATCCTCTTTGATTTACTAAAGTGTCAAGAGGCTCAAAAACATTCTCCTTTAAAACCAGTCAGTGATAAAACATTGGAAAAATCCAAATCTGTAATCTGTTTATGGTTTATAAATAGTATTTGTATTGTATTGATTTAGATTGTTTATCATACTCACATTTTAATTTAGCTGGAAAATGTGCTATCAGATTCATTCCTTGTTTTATTTTTTTGCATAACTGTTGTACTGTCAAAGAGATAGTATATTTAGGGGTTTAATATATCAATCTGAACCACCTAGCTCTTAGCAACATTCACTAAAAAATGAAAATTAGCAAGAATATTACATTATTTATGTATTAGTTTGACATTAGTTGATGACATATTGATTTCTTTTCTTGTATTTGTTTTTATTCTGCAGTGTTGTTCAGAGGGAGGAGAAGTGTGGAGTAACCTCACATCAACAACACAATAATTTACCCTCTTATTTTTCTCTCGACCTGTTACTTTTAATTAAAACCTAGTGAATAGAGAAGAAGATAGCACACTTCAGTAACTAACAAATAAATGGTAACCTTGAGTCCTTTTTAATAACATTAAGTGTAAAAATAAAAAAGAGAAATAATATTATGTTTATGTGCCTATTTTTAAGACAAACAATAATGAAATGAAATTGAATATATGGATTTGGAAAAAGTAGACATTTAATGGTAAACTTGTGAGAAAATTGACACTTTTTACTTGCACAACTATCTTTCCTTGTTATTAGATAAAACAACATAAATTGGCAAAAATATATTTAAAATTTTTGAATTGCAACTATTTACGCACTTTGAAATGATTTATAAAACAAGTGTCCCTTTTGAATATTATAATTAAATGGTGACTAAAAGGAACTATTTTTGTAGCTTTTCTCCTAAATATATGCCTCCTGAGATCATGAGCAGCAGAAATGTGATGAAGTAGGATTCCTGTTGAAGTGATTTCAGGATGATTTGAAGCTTTGTTTGAATGTGTCTATGTCATATTTCTAAATTAAAACAATTCCCATTATCATGTTTGTGTGATATGTTTTTATTTATTTTTTTTTTTTACAGAAATAGGCTATTAAGGTGCACACTTCAGAAAATGTGAAGTGGAAACACAGACTCAATTTGGTATAAAATTTATACTTAGAATGTGAACTTTACCAACACATTGTTATGAACAGATATAAGCTTTAGCCACCAAAAATTACTAATTGTGTATAAACAACAAAAACATGTGTTTAATGTCATTGCCTCGGGAGAAATCAGTGACAAGCTTGACCGTTTTTTTACTTTGACTTTCATTAAAATAACTTATTTTCATTCTACTGCCATTGCAATACAGAAATGTGAAATCTTGATAATTCCCATGCAACCCTGTCATTCTCATTCAGAGGCTAAAGAATGCACAAAAACAATCATCCTCAGAGGTTGCCATTTTCCCAGGTTTACAGAAAGACATTGTGAGAGATGATTTCCTGGTTCAAACTGTATTTTGTATCTCATAATCATGGTATACAAAAACAAAACATTTATTAATAATAATAATAATAATAATATTAAAACACTAATATCTTACTGTAAATGAAGACAATAGCAATAGAGCAACCTAGAGTCTTTTTCTAAACAAGTCACTAACAAAACAACTGAAAAAGGATTGATCTGAAATATTTAGTTTTTATAATGTACTTGATTTTAAATAAACATGCTCGTACTAGAACATCAAAATACTGTTCAGATTGTTACAGTTAAGTTTTAAAGAGGCAGGAGGGAAAGAAAACTAAACCTTGGGTGCGACAGGAGAAAAAGTGTTGATTTCATTTGATAGAGAAACAACTCCAAATGGGCTGAACCTGTTGTCCACCTGCCAACTGATCTGATATCAGAGCTGTATGGAGTTTTATCAGAAAATCTGTTTTTTTATATAATTGTGTTTATGTCTTTCTGTAAAGTATGTTAGGCTTTCATGGTGACAGCTCGAACACCCCTCTTTTCCACAGCCTGTGAGCAGCCATACGGTAGCCTTGCAGGGACAAACTGTTGTCAACATATGTCAGTGTCATATGTTGTCTGTATATTATTTGTTGTGTTTTTCAATATAACTGTAATCATTGTTTTGCATTATAACAAATTATCATACAACTGTCAAATATTCACAGTGAACCGACTGGGTGGAACAGAAATTGTAGCGTCATCTCCACTTTAAGGGGGGAAAGTTATATGTTGGAAAAAATTCCATAAATCCCAGTTTATTATGAAGTGGCAGTCTACTCTGCTCTATGCATTTGTCTATGCTACATCTTAATTCAGGTTTATTTCTATTGCCTGATATCACAACAACAAGGCTCCTGGGCAAGACACTTAACCCACCCTGCCTACAGTGTCCGAAATAAAATGAGATAAATATATCTTCAGAATGTGTGTTTTGACTGTAGATATTATTTGGTGGTGGGCGGAGAAACTGTAATCAATGTTTTGCATTATAACAAATCTCTGTCTGCCCCAGGTGTCAAATATTTGTGAATGGGGTGAGTGGAACAGAAATTGTAAAGTGCTTTGGGTGCCCACTTTAAGGGTGCAAAAAAGCGCTATATAAATGCATTACCATTTACCATTTACCATTTACTCTTTAGAGTATAATAAGCAAAGGCTTCATGTCTTTCTACTGATTGATGTCTATAGAGTTTAAGGAGGTCAAGAGATAAAAGATGGAAGGCCTATAAAATATGTATGTACTGTATATGATCCTCCTTTGAGAATAATAATCAAGTTAATTGCACCCCTGAGGATTCATATTGAGACACTTCAGGAGTCTTTGTAAAAGACATCCAGCCTCTCTTCACAGGGCACCTATCCCAGAAACATGTGCCTCCCTGCCCTTTCACCACAATGCAGCACAAGTTTCAGTTGGCTTCATTGCCTGAGCACAAAAGACTCAGCCTGATATGATCTCCAGAGCTTTATAGGTTATTAATAATGATACGTGGCTTGGGAAAATTTAGTCACTGACTGTTTACTGCACAATGTGACACAGATCTCAGCATAGGAATTTTATGTAACCACAGAATTAAGATGTTTTAAGTTAAGGCAGCCGCTACAAAAATGTGAAGCTTCCTTTGTTTTTTTTGCTCTTCCTAAAAAAAAAAAAAAAAAATTGTCTTCCAGGATTACAGTAAGTAGTTGAAGTGATCCATCAAATCCAACAAAGGTTTTACATGAGCACAACCAAAGGCTTTTCTCAGATTTAAGTGCCTCTTTTGTGAGGCTGAGGCTGTCTCCTGAGAGCTCACAGTTACTGGCCTGAACCAATCTCACACAGTCATGTTGGAGAAGATACAGTCCCTGATAATGGAGATTCTGTTGATGACCTATTATCTTCCCTGTTGTCACAAAACCAAACCAGACCATGATCTTGCTGAGCTGGACACTTAATTTGCAAATCTATGTGTTTGTCCATCGAAGTCTAAAATTGCTTTGATCTAATGGGGTTGACAGTTAGTTAAACTCTAGTTTGTCTGACATTTGGACAAACCAATGAAAGCTCAAATAAATCTATACCTTAATGGTGAAGTAGTCTAATCAATACAAATCTACAAAAATTAATGAATGAATAGTTAAGGCTAAAGTTATTTTAAAAAGCAACTGCTGAAACAAATCTTAATCTTACATAATTTGAGAAATTTGTTCCATCAGAGGCTTTGACCTGTGATATCTGTGACCTGTAACAGTGTCTACAGCAAAACAATATCATACCTGGATCAAATGCAATGAATATCCAGCTGTTTGCATCACTTGTCCTAATTCACTGCATGGCAAAAATTGGGTGTCAGGGTGTCTTGGGTTTCCTGGCAGGTTTAGTCACGTATCCACTTTCATACCCACTTCCTTTTCTGTCCTACACATGACAAAGAAAGATCTGATAGCTCCTTATCCTCTGTCGATAATAGATCTGTTTTCCAGGCCAGGATAAAGCCAACATTGAGATTAATCTGTGAAATTTACATTCGGTTTCAACAAAATGCTGCTTAAAGATTATATTGTGAGATAAATAGATTGAACGGCTTTAGCATCTTTTGTTAGAATCTAAACAAAGTCCCAATTCCCATCTTTATGAATGTGTTTCAGAAAGAGCTTGTGGCCCCTCCCATGTCTTTGTCTCCTCACTCCAGGTCATTCTCTATGTTCTCTTGTGAGTTAGCTGCATGCTCCTGTATGTCAAGAGATTTCCAGTAAAAGGGAAAAAAGGGGAAGGAAACATACGCCAAATCAAGGAAGAGGCCTTTGGTTTAAATGTGTGTTGAGTGTTTAGTCAGACAATGATGTGGTGGTTATGCTGTGGTTGTGTTAGTAGGTCACAAATGTACCAGACAAAGGCTGAATGCACAGATTATAATAATGCTGTGATAAGAAATAGGTCTCTTTAAAAACTGATCAGCTGTCAAATACAGTATAGTAGATTGAGTATTCTACTTAGGTTACTTGGTCTTAAAGGTACAGTGTGTTTTAATTTGAAAAAAAAAAATCAGATATGCTTTTTCACATATACTTTAATGTTTTATGCAATTTTCAATATAAATGCACTATGCTTTATGCACTTGAACATTCTTTTAACTTAAATGTTTTCTGATTCCCCTGGTGAAAGTCATTGTTAGCCACCACCACCAGGGGGCACCCAGCATGTTTTTGATGTTGGTGGAGGAAACCAGAGCACTGGGAGAAAACCCACCCAAGCACAGAGAGAACATGCAAACTTTGTTTTTTTCTTTGATCAGTAATTGAAAACTGGTGAACAAAATAATCATTATCTTCAGAATTAAATTCAACTTTTATTGATGAGGAAAAGGGGAAACTCAGAAGTGAGGTTGCTTTAGATCAGTTCAGACTTCAACAGCCATAGACTGATACAGTACAGTATTATTGCAGTCGTGAAGAAGGAGTTCTGAAGGCTTTCTCTCTTGCAGCTCACTGGCGTCCACTGGCTGCTCTGTGTTTTTTAAAAGCCCAGTGCAAGGGAGGGTTCATGTTGTTCAGTATAGCATTCGTCCTGTTGTTATCTGTTGCTCCACTTCTTCAGAGTCTCCTTACTAATACTTATAATTGAACCAGCCCTCTAGTTTTTCAAGCCGTCTATGAGGTTCTTTTCTAAAACTGCTTAGCTTTTACTACTGATAAAACATTTGTGACAGATAGTCATTAGTGTGGCTGGCAGCTCCCCTGCACAGGTTTTGTCCCTGTTTTAGGTCCCTAAAAGTCTGCCTTTGACCTCTCGTTTTGGGTCCAACACAAGCTGATCCTTTAAATTGTGGTACACACTTTTTTATGCAAGTTTCATGCATGCTCCACTTTGATTGTTCTCATGAATCTATTATGAGTCTTTGCTGTGGCTAATTTACTCAGTGGTAACTTGAGAAAGGGGAATTTCACTTTTCTGGGAAATTGCTCTTCCTTCCTTTAAGACCCACAAAGACAACAGCCCACAAAGAGATGATAAATTTATATCTTGTCAAAGCCGGTCAGAAAGTTGTAGGTTTGTCTTTTGCATATGCTTAGTTCTTTTTTGTATAGTTCATTTAGTTAAAAAACAATCCATTTGGTTCTTGTGTAAAAAAGCCCTGGTCCACCAGGCATTCACAGCTGGCATTTTGAACTGTGACTAAACTAAAAAAAACAAGGCTTTTCTTAAGAAAAAACACTGGATGGTGCTGTTAGCCCAAATGCTAAGATAAGATAGGACTACATTGATCCCACCAAAGAAAAATTTGCATGTACAGCAGCTATTAAACAGATAAAGTGCTAAAAGGTAAAAAGTAAAGGTGTGCATGCAAGAGAATTTTAAAAAGGTATACACGATTTCAGCAGAATTTTAAATAGAATAAATAATTAAAAGCTATCTTTATACATATTTACAAAGTAAAGTAAAGAGGGACAGTATTCTGGGTTTTTGTTACACATGTGAACTATAAAGTCTAACTGCAGCAGGTAGGAATGATCTGCTCAGAGCCTCCACTGTCTGATGCAGAGGGTGAGACATTTTATCTCCTCAGTGCTCCACGATTGCCCTCTGCTCATTTTGTTTTGTTTAGTGGACAATATTGTTTTGGTTTCTTTTCTGCTCTCAGGAAAATGTATTGTCGCATGATCAATTCATGACGCTCTTCCTGTTTGGGCCTGTTCATTTAGACGTCTGTAGTTTGCTTGGGGTTCACATTTTAATTGAAATGTTCCAGAGTTTAGTGGGAAGCAGTCCAAGACCTCTGTTCTCGGACTGCTTCCCACTAAACTCTGGTTCGATTAAAATGTGAAGCCCATGGGAATGATACATGTTTAGTGTCACTGAGGGGTGCATGAAAGCATTCACACTGATCCAAGTGAACCACACTCACAGAGGAACTGCACCAGAGTTTGTTTGAACCAAACCAAACACGGCCAAACAAGTATGAACACATCCTAAAGGAACTTTTGTATTTTCACTTTTGTATTTTTTATTTATTTTTTTAATAAAATTTAGTTTCATAGGGCCTAATCACAGATAAATAAATACCATATTTGGGTCTGAAATGTTTGCTTTAGAGTTCTAATTTCTCTCAAAATATCAAAAGTGCATCACATTTCCAGCTCACTTCAGTTTCTCATGAGGCCAATGGGTCAAATGATGCAAAATGTTATACCTTCGTATCAGGGATAAAGTCACAGAAATTAAATTGCCATTTACCATTTGCTTAACCCTGGATGACACTCAGCAGAGACACAATAGATTTGGTGGACTATATTAAGGCATGTGTTTGACAGGTAGCTCTTCCCACCTGTGACTTCAGGTACATCTCTATCCCTCCCCTCCGACGTTTTCTCAGCTCTTACTGCCCCAGGCCTTTGGTGGGACAGCCTGTCCTCATTTGGGGAACACTGATTGGTTTCACACACTGCTCAAAAGGATCCAGATCACCTTTTGTATTTGACTCCCATGTATTCTAAACTAATTGTAAATCTGCACTCAAGTCAAAGATGGGATTGTTGGGAGTCATTGGCCTTTCGTTAGCATTGGTGTCTTTCACTCAGGTAAATTATTTATTTTGTTTGTTACTTAAACACATGTCAAATCTTAAATATATAGTCCAAGTCAGTTGTCATTTTGAGTTTTAAATATTTAGTACTATATTACTAATTAGATTGTGTTTATTTTCTACAGATACCTTTTAGCACAGCAGGTAAGAAGTTAAAATTATTCTGTACTTTTTCTCCTTTAGTTTTCTTTCTATTCTTCTCATTATTAGAATTATTATCATTTATGTGTGTTTATTATTATGGGCTTACTGGTAGAGCGGTTGTCCTATAACCAGAAAGTTGGCGGTTCGATTCCCAATCTCCCCAGTTCATGCTGTTGTTGTGTCCTTGGGCAAGACACTTAACCCCCCTTGCCTCCAGTGCCACAGCTCTGGTGTATGAATGTGTGTGACTGTGGAGGTGAGTTTGGTGGTGGTTGGAGAGTGAGCGCCTTGCATGGCAGCCCCTCTCTCTGTCCGCCTCAAGTGTGAGTGTGTATGTGAATGGAAGCATGATATAAAGTGCTTTTGGTACAGCCAGGTACAAAAAATAACTATATAAATGCACACCATATTAATGTGTGATTTGGTTTTTAATTCATCTCTCTTTTCCAGATTGCCCAATCACATCTGCAACACCTGCAGGGCCATCGTCTATTTTGGTAAAATGGGATGCCTATCCTGAAGCAACAAACTATCTTTTAGACCTTAGGGTCATAAATAACTCAAATATTGCACCAGTTGTGGTGACAATTTCCAAAACTCAGACGGAAAGAGTGGTGCGAGGTCTTCGGCCGGGAAGTAGATACACAGTGACTCTCAAAGTCTTTTTATTTTATAATGTGGGGTGTACTTCGAAAGCTGAGGCCAGTACAGGTATGTGTTCTAATATTTAAAGTGTTTAATTAAAATATGTGAGATAACATAACACATACTATCATATTTCAGCATCTGTTATATGTTAATGTTAGGTCACTTTGTACAAATAAAGAATAACAATTGTTGAACATGCCTAAAAGCCTAAGCCCAATTTAGTTTTTGAGTGGATTATGAAGATTTAATTAATGACCTCCAGCTTTCGCATAGAAACAACATAGTATCTAAATAAGTGTAATCAAAATATTGTCATGTCTAGACCTAATTTACAATATATAGTCTGGACCATTAACAGTTAATCAAAGTACAGTTGGCCTACGGCACATTTCACCCAATATTTAAAGGTTTCAACCGTGGCTTTGCGGTAACCATAGAAACACGTATTAAGCTATTGCTAGCACTAACTAGCATTTCTAACGTTGATCTTGTGTTCCAGTTCCGGACACAGCGCAGATAATCTCCGGTGAAGCACTTTCGAGTTCTTCAATCTCGTTAGAATGGACAGTGGTGCCTTCAACGGAGCTCTATTACCTGGTCATATTTTCACAAACCACCGGGAGAAAGTTAAATTTAACCTACACCACGACTTCCGCAGTGGTGGATAACCTACAGCCCTCCACCAATTTTGACTGCTACGTTTACACCGCTAACTATGCTGGTTTGGGGTTTGCCAGCAAAGTGAGGACCATAACGACATGTAAGTGGTATTTTAAACATTTTTTAAATTGAGAATGTGCCTAAAATACCAAATAGTAAATGTCTCTGTGAAATATCTATGCTAGTGGACTACTCCAAATACTGTTATGACTACTTTATGATAAAAAAATGCCTTAATTGACCATACAACATTACTCCTTATGATAAAACCATGCTATTATTATGTAAATTACATATGTTCAAGCCTGATTAGTTAATTGCTGTGAAATATTTGATTTGTTTTATTTGTCCTCCTAATCCATAAGTCTTGTGTCTTTCTTTTTAAATTATAGCTATATAATTACTTTTTTTTCTTCTTAATTGTGTGTCTGTGCAGTGGTTCGGCCTCCCATTGGTATCAATGCGGTGCAAACTGGCCGTAATGTGGCAGAGATCAGCTGGCAACCGGTCACTGGTGTGTTGATGTACCGAGTCAGCATCCGGAAAAAGACGCCTTGAGTACCAAACCGACTGTGTACAATGTGACGGCCTTGAAGATCACTGTACAGAACATCCTGCCATGTTCAGAGTACCTGATATCAATATGTTCTTACAACATGTTTCTGGTGCCGAGCGAGCCCACAGACTACTCTTACACCACAAACAGTGAGTCGGGACACTCATACCATTATCAATAACTTGGTGATTTAAATCTGGGTCAGCTATTCTCTTTGAGGTGTTCCTTTCAGACATTTAGAATATGATCCTCAGGGAAAAGAGGAGCGATGCCTTCACAACCTACTTGTTGTCACGAAAGTTCTTTCTTTCAACCTGAGGGGATAAACACACAATTTAGCTATCATAATCAGACCAGTAGGCAGGAATTAGTGGCATCTAGTGGTAAAGTTGTACATTGCACCCATACTGTCAAGCAGAGTAGAGAATAGAAAGCAAAAAGGTAACTTTAAACCACAGTATTAATTGGAGAACTAGACCTTAATGGCAGCTAGCATGTGTTTCCTATATGTAACATTGTGCTTTGTTCCCCCCTCAGTACTGAACCCCGTCAGTACAGTGTCGCTGGACTACTCTTGCATCACGGGGGCTGTTACAGTGCTATGGATGCCCGTGCTCGGGGCAGACTCCTACAAAGCCAAAGCGGTGTCTGGAAACAGCACTCCGTTGATTTGCAACAGCACAACCAACAGCTGTAAAATCAGCGGAATAAGTTGTGGCAAGAACTACGACGTGCATGTCACGCCACTATCTGAGAGCTGTGAGAACGTGGTCAACTCCACATCAGCCTCCTTTAAGTCAGGTGAGACGTCATTGCCACATGCTTATCAATTGTGGTTTGAAGGGCCACAATAAACAAGAATTGTACTCAAGACCAGAAATTCTGTTTTGACTGACTTATGACAGAGCAAAATGTCATAATATTTTATTATGTCTTGCTCAGACATGACAGTAATGTTGTTTTTCATAAAACAGCAAAATAATGCATTCATAATAGAGCTGAAATAATTATTCCTGAAACTACAATTAGCTTCAAACTCATAATAATAAAAATTCACAAAGGGACAGATTTGGACTGTGATTTTGCCATGGTTTAGAAAACACACATTTTGTAAAAAATACCTTGAAGACAACTGCCTGATATTGATCTATTTTTTATTTTAGAACCACAGATAAACAGTCCACATAAACACAGTAAAACATGGGAAAAATATTGAAAGGAGACAAAACAAAGAAATTTAATTACATTTTTTTTATTGTTTGTTCACCAAACCTGTCTTCCAAACCCTACCCTAGCACATTTTTTTTTTTAATTACGTGGAATTTAAAGATGAAATTAACCCCTGCTGTGGATGTTTGGTTTAATTATCCTTCTTTCAATGCCATTAAACTACTTAATATCACCAAAGCCATTAAATTTTAGATGGTAGAGGGCTTCTCACTGCTCCGCCCGGAGATTTGTTTTGTAAAGGCAGGTAATCTTTTTCATCTCTGAGATTTGTTCCACCGAATGCCACCCCTGGGACCACATTATGTACAGCTAAGCTTTCGTGACTTGGATGTTGAGATGATTTAATGCCAGGTGATTGTTGTGTCAGGGTTACAGTCATATAATACGGAAATGTATGTAATAAGTCCGTTGTTAAATTTAAACTCATTTTTTATACACTAAAAAACAGGAAAAACTAAAACTATTTTTTTTTCCTTTCACACAATAGGTTGTAATTATTTAGCACAACCACAAAATATTATGTCTCCATCTTTATATCCCATTTGTTCCTTGTGTGTTGTTTTTCAGATTACACAGGAGTCTTCTGGGAATTGCTGTTTCAATCTTTCCCCGTCCTGTTTAGTTCACACGTTTTATTTTGTTGTGAGAAAGAATCTTTTTTTAATAAAACTAGGTCTTCTATTGAGCTCCACTGTTCATATCATATGTTGCTGTTCATTCTGCTGAGAATACGCCTGTGTTAGTGTTAAACCTGAAACCATTTTACAGTGAAAAGTAATCTTCAGTATCAGGGCGTTTTATCCTCAAAAGGGATTTGAGATACCAACCTTTGAAATTCACAACCCATTTAAACCCTGTTTCTTTTCCATCTATGTACCCATCTAACTACATGCACATTCATTTATCTAACTGTATACGTTTTTGTCTCTTGTCTAGTCCCCTGTGCACCACAGAACCTTAGCTTGCTACGAAGCTGTGACAGTGAAGTTATCCTCTTTTCTTGGAACTACTCAGACAACACAGAAATGTATAAAGCCAAATCGGTCGACTCCAAGGTACTGTACAACCCAAAACAGACTTTATCTAAGGTTTCTGTTTGACAAAAACCTGCAGAGCGCATGTTAACAATCAGATGGACAAACCTGTTCTCTCATACAAGCTCCTCCATTCATCTTCTCCCACTTCTCCAAGCAATAAGCCCTTTCTCCTCCCCAGACACCTCCACTAGCTTGATACACAAAGTTTGTGTTTCAGAGACCAAGCAGAGGTTTACTGGCTGCTGAGGAATATTAATAGCATTTACAGATTTAAACAAATTAAAAATTATTTTAGGTTCCAGTTCAAAGTTAATTTATATAGCACATTTTAAAAACAGCCACTGCTGCCCAATACATTTTAATGCCAGATTTTAGCTATAAACAGTAAAATTAGTCAAAAAAAAAGAATTTAGTTTTAGATGTTATACATATTTGGCTGTTTGGCTCTGTTACAAACCCAAATGGTATTAATAGCATAGGGACAGGTTTTCTTTTAAAAAGTGTTTTAACAAGTTCCATAATATGTTATGTGATTCCTCTGTTTGTAGGGAGTGGTCCAGGAGTGTTTGACAGAAAAGAACTCTTGTGATTTCACACAAACTGAGTGCGGTCGGCATTACTACTTCACCGTCTACTCCATGAGTGGCACTTGTAAAAGCGAGATCAGCTCAACTGTTGACATCAGCACAGGTAACAGGATATTTGAGATTTAATCATACAGTCTTCAGGGAGATTGATTAGCTCAGGTATAAACATTTCATGGCAGTGGAGTCTTCAAATGGTAGCTTTGTAGTTTGTAAGACTTTAGGACAACTGGCCTCATCTGATTTTATTGATCTCCTTTTGATCTCCCAAACTATAAAAAAAATAAATGATACCATAAAGGAATTCTTAGTTACGTACAGTTAAACTTTATTCTTTGATGGGATAGAAGGGATCTAACTAATTATATTTTCCTCTGATTTCTCCAGCTCCCTGTATTCCAAACAATGTTAAAACCTCTGCCGACTGCAACTCAAATGTTTTATTGAGTAAATGGGACTTTGCTGAAGGAGCTCTGAATTACACAGTGGAGGCCTTTGGAAACATGGGCAACAACAGCTACTACACCTGCACCACACAATCCAACTCCTGCTCTTTTCCGGGCATCAGCTGTGGAGAGTCACTCACAATCTACATTACATCTCATGATAACTATTGCTCCAGTCCCAAAACACTGGCGCCGGTGGCAGAAACAGGTGAGGCTTCTGTTTCTCTCAAAGGACACATACAGCAACAATGAAGGGCAGCTTTGAGAATAAAATATAACACATCTTAAAAACATAGTCTAAGAAAACTAGAGCTGTCTATTTCCTGCACATTTTCATATTTTCCACCACGACTACTGCTTCAAAAGTTGGACATTTGAATAACTCAAACATAATACTACTAACAATTATCACCAATAATTCAGTCAGTTGTAATATTTCAGTGTTAATATAATTAGCCCATTATCAAGGTGGATTTTTTTTCATCACAATTTAAGTAGAAAAAAAGAATAAAACTTTGATGTAATCAATAAAGTGAGATTTGGTGAAAGGTAATAGAAATGTTATGAAAAAATATTTAGGAAAACATGTATGAAACCCATTCTGTAATAAGGATGGATGGAAGGGGTGGCAGCAGAAAAACTATACTAAGTTTTAACCACACAAGTATGCATAATCAGATTACTCTTTGCAACACATTCGGTTTAAGTTAAATTAAGTTGCTTTTCCTCCTCCTTAGCGCCGTGTGTCCCTCAGAACGTCGCAGCCTCTACTGACTGCAAGGCCGACTCCATCACTGTGACCTGGGACATTTCTGGCAGCGCTATTTATTACATTGCCATGGCAAGGGACAGTGCTGGCGCTCTATACCACTGTAACACAATGGATTTGTCCTGCACCATACCAAACCTAAAGTGCAGCACTAATTACACCGTCTATGTCATTGCTTCAAACGTCCTGTGCAACAGCTCCATCAGTGATCTCTTCCTCATAGATACAGGTGCAGTAGTATCTTCTCATCATTCACGCGTTTTAGTCGACTGTGACATTTATAAAAATATCTTCTTGTTACAGTCCCCTGTCCCTCGAAAAACATTGTCACGACACTGGACTGTGCAAAGAACGAGGCTCTGATTTCTTGGACTGCCGAGCCCAAAATCAAATCTTTCACAGCAACAATTCTGGACGAGAACAATGGCCTCCTCAGCTGCAGTTCTACTTCGACCAGCTGTGTCATATCCAACTTAAAATGTCACCAACGCTACACAGTTACTGTGGCTAACCATGACACAATTTGCCCCAGTACCACCTCTCAACCGGTCTACATGGATTCTGGTATGATTGCAGTTTGTATTTTTGCCCCATGTGCCCAATCCTTCCAATACTGTTCACATTATACACTGCTAATTTAATGTGCTTTACAAAGAAAACACATGTATAATGTAAATGCTCAGGACAATTAGGAGCACATGAACTCATATGAGACCTTTTTGTCATTTTTTTCTACACTTTGTCCAGTTCCGTGTGGGCCTACAGTTTCAGCCATTGTAGACTGTGGCACACAAATAATGACAGCCACTTGGGGTGCGGTGAGTAACGCTACCAGCTACAAGATCATGCTCTCAGACGGCGCAACAAAAACAAATTTCAGCGTCACCAATTCTACGTTTAGCTCCAATGATCTGCATTGTGGAAACACGTACACGCTGGATGTTAGCTCCATTATTGCTGGCTGTATCAGTCTACCCACAAAAGTGACTGTCACTCAAGGTAAAAGACCTTTGCTAGATTGATTCATACACACTTAAGTTACTTTACACTATGTTTTTCTGAAATAAGTTGATATTGTACTCTAACATTACTATTCTTATCCTATCCCAGCACCTTGTGTCCCGACTAATGTGATGGCACAGACAATCTGCCAGCAGAGTTTTGTTGACGTCACATGGCAAACGAGTGTTGGTGCAGTATTTTATAAAGCTACAGCAGTTTCCAGTGGCGCTCCTCAGGTGGAGTGCACTTCTAATGGGACCACCTGCCGGCTGGAAAACCTGATGTGTAGCCAAACATATAATGCCACTGTTTCTGCTTCAGACAACCGTTGTTACAGCAAAAATAGTGTACTGCAACTGGTGACAGGTAAATGACAATAAAAGTTATCATTACTATTATTTAGCATGTAACTGTTAAATATTTCTTTCTTTTGCAGAGCCATGCCCTCCATCTGGTCTGGTGGTCTCATTGCAATGTGCTAATAACTCAGCCATGCTCACCTGGCAGAGCAGCTCCAATGCTGTGTCCTACACTGGGAAAGCCCTAAGCACAGGTGGACATGAAGTCACGTGTAGTGCAGGAGCAAACCTCATGTGCCAACTGGATGGTTTGCAGTGTGGACAAACATATAAATTCTCTGTGATAGCTTCAGACAGCAAGTGCAAAAGTGCAGAGAGCAAGACTGTCACCTACTCCACAGGTGAGAGTTCATCTTAAAAAAATGTCTATTGTTTGAAGGAATTTTTATAATTTAGCTCTTGTTTGAGTCTTATTTGTTTGTGTTCTATTTCAGCCCCTTGTCCTGTTACAAATGTTGTCAACACTGTGGACTGTGTCAACAACTCTCTGACGACCACCTGGACGCTCGGAAGCATGCCTGTGAACTACAGTGTTACTGCAGTGAAGGCAGATAACACAACTCTGCTCTGTGAAACTGACCAGTCCACTTGTGTTTTCAGAAGTTTATTGTGTGGAGAGCAGTACACCGTGACTATCACTCCTGTCAGCAGCACATGCTCAGGGAAAAGCAGTAACCCTGAAGTGGTAAACACCGGTGAGTACATAATGTTACTTAAGAAGCTTTTTCAAATGGATATTTATTTTGAGACCCCTGTCTAGAGAGTTGTCAGTTGGAGAAATGAGTACACAGATCTATGTAAATAAAGGCTTTCAGTTCTTTTTAGTTGTGAAATAATTTTGAATTATTGGAAATTGATAATTATATAAAAAACTGTTTACGTCAGTCAACAACTGTTTTTTTTTTTTTAATGACAAGGTCATTGTTTCTTTGCATTTCCTGTATACTGCTTTTTGTTGTTTTGAACTGAACATTGTCAACAAAGTTTTTATTAGCTAAGTGAAAACAATTGTTTCTTTATCACTCAAATTCCACTTGCACATGTTAAGTGTATTGGAAACCGTCCGTTATCAACTTCAATAGACAGTTTTGTTTATGGAGGGCATGAAAGCAACATATTTTGTCAAATTTGTTGCTATTATTTGATGAAACAGTCTACTCTACTAAGTAGTATCTATGTATCCTTTATAACTATTTCAAATTGGATCATTTGGAGCACTTAAATAGTTTTGTTGCAATAGTTCAGGGCCTGTTTTCTCATCTGCAAACTCTTTGTTCTTTCTCAGCTCCTTGCGTCCCCAGTAACATTGTGGGACAGATACAGTGTTCAGACAACACCCTGCAGGCATCATGGAAAAAGGCTGCCGGCGCTACATCCTATCTGTCTACTCTAAATGGACCTGGGGGTTTCACATCGCTCTGTCCCTCCAGAGAGGAGGCCTGCTCCTTCATAAACTTGGAGTGTGCTAAGACATACAATCTCTCTGTGGTGGCCTCCAACGACAGGTGTAAGAGCTCAGGCGCCATCTCTGTTCGGACTGGTAAGTTGAAATGAGTAGTGATGCTACTCCCGCTGCTTTCCTTGTACAAAGGTTTTTATTTCATCAAAATCCTGACTTAAACACACATTACCATAAATGTTTTAAGGACCAAATTTAATGGCACACAGTGTTATAATGTTTCTAACACAATTCTTTGTTGTAGCTCCCTGCCACCCGACTGATGTGGCCACTTCTCTGGCCTGTGACTCTGGTGTGGCCACAGTGACCTGGACCCCCAGTGCTGGAGCAGCTTACTACACTGTCCTGGCCCGGGTTAATGACCATGATCACATCTGTGGCTCCACAGGCAGTTCCTGTAATTTCACAGACCTGCACTGTGGACAGGACTACACTGTGATTTTACTGGCTGGGGACAGTGCCTGCAACAGCTCTATACTTACCACAAAGACTATAAAAACAGGTTTGTTATTGACCAGTTTAAACCTATGAACTGTGACATACATTTTCTAGCATCATTTATTAATAAGTTTTTGGTTATAATGGCTAAGAAAAATCTGCTGCTTTTTTGAGCCATCATTTTGGTTGAGACTGTGACTGTGGTGAGAAAACTAAGGCTCTTCATGAGACAACAGAAATAACAAAGTACTGAACCAACAAAAACCTATCTGTAATTAAATATGGCAAAGGGCTCCATAGAAACGGTAATATAAACTAATGAGGACTGACGTTTGGTAAGAAACATAGACCTCTTTCAGATCCAATAAAATAAAAGACATAGGATTAAAGGCAGAATATGTGCTGTGTGATGTGATTGGTGAAAAAGTTCATGAAAAGCTAGAGTCTGGGTTACCTGATGGTCTGTTATTACCAACAAATTTATCAACTATGACTCTCAACAGACATCCTCTTTTAGAAAAAAACACAACACCAAGTCTATTGCACTGAATTCGTTTTAATAAATCTTCAAATTATGACCAATTTTGTTGTATTTCAGCTCCATGTGCTCCAGTAATGCAGAACTACTCCCTGGACTGTGTCACCAACAATGCAGTGGTGCCCTGGGTTAAGGATGTTAATGCAGTTTCGGTAACAGTCAGCGCTCAGTCCAGTCTGGGACACTCAACGTCCTGCAGCAGCTCCACCAACAGCAGCTGTGTCTTGAATGATCTGAAGTGCGGCAACAATTACACTGTCACTGCTGTCGCACAAGGAGTACAGTGTCTCAGCAAAGCCAGTGTCCCCTTCAATATCGTCACAGGTGTGTTTGGACGTTAGACTTTCTGTAAAGATGAGTGTATAATATGTCTGTGCAGCCTAGAATGAGTATTTATCTTCTTTTATTAACAGACTTTCATATATATTAAAACTACTAGTCCATTAAGACTACTAAATACAAACTAAACAGCACATTTGTTGAAAAATACACTGGTTGTACTCACCTCTCCCTGTATTTTCCAATAGCACCTTGCACTCCAAACAATGTCAACTTTGTCAATTCCTGTGAGACTGGCATTGCGATTGTGAGCTGGGACAAGACCCTGGGTGGAAAAACTTTCTATGCTACTGCTACGTCTGGAACTGACATGAAGTCCTGCAGCACAGCCAACACAGAATGCTCCTTTGATTCAATGCTTTGTGGGCATTTGTATGATATTAAAGTGTTTGCCATCGCCGACTACTGTAATAGCAGCCTGCCTGGGTCACACAGATACAGACAGGTAAGAAAACATGCTTATAGTTTGTTTATAAAATCAGGTCATGCTGAATACAATACTATTTCACACTCACATCTTTCCCCACCAGCTCCGTGTGCTCCACAGGGTGTCGCTGCCTCTCTGATGTGTAAAGACAACACTGGGTCAGTCAGTTGGACCGCCAGCCCCGGAGCTATTTCCTATAAAGTGAAAGCACTGAGTAGAGATGGTGTTGCCATGAACTGCAGCACCAACACCACAACCTGTGATGTACCCAACATGCAATGCGCCCAGACCTACAGGATCACAGTCACTCCCTTCTCTCAAGAATGCCGGGGCTACGACAGTCAGGCAGTCAGCTATGTGGCAGGTGAAGAGCAATGGCCCAATAGAGATCACATTGTCTTAGTGTTGTTCTCAAGAAACAAATCAAGACAAGACCAAGATAGAACCAAGTCTTTTAGGGATGATGCTGAGTCAAAACAAAAAACAGAGTGTGATCTATCGAAAAAGATCACATTTCCGAAATCTTACTTACCACCAAACTCATGGGTCATTTATGAGCACTTTTTTATAAGGCTAGAAATAAGTTAGACTTAGACGGACTTCATTAATCCACAAGGGAAATTGCTTGGTCACAGTAGCTCAATTGCACTTCAAAAACACTAAATAGGTATACAATATCTATTGTATAAAGCAATATGACAATATGACAAACATATGACTAAAATACAATTGAATAGATAAAATATAGAATAAACAAGATTGGTCCATTTTCAAATCCGCAAGAATATAAATAAAATAGAAGTAAATATAGAGTAAATGTACACTTTATACAAAGAGATGAAAGACAGTGTAATAATGTGTTGATGATGAATAATACAGGATTATCTGTTACAATAAGATAAAGTGTTGTACAGCTGGATGGAATATGGTATAAATAGAGTCCTGTTAAGTTATTAAAAACAAGACTAAAGAGACATCTTGTTTGCAAGTTGGAACAGGATGTTGGTTTGTTAGGGTTGTGAGGTAATTTGAAATATGCAAATTGAAGTACTGTAGTAAACGTCTTAATTTTTACCTACAGGCCCCTGTCCTCCCCCTGACGTCACTGTGACCCGACAATGCAACGGTAACGTGGGTCTGGTGAGCTGGACAGCTGCCCTAAATGCAGAACTCTATATGGCCACAGCCACAGGGACTTTGGATCAACAAAAACACAACTGCAGCTCAGACAGCACGAGCTGCTCCATCACAGACCTCCTCTGTGGAGAGACTGTCAATGTTACCGTGGTTACCAAGGAGAGGGGCTGCTGGAGTGAACCAAGCGTGGCTTACACCTATGAAACAGGTTAGAGAAAAAAAAATGATATTGCCTATTTTTAAAGCCAACAGCTATGGTGCTTGGCAGATATTTTTCTGTTGTTGTTAAAAATTAACTCAGTAGAAACCATAACTTTTTTTGGGGGTGTCTCAAAAATGTCAGTGGGCATCTCCACAAGCTCAGTTTGTCCTCTCTGGGCAGTTGCAGAAACTTGAAAAGGAAGTCATGCCCAAGATAGAAAATTGCAAAGAGTGTTATTTTCATGTGATTAAGTACAACTGAAGATGGTTTTGGTTTTAAAAATATAAAATGATACTTTTTATATAATTTCATCTTTTTGCACCCAGTACTCATGTTCTCTTTTTTTGTAACTAGTCATTTGCCCGCCAACTGGTTTGAGGGGAGTGACAACCTGCAGCAACAACGACATCACAGTCAGCTGGGACCCGATTCCAAAGAACTGGTGTTACGTATTTTGTCCAAGCTAAGAAATTTGGAGGGGCCACTAAACAGTACAGCACACAGAGCACATCCCAGAGGATCACGGGTCTGCAGTGTGGCGAACTGTACACTCTCCAGGTTTCTGCTCAATACCAAGAGTGCACCAGTGTCCTGAGCGAGTCTGTTGAAATTTTAACAGGTTCATATCCACACGTTGTAATTAAAATGACAAACACAGCAATAATAATAACATTTCAGTCATGATTAATATAAGGGGACATGTATTTAACACCAATTTCGGTTTGAAAAAATGCTAATGTTACCTTAACTATGCATTTTCAGTTAATATTTTACAAGTTTACTAGATTTTTTGAATGTAGTTTTATCTAATCAGTGATAGTTACAGTTTTTGACTGGCACTTTCTTCAGAGCGTTACATGTTCCTCTTCTCTTTTTGATCAGCACCTTGCACTCCAACCAACCTGTCTGCCAAATCCGACTGTGGGACAAGCTCAGGAACGCTGACATGGACAACAAGTCTTGACTCAGCCAACTACACAGCCACTTTCACCGGGGACCACGGTCATGTGACTACCTGCACCACAAACTCAACGACCTGCACTAAGAAGCTGGACTGTGGACATCAGTATAATGTCTCACTCATCGCTTCCAGTTCAATGTGTAACAGTAGCTCGGCAGCCACTCTGGTGTTTCACTCAGGTAAAATTAAAATAGTTAACCTTACTCACTGCCAATAACAATTATTAGATAAATTTCCATGTACTACTTAAGAATTGTCATTATTCATCATTTATCCTCTACAGCTCCCTGTCTACCTAACAATGTGTCTGCGACCCTGGACTGTCAAGTCAACTCCTTTACAGTGAAGTGGAATGGAAGCACTGATGACGGCCCTTACTCGGCGCTGGCCATTGGGAGCGATGGCTCTCGTTTATCATGTGACACCCCAAGCACCCAGTGCACCATTTTGAATTTAAGTGTGGCCTCTTGTACAGCATCATTGTCACAACAGTAAACATTGACTGTGGAGTTATCCATAACTCAGACTACAAAATACACTCAGGTAGTTACTATTCCAGGTTTAGTTATGTATGTGTTTATCTGCTGTTTCCAGGAGGTTGATAAGACACATACATAAACCAGCTAGAAGCATAAATATTTGACCAATCAACGTGATCTAGCTTCAATTTCTCTATTGTGTTTTTGCCTTCAGCCCCCTGTAAACCAACTACAGTGTCAGTGGACTTGGACTGTGGCACCAATGAGGCAGTAGTGAGCTGGCTGAACACAGGCCCGAACCAGACGCAGGAAGTGACAGCACAGGACATCAGAGGGAATACTGTCACCTGCACATCCTCCACATTCAACTGCAACTTCACTGAGCTCAAATGTGGACATAACTACAATGTCAGTGTGGTCGGCAAAGCGGATTTATGCACCAGCGATCCAGCTTATGGTCCAATGCTCTACACAGGTAATGATTATTGGGCTGATGTTATAAATAAATAAATACCTTGGAATATTATCAAATGTATACTAAAAATAAAGTAATTGTTTGTTTTTATGTACAGTAACCCATTAGTTTTACGAGTATATTAAGTACTTCAAGTTCATTTTTTTAACCAAGAAAGAAAAATGCCATGTAAATGTTTTTAATATGCTGTGACTTTAAACTTCACTAGAAGGGGGAATTTACATAATACTCTCAAAATAATTCAGGATAATTGAGATTTCTTTTTTTTAGAAATCTGGTATTGTGCACAACGGTTAAAAAATTACCCAGGATTTTTTTGTTGTGCAAATCACTTTTTTGATTGACAATGGTTTAGGACAAAAAAATTGTAAAAAAAGTACAACATACAGTAAATAGAGCATTACCTGAATGTAATGATGTGTGACAAATGAATTCTTGTACTAAATAAATCTAATCCCTCAACTCATTCCTTATTTAGCGCCGTGTGTGGCCACTCATGTGACGGCAAAATATGACTGTAACACTGGTATCACTGAAGTAATGTGGGACCTTGCCAACGGTGCCACATCGTACATGGTGGAAGCCAAAGGAGAGCTTGGCTCTAACGCTCAGTGTGAAAACAGTGACACCAACTGTGCCTTTCCCTCCCTGGCTTGTGGTCAAGACTACAACATAACAGTGCAGGCTCACAACAGCAAGTGCATCAGTACAGTCAGTGAAACTGTTGTCACCACCACAGGTAAGAAAACACAGCAGGATTTGTCTTCCAAATCTTGTGTAAAAAAGAGTCACTATGGGTTTAACGTTTATCTCTTCAAATGTACAGGGGTTATGTTTAAACAGTTTATGTCGTTTTTGCTTCTAAGAAAGAAATTCTAAATGTTAGTAAATTTTAAAAAAAATATGAAAAGGCAGTTTAATAACAGATTTACAGGTGCTCTGCTGTGAGGTGGGGTATGCCCTGGAACATTTTTTTTAGTCTTCATAATTAAAGTATAGCAATATAGAGAAAAAATAATTAAATGGTTTATAAACCTTTTTTATCTGTCCTTTTGGCAGGTCCTTGTCCTTACAGCGGCCTCAGCAGAAGTCTCGACTGTAGCACCAACATAGCTTTAGTGTCCTGGACGCCTGGCAATGGCACCCTCTATTACAACGCCACCGCAATGGCCTTTAACATTGACAGCACAGAGACCTGCTCCTCCCCTGATTCCTCCTGTAACATCACCACTTTGCAATGCGGCGAGAGCTACAAGATAGCAGTGGCCGGACAGGGACGTAAATGCCCCAGTCCTTCCCAGGGATGGAAGAGGCTCCAAGCAGGTGAGGAGCAAGCACTGAAATCACAAACAAGATGATCTGTAGTTTTAATCAATAAATCAAGTGATAAATAATTTCTAGTATAATTATTTAAATGCTGCATGTTCTGCTCTGTTCACTGCAGCCCCCTGCCCTCCCCATCTCCTGAGCGTCGACTCATCCTGTGATTCGAACAACATAGTGGTGCACTGGGAGATGTCGAAGGGCTCAGTGTCGTACATGGCTGTAGCTGAAAACCAAGCAGGAGAGAAGTGGATGTGTGAGACAGATAACACCAGCTGTGAGATCACAAACCTGCCGTGTGGGCAGCAGTTTGACCTCTACGTTTCTGGACTTGATGGGAGTTGCATGGGAGCCAGAGGCAATGTGGAAGTTATTCAAACAGGTGTGTTTGTGTTTCCATGATTAATAATATACTCTGTTATGCTTCCTAAACGTTTAATAGATTTTGTACATTAACATCTAATGTTTCTTCTTTGCTTTTGTCCAGCTCCATGTGTCCCACAGAACGTCCAGACCAAGCTGGACTGTCCCTCTGGTTCCCTCAACGTTAGCTGGGATTTACAGGGACGTACTCCTAGCGAAATAATCGTTATTATACTAGAGAATGGCAGGATTATCATCATATTCTTGTGCAAAACACTTGGTAGTGCCGGCAATAACTGTGGGGTTCCAAACATTCCCTGTGGCAGGAACTACGACGTCAAACTTGTGGCCAAGGAACCCAAGTGTAACAGTTCATTTAGCGCCCCAAAACAACTCTCTGCAGGTGGGTCTACAAACTGTCAAATAAATATAATAAAATAAATAAAAGTAATTAAAAACATGGTAAAAATGTTGGTCTTTTTATAGAATAAGTATTTTTGTAATAATGTCTTTGGACTATTCTGCAATTCTGAGAACATGAGGCAGCTGTTTTCAGAGCTTAGCCTCAAAAAAACGAAAGCCCTTCTCACTGTCTGGTCCTAATCTTGGCCAGCTCCAGTAGTCCACAAAATGTATGGTCCCTCTGCTTGGGTATTTAAATGTCTCTTTAAAATAAAAAATAAAATAAAACCTTTTTTTCAACATATTTTTCAACATTCAGACACAAACCCTTTATTAGTTCCTAATTGTTTTAAGCGTTTATGATTGTCTGTCTTAGTGGCACTGCGTTTAGTTCTATTGACAAGGTGCATCAATACATAACTTTTTAGACTGTGCCCTCACTAAAGGACACACAACAACTGGGCACTACTACAAGGATCCAAACTCATATGGGATTAGGTTATGTTTGTCTTGTGTGTTCTGCCACAGAGTGACACAGTGGACAAGCTGCTGTGACAGAAGCTCTTCTGTAATAAGCTAAAACTTTCTCTCTCCTCAGCTCCTTGTCCACTTCCTACCTTCAATACCACTGTGGACTGTAACACTGGAGTGGTGTCTGTCAGATGGGCGAATGGCGTGCCTGGTGTCCTGTACTCGGTGTTGGCCGTGGTACCAGGAGATGTAGAGCATACGTGCAGTAGCTCGAACGGCGGCTGTAATCTGGACAGATTGGAGTGTGGCACCAACTACAACATTTCGATCACACCGTCCAGAAGTGGATGTGTGGGCAGCAGCAGCACCGCACAAGTTGTCAGGACAGGCAAGTTAATGCTCCCATCTCAGTTTCCAAAAAGTTAGTCGTGTAATGTAGTGTAAGTGTTTGAAACTATCTAGAAACAAAGCAAACACAAAAGAATATGTGGCAAAATATTTGCTTTTGTATCTTAAGTTTCAGAGAAACTGAACATGAACTATTATTACTTACTATACATTATTTCTTCCAGTTCCCTGCGTTTCTAAGTTGAATGAGGTGGAGATTGATTGTCTGACCAACGCGGCTTGGATCATGGGCACTGAGTCCGCTGGGGCAGAAGACTATGTTATCACAGCGTTAGACAGCAAAGGCATTGTCCAGACCTTCGAGTGTAACTCTACATTGGTGGACATGTGCTCTCTGCCCCCTCTGGCCTGCAGCATGAACTTCAGTTTTACAGTCCAGGCTCGAGACTATCAGTGCTCCAGTGCTCACAGTAACGCCGTCATGGCCGAGACAGGTACAACTACTACTAAAAATTAAAGTTTTAATAGAATATGTCTGACTGTGTGTATATAAATATGTTGATTATCTTTAATAAGCCACCAACCAGACGTGTACCATAAATGCACCGAGCTACTCCCAGCTGTTAGATCTGTTTTTTCACTGTAAAACGTAACACGGAGTGCTTTAACGCTATATTATGCAAAATTGTAATACAAAAATAAATCCATTTTATGTCCCTCTAACAAGGTGGAGGTAAATGTGTCTGTAAAACAAATGTCCACTGTGATTTACTCCCTTTTTTATATGGAAGTGATGTTTTAATGCTGTAGGGATCAGCCAGTAACAAAAGAAAGAAAAAAAAAAGTCAATGTTATGTGACAAGAGAAGTTAATTTAAAAGATAAAGAAGAAACATAGATTTAGATTTTTTTACTGATGAGAAAAGAGAATGAAGCACTTCACTTTAGTATTCACATGTCCTCAGGTCCCTGCTCCCCTTTGAACATTGTGAGTTCAGTGAATTGTGACAACAACATCATTTCCATCTTGTGGGATGCCGTCCCTGGAGCAGTGTCATACACAGCCACACTCGAGGACTTTAATAGAAACACAACATGCTGCACCTCTTCACACAACAGCTGCACCATAAGTGATCTGCCCTGTGGGCAGATGTACACCGTACTGCTCACCGCCGAGGGACGGACCTGCAACAGCTCCGAGAGCAGAGAAATGGCACGGACAGGTATGGAAACAAAACATGGCTTGCTCCCAGAAGTCCCAGATTTACAGTGTTTTAAAACTAATTTACATAATCTGAGAACATTTTTGACAACCCAACAAAACCTCCCTAAAATGTTTGTCAAAAAGCGTAACATAAACCTTCTGAGAATAAACACACTGTTCAAAAATAAATAAATTTTAAAAAGTTTTTTTTTAGATTAACCTATTATCTTTACATGTGCTGTTTTTGTTGCATAAGTGGCGTGTGTACCCGAGAACCTTAAGGCCAGTCTGAGCTGCAGTAGCAATGTGGCGTCCATGTCGTGGAACCACAGCCTAGGAGGACAGCTGTACCGAGTGACGGCTGAAAGCCTGGACGGCTACACAGACCAGTGCTTTGGCAATGATAACAACTGTGACCTGACAAGGCTTAAGTGTGGGCAGATCTACACAGCCGCTGTGACAGCTGAGGACCGTGACTGCTCCAGCAAACCCAGCGAGAATGTCACTATCAAGACCGGTACAAACTCACTGCACTTAATCTAACAGTGAACAGCTAAACACAAGCGGGTTCAATCAAACACTTTATATTGTATTGAAATAACATTTTATTGTATTATAAATAATAAACATTTTGTCACCCTTTTCTACCTTTTCTTATCAGCGCCATGTACTCCTGGGGACCTCTCATTTGTAATGGACTGCAATGCAACCTCGCTGATAATTTCTTGGTCTGACAGTGAGGGAGCAGACTCGTACCTTGCTACAGTAGAAGACAGTTACAGACAGATCACCAGCTGTCAGGCCACAACAGAGGGGTCCTGCAGCATAATCAATCTGAGAACTGTGGCCTGAACTACCACGTGTCTTTGTTGGCTTCTGACGGATACTGTGATAGCAATCCCACTGATGTGGTCGACACTCCATCAGGTACTACTGCTATTGTGAGACAGGGTGATAACAAGCAGCTCTTAAAAGTAATTATTGGTTTAGAAAAAGATACTAGTGCTAACAGTAGGAAATTATAGCTTTGAAATCCTGTAAAGGTTTGTTGATTATGAAGGTACATAAATTTTGTTTAAGTTGAAACTTCACTCAGTGTTGCTTCAAAAACTTTTGTAACAGCCATGTCTCGTTTTCTACAGTAACAAAGCATAACCGAGTCATTTTTGTCCTCCTCCAGTCCCATGTGAGCCTCAACATATCAAGGCAGTGATTGATTGCCAACTGAAGGTGGCGCTCGTTTCCTGGTATCCTAGCGATGGTGCCGTGCTCTATGTTGTTACGGCAACCACAGCCACCGGCCACAGTGCCACCTGTGAGACCTTCATGACGTACTGCGAGCTGTTGGTCCTTCAGTGCGGAGACAGCTACTCCATCGAAGTCACGGCAGTGGGCGTGACCTGCAACAGCACAGGTCACATGACGGGATCACTGGTCACAGGTGAGAAACATATTCACCTACAAAACTGATGAATGATGGAACCATTATGTTTATAGATTTTAGGTTGTTAATACAGTATTTTGTCCTGTGTGGCTAAATGGCTGAAATCCCATGTGTCAAACATGTGGCCCAGGAGCATAGTTTTATTTACAAACTACATTTGGTAGATGATATTTTTGGCACATTAATTAATCAGATAGCCACTAATATATTCGTAACAGTATGTAGGGAACAGTGCCTTTGTAAAAAGAGAAAAATGACACTAAGCAGGGGTAAACACTTTAAAGTGGCAAAGGTGGGGGATTCAACTGAGGCAAAGTGGCACAATTTGAAGGAAAATAACAAAATTATGTTTGAATTTGAACAAATTTTCTTTCTGTAATGCTTGTTCTGAACAGATTTTATACCGATTTGGTATTTTTAGTTACATTTTACATTACATTTTACATTTATCCAAGGCGACTTACAATGTTTAACAGTAATTACCAGTGTTACAGCCACTGGAGGCAAGGTGGGTTAAGTGCCCAAGGAAACGACAGTATGAACCGTGGGGAGAGAGACTGCGGGAAGTTAGATTTCAACAGGTTTTAGATGAATTTAAACATGTTTTAGTTTAATTTTGTCACAATATTCAACCTCTGTAACGATTCTTATTTACTATAGTGGCCCCTCACCACTGGCCTAAATGTTAAGTAAAAATCATAAAAAGAGCAAAAATAGAAACTGATTTTATTTAATGGGATCTGTCTTGTGATTGTGTGATCAACTAAAAAGTCTATGCCTTGTCACTTTTTATTGTCATGTGTGGAGTTAATACTATCTTGGAGAACGTAAGATTAATAAGTCTTTATTTGTGTGTCAGGCTGTTATTACTTTCTCCTTGTCTCCTCCAGATCCATGTGTCCCAAAGCATATTACCACAGACTACAGAATGTCTATTGGACTGGTGGTGTGGGACAAGACCCAAGGTGCTGCCTACTATAAATTAGAGGCGGTAACTGAGCAGGGCTTAAGTTCATCCTGTCAAACCAATGATACATACTGCGATCTTTACAACATGCAGTGTAGCCAGACTTACAACGTCAGTGTCACGGCCTACAACAACGTCTGCCCCGATGGGACCCCCTCATCAGAAACAGTTTCAGTTGTAACAGGTGAGAATTAGTGTAGTTCAATGATCGAAAAATACAAGGAGAAGATGATTAAAGTTTTTTTTTTTTTTTGCATTTACTTACCTTTAAATTGGATTCTTCTTTCCCACAGAGCCTTGTCCGCCTCAGGATGTGCAGGCCAGCGTTCAGTGTCAGACCAATTTGGCAACAGTGACATGGGAACCCAGTATTGGTGCTGTTAAGTACGAGGCCACACTCGCAGGACGCAATGGTCAGACGGTGTCCTGCAACACTGTGGACACATTTTGTGAAGTAGCTGTCCTCGAGTGCGGAGTCATTTACTACACCAGCGTCATCGCCATCGGAGCGACAAAGAACAGCACAGAGTCTGAGACCATCCAACTGGTCACAGGTACCTCTTCACAACTACAGTGATGTAACACATTGACCTGAGTACTGACACGGGTCACACAGGGCTAAGGAAGTGTGCTGAATACATTTTTTGTACGTTAGGGTTAATGTGACTATGCCCTGACTTAACTAGTCTTTGGCTTCTTCAGTTGGGCCTCGTTCGCTTCCATTATGTGACTTTTTTTATACATCACAAAAACAAAGCTGCAAATTTAGCAATTAGAGAAATAACAATGGGAGGGAAACAGTTGCTCTTTGACTTCTAAACAATAAGCATCTGACGCTGGCCACGTGTTTCTTGTTTTTCTGTTAAGATACTTTGTTTGTCTGGCTTTACATGTCATTTCCAAGTCTTTCTAGTTTAAAAAGTCTTATTAATAGTACCACAGTGGGGCAATAAGACACAAATTTCACCTGTGTGTGTCTCTTGCATTAGCTCCTTGTGCGGTGGGTGATGCGGTGGCCTTTGCAGACTGTCACAACAGCAGCGCCCTGATCACGTGGAGCACAGCCCTCGGAGCCTCTTCTTATGAAATGATCGCCACAGCAACTAACGGTCACCAGGAAATTTGTGACACAAGTGAAAATGAGTGTAAGCTGTTTAATCTCGAATGTGGACAGACGTACAGCATCAAGTCGGTGACCATCAGCGAACTGTGCCAGATTGTGACAGACACTGGTGTTAACATTAAAACACGTGAGTCAAACTCCTATTCATTACTCAACACTCAAAGCAACTGTTAAACAAGGGATGCTTTAGGGTTTAAAGTTTACACCTACGGTAGCCCTGCAAAGACATCTATGAGCAAACCCAGTGGAAAAAAGTTACCTAATGAGTTCACTTATTGTAGAGTATATGTACAGTATTAAAAAAAATATAGGGAAGTTGTCCATCCTGGGGTCATGTTGTGAATTTACATATTATTGATTTTGCACAATGCATTAACCCCTTGCCAAAATATACTGGACTTTTGAAGGAGGTCTTAGTTGTATGGAGATCTCCAAATCACTTGACAATAATATTTGGCAACCTGCTATTGTGGCCTTTTCAAAGTTCCTAGACCTCATTCTTTTGACATATGGAAAAAGTCCTAATCTTTTTCTCATAAATCCCTTACAGAAAAAGCCAAAAAACTACTACTGCTTTAATAGAAGTATTTAGTTACAATATGCATATTACTTAATTTTGGTATGTTTTATGTTTTCGAATGTTGCAACTGCATTTATGTTTTTGTCATCTGTCTTTTCTAGGACCTTGTAAACCTCTGAATGTAGAAGTGGACCAGCAGTGCGGGACAGGCACGGCCACATTGTTTTGGGAAGATGAAGAAGGAGTGGACTTGTACAACGCTACAGCTACATCGAGCACAGGCGATACTAGGTTTTGTAACTCCACTTCCTCCCCGTGCACATTCTCCAGTCTGGCCTGTGGGGAAACCTATAATTTCCACGTTGAAGCCACTAATGACATGTGCAGCAGTGAAAAGAGCAACACAGTGGATATTCAAACAGGTAGAAGAACATTGTCACAACCTAGGGCTTATTACAAGGCATCAGATCAGAAATTTATTTGGTATTTTAACATTACATTTGATTTAAACTAATTTAACCCATGTGTCCTTTGTTAGATCCCTGCCAGCCGACCAACCTGGACGTTCAAGGCTTATGCAACAATGACACTGTGGCGCTGAGCTGGTTGGCGGCTAGAGGAGCCCTGCTTTATAACGTGATAATCAGCGGAAATCTGGGATATGTCACATCTGTACAAACAAACAACACTAGAATTGAGGCCGACCTGCCGTGTGGACAACTGTACAACTTCACTGTCCAAGCCGAGGGCAACAGATGTCTCAGCACAGTCAGCCGGTCTGTACAGCATCAGAATGGTATGTACTTAAGCAATGGGAAATATTAAATAAGATGAATTTTCATGAAGAATCCTTCACTTTGTCACCATGGATATACTAATTAGCATAAAATTATTACTGGATTCCTAATTACAAACATGGTGAGATATTCTCTATACTTATCTTTTTTTAATTAACTCTAATGGCAGACTCCAGATTCAGAGCCTAGAGATAGCTAGTCATTTGTATTGGATAATGAAAAGACAAAACTACTGCTTTGTCAAATACAACGCATTTGTATAATAGCATTATTTGAGGTAATGTAAATATACTCTGTGCTTAATATAAAACTGAGACAAATCATTTCGGTTGTCATTATAAAAGAAGATATAAGCTAATAAAAAGAGCAATTATCCAAACACAGCACCCACAAACATCTTTAAAAGTTGTCTGTTTTTTGTCAGGATTTCATCTAGGCTTTGAATGTTATGCAAGTTCCTTGTTGTCTCTTTATATTTCTTTGACTCCCTAAAAGTCTTGGTCTGGTCTTTGTCTCTAGTTTTCTTTAACATGGGTTTAAGAAAAGCACAAGTATTTCAGATTGGCACATTGTAAAGCAGTTTATTGATGCTGATTCTCCTTCCCTTTTAGGCCCCTGCAACCCCAGCGATGTGCAGAGCTACATTCAGTGCGAGAACAACATGGGCGCCATCAGCTGGGCCCCGTCCGATGGAGCTGATTACTACATAGCCTTTGCAGTGGGAGATGGGCACACTCACATCTGCACCACAAACACCACCACGTGCACCTGGAACAACCTGCACTGTGGAGACTTCTACACAGTCTATGTTACCGCTCATGACAACAAGTGTGACAGCAAAGAGAGCAACAGCACCACCATAAGGATGGGTAGGAATTCATTTACAGCCCTCCAAAATTAACTGTTCAATTATATATATTTTTTTACATTTACAGTTGAGTTTAACTCACATCTTCTTCCTATTTCAGCTCCGTGCAAACCACAGGGTTTGGTTTCAACTTTAAATTGCTCTATGAAGGTAGGAAGCTTCTATTTTTATTGCATATATATATATTTTTAGTTGAAATGGCTAAATGTAAACAGCAGTGTATAGCCTCAACCACTTGGAAATTTAGAGAGTAGTTTATAATTTTCTAATCCTACAAATTGTCTATGTATTTCTATAAAATATTGCATCTGGAAGCATTGAAACTCAACTGGCTTTAGATAAATAATACTAATCCTTTTGTGAACCCATTAAGAATTTTAAGAAGTGGATGTTTTGACCCTCTGAGGTTGCTGTAGGTTGTTAAGTGGAGTTTGAAAAAAAGCATGGTAAAATCTACAGCGTCGGTTTGAACAGACTCAGTTATAAGGCTCCCAACTATTTGCTGTAACTTTGTCGTTTCTTGATCCGGTTTGTTTTGTATCTCTGTTTAAGGTGGGATATCTGTCCTGGGATAGTGTTGCAACAGCAGACTATTACATTGTAACAGCTGAGAGCAACAGCAGCCACAAGATCTCGGTCAGCACCAATGAGACCCAGACATACATCTCTGAGTTCATGTGCGGAGAGGAGTACTTCCTCTCTGTCCAGTCTGTGGATGCTCACTGCACCAGCGGCCCCAGTGAGCCTTCCAAACTTCAGTCAGGTAACTGCCATTTCTAAAGTATGTTATTGTGACGGTTGGCCTGTAATGAAGTTTGTCTCCTTTTTCCTTCTTTTCATCATTCATTATTGTTTTTCCTGCTTTCCCCTCAGAGCCTTGCCCTCCCACCGGCATCAGAAGCTTTATGAACTGCGTCTCCAACATCGCTGTGGTGTCATGGAACGGCTCAGCGGGTGCTGATTATTACTACGCCACTGTGACGTTAGACGATGGCTCGTCCCTAAGCTGCTGGTCGGACAACGACCAGTGTGGAATCCCCAACCTGCGCTGTGGACAGCTCTACAACGTCAGTGTGGTTGCCTCCAACGAAGCTTGCAACTCTGACTCCAGTGAACACACTCAGCTCAAGTCAGGTGAGAGTTTAAGCACAGCAAACATGGAAAATACATATTATTATATTATTTTGTTATTTTATTTTGAGAAAGCCAGAAGTAAATAGACATTGAAGGATGACGGAAGCACTTATTTTAAAAGACCTGCCATGTTGTAACTGAGCCTAACTCCTATCTTTCAGTGCCATGTGTTCCCACTACTGTCCAAGTGAGCATGGAATGTGTCAACAACCAGGCTGTTGTGTCCTGGGACGCCAGCCAGGGGGCGCTCATGTACAAAGTGACTGCTCTGAGCAACAACGCCACAGCATCTTGTGAGACCAACGGCCTGACGTGCACTCTGAAGGACCTGGTGTGCGGAAAGGAGTACAGCGTCCAGGTCGTGGCCATGGACAACATCTGCTCCAGTTTGCCGAGTCCAGCCACACTGTTCAATTCAGGTACTTTAAGTAGAAAAAAAAAAAGGGAGTATCGGAGTGGGAACATATTCTTATTGCTCACTCATAGTTGTAGAGACCCAATCAGAAACAGTGAATCCATTATCTTGACCTTTATACAAGCCTAAGGTGTCCAATCTCTCACCACGTGTTAGTGCTTAAACTAAAAGGTTTGATAAGAAATGAGCAGAAATATCTTTAAGATTGTTATTTTCACAGTTATGTTAAAACTCCAATGTCAGACGTTAAAGTTATTTGTAGCGACTGAATTAAAATGTTAACTGAATAAATTGAAAAAAAGGTTGAAATAAAAGCATCTGGACTCTTTTCTTGTCTTCAGTTCCTTGCACTGCAGACTTGGACCCCATTGTTGTCGACTGCGTCACCAACAGTGCACTTGTGAAGTGGACGTTTGCCGACGGCGCCCTGAACTACACCGCGACCGCTAGTTCGCCTAGTGGCCTTGTTTCCTCCTGCTCCACCAATACCACCGACTGTGAAATACTTGACCTGGAGTGTGGCCATACGTACAACGTGGTTGTGCAGGCTGTAAATCAAGACTGTAAGAGTCCACCCAGCAACAGCCAGCAGTTCGATTCAGGTCAGAACCACGCTTAGTTTTATTCATTCCTGGGATTAAAGAAACTCAAAGCAGCAAAAGTGGTCAAATAATGTTTTTGTGGAGGCTCTTATAGCTGGCCACTTAGGCATAACTTTGACTAAAATGGAGAAAGTTTCCTGAGACATTAGAAGACTAGTGCTGCGCTGAAAGGCAGGATAGAATCAGCAGTGTCCCTCTTTAACAAACACTGGGACAGCTTCTGGACTGATTTAAAGTCCAAAGAGTCCCGTCATGACCTGTATATGTATATACAGTACTCTGTACTTACTCTAGATCGCCCTGATGCTTTGATTTATGATTAAGCTTGTCTCAAAGATTTAATGTTCTCAATATCCTTTTATTTTTTTTATCATTAAAATCTTTAACATTTTGAAAGACAAAATGGCATTGTGAACTGCAGACAAATATATAACTAGAATTATTAGAAATGTATTACAAAAATAATTTAAACTGGAATTCTTCCCTCTCTTTCTCTCCCCAGTGCCCTGTCCTCCACAGGATCTGACGTCTTCTCTCGACTGCCCCACTAACACCATTGAAGTCGGGTGGCAACTCAGCCTCGGGGCAGATGCCTACTACGTTGAGGCTCTGGGCGTCGAGGAGCATGAGTCTGCCTGCTCATCAGACTCCAACTCCTGTGTCCTGGAGGACCTCCTGTGTGGCTTCACTTACAACATCAGTGTCACTGCTGTTAATGACTTCTGCAACATGTCCAGCAGCCCCTTAATTCAGCAGAATTCTGGTAACCATTGCCTTTTTCTTACTAAAAGAAGTGTACTGTGTGTGAGTATCCTGGTCACTGTGTCTCCACTGGTTTTATACACTTTTAAATTACAGCGACACTACACAGCCACTGTAGGATGCAGACATATTCAGTTTTCTTTCTAAACATTGCTCATTGTTGCAATGTAGACATAATTTATTTGGTTATTTTGAATGTAAGATAATTAAGCCATGTCTGGAGTCAACAGCTGTGTTTTGTTTCAGATGCAGTAATAAAAATAATATGCAAATAAAGCTGCAATCAACGATAATTGGCCCTCGCCCATTGTCAATATAAGATAAGATAGGATAGGACTTTGATCCCACAGAGTGGAAATTCACTTGTACAGCAGCTCTTAGACAGGTAGTGCAAAAAGTTAAAGAAAGGTGCACATGCAATAGAATATATATATATATATATATATATATATATATATATATATATATATATATATATATATTTATACATATACTTACATCGGACAAGTTATAACAATTTGGGGGTTGTTCACAAAAATGTTTGGGTTTTTGGGAACTTCTCTAGGTTATCTTGAGCAAACTGAGGTTTATTCGAACTAATGCCCGAGGAGGAGTTTGTTTAAATGTAATGTGTGCAATTTTTTTCTTATTTTAAAATTGCAATCCAAGATGGCCAACTTTCTGTTTGTTTGTGCCATAGTTTTTGTTAGTTATGATGTGGTCAATCACTGCACCAAATTTTGTTCAATTCCTCCACCGTGAGTGTGCCAGAAGTCCCATAGGAGTAAAAAAACGGGGGCCACTTCAGATGGCGCTGTTGCACCACTTATTATTTTTAAAACTATTAAAAAATATTTAGACTGTACACTTTTTTATGACAAATCTTGTGATTGTAAGGGTTACAAAATTGAGGTTAAAGGTGTGAGACGTATATTAATAATTCCAACGATTGCAGTTTGTGCGGGCAACTCATGCATGGCGCACTGCCTAATGAATTCAATAGTGCCTTGCTGTGCATAGCTCGGGCCTAATAAATAATTGTTTGTCTGAGGATAAACCTCATAACAGAGATACTGCTCTTAAGTGCAAGTAAACAACCTTACTGTCAAATTTAAATAGTTTTTAATTTGTGTGTAATTTTCTGTGTTTGCAGTTCCCTGTGTACCGCAGAACGTTCGGGCCGAGTATGACTGTGAGAATAACCAAGTGGATGTCACTTGGGAGACCAGCCCTGGGGCGGTGTCCTACTCGGTGGTCACTGAGGGCTCTGGTGGCTTTTTATCAATCTGTGACACCAGCGATACATGGTGCACCTTTTACGATTTAAGCTGCAGCATGAACTACTCCATTACGGTTCTGGCCTTAGACGACAAGTGCAGCAGCCCTATAAGTGTCCCTATAGAGATACGCACAGGTAAGGTCTAGATTCATGTTGTAAAACTTATTATTAAAGGTACTTATGGTCTACAGCTCCATATCCAGCTAGAGACAAAACCAATAGTTATTATTTCTTTTATTCTTCACACACTGTAGCCTCTGCTTCATAGCTCTTCATCAAGCGAAGGGGCCCTTTCACAAACATACCACCAAGAAGATTTGAGCTGTATAGTATATCAAAAATCATTATTGCAATACTATTATGGATAATATATAAGTGTTTTAATTCCAGAATACAGGGTTTATGACATAGTGCATTACTTTTAGAGGTATGCACAGCTTTATTGCCAAACAATGGGACAATTACAGTGCATTTGTTACTGCATCAAAATATCAATAATTTCTCATCAATCAATCATAAATGCCATCTTTCACCTTGTATGTACAGTCAGAGGTACCTAAAAAGGCATTACCATTATAATGCTTTTTTTTTTTTAATTTAAGAGCTTTATCATCATCCTCAACAGCAAAATATAATTTATCTAAAGTTAATGTTTCCTCACTTTTATTCAAGTTATGTTGTGTGCATTTGTCCACAGGCCTGTGTGAGCCACAGAGCGTCACAGCTAAGATAATGTGCAATAACGACACTGGAGTAGTGTCCTGGGAGGAAGGTGAGGGGGTGTCCTCATACTCTGTCAAAGGATATGGTCCTGATGGTCACATCGTCTCATGTAACACTGTGAAAACCAGCTGTGAGCTACCCAGCATGCACTGCGGCCAGAACTACAACCTGACAGTCACAGCCAATGATGGACGATGTGATAACAGCCAGGCTCATCTCAGTCTAAACTCAGGTAAGTGTTCTTGTGTTAAAGTCAAGGGCTTACTCTACTTATCTTAGCGTTACTTTAAGCAACAGTACTTTTCAGGATGTAAACTCTCTAATGAAAGTTTTTCAGGATGTAAACCCTCTAATGAAAGTTTTTCAGGATGTAAACTCTCTAATGAAAGTTTTTCAGGATGTAAACCCTTTAATGAAAGTTTTTCAGGATGTAAACCCTCTTATGAAAGTTTTTCAGGATGTAAACCCTCTAATGAAAGTTTTTCAGGATGTAAACCCTTTAATGAAAGTTTTTCAGGATGTAAACCCTCTTATGAAAGTTTTTAGGATGTAAACCCTCTAATGAAAGTTTTTCAGGATGTAAACCCTCTAATGAAAGTTTTTCAGGATGTAAACCCTTTAATGAAAGTTTTTCAGGATGTAATGAAAGTGGGAGAGGTTGCTGTATTGTTGATAAAAAGAGTCCTGATGTATCCAATCCTATGCTTAATCTACTAACTTAAACTATTACTGAATGTGAATAGCAAAAAATGAACAACAATTAATAAAATTTATTGTGTAGTTCATTGTGTAATTCCTCACATCCTTTCTCTCCAGTGCCGTGCAATCCCACAAACGTACGCGCCTCTCTCCTGTGCCACCTGAACTCTGCGGCGGTCACATGGGAGCCCGCCAGTGGAGCGCTCTCATATTTGGCAGTGGGGGTCTCGGCGAACGGCAGCTTGAGGTCTGAATGCAATAACAATGAGACAAACTGCGACCTGACCGGCTTGACGTGTGGGACGGTGTACAGCGTGACCGTGTATGGACGGGATGACTCCTGCTCAAGTGTGAAGAGCAGCGCTGCTACAGTGCACACCGGTAAGACCAGTGTTGTAGTCAAGTTAGATAAGATCAACTTTATTGTCCTTGAGGGGAGATTTGTCTTGGGCTACAGTGCCACACAGAGCTGCATCACAACCTATATTAATACATTCTCCAGTGCTCCAGTGTTTGTAGTACTGGTGTATGAATGTGTGTGACTGTAGAGGTGTTTGGTGGCCCCCCTCTCTGTCTGCTCCAAGTGTGAATGTGTGTGAATGGGATGAACAATGTAAAGCCTTTTGGGAGCCTGAGAAAGGTGCATAAAAAAAGCGCTATATTCATTCAATAACTGACAGAAAAATACTGCTTGCGTCTTCATCCGGAAAAAGTGCTACCGTTCAGTTCTTTAGCATTGCACAATCCAGGAAATTGTGAAAATACATCAAGTAGCATTTAACATATTATATATATATACTTTAAAAAGAAGCAGTAAAACCCAAAATATAACTGTATAAATGGACATAAAAAAGGCAGGCAAGTTTTACTTTAAAAGATAAAGTAACAAAGTGATAGAGTAAAATTGTTTAAAAGAGGAAGAAAGGAGAGCTTGTTCCGATTGCTTTTGTATCGTATGGCTTTTCCTGAGAAATGTTTTTTTCAATTGGAGCAAATCCCTATTCATATTATCCTTTTTAATTATTTTTTTTGTGTGTCTCTGCCTAATTTGCTTATTGGGCAATTAAGAAATTGTATGTCTATTTTGAAATTAATTCCCTAATCACTAGCACCAAAGGCCTAGTTTTACTCACACTGTTTATGACACACCAGCCTAACAGCAAAATATCAGTCCTGTTTTTTCCTTCAGATACTTAATACTTGTTTTATTTGACAGTTTCTGTCGGACTTCACTAAGTATTTGTTTCCCCATCAGCCCCCTGTGCTCCTCAAGACGTGGTGGTGAGTGAGAAGTGTGCAGACCGCTCCATGTCCGTGTCCTGGTCGCCAAACCCAGACGCTCAGTACTTCAACGTAGCAGCAGTGAGTAAAACCGGGGCCAGACTCAACTGCAACACCACCAGCACGTCATGCAGTCTCACAGGCCTGCTGTGTGGACAGACTTATAATGTGACTGTAACCGCTGTCAGAGACGGCTGTGAGAGCTTTCCCAGCGCGGTGGTGCAGTCCAGCTCAGGTAATTACAACACACTACAGTTCAACAATATCACATTTAACACGCTTTAGAACAAATGTTGTTGTCACTGTGCATGAGTGAGACCAGAGAGTATCAAGAAAAGGAAAAAGACTAAAGACTCTTTAGTCTTTTCTAGACTCAGGACCAAGTCTACTGTGCGATACATTGGAAGAGATATCAGGAAATAGTAGCCCTCCAAAGTGTCAAGACTGATTGAGGGGTTAGCGTTCAGTGAAACAGACATCAAATAAAAAATTCCCCCAATATCAAACTGAAACCAGACAGTGTCATGACACAGAGGCAAAAAACCTTTTATTCTGAACAAGATGAAGAAATTCTCAGTCTCTAAAACCTCTCTTGTGCCGCAGCTCCGTGTGTTCCCACAAACATTAAGGGAAACCTGGACTGTGTGTCAAACTCAGCCTGGATCACATGGGACGTCTCACAGGGAGCCAACAGCTACTTTGTTTGGGCCCAAGCCCTCAAATCACAGCACAACTCGTCCTGCAACTCTCCCACGTCACCCTGCATCGTCCCGGATCTGAAATGTGGGGCAACATACAACATCACGGTCACGGCGAAAAACGCATACTGTCCCAGCACCCCCAGCCCCATCTTTCAGCTCGAGACAGGTACAGTTGCAGTTTTCAGCATAAAACTTTCCTCCAAACAAATCTCTTCAGTCCAATAGCACAACAGGAGTTTCCTCAAAGGGTTTTACACTATGTAGAAAATTTTAAAAAGATTATGGAAAAGTCATGGAAAAAAGTGAGTCCTGTATCAATGTCTAATATATATCTAATTACCTCGCCCTTTTAGCTCCATGCGCCCTGAAGGACATCAATACAGTGACTCAGTGTGACAGCAGCAGCATTGTGGTGGAGTGGCAGATGTCGGACAACATGCCCATGTATGTGGCCACAGCCGAGGGCCACGACCTGAGCCAGCTCATGTGCAACAGCACGTCCAGCTCCTGCGAACTCACCGCCACCTGCGGCACACACTACACCGTCATCGTGTCCACAGCCTCCGACAAGTGCTCGAGCCTCAGGAGTCCACCGCACAAGATCGACACAGGTGCTCGTCTAAACTGAAGACCCACACAGACTCAATAGGCTACAAAAAACTACTACAAGTTTGGCAAAAGATTATGAAAATACAAAAACATATAAAGTAAAGCTGACCTCCATTGTTCTTGAAAACCTATTTATTTATTGTGAGCACAAATCAGCTGTTTCTTGGGTGTATTTTAAGATACAAATACAGTTCAGAGAGCGTACATTCCCAAAATTAAGGTGCATTTTTCCATCTTTACAAAAAGGATGGCTGTCTTAGTTATACATTTTATCTGTTAACTCAACATAAAAGGGCAGTTGGTTGGTACAAAAAACACTCACATTTGCAATGTTCTACTGTGATTAATTTTATTTTATTTATTCTAACCCTATATTATTGAAAATCCCTTGAACTAAATCACCGTTTTTAAAACTCATACAATGAATAGTACATTATTATACATTTTGGACTAGATGCTGTATAATAATAAAGATAGACCTGGTGTGTCTAAAATAACCCACGGACCAAACTGTCCTACCAGAGATTTAAAATTACATCGAAGACACAACAGCCATTCCTAATTTGTCCACTGGGGTCACACCTCTTTAGTAAGAGTCCTTGACATAACACAACCTACTCTGTTTCTGTCAAAATGACCCTCCGTGACACCCTTATTACCCAAAATATCTTTGTCAAAAAGGATAAAAGTAGACACAGAGGTCAGTGATGCAGCAATGAAAAGTTAGCTACCTTATTGCTAACAAAACAGAATTAGCATCAAAGACATATTGTGAAGGTGAGTTCATGAAAACATGCAGCTGAAGGCTTTTGCCAACATTAGCCTTTGGCTGTTTTTGATGACATTATTTCATATGTTGTTATTTATAGGTTATTATTCTATTATTTTACTGGTCTGGTCAAAATGGGCTGAACTAAAATGTAAGAGAAGTAAAAGTAGTCTGTACTTGATACTCGTGTCTTCTTTTAAAACCCCTGTGCTTTGTTATAGTTAGTCTTTCTGAAGTTTAAATACCAAACTCATTACAAAGAAGTAATTTTTTTTAATAAACAACTTTTACAAAAATATTTTACAGTTGTATAAGTCTTGCTGTGGATATTTCTACAAACCTCAGCTTTAAGAGAACGCTTAACAATGAACAAAATACAATAAACACTTAAATATACGGGAAAAACTGTAAGAATAATAATTGTGGCTTTAGTAACTAGAGTAAACCTTTTTAATAAAAACCTAAAGCTGTAAAATGATGAATAACTAAACTCCCTGTCTTTTTTAAAGCTCCCTGTGCTCCTAAAAACGTGACTACTGCCCAGTCCTGTGATGACAACGGGGTTGTGGTGTCATACGAACTCTCTGCCGTGGCCACCAGTTATCGAGTGGAAGCCCAAGGAAATAATGGCTACAGCGCCACCTGTGAGACCACTTATAACAACTGCACTCTGCCCAGACTGCCCTGTGGAGTGTCCTACAGCCTGACAGTTTACGCCCTGACAGAGAACTGCACCAGCCCTGGGACCACAGTGACCTATGAATCAGGTAAACGATCAAACATGATTATTCCAATTGTTAAGCTTGGGACAGTTTCATTATGATGTAGCTTTTCTTGGGACATGAGCTGATGAGACAAAACCAGAAACGCTCACAAAGCAGCGCTTCTATTTAACGTAACTCATGCATGGTAAAGCTTGGTATTAATGTGCAGTAATCATGAAAAAAGTAATGTTTTCTTCACTTCTTCTCACATTTTCACAGGAGAAATCATAATCTTAACAACAAGCCTGTTACACACAGCAGACAAACTCAAAATGTAAAACTAAAGTCTCATTTATTAACCAAATCCTAGACTGACTGCATTATGTCTCTGTCTTTTAGGACCCTGCCCCCCGACAGGTGTACACGTGGCTTACGACTGTAAGACTCTGTCTGCAGTGGTGTCCTGGGACCCCAGCGTGGGCACAAACCAGTATTACGTCAGCGCTCAAACACTTAACTCCACGCTGCTATATTGTACGAGCACAGGCACGTCCTGCACCATCAACGGCCTGCAGTGTGGCTACACCTACAACTTCACCGTGGAGGCCTCCAACAACGTCTGCAACAGTTCATTTGGGGGAATGGTGGAGGTCGGAGCAGGTAAAAGCAGGTTCAGTCGCTCTGTTCTCAATGTGTGTGATCAGTCAAGTGTGCTTTTGTTAAGCTTAAGAAACCCCTGTCTCTCAAAAGCCATTTGCTCGAGTTGAAAAGTTCTGGGAAAAGTAATCGTAAACTTGGGTTAAAATTAGGTGCCTGATCCAAACTAATGTAATTTGATTCATCAATATAAACACAGTAGTTTGATTTATTCATTTGCATATTGCACATCCACTCTTTCCCTAAACACAGATTAGAATAAGGGATTAGTTGTTGCCAATCACCTGGATCATAGAAGAGTCATTAAAAAACATCCGTTTGGTTGGCTAAAGCTATATTTCAGTTTATTAGCATTCTGTCTTGAGCAAACATTACCTTGTGACTCGTAAGTTTTGTTAAACACTAATAAATATTTTACTGATAACTGAGTCAGTCTGTGAAGTATAAATGTGTTCTGAGCAGTGCTTAATTTGTGGTGGAACACGGGGAATATATTCTGATCTGATAATCTGAACCGTAAAACTCAAAGTAAATCAAAGTAAAACTTAATGTGGCCTGTGTTTTAACATTTTTAACTCTAATTTATAACTCATATGCTGGGGAATACTTTCCTTAAATATTCTCTCTGTGTTCCCCCACCTCCAGCTTAAGAAATTAAGCACTGGTTCTGAGTTTCTGTGTTTGAAGCAGCAAAGCAAAAGCTGGACAAATTATATTGTTAACTCAGAAACTCAAATCCATGATGGAGCACATTTGTGTAGCATAAATGAGGACATACATTAATACAGCAAAAAGAGGTGAACATATGGCTTTAATGGCTATGTTTTGAGTGTTATTGAGACTAAATGTGTGACAGAGAACCAGACATAGACTAAACCATCCTCAAGTCTTTTCAACTCCACTGATGACTCCCCTTTTCCCCAGTCCCGTGCGCTCCTTCTGGTATCCACGTCCGGATGCAGGAAATCCTTGCTCGTCACTGGGCTAGGATCTACTGGAACCGCGTGGTCTGTCCCGACGTGGAGTACGAGGTCAAGATCGTGGGCCGCGTCAACAACAACCCTCAGAGTCTGATGGAGGTGACCTCGTATTGGTACGAAAGGCCGTACTTTGAGACGCCACTGCCCTGCAGCTCCACCTACGAAATAACAATCCACTCACGAAACAAGGCGGGCGTGAGTTTAGCCAGCGACCTCTACACCGGTGTCACAGGTAAATTAAACTTCATTTACACTCAGCTTCACCTCAGGCTTTCTCTTCAGTATTCTGTCTTTACTTGTGAGTCTGTCACTAAATATTTATGAGAGGGTACTGTTTATGTTTGATATTAGAGTGATATTTTTATTCTATATTACTGTATTAATGACAAAGAGGGATGAACACTTGTGAAACCGGCAGAACTTGGTAAGTCAAAAAATGGTAAGTCAGAAAAAACAATCAAAGTTCTAATTACTTTTTTTCCAGGGCCGTAGTTACCCCCCCAAAAAAACTAATATTTCTCCAGTGACATCACGGAGTATCACAGGGCAGCTTTGTCGACACCTGAATCCAGGAGATTTGTCTCTCTGTCAATCAATTTCTAAAATACCACACCACACACTCACTTATGGTAGGGCTGTGCGATACACGATAACTATTTTAAATATTGTGATAACAATATTACTTGCGATATTCAAATGGTCTTGGAAAAAGAAATGTTCCCACTCGTCAAAGCAGGAGCTAAATCAGAATCTAAGATTATTATGGGACTAAACTCATTTGCGATATATTGTGCAGCCCTAGCTTGTTATTTTAGGGCAGTCTCAACAGTGAGTTGACTTTGTTTCCTCTGTGCCTCCCTGCAGTGCCGTGTCCTCCTCAGAATGCAGTCTACAACAAACAAACAGGTGTAGTGACCTGGGGCGCCTCAGTGTTGGCCAACCATTACAGTGTCTACGAGAACCTGCTGGTGGGAAAGATTGGACTGTGTGAAACGGCTTTACTCACCTGCACTGCGCCCGGCGTGGATCCTAGTTTGATCGTAGTCACCGCCAGCAACACTGCAGGATCAAGCCTCCCAAGTTCCCCCACAGGTCAGCCCCAAAATAAACGTCTGCTGTGTATATCATGTACAGTAGGAAATAAAGGAGCCAGAAGTGACCTTTTATTTATTTGGTTGTAACTTTGGCTTCTGTCATTTTTCCAGTCACTGCGAATCGTCGAAGGAGAGACCTGAGAGGCCCCGAGCTGGTTCTGGACCAAAGTAAGAGCTGGGTTTGATGGATGTGATCTGAGTTTGTAATAATTTGTCTGTCTAATAAGTTTCTGCTAAGGTCTGGGGCAACACCCACTATGGTTTTAAGCACTGTCCCTTCTCTGTTGCAGATCTGCAAATCCCAGAAGTGAAGAGTGTGACTGCCAACGGTAACTCTTTGTATGTGCAGTGGTCGGCAGTGAACGGCGCCGCTGAGTACATACTGGTCATTGAGGAGAAGCCCAGGATCTCAGAGCCTTTGGTGCAAATGGTGGCGGAGACGTACCACGCGGTGACCGGCCTCAAGTACAATGCCAAATACTGTGTCCGAGTGGCAGCCAAAAACATCACCAGGCAGAGCCACTACTCCAAGCCTCAGTGCAGGAACACCGAGTAAAAACCCCGCCCAAAAGCAAACTGGACTGAGCACAATGTCGCTAATTTGCATCCAACCAGGAAACTTAGGGGAAAATGTAAAAAAAAAGGAAGTAATCTATGCTACAAAGCTTGGTCAAATAATCTTTTTGGGAAGATGTTTAATTTTTTTGATCAAATGTGAGAAGTAGCTTTTAGTATGAAAATCTTTAGCCTGAAAGAAAGAGATCATAGATAAAAAAAATTGCTGCATGTTGCTTTTTAGCTCCTTTACAAAGTATTTCTGAAATGATATTTATCTAAAATAATTCTATTTTTGCGTTAGGCCTTAAAGATTCTCTGCTGATTGTAAAAGTAGTGTAAACAGATAATTTATCGAGCATTATTTTAAAACCATGCAGTATATTGTCTTTGTGATGTATGTGACTTCACGTTTCTGTGAAAGCTTTAAACAGAGCTTTTGTAACAATTTCACAAACTAAAGAATAAAACACATCTGTGAAACGTTTCAAGTGTTGCTCTGTGAAAAGATCCCAATAACAAGACCAAGTCAAGACCAAAACCCGGGTTAGATGAATGAAGTCCAGTCCTAGACCAGGTTCAGACTCACGGAGGTCAGTGTTTGAAAGAGACAGAGTTAGTCCGGTCTTAGACCAGGTCCAGACTCACGGAGGTCAGCGTTTGAAGGAGACAGAGTTAGTCCGGTCTTAGACCAGGTCCAGACTCACGGAGGTCAGTGTTTGATGGAGACAGAGTTAGTCCGGTCTTAGACCAGGTTCAGACTCACGGAGGTCAGCGTTTGGTGAAGGAGACAGAGTTAGTCTGGTCTTAGACCAGGTCCAGACTCACGGAGGTCAGTGTTTGAAGGAGACAGAGTTAGTCCGGTCTTAGACCAGGTCCAGACTCACGGAGATCAGCGTTTGAAGGAGACAGAGTTAGTCCGGTCTTAGACCAGGTCCAGACTCACGGAGGTCAGCGTTTGAAGGAGACAGAGTTAGTCCGGTCTTAGACCAGGTCCAGACTCACGGAGGTCAGTGTTTGAAGGAGACAGAGTTAGTCCGGTCTTAGACCAGGTCCAGACTCACGGAGGTCAGGGTTTGAAGGAGACAGAGTTAGTCCGGTTTTAGACCAGGTCCAGACTCACGGAGGTCAGTGTTTGAAGGAGACAGAGTTAGTAGGAAAAATATAAATGTTTCATAGTAATGCATAACTCATACAATGAAAACACATTTCATTTTCTTTTTTGATTTGGTGATAATTTTGACATGGAATCCTGCGTGAACGTGTATTTTTAAAGTCTAATGACAGTGATTAAACTCACAATAGCTTGACAATGGTGGCTAATGTAAACCCACCCTATGTGTGTGGACCACTGTCATTCACCACTGAAACTAAACCTGAGGCCAACACAACCCCCAGTACACTGTCACTTCAAAGCCCCCTACTTCCTCTGCTGTGGTTTATGTGTCAACGTTCACTGTGTATATTTTATCTGATTCTGCCAATATGACGCCTACAGGCCCAGAAACTTAACACAACACAGGCTTGCTTATCAGTATTTTGAATTGACTTCTTACAAACACGTGTTCTTTGTGACATTTGTCAAAACCATCTTGTTTATGCACAATTTATAACGCCCTAACGTACAGCTGCCAGATGCAAAAACTAAAAGATAAATACTCCTCTTCGTTTTGTTCTGACGAGGTAGGGCGTCATTGGAGCCTAATCTAATCTAACTTTTGCTGTGAAAATCTATAAAGACATCAAATACATCAACAGTGTCAAACTCAAGGCCCAGGGGCCAAATGCGGCAGTTTGCAATGTTTTATTTGGCCCTTCAATACATTCGGTAGGTGATATTTTTAGTTTTAGTTAGTTTTAGTTTTTAGTTTTAGTTAGTTGAACAGGATTGATACAAATTTAAACTTAAATATAAATACATTTTATTTGGTTTGATTTGGGCTTGAACAAGTTTTATATTGACTTTAACAGTATTTATATTGAATTTGAACAGGTTTTAGTTTGGTTTGAACAAGCTTTATATGAATTTAAACAAGTTTCAACTGATTTAAACAAGTTTTGTTTGGTTTTCAAACAGTTTAGTTGGGCCTGAACAAGTTTTATATTGACTTTAACAGGCTTTATATGAATTTGAACAGGTTTTAGTTGGATTTGTCACAGTCTTTGGCCCATTAAATGATTTGTATTTACTAATGCGGTCCATCCCCACTTTGAGTCTGACACCACTGATCGACTGTAAAATATGGTTCAAACCCTATTTGAGCGACCATAACAAGGATATGGCCTGAAAAAAACTAAGCCAATAAACTGGGGTCAATTATATCAAACTTTGTTTAAGAAACGCAGTGTAATTATTTGATTAAAAACACCCTCATAATGAAAAAAGTAAGTGAACATGTATAAAACTCACTTTCTTCCTCCATGTTTTCTTATTTTATGTCAATGCCACAATTAAACCTTTTGTAAAAACCTCTGTTTTACTGTGAGACCTCCCTCTAGTGTATTTATGTTACCCAGAGTAACATAAATACACTTGGAAAGTTAACCTCCACAAAGTTGGACAGAGGGGAGGATCATGTGAACCTTTTTTTAAAACTGGAATCGAAAGGAAACTTGTCTCCTCGAACATGAAAAGACACAGCCGTCACGTTTCCTCAAAGTGAACCACAGTCTGTGAGCTTTTTCTTTTTTTTTTTGAAGTTGCTGCAGAAGGTGCTGCTCAAGAAGCTGTGGGACGATTTCAACTCATCCTTGAGTCAGTTCCTGTTCAGTGTTTCTCTGCTGTCTGCTGTTCTCTGTACAGCTCTTGTGGGATATTTAAGACTAAAGCACTTTAACATGATCCTCGACATCATGACAAAACCTCTCATCAGGTTTTTAGTTTTTATTGCTGCGGCTTTGCTGCTACTCACAGGTAAGATCTGTTTTTTATGTTCTCATGTACTTCTCAATTAGTCTACTGAGGCTTTGATGATGCTGCGATGACTCGTAGTAGCTATAAAATGTACAAGAACCACCTTTATTTGTCGTCCTTGCCAAATTGTGGCTTGACAAAGAAAAACAAAAACAGACGTGACGTTATTTTCAGATCAGTTTTATGGCAGACTTTTAATACAATGTTTTATCAATGATATGTATTTCAGGAGAACATTTTTGAGAGTCTTTACTTTAACAGAGCATCATTTACTGTGTTCTTTGCTTTGAGTATTTTCATTTACAGCAAAATATAAAAAGAAAATGCTGTAAAGATGAAAAAGCGATAACTGAAACTCATATACAGTAACACCTTCTGAAAGTAACAGATGTGGGTAGGTAGCTGGGTAGAAGCTACATTTACCAATAACACTTTTTACTTTTTAGTTTAGAAACCTTTGGATGGAAAAAATGTATGACTCAACATTTCATCCCCTGTACTGTATGTTTAATCAAACTATTAGAAAGATCAACCCAGAGTTTACCTCCAGTAGCTTTAGTCTAAATACTGTCACTAAAGAAGTATTTTTCTTCAAACCGAGTGAAACTATATCAGTAATGACGACAGATCCTAACTAAAGGTGCAGACTGTTCAGATCAGTGTTAGACGTTACTGGAAAATGATAACGGTTTACGGGAGGAAGTCTAATCCTCCAGAAATGATGAGGTGTGTGCATCTGATGGAATACATCACTCACTGCTCGGGTACAGCTAAAAACAATCTAGAAATCACACTTAAACAAAGATGGAGACCAGTCATTGATTTTTTTTGATTAGGATTCATTGTGTAGATACTGTGTCACCTAAAAGTGTTGAATAAATAAATAAATAAAATGACTACAGACTGGTTCTGTGTCTCAAAAACAAGTAGAATAGAGACCATATTATTTTACTAAAAGTTTAATAGTAATAGGTTTGATGTATTTTCTGATACAGGCTAAGTTTAAAACAATTTCAATAAAAATGGTGTGAACTAGTGCAGTCTGCAGAACAATATCAGAAGGAAGTATAGAATAGAGTAGAACTTAAACCACCATTATGGACATTTTCCTTTGGCTAACCAGCACAAAAGATCGTACCATAAAAACACAGTCCATTCCTACGGAAGTGTAGTATGGTCAATATTGTTTTTCAGACTTTTTTTTTTGATCGTTTTTCTGACTTTTTTTGGATAGTTTTTCTGATAGTTTTTTTTTTTGGGGAATAGTTTTTCTGATTTTTTTTTTTTTGCCAGTATCATGTAATAGCGTGATACTATAACATTTCCGTAGCAACGCGAGGAAGCAAAGAGGAAGCATGACAAAGCCAGCCTGGATACAGTTGAGATGATTTAATTTATATCCGTACATCTTTTTGTGTCCATCCAGTTGATCAATAAGAAATGCTGCTACATCGAACGGATCTGAACGATTCTTCTGCCCATACAATCTCATTCGTTTCAAAAAACGACTCACATTAATATCTCGCCATGTTTTAGACCAAGGCTGAAGTAAAACTTGATCAGACGCGACGCCATGCTTCCACTTTGCTTCCGGCATTGCTACAGAAGCGTAATACGTTGCTTCCGATTAAGCAAGTTATCACGAAATAACATGATAATTATTACGAAATAACGTGATAATATCACAAAATAATGTGATAGTATTACGTTATTACATGTAACTGGCAAAAAAAAAAAGTCAGAAAAACAACGCTTCTGTACATTCCTGAGGCTGGCCGGTTTCAAATGTATTTTTATTTTTGAAATGATTTTTTAAAGACAGCTTCAGTTGCCAGGGGAACCAGAGTGCAAGAGCTCGACTGGTTTCTTTGATCTGCAGGTCAAAAGGTGATGCCGTGTAGGAAGATAAAATGTTAGAAGAACATTAATTGAGTATTTGTAACAACTTAAATGAATCCTTCATTTACAGAGCATTAATCCAACAGTTTTAATCACTATTACCTTATAAACATTGTAATAAATGTTTTAGTCTGAACAATAAACCCATGTATAATTACACATTAAAATTATATTATATGTCTATAAATAGTTTATTAATTTATTGTTAATTATTCTAAATAGTTATTCTAAAGTGTTACTGAACATCATCAACAACAGATTTACAGTCGTAATTTAATATTATTAATGTTATTGTTATAAAGTTAGAGTGTCTTTTGTGTGGGACATAACAAAATCTAAAAGTGACGAGGCACACATTGTACTTGTAAGTCCTACCCACTGGGTCCTACTTCATTTTATTTCAAATTTAAAAAAACTTTATTAATCCCCAAGGGAAAATGTATTAGTTAAATTAGTTCACCACATTAAGGGCCTTCACTGCCATTTAGGTCATTTCTTTTATAGATTTGGTTATTTTCAGTTCAGTTTTATTCTTTTCTGTGCTTTTTCATTCCTTTTTATTACAATTTTAGAATAAATTGTGTTTTTGCAAATTTTTTGAATTTTTTTTTTAAACAAAGACAGACAAAAAAGGCAAACAGTGACTCATGAACAGAACATAAAGAACAAGTGCACAAACTAATACAGTCCAACACAGTTCAAGGGCCCATACTCGGACAGTAATATGCATAATATTCAAGGATCCCTTTGAGTCTGACTTTAATCATATTCAAGACTGGCTTTCTCAACATAATCTCCTTCTGAACAAAACAAAATCCTACAGAATGCTATTTAAAAAAGGACGTCCAGATTCAATTCAGAACCTCTTCATAAATTCTGCAGATGGAATACAAACTGTATTAAATATCTGGGGGTATGGTTTGACCCTGAACTTACTTTTAAACGTTTATTTTTACATGCATCTATAAGGACTCTCGACCTATTCAAAACAACATTCGGTCACATTTGACTCATCATTTAGTCTTTGAAATACAACGCACCCATTCTTCAGAGTCCTTTATGTCAAAGGCCTTTAGACATAAAGCTCTATTTGAACTGGAACAATCTGGAACAATCTACCCATAAAAATTAAGATCATTAACATTTCAGCCATCCCTGTATACATACTTAAAATCTACATGTAGCTATTTTATTATGTGATTATGTCAAAATGATATATACAGTATATATGCTCTACATACAGTGTGTGAGCATGAATGTCTATCTGCAACTATGTGTTGACGTTATATACAACCTAGAGCTTCCACCTGTTAATGTTAAACTGTTTACTGTGACCAACAAGTGACGACAACCTGGGGGGAAGGGGGGGTGTTGAGCAAGAAGTGTATGTCAATATGTGTCTTGTTTATGTAATGGTGAATATGCATGTTGTGAATTTTTTTTTTTTTTGTGAGACACACTTGAAAAAGAGATGGTTTATTCTTAGTCCCGTCTTTACCAAACTTAAATCCTACTGTGTTTGTTGCAGGTTGCAGCAGCAGAGCAGAGGTCACTTCAGAGGTCACTGGGATCCTCGGCGCTAACATCACGCTCCAGTTTATGTTCAACAAAACGGGCATAAAGCATTTCAACCATTTTGGACTTTATAGTCAACGGAGAAAGTTGGCAGAATGCTTTCCCCATAGCTGTCCGAGCACTTTTTCCATAAATGAGACAAACTCTTTGTTATTGTATCACTTCACAAATCTAAGGTTAAACCATAGCCAGGTTTACCACGCCTCTTTGCTTAATGAAGGACCCATTATTCCATTGAGTAACATGGTGTATCTGGTGGTGCGAGAGGAGAACAGGACCGGGACAGGTAACTACACACAATAACACATAAATAAAAGGAATAAAATATGTGGAGTGATCTGACCACATTCACAAAAACAGTTTCAGACCATGGTTTCTGTACACATTGGTTTTTGAGTTGGTGTCACAAGCCGTCAACTCTCATTGTTTAGTGCTTCATTATACAGGTTGTCCCTCAGCTGCAGGGCCTGGCTGTGCAAACAAATATTTGGTATTAGATTCTATCCACATTTGGAAAACCCAACGCTTTAGCTGCTGAGTGACTTTGGTTCAGGATAATCTGCCTTCTTCTGCTCATCTGAGGCTGGCTCGCGGGAGCAGCAGTTGGAGCAGAGACATAGTAGTAGGTTGGTGTCCAGGAGACGTCTCAGCTGAAGGAGTTGTGGCTCTACTCCGAGCTCCTCCCCCTGGCTTTAATTCAGCACCCAGCCATGAGAAAGCTAAGTTTGGCTGTTTGTATCCGAGACCTCTTTCTGGTTGAGACCCACAGGTGTGTTCTTAGTCACAACAGATCCGTCTGTCAACCTCTTGTTCCATCATTCTTTCACTTGTGAACAAGATCCCAAGATAACTCGTCCACTCGAGGCAAACCATCCATCCATCCAGAGCCCTGGCCTCTGAACTTGGAGGTGTAAACTGTCCGAGTGCACGCTGAAGGTCCTAGCACAGTGTGTTTTAGGATGGACAACGAAGCAACCGTTTTACTGTTACCAATGCCAACAACAGGGTGTTATTGTGACTGTATGGGGTTACTCACAGATGATAAGGAACCTCTGCTTGGACACTTTTATTTAGATTCAGTGACGGTCCTGTGTGAGTTTGCAGCGTTCTTTAAAAGGAGCATAGTTTGTATTGTACCCACTCATTTTGTAATTCCCAGTCCCCTTTTCCGTCCTGCAGTTTCCCCGGAGCTGACTCCTCCCACAGAGAGAGAGAACAGCACATATTCCCAGACCGTTACTGTCCTGGTGGTGTGTCCTCTAATCCTGCTGGTCTCTGCTCTGCCCGGCGTCGCCTGGTGTCTGCTCAGAAAAAGAGGTACCATTCTATTTCAGCCGGACAATCCTCTAAAATGATCACATGGCCTTGTTTTAGAGGTGACTCAGCCATTGATCGCTTTCAGGAACAACAGGAAATTACAAACAAATTTCTCTTTCCAATGGGTTTTTAACTGAGCTTTAAATGTTGATTTTTCCAAGATAAGCCTTTGCAAAGTGTGTTATTTACAGTGTTGGGCAGATTACTCTCTCTACAAAAGTAATTACACTACTAATTACTAACTCTAAAAGTTATTTAGTTATGTTTGTGATTACTTTACTTAAAAAGTAATTGGGTTACTGTTTACTAATTACTTAAACATTTAAAATAAAGAAGCAACCCCTGCAGCTTTGGAATTAACTTTATGTTGCAACAAACAAATTTATGCACTTGCTTTTCTAAACATAGAAAAAAAACATCTGCATTTTAGGGAAACCTTTATGCAATTTAACGTTTGCACAATATCCTCAAAATAAAGCTAGCTTTTCAATTCGGCGAAAAGAAGGCAAGTCCACTCAACAATACATCCAGCCCTGAGTCTATTTAGATTGTTTGCCCATAAACTGCTACGCTGCTTAACGGATATGAAGGGGTTTCATCCAGAGAAGAGGGGATACATCAAGAAACAGACCGGTGAGCGGCTACGTGGTATTACGGTCCTGACCATGGATAGGAAACATCAAGGTTACTCCACGAAATGGATGCACTCCTTGTCCCTCTCAGTTCCGTTAAACACCTCAAGGCCTGTACCACTCCTACACCTCTCGTCTGCCATTCTACATCTGTCTGACTCTTGACTCTACCCCCTTCCTCCACCCCCACCCCCTATTGTAAGCCACTAGAAAATTCCATCACGTGACCGCGTGGGCTGTTATCTTCATCCTTCATAGCTGCATTGGTGTGCAATCTACTTCGTTTCATTGCATTGTATTTGTAAATGTGTAATGAAATAAATCTATCTATCTATCTATCTATCTATCTATCTATCTATCTATCTATCTATCTATCTATCTATCTACTGGACCTGGACTCCACTGGACCTAGGCTCTACTGGACCTAGACTCCACTGGACCTGGACTCCACTGGACCTAGACTCTACTGGACCTGGACTCCACTGGACCTAGACTCTACTGGTTCTGGACTCCCCTGGACCTAGACTCCACTGGACCTAGACTCTACTGGACCTAGACTCTACTGGATCTGGACTCCACTGGACCTAGACTCTACTGGATCTGGACTCCCCTGGACCTAGACTCTACTGGACCTAGACTCTACTGGACCTGGACTCCACTGGACCTATACTCTACTGGACCTGGACTCCACTGGACCTAGACTCTACTGGACCTAGACTCTACTGGACCTGGACTCCACTGGACCTAGACTCTACTGGACCTAGACTCCACTGGACCTAGACTCTACTGGACCTAGACTCTACTGGACCTGGACTCCACTGGACCTAGACTCTACTGGACCTGGACTCCACTGGACCTAGACTCTACTGGACCTAGACTCTACTGGACCTGCATTCCACTGGACCTAGACTCTACTGGACCTGGACTCCACTGGACCTAGACTCTACTGGATCTGGACTCCCCTGGACCTAGACTCCACTGGACCTAGACTCTACTGGACCTGGACTCCACTGGACCTAGACTCTACTGGATCTGGACTCCACTGGACCTAGACTCCACTGGGCCTAGACTCCACTGGACCTAGACTCTACTGGACCTAGACTCTACTGGACCTGGACTCTGCTGGACCTAGACTCTACTGGACCTAGACTCTACTGGATCTGGACTCCACTGGACCTAGACTCTACTGGATCTGGACTCCCCTGGACCTAGACTCCACTGGACCTAGACTCCACTGGGCCTAGACTCTACTGGACCTAGACTCTACTGGACCTGGACTCCACTGGACCTAGACTCCACTGGACCTAGACTCTACTGGACCTGGACTCCACTGGACCTAGACTCCACTGGACCTAGACTCTACTGGACCTAGACTCTACTGGACCTAGACTCCACTGGACCTGGACTCCCTGACCTGACTCCACTGGACCTAGACTCTACTGGACCTGGACTCCACTGGACCTAGACTCCCCTGGACCTAGACTCTACTGGACCTAGACTCCACTGGACCTAGACTCCACTGGACCTGGACTCCACTGGACCTGGACTCCACTGGGCCTAGACTCTACTGGACCTAGACTCTACTGGACCTAGACTCTACTGGATCTTGACTCCACTGGACCTAGACTCTACTGGACCTGGACTCCACTGGACCTAGACTCCCCTGGACCTAGACTCTACTGGACCTAGACTCCACTGGACCTGGACTCCCCTGGACCTGGACTCCACTGGACCTAGACTCTACTGGACCTGGACTCCACTGGACCTAGACTCCCCTGGACCTAGACTCTACTGGACCTAGACTCTACTGGACCTAGACTCTACTGGATCTTGACTCCACTGGACCTAGACTCTACTGGACCTAGACTCCACTGGACCTAGACTCTACTGGACCTAGACTCCACTGGACCTGGACTCCCCTGGACCTGGACTCCACTGGACCTAGACTCTACTGGACCTGGACTCCACTGGACCTAGACTCCACTGGACCTGGACTCCACTGGGCCTAGACTCTACTGGACCTAGACTCTACTGGACCTAGACTCTACTGGATCTTGACTCCACTGGACCTAGACTCTACTGGACCTGGACTCTACTGGACCTAGACTCTACTGGACCTAGACTCTACTGGATCTTGACTCCCCTGGACCTAGACTCTACTGGACCTAGACTCCACTGGACCTAGACTCTACTGGACCTGGACTCCACTGGACCTAGACTCCACTGGACCTGGACTCCACTGGGCCTAGACTCTACTGGACCTAGACTCTACTGGACCTAGACTCTACTGGATCTTGACTCCACTGGACCTAGACTCTACTGGACCTGGACTCCACTGGACCTAGACCCCCCTGGACCTAGACTCTACTGGACCTAGACTCCACTGGACCTAGACTCTACTGGACCTGGACTCCACTGGACCTAGACTCTACTGGACCTGGACTCCACTGGACCTAGACTCCACTGGACCTAGACTCTACTGGACCTAGACTCTACTGGACCTGGACTCCACTGGACCTAGACTCTACTGGATCTTGACTCCACTGGACCTAGACTCTACTGGACCTGGACTCCACTGGACCTAGACTCCCCTGGACCTAGACTCTACTGGACCTAGACTCCACTGGACCTAGACTCTACTGGACCTGGACTCCACTGGACCTAGACTCCCCTGGACCTAGACTCTACTGGACCTGGACTCCACTGACCCAGACTCCACTGGACCTAGACTCTACTGGACCTAGACTCTACTGGACCTGGACTCCACTGGACCTAGACTCTACTGGACCTGGACTCCACTGGACCTAGACTCCACTGGGCCTAGACTCTACTGGACCTAGACTCCACTGGACCTAGACTCTACTGGACCTGGACTCCACTGGACCTAGACTCTACTGGACCTGGACTCCACTGGACCTAGACTCCCCTGGACCTAGACTCTACTGGACCTGGACTCCACTGGACCTAGACTCCACTGGACCTAGACTCTACTGGACCTAGACTCTACTGGACCTGGACTCCACTGGACCTAGACTCTACTGGACCTGGACTCCACTGGACCTAGACTCCACTGGGCCTAGACTCCACTGGGCCTAGACTCTACTGGACCTAGACTACACTGGACCTAGACTCTACTGGACCTGGACTCACCTGGACCTAGACTCCACTGGACCTAGACTCTACTGGACCTGGACTCCACTGGACCTAGACTCCACTGGGCCTAGACTCTACTGGACCTAGACTCTACTGGACCTGGACTCCACTGGACCTAGACTCTACTGGACCTAGACTCTACTGGACCTGGACTCCACTGGACCTAGACTCCACTGGGCCTAGACTCCACTGGACCTGGACTCTACTGGACCTAGACTCCACTGGACCTGGACTACACTGGACCTAGACTCCACTGGGCCTAGACTCTACTGGACCTAGACTCTACTGGACCTAGACTCTACTGGACCTGGACTCCACTGGACCTAGACTCCACTGGACCTAGACTCTACTGGACCTGGACTCACCTGGACCTGGACTCTTGTTGCATTTTACACATTTTATAAATAAAATATTTGTTTTGTTGCAATGTAACGCAAAAATAACGTTTAGTTACTAAGACTCGTAAGTGCAATATAATTACTCGTTTTCAAAATGAACGCTGTTACATTACTTATTTACGAAAAAGTAATCTAATTACAGTAACTAGTTTCTGCCCAACACTGGTTCTTACATAGCAACACACACTGTTATGTAGTGGAAAAAGACACAGTTGTGGTTAACTACTGAAAAAATGCAGATTAGCTCCAAAACTCCATTAGCTTTTATAAACAGAAGCTGAAATAATTTGTTCCTATTACAGGCAAACTTTCACTTCACAGATAACACCCTCTGGCCTAGTTTGAATAGAAATATAATGGGACAACCCCAAACCAAAGAAACCATAAAGTTTTGTACAAACGTCTGCTGATTCTGCTGATGTGGCACTCAAAGTGAAACATGAGTAACACAAGTCAGCAATCTCACGGTGCCACAAAAATGATTACATATTGAGAAAGACATCATTGCTCGTATGGATATGTAACATCAGAGCAGCATGTTTTTCAGTCTAAAGGGTTCCTGAATGAGTTTAATGTGTCATCGGTTTGAGTCAGTTTCTGTAAGAGCATCTTTCCTCCAGCAGTGCTCAGTTTGTCCTCTCTGGGCAGTTGTAGAAACAGAAAAAGGAAGTATGGCTCCTTCAAGAAGAGCTTTTTTGGGGCAATTATTTATTGTTAAAAACGTACTTTGACTATGGGACTGGGAGTCACATGGTACCACACTCTGTATCAGTAATATTATGATACAGCGATTCTGCAGTCATTCATTTACAATGAATCATGATTTCTGTAAAAATGCAGTGGAAAGAAAGCTCTAGGTATTTTTGTCACTTTTGTTCTTCTTTTGCACAAAACTCCCACATGTTTATATCCTTTTCAGTCATGAGAAAATATCACAATAACGTATCACACGAAAGAAACGGATCAGTAAAGATACATACAAGGCCTTAAGTTCTTAAATCTTAGCCGTGTTTGTGAGTGTCAGAGCCTCTTGTACTCATTATATATCTTCCAATAATAGCATGGGTACACTGTAGTCAAGACCGCACTGACCGAGACCCAGTCAGGTCGAGACCAGATCAAGACCAAAATTTACACAATAGTCTTAAGGCCGGTCTTGAGTTCTAAATCTCTTATAAATGTGTGCATTATTTAAAAACAAGAATGTATTTGTCTTGTCTGAATTTGGGACAGTCAGATTAAAAACTATTCCTAGATTTAGGTCAATTTATAATTTGCAGATGTTTGACACTTTGTCTTTGACACAGAGCAAAAGCATCCATCACAAGGCGTCTCCAACACAACGGCACAAGTGAGTAACTCTTACCACAATTGTGAGTTTAAACATGAGCATGTCGTTCTTATCTCGTCTCTTCTGTTTTTACAGGAAACCGCTGCAGCGTCTCATGAGGTCCCTGCCGTCTCTCTGGTCTACAGCGTCCTGGACTTTCCCAAAAGACCACACACAGTTTTGGACGTTAACCATGACACACAGTATGCCACCATCAGCTACCTGCCTGAGGGAAAAAAAGTGTAACAATATCCACTGCTTATTGATAGGTTTTTTAGCTTCTTGTACTCATCCAACGTTCTCCGATACTTTCTTATGAGTACTTTAGTTACTGCAGTGTCAGTTTCTGTTCTTTTTCTTGATATAGCCTTTATGTTTGAAAATATTACACTGTTAATGAAGATGATAAAAGTAAAGCAGACTCTAAATAATGCTGTGTTAAAGCCATGAGGCACAAAAACTGGCTCAAGGGATTATTTAATACTGTTGGTTGCTCAGAAAAAGGCATTAAATATTTATATTTTTATTGCATTTTATAGTTTCATTGACTTTCATCCCTGACTTTTCACTGATTATTCACAGTTGGTCCCAATATAAAACAAACTCTTAATGTTTACATTCAAGAGGAGCAGGAAAGAGATTGGTCAAGTGTGACATGTGAGAGTGAGAATTAGAAAATGGAAAAGTAAACAAATTTTTGGAGTTAAAACAACTGCTGACAAATGTGTAGGACGTTTTTTTCTGAAGGCTTATGAGCTTGTGGGGAAGCCTCACTATACGAGATAAAGCGATAAAGCGTGCACCAGTGTGATCTGATACCATCTTGTACGCAGCATGTAGACTCTTTTAGACACAGATTAGCGTCGGTTCTTTTGTTCTGCGGCTCATTTCAATAATAAATGCTGAATGCTGGTGTCAAAGGCAGGATGTTTGTCAGGAAGGAAAATATAATCACATGTGTGGCTACGAGTAGAGGTGGTGGGTAGTGAGTGGTTTACATTTATTTGAGAAAATAATGAGCATTTCCTATAATATGCGCTCTTCTTATGAGTGTATATGGAGATGATAAGATAAGAACAAAATCTAAACATGTACACAAAGGTCCTGAGTTCAAGCTTATTTGTCTAATTAACTTTATTTTAATAATTAACTTTTACTTATTATTTTATTTTAAAGATGCAACTCTATTAGTTTGCTAAAGTAATTTATTCCCTACAGCAGACCGAAGCATTGACACATGTATATTATAAATGTCTGCTAATAGGGCAGGTAAAAACACAATCTCTCATTTAACCCGTCAAGTGGAGCATGTGGACCCTCTCCAGATCTTGTCAGTGTTTGGTCATGTTTCTAACCGGAGACTACAGAATGTTTTTTGATGTAGGTCGGGAAACCGTAAAGAGAACCCACTCAGGCGTCAAAGGCAAGACCTTCTTGCTGTAAGGTGACCGTGCTAACCACTTTCCCACACCTAAAATTACAAATAGTTCCTGTGTATATTTTACATTATCTGTCAGTTTTTATCCTGTTCCTCGTTGATACAGCTCTAGAACAATTGTACAAATGCCCCAATGCTCTGTTAGTGTGTTATAAATATTCAGTCAAAATTTCTCAGGTTCCATTTACAGCTGAACATGGGTTAGTCCCTGTGGCGTTGCTCCTGTCTGCTTCTCCAAACAGGGAGTGTGTTTTGTAGAGAATAAATTTGCTCCAATTTCATCTAATAGTCAAGGCAAGTTTATTTTTTACAGCACAATTCATACATACAGCAATTCAAAGTACTTTACAAACAGAAGAGAGTTTATTAATAATATATATATATATATATATATATATATATATATATATATATATATTTTATGTATATAATAATTTGTTTGTATACAATAAAATAAAATTATTCAATCTTTAAAAAATCTAAAAGAGAAGAGTGCAGATAAAATACTTACCGTTGTCTTGTGCACAGTTAAACAGAACTGTTTTCAGCCTGGACTTGAACATACAACTCTATCCTCTGAGAGACAGGAAGTGGAGAGACCTGAGGACAGGACTAATATGGTCGTACTTTCTGGTTTTAGTCAGGACTCAAGCAGCAGCGTTGTTTGTACTGCAGCTGTCTTACAGCTTGCTTAGTGTGTCCAGTGAGCAGACCATTGCAGTAGTCTAACCTGCTAGAGAGAAATGCAAGGATAAGTCTCTCTGAGTCTGGTTTAGACACAATAGCCTTGATTGTGGCAATTTTTTGGAGATGTAAAAAGTTGTTGATGTTATTGCTTTAATGTGACTGTTAAAGTTTAAGCCTGAGTCCTTTATTACCCCCAGATTTCTAAACAAAATTTTTAGGTGGGTTAGGTGTAGGTCAGGTTTAAATGGACCACTTATATATATATATATATATATATATATGACACTGAATTTTATTTTTTGCTCTAAAAAGTGTTGATAGGAATGTTTTGTCTATGTTCATGCACAAATGTTTCCTCAGTATTTTACTTGACTCAATAAAACAACGTACTTGAATCTCTTGAAAATGTGTCTGTCATCTTTTCCATTTTCTTCATTATTTCTTTTGTGATGAATAATGTGGAACCTGGCTTAACTGCACAAGCGTTTATTAACAGTGCAAGTCTGATAACTATCTATTTTCCATTTGTCCGTTTAGATGGCTGCTATTACAGTGCAGTCACAATATAACCTCCTCTAAATTTTAGTTTCCTCATAATCAGACCAATGTTTTACCTTTACATGTTTCGACTGCAGGAAGTTTAGTAGTCGAAACATATAAAGGTAAAACACCTAAAAAACACTGGTCTGTTTATAAGAGTTAACCTTTGTGAGCAAATGAACTGAAATGGACAAACAGAAAAAAAGTGACTCACAGGGAAAGTCTTGGGCTATTGCTGACTTTAAATTTTAATATTTAAAGCATAGTTTAAGCTACTTTTCTGCTTTTGTCAAAAAAAAACAAAAAAACAAAAAAAAATCTACAATTTGGGCTGATGAGGTGAAATGTCTTGTCTTGAGTTAAAATTTGAAAACCTCAGCAGACTCAGCCTGCTGTAAATCTGCCTGGAGCCTGTTCCATTGAAAAGGGGGTCTGTAGTAAAAGGATTTATAACTTGCTGACTTTTTCTGATGCTTGAAAGATGGAGGAGGTCAGCGTCCTGGGAGTGAAGCCGAAGTAATATACTGCATAATACGGTCATATCAGTTAGAGAGCCCACGAACAGAGAGGATGATGGGGCAGGAGAACTTTAAAATCAACCCTGACATGGACAGGAAGCCAGTTTAGTGAGGCTAGGTATGGGTTTTGTTTATCTATTGTTTTTGCTGCCTGTGAAGTTTTTAAAAGCACCTCATGATTTAAATAATTAATACTGCATAAACAGTTTCAGTTATTGTTGATACATTTATTCAAAACCTCAGTCTCTGCAGGAATTGAGGTGAAAGAGAACTAATGCGAGGTGAGTGACCTTAATAATTACGACCAGTCAGCGAAATAAATTAGCACAATGAAAGTTTCTCTGTCAATATGTTTCCACTGAGCTCAGCTAATACATCAGAAAAAAAGTGTTATTTAAAAAGAAGTTTTCCATTTACAGGGTAGCTTTTTAAATTCTACTGTCAGAGCACATCTGTGACGGAAACGTGTTTTGTCTTGAGGTGGTTGTGGTGTCTTTGTTGTGACAGAAACTGTATCTGATACTGCCATCTACTGTTTTTTTTCTCACAGTACAGGTCAAAACTGAAACCACAGCAGCAGAGTCAGAGGGGAACTGAAGAAAGGTCAAAACCAAGTCCACGGGCCTTTGCTTCAACCTTTTCTTCGGAGTAAAAAAGATCAGAAGAGAGAACTTGTTCAAGAGTGTGTATGTTTTTTGTTCACAAGGTTCAAACACAGGTGAAGCAGGTGTAAGCAGCAGGTTACAGAGTTGTACAGACCAGTGAGTGTAGAAGGGGCTGGACATAAGGAGTGTGACGTCCCCCATAGCATTACGAACCTCGAGATTGACGCTCTTTCAGGGCCCATTTTAGCCATGGAGGTCGCCATGTTGATTTTATGGAGCCAGAAGTCCCTAATTTGGGCATATGGACTGAGTTGAGTGTCCGTTTGCATGGTAACCAGTGAGCCAATCAGAAGCTTGCTTGTTCGTTGATCACGTGCACGCTCTGACAGAGACCTGAACTTAACTTAGCATCGCTGATCCTTTACTGTTCCTGTGTTAGCTCTAATTCAGGTAAATTTTACACCAATATCTATGTTTTTTTATATTCTCCTACTTTACTTAGCACTATGTTTGGCATCTTTGTCAAGACTATTTAAAAATACATCTACAGCTAGCAATATTACTATTCTGCTATATTATTAATAGATATCCTTGTAATTATAAATTGTATGTTGTATAGATATATAAAGTTGATCCTTTAGAATTATATTTTCTTTGTGATATCTATATTAGCATTTGTGGTTAATAATAGTTTTCTTCGACTTATAGATACATACATTAGACACATTGCTTACCTTTTTTAAGAAATTGGTTATTTAGGAACAGTGTTGGTCTTACTTTTAAAAAGTAATTAGTTACAGTTACACATTACCTCTCCCAAAAAGTAATGAGTTAGTAACCCAGAGCCCAAGCTGTGCGTGGAAGTGAGCCTGACTATCTCTAGTCGGTATCTCTCAACCTCCCGCACGAGCTCAGGCTCCTTCCCTGCCAGCGAGGTGACATTCCATGTCCCTAGTGCCAGATTCTGTGTCCGGGGTTTGGGTCACCGAGGCCCCCGCCTTTGACTGCCACCTAATTCACATTGCACCGGCCCCTTACGGTTCCTCCTGCAGGTGATGTAAAAAGAAAAGTTTCTTTAAAAATGAATAAAAACACTTTTTACAAGTTATCAAGTCTATAAATTATGTCAGATTTAAGAGCTTAAAATACAGTTCATATATGCCTTCAAATCTAAAAGCACATACTAAATGAATGGAGATTTGATTGAGTTTAAATTTATTTAGAAGAAGCTGAAGATGTAGATGGACCAGGATGTGATGTCAGATGAAGCTGAGGAAGACGAGGCTGGGCTGTGTCAGCTGTGCAGGAGCAGAGAGGACCGACAAAGCAGCAGACCGATAACTGGACTGGACTTGACTGGACTGGGGCGGGCCGACAGTAAAGCAGCAGCAGGTAACTGTAGAAAAACATATGTTTAAAACAAGTCTTCCTGTTGGGACCGGTCACCTCTGTACATGAGATTTACTGTTAATCACAGAACAAATGACAACATTAATCTTGGTCTTTTATCCACCAGATCACTGTTACTGTGTGTGTAAGGACTGTTTTTATAAAATAGTGGACTTTGATTTGAACTTACATTTGCCTAAATATAATACTTTAGTAAATGTGAACTGTACTGGGTTAGAGGTAATGTCTGTCATGTTTAATTTGTTCCATAAAGTCACACCACTTCGGGTGTGTACCACCCTTTTTTTGGGTGGTACAAACACACAGTACTCTTAAATTGTACCCTTCTTCTCAATTAGCAAACATTTTTGGGATGTTAGCTTTATAAATCATCAACAATGTGTATGTCTTCAGTTTTAGTGTACAGTATATGATTTTAAGAACAGTGTGTTAGCATGGTCTGTAAATCCCACATTGTGTACAATTCTGATGGGTTTTTTCTAGAGCCTGTATAATGTCTCTAAATGGCTCTTGAAGGTATTTCCCCAAACTTCAGTGCAGTAATTAATATACGGTAGGAGGAGTAAAGAATATAAGATGGAGCGAGATGTCTACAGCTACCCATTATAGCAATGCTTTTAAAGTGTAACTCACTGTTTCCTGTTGGTCCCCAGCACCATAACCTTAAGTTAACTATGTCTCACATTGACTGATATTTTTAGGTTTAGGTGTAAAGTGAGCAACATAAACTTATTGTGTTAATTTGTCTTAAGTTGTTCAACACAACACAATTTATTTCATTAACACATAACCGAATGGTTTAGGTGCAACCAATGTCCACTATTGAATCATGTTAATCCCACAGTCCTACCTGAAGTATTATTTGTGAAGGGGAGCCTTAGCCTAAAAGACCATTTCAGACCTGCCCATTTAGAAAGTACCTGTTTGTAATATATTTCACTCAAATCTCTTCAATCTTTGTCAAATTCACAGTCCATTTATTAATGTCTATGCTGGGGTCAAAAAGACTGTAAAGAGAGTTGAATTTAACTTAGTAGTACTATATGCATATCTGTAATTATGTTTTACATGACCTTTTAAAATCAAAAGTAAAATTTGATTTGAAACTTTATTTTGTGTCAATGGGAAATGCAAAAAGGGAAGTAAGCCTTTCTTTCTTACCGGTTACTTCAGAACAAATGTGAGCACTTTCATTTTACATTTTAGTTAAAGCACCTTTATTTAAATAAGACTGAAATAGGCTTAATTTCTTAAATGATTTTCTATAGACTAAATGAGTTTAAAGGTGCAGTGTGTATCCCTTTAGTGACATCTGGTGGTGGTATTGAAGATCACAGTTCCACTTAGCTCTTGAAGGACCTTCAGCTGTGTATAAACAAATCTCCTACATCAGATTTTTTTTTTTACTCATGACCACTACAATAATACAGAAGAGAATACTGGGAAAGACAAATATTCACTGAGATGGTAAATGATGAAAGGTTATTACTAAGAGACTATAAAAACTGGATTTTTTTTATTTGCACTGGGCTTGTAAGAGAAATTGATTAAATAAGTGTCTACATTAGTTATACTCTATATAAACGCAACACACTGGTCAAATGACCCGTGCTTTAAGGTGTGAAACAGGCTTTTCCACACACCTGAAATATATTAAGTACACATAACACACAACTCCAGGACAGAAGTCCTCTACAAACAATGGGTTGAGAGCCAAAGGTGGGTCACTGCAGATTTTATTTGGTCAGAACGAACAAAATGACAAACCACTAGCACTATGTTCAGAATGTCACAGTTTGGCCCTAATCTTCTTGTCATGGGGCCTTTCCGAATTGACACCCTTGACCTACTCACTTTCACTTAATTTCTAGGTTCAAGTGGAAAGTTTGTCGTATTAATGGCCGTCTGAAGGTGGTGAGCGTCAAGTGGCTTATTATTCTCTCCAGAGTCCCTGATCCCTGATCCTTGGTAAAGACTTACCTTCTGTTTCAGGACCTAGAGTTTTAGTGTTTACCTTCCTTAATAAAAGAGTTACAAACCTGTCGTTGTCGGTCTGTTGCATTTGGGTCCTAACACATTCATTACAATGAATGATCAGAAGAATATTAAACATAGATAAAACGGACATAAATGACATTAGAAATTAATTAAATGTCATAAATGTTAAAGAAAACTAGACAAATAAGTTGGGTCAGGATTCTTTTGGCTTTTTGAAATATGAGGTCCACAGAGGAGAAGAAAGTTTGGAAAACACTGCTTCAACGCATGTCCCTACAGGGCTACCGTAGGTGCTCACAGGCTGTAGAAATGAGAGATGATATGTGAAAATACAATCTGCAATGATGCTGTTTTAAAATTACACCCAGCACCTCTCAATACTATATACTATCTAAAAAAATACAAATAAAAGACATGGGTATATCTTTATGTAAAACATTTACATTTTTTACAAACACAGGTGGCAGTAAAGAACTTCAACTACAATGACTCTTGTCACTTGTCACTTTCTAAATGACAAATGTTTTTTCACATCCCCCACCCCGACCTTCTCATGTGGTTTTTATTGCTGCTTACGTATAACCTAATAGACATGAAACCTGACATTTCTGAGAAGCACAGGCGGTTCATGTGAAGCCAGGTGAAATGTATGTACTCTGAGAACCATCATTTTTTATTCATTTTCCATTGTACTTGATGAAAAAATGAAGCACTGGTGCTCAATACAAGGAATTATTGCTGCGTTGACACTTCTCACTGCAGCTAGGAAAGGTAAACATCATCATATTTCTGTCTTCCTGAATGTTATAGGTCATTGTTTTGGTCAAATACTTTTAATTTAATTAATTTGACACCTGAAAATGACAAACATTGAAATGTAAAAGGTGTAATGTGAACCGCAAAGTGTTGGTTTTCTTATCTTCAATCTTTGTATCTTGTGGTTTGTATGTGTGTCATGTCCGCTCTATGCAGCCTTGCTAAACAGCTACTATACAACCATAATATTCAACAATGTCAAGGCAACATCTGCTAATTCTATGTTAACATTGTGTCTAAATGGAAAGGCTTTACTTGATAGGAACTAAAACCAAAGAAGCACCAAAAGAAATAAAGTTGGAGAATCGGAACAGGCACTTTCAGATGACATTATGTGACATTATATAAAGAGTGGAGCACATTGTTTAAATCTATACAATCACATATAATTACACTGTTTGCATTTGTCTATGTTGTATGAAATAGACAGATCCTTAAAACACAGTGGAAATTTGATTATTTACTGTTTCTACAACTGCCCAGAGAGGACAAACAAAGCACTTATTTACAAGAAAACACTAAATTAGATTCTTATTCTAATGTTGTTGTTGTTGTCCTATAACCAAAAAGTTGTCAGTTTGATTCCCGCTCTCCCCACAGTTCATGCTGTCGTTCATACTGTCATTGTGTCCTCCTGTGAACGCGTAAGAATGTTGAGACAACGGATGGAAATTAGCCCAAGGCTTCGATCTGGCAGGTTAACATTCATGTGGCTGTGTCTCATGTGTGTTCATTAAAATGCATTGTCCCAATAGAATAAATGAATTAAATGTGCTTTAAAATAGCATTAAAGTGACATAACAATAAAACAAGCGTAAAAAAAAATCAAATAGTAGCATCATTTTATATGTCATGTATGCACCTGCCAAATAGTGTCATTGGACGGGAATGGACTTTAATTTTAGACCGCCTCACTCGTCTATCACAGACAACACAATAACAATGGCTGCAGGGAGTATGAGCTCTTCAGCAATCGTATGTGGGTTTTTTGCAGACATTCTGTAGGCCACTTTATAGGACGCTAACTGTGCCACGTTGTTTATGGTAGCCACCTTTTAAAAGTACTTTGCTGCTTGTTATATTTTCTAATTTTCTTTTGAAAAAACTGAATTGGTTTGTTGACATGTGAGGGATGCAATGTTTCTATATGCCTTCTTAACTTACAAGGTTTCATTCTGTCTGCAGTGAGTGTTTTTATGGCATTACACACAGTAAAGCCGAGAGCCAGATAAGCATTGTCATATTTGTGTGACTTAGTCTTTGATGTAGTCTGTCTGCTGTATGTCTGTATGTTCGTATTTTCTTTGCTTGCTTTTTGTTTTCGCTCCTGCAGTGTATTTCTCCATGTCGTAGTCTCACTGCCTGGGAGAGGGGGTTGTGACCAAAAGTGTGGTCTGTCCTGTGATGACAAGGACCACGGTTTGGACCATTGCAAGGACTGCCACTAGGGGCGCTCTCAGTGGTTTGAGCAGTGGCTGGCTTGGTCCCTGGCTTGTGCCTATGGTCTGTCTGGTCTTGTTCAGTGATTTACATTTACATTTATTATTTTACTATTTTGAAGAGCTCCCTGAAACTGACCCTCATTTATGCATAACCTTTTCTTTAGATAAGAGTGAATTCTGCATATCACAACTTTAACATATTAATTGATTGGTTAATTTATGTAAAAGTTTCTGTTTTACTTTTGTCTACCCAGTGTCAGGATGTGAGAAGCCTTCAGCTCCTCAGTGCTTCAGGAGACACAGTGAAGAGTCGGTCTACATCTGTGAATGGACCACCTCTGGCACTGACCAGATGTTTGACCTTCACTTCAGTAAGTGAGTATAACTCAAACATCATTACATTTACATTTATTCATTTAGCTGACGCTTTTATCCAAAGCGACTTACTTTGTTCTAATGTAATTACCAGTGTTACAGCCACTAAAGGCAAGGTGGGTTAAGTGTCTTGCCCAAGGACACAACGACAGTATGAACTGTGAGGAGGGCGGGAATTGATCAATTTCCTCTAGCACTTAAAACTAAAATGAAATAAAATAATAAAAAACAAAACATAAAAAAAATAAATAAATAAAGCGTGCTTGTGTAATGTCCTAGTTACTATATTGTGTAAATACAATGTTTTTCTGTGAGACACATTTAAAAATGTATCTATTGTCTTGCTCAATAACATTTTGCTGCCATGGAAACAAAATTTAACTGGTTCCAAATGAAATAAAAAAAAGAAGAAGAAGAAGAGAAGAAGACAAAACAAAAGTAAACTGAATTTTCTTTTTGGTTTGGTCGTCAGTTAAGATTAAATGTGTGTTGTCACAGTAACAGCGTGAGCATTTAGGCTGGTATGGTGCATTCATGTGGTCCTCAGGAACTCGGAGTATCCCAGTTAGGAAGTTGTGTGTTTAGCTCGGACGCTGAGATAAAACTGTGCTAATGTTATTTTTTAATGAGTTAATACTGTCAAAGTAGCATGTAGTATTAGTTCAGGTAGCCTATTAAAAACATAAAAGTTAACATAAAAAGTTAACATAACTGGGTTGAAACAACAGAATAACGGATGTAAATAAATAATACCTTTACATAATAGTCTAAATAAGCCTATATGGACTAAAAATGGATGTGCTGTCATCATATATTATCAAGTTATTAATGTGCAAAACAGCTTTTATAATTATAATATAATAATATTTTTAAATATCTTAAACAGTTGCTAACATTAATATGGAATCTCAGGCAACCCTGACTAACCTGAGTTTCCGAGCTGTTGTTCCAACTTTAGCAAGTGTTCATGTGCATTTTGGAAAAATTAAAATTAAAATTAAAATTTAAATGTTAACAATAAAATCAACCTGACACCAAACCTAACCTAATGAGCTAACAAACAAAACATTTTTAAAGTTAAAAGCCCCCTTGTATAGCTATTTGACCCTTCTTTGATCAATCATAAATATGTCACTTAATTATGGCAGGTTACAGTTTAGGGTTCACAAAAGTAGATCTGATGTCAGTCATATTTTGTGTCCAGGTGTCTTCTAATGTTGTCTTTGCCCTCATGTGTACATTTTTATTCACAGTGACAAGACATTTCCTGACATCAACTTGACCTCGATAGAGATACGGGAGGAGGAGCTGTTTGTAAATAAGATTGTGGACATTTGGGTAGAAGCTCACAAAGGGACGTCCGCTGCTCGTCCAACAAAACGTCGGTCAAACTTAGCGACTCAAGTCAGTCACACTCACCTTAATTCAACAATAACAGATGGGGAACTAAACTCATCAGGGTTTAGAAGGCTTAGTCCATGTTTAGGCCTTGTTTTTTTCCAGTAGTTTACTCTCTACACTCTTTTAATAATGGATTAGATTTAAATTTTGCTTTTCTCCCAAGGGACTCAAAGAGCTCACAGGCCACTATTTATTTACTCCACAATCACACACTGGCGGTGGTAAGCTATGTTGCCAGATTGATGGAGACATGGCAACCATTTTGCGCCAACGTCCTCTCTGACCACCACCAAGCGTTCTCACACATTCATATACGAGTGCCACAGACACTGGAGGCAAGGAGGGTTCAGTGTCTTGCCCGAGGACACCCTTCATTACACCGAACAACACTTTGTTTTGAGTGGCCTACCAATGAAGCCAAGATGGTGGCCAGGTGTTTGGCTATATTGAAAGTGTCTGAGTCTGTGCTGCTTATAATGGGTCGTAGTGGAGTTCCTTCCTTGTGTATTTTGGGTAAGATACAAGGAGTGGTGTTCCCAGGATACAGCCTGTGGTACAGAGGTTGATCAATGACTTGGTCCTTCTCTAGCCTCTGCAGACAGTCTATGACCTTCTTCTTGTAGCCACTTGTTGGATGTTTTCTAGGTGTCTCATGTCTCTCCACTACCACCTACAAGACCGAGGCCTAAATAAACGGTCAAACCGGGCCCACATGTAACATGGACAGATCTGGGCCACATAAACCCAACCACAACTGTTTTAATCCTGGTTTTGTCCTGGTGTAGTCACAGTCTGGTCCTGGTTTAGTCTGTAATTTAGTTTAGGCCTAGCATTTATTCTAATTTTGGTGTAAATAAAGCCCTTTTACCACATTGTCCTCAGGAGGCATTATGATCTGGCTGCTATTACATAAAACAACACAAACATTACTTTTTGTCCACAGTTAAATATGATAGACCTCAAAACGTGTCTGTGTCGTGGTCCCAGGACAATCTCATTCTCAGTTGGAGAGCCCCGAAAATCATCAGGCTTTAGCCGAGGTCTGGCACCGCAAAGACTCCACAGAAACATGGCACACAGTGAGCCACAGACTCAGTTATTACATATTATTAATTATATGTTGTAAGGTTTTAAGACATTCCTTTATTTTGTTATAGTTGCAGAGAACAACAACACTCCTAAATCATCAGGAATGTAAGTATCAGGTGCAGGTCCCTTACTTGAACCAAATGTTATAATGCTAATATAGATGAATAAAGTTATCTTTAACCATTGTTCTTTGTTCTAAGAGCCTCATTATAATTATCATTATTGTAAAAAAGGTTTAGAAGAAGGGATCTGGATTTAGTTGTTGAGGTTTAAAGATGTTTTGTTTCTTAGAAAAAAGGGACTTCCTCAATCCTATACTGAGTTTATTTTGTGTGTTAGACATATATAATATACCCCTCAAAATCATAATTACCTAACCCTACAGGGTAAGTTTGGAAATTCAAAGAAATGAGAGGAGCTTGGTAAGTGTGAGGCAGTTTTAGACCCCCCGACGGACAGAGAGAAAGTAACAAGTAGAAAAGGGTGGGGCACAAAAACTGACAAAACAATGGGAGCTATTTATAGACCTATGACAGGAAGAAGTGTGTTTGAAGCGTGTGGTCCTCCTTCGGAACTTATCTCCATCAAGTGCATTTGACTCACCATATTCTCCCCTCTCCGTTTGCTCAAAATCAAGAGACGTTACCTGTTGTTTAAGATTACTAATAATACCACTTCTGTTTTTTTCTGAGTAGATGAGATAAATGTGACGAATCTGAGGAATCACTCGGCTGACCAGCTCCAGATCAGACATCGGTCGGCAATGGCCAAAAACCCAATGTGGAGCGACTGGTCCAACATTTTAACTGTTCCTATTGGTAATTTACACTTATCATGTGTTGACGATTGTGACAGGAGCATTACTTAGTGTAGCTTATATAAGATGCAGCAGGGCGGCAGTAGCTCAGTGGGTAGAGCGGCCATCCTTCGACCGGCGGTTGGGCGGCTCGATCCCCGCTTGAAACATCCCAAAACATCATAACCTCCCCAACATACTGTCGATGCCTCCAGTGGTGTTCCAGTTGTAACACGGATGAATAGCTGTGAAGTGCTTTAAGTGCTTACTACTGTAGGTGGAAAAGCACTATATAAAAATAAAATAAAAAAGATTGTCAAATGTTTAATCCAATCCAAAATTTTAGAATAGTTGTTTTCAGTTGGGGTTGTCCAGATACCTGACCTCTTATTCTGCTGAATGAAGGCCACAAATTAGGATTGTAAAAGTAAACTTGTAGCAAACTACAAATAACAAGTCTCAAGAGGTCTGTGAAGGTTGTCAGTCATCCAGGTCATCTTGAAAATAAAAAGGAAACTGAGTCCAGATGCTTTCATTTAAACCTTTTTATTTTAAAGTCTCAAGAGGCACAAAAATGTCTCTGTCACCGTTGCCTTTGTGTTTCGTTCATAAAGTTAAGTTATTAAGTTCTCATATCAGTACTGCATTTGATTTTATGGCAGTGTGGATCAAAATCTCAAAGAAGAAGTTCCCAAATGGAACCCGGAGGGTGACACTGAAATGGAAGGTAAGGCACTGAACACAGAAAGAGAGATGAGACCAACAAGTGTAGACCATCGGCAAAACATTTAGTTTAAGGACACCTAGCTTCTGTTTTACTGCTACTGTTTAGATGCGTAGCTGGTAATTTTACAAAGTAACAGAGGAATAATGTGAGCTGAGTAGCTGAGTGCTAAGGACAGGAAATGAGTTCAAAAACAAACCTGACAGGTGGTTTGGTTTATATGAAACTAAGCTCATCTAAATATGTGCACTTTAATACATTTGCGGAATATAAACTGGTCAAAATTCAACATTAAGCAGAATAACTTTGCTTTAAAGAGGGAAAACCAACAGCAACAACCGAGAGAAAAAAAGACAATGCGAGACACATTCTGCTAAACCTCTGAGAAAACTACATTTATTTTTTATAATGTAATGTAATGTAAAGATGAAAGAAAATAAACAGTAAAAGGCATTAAACATCTATTATTATTTGTACTGTTACTCTTATTTGCAATAACATAAGTGAACTCGCACTGAAAGCTATGTACCTAAGTAATACCTGTATTGTCTTGGACTACAATGCCAGAGCTGCATATCCACAAACTGTATATTCATACATTCAATGAAACAACAAACAAAACAAAAACAACTTTAATAACTGTCAATGTCTTCATCTTGAGAAAAGTTCTACAAATTACATCATTAGTTTTGCACTGCTCCAAAAACTCTCTCAATATTTGGGCAAAAACAAGTGGAAAAAAGAGAAGCAGAAAAACAATATAAATGCATATAAAGTACTACTCAACTTTATAAAATGTACAGAAACTGGTAAGTCTTTTACTTCAGTTTTGCTGTATTTTGATCTTTTCTGAACAGTGAGAGCACAAAACCACCCCAAGATTTCTTAGTAACTTCTGATTTAGTTTAAGTATGTGTCTTTTTTTCTTCCTCTTTTGAGAGATTTACACTGCCTCAGTGCCTCTTGTGTCTTTGTGTTGCCTGGTTTTACAGCCAGTGCCTTATGCTGATGGAGAAGCTGAGCTGTACCAAGTGGAAACTCAGACGTTCGAAGGATGTCCTTGTCAAAAGTGGAAACGTCAGGGCAACACTTCCAGTACGACTTACAGCACATTTGGGTCGTACTCCGCCCTTAATATCTCTGTCATGGCCAGAAACGCAGCAGGGTTTTCACCTCCAGCTTTTTTCCTGTGCCTCCGGAAAATCCTGCCAATTTAGAAAGTAAAGTATCCCCTATTATTGTTTTATATTATATTGTATCACACTGAAAGACTGTCTCTTTTTCTCGTCTGCAGTGTGTAATGAGACAGTGCTGGAAAAAAAACCAAGAACCTGCAGTGTATGGTACGAGCTTCAAGAGGGAGCCATAAAGCATGAAACTGTGATCATAATAACACCAAAAATAAATAAAACTAAAATTAACCAGATAATGACAGGTGTGTTCAGGTGATTACAAATCCACAGAATAAATTTAGCCATGTTGGATGTTTAATGAGGGCTGTTTGTTTTGCAGAACTGAAGGATTTTCTTCCCTACATTTACTTTAAACATGAGTGTGTGAACAACCGACCAAAGACAGTGAAAATGTGCCGGTATTATAAAAACGAAGAAAGTAAGTGACTTATCAGAGAATAATAAACTTAATCTAATATTGGTCTGTACCAGCCTATGTGGTGCCCTAGGCAAGATTTAATGTGGCGCCCCCTGCATCGTGACTATTGTAAACATTTACTAAAAGGTACAGAGACAAAAGCCAGGGTTTGTACCCAGAGCATCTGCACACAAGTACAACACTTAACAAGATGAGATAAAGAGGCCACAAGGGATGGGCAACTTAAATAGTAATTTTATTAAGCTTAACTGTGCTGTGAACCTCTAATATCACCAGAGGAGAGGTATAATTCCATTTTCCTTATTCATCTCATGATTTATTTGTAATGTTACCTTCACAGCTTTACCTTCATTTAACAAACTAGGTTTTGGGACAGGCTTCTGTATGTCTTTCATTTTAATGAATAAAACTCTACAGTAGTTATACAACAGCAGCTTATTACCGGAGGGAGGAGTTTGTGAAACTCCGATAAACTATCGCTGCTAACAATGTTTTTTGCCTCTGCCACAAATCAAATGAGAAAACTAAGTCTAAATGAGAACAGACTAAAGCGTGAGGAAGTCTAGGTGAAAAAATATCCGAGGCACTCATTAAAGTTTTTTTATTAAAACATGGACTTTTCAAAGCGTTTTAACTACAGCCTCTTCATCAGGGCAATGTACTTAAAACTGAACAGGTGCTTGTACTAAGTACTGATGAACATTTAATAAGTCATGTGACCAATAGAAACCAGATAAAACATAACACCTCCAAAACCTCAAAATATATACCACATTGGAATGTAAAATACTAATAGAGAAAGCGTTAAGTTTTGTTACAAAGAAAGACATATGATGATATACACAATAATAAAAAACACATAAACTGTTTAAACATTTACACAGTAATATTAGCTGTAAGCATCATCATCTAAAGGTCCGTCAATGAGTAAAGTGCAATATGTATAAACCAAAAATGATCACAGGAAATACCCAAAAAGGACACTAACACTTTACAAAAGGAGTAAAGTCAATTTCCTCAATGAGGTCGTGAAAACTGTGGCCAAAGTGTCAATCAAGAAAGTTTCTCTTTGTAGAAGATATTTTTGCTCTTCTTTTTCTGCTTCCCCTTCTGTCCATGTATTGGGGCTAATCTTTAAATGTCAAATTTGTTTTGTTACTGATACTGAACCACCTTCCCAACACAATTCTTTTTTTTTCTGTCACCAGAGCCTGAAAGCTTTCCTCTAGACTTCACTGTTTTTGATGAAACTCATAACTCAGCGACTGTGTCCTGGATACCCATTCCCATGGTGCACCAGCGCGGCTTTATCACACACTACAAACTGTGCATCGTAAAAAACAACTTAAAGCACGAACAGGAAGTGACAGACAAAACACATCAAGGAAATCAAACAGAGGACGGTAAAGTGGGCAACAAACAAATCAGTTGGGTTTAAAAAAATATTCACAGATTTCGTTAATGTTTTTTTTTTTTTTTGAAACTGCACACAATGGATCTCTTCAATAACCCTTTTAAATCCACTTAAAACCAGTTCAGTCTGAGTAAAGCCACTCTACCTAGACCTTTCCAAATCCATATCATACCCAGTTAAATCCACTTAAATTTAAGTTAAACCACTCTGCCATCTTAAACATTTGTGCTATTTAACCATTAAACAACACCTGTACATTTCTTCTTGTCTCAGATGACAGGTGCCGTAACATATCAGCATCTCTCAGAAGTTACAACCTCAAAAATCTGACGCCTGGGACCAACTACAACATTACTCTTGTCGGAGTGACTCGAATCGGAGAGGGGCCAAAAGCCAGGGTCACCTTCAAAACGCTGCCGGAGAAACCTGTTAATGGTACCAACAGGAACCTATCTTGTGGATTATAGGAAATAAAAGCTGCTCAGTTGTCTGTTTATTTGTCCTGCCTTTTTTCTAATTGCAGTGTGGCTGAGTTTGGGGTTGCTGCTTAGTTTCTTCATCGTCTCAACATCGTGCACCGTTGTTTTGAAGAGGTATGTGACACTTTTTTTAGTGACTAGACAAAAGCTAAATAGATATAAGTTAGATAAATGACTTAGAAAGGAGTTTTCACAGTGCATTAAAAATGTTATTAAATTACAGTCTGACGGTATTGTGTTCGGCGTAGTAAACAGTAAAATATATGCAGTTCTTACTTACTTTTTCAACTACATTTTGATGACAGTGTTTATTTCCTGTTTCTTTTTAGAATAAAAAACAAGATCTTTCCTCCGTTGCCGACCCCTGTGATCCCAGAGTTCCTCTCCTCCCAAGCAGAGCTCCAGGTATCACCAGAGATACTGTACAGTATATCAATACATAGATTTATATAGTGGTGGTATAAATCATGATAATAAGTCATATTTATGTTAAAGTAAAAATAAAAGGCAGAATTACGGCTTAAATTCAGCTAACACATGGAAACCAGCACTAAACCTGGACTAAAACAGGAGAAACAGACATAAAAAAAGATTCAACCACGATAAAAACATTTATATTTAGTCATTTAGCACAGGGGTTCCCAAACATTTCAGACCGCAACCCCCAATATTAGACTGCTGACGATCCGCGACACCCCCTCCCGGGGTATAACTGACTTTTCATTTCTTTGTTCCTCTTTTCTTCTTCTAAATGCATGTAGCCTAAATGCAACAATATGCGAATAATAATTATAATAATAACAACAACCCAAATTATTATTATTTAGCCTATTGTATTTATTTTTGGAATGTTTTATTTATCTATTATTATTTAATTTATAAGGGGGTGCACTTAAGACAGTATGTTTATCATAAAATAATTAATGAATGTTTTATTTAAAAAAATAAATAAAATAAAGAAAGACAGTTTTACAGTTTTAGAAATGTTTTTGTACTATTCATTCTTAACATGTGTTTTGGTGATTTTATTATATTATGCTTTTTGCCCAAAATGGACTTTAAAAGATAAAAATAATGACTAAATAACAAATCTCTCTCTTTCTCTCTCTCTCTCTCTCTCTCTCTCTCTCTCTCTCTCTCTCTCTCTCTCTCTCTCTCTCTCTCTTTCTCTCTCGTCTTTGGGGACTGCTGATTTAGCAGATTCTTTTTTCCAAAGTGACTTACAAACTTTCCAACCCTCCACGTTGCAATAGCCCAAATAGCCCCGAGACCTCTAGCCGAGAATGGGCTCTGCCACTCCCGCTGGGCATAATAGACAATGTGAATCAGAGAGTCGCCACACTCGGTTGTGACCGGGCATGTAACGCCAGCCCCAGTGTAAAGTCCGCCGGTGCTGTCTCAGGAGGCTCTCCTTTGGGTCCGAGCAGCAAGAGGAGAGGCGGGTCAGAAGGCATTGGCAAGACCAGACCCATGTCTAGGGAGAGGCTCGGGCACAGTCCATTTTCAGTCTTAAGACTTCTTGCTCTAGTCAAAGTAGGTAATCTCAGAGGAGCTGAGAAAAGAAGAAGAGCGTTGGGCTGGATATAGCCCCTAAGGTTGTGCCAGGACATGGGCACGATTGGAGCGGTGAATGCTTTGATTTTTATCAGAGATGCTGGATTTTGCTAGAGAGTAACTAATAGCGAAGCCCTTAGGTGGGCGGAGCACACACAAAGTAGAACCAAACAGTCAGACAGTGAAGTGCCCTGAAAAGAGATTTGTGGGAGAGGCACAAAGTTTAAACCTTCAAATGATGCAAAAAACAATGAAATCTGCTTAAAACCCCTTAATAAGTGTTTCATCCCTGTCTGCAGTGAAGTGTTTGAAAGAATGTGAAGAAATGGTGACACACTTATCACTAATCACTTATTTTACTCGTAATGTAGTTTTTGGAAAATGGTCTATGAACTTTTTGAAGACTTGGTTTTGATCTTAGATGTTGAGGACAAGAGGTATTCAGTCAAGAGTCAAGACTGGTTAAAATTTGGCATATCACTGGCTCAAATTAAAGTACTTTTCTGTCTGAAACGCACTGTCTCTGTCAATTAAGGCTGGAAGGACAAAAATCTAACAAAAAAAGACTGCTGTAGTTTAGTTGGTTGACCATGTGTTGGCCAACTTTGCAGAACTTAATGGGGAGTAAGTAAGTAAGTAAGTAAGTAAGTAAGTAAGTAAGTAAGTAAGTAAGTAAACTATTTCTATAGCACAAAGTGCAGCCTGAAAGGCTGAAGGCCGTTTAAAGCTCTAAAAGTAAACATTAAAATTTTAAAATCCATCTTGAACTTTACTGGAAGCCAATAAAGAGAGGATAAAACCGGAGTGATGTGGGCTAACCTGGGAGATCCTGTTAAAAGTCTGGCTGCTGAATTTTGCACAATTAAAACAGGTAAGTCAAGTCAAAGTCTGCTTTATTGTCAATTTCCACATGTACAGTACATACATACAGAGAATCGAAATTGCGTTACTCTCAGTCCCCGGTGCATACAGATAACATTATCATTAAAGCCTAAAAAAAATAACTCAATTTAAAAATGTAGATACAACTATACAATAAGGGAGTGATGAAAAAAAAAAAGACATAATAAAATAAAATTAAAAAATAAAGCTAAAAATCAATTTAAATAAAGCAGCGCAAGGTGAGTGACAGATATTGTGCAAATCAATAAAGTGAACAACAGTGCAGTTGAAAGATTCTTTTAGTGCAAAAAAGAATCACTTATTAAAATATCTTGTCTGGTTAAAGTGACAAGTGTCCAAGAGCAGTTATTTACTGACTGATGAGGTAGTGGAATGACATCAGTTCCATGTTCCATGTTACATGTAAAAACAGAGCGGCAGTAATCGAGACAAGATGAGATAAAAGCATGACTAACCATTTCAAGATCAGATTTATACAACATTTTGCGGACTTTAGAGAAGGTGATAAAAAAACATTTTTGACCAACAAGACATGGACTGGTCAAACACAACCCCCCGGCTGGTCTAAAGAGTGGAGCTCAAGGAACTGTACAAACAGGAACTTGTACAGTTCCTTGAGGTGGCTTCCTTGAAGAGCCACCGTTGGCGCAGTGGCTCAGTGGTAGAGCGGTTGTCCTATAAATTGAAGGTTGGTGGTTCGGTTGCCGCTCTCCCCACAGTACATACTGTCGTTGTGTCCTTGGGCAAGACACTTAACCCACCTTGTCTGTGGTGGTTCCAGCTGTAACACTGGCTAATAGAAGCTTAGCTCTATGTAAGTCGCTTAGGATAAAAGTGATGTATAGTCTGTGATGAATAAATATGATGTTGTTTTGTGTATCAGGACATGCTGGAGAGGAAAGAGGAGGTGCATGAGGTGACGCTGGTCCAGCTGCATCCCGAGTTCTATCCCACTGAAGACAGGAATCTTCAGAGAGGAAAATTAGACGATGGGTCAGAAGTCGATGAGGACAATGAGGAAGAGGATGATGTTTCAAAAGCAGGAAGTGATGACATTGAACTGACACTGAGGGACTCCACAGAAGAAGAACTAATTAACTTGGACCAGGTGCAAAGCGAAATTGCCATTCTCCTTTACAGGAATGGATTAGTCTTTGATGTAAACATGGACTCTAGTTAAACAATGGTTTTAGGTGTAGGTGTTTTGTTTAATTTTATTGTTTTAATTATTAGAGAAATAAATAACAAATAAAAACATAAAAAATGGATATGTTGCCAAAGTCTCCAACATTACATTAAAGATGCACTACTTGATTTTCTGTTGCCATCCCTGTCTCAGATTTTACATTCATCCAAAAGAAGCTTCTCAGCCTTCGCCTTGTTTCAAAATTTTACCTCCACAAAATACTATTAAAGTTTACCAAACTGAAGCGGTTAGCATTAGTTAAGTGTAGCTTAGAATAAGATTAACATGTGACTTTAGCGTCAGGACGGCAATAATCTCCACCTTGTTAATAATTACGTGATTGAATTAACAGTATTTATCTGCATTTTACGCCTCCCTTTTCTCTGTTGATATTTTTCTTTTTTGAGGTGTTTCTCTTTTAATATACATTTCAGTGCTGAAAATAAACTTTATCAACAGCTTTTGAGTATTGGCTATTCAGCTATGTCAAATCACAAACCGGTGTCGACCAATGGGAGCGCTCCTTTTTTGGTTGTTCCATCCCTGAATAACTTACTTTCAATAATTCCCTATAATAAACAGTAGATGGCATCATAAAGGTTGTTTTTTTCACTAATTACTGCTTTTACAATATACTGTTGGGGTTAAAACCATTTTCCACAACTAGAAAAATTTTTTAATTAAGTAAAGGATCCTTAAGGTGTGAAACATGCTTGAGTAACAATATTTATTACATTGATAAAGTCACATTACATTGATAAAGTCACATTTTCCACACATCTGAAGTTAACTGTGTAAGTACACATTGAGAAGTAACAACTCCGGGACAGAGTCCTATAAAACAATAGGTTGGTAATTGCAGATTTTATTTGGTCAGGAACTAACAAAATGACTAGCACTATGCTCAGAATGTCACAGTTTGGCCATGATCTTCTTGTCATGGGGCCTTTCCACCCTTGCCCTACTCACTTTCAGTCAATTTCTAGGTTCACATGGAAAGTTTGCCGTATTAATGGCCGTCTGAATGTGTGAGTGTCAAGGGTGTGGCTTATTAGACTCTCCAGAGTGAGCCTCCACCAACTCACTCACTGTAACACGCATGATTTTAATTGTAAATGTGAAAAATCTTAGGAGCATCACTAACATAAAAAATGCACATTAAACATCTTTGTTTTCTAACTAATCTTCTTCTAATTTTTTAACATTATCCAGCGCATACTGGATTATTTGCCACTTGTATGTAACCACGGTGACAAAGAGGTCCTGCTTTTGTCAAAGCGAGGGTGAAGCGGCTGAAAGAGGAGCGCTTGCACAAGACCCTATTCTGTGATAGGTGGAACTAACTAAGTGGACACACTAAGGGCACTCAGTGAAAAGAATAGACAAACGCATGTCCCTACAGGGCTACTGTAGAGAAGAGAGGTGTTATGTGAAAATACAATCTGCAATAATGCTGTTAATAAACTACACTCACCCAGCACCTATCAATATATAACAATGCCTGCTCTGTATATATATAAAAAATAATTATATATATATATATATATATATATATATATATATATATATATATATATATATATATATATATATATATTAAAAAAGATACGGATATATCTTTATAAATCTTTTAAGGTAAAACAATTACATTTTTTACAAACAAAGGTTTGACTTGTAACTTTCCAAATGACTGACAAATGACGTTGTCTGACTGTTTTTTCACATCCCCCACCCCTGACATACTCTTGTGGTTTCTAGTGCTACTAACGTAAAACCTAAAAGACATGAAACCTGCAAGACATTTCTGAGAAGCACAGGCGGTTCATGTGAAGCCAGGTGAAACTGTATGTACTCTGAGAACCATCATTTTTTATTCATTTTCCATTGTACTTGATGAATAAATGAAGCACTGGTGCTCAATACAAGGAATTATTGCTGCGTTGACACTTCTCACTGCAGCTAGGAAAGGTAAACATCATCATATTTCTGTCTTCCTGAATGTTATAGGTCATTGTTTTGGTCAAATACATTTCCTTTAATTAATCTGACACTTAAAAATAGCAAACCCTGAAAAGTAAAAGGTGTAATGTGAGCCACAAAGTGTTGGTTTTCTTATCATCTATCTTTGTATTGTATGTGGTTTGTACGAAAGATTGTATCTGTGTCATGTCCGCTCTAGGCAGCCTTGTTAAACAGCCACTATACAACCATAATATTCAACAATGTCAAGGCAACATGCGCAAACCCTTGTTTGACATTGTGTCTGAGTGAAAGAGCTTTACATGATAGGAGCTAAAATCATGAGCTAAAAGAATGTTTAATCTGTAAAATACAAACACTAATGTGTTAAACCAGACGTTGAACACAATACACAGAGTGTATGATACTGCAGTTAGACTACAACTGCTGTGCAGCAATAAACTAATTAACTCTATGCATTATATTTTCCGCCCTTTATTACTTATTCAATTTGTACATAGACTGTTTCTGCTTCGGTATTGTTAATCTAAACCGCTTTTACTTATTTGATGTGTGACTAAAGTCAGAATAGGACCAGTTAAAAAGAGCTAATAGACTGGTGGAGTGTTCCTAAATGTTCAAATTGTGAGTATTGTGGTGTACTGTTTATATCACTTGGAAGATTATCAAGGATAGTGATTTAACAGTTTTTAGTTTGTCTGTATTCATTTTAGTATTATAGTATTTATATATTTTTTATGTACATATAGCATTTAGTATTATTACTTTGTAATTTCTGTTTGTTTTGTCAGAACTGTTTATGGAGCTAGATTGTATCTTGTACTGTGTAGGCTACATGCCTCAAGTTAAAAATAAAATAGCCGTCTTTTAGTAACAAGGGGGAGTCTATTTGAACATCTGCCATTTTTTCATTGTTACAGTTAATTTTGACTTATTCAGGACATGGCTAGCCTCTAAGTAGCTTTAGCATAACTTTGGTGCAAAGAAAATAAATCTAGTAGTGTAACTAAACCTAAAAAAGTGGAAAAAGCTTATGCAATATTCTGTGTTAACCTGGTTTTAATCTGCTAAAAGCACAAAGGGAGATTAGAATTACTTTTCCTTTGTATATTGCATATTATAGTAACTTAAGCGGTAGTTGGTATAACTGCAGTCATAAGTATTGGCTTATTATTTTGGTATTTTGAAGAGCTCCCTGAAACCGACCCTCATTTATGCATAATCTTTTCTTTGACCACTGGTTCCTTAGTCTTTTAAAGTTAGATAAGAGTAAATCATGCCTTTAACATATTAATTGGTTAATTTATTTAAAGGTTTTACTGCAAATTCACTCTGTTTTACTTTTGTCTACCCAGTGTCAGGATGTGAGAAGCCTTCAGCTCCTCAGTGCTTCAGGAGACACAGTGAAGAGTCGGTCTACATCTGTGAATGGACCACCTCTGGCACTGACCAGATGTTTGACCTTCACTTCAGTAAGTGAGTATAACTCAAACATCATGACAGCAAAGTTCATTCTTGGTCTTTTTGGGGAACATTAGGGGTTGGTTTCACAGTTGTGTTTTAAATCAGTCTTAATTCTGAACTCGGTTTAACCAAATATCAGTTTCAATACTCAGTACTTGCAAGTATTGAAGGTAATTACTCATCACTTGACCGGTACTGCTTAAAGAGTTTTTTATCCTTTTTCTGTTCAGGGCACTGTTTGGAAATTGTATTAATTTCAAGATTTTCTAAATCTCTCTACCCAATAATAAAAAATCCATATTGTCACAAGCCGTGCAGTCCAGCCCCGCTTTCCCCCCATCTCTCTCATCATTAGTCTCACCTGTCTCAACACCTTCAGCTCATCACATTCAGACCAGTACCTAAGCCACTGGTAGCCACCACACACCTCTTCTCTGCCAGATTGTTCAACTGACTGATCGGGAGAACGTTTAGCATTTCCAGACCGCCCATTTATTGTGAAGTCCAGCCTGTTCTACGGTCCTGCTCCTTCCAGTGGAGTCCAGCCTTGTCTCCAGTCCTGTACCTACCCATGGTGCCCGGCCCTGTGCTCCAGCCCCGACCCTCTGCTCCAGCTCCGGCCCATTTTCCATTCTACTGCAGTTTTGCTAATTTAAAAAAAGAACTGTAAAAAGCAGAGCTAAAGAAGGTATTTGATGCAGAGTGGTGACTCCGAAGCCACGCACAGCCTTCTCTAGCTAAGACAGTGGTCCCGCTCTGTAGCTGATTATTTGAAATTTTGAATGACTTCTGCACTCTAGCCAGAAGAAGTGGATTCAACACTACAATGGTGTCGCATCTGTGGGGGTGCAGGTCATGTTGTTTCTACCTGCCCTCTAAAAGGTTGGGGTCAGCAGTAAAGAGGGGGGTACTGGTGAGCCTTACAGATGGCGCCACCCAACCTCTCTTCCTCGCCAAGCTTCTCTTTACTGGAGGTCTGCAGGCTTTGGCTACATTTATTGACTCTGGAGCCGATGCACACTTCATGGACATCGTTCCATCCAGTTGGGCCTGTCACAAATTCCTAGAGCCTTGGATCGCCATGTCCTGGATACAGTGACGCAACCAGACCAATTTAGTGACCCTCCTGATCTTGGGTAATGATCAGGAGACTACAAATTTCAATCTGATCCACTCACCACATATTCCGTTTATTCTGGGCTACAGGATAGAATTCAGTGTTTGTCAGTCAGGTGTTGATGGAAGAGAAGTGTTTTCAGGCATTTTTTAAAGATGGCTACAGAATCTGCTGATCTTGTAGCGGCAGGTAGTTCATTCCACCAAAGTGGAACAGATACAGAGAAGGTATGTGAGAGCAATTTTTTTTCCTTTTTGGGATGGTACCACGAGACGTTGTTCATTTGCAGAGCGCAAGGATCTGGTAGGAACATAGGTCTGTATTAGTGAGTGAAGATATGAGGTTGCAGAACCAGTAGTGGTCTTGTAGGCCAAGAGCATAGCTTTGAACTTGATGCGGGCGTCAACCGGGAGCCAGTGTAGCCTAATGAAGAGAGAAGTTACATGTGCTATCTTTGGTTCATTAAAGACCACTCTTGCCACTGCATTCTGGATCTTCTGGAGGATGTGATGATTAACAGTGTCAAACGCAGCAGACAGATCCAGTAAGATGAGTACAGATGACGTGGATGTTGCCTTTGCGGAACAACCAGGAGATTGTTCCGTGTGTGAAAGGAGGAGAGCTGGTTAAACACAACTCGCTCCAGAGCTTTGGCAATGAAGGGAAGGATGGAAACCGGTCTTTTTCAGTATGAGGTGAAAAAGAAGGGAGCAAACACATATCAGGGGTGTGGACGAGTTCCACAGGTGGTGGCGCAGAGAACTGACTGCTGATGGTCATTTTCTTTACAAAGAAAGACACAAAATCATCAGCTGTTACATCCGATGAAGGTGGGGGAGCAGGCGGACAAAGGAGGGAAGAAAAAGTTTTAAAGAAAGGGCGTCAGGTGAGTTGATTAACTTAGAATGGTAGTAGTAAATTTTTGCAGAGGTGACATCAGTGGAGAAAATAGAGAGGAGCGACTAGTAGATACAGAGGTTAGTAGGATCTTTTGACTTGCGCCATTATCTTTTAGCTGACCGGAGGCTGGCGCGATGCTTGCGTAGAACATCGGATAACCAGGATGTACGGGCTGGTCTAGATGTAAGAGGGCCTAAGATGTCCAAGCAGGATGTAAGCGTGGAGCACAAAGTGTCGGTGGCGTTGTTGGTGTTTAAAAGAGAGAGAGAGAAGCACATCCAACTCCTCCAAGAAATGTCCGAGCTGACCTGGGGGTTGATAGATAACTACAAAATTAGTTTTAACAGGGTGGGTGATGGTAACAGCGTGGAACTCGAAGGAGCTGTTGTCACACAAACTTCCAGTCGGTAGGGATAAATTGTCCGGTTCCTCCACCCCTTCCTGTGATGCAAGGACTGTGGGAGAAAGTGTGATTATGGGAGAGGGCAGCTTCCTCTGGTTTGATTAAAGTTGATTGGTTAAAGCACTAACCGCATTCAACAATCTGAAGACCTGCTTCACTTCAGCTCCTTTCCTCACAATTCCGGACACTTCCAGGCAGTTCATCCTCGAGGTGGATGCCTCTGATGTTGGAGTCAGCGCAGTTCTCTCTCAGCATTCCTCTTCTGACCAGAAACTGCATCCATGTGCCTTTTTACTTTCCTCCCGTCGTTTGACTCCTGCCGAGATAAACTGTGGCACTATTGGCAATAGAGAACTGCTTGCTGTCAAGTTGGCCCTTGATGAATGGCGCCATTGCAAGCAACCATTCCTAGTGTGGACAGACCACAAAAATCTAGAATGTATGAAGACTGCTCACGCCTCACTTCCCGTCAGGCCCGTTGGCCACCGGCTGAACTGCCGCAGCCACTGCTTGTTCCTTGATGACCCTGGCCCCATATTACACGGGACTTTGTGACAGGGCTTCCAAAGTCAAAAGGCAACACGGTCATCCTCTCCATCATAGACCGGTTCTCCAACATGGCTCACTTCATTGCCTTGCGGAGGTTGCCGTCTTCCGGATTAATGGGCTTCCAGTAGACATTGTTTCTGACTGGGGTCCCCAGTTTACATTCCCAGTTCTACATTCTGGAAGGAGTTCTGTTCTTTACTTGGAGCCACAGTCAGCCTTTCATCTGGTTTCCACCCAACGGCCAGACTGAACGTCTCAACCAGGAGATGGAGATTGCCCTGAGGTGCATGGCCTTACAGATACCATCCACATGGGCTTTCCAATTGCCGTGGGTAGAATATCTGGTGAATTGGGAGGGGTACGGCCCAGAAGTGCATTCTTGGGTTTCTGCTCGCCACATCCTGGACCCTAGACTGATTGCAGACTTCCACTCCGTTCACCCTGATACCCTAACCAGCCTGGTGGGATGTCCAGTGCCGTCCCTTGAAGGGGGTCCTGTCCTGATTTGTGCCGTCTCTGTCAGATTAATCAACTGACTTTAGCATTTCCAGACTTGCTATCTTCAAGCGTTTTTACCTGCTCCTTCCAGGGGAGTGCTGCCTGTTCACTGGTCCTGCTCATTCCAGCGGAGTCCAGCCTGTTCTCCAGTCCTGGCCTCCAGCTCTGGTCCTGCACTCTAGGTCTGGCCCTCATCCCATTCTATTGCAGTTTTGCAAATTTCAAATAAAGAACTGTAACCCTTTTCTACATTGTGCGTTTGAGTCTTGTAAAACCCACATTATACTTATGGGTCTGAAATGTGTAGTTTCGTATCTGTGCTTGGGACTGGTGAGTCAATTTCAAATACTCCATGAAAAAAATGGCCAACATTAAACTAATACGGAAACTAAACATATTTTCAGGATAAATTCTTCTAGCATTAGGCCTGGGTTGGCTGAAAGATATAACCCACATTATACATTATACTTATTACTATATTGTGTAAATACTTTGTTTTTCTGTGTGCCACTTCTACAAATTATGTTTTGCACAAACATTTTTGTTGCCATGGAAACATCTTTTAGGTTTCAAATGTAAACAGAATTTTCTCTGTTGTTTGGTTGTCAATTAAGTTGCCACGGTAACAACGTGAGCATTGCATTTAGGCCTCTAACAAAAGTTGCACTTAGGCCGCTAACAAAAGCCGTAGTAGTATTAAATGCTAACAATAAAAACAACCTGACCAAACATAAAGCCACTGTAGTCAAATTTCCCATAGGTATTTCTATTTGACCTTTCTTTGATCAATGATAAATATGTCACTTATGCCAGTTTACAGTTTAGGGTTCACAAAAGTAGGTCAGTAATATTTTGTATCCAGGTGTCTTCTAATGTTGTCCTTGCCCTCATATGTATACACTTTTATCCACAGTGACAAGAAATTTTCTGACATCAACTTGACCTCGATAGAGATACCGGAGGAGAAGTTGTTTCAAAATAAGATTGTGGACATTTGGGTGGAAGCTCACAAAGGGACGTCCCGCTGCTCGTCCAACAAAACGTCGGTCAAACTTGGCGACTCAAGTCAGTCACAGTCACCTTAATTCAACAATAACAGATGGGGAACTAAACTCATCAGGGTTTAGAAGGCTTAGTATTGGTTTAGTCCTGGTTTAGGCCTTGTTTTTTCAGTAGTTTAGTCCTAATTGAAGCTTGTTCTTGTTTTGTAGGTGGCAAGAACAAGAAATTAAGTTTAAATATATTTACATGTTAAGCTGGGTATTTTTCACAGGTTTTCTGTCTAATTGAGACACCAAGGTAGAAAAATATTTTTAAACATAAGACTTAACTGTTCTTTATGGTTAATACATATGGGCAACATAAGCTCAACCAAACCTAAACAGTGCCATCATTGCCAGACCTGGCCCACATTAAATACCAACATACAACTTGCCATGCCAGCAGCAGGCCAGCAGTGCCGACTTGATGCCAGATCTGGTCCAGACCTGTTCAAATAACATTAAAGACCCTGCAAACACTAATAATCAATTCCGCAGAGAAAGGAGTCATGTTCTGGGATGCTCTGGTTTAGGAAAGTAGCAGGAAATTGATAAACGGTAACAAGTGTCTCTGAACTGTGTTGCCAGTTTTGTTGATTTATGCAAATTATCCATGTTTCATGTTTTTCTGAAAGACACTGTTGTTTTAATCAGAGCCTTTTGCAGGGCTGGAAAAAGAAATGTTGGGTCCAATGGGCCACTACCATATTTGGGCCCCCTTGAAAAACAAATTATGAATATAAATTGTAAAGGTGTTGTCACTATTGTATTTTAGTATTGAGGTACCTATTTGGTTGGACCAAGCATTGTTAGCATTGTCTACGCTTTGTCGGGGTGCCTGTGAGTCACTGACAGAGGCCATATGATCTGGCTGCTATTACATAAAACAACACAAACATTACTTTTCGTCCACAGTTAAATATGATAGACCTCAAAACGTGTCTGTGTCGTGGTCCCAGGACAATCTCAGTCTCAGGTGGAGAGCCCCCGAAAATCATCAGGCTTTAGCCGAGGTCTGGCACCGCAAAGACTCCACAGAAACATGGCACACAGTGAGCCACAGACTCAGTTATTACATATTATTAATTATATGTTGTAAGGTTTTAAGACATTCCTTTATTTTGTTATAGTTGCAGAGAACAACAACACTCCTAAATGATCAGGAATGTAAGTATCAGGTGCAGGTCCCTTACTTGAACCAGAACCTCTTTTTTAGCTGTTTTTATATATTTTTTTCAACTCTACAGTGACATTTTAGGAGTCCATTTAGTTAGCAATAATGCTAATATGGATGGATATATATATTTTTTATTTTACCATTGTTTTACAGTTACCATTGTTTTAAAGTTGTTTTACAACTTATAAAATTTAGCCCTGCGACTAACTGGCCATTGTCCAGGGCGTACCCCGCCTCAGGCCCAAAGCTGCTGGGATAGGCTCCAGTCACCTGCGACCCCTAACGGTACTAAGCGGAAGAAAATGAATGAATGAATAAATTATAAAATTTAAAAACAGTGTGTAATCTTCATAATGCATATTTTTACTTTTAAACCATACTTTTACACATTTTACACTTTAAACCCTGAATAAATGCTAATCCCCAAAATATTTGGTCTATTTTGGTTATTATTAATAACAAGTTGGACACTAATAAAGCACGCCACTGTACCATCACATGGCTCTTCTGATGAAGACTGCAGGTGGCAGCAGTAAATGCAACCACTTATTGTTCTTGTTATGCATTTACATTACATTTACATTTATTCATTTAGCTGACGCTTTTATCCAAAGCGACTTACATTACATTACCAGTGTTACAGTCACTGGAGGCAAGGTGGGTTAAGTGTCTTGCCCAAGGACACAACGACAGTATGAACTGTGGGGCGAGCGGGAATCGATCCTACTACCTTCCGATTGAAGGACGGCCGCTCTACCACTGAGCTACTGCTCAGTTAGTCCTTTTGTTTGTTCTGCACTTGTTACACCCCACGTCTACCCCCTGATGGACAGAGAGAAGGTAACAAGTAGAAAAGGGTGGGGCACAAAAACTGACAAAACAATGGGAGTTATTTATAGGCCTATGACAGGAAGAAGTGTGTTTGAAGTGTGTGGCCCTCCTCCGGAACTTATCTCCATCAAGTGCATTTGACTCACCATATTCTCCCTCTCCGTTTGCTCAAAATCAAGAGACGTTACCTGTTGTTTAAGATTACTAATAATACCACTTCTGTTTTTTTCTGAGTAGATGAGATAAATGTGACGAATCTGAGGAATCACTCGGCTGACCAGCTCCAGATCAGACATCGGTCGGCAATGGCCAAAAACCCAATGTGGAGCAACTGGTCCAACATTTTAACTGTTCCTATTGGTAATTTACACTTATCATGTGTTGACAGTTGTGACAGGAGCATTACTTTAGTGTAGCTTATATAAGGTTGTCAGATGTTTAATCCAATCCAAAATTTTAGAAAAGTTACTTTCAGTTGGGGTTGTCCAGATACCTGACCTCTTATTCTGCTGAATGAAGGCCGCTTGGACACATTTTACCACAAATTAGGATTGTAAAAGTAAAGTAAACTACAAATAACAAGTCTCAAGAGGTCTGTGATCCAGGTCATCTTGAAAATAAAAAGAAACTGAGTCCAGATGCTTTTATTTTAACCTTTTTATTTTAAAGTCTCAAGAGGCACAACAAATGTCTCTGTCACCCTTGCCTCTGTTTTGTTCATAAAGTTAAGTTATTAAGTTCTCATATCAGTACTCAATTCAAAGTAGTCATACTCGCTCTAGAAAAAAGTGGCATAAAAATAGTTTATAATGTGACTGCATTTGTTTTTATGGCAGAGTTGGTCAGAGATTTAGAGAAGTTCCCAAATGGAACCCGGAGGGTGACACTGAAATGGAAGGTAAGGCACTGAACACAGAAAGAGAGATGAGACCAACAAGTGTAGACCATCGGCAAAAGGACACCTAAGGACACCTAGCTTCTGTTTTACTGCTACTGTTTAGATGTGTAGCTGGTAATTTTACAAAGTAACAGAGGAATAATGTGAGCTGAGTAGTTGAGTGCTAAAGACAGGAAATAAGTTCAAAAACAAACCTGACAGGTGGTTTGGTTTATATGAAACTAAGCTCTTTAATACATTTGTGGAATATAAACTGGTCAAAATTCAACATAAAGCAGAATAATTGGTTTTAAGAGGGAATATATCAGAGTAGTATAAGAGTAGCATGTCAAGTACATATAAAGTACTACTCAACTTTATAAAATGTACAGAAACTGGTAAGTCTTTTACTTCAGTCTTGCTGTATTTTGATCTTTTCTGAACAGTGAGAGCACAAAACCACCCCAAGATTTCCTAGTAACTTCTGATTTAGTTTAAGTATGTGTCTTTTTTTCTTCCTCTTTTGAGAGATTTACACTGCCTCAGTGCCTCTTGTGTCTTTGTGTTGCCTGGTTTTACAGCCAGTGCCTTATGCTGATGGAGAAGCTGAGCTGTACCAAGTGGAAACTCAGACGTTCAAAGGATGTCCTTGTCCAAAAAAGTGGAAACGTCAGGGCTACACTTCCAGTACGAATTACAGCACATTTGGGTCGTACTCCGCCCTTAATATCTCTGTCATGGCCAGAAACGCAGCAGGGTTTTCACCTCCAGCTTTTTTCCCTGTGCCTCCGGAAAATCCTGCCAATTTAGAAAGTAAAGTAACCCCTATTATTGTTTTATATTATATTGTATCACACTGAAAGACTGTTTTTTTTTCTCGTCTGCAGTGTGTAATGAGACAGTGCTGGAAAAAAAACCAAGAACCTGCAGTGTATGGTACGAGCTTCAAGAGGGAGCCATAAAGCATGAAACTGTGATCATATTAACATCCCAAAAAAACATAGAGAAAATAAAACAAGGTAAAATAAATAAAGAAATAGATAAAGAAAGGTGTGTTCAGTAATTACAAATCCACAGAATAAATTTAGCCATGTTGGATGTTTAATGAGGGCTGTTTGTTTTGCAGAACTGAAGGATTTTCTTCCCTACATTTACTTTGAACATGAGTGTGTGAACAACCAACCAAAGACAGTGAAAATGTGCCGGTATTATAAAAACGAAGAAAGTAAGTGACTCATCAGAGAATAATAAACTTAATCTAATATTGGTCTGTACCAGCTTTTTACCACTAGATGAAGGTGTGAGCTACTGCACATTACATTACATTAGAGGATTGTATAAACCAAGTACTTTCTGGAGACGTTTTTTAAGTCTGTCACCACCTCTGAGCTCTTTCTGGATGCCTTTTATTGCCATCACCTTAAGATTGTTTATCTCAGCAGGGCCCAGTGGTGGCCGGTGATGAAATTGGGTGGAGGGGCAATAGATGCATTGTTATATTTAGTAGCGCACACCACAGAAACAGCAGCATCACATTACTACTATCAATATAATCAATAATTGTATGTAATGTAGTTGATATATATATGATCATAATATTAGTTGCTGCATTTTTTCAACAACAAGTGATTACAGCAGCAAATATTCTGATTAGTGTGATTAGTTTGAAAACACTGGGCTGGTCCTGAAAACAGCTCTAATGATTTATCTCATCCTGCACAAAATCTTATAAACTGACACAGTTTAGACCTGATTCCCCGTGCCTCCCCAGGGAAGACCGCTCACATTAACACAGGCGTTTACTGAGTTTCATTCTACTTCACATTTGTAGCTGAAAGTCAGTACCTGGGTAAATCTAGAAGCAGATTGGCAATGAACCATTGGAACCTGTAACTTTTACTCTAAAGCAGCTAAACTGCGCACAAACTGTTGGAGATCAGCGCATTCGCTCCTTTAGCTGAGACTTAAGTGCTCTGACACTGGGTCTATCAGAACATCTACAGCGTGCACAGCATGTACTTTAGTTTGAAAATTTTATTGAAATCTTGTGTTTCTACTTATGTCAGAATGTATGGTGATGATGGAAGCAGAAAAGTAGTAAAACATCTAAATGTCTGTGTTTAAGAAAAGATGCAGAACTGCTCCTACTGCTCCTTTTTTAAACATAAAAATGCACAGTGGTTATCATGAAAATGTGTTGCTGATTGTAAACTTAGTTTGGACTTTAGTGCATTTTCATGAAAGGACCAAATGAATTAAAAAATGCAAAATTAACTCAGATAACTATATCTGTCAAAATCCATCTTAAATCCACTTGAAACCAGTTAAGCTCCAGGTTAAACCACTCTTTGCTACCTCAAAAATGTGTTTTCCTTAATTATAAAAAAATACTTGTACATTGTTTCTTGTCTCAGATGCCGGGTACAGTAACATATCAGGATACAACAACACTCAGGTCGGAGCCAAGGACACCTTCAACACGCTGCCGGAGAAACCTTTTAATGGTACCAACAGAAACCTATTTTGTGGATAATATGAAATAAAAGCTGCCCAGTTAGTATCTGTTTGTTTTTCTAATTGCAGTGTGGCTGAGTTTGGGGTTGCTGCTTATTTTCTTCCTCGTCTCAACATCGTGCACCGTTGTTTTGAAGAGGTATGTGACACTGTTTTTAGTGACTAGACAAAAGCTAGATAGACTTAGAAATAAGTTTTCACAGTGCATTCAAAAATGTTATTAAATTACAGTCTGATGGTATTGTGTTTGGCGTTTAACAGTTCTTTTAAACTTTTTTCTGCTAGATTTTGATGACGGTGTGTATTTCCTGTTTCATTTTAGAATAAAAAACAAGATCTTTCCTCCATTGCCAACCCCTGTGATCCCAGAGTTCCTCGCCTCCCAAGCGGAGCTCCAGGTATCACCAGAGATATATCAATACATAGATTTATATAGTGCTGGTATAAAACATGTTAGAGATACAAATAAAGACAGAACTACAACTTACATTTATCTTCAGTGTTCAAGGCTGTAGGTGTGGAATAAATTAGACTTTACTTAAAAAGTTTGCATTTTTAGTATAAGTAAATAAAGTATATTTAAACTCATATTCTTAAATTTTTATTTTCCAGACCCCTCATGGTGAGGAAAGTAAACTAAGCAGACCTCGACCAATTTTTAGTTGAGGACCCCTCCTTTAAGGACTTACTAAACTAGGAGGACCAAACTCTGAATTAATCCCAGGATTATATAATGAGACTGTGGTATTAAACACAGTACAGTAGGTCAAGGGTTTATTTAAAACAATCAATGCTGCCCAAGGTGCTCCACAGAGTTCAAATCTTAGGCTAAAACAGTAACAAGTAATAGTAAAGACAGAAAAAAGGCAAAATGTCTTTCATAGACTTCATAATGAACAAGATGAACAACACAGCAGCAGACAACCACCCACCAACATAACCCAACAGTTATAGCAGTTGGTTATATTTCCAGGAAAGTCCCCAGAAAAGAGATCTGTGGGAGAAACACAGAGTGAACCTTCAAATGGCACAAAAAACATTGAAGTCAGCTCAAAACCACTTAAAAAGTGTGTCATCTGTTGCAATGAAGTTTTTGTAAGAAATTGTGACACACTTACGGCTTTTAATGTTCCTGAAATGACTCTTTACTTTAACTTACCGTACTTTGTATATTAATTATTTGTAGTTTTTGGAAACTGCTCTATGACTTTTTTTTAAGACTTATGACTTTCAAAAGCTCTTAATCTTGACCTCAGATGTTGAGGACAAGACTGGTTGAAATCGGGCGCTTCAGGGGCTAAAATGGAAGAGCTGTTTTCTGTCTAGACACACTGTCAATAAAGGCTGGAAGGACAAAAATCTAACAAAAAAAAGGCTGCTGTAAGTTTAGTTGTGGTTGACCATGTGTGAACTTTTGAAGTTCCTGAGTCATAATAAAAGTCTGATGGAAACAGATGCTTGTGCAGTTCCTTGAGGTGCACCTCAAATACACAGCCATTTATTTAAACACACCAAGGCCGCTCAGTGATGTACAGTCTGTTAAAAGCACTCGAGAAATTAAAGAACATGAATATCACAATACTGTTCATGTGGGAGTATGCTCTGTGTATTAGGAAGCTAAATAAATATGATGTTGTTTTGTGTATCAGGACATGCTGGAGAGGAAAGAGGAGGTGCATCAGGTGACGCTGGTCCAGCTCCATCCCGAGTTCTGTCCCACTGAAGACAGGGATTTTCAGAGAGGAAAATTAGACGATGGCTCAGAAGTTCGATGAGGACAATGAGGAAAGGACGATGTTTCAAAAGCAGGAAGTGATGACATTGAACTGACACTGAGGGACTCCACAGAAGAACTAACCGATTTGGACCAGGTGCAAAGCGAAATTGCCATTCTCATTTACAGGAATGGATTAGTCTTTGATGTAAACATGGACTCTAGTTAAACAATGGTTTTAGGTGTAGGTGTTTTGTTTAATTTTATTGTTTTAATTATTAGAGAAATAAATAATAAAAACCTTCTTAAAAATGAATTTGTTGCTGAAGTCTCAAAAATGCAACACTTACAAATAATACTTATTTTTATTTTAAGAATGGTAGTCCAGGTCGAGATGGACTGGGCTACCAGGTTTTTAAACATTTAGACACAGTATCTGAAGAAAGCCTTAGCCTTAGTGAAGACTGTAAGGGAGGGAGGTTGTCTTTCTAAAGAGTGGATAACGTGCATAACGTTTTGGTTCTAATCATGAAACCTGGGAAAGACCCGAGTAACCCCAGCTTGAGTAACCCCCATTGTGCTAATCTCTGTTCTAGGGCACAATAATGGAGTGAATGCTAACTGAAAGACTAGTGTGGAAACCAGAGAATAGTGTTTATTTTGTGTCATATCAGCGAGGGTAAACAGCGTTAGGGGTCGTGGGTGACTGGAGCCTATCCCAGAAACTTGGGCCTAGGGCAGTGGCCAGTTAGTCACAGGTTGCACGTGGCTGAGTGGTCAACTGCAACTGGAAACTCTAAAGTATCCCTAGTGAAAAAATGTGAGGGTGAATGGTTGTCTGTAAGTGTCAGCCCTTCAACTAAATTAAGGCCCAAAGTTTCTGGGATAGCCTCTTGTCACCCGCAACCCCTAGTGAGACTAAGTGGAAGAAAATGAATATTTTTATTTTTATATTTGATTTATATTTATATTATTTTAATATTTTGGTTTCTGGAGATAACACTAATCACTATTTTTAAGAGAATGTGCACTGTGGAATTAATAAAAGGTTAGGTAAATGATATTATTATAATTATTTTAAGGCTATTGTAGTGGCTATATGTCCGTAAAAATAAACAAGCAAAACCACACTAATCAAATGGGCTTAGGTACCACTGAGTTAAGACAGGTTTTACGCAGGTCAAAAATAAACGTTCATACAAAGAAATGCATTTTGTGGTGATTTATTTATACAATAAGACAGCAAACCTGCAGTCTCTCTGTCCCTGGTAAAAACTCAGTACCTGCAGACTCACTCTCCCTTGACCTACTTTTGCAAATCCTCTTAACAATACACAGCTGGCCTGTGACAAATGAAAACAATTTGTAAGCAAAGACTAAACAAAATTAGCAAATGGACAATATCAAATGACAATAGCACAAGAGTCAAAACTGCGAAGAGAGCTTATATCTCTAGAGGGAGGGGTTTGACCTGAATCTATCTCTGATTGGACCAGGCTGTTCTGGTCTCGCAGCCTGGTCCCATCAGAGTAGAAGAGACAAAACATCTTCACCTTGAAAACTAAGTCCAGATGCCTTTTCTTCAAGATGACCTGGATGATTGAGAACCTTTACAGAAACATTAGCAATAAATAATAAATTCAAATGCAAAATAAAAAGAAAATTACCAAAATTAACCTCAACAAAAAAGAAATAAACTTAAACCAAATAAAGTACATTTACATTTAGTCATTTAGCAGACGCTTTTATCCAAAGCAACTTACAAGTGAGGAAAACAATGGAAGCAATTTTAACAACACAAGGTAACATAAAGCATAAGTGCACTAGAAACTAGTCAGTTAGAACCCAGCACAGTATAAGTATAGGAAAATAATTTTATTATTATTTTTTTATTGACTTGTATATTTTAATTTCCCTAATGTTGTAGATGATGAATCTACAGGACCAGGTGGTGCTGGCAACATGACTTTTAGTTGATCATCAATTACCACTCACAGATTTCTGGCAGTGCTGGACAGTGTAATGGTTGATGATCCTAGTTGAATGGAGAGGTTGTGGTGGGTCTTTGGATTGGCCGGAATAACAAGCAGTTCTGTTTTTGCAAGGTTCAGCTGCAGGTGAACTTTGGTTCTTGGTGAACTTTGGTCCTTCATCCAAAGTGAAATGTCACTCAGACATGCCGAGACACGAGCAGAGACTGTCGGATAGTCAGGTTGAAATGACAAATGGAGTTGAGTGTCATCTGCATAGCAGTGATAGGAAAAACATGCTTCTGAATGACAGAGCCTAGGGATGTCATGTATATGGAAAAGAGTAGTGGTCCAAGCACTGAGCCCTGTGGCACTCCTGTATTAAGATGTTGGGACTCAGAGTCCTCGTTTCTCCAGGATACTCTGAATGACCTATCTGAGAGGTAAGACTTGAACCATTGAACGCCATTCCAGAGACACCCATCGCACTGAGAGAAGACAGGAGGATGTGATGATTAACAGTGTCAAAAGCACCAGACAGATCCAGTAAGATGGTACAGATGACTTGGATGTTGCCTTTGCCAGTCTCAGAGCTTCGATGACCGAGAGTAGTGAAGTTTCGGTGGAATGTCCGCTCTTGAACCCAGACTGGTTCTGGTCCAGGAGGTTGTTTCGTGTGAGAAAGGAGGAGAGCTGGTTAAACACAACTCGCTCCAGAGCTTTGGCAATGAAGGGAAGGAAGGAAACCGATCTGTAGTTGTCTAGTTGTCTAACATGTAGGGTTGAGAGTGGGTTTCTTCAGTAGTACAAGTACAAGAATATCTCCAACAACTATAAACATGAATACTACATTAAGTTCCACAGCATAGCTTTAAGTAAAAAACAGTGCTCCTCCAAATGGTATTCTTGCTGTGAACACATGCACAGATTATAAGAGGGAACACCACTCTTCTTCTGGCAACATCTTCTTCTTGATTTCATTAATTTCTTGCTCATGTTTTCTCTTTAGTTGGTCCAGTTCCACATCCTTCTTTGCTTCTCTGGCTTTCTTTTGAGCTTATCCATCTCCTGCTGCTGTTTCTTCTCTAACTCATCAATTTGTTTAGCCTGACTTTTTTCATTTTCCTTTAAAATATTGTGTGTGATTTCATTCAATTCTTGCTCATGCTCTTTCTCTAAGCTTTCCCAGCTTTTCCTTCAGTGTTTGTTTTTGTTGGTTCCACATTTCAGATTTAAACTCTGTAATTTGTTTTTCATGTTTAGCATGCAGCTCCTTCTTTTCTTTTTCCAGATCAACTCCTTTCTTGGTAACCATCTCTAACGCAATTTCTTCTTGATGTTTTCTCTTTAGCTTCTCTAGTCCATTCTTTTCTTTTAGTTTAAATTCATCTACAATAACCTTTTGACATCTTTCCTGTTCCCATTTGTGTTTTTTCTGGGTGTCCCTTATTTTAATGCTGATTTCCTTCTTCTCTCTGAGAACCACTATGGCCAAATCAATCATCTGTTGTTTGTGTTCCCTGTGCAGTTCTTCTATGTCACCTCTCAGAGTTGTTTCTTTATGGGTTGTGAGGTTTTGAAAGCTTTTGTATTCCTCCTTGCTCTGCTTAATCTCCTCTTTAAGACTTGTAACATCCTTTAAGTGTTTCTCTATCAGAGCTGCAAAGTCCATCTCCTTTTTCTCTTTAAACTCGTTAAACTCTTCAGCTTTCTTTCGAGCATCCTCTTCATGCATCTTCTTCAATTCTTCCATTTGTCTCTGATGCCTCTCCTCTAATTGTTTTCGAGCCTTGTCCTCTTGTTCGCTCCTGTGCCGATCTTCTTCTTCCATCTTGCATCTGTAGGTTTCCATTTTTTTCTTGTATTCTTGCTCTAGTTTTTCAAGTCTTGCATGCTCCTCTTGCCGCCTCTGTTCGTCTTGTTGGTATCGATCCTTCCACCATCGTCTCCTCTTCTCCTCCCAGGCCTCTCGTTCTTGTTCCATTTTATCTTTTGATTCCGCTTTCAAGTTTTGAAGCTTCTGTTCATACTCCTGTCTAATAACTTTATCTTGCTCTTTCCGCTCTTTGTCTTCTTCCTCTCTCTTTTCTAGTTCGTGCTTTCTCAGCGCTCGCTCTCGAATAATGTTTGCCTTCATTTCTTTGAGTTCCTTGCCTCTCTCTTGTCGTTCTCTCTCAATTTCTTCCTGCTGTTTTTCCATTCTCTTTTTGATTTCTTGCATTTCCTGTACATGTTTTTCCTCCATTTTCTGCATCTCTATCCTCATCTCTTGTTCCTTTTCCTTTAACAACCTCTGCATCTCTTTCTGAATGGCCGCCTCAGCTTCTTGGAGCATCTCATTTGTGTAGCAGATGCCTCCGTTAGCCTGCACCACAGCATCAATCTTTTTTATCAGCTCACTCACTTGACTTTGTTTTGTTTTGTCACGGTTATTAAACACATGGCATCTGTTCCCACAGTCGGAGATGAGCTTCTTACAGGAATCTTCACATTTTTTCTCAATATAATCTTCAATGGACAGCCCATTAACTTCCAAGTCATCACCACGCGTGAAAAGAACAATGGTAAACTTATCAGCGTCTTTACCAAATCCTTTCTTGATTAAGTTAAGCGTCTCTTTCTCCTCTGGTGTGAACCGTCCCAACTGCAACACCAACAGGAAGACGTGTGGCCCTGGGGCTAAGAGACTGATGCATTTGAGCATTTCCTCATTGACCTCATAATTGGACATAGTACTGTCAAACATCCCAGGAGTGTCCACTACATCCACACGTCGACCGTCCACTTCACTCTGTTCTTTTTGACAAAGTTTGGTGACAGATGTTTGGCTTAAGTCAAATTCAAACAGTTTTTGTCCCAGGATGGTGTTTCCAGAGGAGCTCTTTCCACTGCCAGTCTTTCCTATCAGCACAATCCTCAGACTCTCTGGACTCCGTGTGGCACCTGCAGAAAGGTAAAACTTGGAATTAACGTAAATAAAAAGGCTGTGTAAAAATTTAAAATTTACATTCTTTATGACTGCAGCCTAACAAAACTCTAGACCAAATATTTAGCACTCAGAACAGCCAAAATTACTACACAGCTACACAGCTGTACTGATTTTAAGTAAGCTCAGTGGGTGACCGGCGGGTGGGCGGTTCGATCCCCGCTTGAAACATCCCAAACATCATAACATCCGGCTCTCCCCCACATACTGTCGTTATGTCCTTGGGCAAGACACTTAACCTACATTGCCTCCAGTGAGTGTTCTGCAACACTGGTAAATAGTTTAATGTATATAAAGCACTTTGAGTGCCTACTACAGTAGGTGGAAAAGTGCCACAGTATATATAAAAAAATGGAGTTACAAGGAAAAAGTAGTTGAATGAATATTACAAATTTGAATATTTATTTGAATATTGCTGAACAATTTTAATTTTTACACACATTAAATTCATGTGTAGTCTTTTACAGACTTTATTTCTAACCCGATGCACAGTAACAGTTTACACTGTAGGACTCATTCTTTATTGTTATCATAATGAGCATATCATCTGTAATTGTTTTGCTGTAAAATGTATTTTTGCACTCCTAGACAGCCATATATGTGTGTCCTTAGCAATGTTAGTCAACTATCAGTTTTCAACAAAAAGACTGAAACATGCTGCTGACTTAATAAACAGTCCCAACAAAAGTAAATAGCTTGACTGGTAAATGGCTCCTGGATTTCTCTAAGTATTTAAAAATGTACACCATAACATCAACTGTTTCTCAAATACACAGGTGACTTATGAAGTTACAAAAATTACATAACAAAGAAATCTGTGTGACAAAATTATTTGAGTATTCATTTAGAGCTTGGCCCAGACCTGAGAATACACGGGTTAGTACACTGAGTTTAACACAGCCTGTATGAAAGTTTTTCAACTATCTTTAGAAATCTTGCAGAATACCTTTTCAAGGCACAGGAATGTGCTGCTGTAAAGGTGAATAGAGTCAGAGTACTTACCACTGGGGGGGCTTGTCTCAGATGCAGTACATATCCTCTGTAAAGCTGCGATCTTTTCTATTTGAGTCAGAGTAAATGTTTCTCTTGTGTAGCACTGAGGCTCATTCTTGAACGTTAATGACGCTACTTTATTCAACATTTTGAGGACTTCCTGCTGGTCCTTCATGTTGAATATAAAATATTGTCCTCTGCAGCTTTGACACAGCTCCCGGATGTCTTTGTTATTTTTCACAAAGCTAACAAAAGCTGCATCTGTGGGGTCTGACTCGACAGTGAACAGAACCATAGTGAAGGCATAGATCTGAGGGCCGAAGGTGTTTTGGATGGTCTTAAACTCTGCTTTGTCTTCATCGGTGAGAAGAGCCACAGGTAAAACAATGATAAAAGCATGGACACCCTCAGGATCACACAGAGAAACGCAGCTGAAACACTGCTCCATCACTTCCTTCGGAGATTTTCCAGAGAGAGCTGGCAGCTCGACTATGGACACACACCGTCCGGACACCTCTCCCTGACGTTTGCTGCTGGATAGATAAGACACTGTTGAACCTAGAATGGCTTTAGCAGCGGATGTCTTCCCTGCTCCTTTCCTCCCACAGAAAACCAAGTTCATAGACGTTTTCCTTTCTTCCGAGAAGCTGTCAGTCAGGGTGACGAAGGATCCATTGTTATTTTGGACCATGGTCTCAATTTTCTCCATTAACTGACTGATGTCTTCATTAGGCAAACTATAGAATCTTAATTCACAATCCTTAAGCAACCTGTTTACACAGTCAGCCATCTCTTCACAATGTGTAAAGATAATTATTGAGTGTTTAAAAGCCTTTGGACCAAACAAGGTCAAGATGAACTTAAGCGTTTCTCGGTTTTTCTCTGTGAACTCAGAAGGTCTCACTAACAGCAGCAGTGTGTTTGGTCCTGGGAAACATTCAGTAACACATCTCTTAATTTCCTCTCTCACTTGTTCCACAGACAAACTAAACAGGTCTGGGGTCTTCACTACTTTGAGTTGTTGTCCTCTCCATTCCCCTTTCACAACTTTTGGGTTACCCAACTGATGTGACTTGCCGCTGATAAATTTACTTAGGGTTTTCTTTTTGTCATCACTTTTCCCCAACAACAGAATCCGAAGTTGAAAATCTGTGAGAAAAAAAAAAACTTGATGAGTTTTGCTGCTCTAAGCTTAGAGCTGAGCTGAGAGTGGTCTACTATCTGTCCCACTGTGGGAGACTCTTACAGGTATTCAGCTTCTAATTAGATGCCCCGGTAATGAATGGACCTTAGCTTTATCCATCTGTCTGGCCTGGCCTGGCCTGGCCTGACTGACCCCCTTTGACCCAGTAACCAACTCACTGTTCACCTTCTGCTGATATAAAACAACTCAAATTCTTATTCATTTATTTCTATAAAAGAGGTACTTTATTGCGCTGTACTGACATCTCTTGTACATTTTGCCTAACTTGGGTTTGAGACAGTATTACCTGTGAAAATGGCACTCTCATGTGAGACATGGCGCCTTGTTGGGTGCTGTACTGTAAATCCTGAAAACAGAAAAGAACCTTTTAACACTGTAGTTTTTTTCTGAACAGAGTCACAAAAGTCACTACACCTACCAGCTTGTTGAACTTGTTCAAAGAGGCTAATGTTTGGTTCTTTTTGTCTGGTGTGAGGATGAGACATCTGTACAGAGGGGTCTTCAAATGCCTCATAGTTCAAATGTTCTCCATTATTCTCTTTAACTATCTGGCCCAATCGTGTAAACAGCTCTGCAAGTTTAAAGTTCTTTAATCTTATTTCTTCTACCTTAAAGTTCTTCATCCACAGATGCCTGTATCTGCATTTTTTTATCATCTTTTCTAAAAGATGGTTGTTTAAATACATGGCACTTGAACTCTCTTCTCTGTCTGTTGATATCAGCACCATCGAATGATCGAAGGATTGGTCACTAAACTTCTCGAGGACTGACTGAAGCCTCTGCTGCTGTAGTTCTGTGAAGTCTTCTGGCTGGAGAACCAGCAGGAACACATGGGGTCCAGGCGTTGAGTCATTTGCAAAGGTTTTTATTAACTCTGTAAGTTCTTCTTCTGTAAGGTCTGGACGGAGCAGGTCTGAAGTGTTGATGACAGTTATTGTCTTGTCCTTCAGTGGTCCACTATCTCTTGCAGATAATTTTGGTTCTGTTCCAGCATCAAATGCAGCCTTGTTCAGTAAGAGATTTCCAACAAAACTCCTCAGGATCCAGCTGTTTCCAAGAAGAACCACCCTCAGCTCAGACACTGAAGTAAAAAGATGTTTATTATTAATGACAAACTTCTATATTTTAATCAGAACTTATTCATGATTTAGCCTCAGGTATGTGTCTGTCCTAATTACATTTAACCTTCACATAATAACGCACTAGAAATGACCAATACCCCTTTGTAAAGTCTTGTGGTGTGTACATACTAAAATACCTTTTGCGTCCGTGTAAGACAAAGGCAGCCAGAAAAGGGATTTTAGTGGGAAACAACATATCAATATAATTCCTTCTTTGTTTATGAATTTCAGATTTTTTTTTCTCATTATGTAAATGTCCGAATGCATGCTTCACTCTGGCAATGTTGTTGTTGGTGGATTAAAACTACCCCAAAACAGCAATGCTGCTCGGAATTATATGCTATGTAACACAAAAGGAATCCATAGTTTTCAGTCATGATGTGACATTCAAAGTGCCCTTTATCAAAGTTAAAAGCTTTCAGCGCTTGTCATTAAATTTCACTCTGTAACAGCTGACATCATTTTGTGTAAACTAAACATCTTAAAAACATTATTTGTCCAGGAATTAGAGGAAAACAACACAATCATCTGATCTGATTTGATCTTCTTTACTTCCCTCTGCTGCTATCTAGTGCTCAGTAGAGCATGGTGCATGGGGGGGGTCAACACTGTTATAATCGGTCAACTCACTGTCAGGAGGTATTACTTCAAAGCTCCAGCTGCGTGTCAAGGCGGAACCATCTGGAAACAAAATTAATTCTCCATTATAAAACACTTGTATACACATTTATATTACGTACGTTTTTCCATTATAGAACAGTGCAGTGTTTCTGCTGCATTAGATTCACGTCAATACCAATCATGCCCGATTAAGTCATTTTTAATGCCAACGTTAGTGTTAATCCAGTTGACTCTATGCAAGTAATGTTCCAGAAATGACAAATAAAAATAACCAAACTAGATTTGAACGTTTGTATAAAGCAACAAGTCCAGGTAAAACCATAGAAGCCTGAACATCCAAACAAGTGGTGTAGTCTACATTTTTCTAGTCGGTATACTGTAATATAAACAAACTTGTACGGCCCCGGCCCGTCCACAATGACAGCCCTCAAACATTGCACTCCCTAAACACTATTTATTTTTACAATACAGACTTAATTTTGTTAATAGGTTAAACTACAAATATACATGTTACTCTTACAGCCTACATTCTTGGCTATGTTCAGGGTTTTATTTTTTTGCATATTGGTTGCTGTTGTTTTTTTTTTTTAAGCAAATAGCCATTTAAGATTTTAATTAGAGTAGTATGACCAATGAAAATATTACAAAAAGTTCAGTGGCCAATGGGGAGGGGTTAAACTTTATTTTTGGATTAGGAGTAGGTTTCAACAAATAGCAAAAATATTTATTTTATAATATTTTATTGTAGATTTTTTTTTTTCTGGGAAAGATGTAGGCTCCCATCGACTCAATTGGCCGAAGTGGCTAGTTAACTTCAAATTCACAAGATAGAATTTAAAATCTACCTCCATTTGGTTAGTTGACTGGTGTTAATGTGAAGCCCTGGTTATGCTTATGTCTTTTAAGATCGTCTAGTAGGCCTAGCTTGATTTTGTGGTGACAACTTTGTGCTGACTTTAAGCTTCTTAGCACAGGAGACACCATTGAGGGAGATACACAAATTAATTTTAGCTGATTAATGTGGACGTTTCAGCAGTTTTATTGGATGTAGTGTCGGGCTTTAGAAAATGCTCAAAGAGTGTTGCTGGTTTCATTTTACGTTACTCGTTTTATACAGTTAGTTTTGTTCTCCAGTCAGGGAAAGTGCTCCACTGCCTCTACGTCTTCCTCCCTCCCACTTGGCCCTGTGAACCAATCAGAAAGCACTAACTGGGAACTGGGAGCGAGGAGGCTGGGGGGCAGGAGAGAGGTAGGACACAGAAGCAGAATCTGACGGCGAGCAAGCAAGTTGCAGCACTTTAGGCATATACAGTTACGCATCAATATGCATTTTGTAGTGGTTATACGGAAATCCCGCTGCTTTCTTAGTGGACATACAGTGTCACGTAGACTACAGTACTGATAATACCCCCTTCTCAAAACTGTTAAAATTGTGATATTTGTAAAACAAAATATATTTTGAGATTTTAGTTTGAGACTTAAACCATGACATAAGTCAATCTGAAAGCATTGATTGAGCTGAAAGCAAAAATGGGCCACTCACCTTCAGATGCAGTTGCCATGATGTCACTTTGTAGTACACATGACATTTGGACAAAATCTACAAATAAGAACAAGAAAAAGGAGCAAATGTGAGAAGAACAGGAAGAACAAAATGTTATTTCCATAAACAGTCTTGTTTAAAAAATGTAAATCACCCGTGTCTCAGTGTTTCCTACACATCAAGGAGCAGGGGCGGAGTGGGGTACTGAAATCCACTAGGGGTTTTCTCACAGTAGTGGCCCGCCACTTCTGGACGTTTAGACTGTAACGCCACCTCCCTGGCCCACCGGGAAAATTTCCATGTATCCCGATTACCACTCTGCCCATGACTTATAAGATCAGCCATAGTTTCAAAGTGACCAGTAAATAGAACTTTTTACATTATATTACACTGTAAATTACGTTCATATTTAAGTGTTTGCTGCATTGAACTGTGCTCCATGTCTGTTCTGTACTGGCTGCTCTGTTGGCTCAGAGACGCCCGTGAGCTGATCAGCAGGAGAGTTGAGTGAGAGGAGACGACTTGGCGCCATCCAAATCGAACTCAAGCGGTTATTCTCCAGAGAAAGTGTAGATACGGGTTTAGGTAGTGAAGTGCTGGCTTATAATGTGAATAAACAAAGAGTAATGTTCCGTGTCAACCATTTAATATGTGAACTCCCGACCACAGTAATACACCCTAACCTTCAGAGGGCACTCCAGGATAGCCCAATATTGTACTACCATAATATACCCCTTTCCCAAATCTGATAAGATGTACATTATATTTATAACATAACAATTGTAGTAAACTTTTACATTACTGAACATGTGCATATTGCAAACCTTGAACCATAAACAACTATGGTTGTGCAGCACAGATTCAGCCACCTACAATATAGCCAAACACCTGGCCACCATATTGGCTCCATTGGTAGGCCAATCACAACACCATATCATCAACTCACAGGACTTTCCAAACAAAATCAAACATCTACAACTAGACTACCTTTGATGCCACATCCCTCTCTCAAAACTGATTTGTAGAACTAAAACTGAATTGTAGAACTGAAACTGATGGAATTGGAGAACTGAATTTTCACCTCAGGAAAAACAGTTTCAAAGCAAATGGATTCAATTTCAAAATATAAATACATTTTCAATTTACCTGTATACTACAGGACACATCTCTACAGGACAGGAACAGCCTCACCCTGGACCACATTTGCAGTTTACTGGAGGTTTAAACACTATTTCCAGTTCAGAGGTAACTTCTACAGACAAAAACACGGCTGTGCCATGGGATCAGCCGTCTCCCCGATTGAGGAAGTGGAGAACAGAGCTCTGGTTTCTTTCCTAGGCGCAGTGCCCAGTCACTGGTTCAGATATGTTGATGCTACTAGGGTCAAAATCAGAACCCAGGAAGTAGAAGCTTTCACAGAGCACATCAACGCTGTGGACAAGAACATCAAGTTCACCCGTGTAGATGCCATCGTCTGTCCTTCTTAGACTGTGCAGTTGTTATTTGTGAGGACAGAACACTCCAAGTTTATGGGAAGCCAACACACCCGGTCAATATTTGCTGTTTGATTCCCACCACCCTCTGCTGAAGATGGGAGTCATCAGGACTCTTCAGCACCGAGCACAAGAGGTGCCCAAAACCTCAGAAGAAAAATGGAAAGAAGAACAACACATCCGTAAAGCCCTGAGAGACAGTCTAAGCAGAGACGCCCAGACTTCCCTCTCCCCAGACACTTCCTCCAGCTCTTCCGGGGAATACCGAGGCGTCCCCAGGCTAGACAAGGGACATAGTCCCTTCAGCGTGTCCTAGGTCTTCCCCAGGGTCTCCTCCTGGTGGAACATGCCCCGAACACCTCCCCCAGGGAGTTGTGCAACCCCCCGAGGCAATACAACCGTCTTACAGATGCATACAGGGGCTTTCACACAAGTTTGTGCTCACCCTGTCTATAACACAGGGAGCTTGTGAAAGAAGCTTTTCCCTAAAATTATTTTAAAACAGGCTTAGGTGCTCTCTTCACAACAGGCTTTTATGCTCATGGCTACTCAGCCAGATGTGCTAAAGATGCTGGAGAGTTAAAATATTATAGATAGTGTAGTAGAAAAAACTTTTGTTTTTATCAAGTTTAAGTTCGTAAGTTTTAAAGTTATATTATTATAAATAGTAGACTAAGCCATTATGTGGCTTTGTTATAGTTTAGTTATTTAGTTATTTGTTCCTGTGAATTATTTGGTCATTTCATTTGTATTTATTAAATCCAGATATGTGTACAAGCCTGGCTGGCCAAATATAGAATAGAATAAAAATCATTACATTAAAATAATTATTTATTTTAGTAATTATTTTATAATGTATTTTTTTTTTTCATTTAGTTTCACAAAACAAATCCAGCTGGTGACCAAGTGGGCCAATCTATCAGGAACTCAAGGGCCACTTTTTCTCCCCAGTCTACCCCTGGGTGGGGCACATTCACCTATCCCGCTATATTCCACCTGCGGTAAGCTAACAGTAACTACACATCACAGTACAATAGAAAACGGAATTGTAGAACTGAACCTGAAGGTATTGGAGAACTGAATTTTCAACTCGGGAAAAGATGTTCCAAAGCAAATTGTAAGTTAATTTTCAATTAATTTACAATGCATTTGGTTTGAGATTACACTTTTAAAATTCTGTTTTTAAAAAGCATTCATTCAACTTGAGCAATTCAGATTCAGTTTAAATTCAAATACAACATATTCAGTTTGAGTTTCTGGTGGCACAAATATCACCCCATACGCCACCCCAACGTTTTAGGACAAGAAATTTAATTATTACAACTCATAAAAAGCAAAAGCTTCTCAACCCAGAGATGTTTTATGTCTGCGAGAGTTTTTAAAGCTTGTTTTATAATGATTATTTGTTTTGCTTGTGTTCATTGCTCGAGAAATACACAAATAACAAAGCTGGTTAAAAAATAAAATAAATCAGGGACACGCACCTGGCATTTATGATTTAGATTAGAATATTTGCAGAAATGGGCTATAGGGATATTGTAGCTTGTGGGTTAGCTAGTTCCATACTGACACAACAACATTTAAATTACTCACCGTCTAAACTTAGAATCCGAGTACTCGTCACATCATTTTTCTCACAAGTATGGATCCTGTGTGTGGAAACTTCCTGTGTAACTGCAGGAGGCACCGCTATTGTGGCTGTGTGTCAAAGCCGTGGGTGGATCTCATTTTTCAAAACATGCCTCTTCGATGCCTAGACTCTCAAGAAGGGTCTGGCTGCAGACCTCCAGCGACAGGACTGTGGAGTCAATTCAATGCCACAAATATCTGCAAGACAAAATCAAGGTTTGCAAAAAAAAATAAAAAATAAAAAAAGCAAATCGTTTAAGGATTGCAAACAAAATATAATGTTGCAATGCACGTTTTCCTTTTTCCTGTATTTCCCCTTTATCTTAGTCATAAAAATATATAAAAATATATAAAGTCAAGTATCATTTAAATACATATAATTGGTAATTATATATAAAACAACAAATGGAAATTAGCCTGAGGCTACAATATGGCATGTTTACATTCATGTGGCTGTGACTTGTGTATGTTCATCAACATGCACTGTCCCAATCAAATAAATTATTAATAATAATAATATTTCATTTCAAAATAATGGGAAACCAATAATACATATAATTGGAGTGTACGTATATTATTTAAAGAACATTTATTTAACATATAGGTTACGCATTACTTCAAGACTTCTGATTACATCTACAAAACAAAATTAAAATACTGATTACTATAGAATACAAATATTGAAGTTTATTTTGAGTATTGAGCTACAGGCCAAGTGGAGGCACACTACAAAAGCATCTTGACTCAGTTTTCAAGGTGAAGACGTTTTGTCTCTAATTCCACTAAACGAGTCCAGATGCTTTTGCTTTAACCTTTTCTTCAAGATGAACTGGATAACTGAGAACTTCCAAAGACATGTTGCTACCAATTTTGGGAATGATATCCTTTAACTCTGATTTGTTTGCGTTTAAGTGTTAATATTTCAAATCAATTGTACACCATTGTTAATATTTTTAATTAACTTTTTTCATAAAAGTGATAATGATAATAATAATTAGAATACTATTTTCTCCTGATAAAATTTCAAGCATGCATCCTGAAACAAACTTCACTTGGATTTACACATTTTTCTAAAACACTATCTCTAGTTGCTTTGAAGGCTTAGCTCAGCTCTCCAAGAGAGTCAACACAACCAAATCAGTCACAGGTGGTTTTGATGCAGAATGAAGCAGTATGATATTTGTTACCATTTGATTCTGCATCAAATTGATAATTTCCTTTCAATGCCTGGAGAGAGGTAGGGTCTCCAGTGGGACTGCTCAAAGAGCAGAGTCAGGAGCAAAGGCACTTGATGTACCCTCAACGGTTTTCTTCACTGAGGGGAAAATGAAAAAAAAAAATTTGTATCTTAAAAACATTTTACAGCAAAGTACAGTTGGTCATTGCGGTTGTTTTTTGAAAGTGTCCACAGAGTCCAGTGAGCGCAGAGAAAGAGGGAGTTTGTTCCAGAATCTGGGTACAACTGTCCAGGTTAAAGTAGGATCAGCATTATTGAGGAAGTATGGGGTAGAGAACTGTACGCCCCAAGGTAGTGTAGTTTGTCCTGTATTGTTTGATATTATGATTAAGTGTGTATCCCCACCCCCATAGCCTATGTGTCCTGTATTGTTTGATATTATGATTAAGTGTGTATCCCCACCCCCATAGCCTATACTTCTATACTAACAATCAGGCTTCTGCATGGCTTAGTGCTGATGTATGTAATAGCTTAAAGTGCATTCAAGAGACAGAACAGATGCACAAATGTTTAACATAACTTTTTACAATTAGAATTAAAATTAAAACAAATATTATTTCTAAAATGCTACAATGTGAAATTATGAAGCAGTTTCTGTTTTTGCGCTCTAAATGACGCCATAGTTATATCTTCTAAGTAATGGACCGTATCAGAGAATTTGAACTGCAGTAACTATTAGCAACAGTAGATGGCGGTAATACAACTAAATGGATGTATGCCTCAAAATCCCAAAAAGAAGAAGAAGAAAAAGAAGAAGAAGAACGATAGCTAGCCGCTCTATTTACATCAGGACCATCGTCTGACAGCTACTCTCCACCCGAGCATCAAACAAGACTCATTTTATAATTGAATGCACAATGAGGCCGTTTGGGTACATAACCTGTTTGTAACTCAAAAGAAAATGCCCTATGTACGTTGCTTTGTGCTAGAAGATGGCGGAGTCGGATGGTGGGGATTTTGCTTCGATACTTTCTCAGAACAGGTGAGTGGACTGGGGTTAGCAGCTGCAGCCTGCTGTTTGTGTCAGCTAGCTCCATTGGTTTGCTCCAGTTAGCATCCTTGTGAGTGAGAGCAGTCTCCGCAGCTTAGAGGTTCTGTGAACAACTCGTGCCCCTTTAAGAACGTTCCAAGGCCGCTGTGAGAGTACATTAAACGCCGAGAGGCTGTCTGGGCCTCCGGACATGTTTAAAGTTATTCATCACATCTTTCACAACACCGACTTGAGTTACACGGTGATCAAATGTCATTTAAGTGAAACATCATGAAAAGATGGGTTCCACTCGGATTTTGCACAAAGCAACTCAGTGTTTAGTAATTATGTGACAATATCATAACAATAAGTTACCTCACTGGATATGTTTAAGTCAATGTTTAAATTTCTGTTATAAGTTCAGTCTATCTAACCATATTGCTAGCTAGACACTGTATCATGCATGTTAGTAGGCCTATTTCTCTCTTTTTTTTTTATTTGTTAATTTTTTATGTTATCTGTTCAGCCATAGTAGTCTTTAAAAGACACTGCTTATTGCTGTCACAAAGATAAACAAGACATTACTGGGAGTGTTTTCCTCCTGTGTGAAGATCTCACTCATGCAAAAACACTTTGCTCTCCTGAAATCATCATCCTTTTTGCCATTAGATCGCATTTATAAAAGGTTTGTGTGTGTATCTGTGCCATTAGTTGGAAGTGTCCAGATATTAGTTATTTTTAGTGGTTTCAAAACAGGTGCCAGGTTACACAATGTAACAGTGCCTTTCTGTTTTGTTCCAGTATGGCTAATAAGAATCACAGCCTCCGCTGTACATTCTCAGCCCCAAGCCACAGTGCTACTCTCCTTCAGGGCTTGTCAGTCTTACGGGCTCGGGGCCATCTTCTCGACGTTGAGCTGGCCATTAATGACGAGCGCTTCCAGGTCCATAAAGCTGTGCTGGCCTCCTGCAGTGATTACTTCAGGTTTGTCCGATTTACAGGACTCACTGCCCATTGACCTTTACTTTTAATTTGACTAAGGGTTTTATTAAGAGCGGTATAATGTGCACAGCTGAGTTTACACAGATTTACAGCCTTTATTTACAGCCTATAATAACCTTATAATAACAGAATCTTGTTATCATTTTGTTTTGGACCTTTACTCTGTTTTTTTAAACAAATTTTGTAAAGAAAATTGATCACCAAAAACCAAACAATTGTAAATTAAATTGTCATTACAGATTGTCTTAAAAAAAGATTGTGATGTAGAAAGTGATATTTATCACACATTTGTATTTAAATTTAAGATTTACTTGTGAGCTTCTTCCTCTATTGCAGAGCAATGTTTACTGGAGGTATGAGGGAGTCAAACCAAGACACCATTGAGCTGAAGGGTTTGTCCGCCCGAGGCCTGAAACATATCATTGACTTTGCCTACAGTTCAGAAGTCACTTTAGATTTGGACTGTATTCAGGATGTTCTCGGGGCAGCTGTCTTTCTACAAATGGTTCCTGTGGTGGAGCTTTGTGAAGAGTTTCTCAAGTCAGCGATGAGTGTGGAGACGTGTTTACACATTGGTCAAATGGCCACAACCTTCAGCCTGTCTTCCCTAAAAGAGTCAGTGGATACTTTTACTTTCCGACACTTCCTCCAGATTTCTGAGCAGGAGGACTTTTTGCACATTCCTATGGAGCGTCTTGTCTTCTTTTTACAAAGCAACAAACTGAGAAACTGTAGTGAAATTGACCTCTTCCATGCAGCCATTAGATGGCTACAATATGATGACTCCCGTCGGGCTCAAGCCAGTAATGTGCTCTGCCACGTGCGTTTCCCGTTGATGCGTTCATCTGAGTTGGTCGACAGCGTACAGAAGGTGGACATTATGGTCGAGGACGTGCTGTGTCGCCAGTTTCTCCTTGAGGCCTTTAATTATCAGATACTTCCTTTCCGACAGCACGAGATGCAGTCCTCGCGGACACTCATTCGCTCAGACATTATTTCTCTGATAACTTTTGGTGGGACACCCTACACTGACCATGACCGCACAGTGAGCTCTAAAGTTTACCACCTCCCTGACGTTGGTTCTCGTCAGTTCAAAGAGCTAACAGAAATGGAGAGTGGATGCAGTCACGCTTGTGTAGCTGTTCTTGATAACTTTGTTTATGTTGTTGGAGGACAGCATTTGCAGTACCGCAGTGGAGAAGGAGCAGTGGAAAGCTGTTTTCGCTACGACCCACTTTTGAACCAGTGGCTGCGTATTCAACCCATGCAAGAGGCACGTATCCAGTTTCAGCTCAACGTACTGCATGGACAGTTGTACGCCACTGGAGGGCGTAATCGCTCTGGCAGTCTTTCCACCGTTGAATGTTACTGCCCAAAAAAGAACAAGTGGACCTTTGCTGAACCAATGAAGCGCAGGATTTGGGGGCATGCTGGGACGACTTGTGCTGATAAGCTCTATGTTTCTGGTGGTTACGGTGTCTCCCATGAAGACAAGAAAACTCTTTATTGCTATGACCCAGTGTCTGACCAGTGGGACTTCAAAGCTCCCATGAATGAACCCCGAGTGTTGCATGCTATGATTAGCTCCCGGGAGCGGGTGTACGCTCTGGGGGGCCGTATGGACCATGTGGACCGCTGTTTTGATGTGTTAGTGGTGGAGTATTACATTCCTGAGAACAATCAATGGACCACTGTGAATCCCATGAGAGTCGGGCAGTCTGAGGCTGGCTGCTGTTTACTTGACAAGAAGATTTATATAATAGGGGGCTACAACTGGCACTTGAATAATGTCACAAGCATCGTGCAAGTTTACAACACAGAGACAGAGGAGTGGGAAAGGGACCTGCACTTCCCTGAGTCCTTTGCAGGCATTGCTTGCACACCAATTATACTTCCACAAAACACCACACCGCACTAGCTGTTCGACCGCTCGACTGTGAAAATTTGATTGTGCTCTTTCTGCTGACCATCTGCCAAGTCCACACTACTGCTGTGGCCTCCAGTGGGTTTCATTGGAGACCTGAACACTGTGGTGTAAGCTCTGTGTATGTTTTGGTTAAAATCAGAGCTTTTTTACTATAGCACCACTAAAACAACTAAACTATTTGTTTCACATAATAACTAAAGGTCATTAACTGATGACCTTCATGTATTATAGTTTAGTTAACTAATCACTAAGTAACACAACTAAATGATTGATTCTATTTGTTCCTATTGTTTTATTATTATTTATTGTAATATGAAATAGAAAGGGTTTATATTTCATTCCATGCATTAATCTTCAGTAGACTGGATTCTTTATGGAATAATTGCAGACAATGCATTGTTTTATTTTATGCAATCATCATTTGCAGGGATCACAACAAGCTTTAATCTGTAATTAAGTTGATTTTGCTGTGCAAATGTGTTAACTTTTTAAATGTTTTGATTGTACTGGATTTAATGGTTCTCATTTTTTATTTGTACCACAATTATAAGACAAAGCTGAACAGTATTTTATATGCCTGTAGGCCTCACAAGTCTTATTACAAGCTATATATAAGTGCACAGTAATAATTGCACAAAAGGAAGATTTTCCATGTTAAAACCTGTATGTTTGAAGCTAAAACTTACTGACAATAACCGTTTCCTGTGGATCTCTTAAGGCAGCTGCATTAGTCCTTTTATGTGCGTCTCTTAAAGAGTCGGTGTGCTGCTCTTCACTTTAAATAAGTGCTATGTCTCGTCGATGGTTCAAATTTGTTTCACTGGAATGTTCGGTTTCCTTTTAAAACTTTTAAAGTACAGTACAGTAAAGAACACGTTTGTTCATAGCCAGACAAGGCTGCTGTGTGCTTATGATTGTGTCACACTTTCAGAGAAGTATGACTTTCTGTTGCTCTTGTTAATGTGGTCAGTGTGTACGGAAGATCCAATGTGATTGTTCCCGTTGTTTTGATTTCACTTTGACCATCTCAGTGGTGGTCAGCTCTGTTTTAATTCCTGTTTGCCTTAGTGTCTGTACTCTTATTTGTACCAGAAAAGCACATTATGATTGAAGTGCAATATTTACTAAACTGCTCTAGTTAAAGAAGAATGTAGACATCTGTGTAGCTTTATGTGGATCCTTTATTAAAGATGTGTGATTTAAAATAAGATTGTGTTGCTTTTATGAGTTGAATGAACGTTTTGAACTTAAACTGGGGCATTTTACATTTGCCTTTTGCCATCATAGTCATATTAAACTAAACCAAAGGCCTGTGCATGCCAAAAGGTAAACATGAAATATATGGTTTCACTGTGGCTAAGGAGCAAACTTTGGCCACTTTTAATTAAATGTATGTTGGTGAGAGTTGTAATGGGTTTAGAGAGTGTCCCTGTAGTTTATATACACTTTATATTTAGTTGTCATGTACAATTTCAAATAAATGCTCTATTCTTGTTAAAGAGAAAATTTAGGCAAAGGAAAGTGTAAGTATATATATCTACTTCAATAGTGTCGTAGATGGCCTTAGGAACAAGAGGACATACTGTAACTATTTTATTTTGTAGAGTGGCCCTCAGTAAATGTGAGTTCTGGTTTAACCCTGGTCATGAGTAAAAGTAAACTGGAGATTTAAAGTGGCTTTCAATGAACCTTATCATTCTGTAATATAATTTTGACATTTTTTATAATTTTTTTGTTATTGACCTAGAGCTACTCAAAACATCCCTCTTATGTTAACAAAACAGACCCACATTATTCAGATGGGCAGTGAGAGGGGAGGGGGTCCATTCCGTATAATAAATTGGTTTGCTGTTTCAAACAACATATCCAACAGTTAAAAACGCAAATATAGAAATCCTAATAATACATGATCCATGTGCCAAAAGAGCGCCCCTCAGCCCAGCGCGGTGGTCGTGCGTGTTGACGACACACAGGCCTGTCGTGGTGCGTAACGTGACATTCCATTGAGAAGAAGAGAGAAAGATGGCGTCCTCTAACAATCCTCGCAAATTTAGCGAAAAAATCGCTCTACATAATCAGAAGCAGGCGGAGGAGACTGCCGCGTTTGAAGAAGTGATGAAGGACTTGAACATCACCAGAGCTGCACGGGTGAGACGTTTGTGACACGGCTGTTTACCTTTTGTTGCATCGCTGTTTGGCATCCAACAAACGCTGCGGAGATGAATCAGAAAGGCTGGGATGCTAAGTATCTGAAGTTACAAACGCCTTAAGCTGTATCGATGCAACACTAACGCATTATGTCTGCACTCTCGCTTTTTCAAACAGTTGTTGAGGCAGAGTAATCTTCTTGGCGAGGCGTTAACCAGCTCATTGGGTTTGTGGATAGTGTGCACCTGTGCTCCGTCTGAGCTGGATTCAGACACTGCTGACATTTTAACAGCGAACAAATGGCTTAATCACGGCGTAATGTTGTGTTGCTTCATGGCACTTTGCCCACTTTAAACTACATTAACACAGCATTATCTTTGATGCTATTAAAGCCTAACGGTTAACGGTTACAGTGAAATGTAATCAACGGCTCCTGTTGTATTTTATTACTGTCAGTTACAGTTGGCCATGGTGTTTTACTATAATACTAAAAATATCTGGCATAGCTAACACAAAATCTGCATTAAGTCTTATTTATAAATGTAAACATAGCATCTTGCTTGATACAGATCTTAAGCAACTTTCATCACTGTATTTGTATTTAACTATGATTAGATTTATCTAAAAGAAAATGAGAAAAAAGTTTTATGTTTTGCCAACTCTAAATATACAACTTGCTTGATACTAACCTTATTGTTTTAGTTTGTAAAACATACTATTTCCAAAATGTATTTATAATGCTATTCAAATGTATCTCACTCCTGGCTTATTTAAAGACATAATTTAGTGGTCATCAGGGAGTAAAACCTAAATCCTGGTTGATTCTGAATTTTGAATAAACTCACACGTCTATCACAGTTTTGCTATTTATCCCTAAAAAAGGAAACATTACAGAAATAATTAATGTAGAAAGCCTGCCATTTAGAGAAAAAGGTCCCACTTGTGGTTCCTGTCTTTTGCTGGAAATGAAAGAAATGATGCCTATTTTTCCCACGCTGCATCAGTGTTAAACTGAGTTGCAGGAAGTGGGCTAATTATAAGTCGGTTTTGTGGTCTTTGTCGGAATTTGTTGTCTTGTCATGAAAACATCAGTGTAATTGCAATTGTTTAGCCCATTCATGCTTGCACCTCAGCAAAGAGTGTGACTTTGACATCAATATTTAAAATTATCAAGGGTATTTGTTTGATGTGTCCTGTGGAAAGTCTCCCCTGTTGCCATTTCAATAGATCCATTCAGCTGTTTTTCTGCCATCTGCTCATTGTACAATAAAAAAAAAGCCACCTTCGCGCAGCTCATCATGTTTTATCCGTTGATTTATTTGTTTAATTTGTATGTACAGTGGAATGCTTCTCTCATTTTTTTTTTTTTTTGCATTTGTGTGTCAGATCAGTCATTCACACATGCTTTCATGCAATTTTACTTTGCACAGTTGCAGTTGCAGAAGACCCAGTATTTGCAACTAGGGCAGAATCGTGGACAGTACTATGGAGGCTCACTGCCCAATGTCAATCAGATTGGAAATGGCAACATTGACCTGCCTTTTCAGGTGAGCCCTGTCAAATGGTGAATGAACGGTTTATTCTCTTGTACTTTGGGAAGATTGGCCTGAAATGAGAAGTCTTATTTTGGTCCAAGATGGCACACTATTCAGAAATACCCTGCTATTGATGACCCAACATGGTTCAGCAGAGAAAGGAAGCCACTACAGTTAACTACAAGAAAATCATTTTCACCTGCAATTTGGTTTCTAAAAGTAAAGTGTATCATTGCTTGTCATGGCTTTTCATCTTTGAACACATTTGCCAACTCCAGCATCAGTATGAGGGGCCCATGGCTTGACTCATGATGAAAGAAACACATTTGCACCATTAAACCTTTAAAAGCATTATTCCATAGTAATGATGTTGTTGTTTTTGCTCTTAAGGGTAATTGATTTTAGTGTGTTTACCTCAGAACTCTGTGCTGGACACCAGTCGGACCACCAGGCACCACGGGCTGGTGGAGCGCGTTTACCGTGAAAGAAACCGCATTACGTCTCCTCACCGAAGACCCCTGTCAGTAGACAAACATGGACGCCAGATATCCTTTAACCAAGAGGAATGAAGGACACGTTAGCTGTTTTCACATTAGTGCGTAGTGGTAAAAGCAGATGATTTATTCAGCACTGAGCAAGGTAGTTATTCTTTCTTTTCAACAGATTTCAAAAGAGTCTGATGAATTGTTTTCTTCACAACATTAAGTGCGAGACTGTTGTTGAACGTGATGGTAAAATGTTACTCCCTTGCTGATTTATTTCTAAAAAAAAATCTGTTTCACTGTGAGAAAAACAAGGCACTCTCTGAAGCCTTTTCTTGAGTAATTGGATCCTTATAACACTTGTCTGTGGTTATCAGAGTTAATCATCTAAATCTGCGTGAAAAGGCATGAAAATATGGATTAGCTCAGATCAGTTTTTCATCATTTCTTCTTTATTGCCCTTAACTAAATTTACATCGACAGCTGTCCCTACAGCTCGGTTTACCTCTCCCCACCGCCAGACACAAGCTGGAGAAGGTAAGCCAACTCCCAACGCACACTTGTCATTGTGCCTTGCTCTAACTCTCATGGCATGACATGTCATGTTTTATCTGGTCCTTTTTTGACCCATTGTAGCTAAAAAACAGTAGAAATGAATTGTTTGGACAATCCGCTCCTTAGTCCCAAACCCCTCAATCACTAGTGCTGCACAATATTGAGGACTATAGTGAACTCAATTAGTGAACGGTTTTGGACACTACGTCACCGCTTTTATGTCATGTGACGCCAGTTGTACATGTTAAGACAGCGAAACTCCACTGATAATGGACTTCTGTAATAAACTATGGATAATAAAATTTTAGTGATTGACCATGTGTTCTATTCAAAAACTCCCATTAATGGATAAAACTATTGCAGCTTCTATTGCCTTAAGTGGGTAGCTACTATCTTATATCCATCTGTTCAAACTCGGGTTCAGCCAACGTTTGTATTTTACATTGTGACAACTTATTAGATGACTATTTATAACTGATGACATTGCCACAGAAAGTTAAGCTTGTCTTTATTTAAACCTGACGTGAAAAGATGCTGCGCTCCTCCAACAACTCCCAAAGCATTTTGACTGTCTAGTGACTTTTACTGATTCATTGTGAGAAAGTTTGAGTGCACTACATTTCAGTCACTAGACATGAAATGAAACACAATATGGCGTAATCACAATTTAAGTGGCCTATAAAGTGATTAGTGTGTACACTATACGCCATGTACGTTTTATTGCACAGTGTTTAGTCGCATCTGATGGTAGACCTCACACTTTTCCTTTCTAAAGCCTGTGAGTATCTACGGAAGCCCTACAGGGCCGTGTTTTTGTCTATGAACAAACCCGGTGGAAATGGGTCAGATTATAAGTTTACCTAAAAAAAATAACATAAACAAACTCCATTTACAAAGATGCCATTAGACCAGATTGTTTGTGGCATTTCATCTGTAGGAGCTTTAAATAACTGTTTTAAAATGATAAACACAAAAGTGTTCTATCAATCATGGTTAGATAGATTTATACCACATTATTGTACAACTGTATGACCACAACTTTAAATACTATATATGCCAACAGTCAATGCACCCTTAAGTTGTTTGGTATTGAGGCCTTTAAACACTTCATGAGCCAAAAAAACAAAATAACTCCTACTGAATCATTCTGCTCTATATCTGAAGGAAATGGTATGTTTTTAGATATAATCTGTAAGTTTCTCTCAAAAGGAACAGAATCATGGTTGCGCTGGTGGTTTGGCAGTTTTTTTGCTGACTTCTCATCTTTCTCACACGCACAGGACAAATTCAGACTCGGCCTTACACCAGAGCGCCATGAATCCTAAGCCCCAGGAGGTGTTTGCGGGAGGATCACAGGAGCTGCAGCCTAAACGGGGTAATGGCCGATCCTGTTACAGAAACACAGAGATGCCTTTATTTATTAATGCACTAATGCAAGCAGCAAACTTTAAAGCGTCTGAAAGGTTTGATGTTACTCAGCTCTTGGTTTGGTAGTAGATATTTTTGGGTGAAATATTTAGAAAGACACAGACACTGATCTCAGTCTTAGGTTTTAGTACAGTACTTTTTTTGAATGAGGCTGATTGAAAGCACAGATCAATAATTCAGTGTTTATGTGTGAGACATTGATTTAAAGATTGGCAGGGATACAGTCTGTCTGGTGATCACGGTGCTATTTTTAGGCACAGAAATCCAGCACGCCTCTCTTCTGCATGTGTTCTTTTGTATCGATGACTCATTTTCTGTGACGATTCAAAATGTCATGCTTTCTATGTCAAACATCTGTTTCTTGTTGTTTTATTAATTAGTACTGCTGCTAACAGTGCCTGGGACTGAAAACTCAGAGTCAAACGGAGACAAGGATGTTCAGAAACAGCTGTGGGATGACAAGAAGGTATTTCAAATGAGTCAAGATGTAAGATAAAACTATTCTTCATATAATAAATGTACATATTTGTAAGTATTAGTGGGTCATTTTGTTTCCTCTTCAGGATGATTCCTCACAGCAAAACACATGTGATGTCCCAGGAATCAAGTGAGTAGTTAGGAGTGTATGTTGTCCTTTGAATTTTTTATTTTATTTTTATATGATATTTAATGTGTTTTGTCTTTTAGCATATTCCCATCACCGGACCAGGAGATAAACACATCCGGGCTCCCAGCTGCACACAACACTGGAGGCTCGCTGCCTGACCTGACCAACATTCAGTTCCCTCCACCGCTGTCCACTCCACTCGACCCAGAGGACATGGCCTTCCCCTCTCTCAGCTCCTCCAACAGCACAGGCAGCCTCACCACCAACCTCACCCACTTGGGCATCAGCGCCGCCAGCCACGGTAACACACACCGAGCGAGTTGGGTTATTATTTTGAAGCAGGGTTGCATGGGCTCTCCCTGAGACAGGAACCAGAGCAAGTGAAACTGTTCAGTTGTACATTACACTAAACCGACTGAGAACCTTCACAGACATCACACTAAACAAGCAATGTAATGTAAATGTAGAAATATATACACTTTTATATCAAACTATAAAACTTCTGGTGGGACTCTAAAACTACTGTAAGTACACTCTGTAATGTAACACAAAAATAACATAATTCAGTATTTATTCTTTCTACAGATTTGTTATTTTATTAGTCCGAGATGAGCCTGGGCTATCAATCTGCAGACGCTATAGACACTAACAATCATCTGAATTAGCTTTATTGTCCCAGGGGAAATTTGTCTCGGCTAAAGTGCAATGCAGCAAAATATTACAATAATATATACAAGAGTCATGAGAAAAACCACAACAAGACAGACAGGAGTACCTTTGTGACAGCCTGGTTTTGGTTAACAGCAGGAACTTGATAAATAGGAACAATATAGCCTCTGTGCAGTGAGCAGTGATCTTTGAATTATGCAAATTAGCCATGTGCAGACAGAGCACTTCAGCTTTTTTTACTCGGTGTGGCCTGTTAATTATTTTAGACCTGGTCTATGGAGACAGAGAGGGCCCAAACTAAAAGGTGTCCAACCTTAACTGCTTCATTTTCACTTTGAGGATAATACACACTGCTGCCGCTTTGCATTGTTTTTTTCGGTTGTTGTCAAGCATTATAATTAAATATATACAATATTTTTTAACCTTTTTAAAGGTTGGTATCAAAAAGTATAATAAAGAACAATATCTAGATTTATCTTAATATTTGATGGCTATGTCTTTTCCAGGCATCCCCACCATGACTGGAACGTCTCAGCGCCGGCAGCCCCCTGTGGTGCCCCTCACCCTGACCTCTGACCTCCATCTCCAACTGTCTCCACAGCAGCTCTCCCCTACTCTCACCTCCCCTGTCAACATCACACAGGTAATGTTCATTCTGATAAAGGAGATAGCCTATAGAGAAGCTAGGTCATGCCCCTTCGGATGAAGCTTTGGATTAATATACAATACTGTTCATGCACAATATGCACAATATGTTACATTTATAGCATAATAATCTAATGTAAAAACTGCTACTTAAGTTTAACGTATTGTTATAAAAAACAAAAAAACAATTAGACTCCTGTGTACCATGAGAGAAAGCTGGCAAACCACCACTTCTATAAAGTAACAGCAGCCATTAACTACATTTAATCAACAAACATTATTGCACTTTGTGTTGTCTTTCTTCAGGCCATGCCAACAGACACACTGACCCTGGAGCAGCAGCTTTCCCAGTACCCTCTGTTCTGCCAGCTGACCCCTCAGGCCCAGGCCCAGCTGATCAGTGACCTCCAAAAGCAGCAACAGAACCTGCCCCAGGGCATCCAGCTCATCACCCTACCTGCTCTAGCCTCCACCGGTTCAGCCAGCAGCCCTTCTCCAGACAGCCAGACCACAGCCAGCATCAGCATCAGCTCGGTAAGGCCGCAATCGCACTGGTCCCGAACCAAAGAGAATGCAAAATGGCTGTTTGATGAAGCATTTGGGACCATTTTGCTTATTCATATTCCACCTAAAAGCACTGGCAGTGAGAGTGTTTTATGCTATTCGATTTTCATTATGACGTTTTATGACTCAGCTAATATGAAGAAACAGATATTGATTTTAAGAAGCTGCAGCTGACCTTATTGTAGTCATTACAGAGTTGTCAATAAGATGGCTATTTGTGAGCCAGGCTTTTTATAATATACTCACTAGTTGCTTACGTACTTTATTAATGACAGCAGCTCTTGCATTTAGGCCTCTTCTCATGGTTACGTTCAAAGTGAGCATCACAAAGGTTATTAAGTAACACTGACTGGGTTAGTGTTGCTTTGAGATGGGCTAGATTTATTTTAAAAACACAAAGTGACTCATCGTTAATGGTTATCTCTCCCCTGTTGTCCAGTTTTGATGAGCCTCTTCCACGGCCTGAACAAGCTTGGCCTTTCACCTTTGTCTTCAGCAAGCAAGTCTTTAGCCCATTCTAAATCCTAACATAATCCCTCTAGATCAGTAATTTCTGAACAACTTGACACATTCAAAGCTTACTTTGAATGTGTCAAGTAAGCTACTACTTAAATAACTTTTCTGATGCTTCATTTAAACTTTACATTATCCTGATGTTATGGGATGATTAAATATTTTACACAGTGGCCAGTAATATTTGCTTCAAGGTCTGCTTGGTTTTAGTTCAACATTTAAATATACTGATATATAGAGGGAGGTATTTGGAGGTATATCGTTGTAGTGTTCAGAGGTAAAACCATGTGTGTGTGTCAGGACTGACGCGTAGTTCTAGCTAATCCTCTTCCCTCCAACAGTACCGCAATCAGACTGGCTCACCAGCCACTCAGTCTCCAACCTCCCCCGTCTCCAATCAAGGCTTCTCCCCCAGCGGCTCACCTCAAGTAAGGGCCCATCCTCCGAGCTCGCTGCTTTTGGGGAAGGGCTTTGCACCTGGGGAAAATCTAATCGTAGACGAGTTATAGGCTGCTTCTCATTCTTTGTATCAACAATAACCCGTCATGGTCTCAGCTGCGGCGTAACCCATTCCTCCGTCATCACCGCTGTCTCTGTTCACTGTGTGCATGACAAAATGGCTCAGTTTTTATGGAGGAGATCCAAAATAATGCCTCTCAAACAAAATGACAGTTCCACTGTTATTTACTAATTTGTCAAAATATATTTAGTCGGTACATAAAATGTTAGTCATATTTATTATTATTATAGTTTTTTATTCAAAATTGTTTTTTATTTGTGGCAATGCGTACTGCTAGCCCTCACAGAGAGCAGGTAAAATAGGAGACCTTTACCAGTTTATTTCTGCTTCAATTAAACATTCAACCTTGACCAGCTGAGTCTTTTAAAACGTCTTGGATAAAAATGTGGCACTGAAAAAGTTTACTTAAATGTGTTCCTTACTGTGACTATTTTCAAAATATGAATCATTTGAACTTTTGCTTTGACTTTTTTTACCTTGGATGCATGAGTAAGAGGCTAATCCTTTTAAGTTTAAACCAGACTCCAACAATAAAACACAGCCAGCCACACAGTGTTTCACTCTGTGTTCAGTCGTGCCTTTTTCATTGCAAAGCTATAATTTATTTTAAGGGATTTTTCTGTTGTCATCACACATAAGCGACATGGTAACATTGTACGCTCCACCTCTGGTAAAATGAGCTTTTACTGTTGTTTGTAAAACAATGATAGTGAGTACATTGTTACTATGATCATGTAAGAACGAGAACACCCAGGTTGGTGAATGAAAAAGCCCCTTTGTCGAGCTGAAGTGTAGTTGTGCGCAGGGCTGCCATGGCCAACTACAAATGCAGCTCACTGATTTAACAAGCTTAATTCCATTTTACATACATTATTGTCACTTTTGATAGAATGTTGTATTGAAGACCGCACTGAGAAATACAGGAACTTTAGCACTGAAGATGCACAATAGATGCAGCGATTCATAAAAATCAAACAAAAAAGAGCCATGTTGTTTTTCATTATAGTAAGTTTTTATGCATTCATGTGGTCTTTAGTGATCTTTATTTAAAATCCCAAGTTCTGCACATTAGAGACGGAGACGGAAACCTTTTAACATGGTCCAGTCTTGAATACTACAACCCTGAAACACTACAGTCCTTTAACCTTTGCATTTCCTTTGTTGTTTCTAACCTGTGGCAGCCCTGTTCACAAACTATTTGCTTTAGTTACTGCTTTCTGACGGCTGCTTTGTGTTATGCTTATGTTTTTTCTTACAAAAATGTCTGTGTTCTCAGTGGCTTCTGCTGTTGCTGTAATTGCCGTAGTTTCATTAACAGCTGGTTCATTTGTCCCTTCAGCACATCCCGGTGGTGGGCAGCATATTTGGCGATTCTTTCTATGATCAGCAGCTGGCATCAAGGCAGACCAATGCTCTTTCTCACCAGGTGACACACATTATCTGTATATAATATTCATATTGTTTGCTCTGGGCAGCTGCAACAATAAGAACAGGAAGTACTATAACTTAAACAACTTTCCACTTGGTTTTATAGAGATTTATGTCTATTTTTCCAAGACAAATGGACCAATGCAAATATACAGAGCACGTCTCTTGACATTTCTGAAACATTGTCCTTTTTGCAGCTGGAACAGTTCAACATGATTGAGAACCCCATCAGCTCCAACAGCCTTTACAACCAGTGCTCCACCCTGAACTACACGCAGGCTGCCATGATGGGCCTCACCGGGGGCAGCCTACAGGACTCACAGCAGCTCGGCTACACTAACCATGGCAACATCCCCAACATCATCTTAACAGGTAGCCACCTGAGGCTATTAAAATGAGATTAGATTGTGTTCATACAGCTGAGCGTATGGTAACATTTAAACATTTATCTCAAACAATGAGCAGTTTATGTGCCAATAATGTCCCATAATTGTGCAACATTCAGCTGAATTGCTTAAAATGCTGCAGATGCATAGAAACATTTTAGGTGCAGGTTTTAGATTCATGTTTTAATAAGTTCAATCTTGGCCTATATTGAAAGATAATCTTTCCCAGTGCTTACCAATCTCAAAAAATCTTATTTAAAATACTTATCACCTTATCATAATATCACCTACCAACCTTTTCCTGTTGTTTTAGTCACAGGAGAGTCTCCTCCGAGCCTGTCCAAGGAGCTCACCAACTCTCTTGCCGGTGTCGGTGACGTCAGCTTTGATACTGACTCTCAGTTTCCGCTCGATGAGCTCAAGATTGACCCTCTTACTTTGGACGGACTTCACATGCTCAATGACCCGGACATGGTGTTGGCCGACCCGGCCACCGAGGACACATTCAGGATGGACAGGCTGTAACATGGGACGTCCAAATACAAAGAGCCAAACTAGGCGAACTTGCGAATGGAGAGAAATAAAGGGCAGGATGAACCCTCTCCCTCGTTGCATGGCTGTCCGGCTGTCTGACCTCGCCCTCGACTCTGTGAAGCCCTTTGGAACAATGCTCCACCAAAAACAGGGAAAAAGACATCCAGTGGCTTGCCAGGGAATGGCCTCGCTGTTATTGAATGAGATTGGTCGCTCAGCGCTTTTGCTAGCCTGCTGTGTTTACAGTGTACAATTATACATGCCACATATACTAAAGATATACCTTTGACTTTGTTTCATTTCCACTTTAAATACATTTATTTGCTCGTAGCAGGAAGCTTCATGGATTTTGGGTTAAACCCAGTTGAAACTGATTTCAGATAAAAATCTGCAATCAAACGGTTTAAAATTTCCCATTTTGCCGTCATGGCATTTATACTCAAAGCTTTACTTTTACAACCAAATGTTATTTTCATTAGGTACTGTATGTTTGATGATTTATGAATTGATGTTTATTTATTTGGTTAAATATTTTATGCTCCATTTCATAATTTAAATGCCAAATGCTTCGTGTAGGCATTGTGTAAAATTGCACTGATGTACTTTATGTCTATTTATAAATTACATATTTATGTGTTTGTTAAGCTACTTGGTTTAAAAGGAGTTTAAAACTTCCCCATAGTTGCTCTTTGGTGTTTAATGTGCCATTCTCTGAAACAAGATGTTGTAGATGTTGCCGTCCCAGTGCAGTAATGTGTTACACGGTCAGGACAGCGTTATTAGCATCGGTCCAAGAAAGGCTGTGTGCTTCATAAAGGGGTTGGTTTAAGCCACTTGACTTAACTTTTTCTGAGAAAATATCAGGTATTTCTATTACATTAGAAAGATAGAAAATCATGTCCAAATCCATTTCCTGGTGTTAAAAGCCAATAGGTCCGGGCTGGTCTTTTCAGTGAAGCTCTTTTTAACCAGAGAACGCTAAAGTCTTCAGTCTTTTTAAGTCGTCACTGTGAAATCACCTGATTTTGCCTTACATGAGTATTCTACTGTTCTTAATGTGACAACGTATTTTCGTAACTTACTGTAACATTTTCTTGTATCTTGAAAAAAGGTCGGCGAGTTGTTGTTTTGTTGTGAAGGTTTTGACAAATGTACTGTATTTTGTAGCGCTACGGTTTATAGCCAAATAGTTTTGTTTGTTTCTTTTGCTTTTTCTAAAGTGTGACAAAAACTAAAAAATAACTTTGGGGTTTGAAATATTTGAGAAAGTAAGGTGCAATTATGGGGATGCTTTTAGCTCCTTTTACAGAGAAACTCTTACAAAATTGCAGCCGTACTTTGCTCCAGGAGACTTGGATAGTAACACTACAGACACAAACCTGCACCTTCACAGTGAGGAAAAGATTATAAACCTATATTTTATTATAAAATAAAGTTTTGAATATGTACAAGAATTGAAGCTAGACTTTAAGCAAAACCGAAAGCTGCCTGTTTATTTAAACTGAAGATGCTATACGGAGGAGTTAACACACATTAATCTGAAATATGTTTACTGATGTCATTGCACACTACTTCTACAATGCAAGCTGAAGCTGTGTCACACTTTTTTTTCCTTCTTTTTGTGATTACATCAGACCTGGTGCAAATGCTTTGGCCTTTTGTCAGAGTTTCCCTGAGAATTACATGATGGTCTGTGGGATCATGTTAATGTAGTATTTTCTAATGTTTGTGTACAAAAGTGACTATTTATCCACTTAGGAGCCCAAAAGGAATCACCTTTGCTTTGCTGCACACCTTTTATTGTTGTAATAACTGTTTCAGTGTTTGTTGTGTATTGAACTACACCAACATAAGTTTCCTTTTCCTTCAACATATCTGTGATTCCTATGCAAATGAGACAAAAACACCCCTTAAAGGAAAAATTCACTGAAAACTTTCTCAAAAGTCTAAAGCTAAGCTGGATTTAAACTTGTAAAAATAACACCAGAGCCAGAGTACTATCTATTATGTTGAGATTGATGTAGAAATCTTTTTTTTAATCATTTACTAATACGCTTAACAACCAAGTCACTTGATGACTGTCTTTAATGTTGGGTTAATGTCAAAGCAAAATGTAAGGTCTTGAAACAACAACAAAAAGAGATAAAACTACATATTTAAGTTTACTTTTTAACTATTTGTACTCAACCTAATGTAGTAATATGATTTTTGTTGGATAGAAACTTCATTATTGTATGAAACAGACAGGGCTTCAGACTAATCTGCTGCAGTGGTGCTTTGACAATCAACAGGAGAAACAGACACTGTTTATCAGGAAGGATAAATCCAGCTTTACTTTTAAAACACATTTCTATTTTTTTATTTCAAATGGGATAATTCAGTATTTCATAAAGCACTTACCAATAGTTATCTCTAGTTGTCAGCTCACTCCCAGTTTAGAAAAGCACTAGAGTGAAGCCGAGGGCTGCTGGTGATATCACGGTGCACTGAAGGGACTGACGTCTGTTTCCACACAGACCTTCACTCAGGAAAATGGGCCCTAATCATAGACTTAAAAAGAAACTATTATAACAGTTAAGCTTTATGCCTGGTATTTACTCAGTTTTATGTTTATACATCCACAGAACTTAGAACATATTGGAGCTTTAATCGGCTTAATCTGTCGTGGATATATCCTGTATATTACATTTAACTATGAATAAATAACATATCATTTACAAAATACTGAACTATCACTGTAATGCCATTTGAAGCGTCACATGTAATTTATGTTTTGCTCAACTGGACACAGCAGGTGAAAATTAGAGCTGAAGGTGAATTTTTCCTTTAAGTCAATGAGAACACATTATGTACAAATAATGTGCTTCCAAAGGTTTCAATTCCATCAAAAAACAAAACATCGCTGTTGTGTTGCTGCTTATAGTGACCAGCTTGTTTCCCGTCATGACTTGATAAATGAAATTATTATATAATTATTCACCTTGTACATAAGCTATAGCTGAAACAAATGCATGACTTTTACTGACAGTCAAAACCTCTAAAAACAAAGGCCTTCTATCGCAGCGCAGTTTGATTTGTGTGTAACATAACTCTATGTTAGATGCATGTGTGGGTTAACCTCCATCTCGGCATACTTCACGAATGATAAACGAATGTACTTTTTCTGTGGCGCTGTCCTAGTTTTTAGCCAAATGAAATGTTAGTCAGGCCAGACCCTTTTTCCGCTTTGCGCTTTTGCTCTGACAAAACCAGACTGTTGCTTGTCCCACTTTCTGCTGCCGACTGTAGCATCTCAGCGTGTCCCCTCTTCTTTTCTTCAGCACAAAATTCTGACTTTTATGAAAACATAATCTGGTTCTGTGTTGCAGGGAATTGAAACAAGTATAAATCCAACTGCATGACACGACAACTTCAGACATAACTGGACCTTTTGTTGTGGCCTATCACGTTCAACCTCTGTAAAGTGTGATTTTATTTGCTTTAATTGTACGTTTTTCCCTGTGCTCTGTAGTTTAGTCCCAATAGTTGCTCCGCACTTTATTTGTCCTAGCTTTTGAACAGGGACCGCTCTGCCCCATGTGAATGCTGACTGTTTGACACCAGATAAACCCTCTGCAGATATTTTAAAAGATAAACTCTCTCTTTTTTTTTTTTGTAAACTATATTTTGGCTTGTCTTGTATTTTTTTTGTGGGTATTTGTTGGGGATGCAGACTTTATAGAAAGGGCTTACTCTAGTGCAGCGTCTGCTCGTGTGTTGGAAAGGAAAGCTGTGAATGTATTTATTTTTTTTGGTCTCTTTGTAAAAAACGACAAAGCATATCAGTGAAGTTTAATTGGCCTTAGTTAGACTTTACATACTGCCATGTTGTCAGATGAATCTTCTAGTCAAAGTTACAATATCATCCCTAGCAGTTTAAATTTGGCAGCTACTAATTAATTGGTTTAATGTTGAAAAAGTAAAAAGATGTTACCAATAGACAAGATTTTGTTCTGTTTAGTTTGTTCTGTTAATTTTTGAGCCAAATACTATCCAAACTTTGAGAAGGAGCTGTGTTGTGTAAAAGGTGAATGTCTGCTGCTCACACACAGAGTTTACGCTCAGCTGTTTTAAGCTTGTGAGCGTTTCGGTTTGAATAAAATGTCCCTTTAATAACAGGGTTTTATAAACAACTTCAAACTCATCAAAACGTGTAAACGACTCGAGAACTCACAGTTTAAGCTTCTAGAGAGAATAGCATTTTCACTGTTGTCCTGTAAGTCGTAGTAAGATCTGTAGGTATTTCTTTGTTGCCATGTGATTCTTCTTCTGTGGCCATTCGTTTAAAAAGAAAAATGTTGATTAAATTGAATGTCTTGACTTGCAGAAATATGGCGATCAAAAACTGTCTGGTGTCATTTGACGACGTAAAACGCAGCGTGTTGCTGTGGATATGCATGATGTTTCAACCCTGTTGTATATTGTCTTTGCTATCGTTTCTATTTTGTAACCTGTATTTCCAAATGCAAAATTTAAAAGATTATTTTGGATATGTGCATGCCTGTGAAATGTTCAGAATGTTGATTTCCACTAAAAGCTGTTGAGTTTAAACAAAAATCACGTTTGGCTTTATATCACATTACATATAAATCAATTGACAGCACATTTAATCAAAATTCACATTAAATTTTAACATGTAACAGTTTAATCCTTGAAAATACACAGAATTCCTCAAAGCGTTTTAAGATGAAATTTAGAAACAGCTTAGTATTTATAAAAACATTCTGTAAAAAAGTGTTGACCTGCCTCATTTTGACTCACACTCAACTGGAATGTGTTCAAATGGCACACATCTTTTCCTAAAGCCTCTGTGAACATCAGAAGGTGGACTGCTATCTGTTGTCCTCAGACGGCCAGCTGGACCTGCTGCGCTCTGTAAGTGTCAAAGTCGTGAGGAAGAGTATCTGCAAAAGAAAATACAAGTTAAACCACAGGGAAGTTCATGTACTACTGCCAACTACCATTTGAATCTTTATCCTAGTTTAGGTATATTATGGTTTGGGTAATGTTGAAGTCTGTGCCCACCGTTGCAGCGATATCGGAGGTTGGCCCAGATGATGTTTTCCTGTGAGAAGCAGAAAACTCCCAGTCGACCTCCTCTCATCGTGGCGTCGATGATAACTCCTGTGTCTGCCACCATCTGGGGTCCTTCGTAGAAACGGACCCTGAAACACACACATCAACACATTAGAGGGAACTACATCAACTTGTAGGCGACTTGAAAAACTAATAAGAGAGGGCTGGTTCAACTATACAGTATGTGTTAGTTTGGAGACTGGTAGAAGCAGTCGAGCAACAGACACAACAGGATGAATGCTATGCTGAAAACATTCTCTGCACTTGGCTTTTGAACAACAGAGAGATTACAACTCCTTCCCGACTGCAATAAGACTCAATAATCATTCAGTCAGATGAAGACTTTTAACTCAACTAAATCAACTAATGTGAAGAGACCCAACAACTGAATCTCCTTGGAGATTAATAAAGTCATTTTGAATTTTGAATTGAACTGAAATCATTTAAACTTTTAATCTAACAATAATAATCCCTATAAATATTGTAATAAATGTTTTATTCTTAACAATAAACCCACGTACAGTTTAAACACATTCAAATTATATTTCTATCCATCTTCTACCGCTTATCCGGGGCCGGGTCGCAGGGACAGCAGTCTAAACAGAGATGCCCCAACTTCCCTACTCCCCAGACACTTCCTCCAGCTATTCCGGGATAACGAGGCGTTGCAAAAAGCAGAGACGAGATCCTGTGGTCCCCAAACCAGACTCGCACCGGCCCCTGGCTGCGCCTAAAAATCCTGTCCATAAAGATAATGAACAGGACCGGTGACAAAGGGCAGCCCTGCCGAGTCCAACATGCAACAGGAACAGGTCTGACCTACTGCCGCCAAGCTCCTGCTCCGGGTTGTGCAGGGACCGGACAGTCCTTAGCAAAGGGCCCCGGACCCCATACTCCCAGAGCACCCCCCACAGGGCGCCGCGAGGGACACAGTCGAATGCCTTCTCCAGATCCACAAAGCACATGTGGACTGGTTGGGCAACTCCCATAAACTATATTTCAATGTCTATAAATACTTAAATGTAATTATTAACTACACATATATTAATGCTTAACTATTGTTTTATTGTGTGAGTTTTTCTAAAGTGTTGCCAAAGAGACCTAACAACTGTAATTCCCCTTGAGAATCAATAAAGTGAATTTGAATTAATCTTCACTTATTACTTGTCATAAAGTAAGAGACACCTGTTTCAGAGCTAAAAAGTACTTACTGTATATACTGTACATAACAGTATTGTACAGTGTATTTACATTATTTGCCCGTGTAGCCATTTTATAATTTCTAGTGCACATCAATATGTTTTAGCTGGTACCTGATGTATCCGTCGGCCGGTCTGTGCTGCAGGAACCAGCGATACGACGTCTTGTCCTTCCAGCCCACATTTCGGGCGTCTTTCCAAAGGAGTTTGACCTGGTCTGACGTGTCACCCGTGTGCCACAGTGCATTCCTCAGGTTCTCCCCGGGTCCTGTGCTGGACTTTACTGCCTTTTGCCACATTAGTAATTAAAGTAAAACACAACTTATACTTTACATTAGAATAGTTTTCATTTTATTTTATTCTGGCCCTAAAATAAGTGACCTATATTTGACCTCTTGTGCCCCGTGGTGTACCTTGAGTTGGATGCCCGGTTCGGCCACAGCCCTGAAGGGGTTGGCCTGCCAGTAGATCTGCTCCACCTGCTTCCACATGACCACGTAAAAACTGGAGCTGTCCTGGTATCCGAAAATAAACCCGGCGTAGTCATCATCCGTAACAGTGTTCACATGAAATGTCCCTTCAAAATCCACTCCGCTGAACGCAGTGTAACCTAAAAACAAAGTATATACAGAAGCTGGTTTATTGTCTAAATTAGTTACTACAGCTTGAGAAAGATTGTATAGTAGCATTTTTAGAAGATTAAAACTACTGGCAGTTGTCAGCTAATAACCCACGATGAGTGTTTTTATTTTTGTTTAAAGACATTAAAATTGACTCAAGTGATATTTCAAAGGTCCAAATCTTGTGGAATTTTAAGACACAAGCATCATTATTCAATTGTCTCTTGAGATTCTTAACATAGATTAAACCAGGGATGCTACAAGGACCCAACGTAGTGTTTACAATCTATGTCTAAATGTCTTCTTAGCCATTTTTCTTTTTTACATCGTCCAAATGATAGATAAATGACCATCTGTTGACTGGTCACAACAGAGTGTGTCATGTGACCAGTCAACGCAGCCTGGGCTTAAAGACACACAGCTTCTATGTTTTTAATTCGTAGTACTTTGGTTAATGGTAATTGGCATGCATTTATATTTTTAAGGGGCACCTAAAGCGCATTACATTATGCTTCCATTCACCCATTCTCAAGAGTTCAGTAAAGTGCCTCTTACCAACAGCTAGTCCAGGATCACTGTTCATAGTCTGCACGATCTCTCTCCCCTGCCCAAACAAGAAGGGATTTGAGATCATTTGAATATACATTTATATTATTCGTAAATGTGAGCACTCCTAAAAGTACATTGACACTGGACCTGATTGAGGACAACCCAGTTTGGATCAATTTGTGCATCTCCCTCTGGATCCAGGACCACGGTCTGGTACTCTCTGAAGTCAGTGAGGGTCACCTCAGCGTTTTCGGGACAAGCGTCAATGACGTCAATTATTGTGTCGTTGTCGAAGTCCGTCTCACACACATTACCAATTCCATTCCCTTAAAACACAACCAGCATTTTACCTTCGAGCTAATACATGTGATTTTGTTCCTTTGTTTAAATGGGATTGATGTTTTTGATTGAGTTAAACACAGATGAACATAAAGTAAAACTATGTGATAGGAGGCTGGAGTTCATTCAAAACCAGAATACACCTGGATTTGACTTTTACTGATGAGCACTAAAACAGAGAATTGGGCATGGGCCAGGTTGTTCACTTGGAAAACTTCCACATCAGCTTTTAACAAAAATAATACTTTTCTGAGGAATTGTGTTTCTCTAAAGCTAAAACCGGAAGAATAGCTGCTCATTTATAGATACAATGCATCTGTTGCACAATATTTCACTGTACCATTTGTTTGTCTGTGTAGCATCATGTACAGATTTGTCATGTCCTACCCTCTTGGTCTGTGTCAGTTAGTCAGCTTATGTATTTTATCTTGTGTTTTATTGTGAAGTGTCTAACTCCTGTCTTTGTTTCGGATTGACTTCCTGTCCTTGTGTTTTTCCCGCCACTGTGATTACCTGCTCCGCCTCTAATGGGTTCCACCTGAGCCTCGTTGTCTTCCCCTTTATTATCTTTATGTTTTTTACCCTGTTCGGGCCAGATTGTCTTTACCCTCGTGTGAGCTCTCCAGCATTTCCTCGTGTCTATTGTAACAGTCTTCTAGTGTTTTCTGACCTCAACCTTGTTTTGACCTCGGCCTTGTTTTGACCTTGTGTTTTGGATTGTGATTCTGTACCTTTGCCTCGGAAATAAAACCCAGTGAAACAGGCTATAACAGCTCAATGAACCTCACTGCACTTTTTGTAGCAGGTCAGGAGTAGAATCAGAAACCTATTTGCAAAATGGGCATTTAATGTAAATATGGCTGCTTTAGTAAATTAATAATGCTCAGGATTGATACAATGCAAATAATAATTGACATGTTAAAAATGGGGCTATATTATGCTAAAGAATGGTGTTACAATCAATTTAATGGCATTAGAAATACAGAAACAAGACAGTGAATATTGGTAAAATGTAGGTTTCCTGAACAAAAATGTAGCTTCACCAATGTAAACAGTCATCTAATCTGAGTTTGACTTAGCTTTGTATATGACTGAACAAGTAAATGTCAAACTGTTGTCTTCTGTTTGCCTTCAATTTAGCTTCATGGGTGGAAATGTGAAAACCCATAACATAACAATACCATTGTATTTGTTATAGACACATTAAATATAGTAAATATTATACTGTTTAACATTAATTCATTCTTTTGATTCTGTATTTGTCTGCATTGCATGTCTCTGACCAAATAGATAATATCTGAACAGATCTATTATAGGTAACGGCTAATGTGTGTTTCCAGTAATACATTAAAAACAGTTTTGTGTTTGTTTTGTGTTTTAGTGCCCCACCGTCAGAGTCCTCCTGCAGCGGGTTGGGGATCAGTCTGCAGTTGTCTGGGCCCGGAGGCAGCAGGTCTGGGATGCCATCATCGTCGTCGTCATCGTCACACTCGTCCCCTTTTCCATCTTTGTCTGTGTCCAACTGCGAGCTGTTAATAACGGCGGGGCAGTTGTCCCGAGAGTCTTGGTGACCGTCGCCGTCACTGGACGAGAAAATAAGGAGTTTTTTTTTTTGGTGCAAAGTACAAATGTAAGTGATTTAAAGTAAGATGTACCTGTCTTTGTTTGTGTCACATGGGTCTCCAATTAAGTCGTTGTCTGCATCTGTCTGATGAAGATGACATTTAAAAAGAGTTAGATGGGGAACATTTTTTATAGAAATTCATCAAAAAATCCGAATCAGTGTCATTAGGTAATATATTATTAACAATTTGGTACATTTTTGAAAATACTTGAATTTAGAGGGGCCCTTGGAGGCCCAGCTGGTAGAGTTCAGACAATAAAACACGATCTTACTAAGATCCCCCTTGGACTAATTATCCCCCTTTTACTGTATTATTTTTTCTAACAATAAAAGCAAAAAATACCATGATATATTTTAAACACTCCCTGCATTAAGACCTGTGGTTCCCAAACGAGTCACGGAAATCTTTATTTTGGTCGCCAAATTTGGTGATATTTTTCTGTGAAAAAATCTGAAAAATATTTTGGAAAGTCAATGGGCACTTAATGTAAATATGGCTGCTTTTGTAATTTGGTTTGGTTTGGATTGACACAATGCAAGAAATCATTGAAAGGACACTAAAAAAGGCAAAATAAAAAATGATTTATAACCAATTAAATGGCATTAGAAATATAGAAAACAAAGCAAAAAATACACAAACCACAATAAATGACCAAAATTACGCTTAAACAGGGAATTGAGTCACAACTTATTTGGTCTTCTGAAATATTGGTTCCCTGAAAAAAAAATACTATGGGCAACACTGATTTAAACCATATTAAAAAAAAGAATAAAAACAAAATTCACGTTGTAGGTGTGTAGTTAATAACTATGATAGCAACAAGATACTTTAGGGCCTGGTAATTAACTGTAAAGTATTTTAATCATGGCAATAATATGCCAGTTTTACAAGATAATCTTACTGTGACATTAAAGTTAAAAGGCAAAGTAAAACACAATGGAACAGATGAACTATTCATTGATTATAATTGAGGTAAAAATGCTTAAATGAAGTCACATCCAACAGCCCTAAGATAAGATAAAAGTCCTTCCTGACCTGCTCAGGGTTGGGGACATACGGACAACTGTCACAGGCGTCTCCCACACCGTCTCCATCTCGATCTTTCTGGTCAACGTTGGGGACTCTCTTGCAGTTATCCAGATTATTGGGTATTCCTAAAATTATTTATGATATACTACACCATTAATTATATTGACACAAACCAGTTTTGTACAGTACAGACCATCCCCATCGATATCTTCATCACATTCGTCGCCGAATTTGTCCACGTCTGTGTCTTTCTGGTCGTTGTTTTTGACGGCGCGGCAGTTATCGCAGGCGTCACCGAAGTCGTCCTCATCGATGTTTCTCTGGTCCACATTGGGCACCAGCACACAATTATCCTGTAAGGACCATGATTAGCTGAATTTGTTGATAACCTTAATTTCTAGGCATGGCACTGCTTTACTTGAAAAAGAGAGTGAACAGAAAAAACAGCCCTTGAGTATAAGAGTAGGATAAAAACACATTTTGATTTTTGGTAATGTAAGTGCCTAGTGCTCTAGTGCTAACCACTTATTCTTTACTTTATCTAGTTTGCTTCAACTTTACCTGAGTGTTAGGGATCCCATCTCCGTCTGCGTCTTCATCGCAGGTGTCTCCAATCCCATCATTGTCTGCGTCTTCTTGGCCAGAGTTTGGTACAGTGACACAGTTATCCTAAAGGGACATAAAATTCAAAAAGTGGTAATGTATAAAAACATGATCACAATCTTTGAAGTGATGCTTCCAGGTTTCCCCAAATGGGACACAACCACCAATATTTTACACTCCTAAAACCTTTCTACAGTCTGGACAGATCCCTAACAGTCTATGCTACTCTATACCTGTCCACTGTGTTTTCTAACCTGTGATCTCCTCTGAAGACTCACCTTGATGCAGTTCCTCTCAGGACAGGACAGTTTCTCATCGGGGTAACCGTCAATGTCGATGTCAGAACCACAGAGGTATCCGTTTCCAGCCCAGCCAACTCCACACTGCGCGGATGGAAAATGGTTTATGGACTACAGACTCTCAGGTTTTGTATACACTCAGAGACCAGGGTTAAGTGCTAAAACAGACATTCACATGTTTGACACAAGCTTAGAAAGATAAATATATAAAAGAACTGGTTACACATGTTGCTTCTTGACAGTTACTGGTAACAAATAATATTACAGAACTAAAAAAATGTTTGAAATGGATTAAATTATAGGTTGGAAAGAAAGGCAAACCTGTAATGAACCCATATAGCATTAACAGTTGTCCCTATGGTTAGTTGGCAGTTAATTCTGTAGTGCTTATTCTGTATCAAGGATCTGCAAAGGTTAACAGCCCAAAGCCATGAACACAGGAGATACATCCCAGTTTCACAAATCCTATTAAAATGATCTTAAGTCTTTCTGCCAAACAAATTTATAGTCTAATGAAATGACCATTCAAGATTCAGTTTAAAAATCTTTCCCATCTTTTGTTCAAACCAACAAATAAGTTTGATGTGCCTTTCATTGATTGAGCACTAGCAGTCATGCAATAGATATATATTATAATATATTGCCTTAAAGTATAGTTATAGTCTACTACTTTTTAGGCAAACTCTTCAAAGAATGGTTGGTTGGTTCCATTAACCCATAGGTTGTTGGGGCATTACATGTCAGAGCTTTTATCCTTTTCTATTTCTGTCAGTCGTGGGCAAGAGTTTGTGGCAAAGTTCAGTCCACTCCACAATGTTGTCTACACATTTTTTCCTATGTCTGCCCCTGCTTCTTCCTGTTTCTTTAAATCCTTTACTTCATTGATTCACTTCCATTGATTGGTCACTGATTTTAACACACAACACATTGTTTTCCACTTCTATTAACCAGATGTCTTGTGTGAACACAACGACATTATGTACTGTGGGGAGAGCGGGAATCGAACCGCCTACCTTCCGGTTGAAGGACGACCGCTCTACCACTGAGCCACACTGCTTCACAGAAACAGCTCACAGATAAACACACTTGTCAAACCGCCCTCATTACTATATTTAGCATCATATTGTAGCTGTAACATAAACAGACGAAAAGTGCAGGATGTCTAGTTTAAAATGGGTTTGACCTGGCACTCGATGGTTCCATCTCTGTGGACGATGCACTCGGCGCTGGCGTGGCAGGGGTTGGGCTGGCCGTTCCCACAGGCTCGCTCCGGTTTACAGCCACGACGCTGGTCCCCAATGTAACCCGTGATACAAGGGCCGCACCTGTACGAACCCTGGGGAAAAAAAAGCATCAAACCTTTCATATGTTGTTCTGTTTGTTCAAAATTAAAATGTAGAATTCCCAAAAACTTACAGGAGTGTTGAGACAGATGGAGTTCTCCACACAGCCACCTTTGTTAGAGGCCTCACATTCGTTAATATCAGTGCACACCTGAACAGAGCAAGAAGCAGAATCAAAAACAACTTTTATTTCACATTTACACAATTACACAATATGAACACAGCTGTGGCCTGATCAAGATGCTCTGTTTGTCAGACTGTGCAGAGGCAAAAGAGAAAGTGCTGCTGAGGGATACAGACAAGATCAACAGTTTATGTTCAGTTGTTTTTGGTCCAAGTTAAACACATTTATTTACTGCCATAAGTGTTGTATGACTGCCATCATATCTATCAGGATATTTACATTATTTTTAAATATTTAATAAAAAGTACTGTATATCATTTTGCAACACTGGATGAACTTTGCAAGTGCAATATGGGACACTTCAGTGGCTCACTTGGTAGATTATATTACATACTACAAGTGTAATAAACAGAGTTTTACAAGAGTATTTGTCACTAAAACGACTTTGCTTTTTCATTTATGTTCCATTAAATCTAGCGTTGTGTGTTTGTTTGCCCCTACTGTAAGCTCCTGTGCTATCACAACAAGTCTGGTGTCTGCCCTAATAGGGACCGCCACATACAAACAGTAACTTCATATAAAATCCACCCTGAGTTTGACTTAAATTAAAACTCCTTTGCAACGAGGCCTATTAGAATTTCTTGTCATTGCTGTGAATGAACAGAAGGACATGTTAACACCACACTTAAAAGTACTTTGGAGTTTTGTGTCCCAACATTTATCCAGAATAAACCTTTTAAACAAGTCCTGTGTGTCATATGTTGATACTGACCTGTTTGTTTGCTCGTGCGTAGGCCAGGCCCACCCCTTGAACCTGGGGACCGGTGTATCCCGCGGGACAGGACCCACAGCGGAAACCTGGGGACGTGTTAATGCAGCGGACGCCCATGTGACACGGCATCACTGTGCACTGAGGACACAGACATAAAACCAGGTTAGTCTAATTTATTCCACTAAACCTTAGCTTAGATATAAAATAAAGTATTGTCTGAGTACCTCGTCAATGTCAGTGCAGTGCGTGCTGTTGCCCTCCATGCCGTCGGGACATGGCCCACACTTTATACCGTCTACAGTCTCCATACATGGCACTCCTGGGTGACAGGGGTTAGGTTCACAGGACGGACGAGGCGTGTGTCCCCCCATACCTTAGACAGAAGTCAAACAATTACTTGAAATGTGCTTGTTCATTTGGATCACTTCTAGTCAGACTTTTCCTGTTTGTGGCATTTGTGTATCTTAAAAGTAAAACAAAACACAGACATCAGCGCTGAAATAAAGAAAAAATCTGAAAACACAGTCCTGAAACACGTAAAGGCTAGCACTAAAAAAGGGTTATTAAGAAAGTAACTCACCACAAGCTTCACACTCCATTACAGTGTTCTTTAGAAAAACTATTTCTTTTACCTATAAAATAGGAATAATTAAAAAAAACAGCTTACCTTCAATCCCTCCAATAAAAATGGTTTGAGTTTTCAGATATAAAGCCATGTTCTTTGTCTAACGGTGTGTTACCTGCTCTTTCAGCAGCTCCTTAATCTCAGCAAGAGCCAAATTAGTCATTTTTATCTGATTGATGATCTCTCCATCTGAAAAGGCAAAGGAAATAATATAAGTAATCTGATGTATTTGACATACAGCTTGTAATAGTCATAGTACTTAGAGCTTGGGCTACAACCTCAAATGAAGTTTATGAACAATGGAATATTTTAACAACTTATTATTGAATAAGTTTATGTTTGCTATTTCACTGTCTCTTTCTAAACAGGTTAAATCCATTTTAATCTAGTTAAAAATCCATCCAAATGCGATTATAACCAGGTTGAATGCCTTTAGAACTGGTTAAAGACGGCATCCATGTATAACCTTTGTAGGGCAACTCAAAACATCAAAATTATAATCAGTCTGAAAAGCTTTAGCCATTAATCATGAAGTTTTGTTGATATCCTGGAGCTCTGTGGAGGAGGACACATGCTTTTAGTCATACTGAGATTTATTAAAACTTTGCTCCAGGCGCTGTTTCTACAGACTTCTTCCCACCTCATTGCTCTTCACACGGGCCCCTCCTGGCTCAGGCTGCGTCCTGTGGGAGTCAAACCGCACTCGTCCTTTTATTTAACATGATATACGGCCTGGAGGTGATTGCTCACGGCTCCTGACAGGCCTCTGCTACCGCACGGATCATTTTTATCCCCTGCCCACGCACTCACTGTGACAGCTATCTAAGACAGGAGTGTTTTTATTTCTGCTGCAAAATTGATCTTCCAGATTCAGAGTGATGTAAGAGGGATTTCTTTAGCTTTCAGGTTTTTAACAAACACAACTGGGATAACAGAATATCTTCTTTTGCAGTGAAACACTTTTACCATTTGTATGATCCAACTAGAGATTTTTATATATGTTTTCTGTGTTAAAACTGTGTTAAAATCACATTTTAATCTGAGTGTTTTGAAAAAAAAAAACCACACAATAATCTCACACTATTGTGAAAACTACAAACATTACAAGTTGCTGTAGTAACCACCTTTTGGACGACTATGTCAATAGTGCTTTCAACAACAAACAGTCCAGTTTCCAGCGTCTTTTTTCTGCCAATGTGACATGGAAGCAACACATTTACAGGGATTTTCTAACCAAATACATGAAGTTACCTGAATCTTTCACAATGTTTAGTGCTAGTCACTAAAGCCCCAGTATCAGCCTTTGTTGAGCTGTGTTCTCGCTTTTATATTTTCTTATAATTAGAGCCAGATAAATAATGATGGGATTTAAGAGCAACCTAAACATATTTTTTGGAGCTTTTCACTAAAATCTAAGCCACAAACTCCAATGTATACATCATATCTAAAGGTCAACAGGCTGTAATAGGTTAATAGCAGTGCTAGAGCAGTTTTATTTTTTTAACCTGTGTTGCTCTTACCTCACAAATTATACTTTAAATTTCAGGTAAATGATGTGAAAAATAGGAAAACTGGGTATTAACATCTTTTTACTTTTTTTTTTTGCCATGTTAACTGTTAAAACATAGAAAAACATGATTATAAACAACATTTTGCCAATGTCTTAGGTGTCCAACAAAATTACTGTTTCCATGGTAACAACAATATTATGTGTTTTATGATTTACCACAAAACCCCTATTTCTTGTTTATCAATCCAAATGAATTAATAATATATAAAGTAACCTCATGGCCTCTGGTTTTATTAAATTTGAATGACCATGAACTATGTCAAGAACGTGACACAATAAAAGTCTGCGTAAGGTCTACAAGGGCGTTGAGGTGTATCCAGGTGTGAAGGGTCCTGCTACAGACCGATCAAAGACTGCACCGTGCCTCTGTGTCACTGCCCAAACCCGCACCTCTTCCCTCTGAGGCGCCCTGCTTGTCTCCTGAGCAGCAAACACAGGAAATGTGTTTCTGCCATTAGCTGCTGCTCTGTTTAACACATGATCTCCAAAGCACACAGACAAGATACAGGAATAAATCACATCTTTACCGCTGTGTTGTTGTGTTAGAGATCATTTTATTAAATTATTCAGCTTTGGAAAATAGCTGTTTTGATCTTAGGTAGAAAAAATGTATATCAACACCAGCCAAGGCCATAACTTCAATGTGATTGAGTTTATTAGATCTATGTTGTTTTGTTTTTTAAATCACTTATAACCCATTAATAAGCTTCTTGTCTGTAAATTGCCCAGAGATTGAAATTGGATTTATAGTATTTGAACTTTTTAACTGCTTTGTGGTATCTCATGTGTCTTTTGAGTTGAGGCCTTTTTATGCCCTGATCTATGTTTCAAACTCTAATAGTGTTAATCTTGTCATATTTTGTCTGTTCTCGATCAGGACCTGGTTTCTCTGTGTGTGGTCCCGACTCTAACTCTACAGAAATAGAGATTAGCCCGCTTACAGAGAAAATACATTAGTTCTTTATGGTTTACTGTGGTCCCATTTTGTCCCGTTAATACTCTAGTGTTGAATATAAAACAGTCTCACCTCTCTGTCCTGCAGCACCATGTCGTCCTACGCACAAAACCCAGGTCAGCACCAGGATCCGCAGCATGTTTCGGTCTTTGTCAGTCCTTGTCCCGCGACACCAGCCTCCTACACACTGTTGGTCTGGTCCTGCCTGGGGTTTTTATACCCCCCTTCTGCCTCCCTCTCCGGCTCTCAGCCCCAAAGCTCCCCTAAAAACCACTGCAAGGAAAGTCCAAGAACGGGTGTGGGAATGCATTACACAACTCTGAAGACGGCCCACGTTACAGTTTTACTCTAGACCAGTGTGGTTTGTCAAGGAATCAAGCACATTGGACCTTTTATTTGTGAATCGAGACCAATCAAGACCACACATTTATTTGAACACAACTGAGAATAAATGGAAAAGTAAAAACTCATCGATCTTTGTCTTGAGACACTCTCAGCCCTGACTAGGTCTTAGTATTGTTTTATCTTTCACCAGTGACAGTAACATTGTCATAAGCCATTTTGCCTTTCAAAACTGAGGGACATTTTTTTTAGGTTATTTGTCTAAAGTACACATATCTGCCAAATACTGTGTCAAAAAGTGCCAAAAGTGGCCCGAAGAAAACTTTATTTGAGAGACACATGTAAATCTGACTCAGTAGTTTTGAAAATCCAGAAATTATAAGTAAAAGTTAATGTGCCTTTTGGAAATTGGTTATAATCAGGTGCATTAAACAGTATAAAAGAATGACTGTATGCAAAAAATATTCCAAAAGACACTAAAGAAGGAGGAAAACTATGTGAAAAATAGCATACAAAGGTAATTAAATTTCTCTAGAAAGGAAGAAAACACAAAAGGACGTTAGAGCAGACCAGGAAATTGGGTCTATTCTTTAAGTCTTTTGAAATATGTCTCATTTAAAAAAAGGTTTAGGAAACACTACACAAATATAAAATCACAAAGAGTGCATCTTTGAAAGTAAAATGTAGTGTCGGCCAAATTAAATCTATTTTTATTAAATCTAATTTTTATTCAACTAAAAATCTTGTTCTGCCTCCTTCACCAAACACTGACCTCCATGAGTCTGGACTTGGTCTTAGACTGGACTTGGACGGTAGTCCCTGGTTCTGAACATGGCTATGTCTTGGTCAGTGCGGTCTTGACTACAACACTACTCTCACTTTTTTATTGAGAGGCTTGGTGTAGATTTTTAGTCGTCTAATAATTTATACCAAATGTTGACAGATTTGGAAAAGCTTAAAGCATATACAGTATTTTTTTTAGGTTTTATTTTTTATTTATAGATGATCATGGCTCAAAAAGATCCAGTAACATTGACCTTCACTTCATCCGTGCCTTTTACATCTGCCCTGTTTCATGAAATTAGCCTTGGCGTTTATACAGTTTAAAATATTATTATACAAATGGATAAAAGTAACATGTAAATATTAAAACTGCTGCAACCAAACAACAAATGGTCTTCAGATCAGCGTCAGTGTGTGTCTCTGGCAGTAATAGCATCTGCAGATGTGGGTTACATTCCTGGACCATATCACCTCCACTATTTCTCCCCCCAGCTTCTGTCGTAATCTTTGTTGACTAATGCTTCACTGTATTTAGTAATTTCTTAGGAAAAATGTGGAACAATTACTACCAGTAAATTTTATGCCTGCACTGATTAGCTATTATGGAAAAGTGTAGACTCAGGCTGCACAGGGAAGTTTTTATCTTGACTCATCTGTTGCACATGGCTTTTGTGTTTGTCCATTTACTGCTGTACATCATACGTTCTAAAGTTTCAGTATGTAATTTATCATAAACATTTGTTTTCTGTGTTGTTAGTGCAGACCTAAATAAAGAGTGTTGTATTTTCCAAACTTTTAGAGATGGAATAACGCTAGGTAATAGCTTGCCTTTTTAAAGCATATTCCAGTTGAATGCTACTAAATCTAGATTTCTAAAGACTGCTATTATCTTCTAAATAATATTGCATTTTAAATGTGGCCTGTTGACTCCCGTTGTTCCTTGTTTCCTGTGAGGAATGTGAGGGTGAAAGTTCATGAGTAACAACCTCCTGCAAACTTCATTAAAGATGGTTTATTGCTGCTACGACAAGGGTTGGTCCACAAACTGGGGATAGGTAGTTTTCTCAGGACATAACCTGGTTTTGACTTCTGACCTTTCCTGGCACCTCCTGTAGCTTCAGTGTTTCATAATATTGGGTTTGAGGTGACATACCTCTTCAGGCTTATGTAAAACCATGCCATAGTTTCTCTGAGATAAAAGCTCTATATTCTATACAACAAATTAGTCTGGTCTGTGTTGATTTGACTTTGATTTTAAGGAGGCAGGACAAATAGATATAGATTAAACTATCTCTGGATGAAGCTGGATAAACATAGACCAAGAAATCAGGGGCTGCCCCAACATTCGCAGAATAAAATGTCAATGGACTGATGCAATTTGAAAAATACAGTCAATCAGAAAAAAAAGCATCATATAGAGCCTGCCCTATTTTAGATAAACTTAACTGCTACAAAGTGAATGGGTCTGACTGGCCAGGTCACAATAGCCTTGGACAACGGATATTAAAGTTGAAGTAAGTAGAGTTTTGATTTGATTCATTTGTTTCTGGCAGAAAAGAGGCCTTGTGCAGACCAGAGTTATAGAGTCGGAAATGATGTGTGAAACCACAAACACCCAATGTTTGTCTCATTTTATTCAAATTGTCTTTATGTAAAAAGCAGCAATGTTTTTTACATAAGGATTTGCTCACATTTGACTTTTTAAATTTTAAGTTAAGTTGTTTTTCTATTTTTACTTTCTTTGAAAATGAAATATGGATGGAAAAAGAAAGTGGGAAAACCCTGGTTGCGACTGGTGTCTCTTACAAACACATGAATAAATAGGTCTGAATGTCCCGGGGCTGGATAAAGAGTCCTTGTGCTGTTTGGAAAATGTAGGAAGCACCATATAACTCGAATAGAAAGGGTCTCATTTGGCAAAAGATCAAACTGCCCCTTTCCCAAAAAAGGAATGGGATGTCCCATCATGTGACCGCCGTGAGGCCCAATCAGATGCAGTTTCATTTGTTGCAGGCAGTGTCCTACTCTGCTTTCTTGGCCTTCCTCTTGCGGACGCCGTCACTCAGCTCCTCTTTGCTCTTGAGAGGAGTTGCCGGGGCGGGGCCGGGGGCGTGGGCGTGGTGCTCCTCCTCGGATCCTCCCAGAGCCGAGCCGAAAAGCAGGTGGCAGACCCAGGACTCGATCAGAGCGAAGGGGGAGCCGTGAGAGTGACGGGCGGTCATCACCACCTGAGAACACAACAGAACAGCAAGAAGTTAGAAGAGTTAGCTAGCACTGATGGATTTGAAAGGACTTTATCTTGTATTTAATACTAATATTCTGTAATAATGTAACTACAATATCTGAATGGTTTCAGTTTAAATGGTTTATGTGGTGTTTCAAAAGAATAGTCTGTAAAATCTGTCTGTATAAAGCCTTATATACTGTGCCTCTTTTCAATTAGAGCAGATTTAGTCTTTACTTTTAAGTTTACATTTACAATCCCCATGAGCAAAACAGTGATGACGATTAACTGCCTTTTAACAGAAACTTTGGAGTAAACACAAGCTACAGTATATATTTAAACTTCTTGTCATTGGTGTTAAAGAACATTTATTGTAATTCCAAAAATGCATGGGTATTGGGGATATTTATGTGTATACTGTGGTCCAAAAACACTTAACTTGGGGTTTGACTGAGTGGCGCTTAAAAAATAACATGATACACCGCTAATATAAATACATTTAAATGTGTTTTGAGAGAGAAAACACACCAAAGCCTTTGACCAGGACCATAATTTATTAAAATAAAAATAAATAAAAGTTTTGGAGGAAAAAAGATAAAGCCAAAATGTTTCCCTGAAGCATCTCTAGAGCATCATAAAAGCATTGTAGTAAGTAAGTAAACTTTTAGTCAGATTTAATCAAGACATTTATTTAATTAAGAAAATGATTCGTGATTATTAATATTTTAACACTACTATTTTACTATTTTAGCACTCAGGTCCAGACCCAGTGATTTCAGAGCTGTGGATGACCAAGTCTGCACAACACCGCCATCTGGTGTTAATACCGGGAAATGTCTTCTAAAAGAAATGATGATGAATTAAACAGACTTAAAGTAGTGTATATTAATTAATGTATGGTGTGTAAGAAGATGAAATTAATAGTTTAAAGAATAATGATTGATTAAAACCCAGGGTTTGTGTTATTGCAGTGAGCAAACCTTAGATGTGGCCATGAAAAGAGTGAAGCCAAGGATGAGAGTGCTCTTGGCCACAGGCAGGATATGTGCCTCCTGCAGAGTGAAGAGGATGGCTCCGTACAGACTGGCCTTGGTCGGACTGAAGGAACGAGACACAGACTGTGAGTCAAACACTGAGATTAAATTATTCAACAGGACTCATGGCATCAAGTATGACCCATTTGTGGTGTTACATGTTTGAGGCTGTCTTTCTATGAGCTTTTACAATAGTACAATAGTAGTCAGTCTGTATGAGTGTATTTCTTTTTGTATTTTAACATAACTCAAAAACCTTTACTTTGTAACAAGGGGAGTTTCAAATATGGTCAAAAAGTCATACCATTAGAATATTCACCAAAATATATCACCTAATATTTCTGAGTATTGAACATATTAGCTATAATCTTGCATAAATTTAGATATTCTGTTTTACAAATACTCTATTACAGCTCAGTAACTTAAATAATATTTTTACGTTACTGATATTTGTAACATAATGTAAGATTTCTGAAAAACTTCTTTTTCTACTCAGGGATTATCCCAGTGATACAGCTTTCTTCAACATTTCAATTGTTCTTTAGGTTTTTTTCTATTGTCTATTGCCCCAAACTGAGCACTACCCCCACCCCCAAAAAAATAATATATATACATTTTTTCGTAAACTTGTGTAAACCACAGCCTCTGCTTTTGTATCGTCACTAGGAGGCACCAAAGTAAAGTATGTTAAAACAATACACAGGAAGTGAACTGAGCAACTTTCTGGACAGATATAATGCATGTGTAGATGACTAAAAATGATAAACCACACACACGTCTGCAGAAGGGTTTAGTTTTCGGGACAGACTTACAATGACATGTTGAGGATCTCATTGTTCTCGGGCCTCCACACTCCGCGCAGCAGCTGCTCAAAATTGGACATGAGAGCGACTCCAGATCCTGGGCAGATAAAAATAGACACCGGAAAAGATTTAGGACCAAAAAAAAAAAAAGGCTGTTTCACATCACTGCTCATTTCAAACTAAAACACCAGGTCCCACTGCTGGAGAAAGTGAAGATGTAAACGTCTATAGTACTTTTGTAAATACATATGATTACCCAAAGGACAATTATGAAGTGTGGTACTCTCCATCTTAATTATAATACAGTGTGAATGTTGTTATAGATACAGGGGTATTGTATCTGATACAAGTTCCTCCTGGAGTTACAATAGAATACAGAGACTGTGGAATAGAAAACGCTTCTTTAAAGCTGCTGTGAGAAGAATAGGCTAGATCTGGGTTTTAACTACAACATTATTAAACTCCTTAGCTTCCAACATTAACTGCTGCTGTGGAAAAGTGAAGCCATTTTATCCAATTTAGTAGAATAAAACTGGACCTGATTGATTAGTACAGTTACAAATTGAATAGATTGATACAAGCAGTGCATCTTATTATAGACTCTTTTTCCCATTAATCCTGAAGGCTGAAGTGAGATATTAGATTTTAATAATATTTTAAAGTTAAGTAAATTCAGTAAACTTTGTCACACTGATGTCTCGGCATGGGATTAAAACCATTTTTAGTTGAATCCGCAGTACTGTGAGTCTGTCATACCATTATTTCCACACTGTTATCACACTTTCCAAATGACTTATTAGGTCCTCACGCTATTTTCTTGGCTTTACTTTTTAAGGAACTGTCTTTGTCGCTGTCCCACCTTTGACGTATCCCACGATGACCATGATGACGGGAAGCCATGGTGGTAGGCGTGTGTGTGTGTGTGTGTGTGTGTGTGTGTGTGTGTGTGTGTGTGTGTGTGTGTGTGTGTGTGTGTGTGTGTGTGTGTGTGTGTGTGTGTGTGTGTGTGTGTGTGTGTGTGTGTGTGTGTGTGTGCGTGTGTGCGTGTGTGCGTGCGTGTGTGGCTGCGTCAAAGCGCCCAGGACGAGTAACGCATGCTATTTGGGGATTAAAACCCGCCTTGCATTTTGAAAGCTGTATATTTTTGTTTAGCTGTATATTCAACGAAGTAGATATTTGTTCATGTTTCTAATGAATTTCCAACATCATTAATATGCAATATTTACGGTGAGTGAATAATATGAATATCATATATTTTAGGACGTTTGTGTGAGTAATTTGGTAGTATAGGTTGGTTTTCTTTTTTTTTTTTAAGGGGAGTATCTCAACAATGAGAGGGAAATCTTGTTTGGTGTCATATTAAAGAGGGGTTTGTGCTCTTTAAAACAAAGTAGCCCATACTTGCAATTGTAAACTAGTTTTTCTGCTGTCTGGTTCATTGGAAAAAACATTTCTTTTAGAATTAGCAGTATTCTACATCCACATTATATTGGGTTTTTTTAACTAGCTTTTATAACATGGAGCACTTTGTCCATCTAGAAATCCTGCTCTTCAAGAATACAGGACTATATAACCAAAATGGATCCTTACTAAGTGTACTTTTAATAACTCTTCCAAATAATTGTAATCCTCTCTCTCTCTGTCCTTATGTATTGTCAAGCCAGGTTGAGTTAGCAGTGGAGGAGAGAGACAGGGAGGAACCTTTGATCACCAGGGAGTCTGTCAAGAGAGAGTGAGTACACTGGTCCACTTGCACTGGTACACTGGTCCATGGCATTTAGTTCTCAGCTTTGTACGGGTTTTTGGAATGGAACAGTAGATATGCATATCTACAGGGACCGCAAGGATGGTGTACTAGTTGGTTGTGTCTGACCGATTGTGGTGGGCCGGACTGAGTAAAAATGCCAGGGCCTTTTTTTTGTCCCAGTCCAGCCCTGACTACAACATTATTAAACTCCTTAGCTTCCAACATTAACTGCTGCTGTGGAAAAGTGAAGCAATTTTATCCAATTTAGTAGAATAAAACTGGACCTGATTGATTAGTACAGTTACAAATTGAATACATTGATACAAGCAGTGCATCTTATTATAGACTCTTTTTCCCATTAATCCTGAAGGCTGAAGTGAGATATTAGATTTTAATAATATTTTAAAGTTAAGTAAATTCAGTAAACTTTGTCACACTGATGTGTCAGCATGGGATTAAAACCATTTTTAGTTGAATTCGCAGTACTGTGAGTCTGTCATACCATTATTTCCACACTGTTAATTAGGTCCTCACGCTATTTTCTTGGCTTTACTTTTTAAGGAACTGTCTTTGTCGCTGTCCCACCTTTGACGTATCCCACGATGACCATGATGAAGAAGCCGTGGTGGTAGGCGTGGTGAGCGTGGTGAACCCCAGCGGCGATCTTACGAGTGCGGACGACCTCCTTCAGGGCGACCAGCACCAGTTTGACCGGCAGGAACGCCACGCATTTGTAGAAGAGGTTCAGCGGGCAGTAGAAGATGAGGTACCTGTGGCGGACGAGAGGGAGACACTGTGAATAAACTGAGGGCAATCATCGCTGCTTCTATGTCACTGGTTTCTGCCTTTTTTTCATGGGAGGGATGTTTTTATTTGTGCTAGCTCTCACCCAATCACAGCTCACAGAAGAAATTTAAAAAAGCGAATCTTCCGGTTGACGATTTTTGACAGATTTTTCATCTATTAGCATATTGTAACAGGAATCTTTTGTGAAAAAAACAAGACCTTAAGATATCATCTAGGCTGTATCATCAAGGGTCATAATAGATGAGAATTTTCAGTCCTGTACAGGAGCTTTGGCCAATCACAGCTCGCTTCAAGAAAAAGGAGCGGTTCAATTGGTTGACACTGATATAAGGAAGTAATGTCTACCTGAGAAAGTGTAGCACAGAGAAAGTTTACGGTCAGTTTTAAACTTCAGTTTGGTGTCATATATTAGTATTTTGCGGAGGTTAAATTGGTCCGGTTTTACTTTTTTAATAAAAATAAAACAAATGGAAAGGTCCCTAGGCTGCTGCTGGGGGAGAGTGATGTCTGAAACAAAGACGGCAAAAAGAAAATAACTAGTGCCTTATAGTTTAGTTTATGAACGTCCTGGCCCTGAAGATCCTGCACATTATAAGACTTTAAAGTCTCAGTGGTGCTGGAGATTTATTATTTGAACAAGTGCATAGTCGCATACAGTTATACCCCATCTAAGTGGTTTGAATATGATTGAAGCACTCAAAAACAACTAATCAATCCGTAAACCTGAAATGCTTTTTTATGAATGCACTTGAAACTTAAAAGTGAATGGAGGATAGAACGGAACGGACTCTGATGATTTTCCTCACCAGACGGCCGAGGCCAGCAGGATGTGACTGTTGTGTTGGAAATAGTCGACGGGGCTGTGTCCAAGCATGATGTCTGCCAGGATGTAGCTCCCAAAGCAGTAGAGCATGGCACAGAGCCACGAGGCCACGGGACTCCTGCGAGAGACCTCCACCGAGCCTGCAACACATCCAGCACCACAGAAGGTCAGGGACAAGTGAGACAAGAGTCAAACAAGGGTAACAGGTTTATATTCAAACAGTGTGTACAGGCTCCAGTTCAGTTCAGTAAAGCTGCACAATAAATCACAAATATATCATTATTGCAATATTTGTATCACAAAGAATGACTTGTATTGCAATAACGCTCCACTCTCCCATTTTGTAGACTTTTGTTTCTGTCAATCATTTAGACCTGTTTAGTCCTGGTTTAGTCCCAGTTTAGACCTGTTTAGTCCTGGTTTAGTCCCAGTTTAGAACTGTTTAGTCCTGGTTTAGTCCCAGTTTAGACCTGTTTAGTCCTGGTTTAGTCCCAGTTTAGAACTGTTTAGTCCTGGTTTGGTCCCAGTTTAGACCTGTTTAGTTCTGGTTTAGTCCTAGTTTAGACCTGTTTAGTTCTGGTTTAGTCCCAGTTTAGACCTGTTTAGTCCTGGTTTAGTCCCAGTTTAGCCCTGTTCAGACCTGGTTTAGTCCCAGTTTAGACCTGTTTAGTCCTGGTTTAGTCCCAGTTTAGAACTGTTTAGTCCTGGTTTAGTCCCAGTTTAGACCTGTTTAGTCCTGGTTTAGTCCCAGTTTAGACCTGTTTAGTTCTGGTTTAGTCCCAGTTTAGACCTGTTTAGTCCTGGTTTAGTCCCAGTTTAGACCTGTTTAGTCCTGGTTTAGTCCTAGAATAATCTTTGATTCTGATTAAGCTCTTGCTTTGACGAGTGGAAACTAGTCCAAATCATTCAGGTGCCTTTCATCTGGGGGTTCCTGATGCAAACCTCTTCATTTCTTTCCGGGCTTGGCACCGGTACAGACTGGGACTGTGGCTGGAGTGGCTCCCCAGGGGCAAAATCTCTTTCTCTTTCAAACCCAAACTTGGTGCACTAACCTCACCACCACAAAGATTTATAGAGAGCTGTGTTGCCTTAGGAAATTTTGAAATAAGTCCAGGTTCATTTCACATTTCAAAGCTAACTTCATTCATTTCAATACAATGTATGTTTTCTGTATTAATTCCTGCAGTGTGTTCAGCAGTGATCTTTCATAGTTACTATCAGTGGTGTCCTTGCGTCACTGTGAGCTGTATCTTGTCCACACCCAGAAGACCATTTAGGAGCACACCCTTGATAAAACATCTCTGTACAGTAGACTAATATTGACACAGAAATCTGCAACCATATTTGAATTACCATATCACATTCAGCAGTCTTTTTTATATTTGCACTCTAGTCTACTGGTACTTTTATAGAAATGTTTTATGTAATAAATAGACAGTGGATGCATGCTTCTGATTGGCTGGCATGTTTATTGAAAGTGTAATGTGACTTAAATGACTGTGTGTTCAACTGTTCTAGTGCAGCTGAGTCAGTACAGTCTTTATGCTCAGAGAAAGCAACACATGGTTTGAACTGTGGACAGTATTTTTAGATGCGAGCTACTCGAGGGATTCTTGTTACAAAAATATAAATGGCCCAAACTTTCAGATCGTTTCTTATTTGTTCAGGCCCTGACATTTTATAATCATTACCTGACCTTTATAGGTTATGTTAGTTTTTAGTTTTACTAGTCCTTATAGAAACAATTGTGTTTGTGATGAAAGATTTGTACAATTTAAATGGGCTTGACTCAGAAACAGAAACAGAACAAAATTAAGATTATCTCACAAGTTCTCTCTTAAATCAATAAACAGTAACTTTAGGTCTCTTATCAACCCATGTTACATAATGTATCTTTTTATTTTTTATTTTATTTTTATTTTTGCATGTATATGACAAATATGATACACATTTACAGATATTAAAAAGGAGGTGCACATACAAAAAACCCAACAGGGCTTATTTTAAAGCCTTCACCTTTAAATATACAACAATTAAAAAAATGTAGACACATAAAATTTCTGTATGAGCAGTAAACAAGATAAATGAAATACAACACTTCTACAGACTTCTAGATGGGAGAATGAATAGGCACCATAGTTTACAGCCTTTCTATCTCACACAAAATTAGGCTCCTGATGGAAATCTTTACTTTGATGAGTATTATAGCAATGAACCTCAGCATTCGTTTTAAAATGAAATATAAAGGGATCTGGCTTTTGATTTTTATTTATAAAATAAATAAAAATAGATGTTGCCTTTGAGTTATTTTGAAGGTTTCCTGACATAAAAAAGAAGGACTAACCACTCTAGTATAAACACTTTTACTCCACTAGGTAACTTTGAGTGACAGGGCAGCTTACAATCTTTGAGATCTTGATCAACACAACATCCCACTCCTCATATCTAACCAAGAACAATATTGATCCACAATAAGGATGTGAGTTTGCAGCAGTGCTTTTTAGTCCATAAGTAGAAATTATAAAAACTATAGTGCTTTCCTTTTTAGCCCAGTTTATTCTAGTCTGTCGTCATGTATCTATATGAACTAACCGGTCTGTTGAGCGTCAGTGAGTGCATTGTTAGGGAAGTACAGTAAATGCAGATATAAGCGCTGCACAAATCCCCAACAACAGGTGGAGGAGTGATCTCGCTGCTTAGTTCGAAGGCAACCTGATCCTGAGAAATATCACCCTATAAATATACTGCTCTGCCTTCACTGCAACTGTCAGGTCAGCCTTAACCTTTGACCCTCAACACTTGTCTCTCTGCTCGCTCCTCGGTTCATGTTGACCCCTGAAATCCCATTCAAAGAGAAGTGTGAACACAGAGCTCGAATATTCACACAGAAGGAAATGGAGATGGTTGTTAAAGCAGAGAGCAGCTCATTTGACTGGGAAATGTTCTCTGCTCTGTCGGAGTGCAAACTTTAAATCGAATTTTAAGTACAACCAAAGTGGAAACACAAAAGTTGTAATGGAGTAAGTGTTAAGACTATTATATCTGTTTTTAAACTTTTGTATCAACTACATTTTTTAAATAATTTGCAGCATGTTTTGTGCTTTAATAATAATAATAAAGATCCACAGATGTTAGTAATGGTTAGCCATACTTAGCCCTGTCTTTAGCTACATGAATTATTTATTTTAGATAAAACAAGTCTTATTATGTCGACATATTTATGATGTAAGTAACTTAAAATGCTTTTTCTGTCTCCAGTCTAGTCTTGTAACAAACATTTGAGTTACTAGTAAATAACTTGTTTGGGTGCTTATTATCTAGATGTCTGCCCAGGAGACTTACTTTAAAAGTGCACTGCTTTTATTGTAGACCTCTTCACATGCTGTTTATCCTCATTGTTAATGTGAGTCACCCTCAATGATCTAAAAATGTACGTTTTTTCAAGCCACGCTATTAACTTCTGTGAATGGTCCAGACCTCTTTTCTCTGGATCCACCTCAGAGTCACATGATTAACAATAACACTTGACTCTTTCTTATGTAAATATGACATATGTTTATCATACATTTAAAACAAGTCTTTTTCAACACAATTGAATCATATAAGTTTCTGGTCTTTTTATAGTAAAAAGCCGAGGAGTCTTCAGAGGCCTACTGACTGCTTTTAGACTTCTATTAGGGTATGTCCTTGTATTCATTATCATTATTTGGGTCAGAACAGGGAAAGTAAGACAGTAAATGTATATTTCATTATGAATGGCCCACACCTCTTGGATATATCTAGTCACATGTTTAAGGTCAACATGTGGCTCTCCTGAGGTCACTGCCACTTTAAGATCTTGTATCAATTAAAACATGTTACATCCTTTTGATTAAATATGACATTCTTTTGTTTTCAGATTTGTTGACAAAAACTGATTTATTAGGGACTCTTCTTGTCTTCATCACTAAATTCAGACTTTGTACAAGCAGCCGAGGGGCTTCAGAGGCCCACTGTCATCTATTTCAGGACTGGCTATTTATTACCTCAGTCTCTGGTATGTACAGACTTTCTATCAGGTTTCATCCTTCCTCAGTGAGCTGCTCAAAGGACTTCAATCTTAGAAGAAAATGGAAGCATTACCAAAAACTGAGTGGTTTAATCCAGGCCAGCAGTTTCCTACATGAGGTCATGCTTTTGCACCAAGCAACAGCAGGAGGGCAACCCTTGTGTAACAGGTCATGCTTTATAAGGATACTCCTGATAATAACAAAGTCCCTGTAAGGATATCCCAGCAAGTGCAGCTTCTCCACAGCTTTGGAAATGACCTGTGCTTCTTACTGTTCAAAGCACATGCAATTGTTTATACATTGGATTTTATTTAATACCATCAAGTTCTTGCAGATTTGATGCAAAATGTTTGGATGGTATATTAGGAATGGTATCATTTTTTCAATCGTTGGGCTTTTATGTATTTTGCAGAAGTAATGCACCTACCAAAATATCCAAACCTGTTGTCCACAAGAATACAAGTGGAATATTGTTTTGAAATTAACTCACAATAAAAAAAAAAATCAATATAAGTAAATGTAACATACGTACCTGGCTCATACTTGAGGTAGAGGATGGACACGATGTAATAGGCGAGATCAAACACAGGAAACATCCCCATTTTTGTGAAGGTTTGGGCTATTTCGCCCAAATTGAGCGCTGACAGCACTTCCATGTTGCTTTCTCGATCACTACTCAGTCCTCGTTGTGTTGTTTCGGTGTTTATTTTTTAATCCAACTGCGCAGAGTGTATCGGGAGACCCCCCACAGCCCAGTCCTCGCTCCTCGCTCCGTTTCTCCACCAAAGCGCCTGAGACACTCAAGCCGTCCTATTAATACCGCTCATGTCCCCCTCGCAGCTCACAGCAGCATCGCCTTCTTGTGCTGCCAGCTGCTCGTCTCGGTGTCAGCTGCTGCTTCAAGAAAAACGCGTCAAACGAAAGGCAGCAGGCAACGTGCGTCTGTCTCTTTCATAAACAACGCATTACGCACACGAAACAGATCTGCATCGTGCAGCAAAACAATGCGTTTACGCAGGAAATATTCGACAACAATCCGCTTTTGTTCATCGACCCTAATCCGAAACAGCGACATTTGGCAATATTACTGTTTACATCTTTCAGATTATGTAGAAAATGAATGTTGCAGGAATCGCTTTAGATTTATCTGATTAATCATAAGCATCAATAGGAAAGAATTCAACAAAATACTATTTATTTTCAATGTAAATGTTTCCTCATTTGGTCCAACGAGAAGAAATAAAACAGAGCCTCTTTAGCCACCAGGGGGCGCCAAACACCACAGGAACTATGGTGTTCAATTAGTGCCAACAAGTATGGGGTTCCGTTTGTGCCAGAAATATAATGATTAAACGGCATCTGTCATCTATCTGTTTTGCCAAAATGTTGCTTGTCTCTGTTGTTTCCCTTTCTTGTGTTGTTTCATTGTGTGAGTGAAATCATTAACCCTTTAGGTGCCAGGGTTTATTTTAAAAAATACAGATTTTTGAGATCCAAATTTCAAAAGGCTGTGGTTTGAAAATGATAAGAGATAGAGTCCTACTCTAAACTAGAAAAATGTCAGGTATGACCCAAAGTATATAAGTAAATAAATTTTAAGCATCTAATTTGCATATAATTTGCATACCATGACATTATATGTTGGCGGTTATGTTTTTTACAGTACATACACAATAATGAACATATTATAATAGTTTTTTTTTCTTTTTCTGAAATAAATTTTTATAACAGTAATTTGTAAAAGCAACATTACCAAAATAAAGAATAACTACAACTTCTATTAAACCATAACTAGTAAAACGTATGCAAACAGTTATGAGAAATATACACATGTACTGTAGGTGTGTGGTTGCAGTTGCTTTATCTTTTCTTATCCATCCATGTGGCATAGTTAGTAGTTTTTTAGAGTGTGGGACCTCTCATAAAGCACAGCTCTCAGCCATCACTTTTATTACGATCGCTGCTTTGATTAGCGCAGTCTCGCTGACTATGTTTACCCCTGCCTCTCCCTCCTCGACTGGGTAAAGTGTCAGGATGAACAACACGTATTTGTCCCAAACAGCTGTCAATAGAAGCCGCATTATTCCCAAACTCCCTGTCACTACCGCGGCCATGGCAGTAGCCTACACCCGCCCCACCTTCTATCACCTGTGCTAAACCTGCTAAAAGTAAAGCTGCAGGTGCTAAAGGTAAAGCTGCAGGTGCTAAAGGTAAAGCTGCAGGTGCTACGTGCTCACGGCTTCCCTTCTCAACATCCCCTTCACTACCGCGGCCAGAGCGACTAGTTTCCTCCTGTTTCTTTCACTGATGTTTGGCAAAATGTGGGAAAAACAGCGTGTGCTTTATGAGAGACACTGAGAAAGGCACGAGCAGCAGCGCCGCTGTCCAACTTACACATGTACTCACTCTCGCTCATTCTCACTTTCACTAGGCTGAAAAGACTCTAAAGGTAGATGTTCTCCCTCAGAATCAGAGTCAGCCATTACTAATACCAAAACTTCATCACAGGTGTATTTTTTATTTGTTATTTTCATGTTTATCAGCTCGCGTGTAGAGAATGAGGCTTCTATTGAGCCGGTCCTGACACTCCCACTGAGACGCGTCTTTGAGGTCTTCTTCTACAAATTTTTTTAATGGCAACACATGGTAATAGTGGACTAGAAACAAAGTACAGGGTGTCTGACATCTGGTGGAAGGGAGTGGAAGCATATTTTTTGCACATAAACCGGAAATAGCGGCTGTTTTTTCCTGTTAAGTTGCTTGTCGCAATTTTGCGACTTTGGCGCTTAAAGGGTTAAAAGTGAAAGTCCATAGAAATTCTTGATTACATTAAAATTAACTAAAAAAAATAGACGCATAAAATGTTATTTGGATCATGAAATTTTAACCAATTACTTTAGTAACTTCACAATGACCTATTAATTTAACGTTAGGTATATATCCCAATATTACAACAATAGCTTCCTTTGCAAAAGTTAGATGTTTTTTCATTTCAGTATACTGAAATTAAGAAAATGATCTATATTGTATTAAGGGTTCAGAGAGCTTGAGAAATTGAAACATAAAGCATTCTTGGCATTATTTGTCATGGCCTCATAGCATTATCTCAAGAATATACTCTGTACATGTGCCCATAGCTTTGTGTCACATTAATGGAAAATATGAGGGGAGTGAAAATTGCCATCAATCATAAATCTTAGTACATAACTGTTTATCTTGTAGACGGTGAATTATTCTGAGGGTGATCTATTGTAATTCCTACTCCTGACCAGTTGGTGGGGGGAATGTACATATATCAATCAGCAATTATCTTGAATCGTGTCGTCTTTGTCACGCTGCATTCAGTTGTAAAAAGATCACGGCAGCTGAGTGTGAGTAGTTTTTTCAAACCGCCAAAAAGTTCTGATATTGTAAATAAATGTGAAAAAAGAGGACATGATGCAGTGGAGGATGAAGGAGGACAAACGGAGAACACCGAGCAGTCACCGACAGCTGAGACAATCAAGCAACAAAAAGGAGGTGAAGAAGAGGGATTATTGTGTTCAGTGGAAACAGGAGTTTACGTGGCCGAGGTGGGAAGGAGGAGAAATGTTCTGAGACATCTGTAGAAAAGCTAACACAAGCAACGGACTTGTCAGGGGGTTCACAACAACAACGACTGAATTAAGTTCAGTTCATTTTTGTTATTTCCTTTTGTCGGAATCATATTGTGTAATATACTGCGTTCTCTAGAGTGAACTTATTGTTGTGCTTCAGAGATTGTTTTCCGTCTCTATGTATTGCAGTTGTTACGGCTAAAAACCTTGCCTAAGGCTCTACAAGAGTAAAAAAGTAATCACATTAAAAACCATGAGACCAGAATTAATACAGAAAAATGCAGACTGAGTCTTATAATCTTAAAAATAGGTTTGTTTTATGAATTTGAATTTCTCCCAAAGATTATATGATTTATCTCAATAATAAAAAAACATTTATTTTATTATTTAATTATCATTAAATTCACCATAAGAGACGGAATGTGTTGATTAATGAAGTCTATAGAGAGTTAATACATTTTCTTATATGACTCTACAATATAATATTTGACCTCTGGAAATGTATTTAGATTTCCAGTGCTTTTATCTGTTTTTGTAAACCCAGTCACTAAAATCATTGGACTGACTCTAAACCTGAACATAAAAAACCTCTTTCCACCCCATTTACATCAACACAGCCATATGCATCCCTCTGAATATTCATAAGAGCATGGTTCTGAAAGCTCTTTTTTTTCTTTTTTCCCAGTGACTGAAGCTTCCTCTCCTTCTTTCTAAAGAGGACACACACAATGCAGTAGCCCTGAGGAGAAACTGGTTCTGAGAAGTCTTCACTGTGTGTAAATTTCAAGAAATGGTGATAATACATCCAAAAAGAGAGCTGTGTCTCACAAAGAGTCAAGGTCGAGCTGTTTGTCAGAGCTTAGACCTGAGATATTTACTATAAAAATTGTGTTCTTTTAGAGAAATACAAATGTAGTCTTAGTATTATAGTGTATTAGTGCATCAAAGCCTTGCTAAAAGATTTATAAAAGATCCCTTTATTACTCACATAATTCTACATAAATAATTTTAACAGTTGGTACACAAAAGGGGCAATCAGGAGATGTGTGTTATGCAGTTTTAATTGCACAACCCCGAGGTAAATAACCACCCACATCTGAGTTGATTACCCACTTAGACCCTGGTCATTTTCCAACAATATTATTTCAGTCAATGTTTTTCCTTCTTTTTTGTATCACATTGACAAATTACCATTATTAATCAAACCCAAAATTTTGGCTAAGTGCCTGTAAATGTGAAAACAAATCCTCTCATTCTAGTCTTATTTGGTCCTGAACTGATCTTTTAAAGAGCTGTAACTGGAGTGTCCCACCTGTATGTCCTTCTCCGAAACATAACCAAACATGCCCTGAATAATGGAGTATCCTGGTGTTGCTCAATAAAGAAAGATATACAGTCACATGACTACGCCACATCCTGGTTTCTGAACAACTGCGCATGAGCTCAAGTGGCATCACCTAGAACAAACATGACATGAGCGGGGAGTTTCATATAGCGACGGAAGAACACTTGAGTATTGTGAGTTTGATCCAATGACCACTCTCGTAACTGTCTGCTGTACCTAGTGTCTCACTGACTTTTTTAACTGTATTCCTCCTAAAATTATCCCTGTTTGTACTTGTTTCTCCTTGTCCTAAACTGTGGTAGTGACATCTTACTCCAGTCAAAGGTCAGGACATGTTTAATCTGATATTTGTCTGTCCCTTTCTTCACCTGTTGCTGGGAATGAATTGAATAAGCCATGTCTGTAACACAACTTTGCCTTTTAACAGATATAAACCCACTGCTGTATGTTAAACTAATATTTATCCTACACATCCAACATACGTACAACCATTTTCTGTGCAAACATCTCTGAATATAGTCAGGGCTGGGATAAATGGTCACATGTCCGGTTCGTTGAGCAGTATGACAGTGATGGTGATATCGTCACGGTAACGTCGAGCCAGGTCAAGGGGCAGGCTGAGCATCTTGACGAGTCGGTTTGGGGCCACTGCTCCGTAGCCATCGTCCCCTAAAGCGTGTCGTAGTAAATTAGTTGCTACGTTTTGGTCTTCGAGCACTGCCTGAACACGATCTCTACGCTCCACTAATAACCTGTGGAGATCAATGAGAGTCATCCCAGCTCCAGGGGTCAAAGGTCGCTGGTACTGTAAGCCTGAACAAACACAGAAATGGAATATGTCACAAAACAAATAATATTATAATGATCTGAAATGTCTGTGTAATTCCTCTGACCTGTGAGCTGCTGTGCCACCAGCTGAACCACTGTCTGTCGATGCATGAGCTCCCAGAGTCCGTCTGTGGCCAAAACCAGAAACTTGTCCTTGTTTGTGATCTTGTGTTGTGTGACTTCAGGCTCGGCACTGAGGTACGGAGGGGTGAGATAGTGCGGTGGTAACATGGCGTCCTGCCGTTTTTCATAAACTCTGCTTAGCATCTCCGGACTCCACTTGAACCGGACGTTTCCAAACCCCCTACAACAGGTACGGGACCAAAACATTTTTAGTCATTATTGGAAGGAGCTTAAAATAATGCCCAGATCATTGTTGTAGGATAAATCATATTAATGGTTACTAAAATTAACAGAAAACGCAAACATAAAGCAGATACATTACATTCATTTGAGTAAATTACATGTAAAGTCTATTTAGAAGCATGTTGATTGAATTGAAAATTTATGTCATGTAGGAAAATACTGCGTAGCTCCGGGTCCATCTCCTGATCTTGAGCCACACGCGGTCATGGTACTGACTGGAGGTTTACCCTATAGTGAGTATTCCCAATGCCTCACTATGACCTGATTTTTCTTTCACAAATGAAGCAAATTTCACGCACAAGCTGAAGTGAATGAAACAAAATAATCATGCATCTAATTGGCATGAAACTAGGCATAAAATGCATCTATAATTTGTGTCATTCATATTCAGGGTAAATGGACCATTGCATGTAACTCATGTAACAATATTTGGATTGGCCCGCCCACACTACAGCAGAACCAGGAGTTAAACAACAGGTCTCATCGACCAAATACTGGAGCAGTATATGAAAGTGATGACATGGCCTTAGTAGAAAATAAAAAACAAACCAAAATGTAGTTAATATTATAGTAAATAATACGACACATATAAACTTTACAGAGCAGTGTGAGGAAGCACCTAAACGGCAGCAGAAGTCCCAGGAGCCGATTGTGTCTGATTACAGTACGTCTTTCGGATGGTGGGTGTTCTCCCAGAATCCTTTGCACTTCGTCTGGGTTCTGCGCATTGTGATCGTTGGTTAAATTTAGAGCGGACCACCTCCCGTCCGGCTCCTGGACCCCCAGAACGGCCCGGCTGTCCCCCAGGTTCGCTACATGGAGGACCCCATTAGAGACGAGAGCCACACAGGCCGTACACCCCGACAGAGCTACCTGCAGCGGAGAGGAGCCCGACCCCACGTCCCGTCTGCAACATAAAATGGGGAAAGCGATGTTTTAATAAAGAATAGTTCTCCTGTACACTGCTACATCTTATATCTACTTGGTTTTGCATACACCAATATTTAAAAAAAACTCCATCCAAGTAGCAACAGAAGGATTATGAGAGTTTGTATGAATGCAGGTTGGGCAGGACCTCTTGGCATTATTGTTGCATTATTCACTGTAAAAATAACATTGAGGCACTATAGATAATAAATTAACGTCCATACCTGGAAAGGTGAACCTGAGCCTCCACTGACAGATCATAGTCTAGACGTTTGAAAGCGTTGATCAGCCCCAAACTCAGTCTGTTATCATCCTGTAAACACAAGGCGTCATGAGTCTGGGGTCAGGGGTCAGTTCCAGCTATTTATACTGTAGGTGTGCTTAAATCTTTAGTCTGTTTACTTTATAACTTAACTGCTGATTGGTGTCTTTAAAGTTAGTTCCATGTTTTTTAAGTTGGGTTGTGCACATGCAGACTAGTATGTTTTTTATGGGACTCTTCAACCTAACCGCTACATCTGTACCGCTCAAGAGGAAATGAGGTTTTCATTTAGACATTACTAAATAAATCAAACAAACCGTGATGCAGACATTACATTGAAATCTACCTCATCTTCCTCCACATCGCCATCCTCTTCCTCCTGCTGGAGTCTGTCCTGCCAATAGTGTCTAAGACTGTCCACAGAGTTGGTCCCTGAGTCGGACTCACAGTGGTCCCGTGGATGACTGTGCCACTCCAGAAGTGGAGGGGGTGCCCGTTCCTCCTCCACCGCATTTTCCATCTCTGCCAGGGTCCTTAAAGGCAGCGTCGCCACGACGATGTAGTAGAACAGTCTGTGGCTGATTGCTTGAACACAGGCCGCTCCACCGTGTCCATCGTACACACCGAACATCACGCCGCCCTGTCCCGGTAGACAAGTGGCGCTGCTACGACGGTCCTCACTCGGCTGATTGGACGGCAGCATGTTGCTATGGAAACCTTGGACGCCGTGAGACGCAGAGCCTTTGGGAAAAGAGTGGCTGTATTCGTTGGTCTGTAGACAACACAAAACAGGAGTTATGTGTCTGACTTAAGTGTGTGTCACGATCTGAACCAATGCATTCATGACCCGGCTTTCACTTCCACAGAAGTCCACACTTTTATGTCAATGGCCTCACTTAATAGTCATGTTTCCATTTTATTCCAAACATTTACAGCAGTCCTTTAAGCTTAAGCAGGCTTTTGAGGTCCCGGTGTATAATAAACATTTGTAGGCCTATAGAAATTTAGTATAATACTGACTACTCAGGACCAAATACAACCAACTGCATTAAATTAAAAGGCTGTACCTGTGTATAGTGTGTTACACACTCAAGGAGAATGAACATTAGACACATTAGGTCCCAGGTGTTGAACATGTCTCACCTTTAGAACCTGATTGACCTGAGCCGGACTCATCTGGTCCACCTGGTGCTGTGCCCTGTACCCGCCCCCGCTGCCTGATGAGTAATGTAGTCCATGTAGTTTAGTAGGAGGTGCAGAGGACGACAGGGAGCAGTAATGACACAGCTCCAAACGACAGAGTCCAGCGAAGGATCCTGTTCTGCTCAACATCATGAACCTGCTTCAAAAAACAACTTTGAACTTTCCATTTTTAAAGTGGTTATACTGAAATATAACTTAAAACAATAATGTTTTATCCACATCTTACAACAAAGCCATAACAAAGTACACCACAGAACTCAACCTGTTATACTACAGCTCAGGACTCCAGCTAGAGTTATAAAGTTTACTTTTGTTGATGCTTTTGTAAAGCTATAATGAGATTTGTTTGGATAGAGAAGGGAATTATGGTAATATGAACATGACTTAAACACTGTCCAATGTACTTCTGTTGATGCTAAAACCAGAAAAAGCTTGATGTTGATGCATCTGAGTGGTGTTTAATGAAGGCATGGTTCAATAAATGACGAGCAGTGATGACAACTGTCAATCACAGCCAATGCACTCCAGACCAACACACTTTTTTGTAGCAGACTGTTTTGGTCCTCATTGACTTCACATTCTTGTTCATATAGACAACAGAGCGCTATAGCACGTGCTTGAGCTCTAAATATAAAGAATGTGAGGTGATTTAAATCAGATTTAAAGTAAAATAGACTATTAAACAGCCTTTGAAATCACCTATGGACCTTTTATTAATGTCTTTATACTGCTGTGCAACTGCTGAAGTACCTTTAGTGACTGAGTTTAGACCAAAGATCAAACTAACCTGTTTGTGTTTCCCCTCTTGTCTGTTCTGTGGTTCCCGTGCTCTGATTGTCTCTTTTGGCTGTCCACAGAGGTCTCAACCCCTCGGTGCCGCTCAGGTGAACAGTGAAACCTCTCTGCGGTTCCTCTCAGACGCCATCTTTGTTTCAGTGAGTGACCCTTGGATTGTGTTCAAAGGTCGACCTGTAATCAGCAACTAAAATCTGCTTGGCACAACAATGATGTTCGTTTACATTTATGAGGGCTTACGCCACTGACAACATTATCTGTGGTGCTAGTTTTGACAATGTGCAAAATGTTGTAGAATAAAGCTGAACAAAATGAAGCTCAGTCAAAGCTATATTTTCAATAGTGTATAATCATATTAAGTTACTTACCCGACAGCCTTGTGGAAGGTACATGACTTCTTGTTTATGTTTCTACGTACAGCTGCTCAGCCAGGACAAACTGGTATAACTGGAGTTTCACTTTGCTCTCCGGATGTTACATAGAGAAGTAACCAGTGTTTAATTTGTGAAGCTCAGTTGGGAACACAGAGAAGGTATTTAGAGTTAGAGGGCGTGTTCCTGCAGCACTGAGCAGGAGCGTTTACTGCTGTTGAGACTGCATAAGAGCTCTTTTTGTGACAGAACGATGCATTTATAACAGACAAATGGGGAATATAAAGAGTTACATTCATTAAAACATAAAAGGTTTTAATGTTTAAAGATTTTTAAGCCACATGAACTCCTACTCAAACAAATTTCTCCTGAAAAAAAGGAGGTTTTGGAGCTCATCAAATACGTCTTCTCAGAAATCAAGACCTCCAAGTAAAAATGACTGGTCTCTAAAGCGAACATAAGGCCCAACAGCTTTACAGTCAGCACAAGGACATATATTCAGTTGTCAGGACTAAACTTGAACCAATAAACCTGGCCAAATCTAGCCGATAACTCATCAAATATAAAATCATAACCAGGACACCCATTTTTTTAAAAAGTAATATTTTGACTATTCAGTGTTTTTTTAGGAAATCATTTTTTGACTTTTAAGTGTAGCATTTTCTCATTAATGGTTATATTACTGTGTTTCAGACATTCTTTTATTATTTATTTATATGTGTAGCCATTTTTTTTAAAATGGGATTTACACAACGTTGCCTCATTTTTCTAGAGACAGTGAAATTTCAAACAACAACAAACATGAATATAAAATAAAACTAGGATTTCCAAGGACAAAATACATTGTTTCCTGTTTTCCCGGGACATGTGACTAAAGCCAGCACTAATCCAGGACTCAACCAAACAATAAAGAGGACAGTTGGCTCATAAGAAGCGAACGTGTCAATAATCTTCTGATGTGGACCGAGTTGAACGGTTCTCACTCTCCCACGGCTCTGCTCGGCAACACTCTCCATCACACATCTCCACGGCTGTTGCTAGGCAACTGTAAAACACATCTCTGAAGTCTTCCACACACTGAGCGAGAGAAACATAGAGTGAATGAGAGAAAGTGTCGGGGAGTTTAGATACAGTTTGTCTGTGTTTGTTCATGATCCCAGCTCAGAGCTCTCCATCTGTGGCTCCGGATTAAACAACCAATCACTGAGCAGAGGAGGCGGGCTCTCCTGTCGCCACACTGACTGCTGTGATGGACATTAAATCCAAGAGTAAACTGTGGACTAAGTCATTAAACCCATAATTAAAAACTTAATCCTAAACATATCCAAGACTCAATCTAGTGCTAAACTAAAACTTATCCCAAAACGAGACCCAGAATTTAACCGAGACAAACCAAAAATAAATGATAACTTGACCAAGACAAAACAATGTCTAAACCAGGAAGAATTAAGGATAATACCGAGGCTAAATTCAGGACCAAACCCAGACTTCAAACTCAGACTTCAACTATACCCCAGTTCTAAAACATAACTAAACTTAGGCCAAATCCTGGACTAAATCTGGCACTGAACTTCTTAGAACATGACAGAGGACTAAATGAGGACAACACAAAGATTAAATCCAGGTCTAAACCAAGACGAACCAGGAATACATATGGTACTAATCCTGGTCTAAAGGCAAAACTAAAACAATGACAAAACAAGGTGAAAACCAGGACAAAATATCGACTGCACCAGCACTAAAACCAGGACTAAACCAGGCTAAACCACTACTAATTTCAGAACTAAAGCCAAGTCTAAACCAGGACTAAACCGAGCATCCCACCTCAGCTCTCTCCTCTGTGCAGCTCTGAGTGTGACTCCTGCTGAATCCACCAATCACAGCTCTCTGAGGGTGGGCTCTGGTGTTGCCTGGGAAACCGGAGATGATTGACGTTGAGACTCCTGCGGCGCTGATGCTTCCCACTCGTTTTAGCTCCGAGAGAACAGTGGAGGGATCTGGAAACGAGGAGATACACAGTCCACTCCGAGACCTAGATCTGGGCTAACAATGGTCTTAATCACTTAAAAACCTACGGCCTTTTTCTGTGCTGCCTTCTCTGGGAACATGAAGCTGGGAGCGCTGCAAGAAACCGGAAAGACACTCCAGACTGGACAGTTTTCCTCAACAAGAAGCAGGACAATTTAGGTACGTAAGATGCTCCAGTACTTTTTAATCTATCCTCGCTGAAATATATGGTTTTCTAAGATATTTTTTGTGTCAGAGTCATAGAAAAAAGCAGTGTTTTCCTCATGCTGCGTGAGTCTGTAACACTCCTCTGTGACTCTGTAAAGCCACAATGATTTAAAATGACTTGGACATCTGGGATTTGCTTTATTAAAGGGCTATAGTTGCAGCTGAGCTCAGTGTTTCCAGGCTCCACTACTGTATCTGCATTGGAGGAGGAGGTTTAATTACATAATGCTCCATCTAAAGCCATCTCGCAAGCTTTCTGCATCAGGCTGACTGGATAATAGTCTGCAAAAGAGATCTGTAGCAACAAAAAGGGATGTTTAAAGTGTAAGAGTGTGAAGTGAATCTGTGTGAAGGAATGTGTTAAATTCATTTGGAAGTGGACAGCCAAGAGTTAACAAGTGGGAGGAGGGTGAGAGGAATGGTTTGATGCAACTAGTTTTCTTGTGACAGAAATGACAATGTGGGTCAAATGCGCAGAATGAAAAGGGGTTGAACTGGGACTTAACAAGGTCTGAACCCAAAACAAAGACCAAACAGGAACTTAACCACGACTTAAACCAGGTCTGAACCCCCTCCTCCCTCTGTGGCACCTGCTAAATACACCACAGTTTTCAGTTTTCTGTAAAAGTAGGACTCATCTTTCTCTTTCTGAGAACTTGGTTCTACAGACGTTTATTATAACAATGATAAAAAACAGCATGTATAGAAAAAGTAAAAAAAAAAAAAAACTGGGATAAAACTACAAGCATAGACTAAACCAAAAACTAAACCATGACTAAATTTAGTTTTAAACAAGGAAACAAGTAATTTTTTCCACTTTATCTGTCTTTCTTATGTCTTTTATAACTCTGGATAATCTTTAGAAGATTTTTTCACGTAATCTTTAACAAAAACTGCATTATACATTTTAATCTAACAAAATACATACTTTATTACAATAAAAAAGTAACACTTTTTGGACTATGAGCCTATATTTTTTTGACATCTAGCATCTTGCTGCATTATTTTGTGAAAATATAGTATCATCTAATAAAAAAAGGTCAGACTTACATTATTTGATGCGTTTTTTCAGACTCAGGTGTAAAAAGTTTCGACCAAACTCGGTCTCGGTTCAGTTTGTTTACAGTGACCTTTGCACCAAATGAAACAAACAGAAAAGTTACAGACAAAAGAAGAGAGGAAATAGATGTATAGATTAAAAAATAATTATGTTATCCTAAACAAATACATGACTCAACTAGCGCTAAACTAAAACTTATCCCAAAACAAGACCCATGACCAAAAAATGAATGTGGATTAAACACAGGAAAAAACAAAAACCAAGACAAGGACAAAGATCTTAAACCAGGAAGAATAAAGAACAATACCAAGACTAAATTCAGGACTAAAACTAGGAATAAACCAGTTAAACATAACTAAACTTAGGCCAAATCCTGGACTAAATCTGGCAACTAAACTAAAACTTAAGTACTAAATGAGGACAAAACGAAGACTAAATCAGGACTAAACCAAGATAAACCAGGAAATACATTTCGTACTAATCTTGGACTAAAAGCAAACATAAAAGGAGGTCTAAACCAGGACAAATTATCGACTATATCAGGCTAAATCCTGATGGAGCACTAGACTAAACCACAGCTAACAAACTGTTATGTGTCAATACGTCTCTAAGATATAAAAGACGTGTTGATTTGGTGCCATGTCTGTTCGAACGCGATAATAACATGACCTGTCACTTACTGTTACATTGTCAGCTGGATGTACTGTCTCTTTTTTATATTTATGCGGCTATTCAATCAAAGGATAATAGGTCTGTAGTGACTCCACGCTGATCTTATTATTCATTTTTTCCATTAAAACTGTAAAAATAGGCTTCACCAAACCTACTTACCACAGTTATGAGGTCTTGAGTGGACCTCGGACTGGGCTTTTCAGGTGTGAAAATAAGAGAGCAACAGATGGAGAGGAAAAATTATACATATTTGATTAAGTTTGTTGATGTCTGAGTGGGTGTGTCATCTGAGAACCAATCAGATTTTAGCATGACAACTGGGACTTCATGACCCACATCTACAGCCGCACAGACGCCAAGGAAAGGCTTTATTTGTGAATGACACACATGTTCCTCAGAGATATAACTCTTAAAAAATGTATTCAAGGCAAAAACACAAGTTGGCTCTCGCTTCCTGCTAAAAAATACCAAACAAACATCATTAGATTAAGGTTCTTCTGAGAAACAGGAAGCAACAAGGTCACAGCCAAAAACAAGAAAAAGAGAAAAAAGAAACTGGTTATATAAATGACAGTAATATCACACATAGACCAACTTAAAAACTCATTGGCCTTGACATATTTCATGATATTTCACGCTAACTGTAGATAACATGTAAAACTGTAGGAAAATTGCTTAAAAATAGGAAAAAGGTCAATCAAAAACAATTTATACAATAAAAAATAAAATAAAACTAGGTGTGATCCAAAACAAAAAGCTTTCAAAGTGTAATAAATGTTTTTGTGCAGAGTTTAAACAAGTATATTGTCTAAACCAAATGGAAAAAGAACAAAAGGTTGAGTTTAGTTGATGCATGACAATTGGATTGGTTGAGCCAGAAAACTCAGTCTGCTCAAACTAAACTTGAACTTAACTGGATCTTAACCTAAACCGGCTTCCAGCAACAGGCCTCAGGAGACTCTGTGGTCTCTGTTGAACCAATGTCCCAAAGCAGCACGACCTAAACGCAGAGCCACTATGACAACAGTGCAGAAGTGCATAGATTGGTTGAGAGCCTTTGTTAAGTTAATAGACATATTGTTAATGTGACAATCCACTGCTGATGATGAGAACAGTGAAGGAACAGGCCAATGTTCTGTAAAAAGTACAGTTTAAGAAATGATATATACAGTATTTTGCAGGTTTATTTGGATCAGTGTGAATGCTACCATACAAACCACCAAACATGCTCTGAACTGTGAATAGTGCAAGATTAGTGCCATAAATTAGCGTAAAAAACTCACGCAACCTTTACTGTAGCTTTACTTAGAGCGGAAAAAAATCAATCAAAACAATCAACAAAATGAAATGAGCAGTGGGCAAACGTGAAGCACTGAGGAGGTAAAATGTCTTATTAGCATTTAGCATGACAGCACCATCTAGTGTATTTCTTGAGAAAGGCACTGTTTTATGTTGTTTTATCCACAGTTCGCTGGATGGACTTGTACCTGACTAAACTAAATGGATTGTTTTCTCTTTTGGTGAGCTCATAAGGGAGAATCTATTTCTTGGGGTTTTAGGAGCCTGTGTAAACGTACTGTATGTTGCATAATCTTTATTGACATGAAACAGATGGAAAATAGATAGTTGTGTTGTTTTCAATGACACATAAAAGGGAGCATTTTATAGCTGGTTTACTCAAATGTGACGAGGTAAGAACAGCGTGAAAAGTGAGGAGACTTCGAAAAAGTACAAAATGATGTGAATTTAACCCCAGAATACAAAACATGCCATGATAAAACCAGGACTGAACTAGAACTAAACGAGACAATTCAACTCACTTAGTGGCTTCTCCAGAGTTTAAATCAAATGACTCGTAAATGAAGGGCAGTGCCTGTCTAAAATATTCATTCAAAAGCATATTTCAACCAGATTCTTTTTTGGGAAACTTCAAAGCTCTTTCTTTGGATAAAATACCTCCATTTTCTCTGCAGCTGTTTTACCTGAAACCTGTTTATTTACGTCCTGTTTGTGCCAGAGCTGCTTTGCATACACCTCACAAAACAGAGTGGAAATGGTCCCAGGTGCTACAAGCGTTGTATTTCTGACTATTATATGATGAACATTAGAAAATAAATGGGGAAATTTAAAGTCTCAGCTTAGAAAAATGGTGCTCACTAGCTGTAAATGTTATGGAATAACACCTTGGTCTTGTCCTGCTATTGTTATTGTCTTGTCTTGTTCTCAACCTCTAAAATCCTTGGTCTCGATACGCTTAGGTCTTTGTAATTATTTGGTCTCAATAAATGTGGTTTTAACTAAAACACAGTCCTTCAGCCTCCGGAGGAAGCAGCTCGCAATTTAAAAATGCAAATGGCTGAGTGTATATTAGCTGCTTCTTAAAGAATTGACCAATATTAAAAAAAGACCAATCGTGGTTCAATTTTAGTAAAGTTTGCATGTTTGGTTCAAATAAAAATTAAACCAGACCTGTTTTTAATGGCTTTCAAAAACATTATACGTTAAATATCAACCTTATCAACATTTAATTCTCTAAAATCTCTGAAGTCACGAGTTCAAATGATTTGGATTAAACCATCGACTCTTAAGGCCCGTAAACTCAGATGAGGCCTAAGGTAAGATCTGTCATGAACGCTTGAGTTTCATAATGGACTCAAACTCTGACTCCTCTTGAATCGCTGCAGCTCGTTTCCACAGCAACCGCAGGAAAGAGTCAGCCCACACAGCGACTCCTGCAAAACACCGCTTTAACAGCCTTTATCTGTCCTTCATTATAAACTGACAGCAGTAACGACCAATACAATGTCTCAAATTATGACCAAAAGAGGTGTCAGTGATTTATGATTAAAATATTGGTAAAATAGTTTGAAGGTCGAGCTTGTCAACACTGACAATGTGTGAGGAGCCAAACAAAAATGACAGTAAGAACTATACTAGTATCCTTGTCAAATGTGTAATGTGTGTGTAATTTATTATCTGTTTGTAACGTAAATGTTTTAATTTTGTCATAGGGATTGCGGATAGAAAGTAGCTTGTAGCTAAATCTGGTGAGATTAATGTATTTGTACATGGTCCCTGACAAATAAATGAAATAAATAAAAATAAAATAAAACAATGACAAATATTTAATTCATCTTTAATCAAGTAATGTTTAAGGAGGAAGACATAATTGTCGTTGTGACTCTGAAGTCGAAGCGAAAAGTTTACAGTCAGCTCTAAACTTCAGTTCGGTGTGATGTATTAGTATTTTGTTGAGGAAAAAGGTCCGGTTTTAAGTTCTTTTGACAAAAGAAAAGCGTGAAAAGTCCCTCTGCTGCTGTTGGAGGAGAGTGGTGTCTGAGACTCTGAGAAGACAACAACCTAACCTAAGACTCTCTTTTGTTCAGAAAATAAAAGTACATTATTCATTATATTTCTGAGTATTTCCCTCATTCAGCGCTAAAACAAACATTAACTGTTCCCCTTTTCTGTAATGCAAACATATAATTTCTCCTCTAAAAGCCTTATAATTTACTTTACCACACATTTAAATTATACATAGTTAAATATATTTCGGGAGGTGTGTCTTTGAGTCAAAAATGTCTTAGTTCCTCTGGGTTTAAATCAAACGGGAGCGTTCAGTGGAAGTGTGTGTGTTTTACAGGACGAGGATGAGTCAGTGAAAGCCTCCCCAGCATTTAACCGATTAAATACAAGCTGCTGTGGACAAACAGCAGTGGGGCACTTCACTCTGACCAATACAAACACTGCACACACTTCAGCAGCAGATAAACAGGTGCTTCTCCTTTTATACGCCTGTCTTGCTCCTCATACTTCACTTTTAATTGTGTTTGTTTCATGCAGGTGCAATCAGGAATAAAGAGCCTTATCAAAGCAGAAGGTCCCAGTTTAGTCTCCGTTTAGTCACAATAGAACATAAACAACATGGAAGGTGTTGAAACTGAGATATTTTAACATTTCATAGAAAATTTGATGACAGTAACACTTTAAAAGAAATCGAAAAGAGGTACTAAAAAAAACAGCTGGGCTAACTATTTAGGTTTAATGCTGGGTATAAAAGAACATTTTAGAAAGGCACAGTCTCTCTGAAGTAACAGAAGTTCAACAAGTTCTGCAAAAAAGGCAAATAAACAACCTAAAACTGCAACTTCCCATCATCTACAGAACATATTCAGAGAATCTTACAAAACCAGACTCAAGAAAACACACCAAGAAGCATGGTCTTAACTGGCACATAAGCTGGTCCCTGGTGGAAGCCAGGGTAAGACCACGTTAACCAAGAGCAAGTCATGGCCAGGACCAGACCTTTTAGGGGCTGACACAAGACCATGATGCACTGGGAGAGTCTCAGATTAATAAAAAACTCATCACAGGTTTGTCAAGTCTTAGTAAAAGAGACATGCTGGGAAAAGAGCAGCAAAAAGACCAAGAACAAGTTATAAATCTTTTATTGTTGCTTATTTGTTTAAGTGTTTTTAAACAGAACATTAAAACAGTGAGGAGCGTGGGCTGCTGTGGGTCTCGAATTAAAATGGAGTTCAGATGAGTTCAGAGCAAACAATGCACAGGTGTGGGCAGGTAACGAGAGAGGCATTAGTCCTTTTACATAAACTTTAACAGAAATGTGTGGTTTTAATGCAGACGACAAGAGCCATACCACAGCAGCAGGACAGGTCCTAGTCCTGCTTCAGTCATGGGTTTGGATAACAATATTTTAGTTTAGACCTAGTTTGGGTCTCACCTGGGTTTTGTAATTCAGGCCAGTATCAAGCAGAATTAAATCCTGGTTTAATCCTGGGTTTAGTACTTGTTAACCATGTTTAGGTCAAGGTTAGGACTTTATTTAGACTTCTTGGGTTTTAGTCCAGATTTAGCTCAATTTGTTTGAGTTCTAGTTGGATCTGGGTTTAACCCATATGCTGTTCTGTTTTAGTCCTGGTTTTGGTGTAAGTTTAGTAAGTAATTTCTTGTGGATTTATAAAGTTTAATAATCTAAGTGTTCCTTTTATAGTCTTTGGTCTGTTCTGTTCTGGTCTAGGCCTCAGTTTAGTCTTAGATTAAGCACATTCTGATCTTGACCTATGTTGTGTCTGTGTTTAATCCAGATATTGCCTTGGTTTAGGTTTGGGTTAGACCTAGTTCTGGTCTAGCCTTGATTAAGTGTTGAGTCCTATGTTAGTCCAGTTTTAATCCTTGTTCAGTCACATTTCTGTCTCTGTCACTCATCCACGTTTCATCAGAATCATCAGAATTCTCAAATAAAGACGTCCTCATCATGTTACATCTGTCCATAAATCTGTCTTTATCGGAAGCGGTCGACAGATACAGATCTCGCCGCTCGGCTCGGCTCTGCTCAGCGGTTTCCACGGTAACAGTGTGTTGCGGAGGCTGCCCACTCACTCACAGTTATTCACTTACTCATGAGTTTATCCTGTGGCTCGTAGATTGTAGATAGGATTTGGATATTTGTAGGGAGACGAGTACAGTGCACTGTTTTAGAGACTCGTTTACTGTTTGTTAGAAATGAATGTGAGGGCAACAGCCACCAAAGATAATACATTTAGAAGAAACAAAATGATTATTGCAAATGGCAACTGGCGGACTATGTGCTGTACCAGCTAAAGGCTATAGTACTGTTAACCTTATTGAACAACAATGGATTCACTAAAGCAGTTAAAATGTATGTGTCTGTTTGGCAGTGATGCTTGTATAAAGGTCTATAGACATAATTATTGACATTGATTTCAAATTTTCACTCATAGAAGCACTGTATTGTTATTTATCTCTGGTTTTATTATGTGCTTTTAAATGTCTAGATGTGGATGCACTTGTGTTGTTGTCATAAGCCATGTCCAAAGAGTTTTTACTTGGAACAGAGAAATACATTTTATTTTGTAATATGGAAGTGACCCAACCTTAGATGTGTCAAGGACTGAAACCATCATCAGCTCCCTGTTTATTCATCTTGTGTATTTCTAAAGTATCCCACACAAGCCACACACGGCCATAACATAACGGTGCAAGGAAAATGAAAAACAATTTTAAAAAAATATTTCACTGCAACATATTTCTTAAATATACTATTCTTATGTAGTTTTTTTAAATTGTAACAATATTGTTGTCTAGTCTGTTATAAAGTCACACAGTCTAGTGATGACCTGGAGTCAACCAATACTGCAAATACAGCAGGATATGCTCTATTTGTGCTAAAGGGGCTGTGGCAGTGTGATTGAACTATTGTGAAGTAAAAATTGGACATATTTACTGTGTTCCTAATAAGGGGTGGCAATAAAAGATTATATTGCTCATCGCAATAAAAAAATAAGATTAATTGATTGTGGCAATATTTATCTCTGTTCTGCGCGACTGAAGAGGTTTTGTTAAACTCTCACTGAAATGAAACTACAGTCTGTGTCCAGCAGAGAACAGGGCTGTAGATGATAGTTTGTTAAATAATGTTTAGCAAAGCAGCTTTATTAGCCTCGAGGCTGTGTTGATTGAGAAGCAGCGCTGTCTGAGAGATACGCTGCCTAATATCCCTTTTTTTGTTAATCAATGTTTATGTTAATTTTAAAACATTAACATAAAAAAATCAATATTTTTGGACAGGTAGATCTTGTTGTCTTAAATCCTTAAAAGTGTTTAATGTCATGTTATTTTTACTTTCAACAAAGTGCAATTTTGTTTAACCACAAAAAGTATTGTAAATGGATTGCAGTATGTTTTAGAGACAAACTGTAAGCATTATTTCATAATTATTGTGATAATGTTGTTAATTGCAATTATTGTAGCCAGGATAATCTTGACACAAAATTCTAATATTGTCCCATGCCTTGTTCCTAAAGACAATAAGTGCCATGTGTTACTTTAAGAACCCTTTAAAACCCTAAAAGCTTCACAGTCTTTACCAGTGTCTGAAAAAAAAAAACCAGTTTGTAGGCAGAGCAGGTTCAGACATCATCATCCCGGCTCGAGGGGTTAAACTGAGGATTCACTGAGGATAAGAAAGATTTATTGTAATAGGTTTTAATAGTGTTGTAGTCAAGACCGCACTGACTGAGACCAAGTCTGAGACCAGAGACCAAGTCAAGACCAAGACCATGGCTGGGCAAGACCAGGTCAAGACCAAATCAAGACCAGAACCAATGCACAATACACTGTAAAGATACAAGAGAACAATTTAAAACCTAAACTGTCCAGTTTTCAACCAAGTCCAGACTCATGGAGGTCAGTTTTGGTGAAGAAGGAGTTAGAGGCAGATTTTAATTGAATATAAAATGACTGAGGTTTCTATCTAATTCCAAGAACAGACAAATAAACCAGTTGTGGTCTTGGTTGGGCTTGACGTCTGAGACTGAGACAAGACCGAGTAAAATGAGTTTAAACCAAGACAAGACTTTTACAAAACAGTCTTAATCTCTTCATGAGTTGTTGGCCTGAGACTGATGTTTGAAACTATTTAATAAAATCTCTGAAACTGGTTAAAGTCCTTAAAAGTCTTGGATTGGTCTTAACCCCGGCACAGCCCTCCACTTAAACTACCTCCTCCTCACTTTGATGACCTCACAAACACTGCAAAATGTGTCTGTGTCTTTATTTCAACCCGTGCATGTGAGCGTGCACGTGCAGTTCTTTCCTCTTGGAGAAGTAAAGACAAAGGCAGCCGCTCAAAGTGAAGTAGGTTGAAGCAGTGCATTGTGGGAAGGCTGGACACCCTCTGGGCCTCGCTGCAGACTTTCCTCACTTTTGGATTGCACTGAGCATCACTGTTCATCATTTCCCCAAACATGAGCTCAGATTTTTATCTTTTCTTCATTTCATGTTCTGTTTGTGGAGGCATATTGTTCCAATCCAATTCATTTTTGACACTTTGGAAACAAGACAGCTGCCAAAAGTGCCCTGCAACTAACTCAGGGCTTCTAAAAGCTACATAGGATACACAAATATGTTGTAAAAATATTTCTAATAGACAACATTATTAAACACACGGCTGATTCAGAGTCTAATGCTCTAAACTAAACCTACACTCACTGAATTATTCCTGTCTGTTTCCAGGTATTTTTTCATGTTCTGCCACAGTGTGGAGTCAGAGCCAACGTTACCACAGCCTCTCCTCTCTCCCTGAACTCACACAAACACAGACCAGTTAACAGCATCATGAGGCTGGTGGGGTATGTTTTCACTTTACATAGCCATAATGAAATAAAGGCTCGGAGATCATACATTCACATTCATCTTACATTTACACTTAAACCAGACATACTCTTTCTCATATTATTTAGATTACAGTGTCACTGTTGTTTTCCAAAGAGCACCATTTTTTTTTCTAAATGAGCACCCACGCAGCGCTCCCCTGAATATTTGTTCTTCTGATTGGGTTTTGGTTTAATAAATACATTAGTGATTGAAGATGCTCTGAGTTGAATCCAAATCTGTACTCATAGTGTTTTTTATTCTGTTGTCAGCTGTTGTTTAAACACAATGAGCTATGTTTCTTAGTGTCTATAACTTACTCTAGGAATCAAGTAAGATGAACTAAATTGACTTTGTGTATTTCTCTCATTTTAATTACACTCCTAAAGCGTGACGTTTGTGGAGGTGCTCAGTCATCCAGGTATAACACCAAGGGGTTAAAAAAGAAGGCCTCTGCATAAAATAATCCTTATATAAGCTTAAAATAACTAGAGTAATAAATAAAATGCTTAAAATAACTCCTTAAGCATAAAGTAATTCTTAGGAACCAAACTATCTTTAAACATAAAAGAAACTTGTAAAAGTAAATAAAGTTTTGAGCACATTACCAAAAGAATGCCTGTATGATCATTTGGTCATTTAGGAATAAAATTAAGTTATAAAGATTTATTTCACAGTTGTAAGATCTTTTGGTGCATTAGATAGACTATATTCAAGTAATGACAGTTATAATTATGCTGTGTTTATGGTCCATTATTAATAAGCCCACAACCAAAGCAATGCTGTGTTATGTTTTTAAAAGTAAACCTCAGGATCTGATGATGAGCTTTAATTTGTCTTGTTCAAAATCATCTGCTCGTTTTGATCACAGCTTTTTGTTGTTCTTCTCCTTATCTCTCGCTCTCACTTTTTTTCATTTTAATATGTCATAGATGTCAGGGTTTCACAGCGGTTTATTAAAATGAAGAGTAAACGCACCTGTCGTCCCTTTTTGACTCAGATCAGAGACACCGCGGTTAATTAACTCACACTGGCTTCGTTTCTGTCACTAATATTTACACGTTTAGTCCTGGAGCTTTGTTCAAATGCTGCTTTCTCAGCTTCACAAATGAAATGTGTCTTCAACAAACCACGGATAAAACTGAAAACATTCAATACTATGGAGCCTAATTTTAGATTAGTGCTTGATTGTCTGTGATTGTGTTCTATTTCTAATGGAGTTATTAAAATTGGCATATATATTTACATTAGGATTAGGGCACAATATCAACATTTTATCCTGTAGTCGCTGTGAATACTCCATTGGTTTACTTGAAGATTTTAAGATAAGATTGATCCGTTCTGACCAGCGTTTCTCATAACATGGTTTTAGACGATTGGATGATTTTAAACATTATAATATGACATTTTTTATGGTTTTATGTCATCAAAGTGCCATAATAAATCGTATTTGAAGCAGACCTATTGAAACTTGGATGCATTGGCAATACTTAATATGAATAAGCCTAAATCCTTGTATATATCCTTGTAAATACAATGTTAAAATTAGTGCTGGGCAACGATAAAGCGTTTAATCGTGATTAATCGCACAATGTTCTGTGATTAATCGCGATTAATTGCATTATACACAAAATTGAATAATGAATTCAAAATTTGTGTACTGCATACTTTTATTTTGAAAGAACTGCTATATGAACAAAAGTGCAATAACATTTGGTTTGCACTTTAAACAACACTTTAAACAAATAATGTGCTTTTTACAGTTGAGTTGTGCTCTTTTCACTTGTAAAACTCAAGGGTGTATGGGTAATGTAGTCTCTGCTCTCGGTGGGAAGCGTGCATTGTGAAGGGCACTCTGGAAAGCGGCAGTGGAGGCAAAGGATTAAAACCTCTATTAAAACAGATGTCCAGATGAGCGTACCGGGACACTAAAAGCAGGTTTTGGGCGCACGGAGAAGTGGCGGTACTGAGTACCGGTGCGTACCGGCCCACTTAAAGCACTGGATGAGGGCGGCTCATACGTGCAGTCATTCAGTGCGATCCTAAGAATGTTCTTCAGACTGACATCTTTTACTATACTAATCGGCCGACGTTAACGCGCGATAAAATAATTGTCGGCGTTAATACATTAATGAGTAAGCGCAAAAATAACGCGTTAACTTGCCCAGCACTAGTTTAAATATACAGTATAAAGTGAGAGCCGTACAACATTGTATTCTTTTTATTTGTTTTGTTTGAACTTTATTTAACTTTTGTCAGAAAAAATCCCATCCAGATAAAAAACTTATTTTACAGTGGAGTCCTGGCCAAGACCGACAGCAGCAAAATACAAAACACAATTGCATTAATACACACACAAAGAAAAAAGAAAGAAAAAGACAAATAGATTATAAAAAAAACAGGTTTAGTTTGTGGAATTAGCCTTTCAAAGAAATCTACTCAGTTTCCAGTTTTTCTGCAACATGTTCCATGTACTGTATAAAGTGCAGAGTGGACAAAAGCCCTTTTACTCAAATCTGTTCAGGAACATGGGACAGAAAGCAGAAAGCAACAGACAATCATGTGAACAAAGAGAATAAGAATCACCACCTCTCTGTGTAATTATGGAACAAATAGTCAGTAGTCCAAGTATTGACTTTATGAAGGTGTACCAATGACTCATGTAGGAATCTGCTTTTGCTAATCTTCACTAGTTCTGTTGTTGGTACAACATTTATCATGTTTTCTAATTGAAGCAGGAATTATTAGAAAAATATTTCAATTTAAAGTTTTTACGCTTCTCATTTTTGCTTTTTTTCTAGCGTCTAATCAACTGACTGCAGTATTTAACTCCACCTTTTACCACACAGCCACACACACTTAGGAGCTCTTCTGACCGAACCACTCTAATGGAATCAGGGCTGATTTTGATAGCTATAGAGTTGTTCTATATTGTTCTCAAATTAATGTGGCACAACCATGTTTTCAACTCGAACGTCAAGATCAAATGTACAACGACCAGGTCAACACTAATAACAAAAAAAAGGGAAATTAGAACTCCATCTCATTTTAAGCATTGGAGCATTTAATCTGAGATATTTCCCCAATGGCAGCAAATGAATGGCACACAATGATATTGAGCGTTCCTCAGAAACAGGAAGTGTGTTTTGTTTATTAATGACTTACACAAACACAGCTTGTTAATTATTAAAGTCCTTTAGCCCCAAGTGGTCCCCAAGGAGTTTTCATTGTGATTCAGAGCCATGTAGTGGGCACCAGCTCCGGAGAGGACGCCAACTCTTTCTGCAACACTCTTTCCCTCTCTCTCCTTTTCCTCTATCAGTCCATCAGTTTGTTTCTGAGTCTGCCAACACTACATTCAAAGAGAGGGCAGCAGTGAAAGAAACAAAAGGACTGACACTACAGCACAACTAAACGTGATGAAAGAGGAATTAGACACAAGTGGAGGCCAATTAAAGCAGACACTTTTGGCTCAGGTACAGGTAAGTGTTGGATAAAAACACAATGTAGGGAATCTGTCAATGGTGCCACCTCTTTAAATTTTAAATGGTTTAACATCTCTCATTATTTTGTATGGTTAATGTAGAAAACAAACCTTCTGAGCAAGTACAAGACAAACAATATATGACAAATGTAGTGTTGGAATTAATAGATGTCTGTTGTATAGATGTTGGTAGGTACTGTACAAGCCTCTCCCATGGTACTCCCTATGGCTCTTAAATGGTCGTCGTGTAAGGGCACCGCCATACGGTGATTTTACAGCGAAATACAGCGATATACCTCCGTCCACCAGAGAGCAGGCTCCAAAAGCGGAAATATAAGGAGAAACCCAATGGCGACTTTAAAAGTGTAAAAATCATGTTTACAGCCTGGTACAAAAGATGGCTCCGGTCTCTAGAGCTAAGTTTTTACTACGTAACAACTCTGGGGTGAATTTTTGATTATTACATTGGTTTATGCTATCTAAAAACTATTGTTTTACTATGGAGTAAAAGCCGAAAAGCCCGGATGTAACGGCCATTTTATTGCCCATTCGTAATGACAATATAGGTAAATGGGGACCAATGGGCGGATCTTATCCATAATTATACTATCTATGGTACTGTACAGTATATCCACATAATACAGTAATATCTCTGAGACAATATGTTTATTTGTTTATTTATTTGGATTCCCTTTGAGTTGTGCTTTATAGCCTTCCTGGGGTCTGTGTACAAAACGGAAATGTCAAAATTTTAATAAGCATTCAATATCAACATCAGTAACAGTAGTTCAAACAGTATATTTAAACAAATCAAATCACAATATAATCTAATCCTGAACCATTTTAAGCAGTCTAATTGTAATGTGTCCCTTTCATACATTCAGGCCTATAGCTGACATTTCTTTATCTCTCTTCTGAAAAGCCCATTTTCGAATAGAGCAGAAGCTCTCTGAGAACAGGCCCATTGTGAGTGTTTGGCCGTGAGCAGTGCTCTCCGCTGGGCTCCTCACGTGGCTCTATTCCCTCCTTTCACTGGCTTTCTCTGCCTTTGGCCTGAGGCTGAAATCCTGCAGATGATAACATGTACAGTGCCTTCCTCCACATCCCGTCACAGAGTCGAGCTGCGAACAAGTGGCTTTGTGCACATGCAGGGTTATGTCATGACATTTATATTCCTTTTATTAAAGCCACTGATATTTATTGAGACTGGATCTAAGGCTCTAAATTGGTTTGTTGAATGTTTACCCTGGCCCTTCTGTCAGATAAGCTAATAAGCAACACAAAGGGAAAAAGAAGACGTCTAGTGTGTGCATTGCCACATGTCCAGGGCTGTGTCCGACTCCACTGACTAGTCCCTAAACCGCTCAACCACTACATAGGGAACTACATAGAGCACTCAATTATTAACAGTTTCTGCCACACAACTCTTTTTCTGTCGCCGTTTGCCACGTGACTCTGGCGTACGTGTGAAAAAGTCAGCTGAACACAACTGATCCTGGACTTCTGGAATAAACTCTTGCAAGACTTTAGTAATATAAGTAAAAATAACAAGTCTTGTCCTATTAATAACCAAAATCACTAGAATATTACCTTAAGAAAGAAGCTCTCATATCTCCATCTGTACAAGCTAAAGTAAGCTAATTGATGACGTAACAACTCAAACCCATTTCATTCAAGCATGTTGTGTAAAGTTTAAGACATGTTGAAGAAAACACACAAGACATTATGGTCTGTTTTGTCCATTACTGATGCATTGTGGGAAACTTAGAGTGCACTACATTTCAGTCACTAGACATTTGGACACCAACACAAAATGGAGTGTAATTTTTACATTTATCTTGTTTTCACAGTTACTTTAGGGACACAAGTATTCAAAAGAAAAAAGCTTTTATTAAATATTAAACAGGACAGTTACACATTGAAGAGGCTTGGTTTCACACATGAACAGAGCAGGATTTGATGTGAACTGGTAAAACGGACCTTCCTCACTTCCTTCTTTCCTGCCTTGTCCTCGCAGAGATAGCGGGACAGTGTTGTGTGTGGAGGAGCGTCCCAGAAAAGGCAGACCTCTGGGATTTGTGCTCTAGTTTCTCTCTTTTATTAATTCACCCCCGCTCACTCTGTTTGCCACCGGAATAAGAACAAAGAAGAAGAGAAGCAGGAAGAAAGGACAAACCGAGGGAAGCCACTGGGTTTAAACATTAGTCCAGACAAAAAACAAACACTGTGCGTAGCTTTTTGGGCTTAAATTTACAAACCTGACTGACACAGACTGATTTATTCTGGTTTTGATCAGGTTTTAATGTGTTGTTGTAACCCTGACCTCATTAACTAAGACCAAGTCATGTCTAAGACCAGAGTTTATCAACACCAAGACTTTTAGATACTGAGAATGAGTCAAGACCAAGACTATGTCAGGGTGAGACCAGGTCAAGACTGAATCAAGTCAAGAACCAGTGCACAATACACTGCAACAATCAAAAGGAAACAGTTAAAAAAAATCAGTCTAAGGGTGAAGGAGGCAAAGTTAGTTCATTCAATCCCAGGAACAGACAGATATGCCATTTGTGGTCTTGAGAAGACAAGTGCAAGTAAGACGATAACGAGAGCAAGACTTTCTGACCAAGACCGGTCTTGAGTTCTACATCTCTACTTTTAGAGATCAGCACCAAGTCAAGTCCAAGACCAGTGTACGATAGAATAAGAAATCCAGTCTAAATCCAGTCTTAGACCAAGTCTGAACTCATGGAGGGGGAAGCAATCGGTGAAAGGCAGTTATGGATTTTTAAAATAACATCAGAAAAACGTTATAGAGGTTTTCAGCTAATCACAAGAATGATGTGGACAAATAACCCAGCTGTGGTCTTGGCCAGACAAAGCAGAGACCTTAATGTCCAAGATTGACACAAGACTGAGTAAAAATGAGTTCGATGACTAGAACAAGACCTTAAAAAGTCTCAAGAACAAGAGACGTCTCGAGTGCAACAAATCTAGTTTCAGGTATCCCATTTTTGAGTGAAAGCTTTTTTCACATTTTTAGTTTCTTTGTCTGTGTAAAAAACAGTTTGAAGTTTTGCTCTATTTTAATCCTTTTTTGCAAACGAATAGTTGTATGTAATCATTCATCATTGGCCTCTGATTGTTAACTCGGCCAGGTCACGTTGTAATGTCTTATTTTTTCCTCCGCAGGTGAACTGTATGAAGACAGTCCTCGGACAGACTCCTCCATTAAACACATCCTGAAACTGAATCAAAACCACAGACAAACAAAACAGAAGGATGTCCATCAGAGTCTAGTTCCCATAAGGCCTTGCAGGGGCCCAGTGGGTGGAGTCACAGAGAGGCGGAGATGAACCTGACCAATCACAGGCCGTCACCCGGGGATACAGGCTCCTCCCATCACTGATCTCCAGGGTGACACTCAGCCAGACCCGCCCCCAAAAGTCAGCAGCAAATCCTATTGGTCGACAGAACTGGTAGGAAACACTACAATGAGATCATTTTACTCAAATATTGCCTTTGGTTGTGATATTAATGGTGGACTGGGGTTAGCAAAGGGTAATAATACCTCCCTATTTTATGTGGACTGTTTGATGTGGCAGGCTTCTTTTCCCGTGTCCAGACAAATATGTCAAAAACACAAATATGTCCTACTTTTAAAACAGTTTTGGCCTCCAGTGTCTCCATTTCAGTTGTCTTTTGTCACTCAATACAGCTACCACAGCTGTTTGAACCATTTCTTGGCAAATTATATTCAAGGAAAGATTGTTGTTTCATTGACAATGTGTATATGTATTGTATTGTGTATTTTTTACACTAGTACTAGATGGTAAGTTCAAATGCATTTTTCTGTGTTTACTGTTACATTAGCTCATTGTTATGAGTGATTTTTAGGGCAAATCATTATGTCAGTGGGTTTGCAGAAAAAATGAATCCCAGTTTGAAGGTTGGGAAATTTTGTCACCTCGGTTTATGAAGCTCTCAATCTTTTTGGATTCATACATTTGTATTATAAGCCGTTTACCGTCTATTGTGTTTGGTCAACTGAGGTAAAGATTGTGTTTATTTCTTGTTTTGTGCAGATGATGGCTTCTCTTATTGGGGTCACCCTTTCCTCAGAGGCTCATTGTGTTGTCAATCCTCACTTTGTAACAGGAAACTGTTGCTGTGGCGCATTTAAAGTCACTGCATATACCAATGTTACACATGTACCTCACTGTGTAACAAGAGGCCAGGATAACTGCATTCAACCTCAGTTAAAGAGAGACTTAAAAAAGAGAGTGCATAAAGTGATTGAATAATTTGTTAATATAAAATCTAGACCTCGGCAGAGAGGGACATTATGTGATGGGATCAAGGACGAGAAGAGTAGACACTGTTGGCGACGACAGGGATGGTTTGAGATGTTGAAGCAGAGGAGGATGGATCCACTGCTGAGGAGGCGATGGGAGCTGAAACAACTAGATGACAGAAAGAGAGGGTGCTTTAAAGTTTGACTGAGGTAGAGGTGAAGGGTTGTGATTGGCTGAAAGGACGCAGAGTGGCAGGAGATGAAAGTCTTTTCTTACAGATTGAACTTACACTTTAGCTTTATTAAAAGCTTTGGCTGCGTTCAGTCTTAGTTTGGTCTATTTGAAGTCGTTTTATAAAATATTGTTCATAATTTTCTAGCGCTCCTACATCTACGTAGTATGTGTCTTTGTTAATATACAGCATCTTCTACTTTAGTGATAATTAATATGAAGCTATTGAAGGACACACAGATGTGTTTTTGACGTTTATACACATGGCATATAAGTTGGAGTCAGTGTGGGTGTCTATAGTGAAGTTTAACAGCTTCATTATTTTCTCTCTCTCACTATCTATCTGTCTGCTGTTGCCATGGAAACCCTTCACTCGCTGCCCAAGAGGTTTTAGAGGCATCTTCTTCATATAACCTAAACTAATTGTCCCAACATGTGTCAAAAGTTTGTTAGTATATATTTTAACACATTTGTCCCAAACTATCTTTGCATTTATTTTGAAAAAACATACTTTTTTGGGGACTTTTGTTGTAATATCTAGCAACAAAAGTAAAGACTGCAACTGCACACATTACACTCTTGGTTTTTGGAACATGTAAACAGCTGTGGTGGCCATGCAGGGACATGAATAAACCCAGTGAAAATAGTTCTGATGGTGAATCCATTTAGTTCATAATGTCCTAAAACTTAAGCAGACAATTTGTCCTCTCTGGGGAGTTTCAGAAACAGAAACAGGAAGTAGTTTAATCAAAATGACAGCACTTAAAGCACATAAAATGCAAAATAAATATTTAATTTATTTTGCATTTTAAATATAATACACTTTGAAAAACATTTTCCTAAAGGCCAAGGATCTTTGTTGTACATTTTTATTGTTTTTTAATGTGTTTGTACTCAACAATGATGTCCCTAAAGGGCTTCTGTAGGTGCTCACAGGCTGGACAAAGAAAGGAGTGCAAGAATGCAAGGAGTGTGGAAAACTGACATGATATATCCAAGCCTTGTTTTAAAGAAAAACAAAAAGATGTAGGTTGTTAACTGACTTTTGTCTTTTTATGTAATGAATCATTTCTCCTGCAGTTTATTTTTTTACAGAGGCGGACAGATGAACAATGCCAACAGGAAACAGGAAGTCAGTGATAATTGGCTGAGTTTAAATGAGTCTTGTTTTGTGAATGGGACACACAGCTCACAGCTCCTGTATGAGTCACTGTGGGGAAATACGAACAAGTAAATCCCCCATCATCCCACTGCAGGAAGCAATTTAGAGTTTATACAGGAAAAAATGACCACTGCATTAAATCTCAGTGAAACAATTGGACAAAACATGTAGTTATCTGCAGCAAGACACAAGCATTTAACATTAATTTGACATTAGTAGCAAAATGGACATAGATTTGAGGCCAACAATAACTGTAGCTTTTAGAAAAACTGTATTTTAAAATTGTTGTATGTGGGATCTGTGGATTTCAGAGAAGAAGCAGAAGAAGCAGAACAAAGAAATATCTGTTAAGAAGCATGCTACATAAAGGGTTGTGCATGACTTTATTCTACTGAGAGTTATTTCGAGTACCAGCCACGGTTTCTGTGCGCAGCAGCTGGATTCAAACTCACAAAAATCTATCTTGAACTGTCCCGAGCAAAGTTTACACATCCTGTTTGACCAATAATGTGGCTGTGCTGACAGGTATCCTGGCTTGATAACGTGCCAAGACAAATACAAAACAGGAACCTTAAAAACCCATCAAAACTAGGTCCTATACTATATCTAAAGTAATGTTGTCAATGTTGTCTCCAATACCTGACATTCTGTTCTAACCCCCAAAAGCTTCTTTTCTTATTTAGAAAATTAAACCGAACCAAGTTTTACTCCACAAAATACTAATACGTTACACCAAACTGAAGTTTAAAACTTAGTTCTAGCTTAGCTGCAACTTGCATTAAGATGGCATTATCTCTGCCTTGTTTAACATTACATGATGCCTCCCTTTCCTGTTGATGTTTTCCTTTTTTGTGCTGTTTCTTAATACATTTTTAGAGTTCAAAATACATTTTTTCAGCAGCTACTGTATTACACTTACTGGAACTTCACAAAATTGAGGTTTTTGAGAGCACTTTTTCCCACAATATAATATTTAGGGTTTAAGCCATTTTCCCAACTAGAAGAAAAAAGTATCAGGTACTGTTTAAGGACATTTAAAAGTTAAACTCTGACTGTTTTAACAAGATTCCTGTGCCACTGTTTGATCACAAAGAGAACATTTGTCATGATTTGTCCCGTGTAAACATTATCTCATCACACCCAGTCATCAATGTGTCTTCATTATCCTTTCGCTCTTCCTCCTCAGGTATCTCTCCATCCTCCATGACAACAGATACAGTAGCCATGGCAACAGAGAGCCCAAGAAACATAAAGAACAGGAGAGAAAGATGTAGAGAGAAGAATTAGTGAAGTAACACCCGTAGACAGTGTACAATTGTGTTGGTGACATGTCTCACACCAAATTGTCTTTATCACCAAAACTACAGCACAATATATCAGACATTTTTTATTACTGCAAAATCTAAATCTTATAAATATACACACTACAAAGACTGGTTGAACTGCCAGAGATTCACACTTTGATTACCCCAACTCAGAACAAACTGAAATTACTTTCTTGAGAGATCTTGTTGACCCAGGTCATAGAACTGATAAGCCTTATGCATCTGTAAAGGTTTAGCTCAATGATATTTTACGTCTCGCCCAAGAGGCTATTAACTCTCATAAAAATCTGAGAGTGGAGTGATTATTCTGCGAGTGGTTTATCCTTGATGTGTGTTTGAGTCATCAACCGCATCCTTGTCCTTAAACAGACCTACATCAGAAACACAGCCCAGACACAAGCCAGAGGTTTGAATGTGTTTCTCAAATTGTACCAAGCCTTTTAAAACAGAGGAGGTGGACTTTGACCTAATCTTTCATCTTTTTACAACAATGTGTAAAGTCCAAACCTTAGTAGGCTCAATCCTAGTACAGTAGAAAACTTACTCAAATCTAAGCAGTGTTTGAGCATACTTTATAGTCACCAAGTTAAAGCAGAACTAAGTAACATTTTTACCTTCATAACTAGTTTTCTACGTCCTTTTGATGGTTAATGGAGTTGTTGCGGTGTGTTTGAAGCACGCCCTATCCCCATCGGGCGCATCAAATTTTATAAACACATAGCGTCCCCCCACAGTGTGATGAGCGTATGATCTCACTAAGATCATATCAAAATGGCATACACTTTATTTCATCACCAGTCATGGTGGAGCCACTAAAAAGACAAAAGAAAACCTTTTTCCGAAGATTCTAGGAAGAAAAAACATCATTTAGATCGAGAGAGAGCTCATGGCTTTTATGTTGTTGAACTTGTAAGATACTTTGCCTAACAACTTTTCATTTTTTCTATTTCCATTAGATCTATTGTTATTTTATGTCCTTCGAGATATAGCTACAGTTATGTGACATTTGTTTAGTTACTACGCGGTGAGGAGTGTTTGTTTTATTTACGGGCTTTATTTTTTTTACATATAACATTTTGGTTGAGAGACAATTTCTAAATTTACCAACCTTCATCAAGATTTCTTGTACTGTATTGGTGAGTGTTGTTGCGCTAGGAGTATGAAGGACAGTGGGGAGCTGCACAAATCTTACTTCTGCTTTAAGAGCTGCCCCCAAAAAAATATCCTTTAATGTTTTACTTTTGCTTCCTGTTTTTGCTCAATTGAGGGTTATGTATCAGTGGCTCAGTGGTAGGTCGTGCTTCAACTGGAAGGTGGGGGGTTTGATTCCCGCTCTACCCACAGTTCATACTGTCCTTGTGTCCTTGGGCAAGACACTTAACCCACCTTGCCTCCAGTGGTGTTCCAGCTGTAACACTGGTGAATGGAACCTTAATGTAAGTCGCTTTGAATGAAAGCATCAACTAAAAATGTAAAATGTAACACTGTTGTAAGTTGCTTTGGATAAAAGCGTCTGCTAAATGTAAATGTATCACCCACTCAGCTGATTGCAGTATTTAACTACACCCCTTTGAAGCTGAGGCATCCCTGATATGGTACCAAACGCTTTTTAGGGACACTTCTCCTTCTGGAAATAGAAACACACAAAACCAACCTGACCCTCACCATCCCAATGGAAACAAGGCTATATCAAAGAGCTTCAATGCTTTGCCACTACTTCATCTCCTTTCAGGACAGAAACCTCTGATTGTCTCTTACTCAAAGTGTCATCTCTTTTTCGAATCTGTCCGATAGAGACCAATCTCCATGTGATGAGTTTGTAATTAGTTTAAAGTCACTCAATAAATATCTACATTGCCCACAGTTTATAAACAACACTGCTCTGGAACCACAGGTTTTTGTGCCTGATCTTTTATTATTTATTATTAATGTGAGATGAGATGTGAGCAATGAGTCAAAGCTTTGCGTTTAATTTGCATAAATCCATAACACATTCACACAATTGACACGCAATGTGTTTGGCCTGACCAGGGTTACATTTTTGATAAGGTTAATTTCTGTCCCACTCTGAATACCAGCCACTATTACAGGATCATTAAGTATTTTAGAATGTAGCTATATACTGTCAGTCTGTTGTGAATCTAATCACCTTTATGAATTTTAAAGTCTAACTATTACAATGCATTAAAAAGTAATGTACAATTTTCAAACAGGTAGTTATGAAGTTCATTTTCTCTAAATCCTGTGATTTGGGGGGTTTTGGGGTCAAAAGGGGAGTCACAGACTGATTTTTAAGTTGTGAAACAGAAATAATGAAATGTTTATGGAGGCTGTGGAAACTGTAGCAGAGGAAAAGGCAGTAATCTCATTCATATATTCATCAGCGATAGAAGTGCTGACGCAAGTGAGAAGCTGACAGAAGCAGAGAAAGTGTGAAAATGTACCTCCATTTAACCATCTACAGCTAACAACTCTCTGCAGGTAAAGACAGAAACCAGTCGCCATGTTGTCTTTGTATATTTCTACAAACCACTGAGAGTCCAACAGTGGAGGCTATTGTTGTAGTGTTGGAGACTGGTCACATTTTACTGGGTTGTGTTCCAAACTCTGACATAGATTGTGAAATTTAAATCAAGACCAGTAAAAACCCCAATTTCTTTATGTCACTAATGTCAATATGGTCCATCGTTAATTCTTAACTGGTCTCATCCTGGGGCCCATTAATTTCACTCAACGTTTAGCTGCAGCTCATTATTAACAAAATCTTTTATTATTTAAAAATCACAACCTGTAGATTTCTTTCTGTGAGGAGTCTGCATGTCCTCCACGTGTTACCGTGGGGTTATCTCCGGGTACTACGGTTCCTCCCACCGCCAAAACACATGCTTGTACAGTGACTGAATGTGAGAGTGAATGGTTTTCTGTCACCGTCTGTCTCTAAATGTTAGCCCTGCGACTAACTGGCCACTGTCCAGGGTGTACCCCGCCTCAGGCTCAAAGCTGCTGGGATAGGCTCCAGTCACCCGTGACCCCTAACGGGACTAAGCAGAAGAATATGAATGAAAAATTTATGAGTAATATACACTAAATATATAAAGGTGTCATCGTTTTGCCAACATCTGTCTCCTTTAAATTTACTGATGTTACCATATCAACAGGCCCATCTTTAATTCTCAACCCTATGGTTGTTTATAGAACTGTGCCTTTTCCTCAAAACCATGTCAGCCCTGGTTGGTCAAATGGCCACAATGCTTAAGGTTATGACTAAATCTATGAACTTGACTTCATTCATTGGACCTCCTATTGTCCTTAAAAACCACATTGTGTTACTTATCTTCCTCATTGTGTAACACAAAGCCAGCTTGAACATTCAGTTTTTCCTTTTAAGAGAAAACCGCTGCATCTTACTGAGTCTTTGGACATCACAGGACATTTGCACAACATAATTCAATTATTATGTCCAAATAAAGCATTTAAATTGCAATTTGTTTGCTTTTGTACATTGCATTTGAGATATCACTTGTCTGCCTCATTTCTGTCTAATTTAACCCTCCATCCGTTTTTCATTCATTTTTATTTATGTCAGTGAGAAAACAATAAAACGCTGTGAAAGAGATATGGCTTTTAAGCTCAGTCTGTTTGTGTTTCTGTAACAATGTTATTTTGGTCTTTAACTAATAATGGCCTTGGCCCTGAGCTCATCACACAAAGACAGATGAAGCACAATACAACAACTCTAATGGATATTCTTCTCTCTTTTGAAATGTCTCGATCCAACACAAATAGATTTTTTATAGTTCTTCCTTCATTTACTATTGCCTCTGTTTCTTCTCTAGTTTTAGACCTTTAGATTCATGTGACTTGTTGCTGTCAATGCAATAGTTGTTCTCTGGCTCACATTTAAAGTTATGTGGAACAAGTAAAACCTTGGATACACGTGCTCTGTTTGTCAGTAATGGGATTAGTTAAAGAGTTATAGAAACAAAACATGCATAAGTGACAACTGATATGATATTGAATAAAAAAAGGATATGGGTTGGAGGTGGGTAACATAGCTTATAGAACACTACCCAGGTCACTACATTTGCAGTAGCTCAACCCAGATCTGACTTGTCAGGGTGTGTAGCTCGACTAAGATGTTGAAGTAGTGATTGAGACGACATGAGAGCATCTCCCAAACTGCTGTTCTTGTTTGTTGAACCCAATCTGCAATGGTGGTCAGGGAAAAAAAATGGAACGATGACTTAAGATGACTTAGAGCCCTTTCACACTTGTCCTGTCCGGACTTTCCTGTGCTCTTTAGTCTCAGTCCAGACCAAAATGAACCAAGGCCCGGTTTGTTTGTGTGTAAGCAAGTTTGTCAATAGTTTGGACTTTCGGACCAAATGCAGGAAGTTGCGACCAGTTAAACACGTGAAGAAGAGCAAACAGGTTGGGGTTTAAAAACACATTCAACACATAGATTGAGTTGTTTTACCTTTTATATGGCTCTATTTTTCTCATTTCCTAATGGTTGTTATACTGATTTAAATCATGTTTGTATTAATTCTGTATTTATAAAAACATGTCTAAATAGCCCCTGCCAGACGGATTATTCTATTTCTACTATTACACTGTAAAATAAGCTGCTGGGGAGACACATTCACCACATTAAATGCCATCTTCAAGAGCCACACCCAATGTTGTCACAACAATCAACACAGCGCTAAAGGGATATGTCAAATCAAACTCATGATTTTTTTCCATAAAAGCCATAATGTCATGTTTCCTAGCCTTGTGAAAAAATCTCTTTTTATCCAGCTTTGATATAGATGCTGCGATAAATGACTCATTTACTGAGCTGACTACTTCTGTTTTTCATGCAGTGTTAATGTAGGCTTTTGGCTCTGGTACTGAATAAAAAAATACATAAATGGTAGTAATAGTTACAGACTATTTAACATTCTTGCTGTCCTCTGTGCACCGAAAACATACAACTGTGGAAAGTTGGCTCTGGTCAAACTGCAGTAAACAAAGGCTGGTTCAACAAAGACTCAGAGTCAACCAGAACCACAGCCTGGTGGGTTGGAAGGAGACATGTAGGAGTAATAAATGTTTGGTGTTCAGCAGAAGGTTGCCTCAGCTGTTGACTTGAGTGTGCTGATGGAAATGACATTATACATGCACTGTTGGTCAGCTCGATTATTAAGTTAAACTACTAGACGTTCTTCTACTGTCTTTGGCCGAGTTCAAGGAGTACATGTAGATGGACACAGCTTTCTAATCATCTTAAAAACATGACTAAAACAACTAAAACGTCAAACAAGTTAGCCAGCACACATAGGAGCATAAACATTGCCTCCTCTTTGGTCTTTTGATGTTGGGGTATAGCTCAGATTTCCCTTATCTGGATTTCTTTGTTGAGTTCTGTGCAGGGAAGGGACTAAATCTCAAATCTAAAATGCTGCTGTTGGAGCAATTTATAGTTGTTTCTTTATATGCACTTATGTGTAGGTTTGTTAAACATTGTTTGATTTTTTAGATCTTTGAGCTATAATTGTGTTTATTTAAGTTATGGTTGATGCTTTTATTTTGAAGGTAATAAGAACATGTGACAGGTGTACATTATATGCTTGGGATTGTGATGTATACTGTATACATGTATGTATATTTGGGATTGGCAAGGGAGTTACGATTTATTTCAATTTTTTTAAATAACTAATGACTTCTGTTGTAGGCTGAAAAATGACTACAAATTACACCTGAATTGAAATCTTACCATTACTGACTCCAAATCTGTGTTCAATCCTTTTGTATTAAGGGCTTTCCTTTGCCCTGTTCCCTTTAATCAAGAGTCCTGTCTCTTACCAGAATGTTATTAAAAACCAAGACCATGTTTCTGGTTAAATAAACAATAAAAACATCCTTTAGCCTGATCCCACTGGTGCTATTTTGATGCAGCAGCTCATGGCCTTGTATATCAGGATATTAATATTTATTTTTTACACCATATATTGAATATATTACGCTTTTATGGCTTTACACTAGGATTTCTATAGGGTTTGTTCTTTTGTCCTTGTGTTAAAACGCTTAGCGCTTAGTGTTTTAAATGCTTGTCTTAATCCTTGATCATGCTAAACACAAAAAAACTTGTTGCTACGCTTTACTGCACCACAGTTACCTAGCAACACCCATTCACAAAGTGCTATGTAAGGAATAATGTAATATGGGCTGAATGTAGGGAGCATAGACACAGAGAAGAAAGTAGGTTAAGACCAGGCACACAATACATTCATGTAATAAGACTTGTGTATTTTATTCAAATTTGTGTATAACGGTCTGTGGCATTACTTTTGCCCATAACCCTAAACTGTAATGGATAATAATGACTTCAAACAAGTACATACAATACAATCAATTACTGACAACAAACCCAACCTACTGATCTAACAATATGGCAACTGTACAGTCAAATACAGCTCACCCACTGCTTTAGTTTTCACCTGCTGTTCTTTGTTCTAATTGGTTAAAAGAGGATGAGATGCCAGAAAATGGAGTCTTTTTTTTGTTGCAAAGCAACACTGACTCAAGTAATAAAATAACATAATCTATGAGAAAATTAAAACTACAGTAAAACTATTTACTCTATGAACTGTTTTTAGTGGACTGCTGCTGACCTGCAACAAACTCTTCTGAATAATATCTGCAGCATTTATGCTCTTTGTATTTATGACTGCATGAACTCAGCTAGATGTCTTTATGTGTTGGTGAAACTAAAACAGCTGAACAAAGTTGCAAAGTGAGGCCCAACTTTAACTTACCCATGAGCAGAGCTTGATATTCAGTACATTTTCTCGATATCTCATCACGTGGCAGGCCTTGAGTCATCAGACCTGGCATTTACATACTTCCTCTGTCATCATGAATCAGATTTCATCCTTCGCTTTATTTACCAAAATACATACGGCTCTGACTGGTTAAAGCAGGACTGTGGACTGCCTCACTGATGATCACTGCTGAGCTCTGGCATAATGAAGAGCTTAATAATGAGCTGGGCTTTGGCTGAAAAATATGATGTCAGAAATAGAGGAAGTCCCAGACTGAAATGGACAGTGTGTGGACAGACCGAGGACAGAGTGTGGACAGATAGAGGACAGAGTGAGGACAGATAAAGGACAGAGTGATGACAGAGCATGGACAGAGTGAGGAAAGAGAGAGGACAGAGTGTGGACAGAGTGAGGACAGATAGAGGACAGAGTGAGGACAGAGTGAGGACAGAGAGAGGAAAGTGCGAGGACAGAGTGTGGACAGATGGTGGACAGAGTGAGAAAAGAGTGTGGACAGAACGTAGACAGAGCGTGGACAGTGATTGGACAGAGCGTGGACAGAGTGAGGACAGATGGTGGACAGAGTGTGGACAAAGTTAGGACAGATAGAGGACAGAGTGAGGACAGACAAAGGACAGAGTGAGGACAGAGAGACGACAGAGCATGGACAGAGTGAGGACAGAGAGAGGACAGTGCGAGGACAGAGTGAAGACAGCGCGAAGACAGAGCGGGGACAGAGCGTGGACAGAGCGTGGAAAGTGATTGGACAGAGTGTGGACAGAGTGTGGACAGAGTGAGGACAGAGCGTGGACAGAGTGTGGACAGAACGTGGTCAGAGAGTGGACAGTGATTGGACAGAGCGTGGACAGAACGAGGTCAGAGAGTGGACAGTGATTGGACAGAGCGTGGACAGTGACTGGACAGAGCGTGGACAGAGTGATGACAGATGTTGGACAGAGTTTGGACAGAGTAAGGACAGATGGTGGACAGAGTGAGAACAGATGGTGGACAGAGAGAGGACAGTGATTGGACAGAGCGTGGACAGAGTGAGGACAGATGGTGGGCAGAGTGTGGACAGAGTGAGGACAGAGTGTGGACAGAGTGAGGACAGAAGGTGGACAGAGAGAGGACAAAGTGAGGACAGAGTGTGGACAGAGTGTGGACAGAGTGAGGACAGGGTGAGGACCGAGCGGGGACAGAGTGTGGACAGAGCGTAGACAGTGATTGGACAGAGTGTGGACAGTGATTGGACAGAGCGTGGACAGAGTGAGGACAGATAGAGGACAGAGTGAGGACAGATAAAGGACAGAGTGAGGACAGAGAGAGGACAGAACATGGACAGAGAGAGGACAGTGCGGGGACAGAGTGTGGACAGAGCGTGGACAGTGATTGGACAAAGCATGGACAGAGTTAGGACAGAGAGAGGACAGTGCGAGGACAGAGTGAAGACAGATTGAGGACAGAGCGGGGACAGAGTGTGGACAGAGCGTGGACAGAGTGTGGACAGTGATTGGACAGAGCAAGGACAGAGTGTGGACAGATGGTGGATAGAGTGTGGACAGAACATGGACAGAGTGTGGACAGTGATTGAACAGAGCGTGGACAGAGTTAGGACAGATAGAGGACAGAGTGAGGACAGACAAAGGACAGAGTGAGGACAGAGTGAGGACAGAGAGACGACAAAGCATGGACAGAGTTAGGACAGAGAGAGGACAGTGCGAGGACAGAGTGAAGACAGATTGAGGACAGAGCGGGGACAGAGTGTGGACAGAGCGTGGACAGAGTGTGGACAGTGATTGGACAGAGCAAGGACAGAGTGTGGACAGATGGTGGATAGAGTGTGGACAGAACATGGACAGAGTGTGGACAGTGATTGAACAGAGCGTGGACAGAGTTAGGACAGATAGAGGACAGAGTGAGGACAGACAAAGGACAGAGTGAGGACAGAGTGAGGACAGAGAGACGACAGAGCATGGACAGAGTGAGGACAGAGAGAGTACAGTGCGAGGACAGAGTGAAGACAGAACGAAGACAGAGCGTGGACAGAGTGTGGACAGAACGTGGACAGAGCATGGACAGTGATTGGACAGAGCGTGGACAGTGATTGGACAGAGCGTGGACAGAGTGAGGACAGATGGTGGACAGAGTTTGGACAGAGTGAGGACAGATGATGGACAGAGCGTGGACATGAGGTGGACAGAGTGTGGAGAGAACGTGGTCAGAGAGTGGACAGTGATTGGACAGAGCGTGGACAGAGTGATGACAGAAGGTGGACAGAGTTTGGACAGAGTAAGGACAGATGGTGGACAGAGAGAGGACAGAGTGTGGACAGAGTTTGGACAGAGTAAGGACAGATGGTGGACAGAGAGAGGACAGAGAGAGGACAGAGTGTGGACAGAGTGAGGACAGATGGTGGAGTGAGGATTAATTTTCTCAACATCCTCTGTCTAGAGAACAGGGGAAAGTGGATATAGAAGAAGATAAAAACAGAAAAAGAGAGAACAATGTTATAGCTAAAACCTTTCTTTATGGCAGTCTATTCGTCCTTCATCCATTCCACTGGACATAAAAACATCAAGTGACTACATTTCCCAATCACCATTTGAAGACTCTAATTAGTAAAACAGATCATTTATGTTTTCTTCGCTGGCCACTTCAGCGTTTTAGGACATGGGTCTTTACAGTTAGGCTGTACCAGTGGGCTTCGTCTTATAATTACATTTTTTTAAAGCTAATTTCACTCCTGGGTACCACTTAACAGGGCCAGCATATAGTCTTTATTGCTTTCATATTTTCTGTAAACATTGTTAACACCAATCCAATTCCATTCATAATTGACGTTTATGTCCACCTAATGGTTTTCAAATTGGTTTAAATAATTTTCTCTTCTTCCCTGAGCTGCTCAAAGAAAAGTCTGTTTGTGCTCACTGCTGTGACTGTGGCTGATTTAGGGTCTTCATGAATGACATTATGAGCTCTTGTGATTTATTCATGCAACTATGAATTATACAGACCTGGATGAAGCGCTCACTTCCAGCACTAAGTTGGTCGGTCTCAGGGTCTGTGGGACAGGTTTCATAAGAAAATGATATGAGTGAGGATTAGATGTTGAGTCATTGTGAATGACAATTAACAGAGTGTTGTGTAGTTTGCATTTAGATTTACATTTAGTCATTAAGCAGACACTTTTATCCAAAGCGAGTTACATTCAACAGTGTTACATTTACATTTTAGTTGACACTTTCATTTCAAAGTGACTTACATTAATGTCACAGCTTGAGCACCACTGGAGGCAAGGTGGGTTAAATGTCTTGCCCAAGGACACAACGACAGTATGAACTGTGGGGACAGCGGGAACCGAACCACCTACCTTCCGGTTGAAGGACGACTGCTCTACCACTGAGCCACTGCCGCTGGAGCTGGATTACGGACTGCTTCCTCTGCATCGTTACTGATTCTACCTGTGGACACTCCTGGTATTGCAGCCAAAAATCCAAAATGTGTAAAAAAAAACAGCTTTCACTTTTTTTTCTTTTTTCCATAAAGTAGTTTTTCCAGTATGTAGTAACACTATGGCTATAAATTGGATGATGTTGAATAAGTTAATTGTCTATAATCAATCCCCAGATTAAATAATAAATACTATATGACTTGAACAAACATAAGTAAAGTACATCATCAGATTAATCCGTAAATCCTGTTAAAGCTGTATCATCTGCAGCAGTGTCTCCTGTTACATCTCTTTCAGAATGAAGTGCTTTTGGATTCCCTCGTCCAATTGGTTGATACTGTATCTGTTGCCTGGTAACACTAACTTAGCCAGCATCCACCGACAGGAAGCTGCTCTACTCCTCAGAGCTGTCATGACATAACAGTGAGAGGACTTCGCAGCAAGAGTCTGGCTCTGAAGCAACGAGTGGAGAATGAATGAAGACATGCCACTGTGTCATACAAAGTGCAGTAATGTGTTATATTTAGTTTAATACAATGGACATGTTTCATACACAAGAGAGATAATTATGTGCTGGTTTGAATGACTTACAGTGTTGTTTAGTTTGGAGCATGGATGTATTATAGCTGGATTACAGAGGGTTTACTCATCAGACCTGTGCCAACTCCTGGTAATGCAGCAAAAACTTCAATGTGGAATAGTCTTGATTGGATCTTTGCACAACTGCCATGACGTAATTCTGGTTTACCCGTCCACTGATAAACGGTTGTATGTTTGGTTAGCACTAAGTCTATTTTCTCATTTTTATAAGCCACTGAGATTTGAGACTGGGCTTCTTTGGAAAGCGTTGAAAACTAAAAATGCTGTTGTGGTGACTTGAGGCAGAACAAAAGGGTACGCAGCAGTGATGCGCAGGTCACAATTTTTTGACCTGCCCAACCTGAATTAAAATTCAAACTCGACCCGAACATCTGTGCTTTGATCTCCCAACTGCACCCGACAATGTTTCAAACAAAAAACCATAGTGTAGGCTATATTAACACATATGATGCACGGCTCCTGAACAAAAAGAACCAGCGTGCTTTATCTTCCTCATGTTTGAACAAATTTTTTGCTGCACTATGCTTAAACAGAATAGAGTCCACAGTTTTCAGATTTAGCCTGTGCCTGCTTGTCTCTAGAACGTGACCAGTTGAGCTGAAAGTATGCTCGCTGGAGGTCCTGTCTGGGATGCAAAGCATGGCTTTAGCCACCATAGACAAAACTACCATATGTTGGATAAGAAAAAATATTACCTGGTGTATTTTAGAGATGTTACACAATGGAATCCTGTATGGCAAGATAACACTTTATCCTTATATCTACCAAGAGTATTTGCACAAAGTAATTAACAAATCCTAAATAAAACATTATAATTTAAAACAAGGGCTCTTTGGCCAGCATGAAATAAACACCCTTTACTTGTTTAGACTTGCTGTTTTCAGAAGGAAACTCAGACTAGACCTGTCAGTGTTGGATCAGGACTGTCTTCAGTCTCCGTGCCTCAGCTTGAACTTGTAGTCTTTCGTCTGGCTGGAGTGTTTCAAGTGTCTTAAAATGTGGAGTCAGGAATGTGGCGTTTTGTGAGTAGCAGTCATAAACTATTCATTTAACAGTGTTTCATCAGGGTTGCTTATTTAGTGCATGTAGTCTGTTTATAAAACACGTTCAACAGCACCTGACATATTTCTTTTTAAACATCCAACCCGCCCCTAACCCGCAGTTACACCCCTAGATTACATTTTTTCTTACTTTGAAAAACTTTTTTGTTCAACGATTTGTGAAATGACAAAAAAGATGAAAATGTCTTTGTGTTGTAGATGTTGTAGTACAATATATGTTGTACAAGTCAACAGTGTGTCCTTACAGATGTTGTGTAATACTGTCCAGTGTAGTTTTAGCTCCTAAAGTAAAAAAACTAACTTTGACTTGTATATACACTCCAGCCAATGTTTCTGATTGTGTTAATAATGCTTTTAATCCCGTGAGAACTTCCCATTTTGCTACTATCAGTAAAAAACACAGAAGTTATTTATACTTGTTTACAGCCTGCTACAAGCCACAGTCTTTGTTTTCAAGTCAACTCAGTCATGTCTCAAACGGCACATACTGTTTTCAGATAATGAACCAGGTTTCAATGTCCTCAAACAAAACTAAGAATAGCATCTGTAAAAAAGTGTGCTACTGAAAAAAATCAGTTTGAATAAAATATCTGCATTATCACATTCTCATATGCAGTGTTTTCCTTCAAATACAATATTGCAGCTAATTATCCTGATCTTATTCAATGGAAAACCGACGTAAAGGTATAAAATGTGCATGTGAGGTTCTTAAATGAATCAATACCATGCAATTTGTGTTTAGCTGAAGCTGAAGTACCGTCAAGCAGCATAAAGAGCAGAGAGCCCCTTTGGTATTGATTTTAAATCTGTATAAAGCGTGTCCTCTCGGGGCTCATTGCATCAACAAATGTGCAACATGATACACTGATGTAATCTTTACTCAAAGGGTTTAGGGTTTCTCAGTGTTATATGGTCCACTAGCAAGAAATAAAACACATACAGAGACATACTTACATATTATATATCTGCTGTAGATTAATCATATTTTATTAAGCACATTCAGACAAAAAGCATTTAAAGTAAGTCATTCAATTCAATATTATTGTTTGATTTTAAAGTGGAAGTCACCAGGTTATTGACAAAAGTGTGAACAATTAGAGGTGCAATTTGTCCTGACAATAAATAAATAACTGGACAGTGTTGAGTAAAAGGCAGCTTTGCATAAAACAGATGCATTTACTTTAACCAATGCTATATTTACAACTAACAACTTGACAACTTGGAGTACTATGGGTCCTGTTCAAACGTACACTCACCAGAACAGACAAAAATGCATAAAGCACCTAAACCAAATAAAAAGATGAATCGGGACAGCCCTTGAAGTAAGTAAGCCAAACAGAAAAAAAGAGCAAACATGAAGCTGGTTTATGTTGGAATATTTGCTTAGCTGTTTCTGGACATCAAATCAAATGGAGAAGATCATTTTTAGTTTAGCTGTTCATATCCATCTTCACCGGTTGCAGAAGTGTGGGTAGTATCCTTCATTAAGTCTTTTCAGAGAAGGACATTAAAAGGTGTAAGCTGTGGGTGGTTGAGAACATTACCAGGAAAATGGGCCTGAACCTCTCAGTATGAGCAGTAAAAGTGTGGAAGTGTGGGAAAGTGCCGTGGAGTGGGTATAGCCTTCGAGGTTTTTACTACAGACAGATAGAAAACAGTATTCAAGCAAGCCATTGTGATAAAGTAGTTTAGTTTTGCCCTGCCTTTAACAATATTACAGATTTCTGAAAGGTTACACTGGTGATTACATTGTATATATTCAGTTAAAATGGGTCTCCAGGCTCTCAGTCATTTAGTCTAATTCAGTACTTTTTATGTCCTCTACCACCATTGGTCAGTACTGACTACAACTGACTACAACTGATCTAAATTACTTAATTATATTTATTTAGCCCAATATCACAACAGCAATTCCCTCACAGGGTTTCACAGAGACAAAAAGCAGCAAACCAGTTGAACCAGTCCTTAATCGCTTTTACACCTGCACTGTTTGCCCCAGACTTTCAGACTTTCCAAAATGGCTACGTCTGATTGTTGAAACACAGTCATGTTGTAGATCCACTGGTGGCAAAAGTAAAGCATAGAATGTGTAAAATAAATGGTAAAAATAAAAAAGTAACTGGTCGAGTGTGGGTCAATGTAACTGGGTAAGAGTATCGTTACTTTTTTACTTAAGTAAATGTATGGGAGTAAATGTCACTCATTACTACCCACCTCTGGTTGAGAGTGATATTTCCCATCACTGAATACTTAACTTCTCCTGGTTGTTGTGGTTAAAGCTGATAAAGCTGATCAAACTGGGAGAAAACTTGTGTGACCAGTGAGAAAAGAGAATTGAGCAGAGTTTAGCAACACTGTGGGAAGCAGTGAGAGATTCAGCCCCAGACCAAAATCATGACTGACTTCTTGACTTCCTGTCTGTGCAGATGACTTCCTGTCTGTCTTGGTGACAGTGAGGCTGGCCGCGGTCCCGTCTCTTTCACAGAGTGTTGTCAAACCCAGTGAGTCTGTGCCATCTGGGCCCAGACTGAGGCTTTGTGTGAAGGCTGCCAGCGGGTCCAGATGGCAGCAGCACCGCTCTGTCATTTATTTAAACAGAGAGGACATTAGAGCAGACTTCAGGTGGTCAGCGGTCAGTCTAGGACACATGGGAACAAAGTACTTCACACTCAAAGTATCCACGTCTTTTTGGAATTACTCCCATTATGTTGTTTCACATTTGTTAATTTGTAAATCACAGTTTCAAATACTAGATGCAAAGGGAAAGTGCAATTAAAACACATCTGAAATGATTATACCATGGTCTTTTGCCAACAATATTAGAAAAATGTATTTAAAGATTTATTGGGTCCATCGGTTTTAGGTTGCCATTGTCCGGACAGAGAATATTTAAGTGTACAAGACCGTTTTAATACATATTTTATATTCTAGGCTTCTGTCCCATTTTGCACAAAAGCTAGGAATGTCTTTTCTTTGGAAAAGAAGCCACAATATCCTTCAGTTGCACAGTGTTGGAGGATCAAACTGTTATATGCCCACAGTTTATTCCTTGTAGTGTCAGGTATCCAAGGCAAGGTAACTTTCAATAAGCAACCACATCACTTTTTCATTCATTTACACAGATGCTATAATGAGACCAAATCAGAGATAGTGCTTATTGGCCCTGCAGGACTGCATGAGGAGTAAAAGCAGATAAATAGTGGGGTCCAAACCTGTTTTTAATCACATAATATAACAATAAGGTCTAATAATACATCTGTGGGTATACTTCATCATTATACAGCATATAAAAGTTATTTCATGAGTATTTTGACTTGAGTCTTGCTTGGTATCAGCTGCTGTTTCCTCTTTCCCGGACAAAAGACACAACCAGCCCAAAAACCAAAAGGACTGTTTGTTTACAATATTTCAATTGAGTTATGCATTAGCAAATAAAACGTTTTAAAAGTTCTGCAAACATGAGACTGTGACCTGTCAATGTGACGTTAGCGTTAGCAAACAACTATTTTTTTCAGAAACTTTATAATCTTTTTTCGGAGGGCTTTGTAGAGGATGGATGGGTAGAATTGGGATTTTATTGAGATCTCCAAAAAGTTTTAATATTTTTTATTTGCAATGCATTATATGCTGGCTGCTGTCCAAAATTTCTTCACTTCTTACATCAGCCCCTCATGTCCCTGCACTGGCTTCTGTTAAGTATCGTATTGCTTCTAAAATGTTACTTACTTTTAACACAGTCAGTGGCTTCCTCTGAAACTCTCTGTCCTCTGACCTCAGGGAGTATTTGGTATCACGATTCTAGTGGTTTATTGTTTCTTTGGGTCTTGATCCACATTTTACTCTTGCACTATAAAGCACATTGTAACTTTGTTAATAAAAGGGCTATATAAGTTTATTAAGGCTTTAAATGAAGGAGTTTTTGTACTAGTGTGCCACCTCTGGCGTTAGCGGTACTGCATCCAGTATCGTGCGTGTTCACTGTGCGCACCCTTCTAAGAGGACAAACAAACAACTACTGAAGAAGAACCTGCCGGCACATCGGGCTGTTGCTGATGCATGTATGGGTTAGAAAAAATTTTATTTAAACCATTGAAACTTCCGTAATGCACATTTAAACTTAAAAATGTCAACTAAAAGCGGTGTAAACACATTTATAAGACACTGAAACAGTTGATCTAGTTTTTATGGCTACAATTTTTTTACTGATGTCTAAGGTTTCAATGACATTTCAACCAGAAAAGTAAGTCGGAACTTAATCATACAGAAAACTGTGGCTGCAAACTAACATCAACTGAGAACCACTGTTTACTGGATTTGACACAAACTGCCTACCCCTGCTTTAATGTTAGGCCAGGAGCTGTAGACTGTGTTCCACCACAGCGAGTCCTGATAAAGACAGTGAGCTATCGCTGCTTGTGTGTGTAATCTCTCAACCCTTCTCCATCCCACAAACACGCACTATTACGCACTCTTACGCCACACGCTCTCTCACGCACACCTGGCCTGGCACGCGCTCTCATGTACGTCCCCCGGCGTGTCCTGGTTCATCCATCTCTGAGTCTCAGCGTGGGGCGGAGGGAGGAGACGCTGGGTTTTTTTCTCCCTCCTCCTGCAAAACCAACCGAAGCGGCGCGAGACGCTGCAACGCTCCGCTTTTTACGCATTGCTATTTTTGTACAAAAGCGACCCTTTGTTTTCCCTTTTGTATTTATATCGCTTCTTCGTGCTCTTTCATGGAGACAGGGCGTTGTTCCCGCTCGGATTTAACGCGATGAAGTGCTCGGGTTGACGCGGTGTTAGCGGCGGAGGAGGAGGAGGAGGATGCGGGCTGAAGATACCTGTCGTGCTCGTCTCGTCCCCATGAACTGAGCCCAACCGAGGGGACGCAATAGGAGATATTTTAAGGACTAAGCGCCGCCAGAGCAAGCTTCACAGATGGATAACTACTCCACTTTACAACGTAAGACACACACATGCACTGTATTCACCTGCTGCAGTCACGCTTAGACAAATGGATGAGAGGGTTTTTAGAGATTTCTATCGTGTCTTTGATCAAACAGCTTTACATTCTTATAGACCAGTCCCATCTTTACCAACTGTTAGTGTTAGTGCTAATTGTGGCTGTCTCCAACATAAAGGTCTATTTTAAGACTATTTATTTATTTAATTTTTTTTGGGACATACTCTTAAATCGAAGAGACGGAAATGCACTGAATTCACCTGCTGCAGTCCTGCTCAGATGGATGGATTACATAGATTGGAGTCTTTTGAATATTGCTTTATTCATTAATGTGACAATATGCTGCTTTGATGTCCGTCAATGCAGTGCCATATACATATGCTGTACCCTTTTCTATTCTAATAATTGGAGGTAGAGGTGATAATGCATTGCTCCAAAGCTGAAAATGTCATGTTGCAGTGTGTTTTTTTGTCCAGTGAGGCTGGATAAAACCTGGTCATTTGTCATTAAACTGTGCTGATTAGAACAATACTGTACACTTGTGCATTTGGATTTCCCACCATACCTGCTGCAGTCCTGGGGAAATGTATATGACTGAAATTAATTTGTTACTGACACTGGTTAATATGGCTGGATGATGTGCTACAACATCCTGGAGTCTTGTGTTAATTGGCCACAGGAGGTTATTTAAAAGAGTCTAATATGATTATGGATAAACCTGCTGCAGTCATATAGGGCTTCACTATTTCAAGAAACAATATATATTTTTGACAAAGTAAAAGATGACGTATAACAGACACAAAATCTAAGGCTCTGGACTAAAATCTACAGATCACATTGGTGCCACTCGCTGCTGAGTTTCCAGGCAGGATGTGACTGAAGGCATACACAAAACAACAAGCTTTAATTTCAACACTAACTGAAGTAACTGTTAAAATTAGTTTATTTTTATTGCCCTTGAATTAAAATACAACAAAATTACAACGCAACTCCCTTTTAAAAAAAAACACAATGCATCATTTATTTAGATACAAGACATTACATTATAAGTAACTAAAAGTACAGAGAATATAAAAATATAAAACATAACATAACCATAGATAGTCAGTTAATAGTTGTATTATTTAATGTTCTTATGGCTCATGCAAAGAAACAACAGAAGACAGTAAAGTTGTGGCCATGAAGATTTAAAGAAATCTATATAATCAGCCGTCTTTGGGGGCTCTCTTTGCCTCGAATGCAACACCTCTGCACTTACTTAAATTACACTTACAGCTCTTTAAAGAAAAGGCCTGCAGTACTGTATTGTGCCGTTAATTTAAGTTGTTCTAGTAATTCTGTTTTGTCTCTGAATAAATATAAAAGTGGCTTGTGTGCTAAATTATTAATGCACTTGAAAATTGATTTGAGAAAACATAAACTACCAACGCTTTCAAAGCTTAATTAATTATATTTCTTACTGGCTTTTTATTCATAATATTTAGTGCTTGATTGTAAAGTGAACCAAGTGTTTTGTTGCAGGAGCTGCCTGCGTCCAAACTGTCATGCAATACATTTGGTATTGCAGTTATTTCCACATATGCTTCAACATATCACCCACTACATTATCCTTTTACCTACACACCTCCTGCTTTATCACCTGGATGGATAAATCATGAAGAATTTAAAACTTTTGTCACATTTCTTTCATTAAATGGTGCTAGATGTGTTTGTTTGTTACTACTGTCCACACCGTGTTGTGTGGTGCCAGTCGGCCACTGAATATATTTTACAATGTTTACTGCTGCAGCCATGTTTAAATGGATGGACTGTCAGAAATGTAAAGATTTGTCATTGCAGTTCATTATAAAGTGATGGATTTTTAATACATTGTATGAACCTAATTGTTATGGCCATAATATGTCTAATCTAATCTAATGTCATGTAGTGTTTGTGGTAAGTGGCTACTGAAGGCACAAATACTCCACTTTAGTTTAGATTAAAGGTTTGTTATAGATTATATGGAGTTTCGTATCTCTACATATCTTCTACAAATTTCTTACAAAACGGGTTACATACACCAGCTCAGACACAATATGGATTTCAATTTATTTGCCACACATGCTTAACTAACTTTATGCAGCGTTAGGTTTAGTGTTAAGTGGCGGCTGAAGGCACTATACATTCAGTGTATTCATATTTAAACAAATGGAAAACCTCTAATAAACCCCTAAATGCTATTTTTGTACATACTGCTCACTGTTGCTGCTAACTCATTATATATAATCACTCTGAATACACACTTATATGAATAGAAATCTGTTTTACAACATGTTCTTAGATCTGTCAGCAGTCAGGCCTATTGTTAGTGTTGCCACCTGTTACAATGCACTAGGTTTAAAACACATTTCAATCCCTAAAATGCCAACTAGTTCTACACTTTTTTTTTTACTTAAATTGTAATATCAACTGCAGTGATGCCCAGATTAGGAAAAAGTTGAAATTTTGAAGCTCTACTGTTCAGAAAATGGTAAGAAATCTTTCAATAGTAGTTGCAAATGTGGTCTATTTGAAATAATCTGTGCCATATACCTTAGGTCTGTTGTGTTATGAGTCATACACAGTCAGACCTGAATACAGTCACTCATCAAAATTGTACCTTTTGTAATAGTTTGTTCCCTCGTGAAGTTAAGTCATGTGCTTTTTAGCCTAACACATCAAAAAGCTGTGCAGTCTTTTGAGTCCAGATATTGGCACATGAAAACAAATAGTCTCCTAAAGCATTATTATCTCTTTTGAAGTGTTAGCCTTGTTTTAAAGTACAGGAGAGATAGTACTATAGTTACATTGGCCGCTGAAGTATCTTACACAGCCTTTTCCTTCTGCAGTTAGTGTCAAGCCCTGCTCATTTGTGAAAGGATCCATGGTTCTGTTTTAAAAAAAAATCCAACTGAAATAATCATTTCGACCTTTGTTATGAACTAATGATGCTACTGTAGGCTTTCTAAAGAGCCATTTTAAAGCTAAAAACTATGGATGTGTGTGCTTTTTTGGGACAGAAACCATTTAAAAAGTAAATCAAGACCTTTATATCTGCATTTATTGTGGTTATCTTTATGCAATAAATCCACCACAGCCATGGGGAATTTTACTGCATTACTTCTGACCTGCTTCACTGTGGGACTCCCTCATTGCTCGTGTATAGTTTTAAAGGAGCTCTCAACAAGAAAGAGCCAAGACTAGATAGATGGATAGAAAAAGAATTGAAAGATAATAAATGAAGCTGAGTTTTTCACACTTTGCATGAAGCCAGTGAGCTTTTCATATGATCCCTGCGCCTCTGAATTCTCTGTCTCATTAGAGAGAGCAGGCGCGAGCAGATAGGAATAAAGATGTTTCAATTATTGTGAATACTTAAGGGAAATGTCCCGAGTAAGTCTTCATAAAATACTGTCATGAATATATTAACTACTCTGCAGGTACGGTAAAACATTGTTACCATAAATTGTTTAATAATTAAAGTTTCCTGCACTTAAAAAAAACAAATAAGAAGTTGAGATGATGTGATAATATTAGTGTCAAGGCAATTGTTGATTTCAGGCTTTTCTAATTAGATAAATGTTTGATTAAAAAAATTAAAAAGAAGAAATATCCTTTTGCAGATTTTGTTGCATACAAAATGACAGTACTCATAAAATAAAGCGAGGTAAACTGACATTACATAACATCACTGACATTTTTGACATCCTGAAAAGATTTATGATCCTTGGGCTGAATTTAGTTTGTTGTGGTTGTTATGATTAAATGCATCTTATTTTATGAAAGTGAACCTTATTTTTTAGCAGTGATGTGTTCTTGGATCTGAAAACAATGGTTACCAACCACATAATCTGTTCTGTAAATGTCTTCACTGTCTTCTTTTAGAAAGCATTTAATAGTTACAAAATTAAGACTTGCATTAAAAGAATATAGAGGAATTCTTATCTATATCTCTTATGCATTGTTTCAAAGTTTATCAGCTATGAAGGTTTCTGGGTCCTTTTAATTAGCCTTTTAAAAATGTACATGCACATTTCTTCCTACACTGCAGATTCTTAAGCCTTTGTGATTAATGCTAATCCGCTCTGTTTATTGTGGTCATTCTGGGTTTCCATGCATCTAGGAAAAAAACCTGGAAAAACGGCAAATTTGGAGAAATGTGAGAGTGGTAAAAAATTTTACACATGCTTTTTTACCCACTCACATACAAATGCACAATTAATGTTATTTTAAGAAGAAATATGGTTCTGGATTTAAACATCCCAAAAAGGCAGCAACAACTGGCTTCAGCAGAATTTTGCAACTCAATAAGAATGCCCTTGTTCAAACCCACTGAGAATTTGACATCTGAACTGAGCATATGGTGAGCGCGTCGCATTTAGAGACACCAAAGATTGAGTAAATTGTTATTGTCATGCCCTGATGTAGTACAGTATCTGTGGAGTTAATGGCTGCTCACACTGCCAATTTAACAGAAAACTGAGTTAAAGAATCATAAAGAGAGACTGTTGCTGTGAACTGTCAAGAAAAAGTCCTTGAAATGTCTTTGAAATGTCTTTAAAATATCTTTGAAATGTCCCGAGAAACAGTAGAAATGCTGTCATTGACATCTGCCTTAGTTCTGACATAAAATAATATAGTTTGCAGATCTCCACTGAGCTTGAGAGGATGTTTAGGAGCTGATATAGTATAAGGTCTTTGTGATCTGCTGAGCATTAATACATGCAGAGCCCTCTCCTAATCAAAGGGAATATTTAATTACAGTCTTCAGAGCCGGAGATTTCAAAGCCTGTTTGTGAAGCGTCTTTGGGGTAATTCTGATGAAGCAGCAGCAGATTTATATACGAGAGGACACTAGGCTTTAGGAGTCGTTTGATTGTTATAGAAAATATGTATTTGACCACAGAGATGGTAAAGGGGATACATTTCTACTGTCCACTTTTGAATAGCTGTAATTTTCTATGATTTTCTAGTCCAAACCACGCTCATAGTCGAGTCTCTTGGACAGTTTCCTGTCTGACACTGATTAAAAATGGTGTGAGATGTGATCTTTAAAAGTGGTCTCAAGATCTTTATTTATAGAAATCAAGAGCGAATGTGAATCTATTCTGAGAGATATTATGTAAGTTGAATGGCTACAGATGGACTCAGTGAAAGTGAAATAAAAGTAGTTTTTATTTTTCCATTTTTATTGATTATTCACAGTAGGTCAAAAGAGAGAGGGATGACATTAGGCAGATGACCCGTCCGGGATTTGAACCGGGTCTCCTGTGTTCTTTACCAACTGAGCGAGGGGCGCTAGCTTAGTCTCGTCCTGGTCTTGTCCTGGTCTTGTCCTGGTCTTGTCTTGGTCTGGCCTTGCTTATACTGGTCTTGTTGTGGTCTTGCCATGGTCCTGTCATTGTCATTGGCTTGTCTTGGCTTTTGATCCTCTAAAATCCTGGGCCTGGTCTTGGTCTTGTCCTGGTCTGACCTTGGTCTTATACTGGTCTTGTCGTGGTCTTGTACTGGTCTGGCATTGGTCTTATACTGGTCTTATCCTGGTCTTGTCTTGGTCTTGTCTTGGTCTTGGTCCTCTAAGTCCTGGGTCTTGTCCTGGTCTTGTCTTGTCTTGGTCTTGATCTTGGTCTTGGTTGTTGGTCCTCTAAGTCCTGGGCCTGGTCTTGGTCTTGTCTTGGTCTTGGTCTTTGATCCTCTAAGTCCTGGGCCTGGTCTTGGTCTTGTCTTGGTCTTGGTCTTTGATCCTCTAAGTCCTGGGCCTGGTCTTGGTCTTGTCTTGGTCTTGGTCTTTGATCCTCTAAGTCCTGGGCCTGGTCTTGGTCTTGTCTTGGTCTTGGTCTTTGATCCTCTAAGTCCTGGGCCTGGTCTTGTCTTGGTCTTTGATCCTCTAAGTCCTGGGCCTGGTCTTGGTCTTGTCTTGGTCTTGGTCTTTGATCCTCTAAGTCCTGGGCCTGGTCTTGTCTTGGTCTTGGTCTTTGATCCTCTAAGTCCTGGGCCTGGTCTTGGTCTTGGTCTTTGATCCTCTAAGTCCTGGGCCTGGCCTTGGTCTTGGTCTTTGATCCTCTAAGTCCTGGGCCTGGTCTTGGTCTTGTCTCGGTCCTGGTCTTGGTCTCGTCTTGGTCTTTGATCCTCTAAGTCCTGGGCCTGGTCTTGGTCTTGTCTTGGTCTTTGATCCTCTAAGTCCTGGTCATTGGTCTTGGTCTTGGTCTTTGATCCTCTAAGTCCTGGTCTTGGTCTTGTCTTGGTCTTGGTCTTTGATCCTCTAAGTCCTGGGCCTGGTCTTGGTCTTGTCTTGGTCTTGGTCTTTGATCCTCTAAGTCCTGGGCCTGGTCTTGGTCTTGTCTTGGTCTTGGTCTTTGATCCTCTAAGTCCTGGGCCTGGTCTTGGTCTTGTCTTGGTCTTGGTCTTTGATCCTCTAAGTCCTGGGCCTGGTCTTGGTCTTGTCTTGGTCTTGGTCTTTGATCCTCTAAGTCCTGGGCCTGGTCTTGGTCTTGGTCTTTGATCCTCTAAGTCCTGGGCCTGGTCTTGGTCTTGTCTTGGTCTTGGTCTTTGATCCTCTAAGTCCTGGGCCTGGTCTTGGTTCAGTGTCAGTCTACATGAAAGTACAGACTTTAATCAACTTTATACAGACAATAGTAGTTATTGCAGAGGATGATCACAATGAGCTGATATTACATCTGTCTCTCTGTGTCACATGTTGTAATGAAAGTACAGACTTTAATCAACTTTATCAGAAGACAAAGGACGAGCTAAATCTGTCCCACTTTAAATACTTGAATGTTGAATCTAAGGATGAAGTGGGTAAATTTTGCTGTAGGTAAGTAAAGGCTATGGACAGTACATTATGTTACAGTAATAAAGCTGGAATGTTTTAAACAGAACCCAATACATTTACATTTAGCAGACGCTTTTATCCAAAGCGATGTACATTAAGGTTCCATTCATCAGTGTTACAGCTGGAACACCACTGGAGGCAAGGGGGTTAAGTGTCTTGCCCAAGGACACAACGACAGTATGAACTGTGGGGAGAGCGCTATACCACTGAGCCACATACTTGCCGTGTGTAAAATTCTGCTAAAAGGGGCCCTACTTGTTTCGCAGTGTGTTGCCCTACACAACTTTCATATTGTGCACAAAGGAAGTTATTAGCCTTCTTGTAGGGAAACAAACTTTTATTTCTTTAGAATAAAGTCAAAATAATGTATTTTTTGTTTGAAACAGCAAATGTTTTTCTGAAATAACAATCTTAAGACCTCTGTTGAGATTTGATCAAGTAAATTGTCCTTATAGTTCAGGTCTTGTAGTTTTAATAAATTAGGTAATTTAAAAAATATCGGTCTATTTCCTGTCATTAAAATCTATTAGACACTTTTACTTTGAGCTTTGTTTCCTCGGCTCAGGCAGGGACACTGTTGCTATGGTTACATCATGCATGTTGTTCTCTCGGAGGCGATGTGAGCTTGAGCCAATGACACGAGATACTGCTGCGTTTAAGGGCCCCCGCGGGAAAAACAAGATGAAATGGAGAAGTTAATTTGTCAGGCTTAAAAAAATCCTAATGACATGTTTTAGTCACTTCTGTTTGTGAGCTTTTAAATGCCTAGAAAGTAAAGGTCCAGAAATATTCTAAATTTAATTTGGCATAATTGGCAATACACGTCATGTGCAAAGAATATGCATATGAAAGAAATAAGTGAGAAAATAACAAGAACTGCCACAAATACCTACCTTTTGGGCTTTATTTGTAGAAGATACTGTATCTATAGAGCTTTATTACGTTTACTGCCAAGTCTTTTCTCATCACAAAATCTGATATCTCATTAAACACTGTACCAATGTATTATATAAATAGTTGCTAGAGTTTGTATTTTTATGTTGTATGAAGGTTTAGGGTTTATCACATCCTCATGTGAACCTAAGTTATGGTAGGTAACTGCTTTGTAACATGCTCTTAAGGCATCATCTTAAACAACTTTGGAGAAACAACTGATCAGGAGTGTACTTAAAACAAACAGCACACACACAGCCCTTTCTGGGTCACTGTATTATTAAAGAGAATACAATATAGGTTTTTTGAAGGAGGGTTTTATGGGTAACTTGTGAATATATAGGCTATAGGCTAATAATAGGATCAGAGTCTCTAAAAAAGTAAGTAAGCATGAGCATCTTGCTGTCATACATTTGGGTAGTTTTACAGCATTAATGTTATTTAATGGAACCAATTTTGTCCAAAGGTACGGTCAAAAATTCTGGATTCAAGCACCAGTCACCTGCGAACGTAACCAATAACCCACAGAAACAACTTTCTTTAGGTTAGTGCAGACTCTTGTGCAGCTAAACATGGGCTGTTCTCATGTTTAATCTTCTCATTTTACATCTAAGACTCAACAAACAACAAATAAGAAATGCACCTCCAGCCATTAATACAAAGCCTCATGAGTTTGTCACAGGTCAGAGACTGAACTGGGATCTCTTAAAGGCGTATTGTGTAATATCATGTTGTTTTCAGTTGTGTATAATCTTCAGAAGTGTAAAATCATTCAACGTGTATAAAAGGGTGTTTAAATACTGTAGTGTCACATTGGGTTGAATGAGGGACACTCTGTACTAAAGGTGATGTTGGGTGGAGGGGTGGGTATTGATTTTACACTATTGCACCACTGTTTGTGGGACATTGTGTAACAGCAATACAACTTTTCCATATATTACTAAACTTGTGCAACTGTTTTGACAAACAAACCTCACATATTAGGCCAATTTGATTTCTGATATTTTACTGATGCTGTCTTGTCAATGCTAATCGTAACAAGTGATGCTAAAGCAGAATTGAATTATATGATAATACCCTGCTATTTCTGTCACTTTACCCTCCACATAAAAGTACACTGTTCCTACATCTGTGTTTTGCCTAAATCTTTTAAATATTAACCTGAACCAAAATTCAGACACTATATTCTATGATCTTCCACAAGAAACAAAAACATAAAAATATAAACAATACAACCCTAAAACAGAGGAGGGGCGTTGTCCCATCTTGCTGCTTTAAGATGAAAATACATTTTGCTCTGATTCAAATGTTGGAATATGTATTAAAGCATTTTCTAGTTTACATGGATTCACTTAGTGTTTTAAATTGTGTTTTTGTGACTCTACAATAAAGCCATAAAGGAGTAGGATCTTTAAAGTGAAATGTATAAAAACACTGTCATCTGGATGTTACTTTAAAGAGCCATTACCCATCGAGCGGTGGCTTATTGTGTCATTATTTTTAAACAGACCCAGATTGTTGAGAGCAGTTGCTAAAATTACACCCTTCAGAGCAGCGCTGGTCACATGACTCGTCAGACTGTGAGTCCAGATCCACAGCTGGGAACGTCCTGGCAGTATTTGAGTGACTGTCGGCAGAAAAGTGGTGTCTGAAATACTCATCTACTGTGACAGCGACAAGACAGAGCTGAGGAGTGACCTTAACCACACGAGTCAGAAAAAACAAGGAAAGACACCAGGGCTAAAGAGGATTTAAAGATGGAAAATCCCTTTTATTCCCAACTGTGTCCCTTTAGAACAATGTAGAACTGAACATATTTTTAAACTGCTCTTTAGCAGCTCCTATATTTACATGTAAGGGATGTTTTTGAGAAGCAGATGACTCAAAAGCAATAGCGTGTTAGAGTTGACACAAGATGTTTCTCTCCTCAAACATTACTAAACATTTGTTTGTGCCATAAAATTTAATATCCTTGTCATATGTCAATATTAATGGCTTTTTGTCATATTCGTGTTTTCTTGAATAAATTGTGTTGGACATTACAGTATTTCCAGTGAGTAATGTTAGAATTTAGATTGAAGTAATATAAAGAATGTCTTACTCCAGAAGGGCTTGAATGGGCTTAACTGTACACATTCAAATCAGAGGAACAGACGTTATAGAGACACAAGGGATGTTATGATATGTTACTGCCTTAATTGTGTGTCTTGTAAGTACATCATATTTAGCCTCACATCAAACATCATCTATGTTTCAGTCTCTCACTAAAAGACGAATAAAACAGCGCTGGGTTGCATCCAGGAAACACAAGTGTCTTTTTGGCAGCGGCACTGAGCTGAAGGTTACTCCTGTTGGTTTAGTTGAACATGTTCGCTCTCTGCAGAAACAGTGGGAGACGTGGTTAATGTGGAGGCTGACTGTGGCAGGTGCTTCTCACTGCACCGTGTCTCTGTGGGACTGGGCAGTGACTCTTTCACACACTCTCCTTGGCCTATGGCTGCTTCTTCAGCTCCTTCTTGTCTCTACCTGAGTCCAGCGGCATTCAGCCGAAAAACACATTCTCATTAAATTCAGATCCAACTCAAGACAGATGAGACTTTTCTGATGCTGAAAAAGTGTTGATAAATGTTTAAATAGCGCTACATTTACTTATAAAATGTGTAAAAAAATCCTATTTTTGCCCTTTCATCAGTAAACACAAGCCCAAGGCTGAGCAGAGTCAAAAAGAGGAGTGACCACATTATAACTCCCAGAAATCTTACCCTACAGCTTAGGAATTCACTGACAAAGATTTCCAAGGACACAAAGTTTGTTGAAGTATTTTTTTAATTTAAAATTATCTTTTAGCCTTGAACAGAAACTCTTGCACAGGCAGAATATATTGAAGCTTAATTTTAATAATATTCCTTTTTCCTAATGCGACTGAGGCTCTTGATTTTTTTAGTTTGATTTGCAGTTACTATTGTGGACCACTTTTTGAAGGATCTTGGCCTTGTCGCTTCTTTTCTTCCTTTACAAAACTCTAACGAACGTCACCAGGAGTTTGTTTAAAACTGGACTTGGGCTGTTTCAAATCCAACTAAATCAAACCACAATGATTTATCATTTCAATGTGCTCCTCCCCAAAACTGGAACAACTTTGCTGTTTTCTCTCAAGTTCAGCTTTCATTCCTGCCTCACAAACTCCAAACTGCTGTCTTTTAACTTGTCTGTCTAATCTGTTTTTTGTGCAGTGTTTTTAATCATCTATAAAATGTGCTCTGTGCTCCATCTTTTCCCCAGTTCTTCTCCAGAGGCTTTTCTGTTGCCAGTGCATTATTATAAACAAGAACCTACCCATATGTCTCTACAACCAGGTTAGACAAAAAATAACAATCAGTCTACCATGTTAGACAGGAGGAGTCACCACTAAATAACCAAACACAGCAACATACGGGAAAGAGTTAACGTGAGGAAAAATGGCCGCTTGTGCAACTTGTGCAAAAAGAACAGCACTGTTGAATGAACAGCTATACACACCAAGCAGCTAATGACAAATGACCAGACAGAAAAGTCAAGTCTACCCTTTAAATGCTGGATTAAAATCGTTATCACAGAGTTAATCAGTGGATCTCAACCTAATGCTCACAATAAAACCTACTGCAAGCAATTCAAGTTTGAACCTACAAATAACATCTTCAAACTGTATTATATCACTTTTTAGTCATGCTAGTTCCCTGTTTGTTCTTCCTCAGCTGCCTGTTGTGCAGACACTTCTCTTTTTCTTCCTCGACACCAGCAGCTTGTTTCTCGTTGCTGAATGGTCAGTTTGCCTTATTTCTATTGTTTACCTGGAACTTAACGTGCTCCAGAGCAAGCCGTTCGGTGTAAGTTTCCACAGAGATCTACCTCGATAGAAAGTGAACCATCCAAGTGCTCCATGTACATTGGACACAGCTGTATTAGCCACATTAGAGAGGATAAAATGCCAAAACTACATTTTATTATTATTTGTTCTATCTGATGAAATGTTGTGACAATGGATTTGTTCAAATCTATATTGTTGCAGTTATTCAGATAAGATATTTTCTGCATGTGTGTTCTCTCTGGGTTTTCCTGACTTTCCTATTATGGCAGATATGTAGAAAAAGGAAAAGCAGGTATCTAGCCATGTCGTTGTTGAGGTGCCTTTAATTACCTTTTCATTATTCTGTACGTGCTATGGCTGCAGGTTTAATACAAACTATAGCCACTATATATATTGATGTTACGTACAAGAATAAAAAATAATTTATATACTAAAACACGAAGGGTTGTTAACATCATAAATTACCTGCTAATTTTAAACCAATGTTTTTCCCAATATTTTATTTGATTTTATTTAACTTTAATTTAACCAGATTAAAAAAAGATAATTTCGTTTTCTGAGGGTGACCTGTCCAAGAGGTCTGCAGCACACGTCATTTTAAATGTATTACAACAATAATAAATGACAAGTTCAAACAACTAACAAAAGTAAATAAATAAAATCAGGTAAGACAAGTTAAAGGTCATTACTATAAAGTGCATTAATAAGAACACGGGCACTGACCGATAGTCTCATGTTTTCTATTTTTTAAGATTGAATGAAATAAGGTCTGTTAGTTTCAGAGCAGACTGTTGTGTGTTCCACGCACAGAGGGCGGCAAAGCTGAATGCTTTTTCCCATTTCTGTTCTAACTCGAGGCACAGTTAAATGAAGAACGTAAGGCATAACGGCTTTTGGTTTCTCTGAAGAAGCCGGCTCAAGTAATATGGAACTAATCCAAGAAGTAAACCAAAATCAGCCAGTGTGTGTACCTTTGTACACTTAAAGAAGGCCAGCCTGATTTTCACAGTGATGAGTGAGGCGACTACAGCCAGTGACGTACCTCAGGGCTCATTGATAAACAGTGTTCAAGGACTGTAGACACTTAGAAGAAGCACACATATCTAATACATCACCAGAGTTAAGTAAAGGCAAAAATGTTGCAGATACTAAAAGTTTCTTTGCCCTAAGAAAGAAAGAGGCTTTATTTCTATAGAAGAAGCCAAGTTTTACTTTTAGTTTGGAAATCAGTTTGCCAATATGGGCTTTAAATAAAAGCTTTCAGTCAAGAAGAATACCCAGAAAAATATATTTAAGACAAATATACAGTCTCCAAGGCTTTACAAACTGATCCCTATAATAATGGAGAACAACCTTGCACCTTCCTAAAATACAGCAAGAAGAGGGACTATGGAGTCATGTTTTTTTTTTTTTCACAAAAATGCTATACAATATACAATCCTATGTTATTTTACTCTGATATCAGTGCCTTTAATAACCATCTGAAATTCTTCTGGTTCTGTGGATGTCTTTGTCCTGTCCTGGTTGGGCCACATGTTGCCGGGGGCGACGCAGGCTGCTCGTTGATGGGACAGAGAGGTTTGAAAGGATCTAAAGCTGAGAGAAAGCCCTGGGCCCTGTCTTTAAAAGCCTCTCAAAGCACTAACATGGAGCAATGTGAGAGTCCTGGGTCTATCCGTGAAGTCTGTGTTACTACAGCACAAAGAAGCTTTTATTAGCTCTGATTTGTTTTTGGTTGGGATTTGGGTTTGGCATGGTCCTTCCTCCCATCATCGGTCTCTGGATCATTTCACTGTACACTGTTTCATCAACTGTATGTTCTCTGTTGATATCCAGACGCCTGGATTAAAAGATTACAATAATTAGTAAAATGAGCTGCAGATCCAAACAGCAGCTGAGCAGAGTGTGCTGTTGTTTGTCATGTTTCAGGCTGTGTTCATTGATGGGTCATCACTGGGACGAGGGGATTTACTTTGACAGAGTTGAATCTGAGCCGAGTCCCCAGGCTCAGGCTCAGGGCTGGTCCATGTGCTCACGGTTTGTTTTTAGCCGCAGCGGAACGACACGTGACTGACGGGACAAAACATTCCCATGGCACTGTAGGGTTTATGACATTTAGGAGGGGTCATTTAGGAGGGAAGATTAGGATTATATGTTTTAAACTGTATCTATTACATTGTATCGTACACAGGCTCTGGACCTGACATGGTCTTGGTCTTGACTTGAGCAAAGAGTCTGTTGAAGCACAAGTGAGAAATACAGCAGAAAAAACCCATATACAGGTTAAATGGAGAAAGAAAGTTGTGGAGAAACATTTTTATTCTGAGGCATGAAATAGTGCATTTGAAACAAGTCGTTCTGGCTCTACATCGTGACGGTGAGTTTTTTTTTTTGTGGGAGTACATCTAATGCCCACAGCTTATGTTAATTTTGTCGTGTTGATGTCGTTGTGTTAAACAGTTTCCAAAGACTCACCTTGTGTCGTGACTTTCTCCTCTGTGTCTCCTCTCTGACTCACAGCCTGTCTGCTCCGAGTTGATGTGTCAAAAATATACCACCAGTCTGTGCATCAATATGGTTTGTGGGTTTATAAATTGGAACTGTCAGTCAGACTAAGCAGCAATTCTCAGCACAGGGGACTTAAACAGACTGTACTTAAAAATTTTTTCTTCTAGTTGGGAAAATGGTTTAAACCCCAAATAATATATTGTAAAAGCAGTCATTAGTGAAAAAACAGGCTTTATGATGCCATTTACTGTTTATTATAGAGAATTTTAATAAACGAGAACCTTTACTTAGGCATGGAAAACCTTCACATGGTTGAAAAAGGAGTGCTCCCATTGATCGTGGACGTTCCAGAAAGTGCAATAGCTGCCAATAAAGTGCTGAATATGTCTTTTAACACAAAAAAGAAAAACAAAGAAAAAGATGCAATGTAAAACGCAGATAAATACTGTCAATTTAATCACGTAATGCTTAACAAGGTGGAGATTATTGCCATCCTCGCTGCTAATACTAAACTCTTAACTGTATTATATGGAAAAAATTGGAAATAACTGTTATTGTTTTTGGGAGTGGTGTCTGAGATGGGGACGAGCAAATAGAAAATCAGGTAGTGAAGCTTTAAGTGTGCTGTTTCTACTTAATTTCCTCCAGTTGTATAAAGCTATTACTGATTCCATCCCCTTTTATGCTCCTCTCAGTGACACTGGTGGGAATTTCTCTCCCCAATAGCCAGTTTCAGTCGGCACTGGGCCTGATTTATGGTTCAACAGCAATACAAGAAGAGGAGAAAGAGGAGCCCCTGTCTCCTTTTATGCTTCGTCCTTCCTTTGCTTAAAAAAGTTGACCGCTTTTTATGTGAGGTATTGTGAATATGCCACATGTTTTTTACACAAGGAAGCAAAAGGAATTAACAAAGTTGCCAAAGCATTAAGTGAAATCTGTGGTGGATTATTCTGCTTTCATGTGGTCTTTAAAAAACAGAGACAATTTTTTTTTCCCAGTTCAATAATGTACTTGAACACACTCAGGAAAAAAGGAAATCGGATACTTGGGTTAGAATTTCTTGCCAGACTTTCTGATTTAAGCCTTAAAAAGCATTATAAAAATAGCAGCAAAGTAGATGTTTCTGTTTATTTGCCTTATGCACATTCACTATATTTATAATATTTGATTACTCTGAGTTGTTGCTCACATAAGAGTCATTTGAACTCAGTAGAGATTTAAATCATAAAAACTGACCTGTAAGTAATTAACAACATTACTAACCAATAATTAAGTTTGTATTGGATTAGTATTAATAGTAGTTAATATTCCAGCCTTACTAGATAAAAAGTTGGAAAAAAGACTTACTGTTGTAGACACCGGGTTCTACGTGCTCACCCAACCATTTTCTCTAATGCTGAAGCCGTCTCACCATCTCCATCTGTTTCTACCATTGTGGGATAAAGACAGACCCTTTTAACCCCCAGACAGACTCTCTACCTTTTGGGATGAGGTAAGACAAAAGAATGTACCACAACCAAATTTGAGAATAATAGGGGCTTATGTTTTGTAAAGTAGTGCTTTATTATTAATCTCAGTAAGAGCGTACTCCTAATAAGACAACATTTTTGTTGAACTGAGCCTAATTAAAGTCATGTTCGATAACTAAACTGAAATAAAACTAAACTCAGTCCATTTTTACAACAGTTGCCAACAATGACACTTGACCCTTGACACCTGGGGGTAGTCAACATGGCCACTGCAAAGAGACTTTTAGACTGACAAAGAAACAGAATAAAAAAAAAATCCTTTTTAATCTTTCATGCTGCCTACTCCACAGTTTACTCTCAGTAAATTAAAACCTGCGTCCCACCTGCAGCTGTTACGAAATGCCACTCGCTGGACCCTTTAATTAGCTTTTTATGATAATTTTAAGACAATGGAGTTTTGGTTTCCACGGCAACAGCTCACTTTATGTGTTTCTGTGGGTAGTCAAAGGAAAGCTTTGGGGAAATAAGAGTTACTCAAGACTGTTTATGCAAATAGAAAGTGTCAGACAGTGTTTACAGAGTTTACAGGCAAGAGACTGTGGGAAAAACATGAACTTTTAGCCATATTTGTTGTGTTTTTAAAATTGTAAATCTACAATTAATGCCATGACATTTCTGCACAGCGTGAAGACCTGCGTGAAAGTCTGCTGTAACACTTTACGGTCTTTATTTATACCTCTTTCTGTTCAGCTTAACTTTTATTGTTGTCTGAATCCTCTCACTACAATCTACGTGGGATGTTTTCACAAAGTTAGTAGATGCTCAATCTGTTATTATTGTTTTTACTGAAAATACAGAATGACAGACTGATAATTTCTCGATGGGGTGTCTCTGTTTTTAGGTTTTTACATGTATCCCAAGTCCTTATTAAGTCTATTGTTTTTACTCTCCTTTTATTTGGTCACTAGTTTTTTCTCAGTTAAGTCCATCCACATCAGACGCACTCTGCTTCAAACCTTACACAACATGTGCATTAACGTGATAAAGCCTTTGATTTGTTTGTCATAATATCTTGTCCACATCCATCCACCTGCTGATGGGTCTGCTGCTGGTATCTACTTTTAACTTTGTATTTAACAGACCAGCACCAGTTGTCATTGCTCTTAAATAAATTTAGTAAAACACAGCTGTGAGTGAGCGTCCAGGTGTAACTGTGAACTTGTAAATGCATAAACTATACAAGTCTGGTATCTCTGTATGGTTAATTATTTCTGGGGAGTCAAAAAATAATCTCATTTCTTGCTTGTATTTCAGACTCTCATTTAAAATCTTTATTATAATTAAGAGTAATGTGTTTGTACTGGAGTTACATGAATGAGGTTATGAAAGTGCAAGTTACAGTATGTTAAAGGTTTTCTTTAAACAGTGACACTTAAAAGCCTACCATAGCATTAGGCCTTTAAGAGAATTTGGGTGCAGTTTATTCATTGATGTCGAGATGTGCTTTTTCTTACGAGCAGTCACATTTGGTTCTGTTTGGACTCAGTTTGTTGCAGTTGAATGGTTTCTGTCACAGCCTCGGTTCATCGGTAATCTGGTTGTTTTATAGTTATTTTTAAACCCATTCTTCAGGTTCATTGGGTTTTGCAGCCGTCCACCTGGAGCCACTGAGGATCACAAAACACAAGTTGTGTTTCCATATTCTCTGAAGCAGACTTTTGAAATAGAAAATATATATATTATTGAGACTGACCACAGAGATGTACCTAAATTCTAAATTTTAAAGGACGTTCAATTCTAGCTCTGGACTTTTTTAACAGTTCCCTTGTATCTTTTACAGTTTATCTTGCACTGGTTCTGGTCTTGACCTCATCTCCCCTGAGTGGCTTATTTTTATTCATTTTTTCACTGCTTATTTCTTATGGCAGATAGAGACTGGAGCCCATCCCGGCTGCTTTGGGCGTGAGGCAGGACACTCTTTATCACAGGACTGACACCGACAAATATACACTCCCCCGGCCAAATTAGATTCACTAATTTACTCACACATGCCAGCTGACCTGGGAATCGATCCCATGTCCCTGTGAAGCACTTACATTTATTCCTAAATTACACTGCATGTAGTCCATAAATTATGTTAAGTCTTAATTTGTGGGTTTAATTTAAATTTCCTGCAAGTCTTCTCTGGATTAATTCAGAATAGGTTTCGGTGTTAATTTAGAGTATATTTATCCATGCTGAGGCCTGGGTGTCAATTTAATTTAATAGAGTGTAGACCTAAATATCTGAGAATTTAACACAATTGAGGAGGGGGCAACAACAGCAAATCTTTCATCAATCGCGCCAATCTGATCTATACTTGGTAAAAGAATCTATTTGTGAGCTTTACACCCTCAGAGTTTACTGCATTTGAGACATAAATATCCCATGCTCTGTGGATGCCTATGTGGGAGGAAGACAGCAGCCAGGAACACTGTGTCCTGTTTCTGTAACATTATTTTAGCTATGCCTCAGACACTCGCAGCTCATTGGTTGTTAAACAGGAAGTGGCAGATCAGTTTCCATCATTAACAGCCGTCATGTAAAGTTAGTATTCCTAATATTCCTGTGAACGTTTATTATTGTTGATACAAAGCAGCTATGACCCCTTACTGCTTCCACAAGTTTTCAGAGCTTATCATCAGCCCTTCATTAATTGTTTATCAGCAGGTATGAAGACCCTGTTTTGGCAGTTTGGTCTGGAGCAGTCAGGTTTGTGTTACCACGACGCCAAGAGAGACATAAGTGCTGTTTTAGGGAAGTAACTGTTATTGCAGATCAATCTGGAAAGGATAATAAAACCATTTCCAAATTAGAGTTTAGTGCTCTTCAATGAGGGAGATTATTATTGTGACCATATGTTTCAGTTTTTGTAGGTTTGTATTATTATTATTATGAACATGTCCTGGGTGCATTACAATGTTTTCTGTGACTGTATTAATAGAGCAGGAGTTGTGAGTGGACTCATAATGGCTCCTAATGTGGGACACTGAAGTTGATTTTGTTACTTTTTCTGTCTCAATCATTTCTGGGCCGCTTTCCAACTTTATGTCACGTTAACGAGAATTTATCTTATAAACGCCAATCAATTATTGGCCCAATAATAAAGACAAGAGTCCAAACATTTAGAGCAAACGCTGTATGTTTGTAAAAAATACACAACTAGTTGTAATAACACAATGGACAAACTTCACAAAACCTGATTTTGACAGGGCTAATGATAGTGAGCCTTTGACACAAAAGAACAACTTTTTCCTAAAAACCCTTTTTAGTATCATCACAAGTATTCTGTTTTTTCTTTTTCTTTTTGTCTTTGTGCAACCTGGTCCCAGTTTTAAAGGGGTCTATATGGTCAGGACTTGTTTATTTGCCTATTTTTGTGTTTTGTTGAATCTGAAATACTATCATTTGTTATGTAACACTGATATTAATAAATGTGTTTCTCTGAGTGCATGTAAATATACAACATTTCCCAAATAGGGTCTTAACCATGAGACCCAACACACACTCTGATTAAAAACATTTCTCTTTTGCTGTTTGGAATAATATTGACAATGACCACTTTATGTCTGTTTAATAGTTTTCATAAAACAGGGACCAACAGTTTCATTTATTATGTAACTATGTTCTGTAATATATGATGTAATGTTATAAACTGGGCACGGTGCCTCAAGACACTTAATAGTTGACTTCTAATAATTTTGCTTTGAACAGACACATATCATGTTGAAAAATATCCTTTTTTTTTCTATAATTCTTACTTTGTAAAATAATTTCTATTTAAAAGCAGTTGGAAGTGGAAGTCAGGGGCTTTTCATCAGCCTTTATGCTTTCCATTCACAACAGCAAATTCAAATCAGTCAAATGTAACCAGAGTTGGGATCTTTAGCTCGAGTAGATCTGTCTTTTTTGGTTTAATGCAGCTCCAACTAAAAAGTGTATTTTTTTACCATTAGTACTTCCACACATTTTAATAAAGGTTATATTTTAAATGATATGATATGATTTGAAGCAGTGCAGTTGCTTTCAATGTTCTTTTAACAGAAAGAAATCTTGAATATCTTTAAAATACGTAGATGGAGAAAAACGATGATGGCTCATAATTACTCTACAAGAGCCTGAGAATGATAAAGTGTTGCAGGAAAACTCAAGGAAAAACAAGTTGTTGCTGCTCAAAGTGGGTCACCACGTTTTGAGTTTTGTCCACTTGTATGTTTCTTTTCATTTCTGAATGGATGTTGCTGTTCAGGTTTAGTTTCAGTGTGAAACTATACTGTATAAAATTGCAAATGTTTTACAGTGGAACATGGTTGGATCATTTTTAGGCTAAAAGGATAATAAAAACTTGCCCTGCTGACAGCCTTAAGACAGATTTACACTGGTATGTTTTAGTTGAAATAGTCACCATATAATTAAGACTTTTTAATCTGTGCCTTTTCTGTATATGCTTCAACTCTTTACTTTCATTCACACAAACCAGCCCACACATTCATTAAAACCACATCCTTAAAGTGAGAAAGAAAGTGGAAAAATGAACAAAGTGCATTTCAAATAAAACAATAACAATGCTTATAAATACTGTCCATAATAAAGCAAGCTGTGTGCAGGAAAAAATAGAAAAGCCTACTATATTTTGAATTACATTGCATACAGATTAATTACAGTGACCAAAAGTGAGAAAAATAATTAGTAATTAAATTCCTTCATTTGGATTAAAAGGGGCCAACTTTTGTTTTTTTAATTTTGCGTCTAGATTGTGCAGCAATTTAAAATAAAGGGGCATTCCAACCTTTTGTTTCTCTATAGAGCCGAGTCTGTCTGTAGGAGTTCAGTCTGTGGAGGAAATACACTCTTTAACAGATATGTTGTGAGTCATAACAATAATATTAGTTGTGTCTTCCTACTTCCATTCTGACGTAAAATTTAGTCAAATGTAACGAAACAAAAGAGTCTGACTGAGAGTTTTTCTGCTTTTATCAAAAGATATGAGGGTTCACTTGTTTGAACACGTACTACAAAAGAGAGCAACCTGAATCTGGGTCGGGTCACTGTGCTCCATGTCATTCCCATTTTCTCTTCGCTAAGAATCATATTGTTTGTTCATCTTTTTCTCCGCTGCCTTTGTGTTTCTCAGTATTATCTGTTTTAGTGCAGTTCTTTCTCTTTGCATCCCAATCCCAGTAGTTTGCCTCTGCAGAGTCAGTCTGCTCAGTCAGGCTGTTTCCATAGCAGCAGCCGGAGCCACAGCCAACCACAGTTCACTTCCTGGTTCGTACTGATTGGTACAAATTCTGTGGTCCTTCTGTTCTGCTGCTGTACTTTCTGTTCAGACAGACCCAGACAGGCCGGGCACACTTTACCCCTTCACAAACACAAAAAACAAGCCTGAACCAGAAAGCTCTTCAGTGGAAAAAATGTCTAAGATCTTAAAATGCCTTTTTAAAAGTTACACAAACTAAACCTTAGACTATTTTTCATCTCTTAAACAAGTAAGAATGCCTTAAATAAGAATAGCTTTAAAGTTGATCCTTTTGAGCTTACTTTTCAGTTTTATGTCTTTCTTACGTCTGACCTTATCCTGACCTAAAAAGTGCAGTGACTGCGGGGTGGGGGGAGTGTGTAAAGTTGTGGGCGAGACACTGACAGAGTGCTCCAGAATCTTTGGTACTCAGTGACATAGTAGATGCACAAAAACAGAAGAGAATACGTTTAATATGCTGCATTTTAGTTAAGCTGTAATATTAGTTTAGATTTTTTTTCTTGTGTTGTTCAATGCTGCTCAGCTTTTTTCTTTTTACTCAACATTGAAAAGCACTGTTAATTAAGACAGCAGTTCTTGTCTTACTCACTCAAAATAAATGGCACACAGGGTCTACTAGGACTGAATATTTCTTATAAATCTTCTAATCCTTTGCTTCAAGAGGTTTTTGTCTTGTAATAAACCTGCCTGTGCCAACCTAGTGATGCCACAGCTCTCACTAAGCGCTCTCTGTCTAATCCATACTGATATCTGCCGCCTGCTGTGATTCTGTACATCAGCTTTCATCCCTCTTGTCTTGATAAAAAGGTGCTATTTTTAGCTGTGCGCTGCATGGCATTGATAGAACGAGCTGCAGCATCAGCAGCTCGTGACAGTGTTTAGCTACAGACTGAATGTTAATGATATAGAGACACACAGTAGAAGAGACAGAACGACACATCCACGGATAAGAAAACACATGTTGAAATATTAAGGCAATGAAATACTGCATGTGTATGAATTTGAAACATAAGACTCAACTTGAAATGTTAAGAGTACAACTGTTCCCTGGTATGTTTTTAATGTATCACAGTCTTTTGATTCTTCCATAATCTTGTGTTGGTCTTGGTACACTCTAGTCTTGACCAGATCTCGGTCTTGGATGTGTGGTTTTTGCTTAAACACAAGGATCCAGCATCAAAAACCAGATGCATAGAAAACCATGGTATGACAATAAATACAAGATGTATATGTAATAATGTGCAAGCATTTTGTTCAATCTGATGAATCATTAGTTTTTTTTATTATTATTATTATTATTATTAGATTTGTACATCGGTTTAATCATGAAAGTGATTGAATTGGATTTTGAGTATGAATTTGCTTGTGACACATACCTGTCAATGTAAAGCTTCTATGAACAGTAATATATCTGCAGTTCTTATATCCTTTAATAAGTTTTCAATTGTATGTATGTAAACAAATCTATTCTAACAATGACATATACTTATAGCTCTCTTTTGAACCTTAGCCCTTTGTTCTACAAACCACATACTACTATGTTTTTTTTTTTCTTTTATCTAAGAACATGACAGCATTTAAGTTGGCACTCACTGAGGATGAATGTTTTTGACGAGAGTTAAATTGTAGCCTTTGGTTCAGGCAACAAGGTCCTGAACCGAGGACCTGAAACTATCCATGTGTAAGTCTGGGTCCTGCCAGTGTTGTTATTCGACGTTCTGTACAAGTCCAGCATGAGCTACGTATCCAGTAACTTGTGTCATGAAACCTTCAGTGTTGCCTAAATGCTTTTATTGTGCTTAGTGTTCTCTACCCACTCATTGACAGCACACATGTAGTTATATTGTTTAAGAACATTAAAAGGCACTTAGGTTGAGCCAGTCCACGCTTTTCTCGGCGTGAGTAGGGCCTCAGAGCTGCTCCAATTTGTGTGACATCTAATTATTGTAAATGTTTGCAAAAAGTACATAGTGTCATTTAGCCTTCAGTCAGATATCGGCTAGTTTTGTCCATATTTCAATCGTCTCGACTTCACAATCCAAAGGTTTTGTAAGTCCCTAAGTTAAAAAGAAAAAGAATAATTTGAAATTAACGTCAATATTGAGCGTAAACTATTTTTATTCTTTTTTGTCTTGGAGAAGTTGCTGTAATTAGAAAAACCTCTCAATTAATCTTGATGGTTTGACATGACACAGGGAAAGGGAAAGACAAAATAAGATCAACTTTTTTTCTGCAGATATTCACAGAAATGAGGGACGGACAAACACAAAAGTTATTCTGCAGAGGAAAGAGTCAGTCTCTTTTATTCATTTAGTACAGTGTCATAGTGAATATAAAAGCCAGCTACTTCCCTTCTATTCAAATATTTTCAGACTTGGGGAATCATAAGTCTCCAGGAAGGGACATGACTCAATGTCTTTTTACAGTTTGTTTTAGTAATAATATTAATTACTCAAGATAGATGTGTTGAAATGATCACCTCTATGTAACCCCCAGTCGCCTCATTATTCTGTCTCTGAGCATCTCCTCAAATAAGAATATATCAATTGTAATGGTTCAACCCCTTTTAGATAAACCTGGGTCTCTTTCCGTTTTATCAGATTTTATTGGGTTTGCACCGAACGGCAGGCGATAAGCTGTGTTTCATGTTGCCTTGTTGTGTGTGGTGTTTACAGAAAGATAAACTGTAGGATCTCCATGACTTGACTTGGACTCAAACTTGAACTTGTTTATTCTCAGACACAAGAACTCGTGACTTGACTCGGACTTAGACTTGAGCACAATGAACAATGGACTACAGCGCACAACCTCTGCCTGTGGCATGTCGCAGTGTTGTAGTTGAGTCCCCAGTTTTCGAGTCAAGTCCTCAGTGTTCAAGTCCAAGTCCAAGTCACCAAAGACTAGTCCGAGTCGAGTCATCATCACTTAAAGTCAAGTCGAGTCCGAGTCAAAGTCGTCAAAAAATTTCAAGTAGAGTCCGAGAGTCATCTTTAGTTAAACTGCAAGTCTGAGTCACTAAAGAAAGGTCAAAGTTGAGTCCAAGTAAAGTCCAAGTCAAACCAAAGTGAGTTATAAATCTTAAAACTGTTGGAGCCAAACTGACACATTGATTGTGATTTTAGTTTTGTATAAGCCTTTTTCATTAAACACATTTAATGGACTTTTGATTAAGGCATATCAATTAAGGGCTGACCCTTGTGTGCAGTGGGCTAAAGGAAAGAAAACAAGAGACTACAGAAACACCCATAAACTGTGTGATTTTGTTTCAAAACACGATTTGACAAACGGTGGAGGGCAGTAATTGTCTAAAATGATAAAATCCCCACTCGGGGGTTTTAATACTGGCTGTTAACCTACTTATGCCACTCACAGTCGCAGTGATGGAGCGATACGGAGGCTTACAAAGGGATCGGCTCTCGTTGTGGTTCTGGCTCTTTGTTTGAAAGCAGTGTGGAAGTCAAACATCAACCATCTGCCTGGTTTAACTCTGCTGCAACAAACTGTCATCACTGAAATAAAAAGTGAAAGACTGTGGATCTAGGGATGCTTTCTTAAAATCCCTGAATAATAACATTTATTCAATGTCATTTTCTCTTTTTACCGGGAAAATCAGTACAGCAGCAGTTCTTATTTTGTCACTGTCGAAGAATTGGGTAGTATTAATCTCCTCAGTGGGACTCATTTGTCATTTGTGTTTCATTTAGATGTTAGTTAATGTTTTTCATTATCTGACTGGTTGTCACAAACTGGCTCAAGGTTTGGACAAATGTTTAATAAAGTAAGCTACGTATGTGTAACAGTAAGTCAGTGGTGCAGGCAAGTGCATGGATGTGTGAAAGTCAACCAAATAAAAGCCGGGGCTGCTGTCGGTGAGAAAGCAGGGAGTCTAAGCAGGACAGCTTTTAAACTGTTAGGCCCTGCCCACAGCCAGGTGTAGCTCCTCCAGTTTGTGCTCTTGGCTGTGACCTGGAAGTGAGGAGAGAGCCAACAGGAGCAATAATATGTGAAGCCTAGTTAGAAGCTTTCACTCAAATAAATCTGGAGACAGCATGCTTCAACTGGATTTTCACCTTATATCCACATATTTTTCATCATCATGTTTTGCACACTCAGGACAATTAATATATAGCATCATAAGTCAGTAGGCTAAAGTGCAGCTATGAATAATCATGCATATAGTTTTGTCACAACCAAAGCTATTTGCTCCAGCCCAAAACCAATATAGTTCTGACAAAATATCTAATATCTCATTAGTGTTTGTCGCAGGCCAAAGTCAAGTTTACTTTGGTAGATGAACCAGCTTTATCAGGTTATTGTTAAGACTCTCTTTCACTGAGGCCATACTTAAGTCATACACGTCAAAACAAGATGCAAACAGTGAAAAATACAGAGTGAGAGCAAATATATTCCCACTTCAATTCAAGAATTCAATATTATTAAATCTATCACTGTCAACATTTTCTTTGTAAACTGAATGACCCATTTAAGTTGTGTATACCATAATGCTTTGACCTTCCAAAAAGGCTGCAGAAATAAAACTTGTAATGGCGTTGTTGTCTGACAGCAGCAGATGGACGAAGATGAGTCTAATCTAAATTCTTGTCTCTGCCGTGTTTTCAGTGCAGTGTCTGGAGATGACCACGAAGCGGAAGCTGATTGGTCGGCTGGTGCCGTGTCGCTGTTTCCGTGGAGAAGAGGAAGTCATCTCGGTGCTGGACTACTCTCACTGCAGTCTACAACAAGTCCCGAAGGAGATCTTCAGCTTCGAGCGAACTTTGGAGGAGCTGTACCTGGACGCCAACCAGATCGAGGAGCTGCCCAAAGTAAGCACTACACCAGGCTTAAAACCAGGGTTAAACCAGGACTAAACCACTATAAAGTTCAAATTTAACTAAGATTAAACAAGAACTAAACAAGGAAGGCAAGTTTTATCCAGAACTAAACCAAAGTCAAGGTTAGACCCATTAAAACCAGGATTAAAGTCAAGATTAAAGAGCTATACCAAGTTCAAACCAGAATTGAACCAGTAACACAGGCAAGATTTATTCAGGACTAGATCATTAATAAACCAGAACCTAACAGAGATTTAAAATAGGATAAGACTAAACCAGGAATTAATCCAGGCAAAGGTAAGACTAAACTTGAACTAAACCTTGACTAATAGATTAATACTATACTAATAGACCTTAGCTTGAATTATATCAGGACTAAACCAGAATTAAACATGGTTTAAGGCCAAGGTTAATGAAGGACTAAACCAGGACCAAACCCAAACCTGATCTGGAATAGACTAAGACTGAAGCAAACATTATATTCAGGCTAAACCAGGAGTAAAACCTAGACTAAACCAGGACTAGACCAGGACTAAACTAGGTCCAGGTCTAGAGTGAACCAGGAATGAACCGGGTCTACACTGAGACCATGCAGAACAAAACCTGGACTTCCAGATCTTGACCAGAATTAAACCTAAATCGAGGACTAAATCAAAAATAAGCCTTGTACTTACACCAGGACTACCTCAAGACTAAACCATTAAACTAAACCAGCCCAAAGTGAGCCATAACTAAATTCTAAAAACCATAAATCAGCTAAACTTAGCAAAAACCAACTTAGAACCAGAATCTAAACCAAGGAGTATATCGAGACTAAACCAGGTCTTATGCAGAAGTGCTTTGTTAGTGTCAGTCCTTTTCTTTTATTTCCTTCGTGTGTATTAATAGAAACTGACTTGGGTGTTTTATGTATTTGTGATGTGGTGGTATTTATAACTCATCTGAACTCACAGCTTTATTTTTGTTGTGCTCCTCAAAGCCTCTCCTCCTGTATCTGTTTTGGCATTCGCTGTTCCTTCGTGTAAATCCTGTTTTATCTTTGTGTTCGTCTTTGAATCTCATGTTGTGTTTGTCGTGTCCCAAGGCCAAGCTGTATATGGAGAAGATTAATTCTGCATTATTCATGGAAAACAGCCGCTCAAATGCTTTTCCTCAACATTAAGGGTTTGTGCCTCCAGCTCACAGTCTTATTTTGGGGCCTTTTATCGTGCTGTTAAAGCTCAATGTTTCACAAATTTGATAAAAATGTACTGAGGCACTATTTAAACCAATAAATTTACATTAACTGGTATTTCTGTGTTTTAAGCCTTATTCTAGTTTTGCTTTTTTGGAGCTGTTGATACCTTTTATATCTAGATAACACACATATCAAGCTGCTTATAAATAGGGAGGGGCTGATGGTCACTGTTGTCACTTTTATTTATTTAATTAAGTGTATTATTCAGAAACTGCATGCTTAAAGCTCCACCACACAATTTTATTGTTTGCGCTTTGATCCCAAGTACCCCCAACCTTCACCCCACAGCTACATTTCCTGTTATTGTCGTTAGCCATTACTTCCTCATTGACAAGCGGTGTCAACCAATGGAAGCTTTCTTTTTTCAGGGAACGAGCTGTGATTGTGCTGTACATTCAACTTTTAATAAAACTTTCATAAAAAAGCCTATATGATGATTTCTATTACAATATGCTGTTAAGAGATTAAAGAGGTTTTCCTTAAAAGCAAGATAAAAAAAATGTCAGGTCTGTTTAATAGAATAAAAAACCTGTTATGGGTTGTGGAGAGCCAGTTATAAAGCCTAAAATGTAAGTCATTAATGGAATGACCTTTCTCTTTTATCCGTTTTGTGTAGTTGTGACATCCCTCTCCTCTTCTGTCGTAACAAAGATTTGAATAGAGAATTATTATGTACATCTATAACAAGTGTTTAATAGGCTATTCCTGCAGCCTCTCTACCTCTTGATATTGGGTCACAATGCTAAATTTAATAATGTGGACTTGGACAACCAACACAGATCTCTCTTATTAATACGCTATGTTTTCTGACTGCCCACTGTCTAGTGTGCAACAAGGAGCAATTAGACGTGAGAAAGGACAAATACTTTATTTGTCAAAGCAAAATTGTCTCATGAAGGTTCGACAGGCAACATTTTATGTCAAATCAATGTGAGAGTTCTTTTAGCCTGCCATCCTGCCACTATACCTTTTATTACAACACCTGTCTCTTGTAAATGTGATGGATTTTTGTTGTTTCATTTATGGTTTCTCTGGGCATTAGCTCTGGGTGTGTAGGACCCACGAGTTTGCTGTAAAAGTAATGTGGATGTGTTGTATGTTTTTTTAGCAACTGTTCAACTGCCAGGCCTTGAAGAAGCTGAGCATGCCCGACAACGACCTGTCCAATCTGCCCACCACCATCGCCAGCCTCGTCAACCTGAAGGAGCTGGACATCAGTAAAAATGGTACAACCACAGCCAACTTCACGCAAATATACTCTAAAGTAGTAATGTGCGATACCACTGATTTCCTTTCCAATCCAATACCAAGTAAAATGCAGGCTGGTATCGGCAATACTGATCCGATTCGATACTTTGTAAAAAACCTAATGTGTTTGGAAATCATTATTATAGCTTCATATGGGCTACAAGACAATACAAGACAACAGCCTACAGTGGCTGCTTTATTGCAGGTACTCATTTTAATGACACCTAGCCTTTGTAAATGATCTACTCTACAGGCAGCTTAACCGGACTAAATCAAGGCCTATTGAACTGATGTGAGGGGATCACCATGTAAATTTAAACAAAACAGTATTTTATAGTTTTAAGAATGTGGGGAACTCCGTTGTTTGAACATCAACACAAAAACCTAAACCTAGGCTTATAGACAGACGCAAAATCAAGCGATAGTGCTACACTGACTGAGTGAGTGAGCAGCGTTTAGTATCGATCAGCACACAACTGACATAAAGCTCAACAAATGCTCTTAAAACACATCCATCGATATTGTAGAGCTCCTATGCACTATGCAAACGTGTGTGATAATATTTTTTATTGTCTGGATATAGCCCTGTCTTGAAATATAACCAGCAGGCATTAGAGACATTTTCTCTGCTATCAGCAGTGTGCTAATGCTAAGCTAATGTTGTCTTCACTGACTCTTAGGGTAACATAACCGATCTAGCAACATAGTTCTGATATCTCTGTGGAACTCATGTTTATCAACTTCCTTTAATATTTTAAGTCTTTTATATTTATTAATTATTCAACAACTTCTTTTCTTGCTATATTCTAATTGATTTCAATTTTTGTATTCAGTTATTTTTATCAAAAGGAGCAAAAATGTAAAATGGGCTTATTACACATTAGCGCTAATATCACTAATATTTTGTCTAATCATTTTTGTGACGTAATATGTTGTGACTACTTGCTTTATTAACATTAACACAACATTTAAAGGGATATTCTGGATTTTTTAAGGTTTTGTTGGATGAAAATCTACACTGCTACAGTTTGGAGAAAATTAAAACATATTTAACCTTTAAATAATGGAAGGGCTAAACACATTACTGGGCCCACTTGTAAATGTATTATCTTGTCATTAAAGAGCTTTTATTTTGTGAACTACAGTATTTCGTAAAAGAAAAGACTAAAATACTCACTTCCTGTTCTTCAAACTGTGACAGCTCTGACCAGAATCTATCCACAAATAACCAATAAATTTCTTTCTTAAAAAAAGATATCCCTTTAAATGAAACCATGACTAACCCCAGCACTAACCCTCGTGCCTCTGTCTGTTAATAAAACAGGGATCCAGGAGTTTCCAGACAACATCAAGTGCTGTAAAGGCCTATCTGTGGTAGAGGCCAGTGTTAACCCCATCACCAAGTAAGAGCCTTACACTAACTTATCCTGATAAAACTCACCGAAAAGTCAACCCAAATAACATGTCTCCCATACTTGTGCACTTGGGTCACACAACTCAAGTCCACATTCATAGTAAAGGGTTAAAAACAACCAATATTAACAGTGTAACAGCTTAACCTGGTGTCACTCTTCATATTTTACTCAGTATGTAATCCCTAATGTGGTTGCTCTTCTAAATGACAGAATATTATGTAACCCTCACTACATTTTAAGAAATATTCAAACCTTTCTTCTATTTACTGAATAATAAACTGTATCACTGTCTTTCTTTTCCTATTTGCGAGTAGTATCTGGAGTCTCATCCGGAGATATCAGAGCTAATATTTTCGTTGTCATAGCAACACGAAGGCTGTTCAAGGCCATGCTCTCTATTGTGAATCAGTGTATTTTTTATTTTTATTTTTTACTGTACTTCTCTCTCTCAGACTCCCAGATGGTTTCACGCAGCTCCTGAATCTCACACAGCTTTTCCTAAATGATGCCTTCCTTGAGTATTTGCCGGCAAACTTCGGCAGGTAACACGAGATCCACAACCAGCATTTTACTTTCTTTCTTCAAAATGCATTTTCAGGCAGGTCTTACTAAACATACTCCACAGAGGTGGTCATCTTCAAAACATGCGCTACAACCTTGATTACCATTTTATGAAGTGACATATAGCTTTTGACAAATATAAATCAATGAACACATTTTTGTGCAGTTTTCAGTAGACTGTGCTACATTCCCCACTAACACCCTTTCTGTTACAGAACTGGACAGTGCTAATAGTTAATGTCTGTGAGCTGTAGGCTTATGTGATCGGCCTAGACTCTTGCCTGGTGCAGAATAAGGCTCATGGAAATTTATTTAATGACGTTTAGCTCAAAGACTGTGGAATTAAAGCTTAATGAAGTCCGTTTGTTTAAGATCTACACTGGCGCTGAGCTTGTCTTACTTACTTTTTCCTGCCAAAATGGCCGTCAAGTGATGTGATGTCTGGAGCTCTATAGGGACGAGTTATTGAGGTATTTAGGGGTAAAATATATAATGTATTAAAATTTAATTTTGTATATGTTAATTTATTAATTTAAATAAAATAATGTTCAGCTAAATCTTTTAGTTCATTCTCCTACTGCTTCACTTTTTTAGGTTTTGGGTTTGGGGAACCTATTCCCATTGTTTTGGGCACAAGATAGGGTGGACCCTGTACAATCAACAGTTATACGTAGGGCTAGTGGCTCAGTGGTAAAGTCCTTCAACCGGAAAGTAGGCGGGTCGATTCCCGCTCTCCCCACAGTTCATACTGTTGTTGTGTCCTTGGGCAAGACACTTAACCCTCCTTGCCTCCAGTGGTGTTCCAGCTCTAACCCTGCTGAATGGAACCTTAATGTAAGTCGCTTTGGATAAAAGCGTCTGCCAAATAGACTAAATGTAAATGTTTCTCACAGATTCATCTATGTGTTCAGGAAGAAAAGGCCAATAAAGACCCCACAGAAGGGAGATAGGTAACCTTCTTGCATTAGAGAGTAGAGAGAACCACACACCAAATTTGACAAACATTATTGTCTCTCGTCAAATTTGGATGTCGAGTTAAATTGAGATTATTAGAAAACATAATAATAATTAAGTTGCCTTTTTCCTGGGGATTTGACTCACAACCTCTCTGTTTATATCATGTGACAACAGTAGGCTGCTGCATTTTGTGACTCATTTTCATTGTCAAACAGACTCACTAAACTACGGATCCTGGAGCTGAGGGAGAACCACCTGAAAACGATGCCAAAGTAAGGCCCATTTCTCATAAACTGTTTTTGATCAGTTACGTTTAAAAAGTAATGAAAACTAGTATTAATACAACTGATGAAGTTTGATATGGAGATTTTGATAGATTATTTTTGTTACGTGTTAACTAAATGTCTTTCAAGTCTAAATTGCATTTGAAATTTCTTTTGTTTTCAGGTCAATTCACAGACTCACACAGTTGGAGAGGTTAGATCTGGGTAGCAACGAATTCTCTGAAATGGTAAGAAATATTTGTACATTTTATCAATCTCATGATTCTGTCAAAATATCCATGTACTTTTGAGCTGTGACACTCACCGGAGATTGAAAAATGTTCTTTAATTAACAGTTTTATGTTACTAATTAGTTTGATGTTCAATGTACTTCCGTCAACACCTGACTGACAAACACTGAGTTCTACTTCCTTTCTATCGATTCCTTTCTTTAAAAAAAAAAAAAAAAAAAAATTCTCTTATCCTTAGCATTGTATACTGCGCTGGGTTTAAACTGACTAGTTTTTTGTGCACTTACGCTTTTTGTACCTTGTGTTGTTAAAATTGCTTCCATTGTTATCCTCACTTGTAAGTCGCTTTGGATAAAAGTGTCTGCTAAATGACTAAATGTAAATGTAAATGTACTTATTCCGCCTTCACTTCAGTGCCATTCAAGATTATCTTATTAATTTAAGACTTTCTCACAAAACTGCCTTACTTTCTTTTTGTATTTGTTGAGCATTTCTATCAATGTTTTCCACTTTCTTTTGTTTTAGCCTGAAGTGTTGGAGCAGATTCACAACCTGAAGGAGCTGTGGTTGGACAACAACTCTCTACAGAATATACCAGGGGTAAAACTCTTACACATTACTGGAAACATCTGCATTTTCAATAATTCATGATTTAATCTCATCTTCTTCTTGTGTCTTCTCTTTGCAGTCGATAGGGAAGTTACGTCAGTTGCGGTACTTGGATTTAGCGAAGAACCGCATCGAGACGGTGGACGCAGATATTTCAGGCTGCGAGGCTTTAGAAGATTTGCTGCTTTCCTCGAACATGCTACAACAGCTTCCCGACACCATTGGTACGAAATCATAGCATTAAACCTCTCATTTTCAGTAGATGTTGTGTACAAAAATGTTGCTTATAATGTTTTATGATTAAGTCATGGCTAAATATAGATATTATGTATTGATGCTTCTTGCTAAAATATTTCAGTTAGGGATTAATTTGTATCAGTTCCTGGGAAGTTAACATGCAGCAGAGGCTACATAAAAGTGACGTCATACATGCACTGCACAAGTTGTGTTTCTTTATAAGATATAAATTGTATATAAAGAAAGATATATGTATATGTATCTTGAATGCTTTGTTATTTTTATTGCATAGTTAAATAATAAAAAGCTTAATTATCCAAAATGTATTACAAAACCTAATAGCATACCCCCTTTTATAGCCTGGCCAGACAATTTGAGATGATTTAAAGAAACAGTATAGGAGCATTCGGAATTTCCTGCCACTGCACCCAATTAAACAGACATACAGTACAACTAATTAGTAAAACAAATAAATGCATAAAACCCACCCAAACCTTTTTTGGTTGACAATATGTTAAAACTGATGTGAAGGGAAGGGTTTCACTTTGAGACCTAAAGCTATTGCTGAAAAGAGTGTAAAAGTAGTAAAAAAAATCATGTTTTTTTTTTCAGGAATGTTGAAGAAGCTGACAACGCTGAAGGTAGACGACAACCAGCTGACCTCACTGCCAAACTCCATCGGGAGGTAACCCCAGCACTCACCGAAACGTTTTGTCACATTCAGATTTCACATTCAGTTTAGGATCTTGAGTTGTTGTATGCTCATCATTTTTGGGGCGTCTTTGTGTTGTGTTTGCTGCCGCGGTATTAGCCCAAAGCCCAAGCACGGGTAAGTAACTGTGGTGTCTTGTGTCCAGGGAGGCGTTCAGGGACAGAGATGTTCAATAGTGTTACAGATACTAGTAACATGCAAACACACAAATTCAATCATCTACATATTAATCTGATCTGGTTTAAAGGCTGCTTTGTCAGTAAAGTTTTGTATCTGGATGCATTGAAAGTCCTTGTCTCATGAACACCTCCCAGGTTTGATAAGTTCATATTGATCGTTTCAGCCTGAAAAGTACCTGCCTTGATCCTTACAAACGTTACAAAATCCCCTTTCTTTCCTTTATATTTTATACTATATTCCTAGATTATGCAGTATGTGATTGGCCCCACACTACACAATTATTTATCATCCAAGATTCTCCTGTGGTGTGTTACGACTGAGCTGATCCGCTGGGTTAAATATCTTTTGTGTTCATTATTTATGATCAAAAATCCGCTGTGTTTGAGGAGCCTCGAGGACAAATGATTTCACTCTGTGGACAGACACAGGGAATAAACCTATTATTACTCGGAAAGTAGTGTTTTAATATACATTTTAATAAATGTATATCTTCCCATGAGTGTTTTTGTATTAAATACTGTAGAGTCAGTTTTTGTTTTTTTTTTATGGAAAGATAATGAGGTTGAATCATAGTTTAGGTTTACCATATGAGTGTAATAAAAAAAGAAAACCAGTAGTTTTAACCAGTAGTCCTCAAACCCAGTGCTAACAGTATCGTTCATGTTGTTACCATTAAAACTAAACCAGCGTTTCCCAAACTTTTTTTCAGTGGACCCATATTTCAAAAGACCAAATATTTTGTGACCCATATCCTTGGTCTGCTTTAGTGTAATTGTGTCATTTAGTGTTTGTTTTATTGCTTTCTAGAGCCATTTAATTGATTTTAAAGCTATGTTATGTCCTTTTTATCATATTATTCTTATGTAATTTCTGAACATTACAACTTTACAAAACCAGCTATTTTTACATTAAATGCCCATTGACACAAATTAATTTCAGAAATTTTTTTGAATCTCCTGCACTAAAAACCCCAAATATAGCTTTCAAAATGATCTGTGTTGAGGCTATAGTGTAGTATTTAACACAATGGGCTTTTAAGAAAGACAATGTAAATAATAAAATACATCATAGTTTAACAGGACTTAGTTAAATCGCCTTTGTTTTACTCTAATGCTCTTTTACAGACTGTAGGGCCTCAGCTGTTTGCATGAGATTGTGTCAGTGTCACTTGTTTCAGAAGGACTTTAGCTCAAATATTGGATCAATGTCGGATCCAGGTCCCGCTCACCTCTGCTCACGCTGTCGGAGCGTATGGTGGCCCAGATGGTCCAGTCCTGTGGGAGTAATAGGAGCAGACTAATGCAATGTTGTGTGTGACATTACATTACTGTAAAAGCACTGGGTCATTAGCATTAGCCTGCTGTTAGCGTGCTGGGGGTCAGGGCTCGTTGAGACACTGATTTGAATAAGTAAAGAGAGAACCAGGCGTCATAGAAGTATTGTACCAGTTTTTAATTTAGAAAGACGTTGTTTTAGATGCTTTTAACGTGCTTTTAATAATATAAAATATTATATATAATATTATATATATAAAATATTGGTATATTTGGGAAAAGTTAGAGAATCTATTTCGATTATTTTTTCTTTGAAAGAACAATACAAGTTTACTTTTTAATCAAGGTTAAGTGCTTCCACAAACGCGCACTCTAAAACAGGCCCTGAATGCAAAACAGAAAGAAAAATAGGTTTATATAGTTCTAAACTAGCCCTAACAAAGCTGAACACTTTCCCCCAAAAAAGTGTGTTGTGAAATACTGTATGTTCTCTGTTTTAAAACAACTGCAAAATATCAGCAGAAAACAAGCAATACATCTGTGAGATTTGAACTAAAGTAACCATAAAAAACACCATTAGTGAAAGTACTATAGAGACACACGTTTCCAATGAAGCTACAGCCTTGAGTTAAATTTAAAGGCTAAAAACATGTTGGAAGTTTGCTGCAGTATTTGTTGAAATGGGACGAGGCCTGTAAAAAGTGGGACATATTAGAGTTTTACAGATATTTGTTGGAACATGGGACAAGGAGTGAGAAAGTGGGACAGTCCCCATTAAAAAGGAACATATGGTCAGCATGGACTTGCGTACCTACTTTAAAACAAATTATGAAAAGTTGAACACTGCTAACTAGTCTTGTTGAAAACCAAATTTATTAACTTTTATTTTACATTTTACAGAATTGACATGCAGTTACACTTTTTTTTTCATAAGAGACTTCCTCTTATGAAACAAAATAGTCTGATATTAACAAACATTACAAATTGAAGGTTAATTCTGGCATTGTTTAGAATTATTTTCAATACATCCCTCTCTTTATGCCTTGCTTTTAGAGGTAAGATGCTAAAAGTCTGTAATGTTAGGTTTGTTGACTTGAAACAAGCCTTTATCCTGTCAGTGTTTACCTAATGTTTTTGCACTGGGGACTCTTTTTGGTTTAAAATAAGACATTTTCTAAGAATGATTAGAAATGAAATTTATGCACGCACATTATTTTACAGTGAGACTAAAATAAAAAGTGCAGTATACCCTAGCCTTTGGAAAACACTGCTTGGATCTAGTGTAGTGTTGTAGTAAACATAACATGACACTTTTAACAATTAAGACCGAGTCCAGACCAAGACCGTGGCTTGACACTTGGTAAGAGAAATCAGTTCAAGTCTGGTTTGGATTTGCTAAAGCTTGATAAAAGAAATGAGCCATGTTCTTATTATTGTGATTCTGATCGGTTTTGGTCAAAAACCCTAAAACAAAGACAGGACTGAGATCTTTAAAAAATGGTCTGAAGACTGATCTTAAGTACTACAACACTACTCAGAGGCTACTGTGAACGTAACATGTAGAAGTTATAGTAATAAGCAAGTAATGTTAATGCTGTCCCATATTAATGTTTAGTCCTGTGTCTTGTCTTTGTGCCTCAGTCTGTCTCTGTTGGAGGAGTTGGACTGTAGTTGTAATGAACTGGAGTCGTTGCCCCCGACCATCGGCTTCCTGCACAGCCTGCGGACGTTTGCAGGTGATGAGAACTTCCTCACGGAGCTGCCACGAGAGGTATCCACACATTTGTATTTTAGTCAGCATAAAATAGTGTTTTGCATTGACCGAGACTACGTCATGTCAAAGACCAGAGAGTGTCAAGACCGAGTCAAGACCAAGGACTTGTCAGGACGAGACCAGAACAAGTGCACAATACACTTTAATAGATACAAGGGAACAGTTAAAAATCTAAACAGTCCAAGTCCAGTCTTAGACCAGGTCCAGACTCACGGAGGTCAGGGTTTGGTGAAGGAGGCAGAGTTCGTCCGGTCTTAGACCAGATCCAGACTCACGGAGGTCAGGGTTTGGTGAAGGAGGCAGAGTTCGTCCGGTCTTAGACCAGATCCAGACTCACGGAGGTCAGGGTTTGGTGAAGGAGGCAGAGTTCGTCCGGTCTTAGACCAGGTCCAGACTCACGGAGGTCAGGGTTTGGTGAAGGAGGCAGAGTTCGTCCGGTCTTAGACCAGGTCCAGACTCACAGAGGTCAGGGTTTGGTGAAGGAGGCAGAGTTCGTCCGGTCTTAGACCAGGTCCAGACTCACGGAGGTCAGGGTTTAGTGAAGGTGGAGAAGGAGAACATTTTGAATTGAATATAAAATTATTGAAGTTTTCATTCAGTCCCAAGAACAAACATATACCAGTTGTGGTCTTGGTTTGTCTTGATGTCCATAACCCAACCTCTCTGTTGCTCTTGACTGCAATCAGTCATGGGTGATGTAATCCATGCACAAGTGTTTGTGTTTAATGTGTGTTTCAGATTGGTAACTGTAGAAACGTGACAGTGATGTCTCTGCGATCAAACAAACTTGAGTTCCTCCCAGACGAGATTGGGCAGATGACCAAACTCCGAGTGCTCAACCTCAGCGACAACAGGTACAGAATACAACACACAATATTACGCCAATAGTATTTATTTATGTCACTAATGTCGACGGTCTCTCAATGTGAGCCAGGACTCAGACCCATTGGCACCTCTGAGATCTGAATACATTTAGATACATGCAGCTCAGGACAGCTCTGAATGTGTTCTCAGATGTTATCTCAGGACACGCTAAGGACATATTTATCTTTAATGACATGGAATTGCTCTGTCAAGAGATTAGTGTCAAGCCTGAAGTGGTCATTTGACTTTGTCTATGTAATTAAACAGCCACATACAAAGGATAGATTATTTTTGTCTTATATTATTTATATTAGAATATACTGTATATTTTTTACTCCACAAATTTCCACCTACACTAGTCTAGTTTGGTGTTCGGTTTCCTCCAATCATCAGAGGAACAGGCAGGGACTCACATGACAACACAACATGATGTAGTCATTAATGCTAAAACACAGGAGTGGTCTGAGGTATTTGGCATAAGGCTGAAACCAGCCCCCTCCTTTGGTGTTCATAGCCTATAGCCTTTGCCCCCTTTCTGGCACTTCAGGGGGTGCTGCTCAGGTGGAAGAGCGCTTTCATCTCATACACAGTGACTACAGGACCCTGTCTAAAAACTGAAGAAAAAAAAAATGAATAACCTGGTACTCACTCACACATCTTCTCTGAGCAGTGGCGGATCTAGGATTTTGTTTAGGGTAGGTGCCATGATGGGTCAAGGGGGGACAAAGTATTTGGTCAACATGTGATGCACATGTAAAACCAATTAACAATAGAATATTAACTTTTTGTTTTTTCTTAGTTTAAGATGACTGTACTCACTAACTCACTGATTCAAACGTGCTTAAATTAAAAACACCCTTAATTTAATCTAAAGCTTGTGCAGGATTCCTGTAGCCTACTCCTTGAAAGTACCTACACAGCAAGTCTTCTGCTCCACTTGTTAGGATAAAGATTACAAAATAAATAATAAAACATACTAAAATGGTGCATGTGTCAGCTGCTCAGAGCTCACACCTGACACTCTGTTCAGAGCACAGAGCAGGAGGAGAGCCGAGAGCTGCCACAGAGAGATTTCTCCAATAAAATCTAAAATCTCTAATTTAACGCTGTGTGTACAGGAGCAGCTTTTCCTAAAATCTATTAACGAGTCTCATTAATTGCACACATTCACAGCACCACTTTATTCATCTGACTCCTGTTAGACCACAGACCAGCTCCTCCTGGCCAGGCTCAAGACTAAAGGGGACAGAGTGGAACAGTTAACCACCACACGTTAGAGAAGCCCAGGTCCTTGCGCATTTACAATCTATATCAAAGACTTACCATTACTTTGGCATTTGGTACTGGTTGAGAGAGATTTTGACTTTTATTTTATTCTATCTTCTATCTATTTTCTTGATTTGTCAAATTTTACTAATTTATTACAAAATTGTTCAGCTTTTTGGTCGATTTATGTTTTTCTAAATGTGCTTTAGAAATACAGTTTGATTGATTGGCTGTTATGCTGTAACCCCAGTAAAACATACCCTGCCCCACATCAGTGGCCTGTGCTGATGAGTGAGATGATTGACAGGTCTGAGTGCGGTGCTGTGAGGGGGAAAGGGGGGGAGGCCAGAGAGAGAAGCACAATGGCTCAGAGTCAGAGCTGGATTAAAGTTAAGTTAAAGCCATGAACCTGCTCATGTTTAACTGTGTTTTGTGAGGACACTTTGCTCAGACCCAGATCGATGGGTGTTTTTTTTCTCTTCTTTCTTAGGTTTTTTTACTTTTCTTGCTTTTCTTTACATCTGTGTCTGTTGAGGTTCTCAGGAAAGTTTAAAGTAAAAGCATCTGGACTCAGTTTTCAAGGTGAATCCCTTTTGTCTCTAATTCCAAAAGACTTTATCAATTCTGAGTTCAACTGATAAGAGAGTTGAGCTTTATCTCTAGAGGGAGGGGTTTGACCTGAAACCAAACCTGATGGAACCAGGCTGTTCTGGTCGTATAGTTGTTAGCTCTGAAAGGGCAGTGTCACTCCTGATGGGAGAGTTTTAAAGGCTCAGTTAGTGTCACTGTTGTAGGCAACATGAATCTGAGGCCACCTCCTCTGTTCAGAGAGGGCTTCTCCCTTTAAAGATAGAAGTGCAGCTCTTTTAACAGTTAATCTCAGAATTGATAAAGTCTTCACATTGAAAACTGTGTCCAGAAGCTTTTGCTTGAACCTTTCTTCTATGTTTGTGGTTTTTGTTCATCTTAATATTTTTAATAAAGCGGCGTCTTGATGGTTCACCTGGTAGAGCCCACACAGAACTCCAGTGACCTGGGTTTGATTCCCGACTTGGGTCCTGTCACGTCCGTCGCTCTCACCCTGTTTCCTGTCTCTCTACTATCTACTAACAGGCAAAAAAATGAAATAAAAATAATTTTAATTGATAAAAGCCTATGAGTTGATCAATCAGTGATAAATCATTAAGAATCAACCCTGGTCCCACACGTCAGAGTCACGTGACCAAACGATGACTCACTCCACTCTCAGTTTGTCAATGGCCGCTCTGCTTCGCTGCGGAGTCACCGTTACCATGGTGACTGGCCGGTGAGTGTGTTGTCATGGTAACGTGTTTGGCAGCCTGTTCAGTGCCTCTTCTCTGCCGCTCTGTCCTTCAGGTTGAAGAATCTGCCGTTTACCTTCACGAAGCTCAAAGACCTGGCGGCGCTGTGGCTCTCTGACAATCAGGTACCAGCAGGTTCAAGGACATGTCTCAAAACAAATCTGTCCTTAGTGGTTAAATATTCAATATTAAATATCTGTGTCAGGCAGCAGGCTTTATGATTGGATGTTTACTTATTATTTGATATTTATAGATGACTTAGTCTAGGCACTGTCGTAGTGTTATATACAGTAGAAGCATGTTTTTGTAAAAAAAACACACACAAAATATATTTGTGATCCAGCTCTAGCTATTTCTATTCATGAAAAGTTGACATAATATTGCTCTCTATGAGCTTAAGATCAAAAGTTCATTGAGTTTAATTTTAAGACCATAAATCAATTTTTTTTATAAAATATGTGCTTATAACTTTGTTTTATTTTCTGTTTACAGTCCAAGGCCTTGATCCCGCTGCAGACCGAAGCCCATCCTGAAACCAAACAGAAAGTTTTGACCAACTACATGTTTCCTCAGCAGCCGAGGCATGATGAAGGTACAGGCCACTGCCATTTTCATTTTCATAGTTAACGCTAGCCTTCGGTTTGTATTACAGAATGACTGTTTGGGCTTTATGTTTCCAGATTACCAGTCGGACAGTGACAGTTTCAACCCCACTCTTTGGGAGGAGCAGCGGCAGCAGCGGATGACTGTGGCCTTCGACTTTGAGGACAAGAAGGAAGAGGAGGACAACTCTGGGAAGGTCAAGGTCAGATTGTTATCTCTGTGTGTCTCAGTGTTTTTTAAGCTTTACACAGCAACCAGGCTCCGGTTTAAAAGATTAGTCAAGTAAACCCACCGCTTGTCTGGCTGCCTTTAGTAAAAACGGCATATTATCAGGCTCTAGTCTAAAAATATCTGGTTTTAATCTGTTTTAGTATCAATTCTAGGATATTGTACATGAACTAAAGTGTATTTATATTTTATTTGGTATATAGCATGTACGTCAAATGATTCATTTACATTTATTCATTTAGCTGACGCTTTTATCCAAAGCGACTTACATTGTTCTAATGTAATTACCAGTGTTACAGTCACTGGAGGCAAGGTGGGTTAAGTGTCTTGCCCAAGGACACAACGACAGTATTAACTGTGGGGAGAGTGAGACCACCTACCTTCCGGTTGAAGGACGACCGCTCTACCCACTGAGCTACTACCGATTCAAAATAATTGGTTTTAATTTCAAACTATTTAAGACAGTGACAGTTTTTTTCTAAATATAGTTGTGTGTATGTAGCAGCAGAGGTTAAGCGGACTACATTTTTAACAGAAGGCAATCTGGATGAACCACATACAGTATTTCTAAAGCTTGAAACAAAATCTTGTAGGTATTGTTTGTTTATGTATGTATGTTGTCTGTCATTATTCTTACACATAAGCTCTCTGTGCTTGTCTTTTGTAATGTGCTATATTAACTCTATATTTTTATATTAGCAATGAAAAATTGCACATTACTTATTCGACATGATTTTGGCAAAGGCAACCGACTACACTTTTATTGAGATAAACCGCAGGTCATGGAAGACAGACTTAAACAAATATATATTAATTATTTAAAGATACATGAAAGTTGGAGAGTTTTATCATTTATGATTTAACACAGCAGCAAACATATTAGAACTTGAATCCATCAGTAAAATAAAGTTTTTCCAGCACCTAAAATGATTTTTTGCCACAGCAGGCATTTTTTGATGATGTTGCTTGTACTTGGTCTATACTGAACATTCTTTGCTGTCCATCTGTTCAGGTGGAGATAAACCTGAAGCGGTACCCCACTCCTTACCCCGAGGACCTAAAGAATATGGTAAAGTCGGTGCAAAGCCTCGTGGGTAAGACCGTGCACGCGGGCCACGTGCACCAGCTCCAGCACCAACATCAACACCAGCATCAGCACCAGCACCAGCTGAGCACCGGCACGGCCACATCAGGCACCAACATGGAGCACTCTCACATGAGCAAAGAGCCATACGAGCCGCCGTGGCCCCTACCGCCCAAAGAGGTGAGGACTCTCACCCCCATCAGGTCAAAGGGTCCTGAGGTGTGCTATCTTTTTTGTTTTGTTGTGCAGTTAAATCCATGTAATGAACTTAAAGCTGCTGCAGGATATTTGACAGAAACGGCTTTGACCGAAACACTTAAAATCCAAAGTGCAGCAGCACTAGACACCCCTTTGTTTTGAATATACCGCCTCCATCTGATGCATCTCAAGGATTCTTCTCCCAAAACTCACACAAAGTCCTTGCAACGTTTTCATGTTTTGGGTTAAGGACACTGTAGTCAGGCCTGTTAAATAATTATGAAGCAATTTCATTCAAGACACAAATGGACAAGGTGTTAAATGATCAATACTTTGACCAACTCATGGGCACTATTACAACCTGCCCAGCTGTTTTGTGTCATTAAACACAATTGTCACAGTGACTTTCATACTGTGACATTTTAAAATGCTGGTATGGAAACCTTGAAACCAGAAATTATCTCATGCATAATTGTTAAAAGCAGTTTAAACTTTGTTGTGTGAATGTGATTTGCAGGTGACAGACCGAGAGATGCAGGATTTCTCTCAGACTCAGCTCATGGACCAAGGGCAGATGCACAACTCCGGCATTGATATTCCCAAACGGAAAGACAAGGAGGACCTGACCGAGAGCTCTGAGGTTTGATTTACTTTTTGAGCTCTACCATCGTGACATGTTTTAAAACTTTACACAACAGACTTGAATCAAATGAGTTAAAGTTTGACCTTCTGTTCCAACATATTTTGTCATAAATGTTTATTTAATAAGCCAATACAATACATACAGTACTTACCTGAGCTTACAGACATATGATAGCTTCCCTCTTGAAGCATGAAAGATAAGGCTTGTTGAATAAATCATGTAGGTTTATTTACTTGCCATTGTTTATTTTAAAAGTCCAGTATCAGCAAAGTTTAGCTGACTTTTTTTTTTTACATGTATGTCGGAGTCACCTGACAAACGGCAACTGAAAATGGCTGTGTGTCCAAAACCTCTCAATTTTTGAGTGTTCTTTATGTAGTGGTTGACTAGTTGGGGATTAGGCAGTGGATTCAGACGACAGCCTATCAATAGAAATTCCACGTGAGCATTTTTGAAAGGGCACTGTAAAGTTTTTAGTGACATCCGGTGGTGAAACTACAACTACAGATTGCAATTCTACAGATTACGCCCACCTCTCTGCATCCAGTGAGCACCTACAGTAGCCCTGCAGGGACATGTTTATGGTTCACTATTTTGTCACAATACAGGTGTTAAATTCTCTGTCTTTTGTTTTTAATCCAGGACTCGATGGGTGGTTCTCCCAATGACATCCGAATCTCAGACATGAGGCCCACTCTGGTTGAGCCGCCTATGTACAAACCAAAGGTGGTGCTGCTGGGAAAAGAGAAGAAAGGTATGAGCTAAAACAAAATTGTCCAAGTGGGGCCAGCACGCCAACAGAAAATAAAGTGGTCCTAGTGCACATTCAAGACCAGACTTTTGAGAGCGCAGTAGTGTTCGCTTCAGGCCACTTTATTAAAACCCATTGCCTCCAGGTGTAACACAGGCAGACAGAGCAAAAAGGGTCAGGTTTTAAATGGACTTAGCTGAAATTAATCTCCCACTGTGACTAATTCATGGGCACTATTACAACCTGCCCAGAGCTATGTACATTATACTGCATTAATCACTCGGTGTGAACTACGTGTGAGATCTGCACTGCTCTTTTGTTCTCTGTGTCTTCAGTTACGGGGGATTATAACTAAGAAGGCCTTTAGTAATCCATGTATTGTTTGTTTTTATTGGTTCAGTAAAGCCAATAAACATAGAGGTGTGGCCTCAAAGTGGTTTTAAGTAGGCCTATCTGAAAAAAATGTGCCACAGACAGAAAGCTGCTAAAGTCAACCTGATGCAAGTTCTGCAGTTACCTGATGCAACCTCAACAACACAGAAACTGTATAAATTTATTTTGAATAACATTGCAGACCTTTTTATAAAAGTTTATAAAAGCAAAACATGTCAAATTTAATTGACCCTGGATATTTCCACAGAGTCGACCGATGAAGAGGTGGATAAGATGCACTGTCTAAACCACAGCGGCTCCTCAGCAACGTATTCGGACTATTCTCCGTCTCAGGGCTCCTCAGGCTCCTCCAACCCTCCCAATGCACACAACATGTCCCATGCCCATCCACACCAACACCAACACCCCCCAGCCATGACCCCACAGAGTAAAGACCAGGCCCCACAGACGCACTGGACCAACAGGTAACTCTCGGACGCTGACGTTTTAAACAATGTGTCTTTGATTAAGATAATAATGTTTACACCATAGCACCAGAAAGCAGTATGATTAGCTTGATTATGCCATGTAACTGGAAACTGCCATAGGATATTTGCATAAGAGCGTTCATAATGCTCCACTCAGGCTAATGCTACATTCATGTCTTGCTATTGACTTATTTGAATCATAGACAGCTTAGTGCAGTCACAAAATCAAAAAAGCAACTGCTTAACTCGGAAAACGGCTGCGCAAGAATCCAGCATAAGCTACACTAGATGAAGTTTTTTCCTTCTAAATTTTGAATGTCATGAGAGACTAAAAAGAAAATAATCAGCCAGCAATGTAACAGCATGCCTTTAATACTGTGTGAGTTTTGGGCTAAGCTCTGCATTATAAATGTGTGTTGGCTCAAAAAAAGGAAATTTACTGCAAGACTAGTTATGCTCAGGAATTTACCAGCATTGTAAGTCAGATCTAATTGGCCCAATCTCCTGTGTCACGTAGTGAGTGAGTGAGATAGTGTTTTTTTTTGCCAGACCTCTTTGTCTTGGTAAATCAGGAGGCGCGCTTTGATCTGCTGTTAGTTACCTTGGTCTCTTTGCAATACTGTGATGAACCCCTAAAATCGTTCAGTGACACATTGAGTGCAATCTTTCATGTTCCTATCCATTTTCTATAGGTATAGGTAAGTATAGTCCCTTCATAAGTATATGAGCTATACTCAAATCTCCACATTAGGTTTGTTGTTTCTCATTTATCACCGTGTCCTGTCCCGTCTATATCCTGTCCTGTCTGATCGGTCCTCCTCCATCACTTTCCTCTCAAGGTCAGAGTCTCATTAGAATGCTGCACAGCTCTAATCGGCCATTCCTCACTTTATCAAAGTGTTTCCTTTTTAGATCCAAACACTCTGGGGTTTACTCAGACAAAGAACAGAAATCCTCTGATATAACTTAGAACAAGTGTAAGCTTTTAAAAAAGACAAGCCTATATAAAGCCACCTTTCAGCTTGAACCTGTCAGAATAGTCTCATGCAGGGTGTAGTAGAGTATTTACCAGTGTTGTGGTGTGAAAAATCTCTCATTATTCCTTGTTTTTATGCGTCTCATGCCGAGCATTGCCCGAGGCTCAGAGCCCACTGAGTTTTACATTAAGTTATTTTTGTGGCCTAAAGTGATGCTCAGAGCACAGTCTGTGAACTTGTCTCTGGTCTCAGTTCCTGCAGAACATGCTACATTTACAAAGTGCAGACAGCTGTTCTTACATTGGGTTATTTTTGGGTTAATCTTGTGATCCTTCTATAGCTTGGTTCAGGCGTATTTTGTCCTTGTAACCTTCACATGTAAATGCAGTTGTACCTAGGTTTATTTGGATTCATACTTAGACCCACATTTTGGTCCATATAATTGTTGCCCCTAAATCACTGACAGCACAGTTCTTTTTGTGAACCCTAGAAGTCTTTAACAAAACATGTCACTGATTGCACCTGTTTTAAACTCTGTTCTAATGGTATTTCTAAATTTTGCCTGTAGACTTGCACAGTCGTTCCCAAAGCCAATCGACTCTAAGCCCCTACTGTCTCAGAGGGAAACTCCTCCGTCTGGGACGCTCCAACAGCGAGGGGACCGCCGCCCGCTCAGTGAGCCGTTTGATTGGTCGGAGGTCCCACACTACGACAACACAGGTTTTGATGCTGAGGAGTCGGCCCTGGAGCCCTCTGGGTCCAGCCAGGGCAACCCTTCTCTGGGCTCCAAGCCCCGTAGCCAGTCCACCCACGGACGGAGACCCCTGCTCAGGCAGGAGCGCATCGTTGGGGTCCCTCTGGAGCTGGACCCCCAGTCTCTGCCTTACCACAACAACCAGAGGCCCACTTCTGAGCAAGACTCCCAGTCCTCTCAGAACCCCTGGCAGAACTGGACCCGCACACCCAGTCCCCTGGAGGACCGCACCGCTTTCCCCTCCAAACTGGACCTAACCCCCGCCTCCAGTCCTCAGCCTGACCGCAAGGACGCCAGGTCAGTAACTTCTCCCCAAATGTTAACTATATAAGAATTTTTACTTTTCAAAACCATCAGTTGTTTTCTCCAGACACGATCCGAGCACAGGCCCGTTGCCCGGAGGCTGGACATATCACGACAATCAGTCAGAACAGGCCAGGAAGGATCAGCTGACTGTCTCTGGGGGCAACAAGGTCACCGTGGTGATGAGTAAAAGCTCGGACCGTCTGTCACCGATGATAAAGGAGGCCCGGGCAAAGTTTAAGAAGTCGCAGAGCATTGATGAGATTGACATTGGCTCCTACAAAGTCTACAGGTCTGTTCAGTTTTACCATTTATAGCAAAACTGATCATTTCTGGGACTATAGGGTGTAACTCAGGCCAACATTAGAAATATATTATATTAACTATTGCAATGCCAGTCTATATTGTTGTCCACAGTCTGTAGGAGTAGCGCCAATAGGAACATAACAAAGTGCACTTGATCCTCTCACAGTGCTCTTGTTGTGACGTAACAAACATTTAGTTTACTTTTCATTGTCTATTTCCCTTCAGTATTCCAGTGGACAGCTACAGCTCTTCCATCGAGCAGCAGACGAGTCTGGACCGTTCCGACCTGCCTGGTTCTATGGAGCAGACCAATATGTCTCGGTCCCAGTCTGCCCCAATGTTGGACGATGAGCTAGGGTTCCCGGGTCACAACCATCACCAACACGGGCAGAACCAGAAACCTGCCATCCCACACAAGGCCTACCATTTCGACCAGAACTACAACCCACAGGTTTGATTTACCACTGGTTTTACTAAAGCAGGGGAATTTTTAACAAATCATCACTAATCAGAATAAATAAATACAAAGAAAGAGCTTCAAAGTCTGGACCTAAACCCTACTGAAATACATTTCCTCATTCACATCACTTTTTCCTAGTTATATTTAAGGATAAATGGGTTACATGAAGAGAAAAGGGCATATTGGAGAAACTATCAATAAAAATGTCACATTCTCTTTCATATTTCTTTAGGTGACCATTGACCGCCGCGTCCCTCCCCCGTTCCCCAACACACCAGACTACATCAACCACTCGTCCAAGGCCCTCGAGTACCTGAACCAGCCGGGAAAGACCATGACTAAGGACCTAGTGAGTCCCCGCTACCGAGAATACCCTCCCATCGAGATGTTCTCCTTTCCCCAGCCGCCCATTACTCAGGATGGTCCACAAACACAGTCCCAGCAGCCAATCATGTCTCAGCGATCCAGACCTGGGTTTTTGAGGCGGGCTGACTCTTTGGTGAGCTCCACTGAACTGGCACTTTTCCGCAGAGTCCAGGAGGCCCAGCAGGAGGCGCTACAGGAGCAGTACAGGCAACAGGTAAAGGGCTCTCCTTGTGTTTGTTTCATTTTCTTACATTTTGGTTGTTTTTCTGAGTGTATATGATGGGTACTGTCTTTTCCTGCTATAAATTCAAAACTACAGAATTTTGGTTAAAACCACACTTTTCTTACATTTAGCTGACGCTTTTATCCAAAGCGACTTACATTAAGGACAACCGCTCTACCACTGAGCCACTGCGACCTTCTACTAAATCTATCATTTTGAGCGAGAGAGTTCATTTTGTTGTGTATAAGTAACTACTGTTCATTTGTTTCCTCTGTGAAGGCGGACCCTCCTCTCTACGGTCGAGCCCTGGCCTACTCCACAATAATGGACCAGTCTGCCCTCTCCAACATGGCCGACAGCCAGACCCAGATGCTGCACAACAAGAGAAATGGTCGCTACGACGATGACTACATATCGTACCAGGACCAGAAGAAGCCCATGATGGGATACCCCACCAAGAGCCTGACTCAGCGGCGCCCCCTGTCTGCCCGGAGCTACAGCACTGAGACGTATGGAGCCTCTCAGGTAGAATACACTTCACATTTATCTTTTAATATCAAGGTGCATTCAGGATGAATGGCTGTTAATCACCAAAAGTTCCTCCCCAAAGTGGTCATCACACTAGAAAATGTTTAAATAACTTTTGTAGACTCATTTCACAGCTGCTTTAAAAAATGTACTAATCCTATTTTTACAGCTTCTTGTTCAAATAAAAACAACAGTATATGAAGATAATAACAATAAAATTAAACAGAAATATAAAAAAAATGTGCAAAAAATAAAAAAAATTAATCAATTTTAAATAAACATCCTAGGAACACATGTGAATATTGTGTTTCCTATTCCATAATTTACCCCATAAACAAACAAAAGCTCTTCCTAATTCTGAAAAATTGTCATCAATGATAGGTACAAAAACAATACCTAGAACAAAAGAAACTATCTTGCTCTATGCTCTATGTGTAATGTATTTAACTTGTATAACGTGTTGCTCATTCTGGTGTGAACACCAGACAGTGTAAGACAAGTTCAAGACAACAAGAAGACACCATTCCACTAACTGCAGAGAAGGGAATATTTTCAGCTAGAGGTAATATCAAAAATTATAAATATTTTATACTAGTAGCAAGTGTGGAGCATTATCAATTACAGAAAATAATGCATGTCTCTCTTGATACAATGCAATCTTGAAGACACATTATTAAAACATTGACAGAATTAAACAGATTACAGTTGATATTAAATACTGTTGAAGACTCTTTCTGTTGCAAACAATAAATGATCCAATATATTCCATTTATTATTACACTAGTCAGTAAATTCACAATTAATTGGGTATAACGGAGCTTATCATAAGTTATGTCACAATGCGTATATGCTGCACATGAGCAGAAGAGACAAATTGTTAAACTGTATGTCAAAGTGAACACAGTGAACTAAAAGCTGACCATGATTTAGGCAATGGCTCATTTTTATGCCTAACATGTCGGATGAGGTAACCACAGAACATCCAGATAAGAGTGTCCTTTATTGTCCTATAGCCTTATTCTGAGTCTTCCCTGGCCCCAAACAACAATTCCTCTTCAGACTTTCTAAAAATAGCCACAGAAGAGAGCTGTGCTGGGGTTGATAAGATGCACCTGGATATAAGAAAAACATAAGCATTTTCACTGCAGTGTCATTCTTCTTTCTTTCAGTAAAAACACAGAACACTGGGAGCTGTCTCTTTTGTGTCTTTGTTGTGTGACCCTTTTCATTTCAAATGTTAACCTACCATGTTAATGATGATTTTAAAAGTCAGAAATCTGTTTGCTGGTGCTTTATGAACAGATGCTTCTTCTCAGCTAACAGTGAGGTTATTTTTTATGTTTATGTCTTAAATCTGTCCTTCTTCTAAAATCTTATTTACTCCACACAAAAAGGCTCAAAATTCCACTCTGTATTTGGTGTATTGACTATACTGAAATGTTTATGTTAATTTAAAATCATAATGGAGTCCATCGTAATAAGTAATCTGACATACCTGGATGTAGAGACAAAGTAGTGGCCAGATTCCTTCAGATGCTGCAGAAGAAGACTCTCAGATAAACTCTGGGTTAGTGAATAAAACCTTCAGAGACCAGTCCAGAAAGACAGAAACTTACTCAGGATTCAAATTAGAAAAGTTTACCTCTTTTTGAACCAAGGCCAGTGAATGCACTGAAGTTGTTGTGTTTGTGTGCAGCGGACTCCTGCTCTTCTTTTCTCCTCAGGCACGTCCGGTGTCAGCCCGTCCAACTATGGCCGCCCTTTTGGAGAAGATGCCCCCTGACTACACACTGGCCAAGTGTCCCGAGAAACCGTCCGAGGACACCATTAAAGTCCGTCCCGTCGTTCCTCAAAAACCAGAAGACATCACGTCCAAGATGCCTCCCGACTGGAGACAACAGCTGCTCAGACACATCGAGGCCAAGCGGCTGGACAGGGTATGACCAAATGACACAGACAGACCACACACACCGGACTTTAGAGCTGTACCTCTCATAATTAATAATCTGCAATTAGCTTTTTGTCTTAACTGTAGTTCAATAAACATTTAAGGTACTGAGAATATGTTGTAGCAAGACATCACATATTTAACAATTTACAGTACTATAAGCCAATAAATCTACCAGTAGGTATCAGGACACTTGTCAAACTGGCAGCATTTCCACATTATAAATAATACTGATCAATACATAATAGTAAAGGGGATTGTTTTGTGCCATATTGCCCAGCCCTACACTGCCCTGACTGTCTGTATTTGTCTGAGTTTGTCTAGATGCATGTCCACTTCACTGTTGCTGTCGCTGACCCGATGCAATATAGTGACATGTCCCACAGCACAATGCAACTGTAACTGCATTGTGACCCAAAGATCTGTCAGCTTTAAGATGCTTTTTGGACAGATCTGGGATGATGCGTAAACGTGAAAATTACTGGAAACAAATTTTATTTTACACAACCATGTTTTTAAATCAGCCAAAAAAGAGTGTAATACTTCTGACATAGACTGATTTATTTTCTAAAGGTTTAAGGCCTGGGTACGCTAAGGCAGTTAGCATTGATAGCCTGTCCACATGTCGGCAGGTACTTTACACATGCAAACTCTTCCATGGTAAACACAGTAGACTTTCTGAAACTCCATTTACCACATACACATACCACAAAGATATTCTTACTGTCTATTTGGACATTATATATTTTAGTTCATTTGTTTAAGCCTCTGCTTTAAGTGTAGTTACTTTGCCCGCTAGATATTCTGCTTCTTATTCCACACATAACAGTCTCAGTGAACTGCACACTTTACTTGACACTGTTTTGTGACCAACCACAGCTAACATTTCTCTGTGCTTTCAGCTCCTTCACTGGTCTTGTTCTTGTTTTATACGTGTCTTATTATTGCTGTTGTTTGTGGAGCTCACAGTGTGATGTCACCACGCTGCAGCCCCGCCCCCATTCACCCATGTCATGTGATGTTGTCTCCTCCATTCAGAGTGGTGTCCTAAAGCACAACACGCTCACGCTGGGCATGCTCTGTCAGGGCGGGGGGCACTTTAGCCTTTACAATAACACTAAGCATGAACCCCCCGCTGGCCGCTGGCTGCCACTACCGCCTCCTCCGTCCGCCAACGCTGTGAGTATAGCTATTAATACAACACAGATATATTTACACCATGCAGTAAACTACGGTTCAGTTCATGGTACAGTTTAGAGCGAAAATAGCGTTATCAGTAAATTTTTAAGACTTGCAGCTATTGATCACATAAAATGCAGTCACTCTTGCATCAGCGCACCTTTATACCTGACGCCTTAATCACAGGCACCAACTCTTAACTGAGCACAAAGAAATTACAAATATGCCTCTAGACAACTGCCCCTTCTAACAACCCAGTCTCCGAAATCGAAGTCAATGACGTTTTTGCAAATCACATACTGTATATTTATATAGATTGATTATTATGTATAAGTGTCTTATTGTATATAACGTTGACATTTTGTGTCATGAAAGGCTTCTAACAATTTTGTATAAAATGTATATGTATTAAAATGTATGTATAAAAAAAAGCATAAAGACGACCCAAGACTGTTGTGATGCTAACTCTGTGAAGTAAACACTACTCAATCTTAATTGGTCCTTTTCAAATTATTTCTATAACTTTATTTTTTTATTTTTTATTGTAGGCAAGCTTTTTCTTATATTTATCCAAGAAAGACACACTTGCTCAAAATAAAAAAATAAGGTGTTAATGATGCACTTTTCCAAATACATCATTTAGTCCAAAAACAAAATGAGATAAGTATTGCCCCACATACATATTGACATTTTTGTGAATACATGCAGACAAAAAGTTAAATATATTATACAGAGGGACAAAGTGAAAAAGATTGTATCTTTGCATTTTATTTTATGTCTGATAAGTTAAACATACACGTAATTGTTCACATTGTCACTTCCTAACTCCCTATAAAACTTAAAATAACAGGACAAAATATTGCCTTTATTGAACAGTTTGGCAAAGTTACAAGTAAAGTGAAATTTTAGAAGCTAAAATAGTTATATCTTATACTAATCTAGATCAGCCATTCAAGAGCCACAACATACTAAAAAATCTGAAAAGCCTTTATTCTAATCAAAATTCAAGACTAAGTAAAGTATTTCCCTGTAAATGTTATTCAGAAATCATAAACAACAGGCTGTAGGCTATAAATTTCTTAATAATAATAATAGTAATTTTTCATGATGTGGTAATAGAGCCCTGTTTCACACTTTTTCAAACACATTAGTCTTGGGCCTTACACAGTATCCAACCCAAATTTGTAGAAACAAATGGGTATAATATATTAACATCTGGCCAATTACAGTCCATAATGAGTCTGTCTGGATGCTGTATTTGTGTGTTTAGATTCATAAAAAAAAAACTCACTAACAAATAACTTTATAACTGTACAATGTTAGTCATTTAAAACAATTTGTTTGTATCAGCATATTCTGGCGGCCCACTTGCAGTACCTTTGTGGCCCACCAGGGAGCCCCAGACCACAGTTTGGGAACCACTGGGCTAGATTAACAAAAATTTACACTTTAATTATTTATTTTTCCATAAAAGATAACATTATCTCACAATGAAAGCGTAAACTGTCTTTCTATACGATAAAAACTGTTTGTAGCAGAGGTATTTTTTTAGCTAAATAACTGCTCTCTCATTTTGCTCAGTGTACAGCTCAGAGGACCTTAGTACCAACATCTCAATAAAAGAATCAGTAATAAACATCTGAAGGATATAATTGAAAGATAATCACAGCTAAACAACTCCAGTTCGAATGAAATACATGGTTGTTCAGGCTTTAACTCTCAGGTTGTAAGTCATAAACCACAGGCGGCTCCTAAAGGCCACTGGTGACTCATACGGGATATAAACAGCTCCAGGGCTGTGGGACATCACAGTCAACACTGCAGCAGTCATCAGAGGCCAACTGGGGTGCTATTATCATACAGCCTTTCAAAAATAAACTGTATGATCACAAAGTCCAGTATACACACCCATCTATTTGACTAAAATTGTTGTTCTTGTAGTGTGGAAAATCCTGTCACATAAATTAGACATTGGTTAATTATGACAACTTCTAATATTATGACAATATGACAACTTTTTTATGCTTAATCAAACATTATCTAATTTAAATCAAGTTTGCCAAAAGCTGTAAAAAGTTGTATTTGTTTGCGGAAAAGCTAATGTTTCTTGTCCTCTGTATGTGTTTCCCTTAGACACCCTCACAGCAGTCGGCCATATTGGATAACGACCAGGAGGGAGGGTCAGCAGGGAACCAGTGGGCCCCTTACTCTCTGGGACGGAGGGACGTCCCACCAGACAACCTCATGAAGAAGGTGAGAGCTGATGAAAAACAGAAATATTACACTGTTTATGCCTTTGAGTTTTCTCCATAAGATTGGCCCAATATACTAGCAAAGAATTAAAGCCTGGCACCTGCAATAATATTTGTAATAAATATATGGCAGATGTTCATATTACAATGACAATAACAATTATACATGAGCTGTGTGTGCGTTCTAGACGAACAGCAACACAATCTTAAGGGTTTAAAGAGCAGATTTTGCATAAAAAAAAAAGATAACATTGTCAAAGTCCAAATGACAGACTGTATGTGTGTGCTGTCAGTGAGTGGGTAGTTATTCAGGCTGCACTGATTACATTTAGGTTACACCAGCTAAAGGCTACGTGCTACAAGTCACTGCAGGACTATGTTATGCACGTCTTAAACAGAATGAAAAATAACCCCACTTGAAGGAGCGATAGTTATATACAGGTTATTTTGGGACAGTTAAACTTAAATGTGTAAACCTACTATGGCATCTTACCTTAATTTTATGTAGCTGTGTTTTCATGTGACTGATAGCCCTGCCCCTTTCCTACAGGGTGGCCACGGTCATAACCAGTCCCACCAAACGCACAACGCTATGATCGTCACCACTTCGTCTTCTGCCACCATCTCCCATCGCGTGGTGGGTCAGCAGGGCTACGACAACATGATGAGCAAGGGGTTGCAGTACCAGCCTGGGATGCCCCTCTCTGTGGTCCCAGCAGGAGCGACGGGGCAGTACCAGGCTTCCATGCAGCAAGGTATGCGGCATGAAAATAAAAAGAATGGTTTGGTCAGTTGTTCTAGGTCTTATTGTGGCTGGAGTATTGTGAATGTTTCTTAAAAAAAGCTTTTATTTAAACATACAAACTGAGGTAAGCTACAATCTTTGTAATTAACAAAATATTACATGCTCAAAGAATCAGTCAAACTTGTGCCTTTAGCCTGTTTTGTTCTAGAGTACACTGCACTACACCATGACATACAGTAGAAAATACCTATTTAGCTTTTTGTTTAGCATAAAAGCCATGTTCACTGTATTGATTGCTTGTTTGCAATGAGCTTTTTGGAGCCATTTTTATTTATTTTGCATTGCTATATAAAGACGTGTATTGTATTCACCTCTGTTAAATCAGCGGACAGGCAAAGAGGGCGCTTGGTGGGACACATGAACACAATGTAAGAAACTGTGTGAAACCAGGCTCAATACTTTTGTAAAGGTTCTTTTCAGTGGGACAGATGTCCTGCCAACATGCAGGAAACAGTTGAATTCAGAATACAGTGGTTTGGGACACAGACCATGTAACTGCAGTGACATGTCCCTCCTGCAGCGCTCCCAGCTCCAAGTCAGGCCTATCCCAGCTCGGGTTTACCCATGGCCCTGTCACCTTCAGGGAACCAGCCTCAGTTCACCTCTCACCAGCCCGCCACCAACCCCCAGTACCACGGCAACCAGGGCGTCTCCCACGGCAACCAGAACATCGTCCACACCAACCAGGGCATGGTCCACAGTAATCAGGTTGTAATGGCGACCCACACCAACCCACGACCACAGAGCGCTCGCTGTCTCCTGCAGACGAAGGGCCAGAAGAGCACTGACGGCTTCCAGGAGCAGGTACCAGGTTGAGTTTAAACCAACTTTTCTCTCAAAATTAATTTGATTAAATCAACAAAATACCCTCATCTGCTTTAAGTTTACACGTGGCCTGATTGCAACAACGGGCTTTTGTTTGAACTCAAATTAGTGCCACCACTATGGGCTGAATTTTATAGCACTAGTGACTTACACCAAGTTCAAAGTTAAGCAGATTTGTTTGATACAATTTCACATTAAACATGATTTAATTTAGGGAAAGTAAACTCTGTCTGCCCCAGGTGTGAGAGTGTGTGAATGAGGTGAATGAAAGCATAATGTAAATAGCTTTGGGTGCACGAGAAGGGTACAAAAAAGCACTTTAACCACAATCTTAAGGTTAGGTATACAATAGCAGCAAAATTGAAAATAATATGTATTTATCTTAATGACTCAAGGAGTCACTGAACAGCTGTGGTGTTACAGTAAAAAGGAAACATACCTGTACCTGTGTTGTTATTAAATTGTAAAGTAAAGCTTATTAATACAGCAGGCTCAGCAGAGAGTCTTCCTCTTTGTTTGTGTCAAACGTATTGACTTGACTGGGCAGGTTGGAGAGTTTGTTCGAGTCTGTAAATCAGAGTTATAATGCTTGTCTGTGCTCAGGTCCCGCACAGTCACTGAAGCAGTGGAGCTACAGCTAATTATCTGCGTCTTGTTTAGCACCTGACACAAAGCTCATGTTTAAAGATTATATGTGCAAAGAGTGGCGTTATACAACTAATCATAACATACTGTCGCCGTGTTGTATTTCATTTTGAAGTGAAGTCTTAAGGGAAATATTTGTCGAGTTGCAAAGTCTAATGCAGTTTAGGATTATTCTTGGAAGGACCACATGTAGTCTAAAATTGTAATTTTATTTTTTCCTCCATGTCCAGCAGGTCTTGATGTGTTTAAACCTGGGCTAAATAAATGTATCCATTAGACCACAATAGAAATAATTGAATGCAGTTCTCATTTTGTACTTCTTCCTTTCACAGCTGTGTGTGAGGATAGAGAAAAACCCCGGCCTGGGCTTCAGTATCTCCGGCGGCATCAGCGGTCAGGGGAACCCCTTCAAACCCTCCGACATGGTACGACTCGCCCCGGACCCCGACAGCCAATCCCAGCCAGCGCAGCTCTGACTCAGGGTTGCCATGGAAACTGCTGCTTATTACCGCAGTGTTGCATCTTTTTCAGTGTCTCTCTGACTCTGTGGTATTTACCAACTGAGGTTTGGAGTTGGAAAACATGACTTAAATGTCTTCTCAATAGGTTTATCATTTAGTTTTTGAGGTTTACTTTTGTCTAAGATCTAATGTCAGGTAATACGCTTCGTTTACAAGTACTAGTCCTGAGTTTAGTCCAGGTTTAGTCCTGGTTTAGTATGGAAGTAAGACCTATATTAGATTTAGTTTAACTTTGGCCTAATGTGAGATTCAGTTTTGGTTTATGTAATGGATTGGATCTAGGTTTAATCTTGAGTTTAGAACAAGGTTAGTCTTGAATGTAGTCCTGGTTTAGTTCCCGCCTTAGATTTGAGTCTGAACATGGTTTAATCTTGGTCTGATTTGGCCTTGGTTTTGTGTTTTGTTTAGTATTTTTTTTTAATGTAGTCCTGAATTACTCATTTAGCTTTAGTACTTATTATATACAAATTGAAAACCAAACTTAAACTAGTTAAGTCCTTGTTTATTCCTAGATCTAGGCCTAGATTTGTTTCTAATTCACAAGAACTAAAAACTATGTCCTGAAGGGGGCAACAGATCCCTCAAAGCCTTTAATACCATTTGTCCCAGAAACACAGCTATTTCAGTCCTCACGTCTTTATTTGAGACTGTTGTGTTTTCTGATGTTTCACTTCAAGTTTATGTGAGAATATGACAACTTTGTGTTGTTCAGTTTTGACAGAGAGAGGGCTATAAAAAGTAGCCAATAACAGCCCTGCCACTGCACAAACCAAGCTGTCAATTTATTTCTTAAAAGGAATATTCTTTTTTTATTTGAAGCACCTATTTTAGTTTCACCTTCCTGCCTGAAATCCCTGTACATTTTAAGTTAAAGGGATAGTTCAGTATTTTGTAAAAGTAACGACTTAACGTCACTCTGCCCTTTCAGAGCTAACGACTATAAGACCAGAACAGGTCCATCAGGTTTAGTTTCAGGTCAAACCCCTCCCTCTAGAGATAAAGCTCAACTCTCTTACCAGTTAAACTCAGAATTAAAAAGTCTCTTGGAATAGAAACCAAACGTATTCCCCTTGAAAACCAAGTCCAGATGCTTTTGCGTTAACCTTTTCTCCTGAATGACCTGGATGACTGAGAACCTTCACAGTTACATCAGATGTGGTTCATAAATGTTTGAAAATCCCATCTTTAATTCAAGCATCTGTTTGCACTAAGATGAGGTCAAACACTAGAGTCAATGTGATGTCTCTTTGATGCAACCAGACTTATTAATGATCAACAGAGTAACAGCACCCCCTGCCTGTTACATAAATGAATTTGTCCACCAATATTTTCATATTTACCCACTCTTGACAACCAAAATAAAAACACATAGACTCATATTTCAACATAGTTTCTAATAATAAAATACAGTTTATGGGTACATAACATTTATACTGACTTTATACTAAACTGTTTTTTTTTAAGTGTTGAAAAATGTTGCTTTATACAGCTTTGGGAAAATCTCTAGACCACATCAGATTCTCATACTGAGACTTGACGTCATTGTAAATTCGTCATTGGATTAAAAGAATAGTTCATGGTTCTATTAGATACTTTAGGGTAGCAGCCTTTGTCCTATCCTCCTGTTACATATATCTAAACATCTCATAGACCTATTATTACAAAATACTGCACTCTCCCTTTATTGCATGTTTCTTACATTTATTTTTTTTTTTAAGGTCTGTAAAATTTTCCCAAAGCTGTATTCTGTAAATGCTGGCTTGTTGTAACTAATGCTTCACTTTCCTTCAGCTGCTAACAACATGCTTTAACCTACAGTGAGCTCCATAATCCATTTAAAACCTCTCAAATTCTCATTTCTTTATCAGGACTGTTACTGTTTATGTTGCTCACTGTAAAAGGCTGCCACTAAATTAACCTGCTTCTTTTTGAGCTGTAGTTTAGTGTGGTATATGTTTTATAACTGTCAATCTCCGATCGACGTGCATTTGTCTCAATACGTCTGTGTTCAATGCCACTGTTGAACCGTCAATGTCCACTTTTTTATGTGTTTCCAAACAAACATCTTTCAGCTTTGGGTGAAAAGATGTTGGTGAATTTACAATCTCTGCCTTGGGTTAAAGAGGGATGATCTCAGTGGTTCTGACTCTATACCTTTTCCCCTTTTTTTCAACACGTTCAAGCCACTTTCTATCTTCTGACTTTACATTTGTGCCATTGACAGTGAAAAGGAGTGGTCTAATAAAGTTCCATGCTTTTTGATTTGGCTTTAGAGCCCCCTCCCATAGCGCTCTGCAGTTGTAAAGACATGTAGAATCTGGAGAGGTGACAGTTTATGGAGCCAGAAATGACAATACATGAAGTAAAGCTTTATTCATGTCCTCCTGGGATATTGACGTTTTCCAGTTAAGAAGTTGTTCCTCTAACTTTTCTACATATGCTCTAAATATTAAAGAAAGTGTGCTCTTGAAGAGGTCTAACCAGACAGTCTAACTAGTATAAAGCCTGAGGAAGGACTTTTTTTTTATAAATCACATTTTAAAAGCCATCATGTTGCACCAGCTAGCTCTACATCAGGGATATAAAGTAAAGTCTGTAAAGTTGGATTTTAACAATAATAAGAAATTAAGTATAATTTTAGCTCTCCTTTATTCAAGCCTCAGTGCTAGTAACATACCTGACTGTTAGTAGTACTGTAATGACATTAACTTAACCAGTCTCATAAACACAACAGAAACTCATAAAAATCCCATTTTAACAGCGTTTACAAGAAATAGTTGTCTTAGGAACAAATACTAACACAAGACACTATGTTGTTGAAACCTGGGCAGCAGCTCATGTGCAGTTTTATCAAGTTTCAGTGGAACACATGAATTTAGCCCAAGGTCAGAGGCTGTAGCTGTCAGCTGTTGCTATGGTTACTGAGGGAGCAAAGACGTTCATAAAGCATCAGTGATACAGATGTGTTTAGTCAGATGAACTACAATCACACCAGAGCAGCCTGTCTTCAGTTTAATCACACTGAAAGAACACGCTTTGAAAGTATGTCCTCATTTGCATACGGCTCTCACTTTCTATTTGAAACTTGCAAAAGCTTTTACATCGACAAGTACAGACAACGAAATCTTAGACAGTCCTCAACATTTGTACAAGTGAGCACTGATGTGCACTTTCCAAACACTACAGCTAAAAACATTTTCAAATAAACTGTATTCTATGTACTATAAAAGGACTATAAAGAAAGCAATGTGTTAAATGTAATAGCATATAGGGGCATTAAATCGAACACATCAGTCATAACTTTGTGCTCAATCATGTATATTCAAGTAAAAACACTACTTTCTCTTGCCTGTCTTATAAAATAGACATTTAAATTTAAACCCATTAGATCCATCCCTTTACCTTCCCGTTCTAGAACATGTATGAACTAAACAGATTTTTCTCAATTTCAAAAGTTAACAATCAAATTTATTTCAAATTTTATTACTGGGTGTATGGACTTGCAGTGCCAAAGCACTACGTAATGCATATAACAGAAGGCTGCTGTCCTAACTCAAGGAATTGTTCCTTGATATTTGTTTTAATATCTTCTAAAACAAAGCAATAATCTTAAAGTGGATCTCCAGAAAAGCAACCAAAACCATTCAGAATTAGAAGTATTTACTTATTTAAAAACCTCTAAAGGGACGTCTCTGGGCACCAGGCTTCTGCAGCGAACTCACTCCACTCCTCTTTACTGGCAATGCTCTCACTTCACAATTAGCTCATACTGAGATGTTGTATTTTCTGGGAGTGTGCTCTCATTAAAATTAATCAGTTTGAATTGTTGCATGTGACAAAATTCATAGCAAATCCTTTTGGCAGCCATGTTTTTAGGGGGTTTTGAAGAAAGGCAAAGATTCTAAACCATCGTCCCTGTGTTGTCCTAACGGTGTATCATTTTGACTTATAGGGTATCTTTGTTACTAGGGTACAGCATGACGGGCCCGCTGCCTCCGTCCTGCAACCGGGAGACAAAATACTGCAGGTAAGACTCTCCCAAAAGACATTGTGTTCATTCTAATCACAATCATCTGCAGTACTCTGACCTTACTTTTCCTCCAAATCTTGTCTTCATTTGAAATAGAGGCAGAAACAACAGAACCCCAACCTCATCACAGTGCCATTTTGTTTTATAGCCATCACTGTGATCTATAAAAATGTGAATAAACCCTAAATTACACTTCCTATATGCATACTCGTTTGAGTGACTTTGATTGAAAACATGTCTGAGCTCCCTGGGGTCAAATACAATGGCACTCAATGCACACAACGTACACCTGGACTAACCGCTGATGCTTTTTGTTGCAGGCAAATGGACATAGTTTTTTAAACATGGAGCACGAGATGGCCGTTTCTCTGTTGAAGAGTGTTCAGCGAACTGTGGACTTGGTGCTTCTGAGAGACAGCAGCACGCGCTAGATATAGTTTTATATTCAGCCATTAGAAAACGACAAGGCTTCTCTTCAACGCTGCTCATCTTTTCATTCCACGCACCAGACCCGAGAGAGACGACTCAACTCTGCTTTTTCTACCTTTTTATTTGCCTTTTGCTGGATCAAAGGCAATATTAATGTGCCAAAAGTACCACAGAAACATATCGAGCCTCATGTCCACAGAGCGGCGTCGGGATCACAGTTTTATTTAGGCTTTCATCGGCTCGGTCAGTCTCAATTCTGTTCTGTTTTTATTGTTGTTTTGTTTTTATTTATTTTTTGGCTTGTTGCACCAGTTACATGTAAGTTGATCAATGTCTATAGCAATTCTATTTAGATATAAAGTTAAAGTATCCGGACTAATGTTATATAATGATGATCGGAAAAAGGAAAGACTAACAGGCCTTATTATTATAATATAACTGCACACATTTAAAAATACATTTAATGACATCCCAATTGTAGTGACATCGTTGTAATACACAAAAATAAGACACTATTGTAGGTTCTGACAACACAATTACTCTCTTCCCATAAAAATATTAATTTGGTACCTTGATATAAGAGTAATAAAATTAGTACTTTTGTTAAAATATACATTCATTTAATTGATGAATGAAATAAAAAATGAATGAAAGGATCTTATTTTCTATTAAAATGAGTCACTAGAAAACACACACACACTAAACCCTGAAATGTCAAAGTATTTCCATTATTTCTGTTTAATTTTAATTCTATTTACAGGATGAACTTACAAAGTAGCTGGTGCTTCCCATCACTGCCTTTTCTCTGACTGTCAATGGAAGAACTGAACACACTTTGGTGTAGCACGTGGCTCCTGTGTACATCCTTTAACTTCTGCACTTCAGCCTGTTTTTGATTTAATTCTGCAGATTTTGTGTTTTATTCCCGGGGCTCTCTTCTGTTGTGCTCTCATCAGACCCCTGGGACTTCTGCCTTTTGTACATTTTCTGTATAAAGCGGCACAAAGGGCCGAGACACTCACCTCTAGAGGATCTTATTGTTAATAGTTTACTAGTTTTCTCTTCTGATGAATATACAGGGACAAAACAAGATGAGCCACAACTTTCTGTATAGATATAAAAAAAAAGCATAACTTGATTTAAAGCTTGGAAAAATGCTAAAGCAATATCTGGAGCTATTATTTTAGTAAAGCTATTGTGAAGTTTGTCTTTACTGAGGTTTGTGTGTGCGTATTAAAGTGTGTGTGTGCGTGTGTATTAACTTTATAACTTAGAGAAAAGTGAAAAAAATGTATTCAGCACAAATCTCAGTACAGTACATTCACAAATGATTTATTTACTACAAAAATAGCCCCAAACACTTCATTCAACCCAGTCTCTAAGAGAATGGTCTTTCTATGTAATTTGGCTGATATGTGGAAAATACAGTGTACAATTCAGAATTACATAGCACTGTTACTTTTACTGTAGTAATTATTTAGATTAGATATTTGTGAGTTCATCTCACATTAAATCATGAGCTATTAGTTTTTTCTGCCCTCCATAAGACCAAAACAAGCTTTCAACAAAACCAACTCAAGAACAGAAAGTTGATCAGTGCAGACAAATCTGGTCAGCAGTAGATGTTATAGTAGTAAGTAATAGTCATGGATGTATTATAGAAAACTGAATGCAGTAAACATTTGCGGTGCTGCAGCAAGAAACACTCCAAAAGGCTTTTCTATATAGACAACAATATGAAAAAAGTGAAATTGTGTAAAATGTAGTGTAGTGTTAAACAAAATAGAACAATAGCAATAAAAACTTTTACAATAGTGTATAATGACAAAACAGTCAACATAAACCTTTAAAGCACCATCCGGTGAAAGTTCCATTATTTCCTGTTTCTACAACTTTCCAGAGTGTACAAACTGAGCACAAAGTAAAATTAGACTTATTTCCAGAGGAAACACGTCCTTGCTTCAAAAAGAATGAGTGTGCAGTCTGCTTTTCAAGGGCTTAAAACCAACAACTAAATTACATTTAACCAACTAAATTACATTTAACCAACTTTACAGGAAGAGCAAAAAAGACAATATTTTGACCTAAATTTGTGAAAGAAATTTGGCCTAAATTGTAAAATATTCATAAACACAGATGACAGACTTCTTATGTAACAATTTTGTATTACTTATTTAAAAACAATCTTTGTACATTGTATAATTTGAGAACACATTTAGGCCTTTTAATGTTTGATGCCATTTACGCCCTTTTAGCTCTGGCTTAAATCTTTAGTTCTCACCCCTCGTTTTTTACCACCGGTTTTGCCAAAAGCCCCCCTAAAATAGCTGCCTGTGGGTGAAACACAAGACAGCATGCTTTAAAATGTTGTAAGGGCTGCAGTAGACAAAATAAACCCTACAAACCTAATACTATTTTAGCATATTCACCAATAAGTAACCTAAAAAAAATCTGCTATGATAATATATGTCACAGATTTATGGAAACCTCACATAGACTCATTCAAATAGAGACTGTGTTGAAATGTTGTGGCTTTGAGCTGAGCCTCGTCCTGCAGTGCCATGTTAAGATCAACTTCTGTTTACACTCTCTGCCGTCAAACAAAGACTCCAGCTCCCATCATGCATTGCACCATCGAGTGTCAAAGCAGTCACAGCGGATTCTTGACCTTGTTTTATGACATTGTGCCAAACTCCTCTAAAAGATTGTTTCCCAAAACCGTGGGTAGACACCTGAGAGTGGGTTTTATTTTGTGAGATTTAGATTTTACAACTTTTAGAAAACACTTATAACCTGATCCCATTTGTATAATGAGCATGTTTTATATCATTTTTTGTGTTGCGCCTGGAAGAGTCTAGATGTTTCTGTGCCATAAACGGACCACTGTGTGTCCTGTTTTTTTAGTAACACTGAGCCCAAAAGTCAGAGCTTTACCTTTTTGTATGTCAATGTGCCGACTGTGAACGCTTTAGTGACGATGGGTTTAAAAAATGATGGAGCAGCAAGTTATAGTTGGGAAATGGGAAGAAGATTAGCCACGTCAGTTGAATCAGATTGATGAAGTATAATGCATGCATCAAACAATCAAACCATTGAGAATGTATCCAATCCAAAAAAGTGAACAAACATTTTAATGTCATCAAAAATAAATTTCCAGGCCACATTTTACTGTTGCCTGTTGTAGTACTCAAGGTCGATCTTGAGACTATTTTGTAAAGGTCGTGGTAACTTGGTCTTGTCTCAATCTCGGGCGTCAAGACCAACTAAGACCAACAATGACCACAACTGGTATAGATCTATTTTAGGAATTCAATTGAAATCCGTTATTTTATATTTATTAACAATTTTGTTCTAACTCTGCCTCCTTCACCAAACACAGACCTCCATGAGTCTGGACTTGGTTTAAGATTGGACTTTTTAGATTTTGTAACCCTTCCCTTGGATCTATTACTGAACACTGTACCCTGGTCTTGTTCTTGTCTTGGTCTCGATACTCTCTAGACTCGAACATGACATGGTCTTGGTTCACGTTGTCTTGACTACAACACTCATTTTTGGACTAACATTTTTTAAAAAGCACCATTTAAGTGACTGCCTTCTTCTTTATGTGCAATAAAATTAATGCAATGTGTTATAAAAATTGTAAAACTGAAAATATATTTGTATTTAAAATCTGGCCATAACCAAACACAGGCAATAAAAGCCTGATTATAACTGCAAATTAAATTTACCAATACTTAATAATATTTAACCAAAGCTTATGTGGAAAATTTTAATTCCATTAAATATATTAATTAAAAATCAAATTACACATATTATTTTTAATGTAGACATATTATTAAGAAAATACAAATAATTACTTGATCTATATGTCTAAACGCTTCCCCAGGAGTTGATGGCTTGCTGTTACTTGCTTTGTGCCACTTGAACAGTTTCATTAAATTGTTGCTGCTGACGACAAATGTAAGGAGAGGCTAAGTCAGGTCCTTTATGGGCAACACCAACAGAAAAAAGTTAATGAAGAGAAACCATTTAATTCCTGGGAAATTAATCTTCTATTTACAGCTAAATCCTACCGCCTTAGGTTGTCCTCCAACTTAGGCAGAATATTTTGATAAATGGATAAATGGTTATATTTATTGTACTGTTCTAATGGGTCTATGAGGAGTTAAAGTTACACAAAGTCAAGTGGGATTATGCTTTCTTTAAGACAACAATGTCTTTCTTGGCATTAACTATTTACCTTTAAGTTGACAAACATGAAAATAACATTGACATTGATCAAAAATAGTTCTTTTCTCTTCATTGACTCTTGTTTTTAGTTCTTACTTAGCCTCTCCATAAAAACTGAGCATTTCTTGCTGATGATGTTCACAATGAAGGAGCCAAAGTCGAGCTATGGTCTTTAAAAACAACTTGATGGAAAAAAAAAGAGTTTATTTTGTGTCTTTCCTGTAAATTTAACTTGTGTTGCTATGACGACGATGATGCTTCGACAGTGAACATTGATCTCCGTCTTGTTCTGTGTAACATTTAATGTTCGAGAACAAAGCCACACTGTCCTTTCTTTGACATGACGTTACAGCATCACGCGGCGGCCATTTTGTGTCGGACCCTGTACAGAACAGATCAATAATGGACACAAAATGGCGCCTTTTCTATGATGTGGTTGAGACCGAAGCCTAGCCACAGGAGCCCACACATTTAGAGTTTCAAAGCTATTGTGACAAGAACAGAAGAGGTTTGATAAACAATTATTTTTTACTACATGTTTCAGGTAATTCTTTCTAAATATATTGATATACCTTAGCTTTGCTCAAATTGTGATATTTTATATTGACACTTATAGTTATGGATGGAAGTACGCACATATGACTTGGAAACCTACACATGTACTATCCAAAACTGTATAAAATGTATTTCTACCGTAATTGTGAATTTGTGTTATACAAATATATATTATATATACGTATGTATATGACTATGAAAACAGTCATTTTGTATGTGTTTAAAGACATAAGAGCTGAGGGGGTGTCACTGTAAATAGCTGCAAATGAAGGCAACTTAGAGGCTCATATTGTGAATGTACCAACCCAGTCTCCCGGAGGCTTGTGACTAATGTCACTGTGAAGCCCCACAAACCAGGGATAACAATGAGTCATGCAAAAACACAGAGGGCATATGTTTGGGTTTATGTTTTTAGCTTTTTTTTTTACAAATAGGAGGCAGGTTGAGGTGAGAGATTGGACATAAAAACAAAGACTGTCACATCCTGTCACAACAAATCAATGGCCTTTTCTGACATATTTACCACATTCTACTTGGTTCTGATTTGGATCAAAATCTAACTCTTTATATCAGAACACGAGTATGTACAGTGTAATAAGCTGTCCCAAAAATTGTTAAAGGTCTGGTAATAAAACTCTTGCTTGCTTGAGTAGGCAGTCTATAGGTTTTTAGATTATTCGTCAAGTTTCCATAAACCACATTCATTTGCATTTTGAAATAAGATGTTACATTTTGAGGTTGTTTCTCACTTTTTTTGTGCATCAAAGGGGAGTTGATATTTTTTTTTCTTTAACTCTAACATAATGAAGGCTACACTTTTATTCGTTATTATCAACATTTTGTTCTTTGTCTCGAATCTTTTTTTTTTTTTTTACACAGATTTACATTTTATTTTACAGCAGTAGTTCCACTGGCAAACATAAATATATTTATATATATGTGTGTATATATATATACAGTATATATATATATATATATATATATATATATATATATATATATATATATATATATATATATATATATATATATATATATATATATATATATAGACAGATAGATAGTTAGATAGATAAAATATTAGAGGGACGGATTAAAAATATAGCAAAGGATGGAGCTTGAGTTAACCTTCACCTTGAGGGTCTTGACTTTTGAACATGGGTAACTTCCATGTCACTCACTGCCCTAGCCCTAAAATGGTTAGTGTTGAATGGGATAAATGCAGTCTATGGACTTTCTTTACATTATATAAGGCTGTGAAATGTATGTGAATGTATGTAATGTGTAGTTGTTGATTTGAAACCTTGATGTCCGGTTTGAGTGGTTCACAGTGATGGTTCCTGCTGAAGGAGACTGGGTTGGATGTACTCATGCTTTCTGCAGTAAACACTACCCACTGAATGCTGCTTCTTCTGTTTGTGACTAAAGTATTTGAAAAACGAGAGAGAACTGCTGTTGAGTTCGGGGCAATTTTAGTAAAAAAGACCTTATTTATTTATCTCTTTATTCATTTGCACATGCGAGTTAAAAATCCTTCCAGTTTAAGTTTGAGTATTTATGCGGAGAAATGTAATTGCTGAAGTATATATAATATATATCTTGTGTTTAGAATGCCTTTTGCAGACGCTATCTGTACATACTATTTAAAATACAGTTTTTACAAAAAATAATATATGTATAAAATTGAAAAAATGCTGTGCAGCAATTCTACTGGAGCCATTTTGGGCTTTGGAAAAGTACCATTTTTTCAGTATATAAGAAGTGTTTTGAATAATGTACTAAAGTCTCTATTGTACAAATAATAAAAATGTCACTATTGGTATTTAGAGTGTGTTTCTTGTCTTTGTGTAGTTCTGCTTTAAATGTTAAATAGATACAGCATCAGTCTTTTTTATTTTTTTATTCATACACATGTATTTTCTTAAGTCAATTCAGAGTTTTTACCATTATTTATTCATGATACAATACAATTATCTGAGTTTTACAGTAGATGATATTGCAAAATAGTAATAATAAGATGTGAAGATAGTGGAGGAGGTTTTAGTTTTGTCCTCTCTGGATTAACTCGTGACAGATGCTCCTTTGTCTCGGTACATTAGTAAAACAGGCTGTCATCTTTTCCGGACGTCTATCCCAGCGTCTCATTGCCCTGATCCCTCCATCTCATCACAATAATCTGAGACCAACTTAAACCTCTCCATCAAATCTGGAAACCACAGTTAGTTGTATTTTATGTCTGTGTGAAGCGGTTGATCTCTCCCTGATCACTTTCTGTTGTATGTAGCTCATGTAACATATACATTTTCTACATTGTACTGTCATTATTCAGTTACTATAATCTGAATACTTGGATTGAAGTGATCATTTTAAAGGTGCATTGTGTAAAATGTTGTTGTGTACAGCTAAACCAAATAAAACACATCGGTCAAAAGTATGGTTTAAATTAAGGGTGTCAAACATGCCAACCCCAGAGGTTACAATCCGGCCCGTGGGATGATTTGGAAAGTGGAAAGATTACATGGAAAACTGCAATTTTTAAATTGAAGTAACTGCTATTTCTAATTTGTCCAAGTTTCAGTGCTCAAAGAATATAATATTCAGTGTCACTATTACACTCAGCATGATGAAAAATACAACAGCTGCAGGACAACTGAGAGGTCAGTAATGACGCAGTGAAAGTTAGCTTTGTTATTGCTAGCATTGTGAGGGTGAGTTTGTGAAAACATACATATTGAAGGCTTTAGTTGTTTGTAATTGATGTAACACTGATAATATAATGTAATTGTGCCTATTTGCACAAAAACAGGGAAAAATGGGAGTTGTTGTTATTTATAGGTTATAATGCTATTATTTTACTGGTCTGGCCCACTTCATATCAAATTGGGCTGTATGTGGCTCCTGAACTAAAATGAGTTTGACACTTAGATTTGATAGATGTTGCTAAATACATAATTAAGTGTGTTTCCCTTTAAAATAAATGTTTAATTAAATTAAATTAAACTACAATCTCTATACAATCTTTTAAACCAAACAAAAGGAGCCATTACTTTATTTTTCTGTCCCTACAATTAAATTGAAAATAACTTTATTAAGAGGAAACTCAGTTGTTAGGTCTCTTCAAAATTATTTCTACAGACTTCATCTTCAATTGATTGACTGAGTCCTATTGAAGTCCAGAAGAAGGAGTTCTTGTCGTGTTCTGTCCTGCAGCTCACTGATTTCAGACATCCACTGACTCTTTTTTTGAGACTGCCCTCAACAGACTGTAGCATTAAAAGCGGAGGTAGCATTACTGCTACAGCTGATCAGAATCAATCAATAAGAACATAATACATGTTGTAGTACTGATGTAACAACACTGGATGGCAGTAATGACGATAGAAGGTCAATATTGAACATTTTTCTGCTTCCAACACATCAGCCTTAATGAGAAATGTTTTATTCACTTAAACTGCTGATAAGGTAAGTACAATAAAGGTTTTTTTTAAGTCTTAAAAAGGCCATGACCATATGTTTTTATATACTACAGATGCAACCTCATTTATGGTTATGCTTGTAATACAAGACCATATGTAAAACTAAAATGTGTGAAAAGCCTCCCTCTCATTCTCTTGGGCTTGAATTCCTCTTTAGACAAATGTGTTCACTGTGGCTTGTGGCAACAATAAACAATGGACACACAGCAGAAGCGAAGCAATGACCTTTTGTTCTCATTTATTTCACTCTGCTTTGGCCCAAATAATACTTCCGAGTGTTCAGTGACCATCCCACCTCCTGCATGCACATATTTCTGCACATATTTCTGCCCACCCCACTACATACATCTCACAGCTGACTGTATGAGAAGATTCACACAGATACATTTTGTGTGTGCCCTTTGTGTGCAGCAGCAGTCGATGAGTTAGTATTCGGATCAATACCAACATCATCACTGACCTGCATTCAGCCGCTTCCTCTGGGTTAATGTCACTGTAATGTCCCCGCGAAGCCACTACAATCAACTGTGAAACATGTGACTGAGAAGTGGATATATGTTGGTAGGATTTAGGCCTACAATAAAAAAATAATAAAAAAAAAATATTATCGAAGGTCTTCTACATGGTTACAGTGGAGTGAGGTCTAGTCCAGAGTTTGACAGATCAATACCAATTTCTTCTTTGCAAGCATTTTTAGTCTAATAATTACACTTGCGCTCATGAATTGAAAGAGCTTGTCCTTCTGAAATACTTTACAAAGCTTTGCTATTATGGCTGCACAATATTAGCAAAGAAAAGGAAATGTGAACTATATAAATATTGCAATTATGATATGATCTATGATATTTATTTCTTTTTTGACACAGTAATGGTTCCATTAAATTTTTATGTAGCAAGAAATAAAGGCTTTGGACTATGTTTCTGATCAAAACTGGTGCTAAATCATCACTGAACAAGACTAAATCACTTTTTTATTTAGTCACAGCATAGTTTGATTAAAGGCATTGAACATTACAGCAACTGATATTGTGTCTGTTGACATTTTGATGATGATAAATGTGTAATATAATGTGCAGAGCAGCTGGCTTTACAAATTAAAGGCATACTATGCAAGATTATGAGGTCATTTCTTTTCTTAAATATTTTTTTGCAACAAACCTGTCTCTATGCTTCAGTTTCTTTTAGTGGTTTAATTGAATTTACATGATCTGACAATTAATTTAACTTCACACGATAATCCTGTATTATATTATGGTTTTAGGTTCTCTATAAATACTGTTAAAGTTTTATATCTAGATGCACTTTTACTGAGTCGTGTCATTGTTTTTAATTATTCTCCTTTTACCATGGTTTTGCAGAAGTTTAATAAAGGTATCAGGTAGGCATTGAGGTTTAAGGATGAGAACAAACACTGGGAAAGAACCTGAATCTGTCCGACACAATGCTCTGTTTACCATCACAATACACCAAACTTACTCTGGGTCTGAGGAACTGCTCCGGTGACATCTCCACCTGAAACCTCCTCCTCTGCGGGGGTTTTGTTTTGTGCTCTGTCAGAGATCAGAAAAGCACTACAGTCACAGCCTTTTAATAACCTTCAATGACAGAAATGGGCTCTATTTGTCGTCTAGAAAGTTTTCATAACTTATCTATTTACTTATTTATTAATTGTAGTTTCAAGGGTAGTGTTTTGTCCACAAGTTAGACAAAGTACGCTAATCAAATATAGCTACAATAAAAAAAGAATATATGAATTTCTTTGGGTATCTGTCAGGTTAGCACCCCATTGCAATGCTTCTAAAATTATACAAAAAGTAAAAAAAAAAAACCAAGTTCACATTAAACACAGCTAAATGTGGTCAAATGAAAGAAAGCATTAACTGTAATCTGTCAGTGTGTGAGAAAGTATCCAGACCACTCCCTTTAAGTTTGCCTTTCCCTTTCATTTATCCAACTACATGACTTAGGTACTTGCCCAGACATTGAGAACCTGCCTCTGAAACTAATGATAGTGTATCTTAATCCCAAATCTATTTGAGTGGATTAGTCCCAGATCCCACTAGACAGCTTACATACCCAAGCTTTTATTCTCCGAGCACAATAAAACTGTTTACAATGAGAATACTACCAACACACAGCTTACAAGACGTGCTTATAAAGAGCGTTTTTACTGCTTTTATGGCGTTTTGACGGTGGAGCAGGTCATGAATGTGTTTTCACCTCACACAGGACCGCCTAACCGGTTTAGCAGCGTTCAATGTCAGGTCACCTGAGAGGAGACGCGGAGACGTGCCTTTTAGTTTCAAAAAGACAAGTAGCTTTAAAACTAGCTCAAACTTACCAAAGCTAATTTGGGCTACAAGCTAACGTTCTATCTCCGGGTTCTAAGTCCACGCGCTTCTGTTTCAGCAACTTTCACTTTTACGCACGTTATTGGACTTTTCTACCTTCTTTTTCACACCGTAAATACGTTTTTCTTCTGACGAAAGAGACAGGCATAGATTATTTCGCTTGTTGCCCCAGTTTGCAGCCAGACTGGGACGGGGACACACGGTCACATCTGTAATAACACACAGAAGCTGCAGGGAATAGACGGGACTGTCATCATGCCTGTGCGACAGAAAGGTAACCAAAACTTCATATTTTCTCTACTTTTCCAACTTCATAGCCAATGTTTGCCTCATAATCTCGTTTAGTGACCGTTTTTGCTAATTATAAATGCGTTGCTACTTCTACGTGATATTGAACTGACGCTGTGATTCATTGCAAGTTTACCGCAAATTGAACTTCGCCCTAAAACCCTTCTATTTAAGCTTTAAATCTTGGCAGGCGTCCAGCCACATTAGAACACACTACTTTAATGAACATGTAGCAATTGTGCAACCCAGGCCTTAAATTCGTCTTGTAGTTGATCAGAAATTACGTTAGTTTTAATTCACGTTTTACGCCTTATAGCCAGTGCATAGTGTTTTTAAACGCCTGAATATACATTTTACTTGGAGCCTACTGTGATGCAACGCGTTTAGGAAATAACCTTTGCTCAAGATACATTTGTCATAAATTGATGTTCCTTTAAGGTTCTTGAATAGCGTGCTACTTGATGTATTTGTGAGCTACATTAGTCACTTTTTGTATGGGGTGCTGTAATCTTGAGATAAAATACATGCCCCATTTTGGACAAACAAGCTAATAATTAACTATCAGTTACGTTTTTCTCTATTAAAATATTTCTATAAATACTGAAGTAGACATAAATGGTATATTTATTGAGAATTATTAGGCATATAAGTCACAGCCAGTGAAGTGTGTGAACAAGACATGATAAAAAGGCATTAGATCTAACATTTGGCTTGTCTTTTGAAATGAAAGAAAGCTCAACAAACAACTGGTGAAAAGTACCTGAAAGATATATGAGGCACTTAAATAACCTACTACTTACCTGCTACCAGATTTTATTAGACACATCCAGCTCCTTTTTCCATCACTACTTTAGCATGGCTTTCTATATTATCATGTTAAGATACACACCTTATATAGTATTATTGCCATATAATAAAATTCACTTAAATATAAATGAAAATAGAGTAATTAGTTGATTTTAAGCACACATTGTAGTCATGTGTTTAAACTCTGAGAATGACACATTTATGAGAAGCTTGTGACAACACTAGTTCTAGGAATCTGACACTCACTTTAGGAATGAATGAATGCACATACCACTTTAAATCTTCCATAATCACATCTTATTGATTGGTTATTCCTAGATATACAATAAAAAAAAGGCAGGAGTTATTTGTTTTTGCCAATATCTCATATGCTGAGTTTACAAGTAATACCATATAATTAATGTAATGCAGGTTCAATTTTAAACAACAAAGAGCATAAAACACAGTGGATATCCAATTCATTTTGAGTGTAATATCTTCACTGTAGGCTCGATGTAGGCACCATTTGCTCTTTGCATTAGACCTATATACAGTAGAGCCAGACACTGTATTGATGCCCTGTGAAGGTAACATTATATTCTCGTCATTTACCCTGAGCAAATACTATGTTACTATTGAGACTGTGTCAAACACTAGTGTCCCCGCCTCCCGGTGTTTTTTATGAGCCCGCTGTTCAAACTAGTTTAAACATTAAAAGAGTGAACTATAACAATTTATGAGTGTAATACTCACCATGCTTTACTTTGAGTGTACAGTTTAGTGAGTCTGAATAATCATTGTAATATGCTTTTGGAAAGATGTTTTTGGATGACCGATGTGTGTGACTAATCAGATGCTTTATAATCCCAAAAAAGATACTGCTGTTCTGCAAATCTAAAGTGTCTTCTTTAAAATCCTTTCTCTCAAATGGCTTGTGGCAAAATAAATATGGCCATCAAGACCAGAACACCAGTATCATCAGACAGTGCTTAATTTGACGGGAAACACAGGAAAATTTATTCTCCCACCTCCTATATCGGGACCAGGGCCTATTTGACTGAATCCGGATCCTGAATCCAGATGTCACTTAATGTAAAATTTAATGTGGTCTGTTTTTAAAAATGTTTAACTCTGATTTATAACTCCTGTAGAAATAGGCATTTAGTGTCTCTGGCCTTAATAACCTGTGTGTCTCTTTTCTGACTTGTGTGTGCTGTGTGCAGATGCTCAGCGGGCCTTGGAGCTCCTGCAGCAGTACCGGGTCAAACTGGACCAGAGGCAGCAGAAACAGGGCCCTGTGGAGGAGGACCAGCAGCTGCAGCAGAGTCTGGACCGAGTCATCAATGTTTTCCAAAGCCAGCTCTTCAACGCTCTGCTTGGTGAGGACTTTAACATCTGCGTTCTTTTAGTGCACTGAACGCTTTCTGTCTTGTTCTTTTGTTTCTTTTCAGAAAAACCTCCAAACGTAATGGCTTTGTACATTTTAAATCAATTTATGATTAAAGAGGAGATCCAGTTGCCTACTTTTAGACATAGTTCCTCTTAAATATTTCCTGCTCATTCGCTAAATCGGAAAAGACATTGTGAAAACTGTCGAAGGAAGTGATTCATAGTGAAGTCAGGCTGGTGTTATTATGGTTAAATAGCCTAGTGATGCTCTTTCTAAATGTGACTGGTCAAAAATGATCTGAAACTCAATAGATCGTATTTACTTGAAGCAAAGACTGTATAATAAACTGCTGTGAAGGCCCAAAGACTGGGTCGGGACCTAAAAGTGGGTTGCCAAAGATTTGATGTGGGTCGCAAAAGTTTGAAACAGTTCATAAGCATTCAGTAAAAATGTAGGAATAGAAGCACTGGGCTAAGAGTCATGAAAAGAGCAAGAAAAGCGAACAAAACCTTAATGTAAATGATTTTAAATAGCCATAAATAGTAAATAAATAGTTAAAAAGGAAATAAAGAATATGGTCAGTGAAAAAGCTGGGATGTGTGTTCTACTGTTAAGAAAATAAATTAAAAAGCCTATCTGTTTATCAAAGTGGCATCTTGAGTCACATGACTTAGGGGCGGCAGTAGCTCAGTGGTAGAGCGGCCGTCCTTCAACCGGAAGGTAGCAGGATCGATTCCCGCTCGCCCCACAGTTCATACTGTCGTTGTGTCCTTGGGCAAGACACTTAACCCACCTTGCCTTGGAGCGCTGTCCGGCAGCTGCACCAGTGTGGTCTGCAACCTTAGTGTGTCTGTAATAGGTTGCACCACCCTCTCACATTTCACTGCTGGTTATATATGCTGTATGTAATTTGGTATGTGACAAATAAAGTAATCTTAATCTTAATGACTATAACTGAACAGTTTAATGCAAACCTTAACAGAAGGAAGTGGAAGGAAGTTTGATTTTAACCAGTTTAGTTCTAGTTTTGTCTTCGCTGGAAGAAAACATACCAGGACAAACTGGTTCTTGTTCTTGTCTCACCTAATCCTAGACACACCTTCCTGCTGCAGCAGCTCTTTCATGTGTAGAGTCTGTGTGTTACTTCCTGTTTAATGTGTCTACAACCTTTAACCACCGTCTCAGCTCTTGAAATAGTTTCCTTTTGATTTTTATAGCTATTTTTAAAGCGTTTTAGATCAATTCTCAATTTTCTTTTTGATTTCACAAACTCAATCAACACCTAGTGCTGAGCCAAATACAACATATAGAGTAATTCTTTGTTCAGTGGAAACAGGGAAGTGCAGCCTCAGCTCAGTTCCTTTTAAATGGTCAAGAGTCCTGAATAGCTTTGGTTCAGGTAAACTGTGCAGTGAGGCTTCCACAAGAGGGCACTGCTGTACAACCTGTGATTTGTACTGGTTTGATTTGATTTGAAGCTATGACTAATATAATCATGGCGTTGTAATACATACCCTGTGAGCAAAGGGAAATTCAGGTTTATTTAGTCAAGCTTTGTTTTCACTGGAGCGGTGTATAACAGTTGACTTTTTAATGCTTTTAGTTGTATTTTCATTTTTAATCCAAGGGGGCAACATAGATTCTAGTGTCTTTGCTTTGCTTCTGGATATTATTAATGTCCTTCTACCCTGAAGAAGAGCATTGACTTTCCATTACTTTGTTATTATTTGAGCGGTACAAACTTCATATGTGACATGAAAATTAAAATACTATGGGTTCTCCATTTAAAACAAAGTATTTGGAGATGTATAAAGGTCAAACACCTCTTTTTAACTGAACAGATATATTCTGGTGCATTTTGACAAGTATTGAATCAGATACACACATAGGTTTATTGTGTTTTTGATGTGCCACACAAGCTTTAAAGTGCTGTTGAACTTGGGTAGTTAAATAAAAATTCTCTGGTTGAAGCACAACAAAAAGCCTCTTTCCAAACTCAATATGAGCGTGTCTATTTCCCTAAACAAATGAACCTCAGCTATATTTGACAAAACATTTGAGATAATGACTCTTCATAAAGTCCATCTAACTTTATCCTACGGTACATAGAAATCTTTTATTTAGATAGTTTTGAAATGAACAATTAATATTGTTGTCCTAATAATTCCTCTTTCGTCCCTGCAGATATCCAGGAGTACTATGAGCTGACCATCATGGGCGACAATCAGAGCGCCGGAGTCTCACACGGGGATCACGCTCCCCCACTCAGCCCCAGAGCACCAGGAGAGCCTTCAAAACCCAAACCCCTCACCCCTAAACCTAGGTCATTCAAGTCTCCTGCTCCTCCAGTACCAAGTGGAGTCCAACCAGCAAAATCAACAACACCGCCTCAGGCAGATCCAGCTAAAGTCAAATATAAAGCACCTCTGCCTCCTATGCAGCCTCTGGTATCCAAATCTGACCCATCTACTGCCCCATCTGCTGGTGATAAAGTGAACGACAGCTTGTCTTCTAGAAAATCCTCAAATGAAGTGTCACAAAACGGAGTACAACCTATTGTTTCTTCTGAAGTGGCACCAGAATACTCCACAATCTCCCCCCTTCCTTCCATCGGCCCCGTGTCCCAGGTCACCGTGTCTGCTCTGGTTTCGAGCACCATTCAAAGCCTACTACCCTCTTCTTCTTCTTCTTCACCACCTGATAAAGTGATGGCCTCTAGCACTGCGCCCAAAGTCTCCTGCCCAGGTGCAAACAGAGACATGGCCCCAGTCTCAGCGGCTCCGTTGAGCAGCAGAGAACCAGGCCTAGCCCAGAGTCCAACCAGTTCCAGTCAGGGCAAGTTCACCTTCAGTGGCCTCAGTCCCACAGTCGGCACTGGGCCGTTCACAAAAGGACCACTTCTCAGGTGAGAGGCATAATCAGAAGCATTCAGTTTCTTCCCTATGCATTTAGATTATTAAACAAAAATAAAATCATGTCTTTTTGGGCAGTCCCTTTAGACCTGTCTGAGACCTGGAGCTGCATTCTTATTCTTATTACCTACTTTTTTCTTAGGTTTTTATGATCTCAGCACAGTTGGAAAAAGATTTGTTTAATTCAGATATAGCTACAAACAAACCTAAAGAGCATGCCTGATGTTTCCTTGTTATTTTTTGTGTCATTCTTGCTTTCTCTATCAGTAAAGAAAATATAAAACAATATTTAAAATCCTAGCTGAGTTCTGGTCACTTTGAAGTTAAATGTAATAATACATAGGAAAATATCCAGGCCATTTTTCTTTTAATTTCTGCATTGTTGTTATGCCTATTTATGTATTTATTTATTTACATACCACAAAGATTATGTGGTGGATTAACAGCAGACGTGTGAAGGAAAGGTGTAATGATTTAAAATTAGCAGAGCCAAGTATTATTCCACACAGTGAAACAATATACAATCTAATCATTTTATGCTGTCATTGAACTCTAGTTATCTTTCACCAGGCTTTTATTTTGAAGTGCAGCAGTCTCTCTTTGGCAAACTAAAATTTATAAAGATATATTTTTCTTACTCTGATGCTTGTCCCAGTCCAATGAACCCTGGTGCAGCTAAACCTTCTCCCACAAGCCCCACTCATGGTCCACTCAGCCCCAGATCAACCTCCGGGCCTCGGACCCCCGTCAAGGTAAGAACTACACTGGTTTATCTTTGCTGCCTGGTTGTTTCATATTCACTGGAGTCGCACTGAAACTACAGTATGTGGTCAAATCAAAAATGGCTTCTGCCCTTAATCTTCTTTGCTTTGTTGTAATTTAAATCCTGGTTCTACTTGTTTTTGTTGAGTGTGTGAAGATAGTGTCTTGGTGTTTTTGCCTTTTCTCGTGTGGCTTTCAGTGCAGTATTTAATTATTCGGTCTATTGTTTTGGATTTGTGGTTGGGTTTGATATATTTGTTGATTTCTGAAAGCAGGGCAAGATTAGAAGAAGATGTTATTAAAGCATTGTTTGCCTTTTGTAAAATAATCCAACAAACAGCATCAGTCCAGTTCTTTAACATGTATCTTTATAATTCATTTAATAGGACCAGGTTATGGTTGATTTTACTAAATAAAACAGGAAGCTTTAATGTGATCTGAGCTTGAAACTTTACACAGTGAAGCTTTGATCTACTCATCCTATTAAACCTGTACAACTGTATTATATTCCTGCTGATTTCAACTCACTATGGACGCATTTTCTGGGTTAAGGTTTGAACAATGTGATCTTACCATGATCCCTGGTATGCAATAAATAGGACATACACCATAGTAGGAGAAACATGCCCATATCGTGATGTTTGCTTCACTGTCTTCACTGTGTACTGTGGCTTGAATTCAGAGTTTGAGGTCGTCTCACAAACTGTCTGTGGCCCTTGGACCCAAAAAGAACAATTTTACTCTCATCAGTCACAAAACGTTCCTCCATTTCTCTTTAGGCCAGTTGATGTGTTCTTTGGCAAATTGTAACCTCTTCGGCACATGCCTTTTTTTTAACTGAGGGACTTTGCGGAGGATTCTTGAAAATAGATTAGCTTCACACAAATGTCTTCTAACTGTCACAGTACTTACAGGTAACTCCAGACTGTCTTTGATCATCCTGGAGCTAATCATTGGCTGGGTAATGGTAGGGGAAACTCTGCTCTAAAAGGGAGGAGTGTGAGTTGTGGGCCCTACCTTACAGGCTATTTACATTTGTAAAAAAATTCTGGCGCATTGTTTGAAGTGGACCCCTGAATGTGTGCAAAGCTTGTGAGAAGTTGAAAGTAGAGCAGCCACTGGTTTGTGTTTCCCCAGTCCTCCCTCACTTCTCCCAGAAACAGACTCTGACCTGATAACACAGCACATTAGGCGTCTGCATCTGATACATTCACTTTCTGGTCAGTCGAGATAGAGTCAAAATAAAGCATGTTTTAAAGGAGGACCTTCTTTTCGACGCTCTGGTCTCCAGCAGAAAAAAGTGTCTGATGGCGGGACACCAAAGTTTGGTTGAAAAATGACTTGGTGTTAAAATAGCATGGACTGCATCTGTATCCTTATGACCAAGGTAAGAGCTTGGTTTTTATGTGCTATTTTAATTTTCTCATAGCGTGCATGTTTGCTTTATATGTGGCGTTTAGTTTAACCTGAAGAACCGAAATTGGACAGTTTTTGGGATTCAAATCAAGTATACTCAAGTTTGTGGCAGATTGCTTCATTATCTTTGAATGAAGAGATGTTAAATGGACCAGTTTGTGTTTGAGTGAAATGAGTGATGCCAGGGTCACACATCGTCCTTAGAGACAGGAAACTGGGTTGACAGGACACACAGTCCTCAAGACTGAGGCTGTCAGTGAGTCTCAGGGTGAGACTCTGGGACATTTGACTGAAACTAGGCTAGTAAATATAAACATCACAATTATATTTACTGTGCAAACTATACATGCTCACAAGAGAATAGGTCTGCTTCTGTCATACTATTAAGATATTCAATTCAATGTATAATCACTATCTCACTGGTTTTGTTTGAAGGCCAAGCTCTAATTCTAAACTCTTACTGAGAAAAGCTAGATCTCAAGTGTAATATTCCCCAATAAACCACACCATACTTAAAAATAATTATTTCTTCTTTCATGCAGAGTTTTTTTTTTCTGCTGTGTTGGTTGAAAAATGACTGTGTGATGTTCATACAGTGTTGTGCCTATTGTGTGCAGTGTGTGAGGTTCGTACAGTGTGTGCGATGTGTGCAGTTTGACGTGTCACACTGGGGATTCCTCTGCTGCATGCTTCTGAGATCAGAGCTGTTTAATTCCCTGTAATCAATGATCAGATGTAACAGTCCCACAGCCAAGCTTTAATATTAACAGTGTTTAAATGTGGCTGTAGTACAACCAGAATTCAAAAAAGTGTCTTAGACAACTTTTTTGGATTCTCTTTTAAAATGTCCCATTACTTATGGCTCACTTTTATCTGGCTGAATGGGACACCAGACTGAGATGAGATATTGTTGGGACAAATTACCACATAAATAACAGACAAAGGGTTAAAAGTAGCCACCATAACATCTCACACACAAACATTATTTCTTTTAATATCATTCATTTAAAAGTAGTTCAAGAATGAGTGTCCAGCTGCACTTCGTTCTTATTTACTTTTTTTTTTTTTACACTGACTGTGACTTATTAACCATTTCAATCTTTTGTAGACTCTTTGACTTTGTGCAGACTTGACTTTATTCCAGGGTTTCCCCCATGTATCGTGTCCAATCCTATTTCCCGTCTGATATATCCAGCCGTAAATCCTGCTCGTATCAGTGTGCGATCACTCGTTACTTAGTGTTACTGGCCTCCTGTGCTCCAACAGAGCAAAAGTCTCCTGCACTAAGAGGCTTAGCTTAGGCTGCTAATAGATTTACAGGCTGGAACTATTTCAGGTCGCACACCAAGAGTAGAACCGAGGGAAATAAAAAACGATGGAAGCACACAAAGCTCGAGGAAGTGTCCAGCTGGCATTGTGATGTAACAACAAATTAATCTGACTGTAAAGAGGGAAAAGGGGGAGAATAACCAGAAGGAAAGGGCTTCAAGCTGAACGGATAAAAGTGGTGTAGGGCGGCAGTGGCAGGTAATGCCTCGCCGCTTTAGCGGCTACAGGAAAACTGGACCCAATAGGAATTGAGTCAAGCACACATGAGAGACAACGGCCTTTTTGGAAGATGGATCGGCGCCACTCTGCATCCTCCATTCATGTAACGTATCTACATTCTTTTTAAATCCCAGAGTCTCATTGTACTAATGCCTTTGATGCATTTAATACGTTTAATCAAGATGCAACAGTTGATTTAAAATGATGAGTCACACGCCTTTATAGTTTCATTGGTTTAGTCAAGTGACAACCTAAGCCAACTTTTTCTCTGAATGAAACGTGTGTGTGTGTAGTTTTGCATCTTCAAAGTGAAATGAAATCTGATTCATGTGGACTCAAGAGGACACATGTTAAACAAATCACTCCATTTGGACACATTCAAAAAAAAAAAACAAAGAGCACATTAAAAAGCACGGTCTGATCTGTGTGGTTGAACAGTTTCCAGGTTGTGCGGAGGTGTAGCTAATGGAGCCGCTGCTGGTAAAGAGCTGAGTAATTACAAGGCATTAGCTCAGGGCCAGAGGTTATGGCTTTAACATTAATGATAACCTCCCGCTAACACCCAGCTGCGCGAGGGATCCACGGTGCTGCTTGGGACTTCTGATAAAAGTAATCAGGACTGCACCAAAGTCTGCGAAACTACACATGAAACTAGTTCATTTGTTTAATGAGGCAGTAAAGCCAAAGGTCTAAAGTTTCTGTAAGGTATTTATCAGCTGAACAGTAGCAATCATCGACAGTTTTTGGGTTGTTGGAAAAATAAATACAACACATATGTTTAGTTTTCTTACTAATAAAAGCAAGTATCATAGTATTAGTTAAATGTAATTACACCTGTCGTATAATATTGCAAATTAGAGTATTTGTGTTTATGTAAAATTACTTCAGTGTGGCTTTTTGGTCCATTGTATTTTGTTTCTACAGCTGTTCTCATAGTAATATCCTGAAAAAGTTATTGAAAATGTCATTGTGATTGTGGCACATAGCCAGCATCATGAAGCAGTGCCAAACTCAGGATTTGTAAAACGGAAAGGAACAGCCTGTTACAGCTATTAGATCTGAGAACTCATCCGACCGTTCTGTCAGATGAGTTCAGCTAAAGATGCCCGATTAAGACGGTCAACTGAACATAGACGAGTACCAGACAAAAATGGCTTGTTGTAACTGAGCAGAGATTCTGATTATAATTTATTTACTATGTCATTAACTGGTTACTTTTGTTTATAATTTATTCCCTGCAGGTTCTTTCTGTAGTTTTTGTCCCTACATTTGGATCGGTTGTACAGAAACGTGCAGTGGAGTCCAGGTTAGATTGGTCTTAGCTCTTAGAAATCTCTGAATGTCATGTCTGAGTTCAGCCAGAGCAGCTAATCCCATTAAGCAGACAACTAATCCCAAGGAAGCACACATACATGCTAACTGCTGGTACACATACTTTGTATCTGACTGTTAAATGAGTTGAAAAGACAAGAATGATCATTTTGCAAGAGACTGAGTCAAACCGAGTAGAAAGACTGATTGTGTAGTTTGTCATCTGTTGACCATATAATCCAAGAAATGTTATTGAATGTTTCTGCAAATCCTCAGATATGAGGAATAGTAATCCATGATGAAAAAGGGATGTATTTTAGTAATCTTTGAGTCACGTTACTATTTGAAGTTTCCAATAATCCCTCTGCCAGAAATTGCACAACGTGTAACTTTTTGGGCTTTTTCTATATCGACAGTATGTCCCCTAAATAGGAAGTATGGTATTTTTTTATACATGTGTAAAAACAACAGTTTACTCACCTAACAGCATATTTTAGTAAGAATCATCTGTGAATTACATGACATCATCATCTAGGCTTATTATCAATTATTATATAGTTATTAGATGAGAATTTTCAGAGCTCATTTTAGCACTCCCATTGGTCAACACAGCTCGTCAATAAAAGACAAGCAAAATATGTCTTTTTACAAAAAAAAAACAACACACATTTTTTTTTAAATACACTGAGAAAAGGGAAGCAACGTGAAATAAATATTGACAATTCATTATTCAGTCACACAATGTTTAACAAGGATGAAATAATTGTTGAACTAATTAATTGTTGAGCTTAATGTAAGCTCTGGTTTTATATTTTTAATAAAAGAGAAGCAGGAAAGGTTCTTCTGCTGCTGTTTGGACTGAGTGGGTCTGAGACAGGGATGGTAGGCCACTTTAAAGCCCCAATAATCTACAAATATTAAAACATTTTAAGAATATTCAATCTTTAAAACACATTTTTTCATATCATATACACCATGTTTACAATTTGTAAGTTATGTAGTTTATGAACAATTAAAATGAGTCATTTGTGGAAGAAAAACTATTACAACCAGATTTCTCATAAGATCTTTTTCTAAAACCATTACAACATGCTACAAAACTTTAGAGCCAAAAGTTTTACTCCGCTGTCAGGTTCTTCAGTCAGTTCTAAAAATGCAATAATTAAAAATAACATGTGATAATAACTGCTGTGTAAACCTACCACAAAGGGGCACTATAATAATGTAAAGTAAGTGCAGCTGGAGTTCACTTGTGCTTCTCTTCACCCAGTTTTTATGGTAAAAACTTAAATAATTCAAATAAACAGTCTGGTTTTAACAGGAAGGTAACCCATGTAATTACTTAATGTCATTATCAGGTACAGAATATAATATTTAATCAGTCCCTTTGTATTTTTAGATCAATGCAGATCAAGTATATTTCTGTCCTGACCTAACAATATACACCAGAATAAGTTAAAGAGCTGCAACATTTCTGAAATATGGGGTTGTATGGGGGTTGTATAATGCTCACACTCAACTTTTGTCCCGAGCCAGTTTGTCAGTGACGAGAGGAGGATGTGTAGAGGCAGGGTCACTCGTGTGGAAGTGAACGCACAGCTGGTAAAAGCTGACCATGTGACCTCTACATTTGAATGGCTGATGTATGGAGCCTTTTATAGATGGTTACTATGTGGAATAAATATGCAGCAGCGGTAGGACTATGGACCTGTACTTATCCCCAACTCACAGACTGTCGCAATTAGTGGCAAACTTTATTACGATAAAGACTTGAAGAATGAGAATAGATACATTTATTTAGTTATTTTCTTTCTTTCAAGACCAGCTTCAGATTGCAATGAAGCTGTGGGCAGCCAGTGGGCTTTCATGTCACGTTCAGATAATCAGAGCAATATTCTGAAAATGTATCCCTTAAAAATAAGGACAATGTTCATAAAGAGTTAATAAGAGCATTTATTTTCAAATTGCTGGGCCATTGTTATAGTGACATTGTTTGAATGAGAGTAAATAGGATCAAGGAGTAATGACGCCAAATCAAGTGAAATTTCACCAAATGATCCAGACTTTAGGGCTTTCCCGTTTGGTCAGGCAAAAAGAGGTAGTCTCGGTCTGGATCAAACTTAACCAAGGTCCAGTTTGTGAAAGAGTATTTTGGCGATTGATTGATAGATTGTTTTTGCATTACGTAATAATAACTTGAGTCTATAGCCCCACTCCAGTCTGTATTGTATTAGTGTAAAATGAGCCGCCGAAACAACAACACTTGTTAAACACAGTAAAAGCCTCCAGTTGTCATGACAACACAGAGTCAGGGATAGTCCGCGTTTAAAAAGTGTGGTTTGAAAGTAAAAGTTACCAAACCAAACAAGTACTGGGTGAGTTCTTAGAGCAGACCTTGGTGCAGACCTTTAGATGTGACTATTGTGACAATAATGTGTAATGCTATATTAGAATAGTTATTTAACTGTGTGAAAATACTCTAACCCTCAAACCTGGAGGAGCCTCTAATAAGACATGTTTCCAGAAATATCTAGTCCATAATGTGCTCCGTGTTGAATTAATCATGAATACATTTCTAAAATATGCCTGTGGAGCATGCTTATTTTGACACACAAAGACTCGTGGAATATCTTAACATTACTGCAGGTCATGCCATCTTTTCATATGGATATTGCAATATTTGCCATATGTGAAGGGTAGCACTCAATTTTAGTCTCTTCAATCTCACCTAAAATACTGTAACTCTTCTAAAATGAGTTCAATTCCCAGTTTCAGTTCTTTGTCCTTGACTCATTTGGTGTTTGGTTAATTCTGATCAGTATTATAAAATTATAATCACACAACCAGCCAGTCTCTAGTGGTTGTTAAATGTGGTTAAATGGTTATAAATTCTTTGAAATGGCATGATAACTGCTAATACAGACTTGGAATATAATGTGCTACTGGATGAAAGCAAAAACAGAGGTAATACATCCTCTTAAATATATGAAAATGTCCTGATGCTAAAGCGTGTGCTGGTCTGTTCTGCACACAGCAGCCCTCTCTGACACAGTTGTTGTGGAGCTGGCTGACCTACTAACGTTCACATGCAGCGAATACCCTCTGGGCTCATGAGCTAGCATTCTGCAGCTATTTTCTCCTCTTCCTCTCTCTCGTTCCTTCACACATTATTTTTCCTTATTCTCTCCTTCATCTCCATTTTTATCTCAGTAATTTGCTGCGTAATGTTGGTAAAGTGATGTTACATGCTATCTTTACTCTCGTGTTGTGTGTAAACCTTACTGCTGTGTATCTGTGCAATCTTAAATGTTTAGACATTATTATGGAATTTTTTTCTTCCAATGGATATCCTGACAAATGCAGTGCCAAAGGGTCTTTATCAGTAAATGCCTCGTGTGTAGTGACTCAAGTTCCTCTCAATCTCAATCATTCTAAAACAATGTTCCAGTACAGTTTCTTTTTAGTCCATCAAAAAACTTTCTTCGCTACAACAAAACCATTAAAAAATCCAACTGTGAGATTGAAGGAGTGTTAAAATACAAGTAAATCTAAATCAGGTAACTCTAGGTCTTTAAATCCATTTTGATGCTCATATAATATAATACCTCTTTAAAATATACTTAAAATTAGTAAAATCTTTTTCTAATTTGTTTAAACCATATATCTATCTAGAGATTTTCAAACTTAAACAAAAAGAAAAGCATTTACCAAAATAGGATAAAAGCCCATTCAACGCTAACTTAAGAACTTCAACTAAAATCAATTGCAAGCAGCCAAATCCTGCTAAAATATATTCACATTTCTTATTAGTAAACCTGGATAAGTCTCACAAAAACTTGTGTCCAAACCCAGAACACATTGTTTCCTCCAAAATGTTTCCACTGCATAATCTGCTCAGTGCTGCATTAATCATGAATGCATTTCTATAATATGCTCATACTACACATGTGAAGCCCAAGCCTCTTCCTCATAACCATTTTTTTTGGAGGATGACATCTCGGTTGAGCTCAGAATAACCTCATATACATTATTTATGAGTCCTGTCTACCTGCATCATGCTCTGGACTGCGTCGGCTCAAACCTGTGCAGCTTTGATCTGAGTTATGCTGCACTCACATGGACAAACAGAAGATGTTTGCTGTGTGGAACAAGGGGGAAAAGAGGAAATTTCAGGACATGTCTCTTAATGTTGCAGTGTGGTTTTTGTCGTTTCCATATATTGATTTTATTTATTTATTGAATTAGGAAACGTTTATGAAAATGACAGAATTTCTGCTGCTGCAACAGAAATAAGACAATTAAACCTACTTTCTGTTTTGTTTGATAGCCTTATTATTCAATTAGACACAAGCTGAAAGAGAACAGTTATAGCCACATAAAACCTCTGACATCTTTATTCATTTTTGCGCGAACTACTTCAAAGCTGTTTCCTCCATTCTCTGAGAATGCTGCAATAATGCATCATGGGAAAGAGAGACTCAATAAATAAAACTTATACTTAGGATAATTTATTGCATGTTATAAATGAAAAGTAAACTCTTTACATTTGTAACTGTACCATAAATTGTCTGACGTTTCTAGTAATGTTATACATTTGTAAACTTTTGAAATGGTTTAATGGATGTTCAGCCACACTTCCTGTGACATAGTAAATCAGTAACATAGTGGGCTTTCAAAGCTTCTGTCACACTGTACAATGAGAGAAAATAAGTACATTGTAAGCTACAATTCAAACTGATCGTGGCAGTGAGTGTTGACTTAAGTGGCGTTTAAAAAGACCAATACAGTTTGGGGAAAAAAAAGACTACAGCAGCGTTTCAGTGTTGACTTTGTTAATTGAAATTGTCAGTACTCTCATTAATAGGAGACACATTTTTGGCCATATATAGATCAAATTCATGTTTCTGAGTAAAAAATAAGAATTAAAGGAAATAAGCTGTTTTTAAATGAAGTTTTACATTTTGCCTGCTGCCGTGCTCTTTTGGGGCAATGTGCATAAGGTCTCACTTTAGTGTCCCAATGAACAATTTAGTACACAACAGCGTTATTAGAACTCTTTTTGCAAGCTTGTGATTAGATTTACTGTAAATGTGTTTCAATGTGAGCCTATAACCTTCTACTTTCTCATTACTGAAGCCTTCTTCCTTCACTGGTCTAGCCCTTCTCTTGCGTCTCACGCTGAGTTGTTTGTTTTCTCTGGAGGCGATGAGACGGAGGCCATGGCGAGCTGCTGCTGTGTGTTTGGACCGGACTCTTGTGCCCAGATGGCATTGCCGCTAGCGTCACGAGTCCCGGCTAAAGAGCGATCCCACTTCCTCTGCGCTGTAGCTCCTTTAAGTCCCACAGAGCCAGAGTTCCCAGAGTTCAAATACACACCATCTGAATTTACTTAGATAGTATTACAATTCTATATTGTGATTATAATTTTATTGCTCGAGGGATTTCTTTTGCAGCTGAGTGGTTCAGTGTAGGAATACAAAGTAAAACATTTTTAAATAATGGCTTCATTAAAGTAGCGCTGCATAACTTTTATCCCCAAAGGTATAGATTTTCTTAATCGTTAAGGGCAGTTAGACATCTATCTCACTGACACAGTCCCCTAAACTGGTCAGAAACTAGTTTTCTTCTAGTTTTCTTAGTTTAAATAATAATACTAGTTTTAATATCTCTCTGTAATATCAGACCTTGTTGGTGTCCTTTCCTAACCTCATCCTGGTTAAATTCTAAAATACCATGACATAAAAAACTTTGACATAAAAAATGGCTACAATGTCAGTTATTTGTTTGTAATACTATTTCAATAAAGTTAAAAAGTACAATCAATGTGAGAGCAATAATTTAACATTAATCTCACACATGTGCCGTGTTAGAATCCAGTGTGTTCTACTGCAAAGAAGTAAACTGATTTAATATACTCTGCATTATTAAATAGGAACATAGTTGAAATGAATTAAGCTTGAGATGGTGGTTTAAAGGCAATACTCGTTTTCATACAGATTGTTCCAGTAGGAGCATAGTGCACAATATGATCTGTAATTGGTTAATATCCCATCTGTGGTAATGTAAAATGTGATCGTAGGACTGTTTTGTTGCCATTGATCGCGGTGTCAGGAGGCGGGCCAAGAGAAGCAGTGGAGCGGACCGAGATAGGAGCGAGGGAGGGAACGAGGGAAGCACGAATGAAAGAGCAGTACAAGCTCTCAGCCTCAAACAGAGCAGGACATACTACACTGGCTCTAAATGCACAGGCAGACTCACAGATGTAGCTGGGACCTGAGAGGATGTGGACTACTCTGGTGACGAAGACCGCTCTGGTGGTGATGAAGAGGAGAGTGAGGGAGCGGACGCTGGCCTGCCACAGCTGAGGACTGGGAGGGTGGGGTGGGGGGCAGGACGCTAGGCTGGGAGGAAGGGAGCGGGGTGATGGATGGGTTTGGATGGAGTTTGGACGCTAGGACACTTGGCCGGGCCGGTGTTTACGTTTGTGTGACAGATAGGATGCCCCCCCAGCGCGGGACCTGCCTCAGCTAACGTTAGCCACATGTTGTGTCACTGCAAAGTAGCATGCACCAACAACACCATTTCTCTTATGTTTGGATGCAAGGTAAGTCCAAGAGTGTGGCATGTGTCGCGTTGTCTTTATGCATTAAAAACTTTGTAAATTCACAGTCGGATGGAGAGTTTTTCTTTACTGAATGAACAGCTTTTCTTCTTGTTACATAGCGAGGTAGATGAGTAACACAATGAGCTGGGTTTGGCTTGGTTTGATGCAAATATGCTACAGATGAACCAGTCCTTTCAAATGACTCTTCATGAAACATCTTTAAATATTCAGAGAGAGTAGATGTGTACTTATAAAAGGCATGTAAACATGTTATTGTAACTTTATAACAATTTATATTTCCTTCCTCTAAACCACTGATTCTGTTCTCACAACCACCTCAAAAAATGTTTGGCTCTTTGAGTACCACCCGCTCTTCTGTTTTATTACTACTAAGTGTAGTTCTGTAAACTACAAGTAAAAATGGAGTCACAGTAAAGTACATGTAGGTATACTGTAATTTCTCAAGAGTGAATTTTACTACATGATTTTTATTATTTATTTATTTTTTTTTTATTTATTGGGCTTTAAAAAATCTCAGAAAAATAAAAATCTTTAAAAAATCATCTGAGTACCACTGAAGATAGTCAGAGTACCACCACAGTTTGAGAACCACTGCTCTAAACTTAATAATTATAGCACTGTTTCTTTTATATTTCACTAAATACATTCTCGGTGCTTAAACACATTTGGAGTCAGATGATTTTCAAGTTCAGTGTTGTACTTCCAATCAGAACTCAGTGTATATATATATATATATATGTCATTTGCATGGTTGACACAAAACCAAAATCAAGAATGTCTGCCTTAGACCCATCACTCTGGGCTATATAAAATAAAAAGCTGCGTAACCTCAGTGTATAACAGACAGTGAATGCTAGATACAGATCATTTTTACACATAACTTCTTACTTGAGAAATGTAAATGGACCTAAACACATGGTCACTCCTCTTTCAGTCTAAAAACACTAATCCCTATGGTTTAGTTGATTTCCATCTGAACATATTGTCTTGCTAATTACATAACACCAGACTAAAACTGGAAGTCACCATCCTCGCAAAGTACTTAAAACAGTGGAAAGAGAATCCAACACATGAAATATTCAGACTCTTTCTGAACTCCTCCCAAAAGGGCTTTTGAAGAGAATTGTCACTAAACAAAACACTCACCAATGCAGATTCATAAACAGGGCTCAAAACTGTTTTTTTTCAGACTTGCCTCTGTTCAGCGCTATCTTTTATTTTTTGTTTATTAAGGGATTTCTGAAGGCATTCAGCTTTTGTTTTTTTAGCATTTTTGAGCATGTCCGATACTCACTACCGGCTTTGAAATTACTGCATATGACATTAAAAACGTATGACATTAAAAACGTATGACATTAAAAAAGTATGACAAAAAAAATAAATAAATAAATAAATAGTCGGAAACACAAGAATTGAATTCATTGCCATTTCTGTCTAAATAAGGCCACCCTTTCTGCTTTTCTGCTGGGGGCGGCAGTAGCTCAATGGGTAGAGCGGTCGTCCTTCAACCGGAAGGTAGGCGGTTCTCCCCACAGTTCATACTGTCGTTGTGTCCTTGGGCAAGACACTTAACCCACCTTGCCTCCAGTGGCTGTAACACTGGTAATTACATTAGAACAATGTAAGTCGCTTTGGATAAAAAGCGTCAGCTAAATGAATAAATGTAAATGTAAATGTAAAACAGCCAATATAGCAATAGCAAATTCTAAACTTTAGCATATTTGGTATGATTAAATCCCACAAGCAAAATGGGACACTATGTTTGGTTGGTGACAAACACACAAAACCACAAACTGAAGCCAAAATGTTCTTCTAAAATACTACTGCTGTTTTTAATGATGACAGTTTAGGGTGATTGGTTTTAGCTACATTTTTTAAGAAGGTACATACAGTGATAAAAGCCAGCACTTTACCGTTCATTGCACTTCATTATCTTTTTAATCAAGAGAGAAATTGTTGCATTACTTGCTCCACATGCACAAAACTACAAAAGGCTTTATATATTTGTTGTTTTAAAGCCAATAGTCATGCTTCACAGTAGGCATCTGCTGGAACATAGTAATAAAAACAGAGCAATACAAAATGTAAAATAACGTAGTCTATGAGTTGTATGTGTTTTTCAAACCAGCCATATCTGTTTTTCCCGTTTCCTTCCTCTGTTTGCTCTTCCTCGTGTGTTTAATTGGCCATGACTTATACGTTTGATCCAAACGTCCAAAGTATCTCCAAATGCTCTTTAACTCTACAAACAAATCGGACCTTGGTTCAGTTTGGTCTGGACCAAGACCACCTCTTTTTTCCAGACCAAAGATCAGCTGTTTGGTTCGGGAAAAACAGAAACTGAAAATGTCCAAAAATCCAGACCTTGGTGTTATTTAGCAACCCTTATTGCCTCAGAGCTGCACAGTAAACTCCTCAAATCCATTTGGAGACTGACCAAGCAGTGACTGAAGGCTTTATGTGTTTACATGGATGACTGTGCTGTTGTCCACTTGTATTAAAATAACTCTATGGACTTCTCGTCTGTCCCATCAGATCTTCTCACTCCGACGGGGCCTGTTATTTAGAAGCCAGCCCGAGTTGAACGTTAATCCATGGCTGTAAAGAGAGAGACAGCCTGTGTCCTCTTGAACTATTGCAGCGAAGGTAATGCAGCCAATGGCTTTAAAGGGACATGATGAATAGCTCTGGGCTCGAGATGCTGTAAAAACTGAAGAAGAGATTTGTCTAAGCGTTTGACTGTGAATAAATAACAGTCTAAGCTCTATTATAAAACTAAACCAGAGACTGGCATTTTGATTACAATCCATTAAGGCTGTGATTTGATGTGTTTGGGTTAAACAAACAGATCATTTCCAATTAGGCACTTGTCATTTTGATGGATGTAAACGTGGTGCTACAAGCTGTTGTCTCTTCATACAAGACTTATATCAGTAAACAACAGCTTAATTTTGAACAGAATCAGCAAAAGGTTGTTGGCTGCTCTGATGAAAATGACTTTTTGCTGTAAGCTGAGCATTGCTCCACCGTCTTTCTCCTCATTTCCACTGCTTGTTGCCCAATTAGTTGTGAAGAATTAAAAGAAAGCTAAATCACAAAGCTGAAGAATCTGAAGATTATTTACTGTTGCTATAGCTACACAATGGCTTGGAGCAGTTTTATTGCACACTTGACTTGTCAGCCAATCAGAAAAGAGTATTTAGCCATACCATTTGTTAAATATGCATGTATTATGTGCCGAGGAGGTGCTTAGTGCATGATTTTAGAGTGCTTTCAACATTAAATGAGCACAATAAGGGCCAAAAATGGGGATTCATAAGTGTGAATACATAAATGGGGATAACATTTCCAATTAGTAGCACAGTGGGACATTTTGTCAGAGCATTACACTGATAGAAAGAGACCATGGCAAAACAGATCTGGTTCAACTCAGTATCTATTTGAATAAAACGATTTTCTAGCTGTGTAGTTCCATGAGAATATTCTTCTACTTTCATCACTTTACCATTAAATGCTGCTCATTTTCATGTACTTTGTTAAAATGATTTGGACAGATATGCAGTCCTCCTAACACTTCATACACCATCTTGATTTGAGCAGAGGATGCAAAGAGAATAGGGTTCTTTCGATATTAAGTGAGGACAACATGGACCAATGTGATAGAATGATGAACAAAGACATTTTATTTTGACTTTAGTAAAGGCTTAAGGAATATTGGCAGTTGTAAATACATTTGTGTGTAATGACATGTTTATTGAATATAAAATATATAGTTTATATACATATTTAATATTCAGTTAATACTGCAATAGTCCAATTCTTTTCTCATTTTATGACAGCGATAGCTTGGGATTTGCAGAAATGTTACACAACAATAAATCTTGTTTCTGACTGCTTTAAAAATAGGACACATCTGTAATGTACATTATAGATCTTAAAATATGGAAAATATTTTTGGAAAAAAACAGCATTACGCCACTAATGTGTTTTTCTTAATGTGGATTTCTGTCACCTCGATGTAAAATGCAAAGCCTTTCCTTAAAGGATCTCTGGGTTTTTGGGAGCGCTCCAGTCCAGTGCAGAGCAGTATCAGCTAATTCCTGCAAATTCAAACAGACACGTCTGTGTGTGTGCGCTGTGCTCTGCTTTCCCCACTGCACGCTTTAACCTCATTTCACCTCCTACAACTATAAACTAGAGCCAACAGTCCCCTGATAAAAACGTCCCAGCTCAACCTCGGAACATGTCGTTTGTTCTCAGACTCAAGAGCCCACATCTTAATTCACCGTAGAGTCAAAAATTGTCCAAAATCTTTCAATATTTGGGGCTGTGCAGGGTTGAACAGCGAGGCAATAGGACCCTGTGGAGAGCCTGGCTGAGGCTGCTGTCACAACACACTGCCGCTGCCCTCTGCTCACTGTCTCAGGCTGAATCTGTGCCTTAGTATAACATCACCAAAAAAACAGTTTTGAGTCAAGCAAACACAACGAACACACATATGTTAATTCAATAATTCTGCCCCATTTTGTTTAGATATGTAAGAGCAGATTAAGGCTGTGGATGGGACACTGACACTTGGACTTTTCCTCCCAACACCGAAATCAATGTTACAGTCAATTATGATTTATACCTAGTGTTTTTGGTTGTATTTTGAGAAAGTTTAGAAAATGAAAACCTGTTTTGTAGGAATGTAATGGTCTTAAAACAGTTGCAAATTGCACTTGGGAATCACCAATACCATTGCATTTGTACTGCTCTGTAATCCCTGCCTGAATCACCATTTAAGGAGCTATTGAATGATGTCAAGGGCTATAGACTGTAGAGGTTTTGCCACCATAAAAGACTCCTACATGTCACTGTGAGACTGTGAGTCAGCTACGACCAGCAGTCTGATCCTTGTGCAACTGTGTGATTACAGGTACCCAGTACATCGTAGGCTAAGATTAAACTATGGCATTGTCAAACTGTGTAGCATTCATGTGCTTAGAAAAGAGAGAAAACAAAAACAAGCAGAGTCTGGCCAAGTTTGTATTGCAAAGGCATCCTAAGGTATGTTGTTAGTTTGTTTTGCATCACATCTAGCTAATGAAAGTAATGTAACCAAAATGAAGCAGTATTCTCTTGTCCTATATTTCTGACACAGTTGGATAGTTGGGGTAGTCTGTTTGAATGTGAATATATGACATCCAACTGAAAGCCATTACATGCAAGTGTTCCCTGACTAGTTGCAGTGTTACAGTGGCTTAAGGTAATGCAAGATCATTTCTACATTGGACACCAACCTCAGCTCTTGATCGCTCAGATGTACAGTAAAGTGGTTAAAAAAACATCTTTGATTCAAGAAAACAGTAATACTGTACCTCTAAGCATGTCAGACAGATTGGCTTTGCTGCTCATTGGGTTTGAGTATAGCCTTAACCACTGCAGTACCCATTTATTTTAATTTGTGACAAAAATTGGGCTGTATAATTACAAAATCAAATACTATCAATGTGCTATTTTTTGTTAAATATTGCTGTTGTGTAATTTGTCCAAAGCTTAACAGAAAACCTGTCCATTTAATTTGAAAATAGTGCTTTACTGTGAGAGAATGTACTTACTCTCTGCTAGTGTTTCCAAATGTGGACCCATGCCTTAGGACTTACACAGACGTACGTGCGCGCTCCGGACACGCAGGCGGACATGCACGCTGTAGCGTCGCTGCATTAGTAGGGCAGCCAGTGTTGCATAGCAAGGAACGTGACCAGAATGAGAGCAGATTTAGTCTCTGTGTTAATATCTCATGTCTTCAGCTGTGTGCTCTGGTTCCTGCTACTCTCTGAGGACCAGTGCTAGTCTTGACCACCAAAATCAGGACATTTTTGGGGATAAGAGAGGGCGTTTAAACTTTAAGTGAAATACATTTTGTAAGAATTTTTAAGAAACAGATAAATTGCAAGTATTATGTACCATAATAGTTAATTTTTCTATTTACCAAAGTTTTGGTTACTGACCCTTCTCCCTCTTTTCTGTCACTAACATCTACAGTCTGTTGCACATTTTCTTTAATTAACAAAGGTATTAGGTATATTGTAACCCCTTCTGGAGTACATACACGTACAGTGGGATACAGTGTCAAATACAGACTATGTGATGAATTAACTTAATTGTAGTGCGTTGGAGTAAGATCAGGGGTAAGTTATGGAGGTAACTTAAGTATATAAATTAGAATTAGGGTGCATGGTGGGAGAGTGGTTAACGCCTATGTCTCACAGAAAATATATGGGTTCAATCCCCAGGCCGTCCGAGCACAGTCTTTTGTGGAGTTGTTATGTCTTCCCGGTGTTACCATGTGTGCCAGTCTTGTGTGGCCGAGTCTTTAATTTTGTGTCCCATCTCAAGCCCTGACATCCTTTTGTGTTTTGGGGATGTCAGGGCTTGAGGTGGGACACAAAATCTGAAATAACTCATAACTTATTATCATAAATCAGTTTGCCCACTGCACTTTGTCCATTAACTAAACCTAAACATTCATTACAATAACAATAGTTGTATGTATGATTCGTTTTTACAATCCTTAAGTTATGGTTCTTTTATAAAAAAATTTAATTATGTGTAATCAGTGTAAAAGATGTATTCAACTTACTGTTCTATTGAGTTACTTGGATTTTTGTTGGCTTTTATTGACCAAAGCTGAAAAGGACGAGTGAATGTGTTCTGTCAGTGTGGTCCCGACAGAGCTATGAAGACAGGCGTTTGAGTGTGCAGTGGTTAAGCCAATGTTAGTCACGCTCAGTGGGATCTGAAAGAGTAGGGGATCCTCTGCCGTAAGGGGCTAACCGTTCTGCACGTGCCTCGTCTCTGTCACTGCGTTTTCACTCTATGTCTACACCACATCACAGCGCTCCACTGATGTGTGTCAGCTCCGAGGAGGGAACTCTACACAGCGCTGAAATCATACCACAGCTGATCTTTTATTCAGTTAGAGTGACAGATAAGGTTTATTATGATCAGAGAATCAAACCCAAGTGAAATGTTCAAATATTATTCATTATATTGTCAAATGAAATGTATGAAGCACAGCAGGTGATTTGTTTTAGGCAGCAGTGGTTCTGTAATGAGATTGAGAAATGGCTGAGTGACTAGACAAGATGCTGAAAAAGCCAGACCTGTCCTACTTTTGGCAAACAAAACTGGATTTAAGGAGAGCAGAGAGTAGAAGAAAGTGCTTAAAAGATGACAAAATTAGTTCCAATATTGACCTCTAATGGGTGTGCTGTGTTTCTTTTTCTTCTGAAATCTATGTTCAGTCTGCGTCTGTTACATAGTGAAGTAAAAGAGTAACATAAGGAGGACTAATGAGGATGCAGGGTTTAGTAAAAGAAGGTAATGCCTCGCCAATGTTTATATTAGCCTAAAATGTTGTCATGACAGACTAATCAGAGCAGAGGGTGGAGCTCAAATAAAATAAAACAAGATAAAACATGTGCATAATTAGTCCTAAGATTTGTTTTAAAAGCTGGTTTAGGGCTGTAAATGAATGTAGGTCAGTCTCAAAAATTTTCAAATACCACTGTGTCTTTGTCACACAAATCACTCTGTTTCAACTTCAGTGAGCACACAGCCCAGAGTCTTAATTAAACTCCTCTCTCAAGGGACTCACTTCTACATCCTCAAACCAGCCCTCAGAAATCAGTATGTATTTGCAGGGCTAACAATTTGATTTATTTAAGTTTTAGCTTTTGAACAATGTCAAACATGTACACATTGAAATTGAATTTAACCAAAGAAATTGTTAAAAGTTGTTGCTGATGCCACTGGTCACAGCAGTTTAAATAATAGTTTAGCCCCAAAAATGTAGACATTAGCTTCTCTGATTCATCCTCAAGCCTTTCTTATAGACCCTTTATTGAACTTACTGTGATCACAGCCAGTTTGATTGATCATCTGATTCTTTGAGCAGGAGACAGGAAGTCAAATGTCACATGACTGACCTCACTGTCTGTCTATGTTGGGACATAGGGATCTATACTTAATGCTAGGCTGTGTGTCTCACAGCCTGTTTATATTATATCAGCATCGAATAAGTTCAGTCCCGCCTCGCAGTAATCATCAGTCACATGACCTCAGCAGTCACATGATCACAGTAGTGAGTATGAGTTTGTTTCATACTTAAAAGTACAGTATGTTGGGTCACCATAAAAATCATGTACCTGATTTTTTTTTTTCTAGTTGGGAAAATGGTATAAACCCCAAATAGTAATATTAAAAGCAATCATTAGTGAAAAAAAAGGCTTTATAATCCCATGTACTGTTTATTATAGGTGATTGAATAAGTTATTCAGGGATGGAAAAGATTGACCAATCAAATGCGCAAAAATCACATGCTGCTCCTATTAGTTTACACTGGCTTGTGATCTGACATTATGGGAAGTGTATTAGCTGCTGTTAAAGTGTATTTTTAGCACTGAAAATGTCTTTTACACAGAGAAACACCACAAGAATGTAAAATATAAACAGAGAAACGGGAGGCAAAGTAAAACACTAAACACTAAAGACATTAAAGTTGCAGGCTAAGCTAATGTCAAGCTAACGCTAAGCTAAACTTAAGTTTGTTATACTGTATTAGTATTTTGTGGAGGAAAAATTGGTCCGGTTTTATTTTTTTAATGGGCTTGGCTGCTTTTGGGGGAGAGTGGAGTCTGAGACAGGGATGACAACAGAAAATTAGGTAGTGTAGCTTTAAGAGCCTTATTCTATTTCAATAACAGTGATATATTTGAATGCCCTCTTTTGCATCATCAAAGTTGTATTATATTAACGAAGATACTCATCTTCCATCTATACCATAACCTTTACATTTGCTCACAGCGTATATACATGTTCTATTTGCATTTCTATCACAAGCAAAAAAAAATCATAAATTGTCAGTAAAAAGACACAGAATATGGTGGATGATAAAAAGGTTAATCTGTAAATTGTCCATAATTTTAGTCACATCTTATGTAACATAGTCATATTTTTCTGCAGTTTTAACTTAACCTCCCAATAGTTTTATCTTTGTAAGGCAGAGAAACAGCAAATGCTTTACAAATAAATGAAAGAAGACATTGCATGAGAAATGTGAATGAGTAGTCGAGGGAAAAGAAAAACAGGGCATTTCAGAGACGCGGAACTTGATGACTTTGAGACGAGGAACAAAAGATAGAAGCGTTTTCTCCCTAAGGCCGAACTCGTTTCATCTATAAACTACTGTCACTGTCACTCCGAGGGTGGTTCGTAAAACATGGGGCTCAGGCACTATTACTGCCCTGCTGAGTGTCCACCTGGACCTGTTACACAACACAGACAAAAAACATGTCACCTCGTTTGGCTGGGTGCACTGAGAGGATACAGCCTTGTCTTTTAGTTTCTAGTGTGTGTCAGCAATGCCTTCTTATATTTCACATCTCAAACTATTGTCTTTGAAAAGTCCACATGAGAAGCTCCATTTACAATATTTTAATGACATTTGTAGGAGAACCTAGCAAGATTTACTTTCACTTATTTTTAGTATTATAAGCAATTTTCTCAGTTGTATGTGTGCACTTTTTGAGTCATTAAGGATCTCTGAACATTTATGGTTTTTACTTGACTTTTAAGAGTCCTTATGTCTAAGGCTCAGACAAAATGTATATAATAAGTATTAAAGTATCAGGCCAGAAGGTGAGGCTGTCTGAATAATGTAGCCTGGTAAACTTTACCTATACAGTAGAGTACATTGAAAAGAATTGGTTATAACATGGAGTAGGCTTTATGCAATGCTTTGATCCTTTGATTGGTTATATATCGATCAAGTTTAGTCCCACACAGTGATTTATGAGATTATTTAACTTAGTGATATGATGAATTTTCCTGCTTAAAGTTTAGTTTTGTTCCATTGTATCTATTTTAATGCACAAGATGACTTTCCTGGATTGGCAATGTATAATTTTGTCACAAGTTGTGGCTTTGTCAGATTAAATATCTGTTTAGTAATCTTTGATGAGGAAGCACAGGTCCTGAAAGAATCCATGTCTATGTTATGTCCATGTGGTGTAATGGGACATTCTGTACAAATCTAGCAAACCATTGTACTAAGCATCCAGTGACTTGGGGTGTAGCTTTAATGCTTTTACATAAAGTGGATAAATATTGAACCACTTGCTAAATTTATCTACCCACTTACTGACAGCACACGCTTGTAGTCAATCAGTTGCCAATTGGTAAAAAACGTCATCTTAATTTTTGGTGGCTAATGCTACTTTGTCTATAGAAACCAGTAAATGGGTTTTACAAATAAAGTACAGCTTTTTATTATGGACTTTCCAACTTTACTAATGAGTTTCTGCTTCTCCCTCTGTGCTTTTGAACTAACTTCTGCTTTCTTCTTCTTTTCTTCCTTCCTTTTCCATTGTTTCATTCCTCCTCGACCCAAACATCTACAAACCTTTATTGTTCCCTTCTCATTTTAATTTGTCCATTTGATAAAAACCCCTTTTTCAATTGGATCCATTTCCTTGTCTTGCGTCCTGATATTACCCCTATCCCAGAAGTATCGGTATCACGAAGAAGACGGGGCATCGCCTGGAGCCCCAAAACTACACCACCATCACCACACCTGCCCCCAGCATCCCATGGGCTTGAAGGAGCTACAGGACGGAGGAACACTTGAACGACACAGGGGCACTCTGGGACGGGACGGGGGCACACTGGGACTGGATGTGGGAACACTGGGACGGGACGGGGGAACACTGGGACGGGACGGGGGCACACTGGGACGGGATGGAGGCACACTGGGACGGGACGGTGGAACACTTGAACGACACGGGGGCACTCTGGGACGGGAGAGGAGCACATTGCGACGAGATGCTGGTGGAGTGGAAAGTATAGGATGGGATGGAGGGACGCTGGGGCGGGACGGTGGAGTTGGGACTCTTGGAAGGAACAGGGATCGGTCTTTGGGACGGGATGGAACTCTGGGAAGGCCCTGTGAACTACGAGGGGCGGAGCTGGTTCAGGTGGCGGAAAGACAGCTTTCCCATATTCAGCACGTCCACGGATATGTCACCCGCGCCCATATTACACCGGCCCAGGTAAATTCCTCCTAAAACCACGCCCTCATCACATCTGCCCAGGTAAATAGACTGTAAAACCACACCCTCATCACACCTACCCAGGTAAATAGACTGTAAAACCACACCCTCATCACACCTGCCCAGGTAAATACACTGTAGAACCACTCCCACATCACACCTGTCCAGGTAAATACACTGTAGAATCACTCCCACATCACACCTGTCCAGATAAATACACTATAGAACCACTCCCACATCACACCTGTCCAGATAAATACACTATAGAACCACTCCCACATCACACTTGCCCAAGATGTATCAGGTGGACTTGTTTTTGTTCAGATTAATGCACGTATTTGTCCTCAGAGAACAAGGCACACAATCCATGTCAGATAGAAACAAGATTTATTAAATCAAAAGACATCAGGCCATTAAATCTTTAAATGCACCTTTTTCCCCACATATAGGCTTTCTAAACATAAGCTGATTGAGATATTGGTGATGATTTCAGCTCTATATTGCTTTTATCCAAACTACTCAAATCTATTCTAATTAAAAAGAAAAGCATCTATGCACTGTTAGGGTCAGAGGGGGCTATTTGGTGATTGGTGATTGAAAGCATACATTACCAAATTTAACCAGGTACAATATTGTTTTCTATCTCAGTTTTGTTCAAGAGCTAAATCTGTCTTTTTGTGAAGTCACTGAGACTGCCCTAAATCTTTTCACAGACAGTCTTTGGCCCAAGAAAAAACTGGGTTCACCCTGAATTCTGTCCCATTTTTGCTATGAACCCCATTACTCTACTTTCATTTATTTGGTGAATTGGCCTGTATCTCGTAGCAGATACTGTATATACAATTCACTTTTTACTCACAGCTTATTATTCTATGTAATTTCCCTGTTTGTTTTGTGGCTCATGTTTGATCTGCTGCTGTTTCAAATTGGGAATTTTCTATCATGCACTCAGTCATTACGATGCACGTCTTATTAGATGGGGGTAATGCAGTGAAGTCCGTTAAAGTAATATAAAATATGCATCATTCAAAGCTACAGACTTTTTTCTGAAAGTTTAGCAGCATTTGCACATAGAATCATGGTGGAGTAGAGGAAAAAAATATGAAAAAATGGTAACATTTAACTTAAACATTTGTCGGGCATTTCTTTGCTCTAGTTGAAAATTGTACAAAACAATAATTTTCCATTGGATACCTTTGTTGTTTGATTTTAAGTTTGTCTTTGTTTTTAACACATGGCAAGTATTAAAAGACTAGGATTATGAATTAAATGGGCCCTTTTAGTGAATTCTACAGCCTTTATTCTCTTACCCTCTTCTACATAAAAGTAACTCATTGTGCTTGAAAACCTGTTTTCTTCTATCACATGTAGAAAATCAAATAGCAGCTGACAGAGGCCCTTCAGCTTCAGCAGCTAATGTGTCAATATTTTATGCTGTTGTTGTGTTTTACGATATGGGATTTTATTGAGTCAGCAAACATACTGCAAATACCGGTTTACAATAACAGCAGCAGGAAAGTTTGACCTTTTTTTCTTCAGTTTGCCTTCAGTGACTATGATATTTATCTTTGACAGGGATGGCATGTTATACAACTTTACATATTTTATTTTAAGTGACACTGTTTTGTTTATACAATATAGTGTTGTTACAGATGACTTCACTGCTCATCTGCTCAGTTGTTGCTGCACACAGCTGTAGCAACCCATTTTGTCTTTGCTTTGATGAAAACATTAGAGAGTAGCTCCATCTTGTGGCATTGTCCCTGTCCCCATTTCTCCCAGACTACAAACATGTTGGTCAAATGAATGGGAGGAATACTCAGTGTCATCCTGTCTGGTTTATTTCATATATAAATCTATTACTCACAGACCTGTCCATTAACGGGCTATAGTCATTTTTCCATATTAACTAACAGACAACAATAACCAATTATCTACATAAATATAGTGGAAGAACTAATCATGTTGAATTGCCCCGTCATTGCTGCAGTCCTCAATCTTAGCTTTTGTCCCTGTGAAGGTTTTTAACTGTAATTTTCAAAGGGATTATAGTGTAGGTCGGTAGGATATATTGGAGATGACAGTTTGTTCAAAGACAATCATACTAAAACTGACCAAAAATAATAGTAGGCCAAAATATAATGAGGTATCTTGCCAAAAGTGTCCCCATATTTGGACACTCTGTTGCAGTGGATTGGTTATTTTAAGGAAAGCAACTTTCCAAATGTATCTGAGAGAGAAAAAGCCTACAGGTGCTGGGACTGGCGTGTTTCTCAGTGACAGATGGAGCGGACATCTTGTTCTTACCATGTTCATGTTCCTCTTCCCAAAGTTGTGCCCCATTTCCGTTTCACACTCCTTATGTCCCGTAACCATTTTTTTTCTTAACAGTTCATGTGCATATCTGTGAGAAAAAAAAGTGTACAATAATGTTTCTCGCATTACTTTACACTATTGTCATGACCTCTGATCCAAGTCCACGTGGCATTTAATTCCAGTGTATAGTTCCAATAAACAAATGGGTCCCATTCAAAATTGTCCCAATTTATTCCATTAATTTATTTATTAGTACATTGCAAATACATTATAAAGTTCAAAACCTTTTTGTGAGTTTTGATTTAAGTTGTTCTTCTTGAGCTGTCTACTTGCGATGAAATGACTGGGTAGATGTGGTTGAGGCAGTAGCTGAGCCGTGTCTGTGCATCATAGGTAGAGTCTCCCGATGGTCTCTTCGAGGAGGAGGTGTGGCCTGGTCCGGACAGGGAGCGAATGAATGATGTCCCTGCGCCACCGTTTTCCTCTTTCTATTCTCAAAGCCCCACCTACTTTCAGGTAATCCCCGTCTCCCGTAAAGCACGCTGCATGCATTTCAGTACAGTTTGTCTGTGACCAAGTGGTTTTATCATACTTTGAGCATGTGGTTCTTTTTATTTAGGGTTTTTGTTGTGCATCAAGTGTTTGAACAAACCATATTCTCTTCATTTATTCATACATTTCTTTTATAGTTGTATAAGAATTCCCGAAGTATGGACTATTTTCTAATGCAATGATGCTGAACGGTATGCATTTATTTTGATCTATATTAACAAAAGTGAAGTGAATAGCTCTCAAGTGGAGTGAATGTTCTATGTTGATATCTCTTCAAACAAGAGAAAATTATTTTGTAGTGGCACTTTGTGACCTGCAGAAGGCAGCAGAGGCGAACAATGAAAACTGTGGCCTGTGGACTCCAGACAGTGAATGGATTCAGTTAGTTCAGACTAATATTGAAGTACTTGAGACATGTCTTAGGACCCTTTTAAAGTTCTTGGCCTTGTCTCACACTTTTTTCTTGATCTTGCATATAGGTTTCTGACTCATAACTTTAGACTGGCCAGGAACACGATTGGTTTATTTGAAAATGTACTTTTTTTTAATTATGTCTTGGATGACTGAGAGCCTTCACAGACATGTCCACATATCCAAAGACATAGCCTGATTTAAGAAAAAATCCTCTAACCACTGCCTGCCATCTCTCAAGCTCTAGCAAATATCCCATAAGTTCAGACTCGTACCGGTCCCTGTGATCTCTTCCCATTTGTCATACCCTGGTCTTGACTAAGTTTATATTATACCATTGCCTTACTCTTGACTTGATCTCAGGACCTAGAAGTCTTGTTTTGGTATTGATGGTATTGGTATTGGTATTTACTCAGGTCTTGGCCATGACTTGGTCTCAGATAGTGTGGTCTTGACTATAACACTAAGACAGTTCATTTCATTAATTTTGACAAGAGGAAACGCAGACTCGACAGAAGTGGTGCCAGGATTGACTTCACCTAAATAACTTCATTGACAGACTTTAGGAGACTCTGCAGAACATTAAAGCACACATCAATGGCCTCACAGGCTCATAGTCATTAGTCTAATGCAGATCGTTGGAAAGCTACACAGACTCTTAGAGACAGATTTATTGATGGACGTTAATCACTGTCTGTTAGAAAACCACTCTTACAGTTCAAGCACTCTTCTCTGCTGTTGATACTGTAGTAGTGATGAAAACATATTTAGTCTCTGCACTTGGGGTAGGCTAAAAAAAGTCTGTCTTATGTGGAAACAAACGTATACATAGCTAACAATACAAACTGGACTGTGTGCTTAAGCAGTGCTTCACTTTGGCCACCTCTGTCTCTTCTCTCATATTTATTAAAGCAGTTCCAGTTGGTGTTTACCAGAATGAGCAGGTATAATGGACGTGCTGGTACAAGGCCAGGCCTCTCCGGAAACACAGACCGCAGTATGGATCTGCTCTGAGACTGGCTGGGACCTTTATGGCCTCTCATAATGTAAAGGAAAATAGATCACAAGAGTCAGGTTACATTTAAGTTGTCACACATTATTAATATGTTTATGTAACATTTTATTGAGATAGAACTGGCCATACCTAAGTCCAAGTTTCTGTTTCTAGATTATTAGTAGAGATTTTGCTATACAGGATGTTTAATAGTCAAAACAATACATTATTTTTACCTACCTTTCACTTTTGAAATCTCGAGAAACATTTAGCCCCTCCCTTTAAGCCGTGCCTGCTCTGTGCCTGTTTTGTCCCAAAACCCCAATCAGATGGAGCAGTTTTAATCAGCTTAGTAATCAGCTTGTTCAGTCTTGCTTCCTGTTACATAGTGATGTAGAAAGGTAACACAACAGAGGGGAAAGAAAAAAAGGAAGCAAAGTCATCACCAAGGTGTGTAGTAGTGCAATGGCCTTTTTGGTGAAAGTGCAGGTGGACTATATGGTAGCCCAGCAGGGACATGATGATGTCTATGATTAAACCCAGCGGAAATACTTTTGATGGTAATTTATGTAAAAAAAAAAAAAAAAAAAGAAATAAGCTGAAACAAATTAAATGTATTCATACATTGTATATCATTGTGTCATGTTCTGTGGTGCTGTACATTCTCTCTGTACATTTGCACCTGCAGTCGAGAGAAAGGGCAAAGTTGGCTTTCTCAGCATTTGTCCATTAAAGATGCATGATGTGTGCTTTTATTTAATTGGTGCTGAAATATTAATACCTCTGGCATTCAGAAGCTGACATTTGACTGCAGACTGGGAGAGCAGCATTAAGGTAAAGCGTCGAGGTGAAGCGCTGTTGTTGTTGTTGCTGTCCGCTGATGGTTCTGTGTACCTTTTGTTCCTTTACAGACAGCGAGACATGGTAAATGACACATGCTGATAATATGGTTTGGTCTGTGACGGCGATGATGAAGCCTGACTGAGCCTTGACACTGACAGCACCAGACTGATGATGTGACTTTGTTTGGGGGCGGTACAGGAAGTGCTGCAGTTTCAAGAGGGTAATGGGCAGCTGCTGTCTGAGTTCCAGAGACAGTGGACCTCACTGAATAGAGCCAGGGTTATATATATATCCTGGTCAACGTAAAACGGTTGTAAAAAAAATGTAGAAAGTTTTGGCCTGTAAAACGATTAAAACGTCTAAATGTTCTGGGAATAATGGATGTTGCCCTATAATTTATTTCTGTTTTTCATAAGTATTTGAATTACAATGGACTGGGGTGGATTTAGCCTATTCAATATGTGCTAGCATTGAGCTAACGCACACAGTGAAATATTTTTTCCAAGAAAAAAAATGGTATAATAATGAGACTAATACTTTGATGATATGATTCTGGAAAAAAAAGGGAAAAGAAAAGAAGGCTCGTCTCTAATAAAGGTTGCACAAAAATAGTGGAAATTTCAGATTCAGATAAAATTTCAGAAGTAAGGATCATGTGCATGACCAAAAGTAAAAAAATAAAAGATTTATTTTATAAGGCCTTTAGTGGCAATTAAATTGGGACTGTGCACAATTAAACTTAACCTCATACAAAAGAAATATGTGATGTGCCAGGTTTTAGCCCAGTTGCTTATTTCAACCTGTAGTCTCTGGACATGTAGATGTTATAATATAATAAAAGGAATACATGGGGCACATGATGGTAAATGGTAAGGATTTTATATAGCGCCTTTCCACCTACTCACTCAAAGCGCTTTACATCAAGCTGCATGATACACTAAGCATATACAAGATATCAAAAATAAATCAAGCAATCTTACCAAGTGTTGTTTCTTTTCTAGACATTTTTTTTGGTTTAATGTATTTCTAAAACTTCTTATTAGTCAGTTCTTTCTGACTCTCCTCTTAAATGGGACACAGTGGCTCAGTGGTAGAACGATCGTACTATAACCAGAAGGTTGGCGGTTTGATTTCTGCTTTCCCCACAGTTCATACTGTCGTTGTGTCCTTGGGCAAGACACTTAACCCTCCCTGCCTCCAGTGTCTGTGACACTGGTGTGTGAATGGACTGTATTTGGTGATGGTCAGAGTGGTTAGCAAGAGGGTTGTGAGTTCAAAACCCGGCCGACTCAAACATTTTTGGCCGGCTCCGGTCTTTCTGTGAGGAGTCTGCATGTCCTCCACGTGTTACCGTGGGTTCTCTCCGGGTACTCCGGCTTTCTCCCACCGTCCAAAGACATGCATGTATAGGTTAATTGGCAAATCTAAAGTGTCCTTAGTGAATGAATGTGAGAGAATGGTTGTCTGTCACTGTCTGTCTCTAAGTGTTAGCCCTGTGACTAACTGGCCATTGTCCAGGGTGTACCCCGCCTCAGGCCCAAAGTTGCTGGGATAGGCTCCAGTCACCCGCGACCCCTAACGGGACTAAGCGGTAGAAAATGAATGAATGAATGAATAATAATAACATGTTACAATAATGTCTAGGTCTAATCTCTCTAATAGTGACTTTTTAGATCCTCGATGAAATGCTTTAGAAACTTTATTCAAACTACTTTTGATTGGCATCTATTTTCAAACATTGTTCAAACGTTGTACATTAGGAGAATTATTGTACATTTGGCTGAAGAAAGCCTTTGTTATAGAGGTAGTATTTTTCAACACAGTTCACTAGACACTGCTCTGATGATCCCGAGTTCCTAAAAAGCATGAGCAGATGGAGGGAACCGACACATTACTCAGACAGCATTAGGTGTATTTCAGGACGTGGGAAGCCGTTGCCATGGAAGCAGTTCCCAAGGAAACACAGGAAGCAAGTATGACCGGTCCAGCTCCACCTGTGGCCAATGTTTTAATAACCACACCATAACCAACCAATCGCTTTGGTTCTGCCAGAGACGCTTCATAATGCAACAAATATCAAATCCTGGGACACAGGTCAGTTTTGACACAATCACTTTGTGGTAAGTCTCAGTGAATATTACTATTGTATTAACAGAACTGGATATTGCACCTCCAAGCACTAAAAAGTGCTGCTACATTATCCAGTTCCACACCCGCACTATCATAACTAGCAGGTTCTCTAATTCCTGCGACCTGCTGAGATTCCTTGTGTCAAATGCATTAAATGCACCTGTCTATATTACTAGACAAAATGGCAGCACCTTGTCCAGTAGGATGCAGGCCGTCTGCCCTCAGCAGGCCTGGGCGGCCCCAGAAAGAAGGCCAGTTATCCACAAAACCATAACCTTTCTGACTACAATGCCGGGCCAGCCACCGGTTCATAGAAACTAATCTGCTATACTGTTCATCACTACCCCTTACGGGGAGGGGGCCAGAGACAATTAATCGATGCCGACTCATCTTGTTCCCTAGTTCAAAAGTCCTAGCTAGGCTATCTTTGGTTACCTCAGACTGCCTCATTCTCACATTATTGGTGCCGACATGAATAACTATCTGCTTGTATGTAGTGCGAGTATGTGTCCTGGGAAACTCTCCCTAAGGTTAGCCTCTATGTCGGAAGCCCTGGCCCCCGGTAAACAGTGGACAATGGCTGGCGTCTCAAGTCTAACATTGCGGGTAATTGAGTCCCCCATCACCAGAGTACGATGCTCGCTCCGGCTGGCCGGCGCAGAGGGAACTGGCCGGTGATCTGCACGGACAAGCGGACTTGAAAGCGCCGAAAACCGGTTCGCGGTCAGAGGGGGTGACCGCGAACAGGAGCGGACAACCTGAGGCTTGCGCCTGCCTGAACCACTCCGCCGACTAACCGGCACGAAAGCAGGACTCTTTGCAACAGCTGCCGAAGCAACTGAGCCGCAACTGGAGCTATCGCTAGCAGGACTGCTATCAGACCTGCATCTGATACTATCCGGAAACCCTGACACATCTAAAGTAACCAAACCCTGTCTATGCTGATCTAGCTGCTCTAACTCACAAACACGTCTCTCTAATAGCGACAATCTGTCTAGTAATACCGAACAATAATGGCAATCCATTGCCCCAAGCAAATGCAAACAACACAGAAAAAGCTTAGCTAAGCTAGTGTAGGTACAGCTAAGTCAAGCCAACTGTTCACAACTCACAATGATAAATTCTAACACACACACAGCAGTACAACCACAAGTTACAAGGAAAACTCAGAACACACAACAAGACTAACCACCAGTAAGAAAACAGTAACGAACACAACAATCGAGGTATGCTAAGCGCTAACTCAATTGCTAAAAACCCGCTAGCATGTTAGCTAGCGGGCTAGCTAGCACAAACAAAAATGCCCTGTTCACAAAATGACAGCAACTCTAGTACTAACCTCTAGCAGAAATATAATCAGTATAACAATGAATGAGGTGTGGTGCACAGTTAAAGTGTTGACAATTTTTAAGAAATAATAAATACGTAACTTTTGGGATAATGCCAGGAGAGATTCGCCACCGGGATGCGTCCTTCGTCCACCGGCAGACAAACAAAGTGACGTCAGCGTTAGGCGGGCAAGGCTACAAGGACTAGAAATGGGTCCCCAAAACAGCTAAATTATATCTGAGTACAAGAGTACACAAAAAAAAGTGATAACTCTTATTTAGAGAATCATTCATGGCAACAATAAATAAAAAAATACACTTTGTTATTTAATTGTTCCTTGTTGAGAAACTAGGATTTATGTGTGAATGTCAAAATCTAAATGTTAATACTATGAGGGCCCCCGGGTACCTACTCCCTCTAGGAGCGCCTCTGCTTCTGAAAATGCTGTTTTAGTTTGAAAACTCTGCTTTGTATTGTAGTGTGAACAGTTACCTGTTTTGTTTGTTGATCATTTTCATAAGCCATTTTAATTTATAGTCATCAGGGATGCAACAATTCTCAATACAGTATTGAACCGTGAAGGGCGTACCAAATTAAAATTTAAATTAAAATGGCTTATGAAAATGATCATGTTTACAGGTTAAATTCATTCATTCATTTTGAAAATAAAACAGCATTTTCTTTTAAATCCAGCCACAATGACTACACCTAGTTTAATTAATATCAAATTAAATAATTAAATAATGGCTCCATAAATTCTACTGTACCAAACTGAACCAAAACCGTGAGCAAAAAACGTATTGAACCGTGGACTGGCTGTATTGTTGCACCCCTAATAGTCATCATAATTAGGTAGATAAAAAAACACATTAGTTACACATTAGTTATTTGTGTTACATTTAAACATACATTTAAACATTGTTATATTGCAGCTTTTATTTCTGCCATTCTATACAGACAAGCTGAGGACACTTACTAACCTGCGTCTCTAACTTGGCAATCATTTTTCCATCCTTCGCTTCTCTTTTATCTTAGCTGGTGCCAAGCAACAGCCTGTTGTTTTCTGCTGTCGAGTCATGCTCTCCGCCTGTGTTTCTGAGCGAGTGGGAGAGCTAAGCAGCATCTTGAAACAGCCTTGGGGAATGCATTAGATCTCACATAATAACTTTCACAAATAATACATGTCAATAACAAAGCACCGAAACATTGGATTTTGTTACACAGCTTGTATTTTTTTCACACAACAGGCAGCTTGGCTCAGTGTTATCTGATTGGCTGGCTCCTATAAAGGGGCGTGGATTGAAGCAGTAATGATATCTGAGAGTGGGAAAGAGACACACACTCGGGGGGAGACTGAGGCGTCGGGTTGCAGCTCCAATAAGAGGCTGGAAATTGCAGTGAGACAGACAGACAGACAAAATAAACGGTGGTGGGTAGAAAAGAAAGCTTGATTTACGTGGTAGACTTGAGCAATGTAGGAGGGGAATTAGAAGACATGTGATTTCAAATAACAAATCATCTAAACTCAGCACCCACCTACTTCAAATGCTCCGGGGTCGCTTTTTACCATCCCTCGTCCATGCTGCCTTTTTAACTTATGGGAGCGGTGACAGAGGATAGATTTATCTGCTTTGAATGGAGCAGGAAAGAATGGAGGGAGGATGAAGAGGGAGGCAAAGTGAACTTCCTAAAATAATCAATTCTTACATCCTGTTGCCTTGGACACTTGGAGAAGGAACCACTGGAGAGTTGGTTTCCACAACAAGATGAAGGTATCGTTGGACTTATTCCCCGGATAGAGACAAAATGGGATGACGGACAGCTAAAGGATCGATCATAGGTAGTATTGATGGACGAATTATTGGAGCACTCCCACCGACCTAGTAAGTTACTATCGTCTTAGGGTTATCATTGGATCCTTTAATTTTATTACAGAAGAAAAATGGATTTAACAAAAGAAGACTTTAAACAATCTAAATCGAGATCATTGCTTAAGGTTTGAGAAAGCTAGAATAATTGCACAAAATCATCAAGAACATTCAAGTGGAGAGCAAGTGAAGCCAAAATATATGACATCAAACAGAGTTGTATTCAAGTCCAAGAGCAACAAAGGTCAATTATAAGAGTATGCCAAAGTAGGAAAAGACTACATTAAAGTGAGTAATGTGGAATTCTCAGCACAGTAAAGGCTAATATGAATGTAGAGCTAAACAAAAAGCTAAAAACATGACATTGTCTGTATAAGGAATACAAACATCTGTACTGTGTCAAAAGATTCAAACAAACATTACATTTTCCAAGAAAGTGTTGCAAAAAACAAGATAGAACCAAGATCATGACATTGTTCACGTAACGAAGAGAGAACTGAATCATCCAAGATAAAACATGGCATCTTCCACGCAAGGATTACAGCACATGAGATCGTCTGTGTAGGCAAAGCAAAGCAGTCGATATGAACTACATTTTTGGGAACAACACCTTGTACCCGCGCAGTGGTGGGAGAGTAGGCGGGTCCTCCCAGGGTCAGGGTACAGGCCCAGGGGTCAAGCAGAGGTTAGGCCCCAAACGATGCTCCTCCGAGGAACTAGGACCTCCTCCACACACGTCCTCTCCCTCCACATCGTCCCCGGCTTCGTCAGTGCCGTCCACCTCTTCGTCACGGTGGCAACAGCTGCTGATGTTCTTCTCCCGGAGGAGCGCCTTCACCGACTGCATGACAGCCAGTCAGGTAACAACCACAACAGTCTTTAGAAAGTTTTACGTTAAAAGTGGAAAACATTCTGACATTTTTAATTCATAAGGAGAGTGCTCTTCTACTAATGCAGAAAACTACAAAGATGGTGCAATGGGAGGGGCTTAAAAGCTGCATAAACACCTTTCAATCAATCCACTTAGAGCATAGTCCAAAAACAGTTTTACATTATTCTTTATATTTAAAGATCAAAAACACAATACAGAAGGACTTTATAATACCTGTCTTTTTTTTTTTTTTTTTTTATCAATTTAATAGACAATTTCCAGTACTCTATATGCTGTACTAAGTTTGAAGCTTGTATCTATATTCATTCATTGAACCACCATTGTTATATGAACTTGGCAGAATATAGGGCGTGTCCTCATCAGCACTAAGACAGGATTTGTGTGAAAGGCATTGTGTCCCGGCTAAGTGGGGAAGGATCCAGGTGGAAGAGTGTAATGCAACCTGGGCTTTTGTGTGAATGTGAGTATACGACACATGGGGCTTACTCTAGTTTCAGTTTCACCGCCATAAACACAAAGGCAGTAAAGGCAACAAGTATATAGGGTTTGTAGAGTAGTATTTCCTCATTAAATAAAGTGTTGAACACACAATTGAAACACAATTGTTGAACACACAATTATAGGCACATAATAGGGCCCGAGTCTTTCCAACTGACAGTCCTTAGACAGGCTGGGTTAGGGTTCTTGTGGAGTGGGCTGTGTTAAGAGAGATTTACACAGGGTCAAATCTCAGTCAAATATTATAGATGTTCAGTCTAAGATTTTTGTTCTGTGGAAATCCTTCAAGACGCATAAGTCACACTCAAAATAAGCTCTTATTTCTTGAGTTAAAGTCAAATGTTTGCTCCTATTATGCTCAAGCAACCCGGACTAAAATTACAGTTACAGGTTTTAATATTTTTACAAGGTTTTCACTGTTGTAAAAGGAAGGGATCCCTGACCCATTTAAATGAATACAAGAGTGACATCTATATTTTAAACATTTGATTAAAACAAAGGGTGCCCGTGGCAGAGTGGTTAGCACTTCTCACAGCAAGAAGGTTGTGAGTTCAAAACCCGGCTGACTCAAACATTCTCGGCTGACTCCGGTCTTTCTGTGAGGAGTCTGCATGACCTCCACATGTTATCGTGGGTTCTCTCCAGGTACTCCGGCTTCCTCCCACCGTCCAAAGACATGCATGTGTAGGTTAATAATATATTATAAAGTGTCCCTAGTGAATGAATGTGAGAATGAATGGTTGTCTGTCACTGTCTGTCTCTAAATGTCAGCACTGCGACTAACTGGCCACTGTCCAGGGTGTACCCCGCCCCAGGCCCAAAGCTGCTGGGATAGGCTCCAGTCACCTGTGACCCCTAACGGGAATCAGTGGTAGTGAATGAATGAATGATTAAAATAAATGGAGAGAAATGGCATACTATATTGTATTTAAAAAAATCTGTCTAGTATACATACAGTTTGCCAGGCTTTATATTTTTATATTTTATATTGTCTCCTTTAGGACAAAAATGACTTGTCTTACTGTGTCTGAGCCAAAGAAACAAAGCAGTGAAGGTGGTAGGTGGGACTGAGCGAGAATCCAAATTTTAAGGTTTGTTGAAAGCTTAATAACTGCTTTGGAAATTGAATGGCGCAAGTACAGTTATATCTCCTTCTAATTGGACTATTCTCAGCAGGTGGAAAAAAAATCAGGACACAAGGCTTACTCTTGTTTCAGTTTCCAAGCAGTGAAGGCGGCAGGTGGGGTCGAACTGCAGAGTTAAAAAGCAGCTTTCTCCATCTCTCGGTTTGTGGAGCAGATTTCTGATAATGTTGTCATGGAAATGAGCCTTGGCATCGAGTACGAGGCTCAGCGAGCTCAGTGTGTTGCTACAGCAAAACCACAGTTTAGCTCAACAGTCCAGTGGAAATGGATCTACAAGGCAATCTAACAGGCTCCCTGTAGTTCAGACCAGGATATATGTGTACAAATTATGATTTTATATTGTATTTAGGGTAGGTTTTGTCTTGACTCTTAATAAAAGGTTATGTACTTACTCCCTTCTAACAACAGCATTGCTTTTTACTCACTTTTTACTATTTCAAGGCCCACCCACACTTTACCCTAAAGCCTCTAAACTTAGTAATCCATATTGACAGAAGCATACGTTTTAATGGCCTGTCACGTCTCAGTATGATCACAATTACACAGTCATTTTTTTGCCTTATTGTCAAAGGCTGTGGGTTAATGGCACCCTAAAATGGTAATAATGAGAGCTATTATGTGTTTTAAATGCACAGTTATCTATGTCAGGAAAATATAAGACACAGACATGATGTGTAGTTTAGACTAGTTTGCAGCATTTACAATACCATAATGGCTGATGTGTGTGTAAGAGTTTATGTTAAATTAAATAAAAACTATCAATATCAGTACAGGAATGGGGACACACTCCAACAACTGTCCGGGAGAATGTCCAAGGCGTGAATTGTTTTGAAATAACAAAAGGAAGTTTTAGTCTTACATCACTACATACGTACTCCGAAAGAAATCCGATAATGCACCAACATGTAAACCAGAGTTTTTCTAATATTTCTTTTCTGGAGGGCATGTCTGATTTGAATGTAAATAACCTTTTAATTAAAGTTAAAGGTCTGCAGTTAAAGCACCTCTCAAATCCATTGTGGTGGAGTATAGAGCCAAAAAAGATTAGAATTGTGTTGATGTCCCAATATTTATGGACCTGACTGTATGTATTTAATCTTAATCTAAGAAGGTGCACGGGTTTGAGTAACAAACAACAGATACACAACATAAACACATGTTGTCAGCCGGCCTCGTTGGCGCAGTTGGCAGCGCGTCAGTCTCATAATCTGAAGGGCGTGAGTTCAAGCCTCACACGAGGCAAGATGGCTCCACTACATCTATTATTATTTTTTTTTTTCTACATTATTTAATTACATTAAAACTCTTTTGCCTGACCTCCTGTGTCGCTGGTGGAGCATAAATGGGGCATGGGGCTGATGTAGAGTTGCTATTGACACTAATATCATGGAAAGGGGCTATGTAAAAACTGGACAGGCTTTTGATAAACATCATTGATAGAAATTCATTATTGACAATGTGTTTAATATGTTTAGCAGCAGAAACAGGAATCAAAACCGAATTTAATTTAATTTATTTTATATATATATATATATAGCTCTTTTCTACCTAGTTGGCATTCAAAGCGCTTTATTAATTTAGCCCCATGTTCTGTCCTGAGGACTCAAAAGGGAACAGATTTTTGGGAAAATTACCCACCAGTGATGATGTATTTTCTCATTTTTGAGAGTGACACATCCAGTAATCTCTGTATTAGCCTCATAACGTCATCGATCTCAAGTCCAAATGGACGTGGAGCTGTTCATTTCTGCAGCTTTTTTACAGTTGAATGCAGATTTACAGCACAGTGCACGGAAAAAGTTAACTCACCCCCTCCCCTCTACCACAGTAATCACATTGGGCGTGTTTTCCCAAGGTGTTGTCATCTTCCTGCCCAAAGCACTTAGTGGATGACTGATAGGCCATTATAAACACAGCACCAAACACACAAACAAATATAGACTCACAAAACTGACACTGCATTCATGACGGTACCTTATAAAAAAAATTTAAGATGGTGAAAGAATAAAGGTGTATAGCAGCAAGAGTTTGGGTTTATTTCCAACATTGTATACTATATTTATAATATAAATAGCTGCACCAATTTACTACATTTTGGGCATTAGGCCAAATTTCTTTTTCACTTCTCAGTTTCTCAATTAAGGCATCTCTGTCGTCCAATCAACAAGCCCAAGTGTTTAGTGTATATTGCAAAGCATATATTTTTTTAATTTCTTGGTGAACACAGAGGCATCTAAAATCCTTGAAATGACCAATAAACAAATATGTGTAAATATCAGATGACTTACGTACAACAGATTTTTTTTTTCTTTTCACAGTTTTGCATACAGGGTTTTCTTTAACTCCTTTGGTTTCGTCCCACCAAACCTAACAAAATACATTTATTACAGTGTTTTGTGACCAAGCTACTGGCTCAAGTTAGATTGGTAAATGCACAGAATATGGATTAATACAGTGTAATTTAGCTTTAAAATGGCAGAATTAATCAGCCATAACCACCTGATGTTTCTCAGCTCAGCACAAACTGTAACCACAAACCACTTAACACAATTAGCTTAGTGTTTCTCCTAGGGTTATATCCACTGTGTGTCATAAATTGTATTGTAAAAAAATGTATTATCTTTATATCGTGTCTCTTTTTTTGTGTTGTCTTTGTGTTAGCTGGAACATTAACTTAATAGTGTAAATGGAAACACAGAAGACAGTGAAGTGGAAGATTTTTGGACTGTATTAATAAGAGGTAGATAGTCTGTGTCAAAGAACTGCGGCATTTGTGGATCAATCCTGGTGTTGCCCTGTACTGCCCTTCTCATGTTGTCATATTTTGTCACACGATCTTCAGATCATGAGACTGATGCGCTGCCAACTGCACTGACGAGGCACTGACAGAGAGAATGGTAACATCTTGTTACACAAAGCACATACAAACATTGAAACTCTCTGATGTCACACTCCTGTGTTCTCCTGAACCCCTACCTCTGTATAATTAATGAGCACTAAAGCAGAGGTATGAAAGTCATCCTGGATCTTTAGAAAGAATTTCTAAAAGCCCTAAAGAGCTTTTTAGTGGCCAGAGGAAATGGACAGTGTGGGACCTACAGGAAAACAGGGAGAGATGTCCTGAGCCTGTGTTTTGTAATTGATTAGGACACAGAAACAAAAGAGCTTATTATGTCAGCGGAGGCTCAGAGGGAACAATCAACAAATGGAAAACATTAAAACAATAGATAAGAAAAGAAAAGTAACTCTTATTGTAAATGTGAATTAAAAAACTATGCATCAAATCATTTTTGTTAGTTGACCGTTGACCATTGTGTAGTTTAAGCCACAAACATTAGGTCATGAGACCACCGCGTTGTATTATTCCAACAGGGCCACTGTTAATTAGCTTTTTTGTTTTTATAATAGCTCCAGACTTGACAGTGTAAGCCTTTGCAACAGATTGTTCACAGAAATCTTGTTTCCACAGGTCAGTATGGATACATTCCCCAAACCTTTACATTGTCCCTATACTACACAACAACATTTTTTGCAGCCAGCATACAATAAGTACTTTTTACTGTATCTATGTCCTTTGTGAAGGTCATGAATGACAAAAGGTTTAAGTAAAAGTTAGTTTTCAAGGTGAAGACGTTTCGTCCCTAATTCCAAGAGACTTTATCAATTTTGAGATCAACTGGTACCAGTCCAGATGCTTTTACTTAAACCTTTTTTCAAGACGTCCTGGATGACAGAGCCTTCACAGACACGTCATGAATGACACTTGTTTCTGAGAACAAAAGTAGTGCCCCATGTGAGGATTGAACTCACGACCTTCAGATTATGAGACTGACGCGCTGCCTACTGCGCTAATGAGGCTGCACAATGGACACAGCCTGTGTACTCTGTCCACTGTGGACCTCACCACTGCACATGTTCACTGCTCTTTTTCCATCAGCTGCAGCAGGTTTGTTAGAGCAGTGTTGCAATGTGCTGTTCAATCTTCACATGTGGTAAATATAATAGGTTTTGAAATGTTTTATTGCTTCCCTTGTGAGTAAAATAGTTAATTTATGAGAGAGTTCAATTCGAGCAATAAACTATAGAAGCAACAGGACCAAGGCTTTTGATCCTGTGGCACAGGTCAAGGCCTGTTTCAACAAAAATATGTCATTCCTGCAGCGATCAAAATAAACTATAACATGGCAGCTGTGTCCTTGAAGCTCATATCACAGCAGCACTTCAATCCACTGCTAAAGTGTCCTGGAGCTGCTGTTGTGGTTTGACATTTAGGACTGCTGTAGACCATTTTTATTAGATTTTAGATATCTGTATTACCGTAGTCCATCTCCAATTCATTTTGAAAGGTATCTCATTAAGATTAAAATCATGTTGTGTTCGTCTGGAGCCAAGCACTCCTTCTGAAGGTCATTATGGCGCTCAGTGAAAGCTTCCACTCTAGTGTTTTTTTTCTCAAGTCAGAAATATTTAAAATCGAAGTCAGTATTTTGTATTTGTTATGTCATTAGCCAAATAGAAAATTTGTTGAAAAATCAAAAAGATATTTAGAAAAGTACGGCACTCTCTTCCAAGACTTATAAAAAAAATACATTCAAAGTAAGTAAAAGATGCCAAAATTACCACATTTTTTGGTATGTGGGAACAAAGTTTTCTGACAGACTGTTGTTAAAATCAATGATGATGTGTGAAAGCTAACTTTTCATGCATCAATATGTCAAAGTCATTTTTAGGGTTCCTTGACCTGGAGATAAGAGAATAACCCCTTTCATAGATACAATGAATCCAGCTCACTAAATTCTCCACTATGTATATCTGACAGGGCCCAATACAGAATATTTGGTCAGATAAAGACAACTCTCCTCAGGTCTTAGAATATTCAGCAGTGCAGATGCAAACAGAATCTTTTTTTTTTCAGTACACATCCTTGAAAGTTATATTCTATTGCTTTACAGTGACATACACACAAAAAAAAACATTAAAATGGCAGCATGACACAAAAAAATAAAAAAGAATTTGTCTGCTCTTCATTGGCTTCAGTTCACATTTTTCTAAGTTGCGGACCAGTTAATTGTCTCCAGAAAAGGCCATATCCTTGGCTTCCTTATACTGTAAGTCGGCAGTTTTCAAACAGTGGTATTACTATTATAAAAATCAGCATAGCATTTTATAGTAACAGTTAATTTGAATAAACTGTATAATAATAATGTTTTAGTGCTTTAGTTTCGACACAGATGTGACCTAAAACATAAAGGTCACACTTTATGCCTCCTTCTATATTACCCACTCAAACACTAATACACTGCTTATATGGTGTATTTCTGTATCTTCACACCATTTTCCACCTCCCACACTCAGTGTACACTCAAATTACATATTATCTTCTCCACAAGTGCAACAGCATAATTTAGTTTACTGTATACATTTACCTAAACAAGAAATAACTGATCATTAATTCTTTTAAAATGTAAATTATGACAGAAACATAGGATACAGTAGAACAAAAGAAACCCAGCTTGAATACAATTTGTACGTCCTTACTTTGTCCAAACCTCTGCTGCAGTCTCCCACACAGTCGCCTCCTGCTGTAATGTTTGCTTTGACAAATGAATGGTTTAACGCAGACTTGTTCAGGCCTGTTTTTGAAATCCACAGGATACAGGACGGTATACATTTACATTTAGTCATTTAGTAGACGCTTTTATCCAAAGCAACTTACAAGTGAGGAAAACAATGGAAGCAATTTTAACAACACTAGGTAACAAAAAGCATAAGTGCACTAGAAACTAGTCAGTTTAAACCCAGCACAGTATACAATGCTAAGGATAGGAAAGAATTTTATTTATTTTTTTTAATAGAGAAGGAATCAATAGAAAGGAAGTAGAATTCAGTGTTTGTCAGTCAGGTGTCGATGGAAAAGATGTGTTTTCAGGCGTTTTTTAAAAATGGCTACATAATTTTCTGATCTTGTAGCAGCTGGTAGATCATTCCACTAATGTGGAACAGATCCAGAGAAGGTACGTGAGAGTGATTTTTTTCCTTTTTGGGACGGTACCACCAGACGTTCATTTGCAGAGCGCAGGGATCTGGTAGGAACGTAGGTCTGTATTAGTGAGTGAAGATATGAGGGTGCGGAGCCAGTAGTGGTCTTGTAGGCCAAGAGCATAGCTTTGAACTTGATGCGGGCGTCAACAGGGAGCCAGTGTAGCCTAATGAAGAGAGGAGTTACGTGCGCTCTCTTCGGTTCATTAAAGACCACTCTTGCCGCTGCATTCTGGATCAGCTGCAGAGGTTTGGTTGTGCAGACAGGGAGTCCAGCCAGTAGAGCATTGCAATAATCCAGTTTGGACAAGACAAGAGCCTGGACTAGGATTTGAGTAGAGTGCTCTGATAGGAAAGATCTAATTTTCCTAATGTTGTAGTGGATGAATCTACAGGACCGGGTGGTGCTGGCAACATGGCTTGTGAAGTTTAGTTGATCATCAATTACCACTCCCAGATTTCTGGCAGGGCTGGACGGTGTAATGGTTGATGAGCCTAGTTTAATGGAGAGGTTGTGGTGGGTCTTTGGATTGGCCGGAATCACAAGCAGTTCTTGTGATTCCGGCCAACCCAAATGACGTGAGGCGTTATTCCATCAGGGTTTAATCCTTTGCTCCTATAAATGCAATTCTTCAAAACTGCCCACAATTCTTTAATAAGTGTCTTTGTCAAAAATTCATCTTGATTTTTTTTTAGGTTCAGATTTTTTTGTGCGTTCTGCAAAACCTTTGTGCTTTCTGGTGAACTGGCCCCTGTATGAACCAGTTTGACCAGAAACAAAATGTTACTTTTATCCATCGTGAACGCAAAATACAATTTAGAAACCAAAATTCCTTTCTGTCTTGTCTTTTATCATCATACGTTTTTGTGTGTGTTTTTTTTCCCCAGCATTCATTGTGTATTTCCATTTACATTTATATAGTTTAAAAAAAGAATGTGCAAAGCAAAACAGATCTGCTCATTATTCTAGCCATTTCTGATTTAAAGATGTAAAGTCATGAGCAGAGATGGAAATGTTGCTGTTTGTGACACTCTTTCCCTGGATTTGGCTGACTCTGGAGGGGACACGCGCATATGAATGTTTACAACCTGGAACGTTGTTGCCCCTGGCAACCAATCAGCCTCAGAGTCAGGCGGCATCAGCTGTTGTCATGGTGATGGTGCTGAGTAGTTGAGCAGGAGGAAAGCGCCTGTTGTCCTGTTCCTATAAGATTTATTTCAGATTGTGAAATACAGCATTAAAAAACAAAAAGTAGTTTGAAAAGCAAGTTGTTTTGCAAATTAGAACAAACGTTTCACGCAATATGGTGAGTTTTTCTTTTTAAGGGAAAGTTAGTGCTTGTAAAAAAGTTATCATGGTTCATTTAATTGCACAACATGCCATCCTTATGGGGCACTGGAATATACATATTTGTGCAAGGAGATGTAAATGTAAAGTATTTACTAGAAAGGATCTAGTTTAGAGGAAACCAGCAACTGTAGACTTGTTGTTCCTAGTTTGCTAACAGTTAGCAACAAGAAGCTTAACTGACAGAAGAGACTATGATGAAGTAAATGTCACAAAAAGGAAGGGATTCATCTGTCTATACTTCAAATATGATTGAAAGTAATATTTTTCATTATTTAAAACTGTGAGCACACATTAAAGGCCTGTTAATTCATTTATCCACCTTAGCATGTAACAGGAGGACAAACCATTTCAGAAGCTTAAAACATGAGCACTGTGAGGCTTCTAAATGATCTGTACAGACAGAAGGGTAATTATATACACAATGGCTCTTCAATAAAGTCTCAGAGCTCTGCCCCGTGTGAGGGTTGAACTCACGACCTTCAGATTATGAGACTGATGCGCTGCCAACTGCGCTAACGAGGCTGTTATTGGGTGGGAACCGTCAACCAGCAGAGCGAGTAGCTTGGAAGCGCTGTAGTATACAAAACGACAGGCACAGACTAAATAAAAGCTGTAAGCAGTGTCTTTCTGAACGGAAAGGTCTATTGCTCCTCAGACAGACATTGGTTTTAAGTGTGGTCTGAAGCAGAGCAGTGCATCATAGAGACAGAGGACAGTGTTGCGCCACTTTCTGTGAGTGAGATGAAGCCTGTAACCCAGCCCTGCCACTCACAGACACTCACTGTTTTACTCCCTCTAACTCTGCCTTCTTCACCAAAAGCTAATCTCTACATGGTTTGGACTTGTTCTAAGACTGGACCTGGACTCTAGATTTCTTCTCATCAAAAGTATCATAGATCATACACTGGATTTGGTGAGTCTAGTCTAGTCTTGGTCTTGTTAATACACACTTGACTAGGACTCTACTGCAAATATGTTATTTCTTATAGAACTGTCAAGTTAACTTAACATAAAGCTAAATTGCTTCACACATGAGCAAAATATAATTGCTGGAGACTGTCGATGAGGAGCTGCTCATTTCTATTTCTTTTCAGTCTTAAAAGCACTAGTCCAGGAATAGTTGTCTGCCTCTTTAAAAAGAGTAATTAATGAGCAGACAGTTTGTTGGACGTCCTGATGCTGACTTCACATTAATGCAGTTTGAGTTGCAGCCCGTTCTTTGCCAGCAGCTGCATCTGTAGGATTTAAAAGCAGTTCTTAATTAAATCTTGGAGAAAGAGCAGCTTCCAGACGGAGCCGACACCTAAAACAAACTGTCAGACACAAATAGACTATATGCTTATATGCTTCAGACGAGTGCTGTTATGTCTCTCCCTTGTTTACCGTCTGCACAATAAATTTAGGACGCTGTCGAAACAATTTATGAGGATCTTCTGTTCACCTTTTCACAATTTCGCAGTGTATTATTTGGGATCCACCCACAGCTTTTTTCTGAGGTCGTCTGATGATGGGAAATGAGCCAATGTTCAGTTTTCACACAAGTCATAATACTTCAAGTTTTGGATCTTTCAGGAATTAATTAGCCGAGTACCAGAACTTACATCATGGCTATATCAGAAAGACCATTACATATAAGTTTAAAGATGAACTCAGAGTTCAGAGTGCCTCATGTGAGGATTGAACTCACGACCTTCAGATTATGAGACTGACGCGCTGCCTACTGCGCTAACGAGGCTGAAGATGGAGTTTTCCACTGATCCTCCAGTGTATGAAATGTGATCACAGCTTTTCCAGTTCTGAGCTAAAGAGTTTTGATTCACTCTGCCATGTTGTTGAGCTGTAAGTGTCATGTTTGCTCTGGTGTGATGTTTGATAATGAGGATATCAAGTGTCACAAGTTCTTCTCTGGATTTATTAGAGAAACACAGCTTTTGTGAGTGGCAAAGGTTTCTGATTCATTTGGAAGTATTATAAATTGGATGATTCAAACGGGTCTCATCTTAAATTTTGCAAAAGTACCATAGGTTTTAGGTACTTTATTGAAACTTATTGAGATGATAGATTTTACCTCTTACATATTATATCACTGTCTCATAGTAGTGCTTTAGAAGAACTGTGTTCTTTCATTTGAACTATATTGTCCTGTGGACTACACTGTCATCTGCTGGTCACCACCAGAATACAGCATTGGTGTTAAATATAAATGCAACAATATGAACCTTACTCTACATTGACTTATCTGCAGTGGTTATGTTTCCTCTCCTCAATGAGGCCAAGAACATTTAGCACATTTTTAGTTCAGAGCAACCCTTGCAGCAAGGCAAGCAAGAAGAAAATTTAAAGAACTAAATCAAATCTATATCAATTATGAAAATGAAAAAAATATATCTGGCTGTTTCTAACTCCCATTTATAAAGGCAACACAAGTTGCATGCTCAATGTGGGAAAAGTTGATAGAAGTTTAGCAAACTGCAATTTTCAGTAAATTCTGGCAAAACAGGATGTTTTAGCATGCTGTTAGGGAGTGTGTGAGTGTCTAACTTGTTAGACATGTGAACGCCACATGAAGGACCCAGAGTTATAGTTATATTATTTACTCTTTAGGATGTGCACTTATGTACATAAATGGGAAAGACTGATGCTTTTGTTGCTTTTGTCAGTGGGCGTGTATCTCTTTGATCAACATTCTTGTAAAAGAGTCTATGGTTTAAAAAAATGACATTACATACATCCAAAGACATGGCCCTGAGTAAGGATTTATAATGTCAGCTGATATGTGCCACGGCTGGCCTTAAACCAACGAGAAACACATTCAGATTCACAGAAATGACAGCACTGTGAGGAGGCTGTTAGTGAGTGTTCTCTTTCTAAAGTGCTGCTAGCGCTGCAGGCTAATCGCTCTGTGAGTACACCATAAATAAAAGGCTGTTAGCATTGTAGCGCTAAATGAATCCTGGCCTAACTCAGCCCTAGAGGGACTGTGGCTGCGTGGGGGAAAGCAACATTTAAATTTTGTTTATTCTGTTTATCTACTTATTTAGATAATAAGCCAAATTTATTTTATTTATAGGGCAGGCATTTCTTTACTGGGTATTTAAAAAAATATATATTTTGGAACAATGTTTTTTAAAGCAGCATTATATCTGCTAATTTAAATGTCTAGCTCAAGGTGGCTTCTATTCAATGAAAGATTCAGGGGAAGGAAGCTGAAAGTGAATGATTATGATCCAAATTATCGATGCTACTAGATTTATTTTACTCTATGGGACAGAAAGACTCGTTCATATACAGTAGAAGTAGGCTACAGAGCATTGCAGCTGACCTGTCCTGTCTCAAGACGGTTTAAAAGAACAAGACAATGGTTGATATAAGAGACTGCCTCGACCAATTACAGCGCTGCATTTGAGCCGACACACTTTTACACTCAACTCTGTCTTTCTGAGGTTTTGAGGACTCCTCTGATGCATTCTCTTAGACCTTTTTCATTATTTACACCCATTTAAAAAGTTGGAAAAATAAAACATAAAAAATTTACTTGCAACAAAACAATATCTGTATAAACCATTATTCTATTAAGAATTTAATTTAAAACCACAATCTATTTCTAAGAACAGATTAATCAAAGGGACAATAGGAACAGACACAAACATAATTGCTACTACCAATAACTTAAATCAAAATAGTCTTGCATTTTAATTATAATTCCACCCAAATATGTTTAATTCTTTAATACAGATACACTTACTCATTTGGTTCATGCTTATACCTGCTTCAGAAGCAATACTGGTCCAAGATTATACACCCTGAGCGCTATAACACTGTCCCAGCTCAGCCATCGGTTAGTCATGCCTGGCTGCTGTCACGTCTAATAGGCTGCAGTCCAAGAGAGAGAGGCTAAGAACTGAGACGTGGAAATTCAACGGGGCATTAAACAAGGAACGAACAAGTCGCTAAAAGAAGACGTCGTGAGGAATATATGGACACAAAGGACAATATTTTTGGCTTTTCTTTATATTGAAAAAAAAGACAAACATAACTATTTTACTCAATCTTTTGAGGCACCTTTACTGCAAGTCAAGTGAAAAGTGAACAAGGAATAAAGGACAAATTTAGCTGTATTTCTGATATATGAAAGTGGATATCAACATTAAAACTTGGATTATGACGGGAATGGTTTTGTCTTTATATAATACAACAGGAGTTTTCAAGAAAGAAGAAGAGGTACAGTTGGAGTAGGAAATATCTTGCAACTAAACGTATCCCTATCCGATTGAATGGACGTTGACTTTTGGCAGCATCAGCATTTAGATAAAAAAAGAAATCCATGAGTAGTGTATTTGATTGGATGAAAGGAAAACCAACAAGTGACTTAAATGAAACTGTAGAACGATTTCTAATTTCAGGAGTAAAGCACTGTTGAAATAAAATAATTTTCTAGCAACACCAATCATTCTAGGAAAAATATCAAGTCTGCCGTCTTGGCTTTTCTGTTGTATCAGACCTTTTAACCATGAGAAACACTAAAAGGGTCCAAACCCTCCTTTGGGAAGAAAGCTGAGAAGATATTGCTTAAGTGAATAAGTGCTTGTAGCTGAAGCTCACAAGAAAATGGATGGAAGCAGTGGAATGATTCATTTGGCTAATATTTCTTGACATATTGAGAGAAACGAATAAAAAGCCTGGATAAGAGAGAGGCTGTGCTGCTCCGAAAAGGCTTGACCTACATTATTTAGACACAAATGAATCGGAGGAGCCACTTTTGTCATCACTGAAAGAAAGGGAGACGCTGGATAAAGGAGACAAGACAGGAACAACAGAACGAGCCTTTCTGGTGCATTTTTTGGAGATGTTTTTAAACAGTTTTGTCAAAAGGACCCACACATTTGAACTTAGAAAATACCTGGAATAAACCCACTGGGAATCTCTTAGTTTTCAAGATTTGATGTAGATGGAAATAAAGCAAACGCTGAAAAGAGACGAGGAATGAAAACCAAGAGTGGCGATTGAACAACTGACAAATTTGACATGTACCAGTTGAAGCTACTGCTGGAAAAAAAACCTAAATACTACTTTAAAAAAGATTATGGAAAAACGACAGAAGGAATATAACAGACTATATGACTGTGTTCTAGTTTATCACTGGTTTTAGTATCACTTCACCTTCAGATTTGTGAAGCTATAAATAAATTCCTTTTTGTATTTGTTAATTTTGACTTGAATTTGTTTGGAAAAACACTGAAGGGGCGAATAAAAAACTGTTTAATATACTAATAATGGACAGAACAACAAGTCAAACTTAACTTTAGCTCTATGAACCTAATCAACCAAAGACTGGAAAATAATGTCCTTTTAAACGGGACATTTCAATAACAGTAAGGAAGTAAAGAGGAAAATAAAAATTTAAGTGAACATGAAAGCAAACCTAGACCGACAAAGTGAACAAGTCTGGAAAAGTCCCCAGAAAATCAAACTTGGATTTTAACGGATTACAAAAGAAACACAGACCGTTTCGTCATTCTGTCTTGAGTTTTGATGAATGAATGTGAGGAGCTGTTTGTGACGTTTGATCCAGAAAACTGAGATAAAGGAGAAGTTTTGTTACTGTTTTATTTTTTCTAGCACAATGACCACCTATTTCCACAGCCACGAGTTCTGCTGCAGTCCCAAAAAGCCCAGCTCTTCCAAAGGTAAATCCAGCAAATCTAAGTCTAAATCCAGCAAAAGTCACCACTCAAAACATCACCAGAATTTACTGACTCCAAATCACCAACCCTCTCCTTCACATTCCCCCAAAAAACATTCATCCAAACATCGATCCCATTCGCCAAAACCTTTGCTACCTTCTCCATCCCCGAGCTTTTACCACATAGTGACGCCGTCCTACCAACTCGCACCACCCTCGCCAAATAATCGTCTACATTCGCCGAGTCACCATCAACTTCATTTATCGCCGAGTCATCCTCAACTTCACTTATCACCGAGTCACCACCAGCTACAGCAGCAATGTCCATCTTCTCCGGGTCACATGATCCACTCCACGACCAATCAGATGCTGCACCAGCCCCAGATCCATTCCCCCAGCTTCCAATCAGGGCTTTATCAGCAATACCACCATCACCATTGCCCCGGGCCGCATCCACAACTGCCCCACGCCTCTCAGTCGTTGTCCATCCACCCGTTTTATTCGCCCCAGATGCCCCTGTGCTCTGCGCTGGCGGGATACGGCTACAGCACGCTGCCGACTCACCTGGCCCACACGAACAAGGGCAAGTGTCAAAATATGAAGGATAATAATAAGAAGAGTCCCTCCAAGAGTAAAGGCAAGGGGAAAGGAGGGAGTAAACCGTGGCCCAATGATACCTACATCTGGACGTCCCACGCAGAAATGCCTCATGTACCACTGTTACATCACTTTGCACCGATACACGCTCAACTTCAGGTAGGTTCGAATAGTCAAGGAGGCATTTAGGATTAGATTTGGGCAAGATATATACACACAAGTTAGTTTTTATATTTCATAACTTAACATAGTTAAAAAAAAAGACAAAATCCAGAACTAACCCCAACTTTGTGGAATTGAGACTGGATTAAAACAGAGAGAGAGAAAAAAGAGATCCATAGACTGTTTATATTGTAAGCATTCCAAGTGCAGTCTTAGACCAGTGACAAACTCACATAGCATGATTAGTTTTTAAGCCAATCACAAGAATAATTAAGACATAAAAACAGTGTTTTCAATCTTTAAAAGTCTGCACCAAGGTCTGCACTAAAACTCACAAATTGGTTCTGTTACTTTTGCTTTCACACTACTTAAAACCAGACCATTGTACTTTTCCTGTCACGACAACACTGCTTACAGTTTAACCAGAGAAACAAAATAATCAGACCGCCGTAGATTATATTGAGACATGCTATTAATACAGAATTAATTAAAAAAGTGAAAACTACAGTGTTTACCATTTACATTTATTCATTTAGCAGACGCTTTTATCCGAACTTACACGAAGCTTCCTTTCACCAGTGTTACAGCTGGAACACTACTTGAGGCAAGGTGGGTAAAGTGTCTTGCCCAAGAACACAATGACCTGTGGGAGAGCGGGAATTGAACCGCTCTACCACTGAGCCATGGCAAATGGCTTTGGGATAAAACGTTACAGATTCTGTATAAAAGTTAGGATTAAATGGAACATTTAGTCATATTAATTTTGTATAAACCCAAATTTTGGTCTCTGTAACTTTACATTTAAGAATGAAGGGTGGAAAAGTCATAAAAAAAGTGCCCTAGTAGCTGTGTGTCTGTTTTGGGCAGGTCCAGTATCTGATTAGCTTTAATAGGATCATGATTATAATTGGCCCAGTTGCATTGATTTAATTAAATACCTGCTCTATTTGATTATTTAATTTGTTGATTACACATCACTGTCAGACTAATTACCCAATGTTTTATTCACATTTCAGTGATCACAGTCACTGAAAATGTCTTCACACACAGTCGTTACATATTCTTATTTTGATCATGGATCTAATTTAGAAATAACAGTGTGCTGCTCCAGACTCAAAAAGCACAGGACTTACATAACAAACAATCATTTTATAGCGTCAGTGCGGTCTCATCTGGACACGGTGTGAGCTGTGGCTTGTTGATATTTGCACATTTGTCCTTTTGGCCTTTCCCCCGTCTCTCTTACACACAGATGTTACATAACGGCGGCTGTAGAGAGTCGATGGATTGTCTCTAATGGATGAACATATCTGTGACACACGTCTGCTTTCGAAAAGTACTAAAGGACATTCTCTTTTAGTTTAAAGTTGGTTTTAGTCTAAATCAATACATTTCAGAGCAACTTCTCTCCACACTGTGTTTTAGAAATAATGACTTCACCGTGATGTATGGGACACAAAACAGAGCAGGTATCTTACTCTAACCTTTTGCTCTTCTGTACTTAGTAACTGAAATGCAACTCAGTCATTCTTTTCTTTTTGTGACCATTCAAAATTTACCTTTAATATTGTTTTAAATTGGGAAGAAAATGTCAAATGATGAAGAGATGTAGCATCCCAGACTGTATTATTGTTTATTAAAGTGAGCATAAAACTATAATAATATTACTTAATTTAGTTTCAAAGTTTTTCTACAGACCAGTTAAATTTTTCATCCACTTAAAATCATTTAGTATGTCTTTTGTTTTGTAAAGAAAAAATGTGTTTTTTATAATTACTATGATCAGGCGAGAGGTAATTTTATCATGAAAGCCAGCATTTTCAGGTGGTGGGTCAGGAGATCAGAATTGTAGGTGCTTGCTCTTTGTGGGACTTGTGGGATTGTTTAAACCCGCTTAGTCCTTTTATTATGCCTTTGCAACAGGATTTTATTGAAAGAAAGTGTAAACGTGTTAATGATGGATCTGGGTACCACAATGAGACCAGTTGAGAAACGATGATACACACTATGTGTCTTTATACCTAAAAAAATAGCCCCAAAATGATAGAAAATAATGTCAAAAGTTGTTTTAATAGTTTATGGAAACTAAAAAAGGTAGAATCTCTCTTTTATGGAATAAAGGCCCCAGGTTCCAGATATTCCACTCTGTAGTGAGGATTTATCTCTATCCATCAGATGTGACTCCTCCCACATCGATCCTTAATCTCCCTGATCCCCTCGTGGTGCTGTCCCATGTGGGATCAAACGACCAGTCAGATCCAGGGCCAGAGTGACGGACAGCTGTGAAAGAGGCGATGGATGAGAAAGATTAACCGCGCAGGAACAGAAGTCTTTTTATCACCAACACCGCTGACACCAACTGTGCTTTTGGTCGGGACAGTCGAGAGTTTTAGACGAGCTCGGGAGATTTTTGTGGATTGACGAACAAAGCTGTATATGATCATCTGTAGAGAAACTTGCACTTTTTATGCAGATAAGTGAAATTTAGGGATGAGAACTTTTACTTTAATCACCTGCTGCACATACAGATTCGAAGAGCAATGTGCTTTCAAAAAAATATCTTTATAAATTCTTAAATATTCTGGTATTTTGTATTTTGTGTGCATTTTTAATTTGTTGTTCTTTGGTGTTTTAATGTTGTCCACTTGATTTAACTGGTGCCTGTAGCATTTTTGTCCAGTGTTTTTTTAGGTAAATGCATTGGAATATGAGTTTTTCACTTTTCATTTCACTGTATTCACTTTACAGCATTGCTTCCTTTAGATCGAACAGAGAACTGTTTTTTGGATAGTTTTTGATGCTGTCCAGTACATTTTTACATTCTTGCTTCATAGAGTAATGTATGTTGTCTTTATATTTATAGCAATAATCAATTACCTATAAATATTTGATAGTTTTGATAAAATTGTACATGGGCTGTTTATCTTATGCAGTTTAAAAAGATAAGTAACAAATAAGATTTTCTTTTTTGTTACTAATCTTATTTGTCGTTATTGCTATATTTTACAATAACGACAATTGTGCAGCAGGTCATGTTAAAAAAAATGCTCTCAAGACTCGACCTTAAGTCATGAACTAAAAGTGGTATTGTTTTCCAGTCATCTAATTCCCAGTGTTGCAAACTCAAAACTCAGTGCTCGTAGTTTTGGTGTAGTGGTAGAGTACTGTCCACTCTGAGGCCTGTGCAGTATGTCATGCGGTGTTAGCGTTTTTCAGTCCATTGTGGTAATCTTTAGCAGATGCACTCGACATGCTGTACCAGAACGTGAGACGAGTGAGTCCTACAGCTGCACACAGTCTCCTTTCACATTTAAAGCCCATTTAACTTGTACTTTCTGTTTCTGCTGCAGGCGAACCCTCCCCCCGTGGTGGTCAACACCGACAGCGTAGACACACCCCCTTATGTGAGTACAGCTTCTCGTATTTTATTCCACATGTGCTCATGTATATTCAGTGTTAAACATTTAGATTATTGCCATTAGGGCTGCACAAGGCGGCCATTATGTTGAATATATTGATAACAATATGGCCTTCAATATTTTACATTCTCTTTTGGCAGATTGATTAAACTGAAATACTGTTATTGCACCACAATTTAATAAAAAAAAAAACTCCTTTTTAGAGCATATGAATAGCTATTGTAGCATACTGGGGGAATCCTGTGATGGATTTCAAGATGGTTCTCTGTGAGTTTTAAAAATGACAAGCTGAATTTACCACACAAGCTGATTTTGACATGGTATATGTAAGACTGGGATGAAACACATGTGCATGTAACAGGATTTTGTTATGTTATAGAATAAAGTCACTAGAGCCCATTATGAACCAAAAATTCTATTGTGCAGTCACAAAAAAGGGAATACTCCAGAAGTACATTTTAAAATGTACCACTATGCAGCCGACGCACACTACAGTACTATCTCAGACGGCTGAAAAACATTTGATTTTACGTTATATTATCTTTAATATTATGTAGATCTGATACAACGTTAATTATGTTAAATCTATAAGCAACATTAGGCCAGTACAGAGACCCAAAATGTTGGCTTTTTAATTGTGATTTAGCCACTACTAAAAAGGGTTTTTAAGCTTTCTTCTTTGACTTGCCATGGTAACCCTCTGGAGAGTACCCTCTTTGCAATCTTCAAAGTCAGAGCCACTAGTTTATTTTGGTTTTATTTTGGTGCAGCAGTAGGTCAGTTGAAGTAATCAAATGTAATCTGGCACTTCTGTAACTAATTACATTTACTTAATTGTGCTGAATACTTTTTAAAAGTATTCCTCCCAACACTCAGAACAAGTCACATAAAACTGTAATCGAAGTGGTGAGAGCATGTTGACGAGGTGATTACATTAACTATATTTAGACTACATTTACAAATAAACATGACACGTTTTTTACAACAACATAAACCGTGAGAGTTTGCTCTTTTTAATCCAGCACAGTCTCCATATGTGAGGTAGTAATATGTGACAAACTCCAATCTGAAATAATCTGAGACACAGATTAGAGCCGTAGGATTAGGACAGGCCTTTTGGGACCACTGACCTACTGTGGACTTTATTACACAACATAACATTTTATACGTATTGTTTTACTGTGTCTCTGATCTCAGATTAGTGTTACTCTGCTCAAGTCAAAGTGCTGCGTTCAGAGGCTAATGTAAAGAACTGAACTGATGTAAACGAATGCAGCTGCGGTGAGTTTAGTGTAAGCCTCTCAGCGACGTCAGCGTGTGACATCACTGCGACATCATCATTAAGAGTTTAATCCACGTGCGTCATTCAGAAATGATCACATGTGGACAGGGTTATCATTGAATTAGTTTTGAAATGGAAAAACTAGAGTTAATAGACGCAATAAAAATGTACAGCAACAGTATAGTCATTCCCATGGTTTCTTGACATCAAAAAGGAAGACTAACCCCTGTGAGTGCGACCAGTTCACCAAACTTTATTATGTCATTTTGTGTGATGAAACACAAACTTATAAAAAAGTTCTTCCCATAATTCACACTTAATAATAACTGTACACACTATCAGTCTTTAGAACATCTACAAAGCATAACTGTGACACAATAAAAGCACCACAAAGTTATAAACATTGTTCTGAATGTTTTGACCAATAAGCCTTTTGTATAGTTATATGTACAAAAATAAGTCAGTGTGTATATATTGTTTATTCATTAACTACATATTTATTAATGCTTTACAACTACTATTAATGTGTAGTTATTGAAAAGTTAATTCATATTCAGAAATAAAAGTCCCGTGTGAGTTTGCAGCAGTGCAGATTCTTAAAAAAGTGCAAAAAGTAAATGAACCAAAGTAAATTTCTGAACATTCAAAGCAAAATATAAATAGTTATATTGTCCCCATTAAAATGTTCTTAATACAAATAACCTGTTACCTGTAAACTACAAAAACTACGCAAAATCAAACAGTACGAAAGTATAAATAAATGTGTAATTAATAGTAAACATTTAAACTGAAATATCATATATTTATACAATATACACAGGCTGATAATGATGACTATTAATGTAGGAGTAATAATTGTTTAAAATGAATAAATTTATTACAAATACTTAACAAATGCTTAATAAAGTGTTACAAGTATAATAAGTGTCTATGGCATAAGGGCTGTGGGAAGAAACTGTTAAGCCAGTCCAAGCCTGGAACAACCATTTTCCAGAGCACAAAAATTAAAGTTTTGCCGTCATGAAACATTCATAACTAATATTAGAACCCAAAAAATGACTCCAGACAGGATTTTCTCTTACTATTTTCTGATTTTCTTTTTCTTTTTTTGTGCAGGTAAATGGAACAGAAGCAGACTATGAGTATGAAGAAATCACCCTGGAGAGGGTAAGGAATTTATTTATAACACAAACACTTGTCTCATCAGTCCATCCTTTAATCCTGTAGCCCTCCATCTTGACTCATTTGGTTACATCACATATTTTTTTAAATAACAAAATAAAATGTCAAAGCAACACACAGTATATAATCCATCTTAAACTACAAAAAGGGTTATTCAGACAGCAAGCTGGCATAAGGTTGCATTTTATTGGCCTATTATACAGTACATCTTCAAATGTTGTGCACTGAACCTCCAAACTAAATTATCATCATTTTAGTTTGAAGTAAAAAACATGTTATTTAGAAGTTAGGAAGCAGTTCTGGATGGGCTCAGTTTATCCTCTGGGCAGATACAGAATCAAGAAGCAACAGCAAATTATTATTTTTTTACCGAATTATTGATAACACAGAACATATTACCGGCCCCCAAAAGGCCCTATTGCAAACCACAAAATATGACACAATACATCTTTAAAATCTTGTTACATGTACAAAACTTCATTGGTTTTGGTTTGCACACTTTGATAACCTCCTCATCTGTCGTGTTGTTTTTTATCTTGCTGTCCTCGGTGCCACATCAGTCCACATCTGACCCTGTTTTATTGCAGCTCTCGCTCAGCGTTTCCCCGTCTATTATTCTCCCCATGCAGTGCTGCTCTGACCCCAGGCTCTATCTGCAACTGTCTTTAGTATTTTCTCCTCTGACCTGGTTCTGTCTGCTCCACTGGCTCTGCTCTAACGCACTGGGGACACACGCAATCACTGCCGCACACTTTACAACTCCCTCTAAAAACCTACAAAAATAATTTATATTTGTTACAGATTTGGTTCAATTCAAAATATTTTAAAGGGAATAATTAGGTAATAGTAAAAGTTTAAGTCAAAGTCCTTGAATTTTGTGTCAATCTGTGTCCTGCCAAAAAAAATGAGAAAAAGCTCACACACCAACACACTGAGATGTTCTTTCCAAATTTATTTTATGTACTTTATGTTTATTTTTTTGTTTTTGTTTTTTATTTTAAATAAAAAAATGTAAATGTAATGTACCGTTTTGTACTTTTCTGCATACAGTGAAACTAATATGAGTCATTGTTCTGCTGTTTTCTGTTTAATTTCTCAAAATATAAAGACATACACCATAAATTCCAGACTTACAGACTTAGTTAAATGTTACGCTACCTGCTTTTTGTCAACCAAGATGGCAGCAACAAGAAACATTTTCTTCTGTATTGAGTGTCACTGTGTCTGTGCAGGGTAACTCTGGCCTGGGGTTCAGTATTGCTGGAGGAACAGATAACCCTCACATCGGAGACGACCCCTCCATCTTCATCACCAAGATCATCCCCGGAGGAGCGGCTGCGCAGAACGGACGGCTACGGTAAAAAAAAAAAAAAAAACTCAACCCAAGTTAGATACATAGCTTTTTAACTTTTCGTATGTCATTTTATTTATTGTTTGTGTCCTGCGCAGAGTGAACGACTGTATAGTGCGAGTTAACGACACTGATGTCAGGGAGGTGACCCACAGCGGAGCAGTGGAGGCTCTGAAGGAGGCTGGGGGCCTGGTCCGACTCTGCATTCGCCGAAGACGCAGCCTCACTGAGAAAGTTATGGACATCAAACTGGTCAAAGGACCCAAAGGTAAATAAAAATTTAACATTCTGGTTGTTATAAATGAATTAGCAATAATATTTCCAGTTTTTGGAAAGGGCATGCATTTTGAGTTGTTTGGTCAAAGTTTTTAACAAGGTATAAAAATAAAAAAAAACATTATCCCCCAAAATATTCACATTACTAGTGTTTCAGTGTTGATATAATTAGCCCAGTATCAAGATAATTGTGTTTTCAATATTATTTAGAATAGTCTATTGACTATATAAAACCTGCTGACTTTAATATAAAGCAATATCAATGATGCACATAGCACTTGTATTATATTGGAATCTCACCATTTAACTTTGTTATCTCACACATATGCATATATCTTTAAGCGATTTAACATTGGCGGCTTCAGTGCATTGTTTGTTACAGAACTGTGTCTTCCTCAGGTTTGGGCTTCAGTATTGCGGGAGGAGTGGGAAACCAGCATGTTCCCGGAGACAACAGCATCTATGTGACAAAGATCATCGAAGGAGGAGCTGCTCACAAAGATGGACGGCTGCAGATAGGGGACAAACTTATAGCTGTAAGAAATTCACCTTATTCCTTGAACCACTCAAAACAGCAGACCATGAGGACAGATTGGGTTTAATGGAGAGGGTTTAAAGACATGGGCTAACGAGAGGCCTGGTTTTAAAGAGGCCTTTTAAAACCATCTTATAAACATTGCCCTCAGCTTAACAAACTGTATCTGTTCTTGTTATGATATATTCTAATATCTTCTCTCTGGTACGGCAGGTAAATGCGTCATGTTTGGAGGAGGTGACTCATGAAGAGGCAGTGGCGGCGCTAAAGTCCACTCCAGACGTGGTGTACCTCAGAGTTTCCAAACACACCTCACTGTTCATTAACGACAACTTCCCTCCGCCGGACGTCACCAACTGTGAGTGATTCCAGCTGCATTGAACACATCTTATGTATGTAAAGATATGCAGTGATGAGGAGTTATCAAGGGAAAGAAGATTTTGAGAGATTATTTGAATAGGTAACATCTTAAGCTTAATGTCAAGGCACTTATTTAGTTTTTATATTAAGCAGTTTTCTTTTAGTTTGTTATTTATATGTTAACACAACAACAGACATACACGGAAGTGCATCAGTCACTTAATTATATTGTAACATTATGTTGTATGTATGCGTTGCAGCTTATTCTCCTCATCAGGACAACCATGTTAGTCCATATTTGAGCGGCAGTCAGTCTGTAAGCCCCGCCCCTTTGACCACGCCTCGATACTCACCACTGCCTCGCACCATGACCGCAGAGGAGGACATCTCCAGGTGTGTAGTATCACTACTTTAAATGGTTAAGAGCAAATTAATGTAGTGAGATGCAAAAAACAAAACAAATCAAAACAAAAATTCTGAAGTCAACTGTCACCTTGAGTTGCAGATTTAATCATACTACAGTATAAATCTTATTGTCTGAACATCAATTGAAACTTAATACTGTCCTGTTTTGTCTTTGTCTAAGTGTTTGCTTATTGAATATGGAGATAACTATAAGACAAGCTATATTTGCATCCACTTTGTAAAAGTTAAATCGGGATATATCAAGAAATACCGGGATCTACACTATCTTACACTAATTGCAAACTGCACTAACTGCTCTAAGGCTCTAATGGTTTGACATACAATACATACAATGATGTAATATTATTGCAATACAAGCAGTTCTCTAGAGATATGATTATTGTAGTTGTTGATGTAGTAATAATAATAATTTTGTGATATAGTATGTCTTATATTGTAACTATTGTATACAGTATAGCATAGTACCTGGCAAACAAAGCCAAAATTGGACCAAAAAAAAGTGCACTTCCATTATTTGTTTAATGTTGTACTGTATTTTTAGAAATCCTTTATATTTTAAACTTTATTACATTATCCACTTTTGACTTAGATAGAAAAAGTGTAATTAATATGAAATAATTGTAAAGGAGAAATTCTGTCATTAAACAGCAACAGACATAAATTGAGAATTATTATTTATGTGCAAAAATGCATGTAAAGTGTGTAGCAACCGTAATAACAACTAATAAAATAATAATTGTAAAAATGATAAATGTTATGAAGCCAGTAATGTAATACCTGCCAATATGTTAATAACCTTTTTCCAATAATTTAGTTATTACATTATTGGCTGCAATTATTACATTTTCAAAGGATTTTTTAATGCTAGGCCAATAAAGTAATTAGCTTTATTATGTTTGAAATGGCCAAAATAATTACGTTATTGGCCATCATTACATTATCGGTTGCTACAAGGTGCAACCGATAATGTATGAGGTGAAAGAAGGAGGGACAGGAGAATAAACAGATGTGTGAAAAATGAGGCGAATGTTGCAGCAAAGTCCAGTTCATATAATGTACTTTCATTCATTTTCTTCCGCTAAGTCCCGTTAGGTGGCTGGAGCCTATCCTAGCAGCTTTGGGCCTGAGGCGGGGTACACCCTGGACAGTGGCCAGTTAGTCGCAGGAATAATGTGCTTTCTGCTGCGGGAAAAAAAAAAAGTGTTTCTTTGAAAGCGCTTGGTTTTCCTGTTTTCTGGTCGTGACCCTAACACACACCATATTTCATTCCCTGTTGATCCCCTTCTGGTGCGGGCCGACCCCAGACCTGCTCCTCTCGAGTGCAACAGCAGAACACAGATGGCCCCTTGAATGTTGACTGCTGTGTAAACTCAGGTCACAATTGCATGGCTACTCCACTGTCTGTAATCTACTTTAATGGAGGGATTACGTCCTCCCACAACCCTCGGTGCTCATCTGGTATCACCACGGTTACCAGAATATGCCTCACATGTTTCGTCATAAACCAATCGCTGCACTTTGATTATGATAAATCTGATAAGCCTCAGACTTTGCTTTTTGACATTTGCTGCTCATTCCTCTCAATTAAATCTATCTCTTTTGTTTTCTGAAGGTTTGTCTTGATAAAACAAGACCAGGTTTTAGGGTTATCTTTTGAAAATTTAATCACTTATGAGCTCTTTAGGCTTTGACTGTTCCTCATCTCATAAATACTTTGTTTATAATATGAAAAATGAATGAATTTTCAAGCCTATTCATTGCTGGGTCCAATAGTTGGACTGGAAGCTGTTTTCATCGTGTAAAATATTTTAGTACACAGTTTTCAGTAAACACCTCAAATGCAAGGTCTTTTTATTTTATTTTGGAATTGAGGTTTTGTCTTTTTTGCCAGAATTGAGTTACTGATAAATGATACTGATACTTATGTTTTGATATTTCATACATTCTAAAAGAAACCTGTTCCACATACTATTGTTGCTAATTAGAAAAGTCAAACCTTAAACCTCCATGTCCCAGAACTGCTCAGAACACAGATCAACATTTCATTTAAAGCTCAATACAACGCAGTGGAAGTTTTCTTACTCCTTTATCCTGTTCCTTTTGACAAACCAATCAGACTGAACACTATTCTTAGACAACAGAGACAATGGCAAGGCCCTACAGGGCACTATAGCTGTTCACAAGCTCTAAAAAGATTGTAAGGTTTGAATTTGCATCTGCATCTTTGCTCCATAAAGCCAAAAGCAACCCACTATTTACTTCATAGAGCCTCTGACAATCCAAGTCCAAAGCACAAAAAATGTGAAGACAGTGTAGTGGCACCATCTACTGGACAACAAGGTCAATGCAGTTTGAGTTAATTTGAAATAATTCAAGGTGTATAAAAGGAAATGAACATGAGAGAAAATTAGCATTAAATGGATACTTCTGCATTCAGGTTGTGAGGGAAACATTAGATAAACCTAAACTTTTGCCTTACATCAGAGGTGTTACTTACTATTACTAGCAGTAGGTGTTATTTCTGTTTTTCTTTCCTCCACAGAGAGCCGAGGCGGGTGGTGCTACAGCGGGGGTCCACGGGCCTGGGCTTTAACATTGTTGGAGGAGAGGACGGAGAGGGCATATTCATCTCCTTTATTTTGGCGGGAGGTCCTGCTGATCTCTGCGGAGAGCTGCGAAAAGGAGACCGCATCCTGTCGGTAGGTCCACTGCACCACCACTAAAATGATGTTTTAGATTGTAGTATTTGTATACACTTAAATGTAATAGGTCATGCAAGACAACATTGTTGGTGCTTTTACAGCTGTGCTCATAAGTTACACTGCAGAATTTGTGATTTTATTTTGGAGCCATTTTTAAAAGAATATGAATGATAACACAAAAAAACTTTTTTCATTTATAGTTAGTGGTTGAGTGAAGCCATGTATTGTCAAACCTTTGTGTTCACTCTTTTTAAATCATAAACTAGAACAGAAACTACCCAAATGACCCTGATCAAAAGTTTACATATCCTGGTGATTTTGGCCTGATAACATTCACAATTTGACACAAATGTGTTTACTTTTTGGCTACTGAAGGTAATCATCCTCACCTGTGATCTGTTTGCTTGTAATCATTGTGTGTGTATAAAAGGTCAGTGAGTTTCTGGGCTCCTGACAGACCCTCGCAACTTTCATCCAGTGCTGCACTGAGGTTTCTGTATGTATGTATGTATGTCAGAGTTAATTCGTCAGAATGCAATGAAAAACCCACAAATAACTTCAGCTGAAATACAGGACTCTCTGAAAAACAGTGGTGTGGCTGTTTCAAGATGCACAATAAGGAGGCAATAGTAAAATGGGTTGCATGGTTGAGTCGCCATAAGAAAGCCATTACTACGCAAATGCCACAAAGCATCCTGCTTACATTACGCCAAACAGCACAGACCAGCAGAGACCAGCCTCAAAACCTCTGGAACAAAGTCATTTGGAGTGATGAGACCAAAATGTAACTTTTTTGGCCACAATCATAAACTTTACATTTGGAGAGGAGTCAACAAGGCCTAAGATTAAATGTACACCATTCCTACTGTGAAACATGGAGCTACAAAGACACAGGAAACTTGGTCAAAATTGATGGCAAGATGAATGCAGCATGTTATTAGAAAATACTTGAGGGAAATTTGCTCTAATCAGCCCGAAAGCTGCGCATGGGACGTACTTTGACAATCTACCATGACAACGATCCAAAGCACAAGGCAAAGTCAACCTGTCATTGGCTACAGCAGCATAAAGTGAAGGTTCTGGACTGGCCTCTCAGTCTCCTGACCTCAATATTATTGAGCCACTCTGGGGAGATCTCAAACATGCAGTTCATGTGAGACAGCCCAAGAATTTACAGAAACTGGAGGCTTTTTGCCAAAAAGAATGGGCAGCTTTACCATCTGAGAGACTACCAAAAAGACTTCAAGCTGTCATTGATGTTAAAGGTGGCTATACACAATATTAAGAACTGGTATTATTAGTAAACTTTTGATCAGGGTCATTTGGGTTGTTTCTGTTGTGATTATAATTTAAAAAGAGTAAACACAGTTGTTTTACAATAAATGGCTTCACCAAACCACTAACTATGAGGGAAAAAAAAAGTTTTTCTGTTATCATTCATTCTCTGTGAAATATGGCCAAAAAAAATCACAAATTCTGCCAGGGTATGTAAATTTATGAGGACAACTGTGGACAACTGTATATAATAATAAGTAAGGTCCTCTGCAGACTTACTCAGACCATCATTTATAGACTTAGCAAAAGTTAAAGCTTTTCTCATGAAATACTATAAAACAAGGCACCGTTTGACCCTTTGTGAGAATTGCAGGCTCATGCTGCAATATATTAACTACATGTTTTTTTTTTTTCAGGTGAATGGAGTGGATCTGTCGAGCGCTACACACGAGCAGGCGGCCGCTGCTCTGAAGAACGCAGGACACACAGTGACAATAGTAGCACAGTACAGACCAGAGGGTGAGCACAAACCTGAAAACACACCGTATTTACTTTCATGTTCCCTGTCAAAAGCTACACTCGATGCTGCGTAGCATTACGCTATGGGGAACATTCTTTGTGTGACCGGTTGTGAAGCACGTGTGTCAAACACGCCAAGAATTGGCTTATAATACCTCTGTTGGTGACGCAGCTCATCAGTGGCAGCTGTGTGATTGCGCGCACCTGAACAGAGGGTATAATAACACGTGACGCGGGAGCGTCCTCAGGTTTCTTTGTCTTCAGATCGCATTGTGTGAAGTGTGAGCAAACCTTTCTCTGTGCCAGTACGAATATATATAAAATAATAAATACAAAAGTATCATGGCTGGGTTCAGAAAGAAATGTGTTCCTCCTTGCCAGAGGCACATTGCTGGCGATGATCAGCATGAATTTTGTTTTGAGTGTTTGGGAAGAACACGCAGCCCTCGGACTTTCTGGGAGTGTGAGCACTGTGATCTTTTGCCTGCCAAGATCCTACGTGCCCGGCTCGCTTTCTTTGCAGAGGAGCGAGCCGCCTCCCAACTCCGGTCGTGGGGTTCGCGTGTTGATCTGGCTGAGGCGCAGGGATCAGATAGTCTTATGCCCCTCGCGCTCTCACCAGATGAGGCAGACACCGGCTCTGTGCTCGGGCGGCGCGCTACGGCGCTTCCGTGAGCACGCGTCGATGAAGCCTCATCCCTGGCTTCTGGGGGCGCCGCAGCCTCGGAGCGCTCTTCCCGCTCTGACACGGCGTTTGAGGAGCTGCTCGAGGTGGTTACAAGAGCAGTGGCGAGGCTGAATATTGAGTGGCCTCAGGAGCAGGGCCCCTAAATACTCTAAACTGGATGACAGGTTTCTGTCAGGTGGCCAGGGGAGGGATCACAGCGGCGGTCTCTCCTTCTTTGGGGACCTCCATGAGGAGCTGGCACGCTCATGGAATAAGCCCTATTCGTCCCGTGTTTTTGTGCCTTCGGACGTCGATTTATTCGACTATCGTGGGCGCACAGGTGCGGGGCTATGGGTCGATGCCCCAGGTGGAAGAGGCGCTTGCGGGCTATCTCTCCCCCGGGACATCGTCCTCCCTAAGAAAACCTACACTCCCCAACAAGCCATGCCGGTTCACGTCATCACTGGTGGGGAAGGCTTTCCAGGCGGCGGGTCAGGCTGGTGCAGCACTGCACACCATGGCGGTTTTGCAGGCATACCAGGCTGAGCTGCTCAAAGATTTGAGCACAGGGGGTTCTGTGGACGAGGACGCGTTTTCTGAGCTACGCCGTGCCACAGACCTCTCTCTCCGTGCAACTAAGCAGACGGCCCGCGCTATTGGCCGCTCCATGTCTGCTTTGGTTGCGACGGAAAGACATCTGTGGCTTAACCTCACGGGCATCAAAGAGAAGGACCGCGCCTTCCTCCTGGATGCACCCATCTCGCCTTCCGGTCTTTTTGGCAACGCGGTGGACTCCGTCGCCACTAAGTTCCGCGAGGCTAAACGCTACGAGAGGCGTTTGTGAGGTTCCTTCCTCGCCGTGCTCAGCAGCCGGGACCGTCGGCCACCCTGTCCCGGCCAGGTCCAGCCCCTTCCAGAGAAAGCGGGCTGCCCAGAAGGAGAGTGTGGCGAATCGTGCCCCCTCGTAAGGACTGGAGGCGGATTCTCTCGCTGCTCAAAGAGAACAGACCTGCGGAATGTTATCTCCGCCAGGAAGCAGAGGCCCTGAAATTGGCGCGCCCATGGCCGCGGGGTGTTCTCCCACCGGGTGGGCGCAACAAAATCCAAGAGAGTCTAAAGACTCCATGTCGACACCCTCAGGAGTCCGCTGTTTTTCTCCGCCGCCACTGGCGTTCGGGAGCAGCAGTCTCCAGCGCAATTGTAAGTGTCCGGCCGTCTCCTGCCTTGGCTCAGGGCGGCGGATGTCTTATCCCCCAAGAACCGAGGTGACAAAACTACTGCCCCTTTCAGAGAAATTGGCAGCATGGATGCTCCTGCCAAATATCTCCCGTGGGTAATAAGGACTGTGGCCAAAGGCTACAGACTCCAGTTGCCAATCGTCCTCCGGCGTTTCAACGGCGTGGTCTCCACTTCCGTGAAACCGGGCGAGCCATGTATTGACACAGGAACTGCAGGTTCTGCTGGACAAAGGGGCCATAGAACGTGTTCCCCCACCAGACAGACAATCCGGGTTTTACAGCCGATATTTTCTAGTTCGAAAAGATGGGGGCTGCGCCCGATTTTAGACCTTTCGCGGGTTAAACCGCTACCTCAAAGCATTAAAATTCAAAATGCTCACAATAAAAATGATTGTGTCCCAGATCCGATTAGGCGACTGGTTTGTCACCATCGATCTAAAGGACGCAGCGTATTTTCACATACAAATCCTGCCACAGCACAGAAAGTTCCTGAGGTTCGCTTTCGGGAGCGAAGCGTACCAGTATCAGGTTCTTCCGTTCGGCCTGGCCTTGTCACCCCGGACATATACAAAATGCATGGATGCAGCCTTGGCTCCTTTGCGACCCCAGGGCATCCGCATTTTGAATTACATAGACGACTGGCTGATATTAGCTCAGTCTCAGGAGCTAGTGCTTCGACATCGGGACGTCGTCCTAGCTCATCTCGACTCTCTAGGCTTGAGACTCAACGCCGAGAAGAGCGTTCTCTCGGCCGCCCAAAGGACAACATATCTAGGGGTTGTTTGGGACTCAACCGAGATGCAGGCACATCTGTCTCCTGCACGTGTCGGGTCCATTCTAACTACCCTGAAAGCTATCAGGCTAGGCCAGGAAGTGGCTGTGCACTTCATTCAAAGAATATTGGGTCTCATGGCATCTGCATCCACGGTAATTCCTTTGGGCCTTCTGCACATGAGACCGTTTCAGCTGTGGCTCAGAGCCAGGGGGTTTCATCCAAGGGCCAACCCCCTGAAGCAAATAAGGGTTCTGCGCCGAGGGCTTCAGTACCCTATCTGTGGTTCAGACCCCAGTTTCTCACTTTGGGTCCCACCCTAGGTCCATGTTGTCGTCGCATGATGCTAACGACAGATGCATCCTCACGGGCTGGGCGCGGTCTTAGATGGCCGTCCAGCCCAAGGGATATGGAGAGGCCATCTTCTCGCATGGCACATCAATTGCCTCGAGGTGAAGGCTGTATTTCTGGCCCTGAAATACTTCCTCCAGCAGCTAAGGGGCTGCCATGTCCTAGTACAAGTAGACAGCACAGCGGTGGTCTCTTACATAAATCGTCAGGGCGGACTGCGTTCGTGCCGCTTGAACAAGCTAGCGCAGCAGGTGCTGCTTTGGGCTCAGGACAAGTTCCTGTCCCTCAGGGCGATTTATATCCCGGGCGCATGAATGTGGGAGCAGATTTATTGTCCAGACAGGCTGTGACACATGGGGAGTGGAAACTCCACCCGAGGTAGTGAGCCAAATCTGGGAAAGATTTTCGAAGCAGAGGTGGACCTCTTTGCTTCACAGCAGACAGCACAATGTCCCTCTACTTCTCTCTGACTCCTCCAGCTCCCCTGGGTCTGGACGCAATGGCCCATGTGTGGCCCAGACTGCGCCTTTATGCATTTCCCGGTAGCTCTGCTCCCGGGAGTCCTGGCGAAGGTCCGTCAATGCGGGTTGCGCCTCTTACTAGTAGCGCCCGTTGGCCAACCAGAGTGTGGTTCTCAGACCTAATATCTCTCCTCGACGGCTCGCCATGGGCGATTCCGACCAGGAGGATCTCCTTTCTCAGGCACAGGGGACAGTGTTTCATCCCGGCCCGAGCTCTGGAACCTTTACGTCTGGCCCTGAGGGGACCACTTAAGAGATGTCGGGCTCCCAGCCCCTGTTGTAGAGACTATTCTGAGCGCTAGGTCTCCTCTACTAGGAGAGCCTATGCCTGCAGATGGCGTGTCTTTGATGCCTGGTGTGCTACACATCATGCAGACCCAGTCCACTGCCAGATTGTTTCAGTGCTGGAGTTTCTGCAGGACAAACTGTCCTCGGGCACTAATCCTAGCACACTCAGGGTTTTCGTGGCCGCCATTTCGCTTGCCACGCCCTGATTGACGGGGTCTCGATAGGAGACATCCTCTAGTTGCCCGCTTCATTCGAGGTGCCAAGCGGTTGAGACCCCAAACTAGAGCTAGAGTTCCTTCCTGGGACCTAGCTATAGTGCTGGAGGGCTTAGTAAGCACTCCTTTTGAACCACTGGAGTCAGCGTCTGTTAAATTTCTGACTCTAAAATGGTTCTTCTGGCGGCCATTACCACTCTCAAGAGGGTTGGAGATTTGCAGGCTCTGTCAGTTTCGCCCTCCTGCCTAGACTTTGCTCCCGGGCTGGTCAAAGCCATTTTGCATCCTCACCTAACTATCTTCCAAAAGTTCCATTCTCGACCTTAAATCCGGTCGTTCTTGAAGCCTTCTGTCCTCCGCCATTTACAACACCGGAGCAGGAGAGACTTCACTTACTGTGTCCAGTACGTGCCCTCCAGACTTATGTCCACCGCACTAGCCAGTGGCGTAAGTCCGAACAGCTGTTTATATGCTACGGGGCTGCAAGCTGGGGTTGCAGCTACCAGACAAACTATATCACGTTGGGTGAGGGATGCCATTGCCCTGGCCTATGGCGTGCGCGGTCAAACTTAGCCCATAGGTGTGAGGGCTCATTCTACTAGAGGGTTGCAGCTTCAACAGCTCTAGCAAAAGGTGCCCCTCTGCAGCAAGTTTGTGATGCGGCAGGCTGGTCCTCTCGCACACATTCATCAGATTCTATAGCTTGGATGTTCATGCTACTGTGGGCTCGCATGTCCTTGAGTCATCATCCCAAAATTGTGTTTGAGACCTCTTTTGTGTTTGTGCACACTTCACAACCCGAGGGGTCAGACACTTACAGTCGGCGGCGTTGGTATTTCGTTCCCCATGGCGTAATGCTACGCGGCATCGAGTGTAGCTTTTGACGAGGAAGCGTCTCGGGTTGCCGACTGTAACCTGTTCCCTTAAAGCGGGAGCGAGATGCTGCGCTGCAATGCCGCACTGGGCGTGTCGGCGCTCTTCAGACAAAGTTGACCTGAGGGCGCTCCGCGTCACGTGTTATTATACCCTCTGTTCAGGTGCGCGCAATCACACAGCTGCCACTGATGAGCTGCGTCACCAACAGAGGTATTATAAGCCAATTCTTGGCGTGTTTGACACACGTGCTTCACAACCGGTCACACAAAGAATGTTCCCCATAGCGTAATGCTACGCAGCATCTCGTTCCCGCTTTTTAAGGGAACAGGGTTACAGTCAAGTAACCCGAGACGTATTGTATGATGAGGTTAGGGACAGACCTATATCCACTCAGTCACCCAAGAACATTTAATGGATCCACCATACTACTCTAACCCCATCAAGATGTTTCAAAAGAAGAGCACCGCTGCCACCTACAGACACAGACTCTTTATTAAAGTAAACTAGTTCAGTTCTGTAGGTAATTGTCAGTAGAACAAATGTGAGTGATCTGTAGAGGGGATTGTGTAACTCAAGAAACAATATGTCTTTTCTTGCTTAGTGCTTATCTAGTTTATAGTAAGCTTTCCATTTAGCATCTTATGGATTAGATAAGGTTATTGTTTATTAGTCATTATTCATTTAAGACAGAAGACTTCCAAAGTAACTCTTTTCTATATGTTTTGCATCTCTGTTATTATGTTTGTTGCCATAACTCAAAAATGAAAATAAGGAAAGAATGAAGTCTCAAACACAACTGATTTCAGTTGTGTTTGTAATGTTTTATCCCTTATTAACAGATTTAGCTTACTTTCCTGTTGATATAAACATACTTAAGATATACTTATACAGTCTGTTTAGTCTTTTGGACTGTTACAGTAATAATCAGATCGAAGGAATGAAAGGTGGATAACATAGATTTAAAACAATCCATGAATTATTTACCCTTCTTGTTTTTAGATTATGGATTCTTCCTTCTTTACTAAAACCATATGTTTAACAAAGCTCTGTTTATGTTGAAATTCTGCTACAAGCTCCACTCGGGTCACGTGACCGTCCACCTTCTGTCGACTCAGTGCTATGTGTCCCGTTCCCGACTGTTCCACACAAACACTTACTGCCAAAAAGTTACCAGCTAAGACCCAAAAAATATCTCCTGTTGAGAAGACACAGGTCTTTCCTTCTTTAATGCCACCGTTTAACAGTAAGACGGTTAAGAAACACACAGCTTTCTCTAAACACACTCAAAAATTGACATCTTTAATGAATCTTGATGATTCAGGCCCAAGCAAAGCATTAAAAAGTATATAGAAATAACATTTACCACTATTCATATTATTTTGTAATGAGGGGCCTGACATAGCCTCCTTGGTATACTTTTGACAGACACAGATAAAGACTCCGACAACAACACTTTCTCAAACACTTATGTAGATGCTGTAAAATAAAAAGCCATTAGTGCCAATGGCTGTAGCCTCTCTCTTGCTGTGAGCATATTTGTCCTTTATTGTTGAATAAGCCAATGAGTTTTGCAGCAAATGCTCAATGTGTAAGAACAGCATCCTACAACAAAATATTAGTGCACAGATTGTAAAGAAAATGTGGGTAAACTGCACATAACAGAGTGTAATGTGGAAAAAAAAATAATGTGCCTTCCCCACTTTAAGTGTGACTCAGCAGATATAGATCCTATGTGAATGTGGGCAGTTTATTTAAAGCAACAGCAGCAGATGGAGAGTTTGTAGACTACAGTCTTCACACTGCTCTGGCTTTTCTCACTGTGGGTCTATTTTAGTCCAAAACCTGCGGATCCTAAATGTGTTCCACCCCAGATTCTGATGAGTTTGGCCAAAGGATGCTTTTTGTTTGGAGCGCCTCCCGAAGATCCATATGGAGGCACATTATTATTCAGCAAGAAACTTACCTCAGAGAACAGTTATTTATCAAAATTATATCAGACAGATGATTAGAATATACTATTAATAATTGTCCGAAAAGGATGGGAAAACGTAAATCAAACTTTCAGCAGATACATTATTAAGCAGCACTAAGCAAAGTTTTACTATAGACTTAATGGTATTGTCTTACTGCCCACTTAAAATGCCTTACTGTTTCCCCAGGTATAATATTCAGTATCTAACCAAATTGGTGTATTCTGAGAAGCAGAGAGTCAATAAAAAAAGAGAAGAAGCGAGAAAGAAAATTTAACCTAAACTTGACATTCATTTGGCTTCAGAGAAACGGCCTTTGGAAACCGTTGGGAAATTAAAGTTTAAGTTTTGACCCTGAAGCTCCTGCAATTTGAGTTTTGACCTTCCGAGGCAGCTGTAGTTTTTGATGTGTTTTGATGGAAAGTCCTGGAAAAGGATTTCTTGAAAAGAGGGGTATCACTGAATCAAGCACTGCAAAAGCAAACATCTTCCAAAATCATATAAGTTTACATCATTAAGAGTTTTTGGTGGGGTTTATTGAACACTTTTGACCTATCTATTGCCATATGTTTTTCTTGTAGCAGAGTAAATTTCCCCAAAGACTAGAAAAGAAATGCAGCAGCAGTGACCTTTAAAAATGATCTGCATCGCTGCATTGGTTCCTGATTCCCAGGACTCGCTTTGGAGCCTGAGGTCAACATCAGCATTAGTCACTGAAAGTCTTTTACACACTGCCTGCTGTCACACACTCATATAAACTGTTTCTAAATTTAAAAGACATACTATGCAGGACCTTCATAAAATTAAAATAAACAAATGCTCACACAATGTAATGTTTGTATGAATGTAGTGCTCAGTCAATCACAGTCTGCAGAAGACTAGAATAAAAACAATACTTCATATCAAACATCTGACATTATATTTAACACATATTTGTCTAAATAATGTTAATACATAACTACTTCTCTTTGTGGCACAGTTTTCTTTTTTCTTTTAATCAAAAATTCTAAATTTCACTTAAATTTAATGATACACAACTTGTGAAAGGAAAAGGTACGGGCTACAGTTCATTCAAAAAACATGCACACATTATATATACTTGGTTAATGAAATAACATTTTTATTTACAGACACAGATACATTTTTAATATCAACTGAATTAGCTTAAAATAAAGCCGAGAATAAACTGTTCACAAATTTAGAAAAGAACTGTGTAATATGAGATTATGTAATACAATGTGTAATCATTAAAAAAGACAAATCAGTTTGGTTCATTTTGATTTGATTAGTTTATTTGATTTGAAGGAAGTTCATATTTATTGTTAACATATTTTAATCGAGCTCAGGTGGATATTAAATGTGATGCTGATGGATCCGGAATGACAGACTGTGCTGTGAAAATGCTCAAACTGGTCAAATCAGGGAGTGACCTGTATTTAAACATGACTCAAATAGTGGGATACAAGCCCCAATCTCTGTTGGCAAAGGTATAGAGAAAATGAATCAACACAAAAGGAGACAAACAATTTGTGGATCTTTTGGAAGCATAAAGGTTATTAAACATTCAACACTAACGTAAGATTCAGCTCATTTCATCGTTTGTCATCACTTCTGGTTCCTGCTGTCAGTATATTCTCTCTGTGACGCTGTGACTCATCTCCTGAGTGCGATCCGGGGATTTTGCCGTCACTCGTTACAGGAAGCCACTGCTCTGGGATTTGTAGCATGTTGCCTCGCAGCTGTCAACCTGAGCCTTATTAGTTCCCAGAAATAAACCCATTTCTCCTCTTTTAAAACCCATAACTTCTCCTAAAACCCTCCTTCTTACATCTCCCTTTTGAAACCCAATCACTTCGTCGATACTGAAATAGATGACTGTGGGCCTTTTATCAATTATAAATGAGCTCTTTCTGCTGAGGCTATTTTTAGAGCAGGGAGATATTGACTGCACCTACACAGAGGGTAGGACCGTTCACCGGGGACACAAGGAAAGAGCAATATCAGTCAAAAGGTTAGCACAAGCACATATGTAATTTTAGATTTGACAGCTGCTGTAATGACAGCAATCGTTTTATGTCATTTTGGGTTGCTTTTAAAACCAGATGTGACTGTATTTGTGTTTGATGCATGATTTTAGAGCCATATTATTAGTACAAATACAAATAAGAGATCTCAGAGAACAGGTCCAAAGAGTCCTGGGGCGCAGTGGCTCAGTGGTAGAGCTGTCGTCCTAGAACCGGATGGTTAGCGGTTCGATTCTCGCTCTCTTCACAGTTCATACTGCCGTTGTGTCCTTGGGCAAGACACTTAACCCACCTTGCCTCCAGTGGTGTTCCAGCTGTAACACTGGTAAAGCTTAATGTAAGTCGCTTTGGATAATGTGTTGAGTCCAGTTTAAACCCAAGTCCAAACTCGTGGAGAGGTTAACATATAATAATTCTGTTTGAATATGGCTTCCAGCTGCAGCTTCAGCAGCACAAACAGTAGAAGCATTTTAACACTAGACTAGAAAAAAAAAGTAATTTGTTATTTTATTAATATTTGATAAGATGATTTTGGAAATTGAATGTAGGGAAAATGCTTGTAAAGAAGATTTTTAGTGCGTCTCTGTATTTCTGTATGTGTCCTCAGTGCAGCTTCTCCACAAACATGCATGCAATAGACTACAAATGTGACATCACAAATTTTGCCCAAAATTGGAGTAGTTTAAAAGTAGTTCTATTGAAGAAATAAAGGAAAAAGCACAATAACTCATATTACACTGACTGGCATCCAACCTTGTATACAGGATAAACAGAAATCTCAATAACTGTGCAAAACCTTTAAAAGATAAACTACTGATATTATAGTGAGTGTTTTGGAGCCAGTCTAGTGGACATGTTTGGCATTACACTTTAAATGCTTCTCTTTCTTGTTTGTCTTTAAATTGAAGCTGTGTTCATTTTGTTGTAGCTCATTTATTAAGGCTCATATGAGGAGTAGGAGAAGCCCAAATGTAAGTCCTATTCCCAGCAGAAGTGAGGAAAATAAATATTGGTGCAATGCTCAAACCTGCACCGAAGCCGTTAAAGCTCTGAAACAATGCTCCTCGAGGGACCGCAGCAGCGAGCTATGAGGCTACAGCCATTAGTCTCTGTCAGCGCTCATCCCCCAACCGGTTTCTTCCTCCATGTATCTTCTCCATCTTGTTATCTGCTCTGTGTCCCCGCTCACATTTGGGTTTATCCGATAACGTGGCGTTAAAGTGATTTGTGGTGACAGAGACATTGAGATATGGGGCATTTCTGCTCATTTCCGTGTTTCAAGATGCTGTGAGGAGTCATCGACAAAAGATCTCCCTAACCCTAAAAGGTTTAGGGAGATAATGGTCTCCCTAACCTGTCAAATTTTACTGTATAAACTGTGTGTACTCTTAACAAGATCTGAAGAATTGGTGGCCTTCATCTCATTACTGCAACAGCCCAGGTTTTATCACAAATATAGCCTTAAACAAATAATATTTGGACATGAAAAGTCTATGAGATCTGCCGAAAGAGCTGAAAAAATATTCATTTAATAAGGCACCGAGAAAGAAAGAACTACAAATGACAGTAGAATAAACTTGTTCCTTGTGGAATGACTGTATTAGATTGTAATCAGCCCTGCTCAGTATAAGGCCCTGTGTCACTATATTAGGCAGTCAGCCAGGCTTACTTCCTTTTGTCCTTTTAAAATTGCAAATAAAAAGTAAGTATTTCCAATAAGTGAATGAAACATTTGCAATTCAGGATTTTATTGTTAAAACCCAGCAGATTTACTTTTTACATGGATGTATCTGCTCATTATCTGTTTTAAGGTTGATAACATTTATTTTCCTCACTGTCCACTTTTTAAATGATTTTGAAACCTTCTCTTTCTTTCATTTATCGACCCTCCCTCTAAACCACATCTGCTCTGATTGGTCAGATAAGTCAGACTGTGTTGTGATTGGTCGACTGCAGCAACACTTGAGTGCCACGTCTTATCCTGATGGTTCTTATGTCCTCTTTAAATCCTCTCTATGTTGTTTATTATCTACATCACCATGTAATAGAAACCCAGTCTGAATGTCCATTGAGCCATTTCTGGAAAATACCGCTCCGTCTGACTCTGACTCACTGACTTGTGCGTGACAGCTGTGATACATCTCCATTTTCATTTTAGTGCCAGTGTTAAATATTAAAGCACTAAATTATAAAATATTGGAGCTGGGTGTGAATGCTACTTTTACTGTAATGGAAAAAGGAATAAGAACCACTCCTTTTTCTCTCTATTGGTTAAAATTGAAATCCACAAAGGCTCCCATATCCCAGTTTCTTAAGTTAAGCTTTTATCTACGGTTCGATAACCTCAGTTTGAGTCTTCTGAACTATATAAAGCCCCTTTCCAGCTTTAGGGTGTGAATTATGACTTTACGTCTATGTTTTGATCAGCACCAAGGGTCTTAAGGTATTTAAAAAAGAATAATAATGTCTGTAGGTTTGATAAAACTCAAATAGTGTTATGTTTCAAGTTTACAAGCTTAACTGGTTTGTTTTGTGGTATTTAGCTAATCAGATGCTGAATTTGTTCAAAGTAACTCTTTAATATAAACATTTTCTTTTGTTCATTTGACTGTCACTGGTTTTGTTTTGCTAATTGCCCCTGATGTCCTAGAAAGCCATGAAAACAAGTGAAAATTGCTGCGAAGGTAAGGGATGCCAAACCCTTTTCTCTTGGCAAAATTAATGTGTTTGGCTGGCCAAGCTAATATTTATGTTTTTCTTCCAAAGATCCATAATGATTTTTATTTTTCAATTTGTCTTTTTCCCAAACTTGGCCCTCGTCAAAACACAAACTGTAGAGAAAGGATGAGACAGAGACAGGTAATCATTCAGAGGAGCGTGTGTTTATAAATCCAGATAGTGCTGTCTGTCTGACTGCATTTTTACTCCATTAAACCACTTTTGTTTTGATCAGATTTTTCAATGTGTAGTTTTCTGAGAGTTGTATGCGACAGTGAGCACTTAAAGGTCCTAGCCTCAGCAGGTGGGGTCTAATGTGAGGGGACAGGACAGGACAGGATTATTTTTTTTTCCAATTTGATGATGGCTCTTTGCATTTAGTTGAGTGTTCAGGGTCTTTCAGGTGACTTGTTTACCTAATAGCTCTTTAAATCTATTCTCGAAAACACTGTACAATCTTCATTGGCCTAAAAAGAGAAGCAGGTGTGAAACAGTGACAGTACACAATATGTTTATAACTGTGAATAAAACAAGTCAAATTGTGTTAATGTAGATTTTCTTTATGTTACTTCTTTAGTTCAGACCAAAACAGGAATGCAACAATCTGATTTGTTTTATGTTTGCATCTAAATTTTTACACATCAACACAACAGACAAACAAAGCATTTTAAACAGACCCTCTCGATGGTGTTGTTAGCAGTGGGTTTGTACATATCGTCCCAACCTGACTGGACAACACTGCCAGTGTTGCTGAATGCACTCTTTAGCCCTTTTCACACATGCCTCAGAATGGATTTAGGGTTATTTCCCCGGGACTCTTCCTTGATTAAGTCTAAGTGCATGTGTAAAAAGGGCTTAAATCTTGTTTGTACAAATACTACAGCTTTTTAGCTTAGACGCCTTTAAACTGAACGAGGGTTCGTTTGTTTTGTCTGTTTAATATGCTCCAAGATTCAAATGGCATCATTTCCACTTTAACATATAAATGGCATTAACAGTTGAGCTGCACCAGAAATGTTTTTTTTTTTTTTAATTTGGACAGTGCATGGTAATGAACATACATGAGACACAGATACATGAATGTAAACATGCCTTAGGCTACTAGTTTAACAAATTAAATTTTTATTAACACATTGTTATCATCTACCCATACTCTTATTGGATAGCCATATTACCATAAATCCTCTATTTCTTTAAAACATCTTAAATACACACACTTACACAGATAATTAAAAGTTGGGATGTGTAATTTTTGGCGGTGATAAAATCTGGTGATAAAATTCTACATCAAAACCCCCCGTAGATCATGTGAACAGCTATGGTAGCCCTTCAGGGACATGCTGTTGTCTATGAACAAACCTAATGGAAAAAGGTCTGATGTTAGTTTCACTTAAAATTTAAACAAAATCAAAAAACCTTAGCGTGAGAATTCAAAAATAAAACATGATTGCATTTGGTGTTCAGTTTGTCCTCTCTGGGCACCTGTAGAAGGTAATGGATCTAAAATTAGTCTATTGGGTTCTGTAGAGCTTTAGATGTAGTTTTATTTTTCAACAAATGCAAATGCATGCAAAGAAATGATGTATTTATATTTTGAGTAAAGGATCTGATGAAAGCTGTTAGTATAAATGGTCAGTCCTTTTTTTTTTGCATGTAGCTCGTATACAGCGCTGACTCCGAGGTTAAAGTAGGGCAGAAAAGCCTGGCACCCACCGTCTTCCTGAGTGAGTGACCGGAGGAAACAGTGCTTGTGTTTGAGGGAGTGAGGGGGGAGGAGCAGCCAAGGCAGCGCTGGAGCTCTCACTGCTCACTGTGCTGGAGACTGAGACGGGCAGGAGTGAGCATCTGTCGTCTCCGCAGCATCTATCCACCAGACTCTGATTTTTGCTCTTTATTCGGTTTCTCTACACAAAATCGACACTTCTCACTTGCTTGGCTGTTCTTTCGCTTTTTAAAATCATCCTTTTATTGCTGATTTAGACTGCATTTGTCTCAGCAGCAGGTGAGTAAACAGAGGATGCACTCAGTTACAACCTTGCTTTGAGTAGCGTCAGGCTTTGCTTTGGCCACTTCATTTGTTTGTAAGTGATGCTAAAAAGTGGGTTTCTTTGTTTTAGTTGTGCTGAATGGTTTCTTTATTGCCCAGTTCAGTTCTGAGACTTCTTTTGTTGTTACGCTACACAGTGGATTTGTGCTTTCTCTATGGACCGAGCTTTGCACTAAAGACTTTTTTTTTTTTTCAAAGAAATAATGCTATAAACTGATTTGATTCCATATCAAATTCAATGTATCTCTTGGGATCAATAATATTTTAGCTACAGTTCTGCCTAATGGTGCATTGGAAATAATTAACTTCACTTTAAGGGCTTATTTTAAAAAGCTACAAAGTGTACAGCCCTCAAACACTACAGACAATGTTTAGCCAATTGATTATTATTGACCAATACATTTCCTTTAACATGAAATTTAAGTCACTACGTAATTAGCAATACAGCATAGTCTCTATAACAAATATTTTCTCCTAAAAATTCAGTAGATAATGGTGGTTTTTGTGGTTCTAGTCTGTGTAACTAATAATGAACTAGATTAACACACGTTAACCCTAGTGTGACGTAAAGTCTGATTTCATTAAAAAGTGATGTTTAGGTGAGCTCCTTTGTTTGGTGATGTTATATAAAAAACAGTTTCAGACAAGAATTAGTTGCAGCAGTGCCTGGCTTTGGATTAAGTAACTGGTTTTGTTGTGAAATATATTACACAGATTATCGCTGTAGGTTGTCTTCATCGATGGACCAGTAACACCTTGGCTCTTCCCTGTCTTTGGCTTAATGAGTAAAAACATAAGCAGTGATGGAGAAAAATCACTGGCAATGTTTTCAAACGCTGGTCTCAGTTGTAAATCTATGGACCATTGACTCTTGTGTAGATGAATCATTTGTAGAGAAATAACAGATTCTGGATAATGTAGATGTTTTTTTGTTTTTAATTGTTACTGAAATTGTGATTGTTACAGAGGATAAATAGTTCTGATCACGTCTGAAGAATGCTTTTAAAAGTTTTGGCAGCTCCACTTTTGTTTTTCTACTTAAGACTCTGAAGAAGCATCAGGGTTTGTTCTGAACATCACAGAAAAAGACACTTCAACACCAAAAACTGCAGGATACTGTAGTTTTAGAAACTGTCTTTTCATCTTTTTTTCTTTATGATATCACTGCAACCTGGATAGTTATCTGAATCTTTACATAAACATAAATTATCTTTGAATGCAACCAAGAACCTGGCTTCAACATGGATCAAGTATCATTGTCTCTGTCTTTAAAAGTCTTGTCATAGTCTCAGTCAGGACTTGTGCATCTTTTTTCAGTGATGGTTCAGTGGTTTGTGGGTTCTTAAACGCTCAAACCTATCCTTATTGTAACCATATTTAAATGTATTTATTCAGATTTTTGTGAATCAGAGATACAGAATATGTATGATTACCATTTCATTCAAAAGGCTTAACAAATAGCTCTTTCATGCCTTTATTGAGCAATCCGGTTTTCTTTCTGGTAGCTGGATTACTGCAGCTATTGAAGTGCTGTGGGGCCAGAACTGCGGCATGTGTCTAGGATTATATTGCATTTTCAGATGTATGTTCAGGAGGAAAAGTCTGAGGTTTGACTTTAAAGGAAAAACTTACTTTGAAGTTACACTATGTAACTTTTTTTTAACCATAAATTTCATAGCCTCAAAATCAGTAAACCATAATTTTGATAGTTCTTTGGCCTTCTTCTGACCTTCTTCAATAGTCACCATGCAACCACGTTACCATATACTACTGCACTATTTAACTGAGTGACTAACATCCCATGAGAACACATACCTCACCAGATCAACACAATCTTTCATACGTTACATTTTGCAGTCGGACTCAAGAGTCTAGTGCAACATCCAGAAACATTCGGTGGTGTTGCGGACTCAAGTGGAGTAGCACTGCAATCCTTAGTAAACTTGGTGCATACAGGGCGCCTACAGCTTCAGTGGAGGACAAGATGGATGCCACTGAAGAGATTGTTGGGACAGAAATAAAACAGCCCAAGATGGGAGTTAAATGTTCAATGGGGCAAGGTTGTTAGTCATCAATCAGATCAAGTATCTTCTGGTTGTTTTGCTCATGATTGATAGCAGTGGTTTATGAACTGGAAGTGGGAAAGAAATGAGTAATGGCCCAAACTATGACTCAAACCACTCTTTATATCTGTAAATCAGTTCTATAATGGAAACAATATCATTGGGGAAACCCATCATTCAGTCCCATTTGTCTGAACTTCCTTTTTCCACGTATGTGTCTTGTAAATCAGAAAAATGCATAGTTATTCAAGTTAGTGCCAAGAGCCTTTAGAGACAACTCAGCAAAGACTGTAAATGTTTTTCTCAGAAAGACGGAGTGTCATGACTCTAACCTTGAGCTGTCAACGTATCGGGTTTAAAACTGGACAGAGTCTGGCCAATGGCTCATCCTTGAACCTGGAAGATGGTCAAATCTATTAAACGCCTCGAATGTCGGTGTGAGATATAGAGACTGAATGTGTCAAAGAAGATGTGTCTGGTGCTGTTTGAGAATCACAGCTTTTTGTAGCTTTGAGACACATTTTACCAAATCACTCGCACTCAGATCAAATGTTATTGCTGCAAGCATTCAAGCACCAAACATACTGTATGCCATATGCTTTATGTTGAAATTGAAATGGAGTTTTTGGAAAAATATTACCTTACATTTTTTAACCTTTTAAGCTTCCTCTTTACACTGAACTACAATGCTTTTATTTTTGATTTTCCTATCTATAAAGCTCTATTAAATCCTGTGAATGACAATAAACTTGTTGTAATTCTGGCGAGCAGCAGTCTCAAAAGTAAGTCCTGGGTTTTTTGTCCCAACCACTGCCAGCCTCTGGTCAGTTCAGAAAACCCTTATTGCCCTTTAAATGTAAATATAGTTTGTAAGACATTTACGTCTGGCACACACAACTGCTTTTAAATCTTTAAATCTTCCTAAAATCTCAAGAGGGAACAAACATGGCAGAATATGGTCATCTCAAGGTTTGTACAGGTTTTTGTGGAAGAACAGAAAAGAGAGAAGCTCTAGATTAAGTCATGGAGGCTGTGTTTAGTGTTTCAATCAGGTAATAATAGCTTTATAGTGTGAACTTGTTTGTCATTGACGCTTTGTTCACACAGTAGGACAGGATGTTAGAAATTTACCATTATTATGTTCTACCAAGCAGATCAGGTTATGTCTCAATACACTGCACAAGATACTTGGTGAAAGATAATCAGGGCGGAGCCAAGCTAAAATCCATCTTACTATTGTGTAGTTTGTCGCTAAAGGAATCTAGTTTCAAAAGTTATTAATATTCCGTCAAACAACATAGAAAGTACAGAAGAAAAGAAAAGTTAACACAAAATATTAAGCAAATTTATTATCTTGAACTCTGTTGCTCATTTCAATTTAATAATACCAAGCAGCTTAACAAACAACAGTTTGGCTTAAGGCACTTCCACAGCAGCCTGTACTCTCGTTTGGTTCATAAAAGGTCAGGTGTGAAACATTGGATTAAGCTTCTTTTTTTTTTTCTCTGGCAAAAACATCTGCTCTTGTCCCAAAAAAGAACAAACATGCAGTGTTGGTTTGTTTTATGTAATAATGTTGAGTTTGTAGAGCATTAGGAGGAAGTACTTTAATGTTGTTGTTGTCCTCAGTGCAATTCCATAAACGGCATTCATTTATAATTAAAGAGGCACAGTGACATTTTTACAGCCTCTTGTGAAAGGCGTCGGCCTGGTTTATAAAGCGAGCGTCGGTGCCTGTTGTTGTTGGAGCTGAAGAAGAGGCAGATGCTGAGCTCATCGGAGCTTCTCTGATGATTGATCGCTCTTTTGATTTATAACTTGTCATTCAGTGAAGCAGAGGGGATTGTTTAAAGGAGTTAAAATGAAAGCAAAAGTTATTACCAAATAAAGCCACAATATAAAAGATTTCACTTTTTATGTTGGACATGACAATACACACATATAAGTAGTTTGAAGTAATTTCTCCAAACTGTAATAATTAAAGCTGACAGGACAATTTCAGTGCAGTGTGAAGTGTTGCAATATTTCAACTAAAAAATAATATCAGCCTAAAAATCTACAAGCTATAATCTTTAAGCCTTGAATTTCTATCTTGGAATTCTTCATTTTGCCAGCTTGAACCTTTTCTCTAACATTATTGAACCCTGGAAGTGCTCGCTGGATCACATCAAGAGAATCATCAGGAGAACAAACTCCTTGCTGTGAGGCGAGAGTGCTAATTTATTTATCGAAAGACAAAACAATTAGACCAAACCAGAAGCATTGCTAATTTTCAACACCTGTCCATAGGAGTTTTTTTGAGAAAAGAAGATGTGTGTTTAACCATTAAAATAGACACCCTAGGAATTACACTACTTTAAACAAGACATATTTTACATTTCATGTTCTTATGTGAACAACTCTGCCCAGACTTAAGCCAGTGCTTTAGGCCTCTATTAAAGATGTAAACATTTGTCTGCAGTTTTAAGTCAGAGGGAAGAGAGTTCCACAGTCTGGGCAAGATTGTCTAAAAGATGTCCTAAACTTAGGAACTATATAGTCCCCACTGACAGAGGCTGACACTGCACTTGATATGTAATCTCAGTGGGACTTTCCTGGATAAATAAAGGTTAAATAAAACTAAAAAAATATTGGTCTGCAACAACAGAGGAGAAAAATAAGCATCTAATTTTGACATTACTAATAAAGGTCTTCGGTCAGTCAGTATTTATAATTGTACATTTCCACTTTTTAGGGACCTTCTTATACAACAGAGACTGTTAAAAGAGCATTTAATATTATCTACAATACTTTTTTGTGTCTATGGCAGGAGACAAAGACATTCGCCCCTTCAGAGCTATGCTTAGCATAAATAGTGCTTTAGCTCAACATTTCTTAGCAGCATTATTTAACTTTTCTAGGCTTGGTTAATGCTGTCAATGTTGCAAGATATGAGTCAATCTCAACATGGCTTGTAAAATCAGCAATATTTGTTCAGAAATTAGTACAAAGTGTTGTTTTAATCATGGTTTAAACTGGAAACAAACCTCAGTAAGTGAACCCCTGGCTAAGCAGAAAGGAAACAGGCGCTGCGCTTGTTTAATTATGTCTTGTTTAATTAACAGTTATTGTGCAATTACATTCAACAGCATTGTTTCCTCTCACATTGATGAAGTCACTCAATCAATTATTTAATCAAATCACTGATGATGAAAAGAAAAGCCATTAAAAACCTTGTGCACATACTTCACATTAACTTTTTGTTCTCTTGCATCTCTAATGGAAATGTTGTCCTTTTTTCCAATGTTTACACCAAAATGAATAATTAATAACTATTAAGTGTTAAATGAATTGTTAATGAAGACAAAATTAAACCACAGCTCTGGTTATTGCTTCAGAAAAAACAATCTCGACATGTTTGCATCTGTTTTTGGAGTGTAATCCTGTCGTACTGTTTCTGTGTTTGAGTGAAACAAGTCTGATGTAAGAGCAGTTAATATTCACATCAAACAGACTCTGAAACGATGGCTCAGAGCTCTGTCTTTGAGAGCGCTGCTGTGTTTTTATTCAGAACAAGCCTTAAATCATAAAAACACATCATTAAAGCTAAATGTTTTTGAACATGGCAGAAAAACAATAAATTAATTCTGATGGCTAATAATAAACCTGCACCCTCAGGTCTCAGTATTTTTTAACAATAAGTTGCCTTGATTGTTTTCAGTGGAATATGATATGATAACAGAAAGTTAATTAGTCTGTCAATACTTCAACAAGTACAAGCTATGATCATTGTGCAATGTCTTTTCCTTCACACTTTTGTTTTTTTAACCTGACTGCATTACTCCCAGTTGACACATTGTTTTTTATTAGTTTTTTTATTAGCTTTTGTAAAAAAAATCAACACAAAAACACAGCAGTAAAGCAACACTTTGAGACAGAAGGTAGATACACTAACAACAGACAGATATTCAACTCCCACATCAGGCCATTTGTTGGACCTCAGTAAAATCCTGTCTCTCAAATATTTCCAAAAATTGCTTAAAGTGCGAAAGGTTGACATTTTTGTTTAATGCTGCTTTCAGAAAACGTTGGAAATCGTTTTTTTGGAGGGATACTTGAACCCAGTCGATAAAAGCACTCAAAAATTGTGGTTAGAATTTTTTCTCCAAAATCCTGACTCAACACCCTAAGCATCGTGAACATGGAGCAAAGTAACTGTAGACTCTTTAACCTGGACTAGTTATAAAAAATATTTAATAACATAAAGGTACATTCAAGTATTTATTTTCCTTCTGGACTGATAATTAAAAAGAAAACGTTAAACCCAGTTGTTTGTACTAAACGTTGATAAATGACCATGATAATCCCTTAAAAAGTGGGAGGCAAATTAACAAACTGTTGTTAAAGCACATCATTTGTTTCATTTCAAATCCATTGTGTTGGTGTATAGAGCCAAAAAGATTAGAATTGTCTCGATGTCTCAATATTTATGGACTTGACTGTAATTCTGACGCTGGACCTTTCTCAAAGCATCAAGTGATAATGTTGTGTTGAGCATCAGAAGTCCACTAATTGATGTGTTTTGTGTCGTGTGTTTGTTGTTGACAGAGTACAGTCGGTTTGAGGCTAAGATCCATGACCTGAGGGAGCAGATGATGACTAGCAGCATTAGCTCAAGCTCCACGTCGCTACGCTCCACACAGAAACGAACGCTCTACGTCAGGTAACTAAACGGTTACACATGAGAATGAATAAAGCCTCTTCACTTTGAAATATCATTAAATTGTCTTGTGTTTTAGAGATAAGAGTATTAGCCAAAGTGTGAATGTGTTTGCTCACTTTGTACCACTAGATGGAGTCTCGAGCTATGCAGTCTGTCACTAAATAAGTACATTTTATTTTTTTGAGGTGGTTTTCTGAAACTAATTTAGTGCATTCACATTATAACATTATGAACCTGACTGGTCCATGTTTGTGCTGAAGTGGTACAGTATGGGTCAAGTTGGTACAGCACATATTTAGGAGGTTTCCATTGTCAAAGGAGTACAAGATGTCCCTTGGGCCACCCCTCCAACAGTGTGGTAATAAAGGGTTTAGCTTAAGACTGCATTTTATTGATGAGACAATAGAGAATCCTCATTTGGGCAAAACATTTTTGAAAGGTAAATACAAAACAGCAATTTTCTCAAATAAGGCATGTTTTGTGACAGTCACATTCTAAAGAGAGTTAATTCAAAATGCTGTGTTTTTTTACAAGGTCCAGAAAGAGCTGCTGATAAAAGCATCCATCAGCTGCTCTTTCTGCTTTTAGTCAAAAAACAGCATTAAACATGTGACATGAAAGAGTTACTCCCTAAAATGAAGGGGTGCAGCTGTCTAGATTTTACTTTGTGAGGTTTAGAAAGCTGAGGATAAACCAGAAACAGTCTTCTTTCACTATTTATCACAGTATCCAATGACTAAACCTGCGGCCTTTTCAAAGCTACACAAAAAAATGTACTCGCTTAAATTTAAAAACTCACCAACATTTTGAAAGTTCGCTACTAATACAATTTATATCATATCGAAATAGAAACTCTACTTGTGCAGTATGTCCAGCACAGAGCAAGGAGGAAACACAAGCCATTTCAGGGGTCACCTTCACCAAACCATGACTGTATACTGCTCCAGCAAACAGGGCTTTAGTGGCAGAAAGGCCACAACTTACTGTTTATATTTTAGCAGTAATTATTTGTAGAAATGTGTGTCTGAGCAGAGTCATTGTCCAGTGTCCTTCAGTGGGACACAGCTACAATAGACCCTTATCTCAGCCGTCCAAGAGGCAGACGGTGACTGAAGCTTATCAAACTGAAAATCACATTCAGACGGCCGGCTAATACTCTCCCATCACAAAGACTGGCCTCTGCTCTCCATCGAGTGTGTATTTAGTCTTAGCAAAAGTTAGAGAAGGCCTGAAAGTGTATGTTTTGTCACTTAGGCCTAAAAACAGTTACATAATCCATAAAGAAAAGAAAGTATAGTCCATAAACAAAGCAAATACAATTTGTATATTGTGTGAGAGATGCATGAGATACTGAAAGAACATATGAAGTGGAAATCTTATCCTAATTCCTAAAGCTGATTAAATATATAAAGGAGTTACACAGATGCACTAACATTTGCAAAAAAGCCTCGTTTAAGGAACACTCATGCATAGATTGTATAATATGAGGTTTGTTTCTTGGCTGGATGAGGATATGCAGGATGTAAATCTATTCCATCCAAAGGTATGTACAAAGATTGTTTAAGATTAGTGTCCTTATATTACAAGTTAAATTGAAATATATTAAATAGTGTTGGATTCCCAAAAAGGCCTGGAAAAGTATTTCCTAAAAAGATAGTTACCTAGAGCTTATTCAAGTGAATGTATTTTTAAAAAAAAAAGGGACCTATCATAAACTCAAATTTACATATTCCAGCTCACAATATAATTTGTAAAAGTATGCTCAATGAGTACCATTCTATTAAAATTCAGAGCCTTAATCTGTACTTCTTTAATCAAATCTACGTATGTAAAATTCAGTAAAATGAGACTCGCTCACAAAGCACAAAGGCTCATGTTTCCACCTTGTTTCAGTGACATTTCCTCAGAGAGATATTAGCCCCACACTGTTCATTGTCTCTTAATGCATCAGCGCCCTCCTCTCTGACCAATCAGCTGCTGCTCCATGCTCATCCCGGCCTCTGATTGGCCCTTTAGACCTGGTAACTGACCTGGAGAACTCTTCACACGACAGTGATTAATCGTGTTTCTGTGTCATATAACCTTGAAATGGTACCAATGGGATTTTAACTAGGAATTTTTGTTATTAGTTTGCCTGTGCTTTGGAGATGTTGGATCTAATGAGCCATGACAGGCCATTACTCCTTCTGCTGTTTTATAAATCAGGGTTGAATCTGCCGAAGCACAATTTAATAATGTGATGACAGTTGTGGTAATTGGATTAGACCTTTATTTAGTTTATTCAAAATTTAAAAAGTGAGAAAAGCCAAAGAGGGCCACATTGGATGAGAAGAAAAAAATCCAAAGATGGATTTGAACAGGTTTTAGTCTGATTTGAACAGGTTGTATATGGATTTGAACAGGTTTTAGTCTGATTTGAACAGGCTTTAGTCTGATTTGAACAGGTTTTATATGGATTTGAACAGGTTTTAGATTGATTTGAACAGGTTTTAGTTTGATTTGAACAGGTTTTAGATGGATTTGAACAGGTTATAGTTGGAATTGAACATGTTTTAGATGGATTTGAACAGGTTTTAAATGGATTTGAACAGTTTTTTTAATGGATTCCAATAGCTCTTAGTTAAATTTGAACAGGTTTTAGCTGGATTTGAGCAGGGTTTTTTGAAAGCGACAAGGCAAATATTGATTTATTACTTTTAGATCAGGGGTCAAAGGTTGTATTTCTGTGATAAATGCCTGCTTCTCTGGATTATGACAGATTTGTTTTCAGAATCCAAATGCTTCAGGACACAGTATTCTCGGTGGAGAGGCATTAAAACTAAAGCTTTATTATTATTATTTATTCATGCTGAGTGTGTTACATGTGAAGGTAAATGCATGAATGAAGCAGAGATATAATTACTGCTGAGTATTGACTGTGTAAACGTACTTGGGCCTAATTTAATGTTTAAACCCAATCATGTCAGCGCAGAGTATGCACTGATTAAATGTATGTTCATGTCCAGCATTAATTCATGGGAGAAATTACAGGCTGTTGCTCAGGTAAAAGACTGGGAGGCAAGGTAATCCTCAGGGAAGATCCACGTCTGGATTTTCATCTGCATCATTTCTGCTCTTCTTACATCTTACAGACACCGCTCACTCGTACAGTCCGTTTACATCAGGTCAGAGGAAATCAATTTATTTGTTAGATACAGACGTGACCGAAAATGAAAGTAGAGGTGCTGCCAGATTTTTTGTGCAATGTGTGTGTAGTGTGTGTGTGTGTGTGTGTGGAAAGCACATTGAGTTACTTTTGTACAAAATGTGCTGTATAAATACAATTCTTCTTCTTCGTGGTATTCTGTTAACATACAGCATTAGGGGTTTCCAGTGTTTGTCTGTGGAGCCCCTTGCTTTAGTTGACAATGTTATACCAATCTTTGTGCAGAATGTGTGTGCAATAAGATGGCAAGACTAGGTTACAGGCCGCCAGTAAATGTCTGACAAAGTGTGTGTGTGTGTGTGTGTGTGTGTGTGTGTGTGTGTGTGTGTGTGTGTGTGTGTGTGTGTGTGTGTGTGTGTGTGTGTGTGTGTGTGTGTGTGGTTACAAGAAGAACATCTGTCGTATCCAGGTGTATCTGTTTGGATTTACTAAAACTACTTTAATTTGTGCATGAATTGAACAAGATTAACATATACTTTGCACAGCAGATATTTTTTTGCAAGATTTGTAAGTTTACAAACTCATTAAAAATTAAAAAGTGCGGTTACTGACAGGTGGTTTTTCCAAGTTGTTTTCTCACATCTGGATTATAGTATTTGGATAAAAAATAAATAATATAACAATAAATAATAAAAATTTATAATAAAAAAAAAAGCATCTGCTAAATGACTAAATGTAGTATTGGGTTCAACACACCACATGCAAATTGGACAAACAAAAGATGTGCTAGAAACACATGCAGAAGTTTATATCCACTAGCCATTTTTTATTTTAACAATAATATGTCAACAACTAGAAAATATACTCAAATATACATTTGTCTAAACACAATGGAGCTTATTCAACACTTTTACCATCAAGCCATAAATAAGTACAATATGCCACCAATACCAAGCAACATTTTCACAAAATATTAATAAAACATAATTTGTATAAATAGTGTAGTCCACTGTGAGGTCTAGTCTGGACACACAACTGTTTAATTCATGAGAAGGTTTTAGCGCCGATGGTCGTCTCACGTCTGTTTGTTTTATTGATGAAGCGGTGGGACTTAAGGGAAGACATTATTTCAGCTCTACTTCCTCCACACACTCACACTGGGCTTCGTGTCACTGTGAGGAATATTTAAAGCAAGGAGAGATGGACGGATAATCTAAAGCTGGGATATATTTCATAGTATAGGCAAATAGGATTGTATTTAAACACTGACTCTGCTTACTTTACCTTTAACCTTAACTCTACCATAAACCTGACTCTGAAAAAGCAGTTACAGTAAAAGTGGAGCAAATACAAACACTGTTGGTTTAACCTGTCCTCACTGTGTAGCATGAAAAAGCTCACACACTCTGACACTACTGTCCCAGTTTGTCTGTTCCCTCTGGACTCAGTGCTTCGTCTGAAGAGACACATATTACACACAGCACAAGGTCACAGCAGATGTTTATTTACTACAGCGGCTCTCTGTCCAAGTCTACAGTCTTGCAGCACAATTGTAGTAACATAAACCTCATACGTTTAAATAAACTGCCTACGTTTAAATATTAATAAATTACTTTCTTAAACAAATATCTCTCCATCTTGTGGGCATTGCTAATATGTTGCATGTTTTACTTTGCCAGCGCTGGAATTATCACTTCTAGGACTTCCTGTGTCCTTTAGGCAATTGGGAACAGACCCAATACAGACCCCTATCGAAGCAGAACTAAGTAACATTTTTACGCAAGTCTCATGTTCATGTTCAGGTTGAGCGAGAGTGACATATTGCTTTACGGTAATTCAATAAACACATAGCGACCTCCCGAAGTGCAAAAGATCATATCAAAACGGCATACACTTAGTTTCATAATCAGTCATGGTGTAACCACCAAAAAGAGAAAACTTTTGTCTGAAGAAGGAGAGTGTTGTTGTCCGGTGCTGTGGAGTCTTTACTGGAGGAAGTTGTAGGGGGAGCTGCGCAAATTTTACTTTAAAGATCTCTGTATCTTTATATATTTTTATGCTGGTCAACAAGGAGAAGTCGTATTAATAATCACAGTATTTAGCAACTTTATCAAATACTGCATTATTTCTTTGTATTATCTATGTATTTTGCAGTCATTGTAAAGCATTCATCTCTAACCACAGCTGTTCTTCTTCAGAGCGCTCTTTGACTTCGATGGCAGTGAGTCGGACGCCAGCGCTCCAAACCAGGTGCTGTCGTTCAGGTTCGGGGACATCCTCCACGTGAGCAGCGCCGGGGAGGACGAGTGGTGGTCTGCCCGACACCTCAACCCCCCACCTCCCAACTGCCCTGAGGTGGGGGTCATACCCAGTCGGAGGAGGTCAGAGCATACGCCACACTTTAGTCATGATCCTGCTGGAGCGGTACAGTTTCAATTGAGCAAAAGGCAACAAGGTTAACTCTGTCCTGCTTAGAGTTAATGCCTGAGAAGTTTAAAGTCTCGTTGTGAGAAAAATTTAATCCTGGAGGCAAGGAGTTAAAATAAGAAAGGATTATAGGACACAGCTTTGGGAGCAACTAGAAACAGGAATAAATGTAGAAATCATCATTGGATTGAGATCAAAGGGAATTAAACACGTGTCTGAATAAATCAAGGAGTATTTGATTCAGAAATAATATAAGATTACAATACAATATGAAGCTTTCTGAGCATAGAATATGAAGGTGTAATAGAATAATAGCTGAAAATTATTAAATTGTACATTCAAAGAGTCTAGCATGACAGAAAAAATAATATGAACTTTATTGTGAGCAGTCCGCTGTAAATTATAGTCACATTAGTGTTCAGTCTTTTGACATGTCTCTATAAAACCCATATATTCTGCTTCATGAGGACTTTTGAACAATATTCTTTGGGGAATAAGAGCCACTTTATCTCGCTGTCGCCCAAGAGGAAAACCTTGTGTGAATGTGTTGAAGGGATTAAACCTGAGTCGACATCACGGATTAAACGCCCGCATTTTTCTTTGAGAAACTGGCCCATTTTCTGCTAAAGATGAGAGCCAGACGAGTAAAGACATGTATTTGTAGTTTTTGGAGATTTTGCTGTGAGGGTAGTTATATTTGTGTTTCAGGTTTAAAATTGACATAATGTGGAGTGAAGCTTGTGGCGTTCTACTTGCCTTGAATGAAAGTTATAGTGAAATCTAAGTCAGACTTTCTGTTGAGCACATTTACAATGGGCTCAAACTATAGCAGTAAGTTTGGTAGTGTTATAGTATATACTGTTTAGTTTAAAACACACTCCTCCTCTGAGTTTTTCATGGTTTTTACATTTTTCAGAGCGGAGAAGAAGGAGAGGTCTCGGCTGAAGGCGGTCAGGTTAACCAGGACTCAGGACAAATCTGTGAGTACCACATTTTAAACCTCCACACAACATTGACAACAACTAAAAACTGGGTCTTTTTGCCTTGAAAAAGTGCAGAAATAGAAGAACTACAGTGCATCAGGACCAATACAAAGATCAAACAGCTAAGAACATAACTTAAAAAGTCTGCTCTAATCGTCTTTGTCCTCTTAAATCTACATAAAAACTGGACCTTTTTACTATAACTTTTTCATTTCTGAGCAATATTGCAACACCTCAAAGCCTTTTGAGACTTCACTAACTCTAAAATAGCTTTTCACCAGCTCCTGTTCTCGGCTGAAGACAAAATGTGTTGAGCTGCTGCTGATACATGTATCACACTGTGTTTTAAGCAGGGGTTTATTTTTCACCAGATGTCTTCACTAATATTGTAATTCAAAATGAACAACATAAAAACACTTTGCTTTTAATGCATTAATAGTAGTATTATTTGACTAAAATGTATTTACATATATGAATAAGTCAGTGGAGGTGTGGACGTGACTCTGTTTACATTGATCCCATGACTCCAGTCTCTCACTTTGTTCAGATCAACACTGTCGGTGTCAGCTCTGTTTGTTCACACACATCTGAGTCAGCGACAAAACAGACGGCAAATATAACCATAGCACCCTCTCTGACACACAATCCATCCACCTAATGCTTTAAGCTAATCTCACACCACCTTCAAAGCAGAGTCTAGACGAGTGCTGTCAGAGGCAAGACAAATCCACAAACTTCATTAATGCGTCAAGGCCAACTTACAAAGTATATACATTGTCACTGTCCTTGTGCTGTTGTGTCAGGTCCCGAGATTTACACTGGTCCTGTTGGACTCAATGGCTCTTCCATTTGAATTAAAGCAACACAATGCTTTAATTCCCCCCCAAAAAAAAAAAGGCCTGAAAATATGTGACTTTAACTTTTCATCTTGTGAGGACACAAGAACCAGAACATGTCACAACATCAAAAATTGACATTGCAGCAAGATATTTACAGTCCTAGGATAGTTTTGCCACAATATTTGTTTAAAACTGTGATTTGCCATTGTTGCGAGCTAAAATAACCTTATTGCAGCTCATTTATATTCTTATCAATATTTAGTTCTAAAGTTTTGTATAAAAGAATTGTCGTAGCTCCAAAGCTTCTGTAAACATTAGATAAATTAGCACCTCACTAACTGCAATAAAACATGTGTGAAGCGTTGAATGTGAAACAAGAAAATAGACTTTTTCTTTGGTCTGGATGCACAGAGCTAACAGTTAAGGACTAACAACAGTAAGAGTCAGTGACAGAAAAGCTTTGTGGTAGTGTTTGTTATAGTACGGTTGTTTCTAATGAGGTCTCCTCCTCTCCTTCTGTTTCAGGACCAAGATGATACAGGTATGTGTCTTCACTGTCAGTGACACCTGCTGGTCACTGTATGTAACTGCAGCTCTTAATAACCAACTGGGGCCACACTGTCATACTTGTATTAAAAGGTTAATATAGCAATAAAACACTTTATTATAAATCATAGGTGTTTAGACACTACAACATAATAGTTAATTAAAGCTATGGAAAATACAGTATGTCATAATACACAATGTAACTAGTTTAAAGTCACTTAAAACCAATTAAAGCCTAAGTTAAACCACTTTAATTCTTGATTTCGTCCACAGAATTCTATATTTATTATTATTATTATTTTTTTTATTATGGATTGGATTTAAATAGCGCTTTTTAAGGCTCTAAAGAACTTTACAGAAGCCATTATTCATTCACTTCACAGTCAAACATTGGTGGTGGTGGAGACTTTCTGACCTCCAAACATACTCACACATTCATACACCAGAGCCTCAGACACTGGAGGCCAGGTGGGTTAAGTGTCTTGCCCAAGGACACAACAACAGTATGAACCGGGGAGAGCTGGAATCGATCTACCGTCTGAGCCAACTTGTGTTGCGCAGCTTGTGTTGTGCAAGTTGTGTTGTGCAAGTTGTTAATGGCTCAGTAAAGTTCCACAGAACTTAACTATTTGTTAACTGTTTGTCAAATATCTGCGTATTAGTGACTGTCTTTGTCTTAATGTGAATGAATGGTAATTTATGTGAATGAATGGCGTGTATTCCTTGTTGACTCTGCCCTGTCTGTCCTTCCAGAGCTGGTAACCTCTGGGACCAGCGATAGTGAGAGTAGTTCCTGTAAGTCTGGACCCTCCCCTGACTTTGTCTGTCCCTTAGACCTGATTACACTGGGTTTAAAATATCAGGAATAACCTTGATTGTTTCCCATTCTGAACAATTTCTGTATTATTTACTTAGTTTTGGATGGCTGTATCATTTTTAAGCCAGTAATTATATCCTCTACTGTCCCTTATTCCTGCTCCAATTGCCTCGTCCTCTCATATTGTCCTTAGACGTCCATTGTGTTACTTCTACTTCACTTTATAACAGGAACCAAGCCAGGTGAGCTAGTTCAGGGGAAAAACAACAGCCCAGTCTGACCTTTGAGCTGCATTTAAAATGTACCTATTTGAACCAAAGTTCTTGAACCAAAGTTCAAGTGCAACACCTCAAAGTCATGTGAGATTTCTTTGGCTTTAAAATAGCTTTTCAGTGGCTCATGTTCTTGGCTGAAGACAAAATGTGTTGAGCTGCTGCAAACACATGTTTCACACTGTGTTATAAGCAGTGTATTTAAAAACATAACTACGTGCAAGCAAAATTAAATCAAACTACTATTTTACATAATTTATTATAATTGGTGAAAGTGCTCTTACAATCTGCAGGTACTTATGGGCACTGTCTCAAAAAGTGCCCTTAAAGGTGCAGTGTGTACAGCCTGTGAGCACTTACGGTAGCCCTGCAGGGACACACTGAAAAAAAAAATTATGTGAAATTAGGTCAGATGATGAGTTCACTCTGTTTAGAAAAAACATATATTTAGTTCATAAATATTCTCAACAACAGTTTAACACAAAAATGATTTTAAAGCAATTTTAGCCTAAAACAGATAGATTGTCCTAAAACTGTTTTGTCTGACATTTATTCACCTGTACACGACTTAAAAACTAAAACACCCACTGCATTTTAAAACCCAGAGCAAGACTGGGGACACATCTTTCAAACCTAGTGTAAACATGGTCTTTTCCTGTTTTTACTTTTCTTTTCTCAGTTTTCAGATTTTGTGACTTAGACTTTGTCATTTTCTTTGTGTTATTGTTTGCTGTGGTGTGATGCTCTGAGTGACATGTCTGCTTTTATATACATCTAACACTATATGAGTATAAACAGGCATTTTGTTAGAAAGAGTCTCTAAATGCTGTGTGTTTGTCTTTTCAGCCGGACAAGAGGAGGTCTTCCTCACGTACCAGCCCATCGTGCAGCAGGAAGGTCAGTGTCTGTTTTGTATTCTTATTTTATTTTCTCTGTTAATTCAAGTTGTCTTCCAGCCATACAATTATTCGATTATATGATAAAGTTAGTGCCAAATCTTAAACCACTCCAGGACTAGGTCTAGAAACAAAAACGATAAACGTCTTGGAGAACTATGTTAATGTTGAGTAAACTTGGTGGGAAAGGATGCTAGACAAAGACTGTAATTTTTTTATACCGTCTATGGCACTGCTTTGAGTTTTATATCAAACTAAAACTTTGATGTATATATTTTTTCATTATTTTATTTGAATAATCTGTTTAAATTTTGAAACAACAATCAAACTGATATAGGAGCGGAGACATTTATATTAAATATTTTCTATTTAAATATGTTCAATCAATAACGCTTTATAAAAACAGCATAAAGCTCAAAAGTTTATTTTAGAAATACAAAGCATTAATAGCATTAGGTAGTAAAAGCTTATTCCCTTCTTTAGTCATTTACTAAACAAATTCTTTGATATTTTATGAGTATAGTTTCACAGTTTTTCATTTCTTTATACATACATATTTATTTGTTAATATCCTATCATATACACAGTGAACTACACACGTCCTGTCATCATTCTCGGGCTGATGAAAGACCGAGTGAACGACGACCTCATCTCAGAGTTCCCTGACAAGTTTGGCTCCTGTGTCCCACGTGAGTCTCACAGATTTATAATAAACTGCACTGGTCTTTGACAAAACTGAACAGGAAGCAAGGGACTTTGTTAAAACATTAAATACATGTAATATATACTCAGTGAAGTGCCCATAACACAAAGAAGCACGACTGTCATGGACATGAAAGGAGATCCTGTGTTTTTTTGTTTCATTTATTTGTTTTATCTAGACACAACTCGGCCGCGGCGCGACTACGAAATGGACGGCCGGGACTATCACTTCATGTCGTCCCGAGAGCTGATGGAGCAGGAGATTCAAGAGCACAAGTTTATCGAGGCTGGGCAGTACAACAACCATCTGTACGGGACCAGCATCCAGTCAGTCAAAGAGGTCGCGGAAAAGGTCTGAGCCTCGCCCCAACCTGACATGTCCCATTACAGAACATTCACAGAACCCAGGGAATTTTAAAAAGATGAAAGGACATTAACCATCAGAAAATTTTGGCAACTGACTTAACTACGTGTGTGTGTGCTGTCAGTGAGTGGGTAGAGAACATTAGCAAGTGGCTAAATAATTTGCTGTTTTATTACGAGCATTTAAGTGGTTTCAGCCAAAAGAGCATTAAAGCTCACTACAATATACTAATACATTACATTAAACTGAAATTTAGAGCTGACCGTAAACTTTTAGCTCCGACTTCAGTTTCAGAACAACATTTATCTCCACCTCGTTAAAAATTGTGTGATTGAAGACAAGATTTATCCTATTTTCATGTTCACTTTTCTGTGTTTGTTTTTCTTTTTTGGGCTGTTTCTCTGTAAAAAAGACGTATCTTTGTTTTATCAGCAGCCATTACTTCCTTATTGACATTACTATCAACCAATGGGAGCGCTCCTTTTTCCAGAAGCGGGCTGTGTCTATTAAAATCCATAATAATGGTCTAAATGACATCTTAAGGTCTTGTTATTTCACAGATGATGCCTGTTACAATGTGCAGTTAGGAGATTAAACTGTTCTTTTTTTCACATGCATAAACCAAAAAACACCACACAAAGAAAGGACCCAGAGTTATACGAGGATTGTTTTACAAACCCGATTCCAAAGAAGTTGGGACACTGTACAAATTGTGAATAAAAACATAATGCAGTGATGTGGAAGTTTCAAATTTCAATATTTTAAAAATCAGAATCAAAATTCAGAATACAACATAGATAACATATCAAATGTTTAAACTAAGAAAATGTATCATTTTAACGAAAAAATAAGTTGGTTTTAAATTTCATGGCATCAACACATCTCAAAAAAGTTGGGGCCTGGAGATCAGGGGCATCCAGTCTGGTTTTCCGGATTGTTCCAGATTCTCTGAATCTTTGGATGATATTATGCACTGTAGATGATAACTTCAAACTCTTTGCAATCTTTCTCTGAGAAACTCAGATATTGCTCCACTATTTTTTTGCATTGCAATATTGCATATTCAGCATTGGGGTAATGTCCATCTTGACTTCTGAGAGACACTGCCACTCTGAGAGGCTCTTTTTAGACCAAACATGTTGTCAGTTGACCTAATAAGTTTCAAATTGGTCCTCCAGCTGTTCCTTATGTACATTTAACTTTCCCAGCCTCGTATTGCTACCTGTCCCAACTTGTTTGGACTGCTTTCATGAAATCCCAAAATTAGCCAATATTTGGCATGACATTTTAAAATGTTTCACTTTCAATGTTTGATATGTTATCTATATTCTATTGTGAATCAAATAAGTTTATGAGATTTGTAAATTATTGCATTCCTTTTTTTTTCACAATTTGTACATTTTGTCCCAATTTTTTGGGAATTGTTTTTTTGTTAAATGTGTGTCCTCCTCAGAGACTGCAGGTCACATGACAATATTCAACATAATTCCATTGTCGTCTAATGGTCTCTGCTGCTCTTTTGTTTGTCCCTCTGTGTTTCAGGGTAAACACTGTATCCTGGACGTTTCAGGGAACGCCATTAAGCGTCTGCAACTGGCAGGCCTTCATCCCATCGCTATCCTCATCAAACCCTGCAACATCAACAACATCCTGTGAGCACTGCACACACTACACAATAACTAACTATGGGTATAATTACAGGCAAGAGAAACTCGACTGCTCTTAAGTACACTGCATGTGAGGATACGGACAGTATTTAGAAAAGGCTGGTATCTCAATAATATTATACATCATTTATTGTGGCTTAAAGACATCTGTGTTTAACTTATCACATTGTTTTTATTCATTTTATTTATGGTTTATTTGATCGGGACAAATATGATAAACAGAGATTATCTTCTCAAAGTAATCCCATGTCAGTATCACAGTGTTTAAAGCCAAGGCAAGCTTTTTAGAGTTCATATTACACTAGGTGGATTAAAAAAAGAAAAAGGAAAATGTTCAAAAACCAAAACTGCATAATCAAAAGTACACAGCAGACCTTTAAACAAAACATTGAGCTGCTTTTTTATTTTTTACAATAATAAGAAGTCAGTGGGTTTAGTGTGTTTCCTGACGGTTTGCTCTTTCTTGTCTTTCACAGAGAGATGAACAAGCGTCTGACGGAGGAACAGGCCAGAAAGACCTTTGATCGAGCCGTCAAACTAGAAATAGAGTTTACAGAGTACTTCACCGGTCAGTCACTCAATTATTTATAGTTTCATTATTTTACATTAAATATATAGTTACATATTGGTTCATATGGATATTATCCCCATGTGGACAATGAACTGCCAAAAAAACAAGATAACCAGTCGTTTTGTTCATTACCAATGGCATTTTTCACATTGTGGTCTACCTTTTAAAGAAAAGACCTTTTTGGGGCATGGAATTTTAGCCACATTCATCTTTCTGTAACAAAATTGTGGCACGTAGCTGCAGGTGTAAAAGGCTGTGGCTGGTGCTTTTATTCTGAAATGATGCTAAGCTTGTTTTTTGAGATTTTGTGAAATGGCCCTAGATTCCTAAATGCCTTGCTTGATGTTTAAAACGGTTTGTTTTAACATATAGCAGGCTAATCACTATGACAGCATCCAACAGCAGATTTAATTTTATTTATTTCAAACATCTATATTATTGTATTATTTCTTCATCAATAGTTCTAGTGTTTTAGAGTGTTATTGTTATTGAATACTAAATGTTAATCTTTCTCCTGCTGCAGCGATCGTGCAGGGCTCGAGTCTGGAGGAGGTGTATTCCCAGGTCAAACACATCATCGAAGAGCAGTCGGGGCCGTACATCTGGATTTCCACTAAAGAGCGTCTGTGAACGCACCACTGCTTCAACTTTAAACTTCCCACTTTTATTATCAGCCTGCTTCCTGTTCTTCTCACTTTGACACTTCTATCAACACTCAGCACAGGCGCACAGACCAGGCTGGGACAATCTGGGGCCGCCTCCTCCAAAACAGGAGCACAGACAGAGGTCCCAGCAGCCCATTGGTGGATCCTTGAGCTCGGTTCCTTAATGTTTAAGGAAGTGGTGACCGCTACGAACCATTGTTATGATTCTGACTTATTACTCCAGTCTGATTTCTCTCGTCGTTTCTTGTGTTGTTTTCATATTAACGAATGCATATTTCACGTCTATGGGGTTTGTATTGACGTCACCGAGGGGCAGGACTTTTGCACGCTGTAGCTTTCAGAGCATGTTTCTGTGACAAATGTTGACTTCCTCTTTCTATCCTTCTCTCCTCATGCCTTCGTTCCCCCCCCCCCATCGTTTCACAACTTCTTCTTCTTTTCAACTTTTCAGCTGTAGATACAAACCAAAACTCAACTGTATCCCCCGAAGCTATCAAGGGCAAAAGTGAACTACAGTGCCTTGCGAAAGTATTCGGCCCCCTTGAACTTTGAAACCTTTTGCCACATTTCAGGCTTCAAACGTAAAGATATGAAACTGTAATTTTTTTGTGAAGAATCAACAACAAGTAGGACACAAACATGAAGTGGAACGAAATGTATTGGATATTTCAAACTTTTTTAACAAATAAAAAACTGAAAAACTGGGCGTGCAAAATTATTCAGCCCACTTAACTTAATACTTTGTAGCGCCACCTTTTGCTGCGATTACAGCTGTAAGTCGCTTGGGGGTTTTGCCCATTCCTCCTTGCAAAACAGCTCGAGCTCAGTGAGGTTGGATGGAGAGCATTTGTGAACTGCAGTTTTCAGTTCTTTCCACAGATTCTCGATTGGATTCAGGTCTGGACTTTGACTTGGCCATTCTAACACCTGGATATGTTTATTTGTGAACCATTCCATTGTAGATTTTGCTTTATGTTTTGGATCATTGTCTTGTTGGAAGACAAATCTCCGTCCCAGTCTCAGGTCTTTTGCAGACTCCATCAGGTTTTCTTCCAGAATGGTCCTGTATTTGGCTCCATCCATCTTCCCATCAATTTGAACCATCTTCCCTGTCCCTGCTGAAGAAAAGCAGGCCCAAACCATGATGCTGCCACCACCATGTTTGACAGTGGGGATGGTGGGTTCAGGGTGATGAGCTGTGTTGCTTTTACGCCAAACATAACGTTTTGCATTGTTGCCAAAATGTTCGATTTTGGTTTCATCTGACCAGAGCACCTTCTTCCACATGTTTTGTGTTTCTCCCAGGTGGTTTGTGGCAAACTTTAAACAACACTTTTTATGGATATCTTTAAGAAATGGCTTTCTTCTTGCCACTCTTCCATAAAGGCCAGATTTGTGCAGTACACGACTGATTGTTGTCCTATGGACAGAGTCTCCCACCTCAGCTGTAGATCTCTGCAGTTCATCCAGAGTGATCATGGGCCTCTTGGCTGCATCTCTGATCAGTCTTCTCCTTGTATGAGCTGAAAGTTTAGAGGGACGGCCAGGTCTTGGTAGATTTGAAGTGGTCTGATACTCCTTCCATTTCAATATTATCGCTTGCACAGTGCTCCTTGGGATGTTTAAAGCTTGGAAAATATTTTTGTATCCAAATCCGGCTTTAAACTTCTCCACAACAGTATCTCGGACCTGCCTGGTGTGTTCCTTGTTCTTCATGATGCTCTCTTTAAACGGACCTCTGAGACTATCACAGTGCAGGTGCATTTATACAGAGACTTGATTACACACAGGTGGATTACATTTAACATCATTAGTCATTTAGGTCAACATTGGATCATTCAGAGATCCTCACTGAACTTCTGGAGAGAGTTTGCTGCACTGAAAGTAAAGGGGCTGAATAATTTTGCACGCCCAGTTTTTTATTTGTTAAAAAAGTTCATTAATTTTGTTCCACTTCATGATTGTGTCCCACTTGTTGTTGATTCTTCACAAAAAATTACAGTTTTATATCTTTATGTTTGAAGCCTGAAATGTGGCAAAAGGTCGCAAAGTTCAAGGGGGCCAAATACTTTCACAAGGCACTGTATTTTCGAAGAAAAAGGAAAATAAAGAGGGAATAATAGCAGAAAATTGTACATGTTCTTCTCCAAACTGTCATGTTTTTTTTTTTTTAAACAATCTAGAAATGTCATGATAAACAAAAATTTAAGTTAAACTAAAGTTTGCTCTAACAAAATGCACGGCTGTGGAAGAAGTGAACTGTGAACAGCTCCAGTTATTTAGTTTTCAATTTATTTTAAAGCAGAAGATTTAAGAATAAAATGACCATTGTCTTTTCACACAGTTGATATAGACTGGCTCTGATCTAAAGGCTTCTCTTTTGTCTCATGCCTCTGTCCTATTCCTCTCCTTTTCGTCACAAAGACATAAATGTTGTATCATATTCTTCGCAGACTGATCATCGTTGTCATAATCAGCTTCATACTTCAGACTCTTGTTGCACTAAACCAGGGCTCGATCCTGAAGCGTCTCCACAGAGTTTTATTAAGGATCAGTTTAATCAAAAATTAATACTTAGATATTTTCAGTTTGAAAATGCAGTTGTGTAAAAAAAATAAATAAATATAAATAATTGTATAATAATATAATAATAGTATAATAATAATTGTCTTGGCTCCTCTTTTGGAAGTGTTAGACCTTTGATCTGATTGGTCTAAAACTTGAGTTAAGTCTCTGTGGAGTCCTGATGCTTTATGGAGAAGAGCTGCTGTTGTTTTTGGACCTTGTAAGCCACCGTACTCCACTTTCAATCAGCCCCTGAGACACACAACAGGAGATGGAAGAGAACCACTGGAAAATATCGAAAAAGCCACTTTTCAAACCTATCCTACTGAGCTATTAAACATCCATACAGCTACTGCAGAGTCATGTCCAGCTCTGTCCCTGCTGCTAGTTTTCACCTGCTCCTCTAGACCAGAGTACATCTATACCAAGACTTTTAGGGATCAAGGCTGAGTCTAGACCAAGACTAGTGTATGATACGATGGAAGAGTAACTGTAATAAAATCCATTAACAGTCCATGTCTAGTCTAAGGCCAAGTCCAAGTTAGCGTTTGGTGAATCCAGTTAAATCCAGTTAAAAGAAATATGAGGACAAATAAAGAGCTATGGTGTTGAGCATAAGTCACTTACTGAATGTTCATAGTGGTCTCAAGCCTTTTTAGACCAGAAATACTCTGAGATCTTGCTTGATTTGGTTTGTTTCAATGGATTACAAAAGTCCTAATGAGTCCTGTCCCTGGTTTATCTTGACCCTGGTCGGTCTCCTGTTGTGTGTTAACGTGGGCCGTCATGTGACTGTAAAGTAAAGCACTGATGCAATGAGTCTACTCAGAGATGGATCTATATCAGATATATTCTCATATTTATCCCTGCTATAACTGCCTATTTTGGTACAAAATAAATACAAGTTTATTGAGATTTATTGAACCCTGTACGATCCACAGAGACCCTTCCTTTGAGTTGTGAATGAATGTGAATAATATAAATACTATATCTGTAAATACACTTCCTTTACTTTGGCCTTGACTCACTGTCTTTCTTTTTTAATTGATGGTGTATTTTTAGTATTTTTTAATGTGGTTCTATTAGACACTTTAATGGTACCTAAAGTAGAGAGTTATCAGTGCATGTCCAGTTTTGGCGAAGCAGACAGGAGCAACACCACAGCGACCACAGCTAGAGATATAAGCTCAGCTCTTTTCCAGTTGATCTCAGAATTGATGAAGTCTCTTCATCAACCCAGTGACAATTCCTTATTCTTCCACTTTAAAGTCCATTAAACATGGGATCCATAGCAAATTTGATATTTTTTTAAGAGGACATTTTCATATGTATAAATATGTAATATGTAAAAATAATATATATATATATATATATATATATATATATATTTGTTATTTATAATTTTATTACACAGCAGTATAAAAATCATTTTGCTGTTCATATTTTTCAAGAGCCAGCCATAACATACAACACCACTTTTGACCCCCATTTTCGGGAAAAAAAAAAAACACTGCTTTTTATAAGCAACGTAGTCAGGTAGGGAGGCCAAGTATGGCAAGCCAATCAGGCCAAATTATGTATTTGCTTTGTTTACGTTGACTTTCACAAATCTTCTGTTTAAGTCTGGAACTAATATCTCGTCTTAAACTGTGTTGATAAAAAAGATGTAACTCATTGTGAGGGACGTCCCAAAATACCAAATGATTAAAATAAAAAGGATGTAGTCGTGATAATGTAGGGCATTATAAACTGTATTTGTGGGAAGAAAAATAAACAAAAAATCTCTTAGAAGTACTTTTTTTTTTTTTATTGAGCATGTAGAAACTTTATAATGACAATCCATGGCATTTATTAATGTCTTATCTTCTGGTATTTTCTCATTGTATTTCACCTCCAACATCACTGGCCAGCTGTGGGACATAATGAGAATATTAAAATTAATATAAATATAGAATGAAGGAATGATTGAAACTAACACACAAAGTCAATATTAAAGTTAAATAAATGGACAAAGGGATGAGGAGAAGTAAAGGTTGACTCCATAAGAACACAATATAGTTTTTACCTCATTTAATAATCTGTTTATAGCCTGCTGCAAAAGACAACATGGGTGTCCAAAGCCTAATTTTCCAGAGTTACACGGTACAGCTTGGGTCAGTACGGCACAGTTTGGTTTGGGTTATTTATTAATTTCTCATTTATTTTATTCCCTTTAATTAATGGACTTTAGAGTTTAGCTCCATCTTTTATTAACCGTACAACACTTTTAAAACCAAAGTTGAATAATTATCAAAACAGTTCCATACACTTATAACGGGCCTAAAGAGATGAACTGAAAGTGATAATTGCCTCATGTGAACTCTTCAGTAATGTGTTAGAACATGTTTGCTGACTCTCACTCAGACTCAGACTTATTTCAGGACACAACAACCCCAATGACTTTATTCTGTTGAACGTCCATATTACATTGATTTGGAGACAGGACGGTCCAGTCGCGGTGAAACATTGTGTAGTGTGACTCCCTCATGAACCGACCCAAATACAAGTGTGACACTATTGTATTGATCATGTTCACTTACCTTCACATTGTTTTGGAGAGATCCATTTCCCGGACTGACAGGTTACTCTAAAGGTATTTATTTCACCTGAGCATCTGAATTCCACTCTTTGACCATTAATACATGTCTCACTCCTTATCCCGACCATCTCTGCATTATCCATGACTGGTTGTGTTGTACAATCCAATTGTCCTATTATCCTATTTTTGTGTTTTTCCTGTTTCTGTAAAAGTAGGGTTTGTCTACACCACATGTGTCAAACACAAGGCCTACGGGCCAGATCTGCCCTGCAGAGCAGTTATTTCTGGACCGCTCTATGATTTCTGTTATTAATAATCCACTGTGTAGCAGACCAGGACATTCCCAGGACTAACTTCTGACTATGTTGCATTCCCAGACGCCTCAGAGACAAGCAGGAGTCTGGACTAACACTGTAATCTCCTCCAAAAGAAAAAGAACAAAGGGTTTTCTCACTGGGCAACTACTTTAAAACACATAAAATAATAATAATAATAATAATAATAATAATAATAATGATAATGATAATGATAATGATAATAATAATAATAATAGAGTTAATCCTGTTTTGCCCGCGATTCGGTCCCTTCTCCATTTGAGTTCAACACCCCTGGTCTACACTATGGCCAATAGTAACACTAGGCTATGAATACATAAGAAGTACAAGGAGGAAGTCTGTTTCGGTCCGAAATAATATCTGTCCCATGAAGAAAGCAGGACATTTAAGCTCTGGGACAGTTTCAACACATGGGCAAATATTAGGCAGGTTATTTAAAATCAATGTATAAATACATTTACATTTAGTCATTTAGCAGACGCTTTTATCCGAAGCGACTTACAAGTGAGGATAACAATGGAAGCAATTTTAACAACACAAGGTACAAAAAGCATAAGTGGACAAAAAACTAGTCAGTTTAAACCCAGCGCAGTATACAATGCTAAGGATAAGAGAATCGATAGAAAGGAAGTAGGACTCAGTGTTTATCAGTCAGGTGTTGACGGAAGAGATGTGTTTTCAGGTGTTTTTTAAAGATGGCTACAGAATCTGCTGATCTTGTAGCAGCAGGTAGATCATTCCACCAAAGTGGAACAGAGCCAGAGAAGGTACGTGAGAGTGATTTTGTACCTTTTTGGGACGGTACCACAAGACGTTGTTCATTTGCAGAGCGCAGGGATCTGGTAGGAACGTAGGTCTGTATTAGTGAGTGGAGATATGGGGGTGCAGAACCAGAGGTGGTCTTGTAGGCCAAGAGCATAGCTTTGAACTTGATGCGAAGGCCAACCGGGAGCCAGTGTAACCTAATGAAGAGAGGAGATACGTGCGCTCTCTTCGGTTCATTAAAGACCACTCTTGCCGCTGCATTCTGGATCAGCTGCAGAGGTTTGGTTGTGCAGGCGGGGAGTCCAGCCAGTAGGGCATTGCAATAGTCCAGTTTGGACAAGACAAGAGCCTGGACTAGAATTTGCGTGGAGTGCTCTAATAGGAAAGGTCTAATTTTTCTAATGTTGTAGAGGATGAATCTACAGGACCGGGTGGTGCTGGCGACATGACTTGTGAAGTTTAGCTGATCATCAATTACCACTCCCAGATTTCTGGCAGTGATGGACGGTGTAATGGTTGATGGGCCTAGTTGAATGGAGAGGTTGTGGTGGGTCTTTGGATGGGCCGGAATCACAAGCAGTTCTGTTTTTGCATGGTTCAGCTGCACGTGATGGTCCTTCATCCAAAGTGAGATGTCGCTCAGACATGCCGAGACGCGAGCAGAGACCGTCGGATCGTCAGGATGAAATGACAGGTGGAGTTGAGTGTCATCTGCATAGCAGTGATAGGAAAAGCCATGCTTCTGGATGACAGAGCCAAGGGATGTCATGTATATGGAAAAGAGTAGCGGTCCGAGCACTGAGCCCTGTGGCACCCCTGTATTGAGATGTTGGGACTCAGAGACCTCATTTCTCCAGGATACTCTGAATGACCTATCCGAGAGGTAAGACTTGAACCATTGCAACGCCATTCCAGAGACACCCATCGCCCTGAGAGAGGACAGGAGGATGTGATGATTAACAGTGTCAAAAGCAGCAGACAGATCCAGTAAGATGAGTACAGATGACTTGGATGTTGCCTTTGCCAGTCTCAGAGCTTCGATGACTGAGAGCAGGGCAGTTTCGTGGAATGACCGCTCTTGAACCCAGACTGGTTCTGGTCCAGGAGGTTGTTCCGTGTGAGAAAGGATGAGAGCTGAGTAAACACAACTCGCTCCAGAGCTTTGGCAATGAAGGGAAGGAGGGAAACCGGTCTGTAGTTTTCAAGCAGAGTAGGGTTAAGAGTGGATTTCTTCAGTAGTGGTGTGATGCGGGCCTCTTTGAAAGCTGTGGGGAAGGACCCAGTGGAAAGAGATGAGTTGATGATGTGGGTGAGAGCAGGCACGACAGATGGAGAGATGGCCTGAAGGAGATGTGTGGGGATGGGATCCAGCGGGCAGGTAGTAGGGTGGTTAGAACTAATGACCTTGGAAACATCTGCTTCAGTTAGAGGAGAGAAGGAAGTGAGCAAGCACATATCAGGGGTCTGAATGAGCTCGACAGGTGGTGGCGCAGAGAACTGACTGCTGATGGCGGTCGTTTTCTTTACAAAGAAAGACGCGAAATCATCAGCTGTTAGATCCGATGAAGGTGGGGAGCAGGCGGACAAAGGAGGGCGGAAAAGGTTCTAAAGAGAGTGCGAGTCAGGTGAGTTGATTAACCTAGAATGGTAGTAGACAGTTTTTGCCGAGGTGACATCAGCGGAGAAAGTAGAGAGGAGAGACTGGTAGATAGAGAGGTGAGTAGGATCTTTAGACTTGCGCCATTTTCTCTCAGCTGACCGGAGGCTGGCGCGGTGCTCGTGAGAACATCGGATAACCAGGGGCAGACGAGGATGTACGGGCTGGTCTAGATGTAAGAGGGCATAAGTTGTCCAAGCAGGATGGTGGCGGTGTTGGTGTTTAAAAGAGAGAGCTCCTCAGAAGAGGGGCGCAGAAGAGACAGCAGAGGAAAACGGGAGGGACTGAGTGTACGCAGGTTGCGCCGGAAAGTGACCAGCGGTAAAACAATTGCAGTGTCTGGAGAAGTTAGGTCAAGGTCGAGAGTAATGAAGAAATGATCGGAAGTGTGCAGTGGCGTGACCTGAGTGTGGCGAGTGGAGCAGTATCTTATGTAGATAAGATCTAGTTGGTTACCAGACTTGTGGGTTGCCGATGTGGAAACCTGCTTGAGGTCAAATGATGCAGTTAGGTTAATGAAGTTAGCAGCCTGTGGCTTTTCAAGGTGGATGTTGAAGTCTCCTAATACCACCAGAGGAGTACCATCCTCAGGAAGGATGAAAGAAGCGCATCCAACTCCTCCAAGAAATGTCCAAGCTGACCTGGGAGCCGATAGATAACTACAAAATGACTTTTAACAGGGTGGGTGATGGTAACAGCATGGAACTCGAAGGAGCTGTTGTCACACAAGGGTGATAGCTGTTTGAACTTCCAGTCAGTAGGAATAAGTAGTCCGGTCCCTCCGCCCCTTCCAGTGAAGCGAGGACTGTGGGAGAAAGTGTGATTATGGGAGAGGGCGGCGGGAGTGGCAGAGTCCTCTGGTTTGATCCATGTTTCTGTAAGTGCTACAACTGAAAGACCAGAATGTTGAACAAAAGCTGTAATGAAATCAGCTTTGTTCACAGCAGACTGGCAGTTCCACTGAATCCTTGTTCCAATGAATCCTTGATACTGCTTGTGAACAGATTGAGTGATTACTGTTTAATGAACAGGTCATTAGGGGCTCTGTATTGTAGCCACGTGCACTTACTTTCACAGTTAGACATTGTCCTCCATTCCCCGATGTGACAGGTTACTGTGAAGATGTCTGTTTTATCTTTGCATCTAAATCTCACTCTTTCCCCGTTAGAATATGTCTGCTTCCTTATGTCGACCATCTCAGCATTATCAAGGACTGGTTGTGTTGTACATGGCTTTGCTAAAGAAAAAAAAAATAACATTTGAAAGTGCATTTTACTTTAATGACTTTTCAGACACAAGCACACACATAACATAAAATAAGTATTTCTGTGAACAAAAACAACATGTCGTTTGTTGTTCATTCTTCAGCCTAAAAATTATAATTAGTTTAAAGCTGCATTAAGCAGAAACTGAGAGTAAAGAGGGACCACCCCGTCCTGCCAGTCCATGAGGTACTGCCCCACACCTCTACACAATGTTACAGAGGTGTGTCCACAAAGACACTACGTCCAGAGACATGAGGTACTCAGGGCAGATCTCATCCACCCCCTGGTGCCTTGCCCCAGAAAAGCTTTTTGACCACCTCAGTGACTTCAGTTTGGGTGACGGGCAGGTCTCCCCTGTGTCCCCAGCCTCTGCTTACTCAACGGAAAGTGTGTCGGTGGGATTGAGGAGATCCTCAAAGTAAGTAAGTCAGGAAAGAGCTGGTTGAGGCTCATGCAGATAAAGCTAGAAAAGCACTTTCAGAGTGGCACAAAACACAGCAAAGTCCTTCTTACAGTCGACAGAGGGCTCACACTCCTGAACAGACCAGGTATCAGTTCTGAACTGTGTTGTTAACACTTGATTCTTTAAATCTTGGAGGTTGTGAAGTTGTTTACATTAATTGGACGAATATGTTTTGGTCCTGGCCACTGCAGAGGGGGACAGTCCACAAGCTGCAGTTTTGGAGATGCTCTGAGGCAGGTCTATCCCTCACAATGTGGCCCTTGTCAAAGTCTCTAAAACCTACACACTTCCAACACTGAAAGAGACAAATTGTTGACTTGCTCCAATTAACCTCCCACTGACTGTTGTCACGGTAACCAGGAGACAATGTGTAATGGTTGTATGCGTACTTTTGAGTGTATGTCTACATTTGGTCAAACATGATTCTCCTGTTGCTGCCTACCTTCACATCGCTGACCTTCAGTCCATCGACCAAAATGACAGGTAACTGTGAAGGATGTGTCAGGGTCATAGGAGCATTGGAAACGGACTGTATCATCATGATCATATCTCTCCTTTAGACGACTGTCTGTAATAACTGCATCTCTGTTGGAAGGACGAGCACAGCCTTTGCTGAAGAAAGAAAAGAAAATTTGTTGATTAAGGCAGGAAAAGTTTCTTCCTCTTTTGCCAACATATACCAACTTAGACAACAAGTCTGACACATCTAATCTCTAAATTTATATTACCTTTGCAAAGTGGATCTGGTTGCCAGCCTCGCCTGGTGCACTCGGCTCTGGAGTCAGTTGTTCTGTCATAACCATTCTCACACTCATACCATAATGTGTCACCAATTTTGATCGCAACTTGATTCCAACTCCTTTCCCATCGTACATGCTCACCATGTCTGAGGCATGTGACCACTGCAAGATTAGAAACTGACAGTAAATAACAAATATTACTTTTTTAAATGCACTCATATTTATCTGGTTTCTTACGTTGGCATTCTGGTGGAAAGTCCCAGAGTCCAGTGTGTTGACATTCAATTTGTGCTAAACTTAGCTCTGTGCTCTTGACCCACTCCTTTTCTCCACACGAGACCCTCACAGTTTGACCAGGTCTGAAGACTAACTGATCCTGAGGGTCGTATGTTGTGGTCCCAGGTGGATTATAACGCAGTTTACATGTTAAAGCTAAAGGATTCAGAAATAATAGAAACTCACTCAACTAGATACTTTAATGGTATGTTTTTACTTTTTCCACTCACATTCACACTCAGGTCTGGGGATCCATTGAGCCGTTAGTCCTAGTTTACACACATTGATGGTCTGCCATCCACTTTTTTGTAACCGAGATTACATGAATATCTCAAGACCTCATTTTCTTTAAACTGTTGTTTGTCTCCTTGTGCATTACCGTTGTTGATCAGAGGCTTCTCACAGGATATTTCTGTAAAACAAAGACTGGAACATATCAGCGGAAAAAACCCACACATTTTTTGAATGCCATGGTTATTATTGAAGGGTGTCTGTATTGTGTATATTTTGTACCTAAATATTTTCACAAATTTATTTTACAAGATTGTAAGATTTTTTTTTTTTTTAACTAGAAAATGACAGGGCTTAGTTTAAGTCAGTCGGCATATACATTATTACTTTCCTAAAATATGCAGAAATATTAAACTTTTTGCATGAATTTTAAATAACACCTCGGGTTGGCTTTATTATTTTTTCATTTTACAGCACCTTTACACGTTGGAGGCTCGTTGTTCCAATTTCCATTTTCATCACAAAACAGCTCCATTTCACCCAAAAGCACCTGACTTCTTTCCTTGCAGCTAAACTGAAGCACATTGCCAAACGTTGGTTCGTATATGTCTCCATTGACCTGGACGTTATCTTGCACTGAGATCGGAGCGCACTTTATGGCTGTAAGAAGACATTTTTCTTTAATGGTGCACAGATACAAACAATAAATGCAAATATTGAGAAGCCTTCTAAGAATCAAATACGTTGGCATTCTGGAGGAAAGTCCCAGAGTCCTGTGTCTTGACATACAATTTGTGCTGATCTTAGCTCTGTGCTCTTGACCCACTCCTTTTCTCCACACGAGACCCTCACAGTTTGACCAGGTCTGAAGACTAACTGATCCTGAGGGTCGTATGTTGTGGTCCCAGGTGGATTATAACGCAGTTTACATGTTAAAGCTAAAGGATTCAGAAATAATAGAAACTCACTCAACTAGATACTTTAATGGTATGTTTTTACTTTTTCCACTCACATTCACACTCAGGTCTGGGGATCCATTGAGCCGTTAGTCCTAGTTTACGACACATTGATGGTCTGCCATCCACTTTTTTGTAACCGAGATTACATGAATATCTCAAGACCTCATTTTCTTTAAACTGTTGTTTGTCTCCTTGTGCATTACCGTTGTTGATCAGAGGCTTCTCACAGGATATTTCTGTAAAACAAAGACTGGAACATATCAGCGGAAAAACCCACACATTTTTTGAATGCCATGGTTATTATTGAAGGGTGTCTGTATTGTGTATATTTTGTACCTAAATATTTTCACAAATTTATTTTACAAGATTGTAAGATTTTTTTTTTTAACTAGAAAATGACAGGGCTTAGTTTAAGTCAGGGCATATACATTATTACTTTCCTAAAATATGCAGAAATATTAAACTTTTGCATGAATTTTAAATAACACCTCGGGTTGGCTTTATTATTTTTTCATTTTACAGCACCTTTACACGTTGGAGGCTCGTTGTTCCAATTTCCATTTTCATCACAAAACAGCTCCATTTCACCCAAAAGCACCTGACTTCTTTCCTTGCAGCTAAACTGAAGCACATTGCCAAACGTTGGTTCGTGATATGTCTCCATTGACCTGGGACGTTATCGCACTGAGATCGGAGCGCACTTTATGGCTGTAAGAAGACATTTTTCTTTAATGGTGCACAGATACAAACAATAAATGCAAATATTGAGAAGCCTTCTAAGAATCAAATACGTTGGCATTCTGGTGGAAAGTCCCAGAGTCCCGTGTGTTGACATTCAATTTGTGCTGTTCTTAGCTCTGTGCTCTTGACCCACTCCTTTTCTCCACACGAGACCCTCACAGTTTGACCAGGTCTGAAGACTAACTGATCCTGAGGGTCGTATGTTGTCGTCCCAGGTGGATTATAACTCAGTTTACATGTTAAAGCTAAAGGATTCAGAAATAATAGAAACTCACTCAACTAGATACTTTAATGGTATGTTTTTACTTTTTCCACTCACATTCACACTCAGGTCTGGGGATCCATTGAGCTGTCAGTCCTAGTTTACGACACATTGATGGTCTGCCATCCACTTTTTTGTAACCGAGATTACATGAATATCTCAAGAACTCATTTTCTTTAAAATGTTGTTTGTCTCCTTGTGCATTACCGTTGTTGATCAGAGGCTTCTCACAGGATATTTCTGTAAAACAAAGACTGGAACATATCAGCGGAAAAAACCCACACATTTTTGAATGCCATGGTTATTATTGAAGGGTGTCTGTATTGTGTATATTTTGTACCTAAATATTTTCACAAATTTATTTTACAAGATTGTAAGATTTTTTTTTTTTTAACTAGAAAATGACAGGGCTTAGTTTAAGTCAGTCGGCATATACATTATTACTTTCCTAAAATATGCAGAAATATTAAACTTTTGCATGAATTTTAAATAACACCTCGGGTTGGCTTTATTATTTTTTCATTTTACAGCACCTTTACACGTTGGAGGCTCGTTGTTCCAATTTCCATTTTCATCACAAAACAGCTCCATTTCACCCAAAAGCACCTGACTTCTATCCTTGCAGCTAAACTGAAGCACATTGCCAAACGTTGGTTCGTATATGTCTCCATTGACCTGGACGTTATCGCACTGAGATCGAGCGCACTTTATGGCTGTAAGAAGACATTTTTCTTTAATGGTGCACAGATACAAACAATAAATGCAAATATTGAGAAGCCTTCTAAGAATCAAATACTTTGGCATTCTGGTGGAAAGTCCCAGAGTCCCGTGTGTTGACATTCAATTTGTGCTGATCTTAGCTCTGTGCTCTTGACCCACTCCTTTTCTCCACACGAGACCCTCACAGTTTGACCAGGTCTGAAGACTAACTGATCCTGAGGGTCGTATGTTGTGGTTCCAGGTGGATTATAACTCAGTTTACATGTTAAAGCTAAAGGATTCAGAAATAATAGTAACTCACTCATCTAGATATTTTAACGGTATGTTTTTACTTTTTCCACTCACGTTCACACTCAGGTCTAGGGATCCATTGAGGTGTCAGTCCTAGTTGACACACTGATGGTCTGCCATCCACTTTTTTGTAACCGAGATGACATGAATATCTCAAGAACTCATTTTCTTTAAACTGTTGTTTGTCTCCTTGTGCATTACCGTTGTCGATCAGAGGCTTCTCACAGAATATTGCTGTCAAAGACATACACAGACAATGTTTGAGTTTGGGCTTTTAATGAAAATAAATTAATACAAGATAACAAGATAATAAAGAAAATGTCAGTCTAAACACAGAGGAAGAGATGAAGACGCTAAAATCACTTCACACCTCTCTCTAACCATCTGGCCTCTCTGTACAAAATTCGGACATTGCTGTCCTCTTTGAGGTGGAGGTGGCCTGCAGACTCAGCTCCACTATTTAGAGATTAGGCTCAGCTCGCATCAGTTGAACCCAGAGTTGACAAAGTCTTTGGACTAGAAATAAAACTTCTTCAACTTTGAAAAACTTATTATGAGACTGACACACTGCCTACTGCTCTAACAAGGCCTGTCCTGAACAAATAATTGATCTGAAATGAGACTACTATCATTTACTTTATCATTTGCTCAGTAAAGGTGTTAGTAAAGTTTGACTTACAGATGCACTGAATGTCTCCAGTCCATTGTCCGTTGGTGCAGGTTCTGTAAGGACCCCCTCTCATTGTGTAAGACTCATTGCACCAGTATCTAACACGCTGACCACTTTCATATTGAAGAGAATATGGTTGAGAGTATCCATTTTCTAAAGGTGGTGGCTGCCTGCAACTCAGAGCCACTTGGCCAGTGTGCTCTGTGACAGTAGTACAGTTGTTAGTATTTATCAGATCCAAGGTTTTACAATTAATGCATTTATCAGGAATTAAAACATATTAGAAAGATGTGCACTCACCAGAGCACTGCCCAATAGTGACCGCTCGCCAGCCCATATCTGTGCAAATGTATGTGGTGTTTAGATGAGTTGTGTATCCAGGTGCACAAGAAAAAAAGATGACGCGTCTCCTTTTGGTACTCAGCTTTTCTGAATTCCTCCAACACAAAGGCATGTTCAGAAGTTGGTAGCTTTGAACACTCTACGAGACAACAGCACCATCAGCATCAGACAATAGAGCATCAAATCTGTGTAAAAGAGTTACTTCAGTAATAAAATATACTTAGCTAGATGTAGTTACTATTAGCTTCTTGAGTGAGAGTAATAAAAGCCAAAAAACATATGAATTTATCCTGTACTTGGGGCGGCAGTAGCTCAGTGGTAGAGCGGCCGTCCTTCAACCGGAAGGTAGTAGGATCGATTCCCGCTCTCCCCACAGTTCATACTGTCGTTGTGTCCTTGGGCAAGACACTTAACCCACCTTGCCTCGTATGAATGTGTAAGAATGTTGAAGGTGATGGTCGGAGAGTCCGTAGGCGCGGAATGCCTGCCACGTCTCTGTCAGTCTGCCCCAGGGCAGCTGTGGCTACAGATGTAGCTTACTACCACCAGTGTGTGACTTGTGGAGTGACTGAATAATTGATATGTAAAGCGTCCTTGAGCTCTGGAAAGGCGCTATATAAATATAACAATTATTATTTATTATTTATTATTATTATTATGTACTATTTATCCATTAAACTACAGCCTGTGTATCTAATACTCAACGTCACTCTGACCCCAAACAGAAAAAGATTTAACTATTAAACTTATTATAACTTATGACCATTTCTTTGTTCTTCCACCTGTTTTAAAGAAGTTGCACAAAATTATTTATGTTCATGTGCTCATATTTTGAGAACATCTGGAGCGTTACACAAATGCTCTGCGTGAGGCACAGTACACCCTGAAATCCCTGCTCACCTGCAGGACGGCTCGTAAAGACAGATTCACAAATGTTATTGAGAAAAATATTAAAGAAACATTCAAATGTTTTACCTTTTTGTGTCGTAGAAGAGTCCACATTCTTCCAAAGAAGAACCAGGAGGATTAAACACAACTTCATTGTTGATTTGTGAGCAGTTTGTGTTTCAGTGTGTGGCATAAGTTATATTTGTTTAGTATCCAGCCAATCAGTTATTTACTCTTGCTTTGGTTTCATGGATTTCGTTACCTGGAATGACTTCAGTACGTAGGTTCTTGCAACATTATTTAGTTTTTGTTTAAAAGACACAGGACCATTGTTGTCTCTATTTTTACAGTGAGAAGTGATCTTTTATGTAGTTTATCTGAAACTCAAATTTCTTTTTTTTTACACAAACACAACATTCCAAGACCAAGACCACAAGCACAAACAGAGCAATGTGGTCTTTGTTATCCACTGCAGTGAAGACTGGAAAAACTGGAAAAATGCTAAAAGTCAAATTATAGTCAAGCTGCAGTAGTGCCAACAAAAACATGACAACTTGCCTTGATTTTAGAAAAAAAAAAAAGTAGAACTAAATTAATTTGTACTGAGCTGACTAATAATAATAATAATATAATACATTTTATTTTTAACAAGCCTTTCTGGACACTCAAGTTCGCCTTACAACAATGGTAAAAACACAATAACACATAATTAAAATACTCAAGAACAACAATTAAAAGCAACAAATAAAAAAAAAACAACAATAAAAACAACAATTATATTGATGACAGGACAGTGCAGTTATGGTGGGAGGGAGTCGGCCAGTCTGAACAAATGTGTTTTGAGTTTGATTATGAAATTGTTGGCTCCTTGGATGCTTTTACAGGATGACTCTGGATGACTCTGGAGTAATCAACACTTTCAGCTGCTGCTGCAATGTTTGTGTTTGAGTCCACAGTCCACATGGACTCAATAACACATTTTTTTTTATTTTATTATATCCTTTATTTAACCAGGTGAAACCTCATTGAGATTAAAAATCTCTTTTCAAGCAGTGACCTGGCCAAGACGAGAGCATTACATACAGTTTCAGACAATTACAAGACATTAACAAAAACACAAATATTATAAATATTATTGTATATTAAATATAACATATTAAATATTTACAATCAAAAGTTACAAAATCAAAGTCAATGTGTGCAAGTTCAAAAACAGTTACATTTACTGAGCTCATTTAGTTCACGCTTCTTTAAAATAGATTTAAATTCTCCTAAAGTCACAAGTTCAGATAGATTTAGGTCCTTTTCCAGTTCGTTCCATGCACAGGGGCAGCTACTGAAATGCTGCCTTACCTAACTCCGTTCTGACTCTGGGAACCACCATCATGTATGTTCTTCTGAGAACGCAGAGCATACTGTTGTTGGTTTTTACACATGTGCAGAGGTAAGATGGGAGGAGCCCAGGAATACATTTACAAATTAAAAATTAGCAAATGAGACCACCTGCGAACATTCAGGGACAGAAACTCAGCTGCAGCATACAGTGTACAATGGTGAACACAATTTCCACAACCAGTCATAAAACGTAAAGCACAATGATAAACAGTGTCCAGCTTTTTTAAAAGATGATCAGATGCATTCATAAAAAGATATCGCCATAATTCAATAAAGATAAAAAAGTTGCAGAAATGAAATGTTTCCTGGTATAAACAGAAAAACACGATTTGTTTCTGAAAAGAAAACTGAGCTTCAGCTTCAGTTTACGTACAAGATTCTCAATATGTTGCTTGAAAGAGAGATTTTCATCAAAAACAAAGTCTAAATACTTCAGCTCTTTTTATTTTAGGGAGCTGAGAGGGAAGCCTGTACTACTAGTACTAATTGTTTGCACTTATAATTTATTATTTCTACTTTTATTTTCTTCTTGCATATTTTCCTCTTTGGCTCTTCAATGTGTTTTTACTTACAGAAACACGGATCAAACCTGATTAAACCGCACTACTTATCCCTACCGACTGGAAGTTTAAACAGCTATCACCCTTGTGTGACAACAGCTCCTTCGAGTTCCATGCTGTTACCATCACCCACCCTGTTAAAAGTCATTTTGTAGTTATCTATCGGTCCCCAGGTCCGCTTGGACATTTCTTGGAGGAGTTGGATGCGCTTCTTTCATCCTTCCCTGAGGATGGTACTCCTCTGGTGGTATTAGGAGACTTCAACATCCACCTTGAAAAGCCACAGGCTGCTAACTTCAATAACCTAACTGCATCATTTGACCTCAAGCGGGTTTCCACATCGGCAACCCACAAGTCTGGTAACCAACTAGATCTTATCTAGATTCAAGATTCAAGATTCAAGATTTTATTCGTCACATACAAAATTATAAACAGCATATATAACCAGCAGTGAAATGTGAGTCAGGTCCGCTCCATGGACAGCGAATTATTTAGGAAAACACACAGATGAAAATATACATAAATGTAGCTATGTAAGAATGAGATAAAAGTAAACAATAAAAATATAAGAATAAAATATAAAAATATAAAAATGTGTAATGTGGGAATAAATCTAGATCGCAAAATAATGTACATGAATGTAAACTGTAGACTTAAAATATTAAAACATGTACAGGGATGTACAGTGTGCATATATGCATTTAGCTGTGGTCTTAAATATTAAGATACACAGGAAGGTGCAGGAAGCAAATGTGCAAAACAGTTTGTAGCAAAACAGAGTGACACTGTCAGTGTGTCAGTGTGAGGTGGCTGGTTTTGAGTTCAAGAGCCTGATGGCCTGTGGGAAAAACTCCTCCTGAGTCTCTCGGTTTTGCCATCAGGCTACGGTAGCGCTTACCAGATGGCAGCAGAGTGAAAATATGATTACTGGGGTGGGTGGAGTCTTTGGTGATTTTTGCAGCTCTGCTTCTGCAGCGTTTGTGGTAGATGTCCTGCAGAGAGGGGAGAGCAGACCCTGAAATGCGCTCAGCTAAGCGCACAACTCTCTGCAGGGCTTTGCAGTCTTGACTGGAGCTGTTCCCATAGCTCACTGAGATACATTGAGTCAATATACTTTCTATAGCTCCAGAATAGAAAGTTTTCAGGATTGCTGGTGAGACCCTGAATTTCCTCAGCTGTCGCAGATAGTACAGTCTTTGCCTGGCTTTATTTACCTGAGTTTGAGTGTGAGTAGTCCAAGTCAGGTCCTCAGAGATGTTTACACCAAGGTACTTGAAGCTACTCACCCTCTCCACAGGGGTCCCGCTTATCATAAGAGGAGTGTAGGGCTGCTGCTGCGTCTTCCTGAAGTCTACAATCAGTTCTTTTGTTTTGCTCACATTCAGAGAGAGGCAGTTGTCCTGGCACCATGATGTTAATTTCTCTACCTCATCCAAGTATGCGGTCTCATTATTGTTGTGAATGAGGCCCAGAACCACAGTATCATCAGCGAATTTGATAATGGATGTGGAGCTGTGCGAGGACACGCAGTCGTGTGTGTAGAGAGAGTAGAGCAGGGGACTCAGGACACAGCCCTGTGGGGCTCCTACGTTCAGTGTGATGGAGCTGGAGGTGTACTGGCCTAGTTTCACCACTTGAGGTCTGCCGGTGAGGAAAGACCAGGAAAGAGGAAAGATCTACATAAAATACTGCTCCACTCAGGTCACGCCACTGCACACTTCTGATCATTTCTTCATTACTCTCGACCTTGACCTAACTTCTCCAGACACTGCAATTGTTTAACCGCTGGTCACTTTCCGACGCAACCTCCGTACACTCAGTCCCTCTCGTTTTTCCTCTGCTGTCTCTTCTGCACTCCTCTTCTGAGGAGCTCTTTCTTTAAACACAAACAACGCCATTGACACTCTGTGCTCCATGCTTACATCCTGCTTGGACAACTTATGCCCTCTTACATCTAGACCAGCTCGTACATCCTCGTCTGCCCCCTGGTTATCTGATGTTCTATGCGAGCATCGCACCAGCCTCCGGTCAGCTGAGAGAAATGGCGCAAGTCAAAGAATTCTACTAACCTCTGTTTCTACCAGTCTCTCCTCTCTACTTTCTCTGATGATGTCCTCTGCAAAACTGTCTACTACCATTCTAGGTTAATCAACTCACCTGACTCTCTTAAAAACCTTTTCTGCCCTCCTTTGTCTCCCTGCTCCCCCACCTTCATCGGATTTAACAGCTGATGATTTTGCGTCTTTCTTTGTAAAGAAAACGACCGCCATCAGCAGTCAGTTCATTGCGCCACCACCTGTCGAGCTCATTCTTTGCACCACCACCTGTCGAGCTCATTCTTTGCGCCACCACCTGTCGAGCTCATTCTCTCTTCCTTCTCTCGTCTAACTGAAGCAGATGTTTCCAAGGTCATTAATTCTAACCACCCTACTACCTGCCCGCTGGATCCCATCCCCACACATCTCCTTCAGGCCATCTCTCCATCTGTCGTGCCTGCTCTCACCCACATCATCAACTCATCTCTCTCCACTGGGTCCTTCGCCACAGCTTTCAAAGAGGCCCGCATCACACCACTATTCAAGAAACCCACACTTAACCCTACACTGCTAGAAAACTACAGACCGGTTTACCTCCTTCCCTTCATTGCCAAAGCTCTGGAGCGAGTTGTGTTTAACCAGCTCTCCTCCTTTCTCACACGGAACAACCTCCTGGACCAGAACCAGTCTGGGTTCAAGAGCGGACATTCCACCAAACTGCACTGCTCTCAGTCATCGAAGCCCTGAGACTGGCAAAGGCAACATCCAAGTCATCTGTACTCATCTTACTGGATCTGTCTGCTGCTTTTGACACTGTTAATCATCACATCCTCCTGTCCTCTCTCAGGGCGATGGGTGTCTCTGGAATGGCGTTGCAATGGTTCAAGTCTTAGCTCTGATAGCGGCTCAGTGCTTGGACCGCTACTCTTTCCATATACATGACATCCCTTGGCTCTGTCATCCAGAAGTATGGCTTTTCCTATCACTGCTATGCAGATGACACTCAACTCCACCTGTCATTTCAACCTGACGATCCGACGGTCTCTGCTCGCGCCTCGGCATGTCTGAGCGACATCTCACTTTGGATGAAGAAGCATCACCTGCAGCTGAACCTTGCAAAAACAGAACTGCTTGTGATTCCGGCCAATCCAAAGACCCACCACAACCTCTCCATTCAACTAGGCCCATCAACCATTACACCGTCCAGCACTGCCAGAAATCTGGGAGTGGTAATTGATTATCAGCTAAACTTCACAAGACATGTTTCCAGCACCAGCCGGTCCTGTAGATTCATCCACTACAACGTTAGGAAAATTAGACCTTTCCTATCAGAGCACTCTACGCAAATTCTAGTCCAAACTGGATTATTGCAATGCTCTACTGGCTGGACTCCCTGCCTGCACAACCAAACCTCTGCAGCTGATCCAGAATGCAGCGGCAAGAGTGGTCTTTAATGAACCGAAGAGAGCACACGTATCTCCTCTATTCATTAGGTTACACTGGCTCCCGGTTGACGGTTGAATTGCATCAAGTTCAAAGCTATGCTCTTGGCCTACAAGACCACTACTGGTTCTGCACCCCCATATCTCCACTCACTAATACAGACCTACGTTCCTACCAGATCCCTGCGCTCTGCAAATGAACAACGTCTGGTGGTACCGTCCCAAAAAGGTAAAAAATCACTCTCACGTACCTTCTCTGGCTCTGTTCCACATTAGTGGAATGATCTACCTGCTGCTACAAGATCAGCAGATTCTTCCGTCAACACCTGACTGACAAACACTGAGTTCTACTTTCTTTCTATCAATTCCTTTCTTCAAAAAAATAAAAAAATAAAAAAATTCTCTTACTTGTAAGTTGCTTTGGATAAAAGCGTCTGCTAAATGACTAAATGTAAATGTTGTTGTTGTTTTCTAAAAGTGTCAAACCCAAAGAGGAAAGACCACAGCTGACCACAATAGGCAGCACTTACCTGTTTTTAATTTGTGCTGGGTTTAAGGTGTGGTATGGATTGTTAGTGAGAGTTCACGAGGATATTCTTATTTCTATTTGTATACGCACAGCAAAGTGTGACTTACTGAGACATTTGATCTCTCCGGTCCATTCTCCATTCAAGCAGGTTTTAAAAGGGCCTCCCTCTATTATGTGCACGTTCTGACACTGGTACTCAACCCTTGCATTGTTGGCAAACTCCATATTAGAGAAGGTCAAAGTGTCTCCGTTTTCTAAAAGTGGTGCTGGTCCACAGCCTTGAGGATCTGAAAGAAAAGTAAAGAAGACCTACTAAGTTTAGTTAAAAGACTGTCTGGTCAAATGAAGGGAGCAGAGTGTTCCCTTGGGCAAGACACTTAACCCACCTTGCCTCCAGTGGCTGTAACACTGGTAATTACATTAGAACAATATAAGTCGCTTTGGATAAAAGCGTCAGCTAAATGAATAAATGTAATGTAAAATGTAATACAAAACGATTATGCGGTCATCAAGGTGAATTGGTTTAGTCTTGACTTCGGGTCATGAGTGACAGTTGGGGGGATGGGAAATCTGTTGATTGTCGAGTGTGGCCTGCCAAATAAACAGAGATGGATAAAAAAGGTCAAAGCCATCAGGTGCCCAATTTCGAAAAACCCTTCCAAACTCCATATTAGAGAAGGTCAAAGTGTCTCCGTTTTCTAAAAGTGGTGCTGGTCCACAGCCCTGAGAATCTGAAAGAAAAGTAAATAAGACCTACTAAGTTTAGTTAAAAGACTGTCTGGTCAAATGAAGGGAGCAGAGTGTTCCCAGTCAAGGCTTTGAAAATACAGTATTTGGTCAAAGAATAAATGAACATAAGAAAAATCCTTGGTCCATGAGATAAATCAGTCTTACCTCTACATGTTGGAAAAGGATGGCTCCACTGTCCGTTTTCCAAACATGTGACGTCTGCACTGCCTTGAAGCACATGTCCCCTGTTTTTGCACCGAAACTGCAAGAACTGTCCTTTTGCCAAAACGCTGTCCACACTAATAATATAATTAATAATAATAGGCTAAAGTCAAATAACGCACATTTTATTCATAATGTTATAATACAAGCCTATAGTTCCTGCAAATGAAACTAGGTAATACAAAACGATTATGCGGTCATCAAGGTGAATTGGTTTAGTCTTGACTTCGGGTCATGAGTGACAGTTGGGGGGATGGGAAATATGGTTGATTGTCGAGTGTGGCGTGCCAAATAAACAGAGATGGATAAAAAAAGGTCAAAGCCATCAGGTGCCCAATTTCGAAAAAAAAGAAAAGAAGAAGAGGATAAACGAGCAAAAGATAAAGGTATGCAACTATGTTCTCTCTCTCTGTATGATTACAGTATCCATTTCATGAATGAAGGGCTAATGACGTTAATTGGTGGTGGGTATAACTCTTTGTTAGCCTTTTTGCTAATGATGCTTGCTATGCTTATACAACAATAATTTGGTTTCGACTCACTCACGAGATCTAATTTATAATATTGTACTTTGCAATAAAACTGTTACAAGTTCAGTTATCATTTCCATCTGTTGGTTTAACGTTAGGCCCTGTAAATAACCAACGGCATTTTCAAATCTTTAGGTTAAAGATGAACATTTGTTATTTATTTGCTACACAGTAAGCTAAGTATAGTTTCCTAAGTATAGTTTTACAAGTCATAACTAAAAGTGTGTCATAAATAGAATTTGAGGCAGTAACCAAAGAGCTAATGGTTCCTCCATGAAAGTTAGATTAATATACAAATTAAAATATCCTGAAACCCAAAAAGTTTTTGGTGATTAAAAAATAAAATCCCATTGTTTTTGCCTATACATATAATTTAGAGTAATTTTATTTTTTAAACAACTGAGTCCCAGTGACCATAGCATAACATGAATAAAATATAATTTTTCAATATTTTTATTTTTTTTTACCATTTGTTTCTATGCTCTAAACAATATAATGACATGGGGGGAAAAAAACAAAAAAAAATTTTTAATAATTGTTTTTTACCGGGTCTGGGAGGATATAGCGTGTAATGACAGACATTTAGTGTGTAAGAGCATGTTTATGTAACCCTTCTATTATGTATGAGTCAATTTGACCCCAGGCTGTTTTAGCTTTATAAAACATTATCCTATGGTCTTTTGATTTCAAATGCAATTCAATTGCAATTTCAGGGGCACTTCTAAAATATTTTGGAGCATCCTCTGCCACTGGTCAGGATGAGCCAACCACCTCCTCCGCTACACAGGCCTCTTCCGGAATGGTCTTGACCCTTCAGGATGAGCCAACCACCTCCCCCGCTACACATTGGTCTCCACAAATATCTGATATTGAGGATGAAGACCTCTTTGCCTCTACTTCTCCCCAGCATGAGCTTTCAGGTGTGCATATCGTGTGTGTGTGTGTGTGTGTGTGTGTGTGTGTGTGTGTGTGTGTGTGTGTGTGTGTGTGTGTGTGTAGGCTACAAGACAACTGGAAAACTGCAATTAAATGTAATTTTAATATTTCTGATAATTTATGAGTAGGACTATGTTTTTTCACTGCTATGTGTTTTGAGTAATATGCCAATATGCTGTCTGATAGAAATGCCTGGAGCTGAACCCCCACTGAGCCCCACTGGTGAGGATGAGCCTCTGTCAACCGACCCTGCTAACTGGCCTCACATCTGACTGACAGGATTCGGACTGAGCTGGTTCGCAGAGGACCAAGTAAGGTGCCACCAGGCTTTGTTTTCCGTAGGAATGAGAGTGATGGGAGAAGTTGCCACCACCAATATTTTAAGAAGACATTAGTAAGTGGTGAAAAGATGGCAAGAAGTTGGGTGATTTATTCAATTAAGAACAACAGCCTCTTTTGCTTCTGCTGCAAATTTTTTCTAAGAGGAACATCAATTTAACAAGTGCAGGAATGGAAAATTGGAAACATGCAAGCAATTATCTCACATCACATGAAAACAGTACAGAACACCTCAATTGCATGAAAGCATGGAAGGAACTGTCATTGAGGTTAAAAGTGGGACAACTATTGATAAGCAGGAGATGGTACTTCTGGAGGCTGAAAGGGTGAGATGGAGAGCAGTGCTGACACGCCTCACTGCTATCGTGCAGTCACTGGCCATTCAAATTTGGCTTTAAGGGGACACACAGAAACTATGTTCACACCATCAAATGGGAACTTCTCAAAGAGGTCGAACTTATGGCCAGGTTTGATCCCATCATGAAAGATCACCTTAACCGTGTCGAAAGAGGAACAGCAAGTCATAACAGCTACCTAGGCCATCATGTGCAGAATGAGCTGATTGATTTGTTGAGCAGCAAAATCATATCTGCTATAGTGGATGACATCGAGCAGGCAAAGTTTTTTCAATAATTTTGGATTGCACCCAGATATAAGCCACACAGAACAGTTGTCAGTGGTCATTAGAGTGGTGTCACTGATGGAGAAGCCCCATATCAGGAACATTTTATGGGATTTTTGGAGGCAGAGGAGTCCACAGGCCAGCACTTGGAATCCATGATCCTGACGAGACTTGAGGAGTTGGGAATTCCTTTTGAAGACTGCAGAGGACAGTCTTATGACAACGGGGCAAACATGAAAGGCAGAAATAAGGGAGTTCAAGCCAGACTCTTAGAAAAGAATCCCCGAGCTCTGTTTGTGCCATGTGGGGCACATACATTGAATTTAGTTGTGTGTGATGCTGCTAAGGGATCTGTTGATGCTTTAAGTTACTTTGGTGTCCTGCAAAAGCTGTACACATTATTTTCAGCCTCCACCCAAAGATGGGCCATACTAAAGAACCATGTGAGCATCAACTTAAAGATGTGGGCAGAAACAAGGTGGGAGAGCAAGGTCAAGAGCGTCGAGCCCATGAGGTACCAGGGAGCTGCCGTGAGAGAGGCTTTAATTGAGGTGAGAGACCACACCAAAGACCCTGCTATAAAGGCTGAGGCCCAGTCTTTGTCTGAGGAGGTGGGGTCGTACCGCTTAAGCATCTGCACGGTTGTTTGGTATGACATGCTATCTGCAATACAGCATGCCAGCAAACTCATGCAGTCTCCTAACATGCATTTGGACCTAGCCGTGAGTCTTTTGAAGAAGACTGAGCGAGATCTCCAGAGCTACAGGGCAACTGGCTTTGTGACTGCACAGATGGTGGCCAAAGAGATTTGTGAAGATAGGAATGTAGAAGTTGAAAATTCTTGAGCAATAGTGATTTAAAGTTATTTGGGAATAAAATCCAAAATTTTCTCAAATGAAAAACAAGTACCTCCACTCTTTTGAACGCTTTCTCTGCGTCCAGTGCTACAATAACTCCAGGATTCTTTGTTGAAGGAGACAAAATAATATTAAGCAAGCGTCTAGAATTGAAAAAAGAGTATTTATTTGAACCACATCTGATGCATGTGACCACTAGAAGAATAGAAACTGACAGTAAAATAACAAATATCACCTTTTTAAATGCACTCATATTTATCTGGTTTCTTAAGTTGGCATTCTGGCAATCCTTTCCAAACGCAAACTCAAACTTTGATGTAAAAAGTACACTTCGGATAAATTTTTCATTATTTTATTTGAATAATCTGTTTAAATTTTGAAACAACAATCAAACTGATATAGGAGCGGAGACATATTTATATTTAATTATGTTCAATCAATAAGGCTTCACAACAAACAGCATAAAGCTCATGTTTCTTTTAGAAAAATACTGATATAAAGCATTAAGTAGTAAAAGCTAATTCCCTTCTTTAGTCATTTACTAAACAAATTCTTTGATATTGATACAGTTTCAGAGTTTTTCATTTCTTTATACATACACATTTATTTGTTAATATCCTATCATATACACAGTGAACTACACACGTCCTGTCATCATTCTCGGACTGATGAAAGACTGAGTGAACGACGACCTCATCTCAGAGTTCCCTGACAAGTTTGGCTCCTGTGTCCCACGTGAGTCTCACAGTTTTATAATAAACTGCACTGGTCTTTGACAAAACTGAACAGGAAGCAAGGGACTTTGTTAAAACATTAAATACATGTAATATATACTCAGTGAGAAATGGCCCTAGATTCCTAAATGCCTTGCTTGATGTTTAATATGGTTTGTTTTAACATATAGCAGGCTAATCACTATGACAGCATCCAACAGCAGATTTTATTTCATTTATTTCAAACATCTATATTTAATATATTATTGTATTATTTCTTCATCAATAGTTCTAGTGTTTTAGAGTGTTATTGTTATTGAATACTAAATGTTATTCTTTTTCCTGCTGCAGCGATCGTGCAGGGCTCGAGTCTGGAGGAGGTGTATTCCCAGGTCAAACACATCATCGAAGAGCAGTCGGGGCCGTACATCTGGATTCCCACTAAAGAGCGTCTGTGAATGCACCACTGCTTCAACTTTAAACTTCCCACTTTTTATTATCAGCCTGCTTCCTTTTCTTCTCACTTTGACACTTCTATCAACACTCAGCACAGGCACACAGACCAGGCTGGGACAATCTGGGGCCGCCTCCTCCAAAACAGGAGCACAGACAGAGGTCCCAGCAGCCCATTGGTGAATCTTTGAGCTCGGTTCCTTAATGTTTAAGGAAGTGGTGACCGCTACGAACCATTGTTATGATTCTGACTTATTACTCCAGTCTGATTTCTCTCGTCGTTTCTTGTGTTGTTTTCATATAAACGAATGCATATTTCACGTCTATGGGGTTTGTATTGACGTCACCGAGGGCAGAACTTTGCACGCTGTAGCTTTCAGAGCATGTTTCTGTGACAAATGTTGACTTCCTCTTTCTGTCCGTCTCTCCTCACGCCACCCCCCCCCCCCCGTTTTACAACTTCTTCTTCCTTTCAACTTGTTCAGCTGTAGATACAAACCAAAACTCAACTGTATCCACCGAAGCTATCAAGGGCAAAAGTGAACTATAGTCGAAGAAAAAGGAAAATAAAGAGGGAATAATAGCAGAAAAATATACATGTTCTTCTCCAAACTGTCTGTGTTTTTTTTCTTAAACAATCTAGAAATGTCATCACATGATAAACAAAGATTTGAGTGAAACTAAAGTTTGCTCTAACAAAATGCACGGCTGTGGAAGAAGTGAACTGTGAACAGCTCCAGTTATTTAGTTTTCAATTATTTTAAAGCAGAAGATTTAAGAATAAAATGACCATTGTCTTTTCACACAGTTGATATAGACTGGCTCTGATCTAAAGGCTTCTCTTTTGTCTCATGCCTCTGTCCTATTCCTCTCCTTTTCTTCACAAAGACATAAATGTTGTATCATATTCTTCGCAGACTGATCATCGTTGTCATAATCAGCTTCATACTTCAGACTCTTGTTGCACTAAACCAGGGCTCGATCCTGAAGCGTCTCCACAGAGTTTTATTAAGGATCAGTTTAATCAAAAATTAATACTTAGATATTTTCAGTTTGAAAATGCAGTTGTGTAAAAAAAATAATAAAAAAAATAATAATAAAAAATATAATAAAAAATAATTGTCTAACACTTTAATAATAGTATAATAATAATTGTCTTGGCTCCTCTTTTGGAAGTGTTAGACCTTTGATCTGATTGGTCTAAAACTTGAGTTAAGTCTCTGTGGAGTCCTTATGCTTTATGGAGAAGAGCTGCTGTTGTTTTTGGACCTTGTAAGCCACCGTACTCCACTTTCAATCAGCCCCTGAGACACACAACAGGAGATGGAAGAGAACCACTGGAAAATATCGAAAAAGCCACTTTTCAAACCTATCCTACTGAGCTATTAAACATCCATACAGCTACTGCAGAGTCATGTCCAGCTCTGTCCCTGCTGCTAGTTTTCACCTGCTCCTCTAGACCAGAGTGCATCTATACCAAGACTTTTAGGGATCAAGGCTGAGTCTAGACCAAGACTAGTGTATGATATGAAGGGAGACTTTTTTGATGAAGAGCAGTTACAATGATTCAAGTTTTTTATTCAGTTACAAGAAATATGAGGACAAATAAAGAGCTATGGTGTTGAGCATAAGTCACTTACTGAATGTTCATAGTGGTCTCAAGCCTTTTTAGACCAGAAATACTCTGAGATCTTGCTTGATTTGGTTTGTTTCAATGGATTACAAAAGTCCTAATGAGTCCTGTCCCTGGTTTATCTTGACCCTGGTCAGTCTCCTGTTGTGTGTTAACGTCATGTGACTGTAAAGTAAAGCACTGATGCAATGAGTCTACTCAGAGATGGATCTATATCAGACATATTCTCATATTTATCCCTGCTATAACTGCCTATTTTGGTACAAAATAAATACAAGTTTATTGAGATTTATTGAACCCTGTACGATCCACAGAGACCCTTCCTTTGAGTTGTGAATGAATGTGAATAATATAAATACTATATCTGTAAATACACTTCCTTTACTTTGGCCTTGACTCACTGTGTTTCTTTTTTAATTGATGGTGTATTTTTAATGTGGTTCTATTAGACACTTCAATGGTACCTAAAGTAGAGAGTTATCAGTGCATGTCCAGTTTTGGAGAAGCAGACAGGAGCAACACCACAGCGACCACAGCTAGAGATATAAGCTCAGCTCTTTTCCAGTTGATCTCAGAATTGATGAAGTCTCTTGGAATTAGAGACGAAACATCTTCACCTGAAAAACTCCAGATGCAAGTCCAGACCTTATATATACTAAATACTATATACTAAAGGGGCCAGTCACAATGTAATTCCTTATTCTTCCACTTTAAAGTCCATTAAACTTGGGATCCATAGAAAATTTGATATTTACATTTTCATATGTATAAATATATAGTTATATATTTTTTGTTATTTATAATTTTATTACACAGCAGTATAAAAACATTTTGCTGTTCATATTTTTCAAGAGCCAGCCATAACATACAACACCACTTTTGATGCCCATTTTCCGGAAAAAAAAACATTGCTTTTTATAAGCAATGTCGTCAGGTAGGGCAGCCAAGTATGGCAAGCCAATCAGGCCAAATTAAGTCCTCATTTCCGCATGTAGAAAACACATGTTTAATTTTTTGAAAACCCTATGGCAAGCCGATCAGGCCAAATTATGTATTTGCTTTGTTTACGTTGACTTTCACAAATCTTCTGTTTAAGTCTGGAACTAATATCTCATGTTAAACTGTGTTGATAAAAAAGATATAACTCATTGTGAGGAACGTCACAAAATACCAAATGATTAAAATAAAAAGGATGTAGTCATGATAATGTAGGGCATTATAAACTGTATTTGTGGGAAGAAAAATAAACAAAAAATCTCTTAGAAGTACTTTTTTCTTTTTTCTTTTTATTGAGCATGTAGAAACTTTATAATGACAATCCATGGCATTTATTAATGTCTTATCTTCTGGTATTCTCTCATTGTATTTCACCTCCAACATCACTGACCAGCTGTGGGACAAAATGAGAATATTAAAATTAAAATAAATATAGAATGAAGGAATGATTGAAACTAACACACAAAGTCAATATTAAAGTTAAATAAATGGACCAAGGGATGAGGAGAAGTGAAGGTTGACTCCATAAGAACACAATATAGTTTTTACCTCATTTAATAATCTGTTTATAGCCTGCTGCAAAAGACAACATGGGTGTCTAAAGCCTAGTTTTCCAGAGTTACACGGTACAGCTTGGGTCAGTACGGCACAGTTTGGTTTAGGTTATTTATTAATTTCTCATTAATTTTATTTCCTTTATTTAATTGACTTTAGAGTTTAGCTCCATCTTTTATTAACCGTACAACACTTTTAAAACCAAAGTTGAATAATTATCAAAACAGTTCCATACACTTATAACGGGCCTAAAGAGCTGAAAGTGATAATTGCCTCATGTGAACTCTACAGTAATGTGTTAGAAAAAGTTTGCTGACAAGTACAGTTTAGTAAAGAGGTTATCCCTTTAACAGCACCAAATGCCAACAGCAGAAAAATTCTTGTGTTTTGTTTGTATATAATATACATTCATTCAATTTCTACCACTTAGTCCCGTTAGGGGTCGCGGGTGACTGGAGCCTATCCCAGTTGCTTTGGGCCTGAGGCGGGGTACACCCTGGACAGTGGCCAGTTAGTCGCAGGACTAACATTTAGAGACAAACAGTGATAGACAACTATTCACTCTCACATTCATTCACTAGGGACACTTAAGAGTTGCCAATTAACCTATTCATGCATGTCTTTGGACGGTGGGAGGAAGCCGGAGTCCCCGGAGAGAACCCACGATAATAAGTGGAGGACATGCAGACTCCTCACAGAAAGACCGGAGCACGTTCAGAGTGGCACAAAACACAGCAAAGTCCTTCTTACAGTCGACAGAGGGCTCACACTCCTGGAACAGACCAGGTATATGTTCTGAACTGTGTTGTTAACTTGATTCTTTAAATCTTGGAGGTTGTGAAGTTGTTTACATTAATTGGACGAATGTGTTTTGGTCCTGGCCACTGCAGAGGGGGACAGTCCACAAGCTGCAGTTTTGGAGATGCTCTGAGGCAGGTCTATTCCTCACAATGTGGCCCTTGTCAAAGTCTCTCAAACCTACACACTTTCAACACTGAAAGAGACAAATTGTTGACTTGCTCCAATTAACCTCCCACTGACTGTTGCCATGGTAACCAGGAGACAATGTGTGTAATGGCTGTATGCGTACCTTTGAGTGTAGGTCTACATTTGGTCAAACATGATTCTCCTGTTGCTGCCTACCTTTACATTGCTGACCTTTAGTCCATTGACCAAACTGACAGGTAACTGTGAAGGATGTGTCAGGGTCATAGGAGCATTGGAAATGGACTGTATCATCATGACCATATCTCTCCTTTAGACGACTGTCTGTAATAACTGCATCTCTGTTGGAAGGAGGAGCACAGCCTCTTGCTGAAGAAAGAAAACACAATTTGTTGATTAAGGCAGGAAACGTTTCTTCACTCTTTTGCCAACATATACCAACTTAGACAACAAGTCTGACACATCTAATCTCTAAATTTATATTACCTTTGCAAAGTGGGTCTGGTTGCCAGCCTCGTCTGGTGCACTCGGCTCTGGAGTCAGTTGTTTTGTCATAACCATTCTCACACCAATACCATAATGTGTCACCAATTTTGATCGGATTCCAACTCCTTTCCCATTGGACGACATGCTCAGCCTGTTTGAAGCATGTGACCACTACAAGAATAGAAACTGACAGTAAATAACAAATATTACTTTTTTAAATGCACTCATATTTATCTGGTTTCTTACGTTGGCATCCTGATAGAAAGTCCCAGAGTCCCGTGTCTTGACATTCAATTTGTGCTGATCTTAGCTCTTTGCTCTTGACCCACTCCTTTTCTCCACACGAGACATTCACAGTTTGACCAGGTCTGTAGACTAACTGATTCGGGTCGTATTTTGTGTCGGAAAACCATTTATTATACTTCAGTTTACATGTTAAAACTAAAGGATTCACAAATATTAGTAATTCACTCGTCTAGATATTTTAATGGTATGTTTTTACTTTTTGCACTCACGTTCACACTCAGGTCTGGGGATCCATTGTGCTGTCAGTCCTAGTTGACACACTGATGGTCTGCCATCCACTTTTTTGTAACCGGGATGACATGAATATCTCAAGAACTCATTTTTTTTAAACTTCTGTTTGTCTCCTAACACTACACCGTTGTCGATCAGAGGCTTCTCACAGAATATTGCTGTAAAAGACATACACAGACAATGTTTGAGTTTGGGCTTTTAATGAAAATAAATTAATACAAGATAACAAGATAATGAAGAAAATGTCAGTCTAAACACAGATGAAGAGATGAAGACGCTAAAATCACTTTCCATTTGAACAAAAATGACTTCCTTCACACCTCTCTCTAACCATCTGGCCTCTCTGTACAAAATTCGGACATTGCTGTCCTCTTTGAGGTGGAGGTGGCCTGCAGACTCAGCTCCACTATTTAGAGATTAGGCTCAGCTCTCGCATCAGTTGAACCCAGAGTTGACAAAGTCTTTTGGACTAGAAATAAAACGTGTTCAACTTGAAAAAATAACTATTTGCTTTAACCTAAAATAAATCATGATTTTAGAGGACAATGACGAGCATTGAGATTATGAGACTGACACACTGCCTACTGCTCTAACAAGGCCTGTCCTGAACAAATAATTGATCTGAAATGAGACTACTATCATTTACTTTATCATTTGCTCAGTAAAGGTGTTAGTAAAGTTTGACTTACAGATGCACTGAATGTCTTCAGTCCATTGTCCGTTGGTGCAGGTTCTGTTAGGACCCCCTCTCATTGTGTAAGACTCATTGCACCAGTATCTAACACGCTGACCACTTTCATATTGAAGAGAATATGGTTGAGAGTATCCATTTTCTAAAGGTGGTGGCTGCCTGCAACTCAGAGCCACTGGGCCAGTGTGCTCTGTGACGGTAGTACAGTTGTTAGTATTTATCAGATCCAAGGTTTTACACTTAATGCATTTATCAGGAATTAAAACATATTAGAAAGATGTGCACTCACCAGAGCACTGCCCAATAGTGACCGCTCGCCAGCCCATATCTGTGCAAATGTATGTGGTGTTTAGATGAGTTGTGTATCCAGGTGCACAAGAAAAAAAGATGACGTCTCCTTCTTGGTACTCAGCTTTTCTGAATTCCTCCGACACAAACGCATGTTCAGAAGTTGGTAGCTTTGAACATTCTACGAGACAACAGCACCATCAGCATCAGACAATAGAGCATCAAATCTGTGCTCTAATGTAAAAGAGTTACTTCAGTAATAAAATATACTTATCTAGATGTAGTTACTTTTAGCTTCTTGAGTGAGAGTAATAAATGCCAAAAAACATATGAACTTATCCTGTACTATTTATCCATTAAACTACAGCCTGTGTATCTAATACTCAACGTCACTCTGACCCCAAACAGAAAAAGGTTTAACTAATAAAGCCACTTATGACCATTTCTTTGTTCTTCCACCTGTTTTAAAGAAGTTGCACAAAGTTATTTATGTTCATGTGCTCATATTTTGAGAACATCTGGAGCGTTACACAAATGCTCTGCGTGAGGCACAGTACACCCTGAAATCCCTGCTCACCTGCAGGACGGCTCGTAAAGACAGATTCACAAATGTTATTGAGAAAAATATTAAAGAAACATTCAAATGTTTTACCTTTTTGTGTCGAAGAAGAGTCCACATTCTTCCAAAGAAGAACCAGGAGCATTAAACACAACTTCATTGTTGATTTGTGAGCAGTTTGTGTTTCAGTGTGTGGCATAAGTTATATTTGTTTAGTATCCAGCCAATCAGTTATATACTCTTGGCTTTGGTTTTATTGATTTCGTTACCTGGAATGACTTCAGTACGTAGGTTCTTGCAACATTATTTAGTTTTTGTTTAAAAGACACAGGACCATTGTTGTCTCTATTTTTACAGTGAGAAGTGATCCTTTATGTAGTTTATCTGAAAAACACTCAAATTTCTTTTTTTACACAAACACAACATTCCAGGTCCGAGACCACAAGCACAAACAGAGAAATGTGGTCTTTGTTATCCACTGCAGTGAAGACTGGAAAAACTGGAAAAATGCTAAAAGTCAAATTATAGTCAAGCTGCAGTAGTGCCAACAAAAACTTGCCTTGATTTTATAAAAAAAAAAAAAGTAGAACCAAATTAATTTGTACTGAGTTGACTAATAATAATAATATAATACATTTTATTTTTAACAAGCCTTTCTGGACACTCAAGTTCGCCTTACAACAATGGTAAAAACACAATAGCACATAATTAAAATACTCAAGAACAACAATTAAAAGCAACAAATAAAAAAAAAACAACAACAATAAAAACAACAATTATATTGATGACAGGACAGTGCAGTTATGGTGGGAGGGAGTCGGCCAGTCTGAACAAATGTGTTTTGAGTTTGATTATGAAATTGTTGGCTCCTTGGATGCTTTTACAGGATGACTCTGGATGACTCTGGAGTAATCCACACTTTCAGCTGCTGCTGCAATGTTTGTGTTTGAGTCCACAGTCCACATGGACTCAATAACACATTTTTTTTATTTTATTATATCCTTTATTTAACCAGGTGAAACCTCATTGAGATTAAAAATCTCTTTTCAAGCAGTGACCTGGCCAAGACAAGAGCATTACATACAGTTTCAGACAATTACAAGACATTAACAAAAACACAAATATTATAAATATTATTGTATATTAAATATAACATATTAAATATTTACAATCGAAAGTTACAAAATCAAAGTCAATGTGTGCAAGTTCAAAACAGTTATATTTACTGAGCTCATTTAGTTCACGCTTCTTTAAAATAGATTTAAATTCTCCTAAAGTCACAAGTTCAGATAGATTTAGGTCCTTTTCCAGTTCGTTCCATGCACAGGGGGCAGCTACTGAAATGCTGCCTTACCCAACTCCGTTCTGACTCTGGGAACCACCATCAGTATGTTCTTCTGAGAACGCAGAGCATACTGTTGTTGGTTTTTACACATGTGCAGAGGTAAGATGGGAGGAGCCCAGGAATACATTTATAAATTAAAAATCAGCAAATGAGACCACCTGCGAACATTCAGGGATAGAAACTCAGCTGCAGCATACAGTGTACAATGGTGAACACAATTTCCACAACCAGTCATAAAACGTAAAGCACAATGATAAACAGTGTCCAGCTTTTTTAAAAGATGATCAGATGCATTCATAAAAAAGATATCGCTGTAATTCAATAAAGATAAAAAAGTTGCAGAAATGAAATGTTTCCTGGTATAAACAGAAAAACACAATTTGTTTCTGAAAAGAAAACTGAGCTTCAGCTTCAGTTTACGTACAAGATTCTCAATATGTTGCTTGAAAGAGAGATTTTCATCAAAAACAAAGTCTAAATACTTCAGCTGTTTTTATTTTAGGGAGCTGAGAGAGTAGCCTGTACTACTAGTACTGATTGTTTGCACTTATAATTTATTATTTCTACTTTTATTTTCTTCTTGCATATTTTCCTCTTCGGCTCTTCAATGTGTTTTTAAATTACTACTGTCATTTCAACATGGACATTATCATCTTTTTCACGCAAAAGGCGACGCAACCATAATAATCTGCATGTTGTATCACTGTCAATAACTGCCCATTCTACTTTCCCAATAGGCTTGTGGAACTGCCAGTCTGCTGTGAACAAAGCTGATTTCATTACAGCTTTCGTTCAACATTCTGGTCTTTCAGTTGTAGCACTTACAGAAACATGGATCAAACCAGAGGACTCTGCCACTCCCGCTGCCCTCTCCCATAATCACACTTTCTCCCTCAAGTCCTCGCCTCACTGGAAGGGGCGGAGGGACCGGACTACTTATCCCTACCGACTGGAAGTTTAAACAGCTATCACCCTTGTGTGACAACAGCTCCTTCGAGTTCCATGCTGTTACCATCACCCACCTTGTTAAAAGTCATTTTGTAGTTATCTATCGGCCCCCAGGTCCGCTTGGACATTTCTTGGAGGAGTTGGATGCGCTTCTTTCATCCTTCCCTGAGGATGGTACTCCTCTGGTGGTATTAGGAGACTTCAACATCCACCTTGAAAAGCCACAGGCTGCTAACTTCAATAACCTGACTGCATCATTTGACCTCAAGCGGGTTTCCACATCGGCAACCCACAAGTCTGGTAACCAACTAGATCTTATCTACATAAGATACTGCTCCACTCGGCACACTCAGGTCACGCCACTGCACACTTCTGATCATTTCTTCATTACTCTCGACCTTACCCTAACTTCTCCAGACACTGCAATTGTTTTACCGCTGGTCACTTTCCGACGCAACCTGCGCACTCAGTCCCTCTGCTTTTTCCTCTGCAGTCTCTTCTGCGCCTCTTCTGAGGAGCTCTTTCTTTTAAACACAAACAACGCCACCGACACTCTGTGCTCCATGCTTACATCCTGCTTGGACAGCTTATGCCCTCTTACATCTAGACCAGCTCGTACATCCTCGTCTGCCCCTGGTTATCCGATGTTCTATGCGACATCGCATCGCGCAGCCTCCGGTCAGCTGAGAGAAATGACGCAAGTCAAAAATTCTACTAACCTCTGTATCTACCAGTCTCTCCTCTCTACTTTCTCCGCTGATGTCATCTCTGCAAAAACTGTCTACTACCATTCTAGGTTAATCAACTCACCTGACTCTCTTAAAAACCTTTTCTGCCCTCCTTTGTCCGCCTGCTCCCCCACCTTCATCTGATCTAACAGCTGATGATTTTGCGTCTTTCTTTGTAAAGAAAACGACCGCCATCAGTAGTCAGTTTTTTGCGCCACCACCTGTCGAGCTCATTCAGACCCCTGATATGTGCTTGCTCTCTTCCTTCTCTCCTCTAACTGAAGCAGATGTTTCCAAGGTCATTAATTCTAACCACCCTACTACCTGCCCGCTGGATCCCATCCCCACACATCTTCTTCAGGCCATCTCTCCATCTGTCGTGCCTGCTCTCACCCACATCATCAACTCATCTCTCTCCACTGGGTCCTTCGCCACAGCTTTCAAAGAGGCCCGCATCACACCACTATTCAAGAAACCCACTCTTAACCCTACACTGCTAGAAAACTACAGATCGGTTTACCTCCTTCCCTTCATTGCCAAAGCTCTGGAGCGAGTTGTGTTTAACCAGCTGTCCTCCTTTCTCACACGGAACAACTTCCTGGACCAGAACCAGTCTGGGTTCAAGAGCGGACATTCCACCGAAACTGCACTGCTCTCAGTCATCGAAGCTCTGAGACTGGCAAAGGCAACATCCAAGTCATCTGTACTCATCTTACTGGATCTGTCTGCTGCTTTTGACACTGTTAATCATCACATCCTCCTGTCTTCTCTCAGTGCGATGGGTGTCTCTGGAATGGCGTTGCAATGGTTCAAGTCTTAGCTCTCGCATAGGGGCTCATTGCTCTTTTCCATATACATGACATCCCTTGGCTCTGTCATTCAGAAGCATGTCTTTTCCTATCACTGCTATCAAGAAGACACTCAACTCCACCTGTCATTTCAACCTGACGATCCGACGGTCTCTGCTCGCGTCTCGGCATGTCTGAGTGACATCTCACTTTGGATGAAGGACCATCACCTGCAGCTGAACCTTGCAAAAACAGAACTGCTTGTGATTCCGGCCAATCCAAAGACCCACCACAACCTCTCCATTCAACTAGGCCCATCAACCATTACACCGTCCAGCACTGCCAGAAATCTGGGAGTAGTAATTGATGATCAGCTAAACTTCACAAGTCATGTTTCCAGCACCACCCGGTCCTGTAGATTCATCCACTACAACGTTAGGAAAATTAGACCTTTCCTATCAGAGCACTCTACGCAAATTCTAGTCCAAACTGGATTATTGCAATGCTCTACTGGCTGGACTCCCTGCCTGCACAACCAAACCTCTGCAGCTGATCCAGAATGCAGCGGCAAGAGTGGTCTCTAATGAACCGAAGAGAGCACACGTAACTCCTCTATTCATTAGGTTACACTGGCTCCCGGTTGACGCCCGCATCAAGTTCAAAGCTATGCTCTTGGCCTACAAGACCACCACTGGTTCTGCACCCTCATATCTCCACTCACTAATACAGACCTACGTTCCTACCAGATCCCTGCACTCTGCAAATGAACAACGTCTGGTGGTACCGTCCCAAAAAGGTAAAAAAATCACTCTCACGTACCTTCTCTGGCTCTGTTCCACTTTGGTGGAATGATCTACCTGCTGCTACAAGATCAGCAGATTCTTCCGTCAACACCTGACTGACAAACACTGAGTTCTACTTCCTTTCTTCAAAAAAAAAAAAAAAAAAAAAAAAAAAACATTCTCTTATCCTTAGCTTTGTATGCTGTGCTGGGTTTAAACTGACTAGTTTTTTTGTGCACTTGTGATTTTTGTACCTTGTGTTGTTAACATTGCTTCCATTGTTTTCCTCACTTGTAAGTCGCTTTGGATAAAAGCGTCTGCTAAATGACTAAATGTAAATGTTGTTGTTGTTTTCTAAAAGTGTCAAACCCAAAGAGGAAAGACCACAGCTGACCACAATAGGCAGCACTTACCTGTTTTTAATTTGTGCTGGGTTTAAGGTGTGGTAGGGATTGTCAGTGAGTGAGTTCACGAGGATATTCTTATTTCTATTTGTATACACACAGCAAAGAGTGACTTACTGAGACATTTGATCTTTGAAGCAGGTTTTAAAAGGGCCTCCCTCCATTATGTGCACGTTCTGACACTGGTACTCAACCCTTGCATTGTTGGCAAACTCCATATTAGAGAAGGTCAAAGTGTCTCCGTTTTCTAAAAGTGGTGCTGGTCCACAGCCCTGAGAATCTGAAAGAAAAGTAAAAAAGACCTACTAAGTTTAGTTAAAAGACTGTCTGGTCAAATGAAGGGAGGAGAGTGTTCCCAGTCAAGGCTTTGAAAATACAGTATTTGGTCAAAGAATAAATGAACATAAGAAAAATCCTTGGTCCATGAGATAAATCAGTCTTACCTCTGCATGTTGGAAAAGGATGGCTCCACTGTCCGTTTTTCAAACATGTGACGTCTGCACTGCCTTGAAGCACATGTCCCTGTTTTTGCAATCGAAACTGCAAGAACTGTCCTTTTGCCAAAAAGCTGTCCACACTAATAATATAATTAATAATAATAGGCTAAAGTCAAATAACGCACATTTTATTCATAATGTTATAATACAAGCCTATAGTTCCTGCAAATGAAACTAGGTAATACAAAACGATTATGCGGTCATCAAGGTGAATTGGTTTAGTCTTGACTTGGTCATGAGTGACAGTTGGGGGGATGGGAAATCTGTTGATTGTCGAGTGTGGCCTGCCAAATAAACAGAGATGGATAAAAAAAGGTCAAAGCCATCAGGTGCCCAATTTCGAAAAAAAAGAAAAGAAGAAGAGGATATACGAGCAAAAGATAAAGGTATGCAACTATGTTCTCTCTCTCTGTATGATTACAGTATCCATTTCATGAATGAAGGGCTAATGACGCACTGGTGGTGGGTATAACTCTTTGTTAGTTATTTGCTAACAATGATGCTTTATAAAATTGTACTTTGCAATAAAACTGTTACAAGTTCAGTTTTCATTTCCATCTGTTGGTTTAACGTTAGGCCCTGTAAATAACCAACGGCATTTTCAAATCTTTAGGTTAAAGATAAACATTTGCTATGTATTTGCTACACAGTAAACTAAGTATAGTTTCCTAGGTATAGTTTTACAAGTCATAACTAAAAGTGTGTCATGCATAGAATTTGAGGCAGTAACCAAAGAGCTAATGGTTCCTCCATGAAAGTTAGATTAATATACAAATTAAAATATCCTGAAACCACCAATTACCATTTGTTTCTATGCTCTAAACAATGTGATGACATGGGGGGAAAAAAACAAAAAAAACATTTTTAATAATTGTTTTTTACAGGGTCTAGGAGGATATAGCTTGTAATGACAGACATTTAGTATGTAAGAGCATGTTTATGTAACCCTTCTATTATGTTTTGAGTCAATTTGACCCCAGGCAGCTTTAGCTTTATAAAACATTATCCTATGGTCTTTTGATTTCAAATGCAATTCAATTGCAATTTCAGGGGCACTTCTAAAATATTTTGGAGCATCCTCTGCCACTGGTCAGGATGAGCCAACCACCTCCTCCGCTACACATGTCTCCACAAATATCTGATATTGAGGATGAAGACCTCTTTGCCTCTACTTCTCCCCAGCATGAGCTTTCAGGTGTGCATATCGTGTGTGTGTGTGTGTGTGTGTGTGTGTGTGTGTAGGCTACAAGACAACTGGAAAACTGCAATTAAATGTAATTTTAATATTTCTGATAATTTATGAGTAGGACTATGTTTTTTCACTGCTATGTGTTTTGAGTAATGAGTGCTTTGAGTGCTGTCTGATAGAAATGCCTGGAGCTGAAACCCCACTGAGCCCCACTGGTGAGGATGAGCCTCTGTCAACCGACCCTGCTAACTGGCCCTCACATCTGACTGACAGGATTTGGTTCGCAGAGGACCAAGTAAGGTGCCACCAGGCTTTGTTTTCCGTAGGAATGAGAGTGATGGGAGAAGTTGCCACCACCAATATTTTAAGAAGACATTAGTAAGTGGTGAAAAGATGGCAAGAAGTTGGGTGATTTATTCAATTAAGAACAACAGCCTCTTTTGCTTCTGCTGCAAATTGTTTTCTAAGAGGAACATCAATTTAACAAGTGCAGGAATGGAAAATTGGAAACATGCAAGCAATTATCTCACATCACATGAAAACAGTACAGAACACCTCAATTGCATGAAAGCATGGAAGGAACTGTCAGTGAGGTTAAAAAGTGGGACAACTATTGATAAGCAGGAGATGGCACTTCTGGAGGCTGAAAGGGTGAGATGGAGAGCAGTGCTGACACGTCTCACTGCTATTGTGCAGTCACTGGCCATTCGAAATTTGGCACACACAGAAACAATGTTCACACCATCAAATGGGAACTTCCTCAAAGAGGTCGAACTTATGGCCAGGTTTGATCCCATCATGAAAGATCACCTTAACCGTGTCGAAGAGGAACAGCAAGTCATAACAGCTACCTAGGCCATCATGTGCAGAATGAGCTGATTGATTTGTTGAGCAGCAAAATCATATCTGCTATAGTGGATGACATCAAGCAGGCAAAGTTTTTTTCAATAATTTTGGATTGCACCCCAGATATAAGCCACACAGAACAGTTGTCAGTGGTCATTAGAGTGGTGTCACTGATGGAGAAGCCCCATATCAAGGAACATTTTATGGGATTTTTGGAGGCAGAGGAGTCTACAGGCCAGCACTTGGAATCCATGATCCTGACGAGACTTGAGGAGTTGGGAATTCCTTTTGAAGACTGCAGAGGACAGTCTTATGACAACAGGGCAAACATGAAAGGCAGAAATAAGGGAGTTCAAGCCAGACTCTTAGAAAAGAATCCCCGAGCTCTGTTTGTGCCATGTGGGGCACATACATTGAATTTAGTTGTTTGTGATGCTGCTAAGGGATCTGTTGATGCTTTAAATTACTTTGGTGTCCTGCAAAAGTTGTACACATTATTTTCAGCCTCCACCCAAAGATGGGCCATACTAAAGAACCATGTGAGCATCAACTTAAAGATGTGGGCAGAAACAAGGTGGGAGAGCAAGGTCAAGAGCGTCGAGCCCATGAGGTACCAGGGAGCTGCCGTGAGAGAGGCTTTAATTGAGGTGAGAGACCACACCAAAGACCCTGCTATAAAGGCTGAGGCCCAGTCTTTGTCGGAGGAGGTGGGGTCGTACCGCTTAAGCATCTGCACGGTTGTTTGGTATGACATGCTATCTGCAATACAGCATGCCAGCAAACTCATGCAGTCTCCTAACATGCATGGGGACCCTAGCCGTGAGTCTTTTGAAGAAGACTGAGCGAGATCTCCAGAGCTACAGGGCAACTGGCTTTGTGACTGCACAGATGGCGGCCAAAGAGATTTGTGAAGATATGAATGTGGAGGCTGTATTAAAACAAAAAAGGCTGAGGTCCACAAAGCGCCACTTCTCATATGAATCACATGATGAGCCTTTCAGTAATGCACTTAGGAAGTTGGAGGTTGAATTCTTCAATGTTGTCGTTGATGCAGCGACGTCAGCCATAAAAGAGAGATTTTCCACATTGGAAAATGTGGGAAAGAAATTCAGAGTTTTGACCAATTTCCCAAGTCTTGCAGACGTGGAGCTGACAGATCTGATTTGGACAGTAAAGAGCTTGTGCAGGAAATTAAGAACTTCCCTGACCTGCCATCAAAGACCATGAGCCTCCTTGAGCTTATCACTTTTATGGATGATAAGGATCTATCGGAGATCTACCCCAACTTTTGGACTGCTCTCAGGATTGCACTTACTCTGCCAGTCACTGTGGCTCAAGCAGAGAGGAGCTTTTCCTTTACTTTGGCCTTGACTCACTGTCTTTCTTTTTTAATTGATGGTGTATTTTTAGTATTTTTTAATGTGGTTCTATTAGACACTTCAATGGTACCTAAAGTAGAGAGTTATCAGTGCATGTCCAGTTTTGGAGAAGCAGACAGGAGCAACACCACAGCGACCACAGCTAGAGAAATAAGCTCAGCTCTTTTCCAGTTGATCTCAGAAGTCTCTTCATCAAGCCAGTGACAATTCCTTATTCTTCCACTTTAAAGTCCATTAAACATGGGATCCATAGCAAATTTGATATTTTTTTAAGGGGACATTTTCATATGTATAAATATATAGTTATATATTTTTTTGTTATTTATAATTTTACTACACAGCAGTATAAAAACATTTTGCTGTTCATATTTTTCAAGAGCCAGCCATAACATACAACACCACTTTTGACCCCATTTTCCAGAAAAATCACTGCTTTTTATAAGCAACGCCGTCAGGTAGGGCAGCCAAGTATGGCAAGCCAATCAGGCCAAATTAAGTCCTCATTTCCACATCATAGCATGTAGAAAACACACGTTTAATATTTTGAAAACCCTATGGCAAGCCGATCAGGCCAAATTATGTATTTGCTTTGTTTACGTTGACTTTCACAAAACTTCTGTTTAAGTCTGGAACTAATATCTCATGTTAAACTGTGTTGATAAAAAAGATATAACTCATTGTGAGGGACGTCACAAAATACCAAATGATTAAAATAAAAAGGATGTAGTCATGATAATGTAGGGCATTATAAACTGTGTTTGTGGGAAAAAAATAAACAAAAAATCTTTTTTATTTTTTTATTGAGGATGTAGAAACTTTAGAATGACAATCCATGGCATTTATTAATGTCTTATCTTCTGGTATTTTCTCATTGTATTTCACCTCCAACATCACTGACCAGCTGTGGGACAAAATGAGAATATTAAAATTAAAATAAATATAGAATGAAGGAATGATTGAAACTAACACACAAAGTCAATATTAAAGTTAAACAAATGGACAAAGGGATGAGGAGAAGTAAAGGTTGACTCCATAAGAACACAATATAGTTTTTACCTCATTTAATAATCTGTTTATAGCCTGCTGCAAAAGACAACATGGGTGTCCAAAGCCTAGTTTTCCAGAGTTACACGGTACCTCTTGGGTCAGTACGGCACAGTTTGGTTTAGGTTATTTATTAATTTCTCATTTATTTTATTTCCTTTAATTAATTGACTTTAGAGTTTAGCTCCATCTTTTATTAACCGTACAACACTTTTAAAACCAAAGTTGAATAATTATCAACAGCTTTAACAGCACCAAATGCCAACAGCAGAAAAATTCTTGTGTTTTGTTTGTATATAATATACATTCATTCAATTTCTACCACTTAGTCCCGTTAGGGGTCGCGGGTGACTGGAGCCAATCCCAGTTGCTTTGGGCCTGAGGCGGGGTACACCCTGGACAGTGGCCAGTTAGTCGCAGGGCTAACATTTAGAGACAAACAGTGACAGACAACTATTCACTCTCACATTCATTCACTAGGGACACTTAAGAGTTGCCAATTAACATATTCATGCATGTCTTTGGACGGTGGGAGGAAGCCGGAGTCCCCGGAGAGAACCCACGGTAACACGTGGAGGACATGCAGACTCCTCACAGAAAGACCGAGTCGGCCGAGTTGAGTCTCAAACCTTCAAACACAACCTTCTTGCTGTGAGGCATAAGTGCTAACCACTGTGCCACGTGCACGTGCCATATTATACAATATATATTAATCATGACCTTTTAATGGTTATTTTTGTGTTTTTCCTGTTTCTGTAAAAGTAGGGTTTGTCTACACCACATGTGTCAAACACAAAGCCTAGGGCCAGATCTTATTTCTGGACCGCTATATGATTTCTGTTATTAATAATCCACTGTGTAGCAGACCAGGACATTCCCGGGACTAACTTCTGACTATGTTGCATTCCCAGACGCCTCAGAGACAAGCAGGAGTCTGGACTAACACTGTAATCTCCCCCAAAGGAGATTAAACGTGTCCTTTTTAAATATTCACAGATGTTTCTTGTTTGGTTAAAAAGAAGTCTTTAGGATTTTTAATTAACGACTCTTTTGTTTTCACAATAAGTCAATAAGTCTTGTGGTTGAATGAACGAATGACTCTGACTTCGCTAAAAGACATTTTGTGTAAACTGGAATAAAAGAAAGATATGGTGTTAATGTGCTAACAATTATACTGTTCATGTTTCAGGACGCGGAGCTGTGACAAGACCAAATAACTCCTTATCCCATTTTTACAGTTTCCATTTTAATTTTTAATGAAATTTAATGAATGAATGTTTCCATAATATTCTGACAATATGCATTTACTCTGTATAACTCTGTAGTACGAGTGTTTTGTGTGTTTTATGAAAAACTAAGAAAACACGTGCATTATAGCACTATGACAGAAATGTGAGACAGAATTATGAACAAGAACAAAGAGTTTTCTCTGGGCAACTACTTAAAAACACATAATAATAATAATAATAATAATAATAATAATATAATAATAATAATAATAATAATAATAATAATAATAATAATAATAATAATAGAGTGTAACTGGTCTTCACTATGGCCAATAGTAACACTAGGCTATGAATACATAAGGAGTACAAGGAGGAAGTCTGTTTCGGTCCAAAATTATATCTGTCCCATGAAGAAAGCAGGACATTCAAGCTCTGGGACAGTTTCAACACATGGGCAAATATTAGGCAGGTTATTTAAAATCAATGTATAAATGAATCCTTGATACTGCTTGGGAACAGATTTAGTGATTACTGTTTAATGAACAGGTCATTAGGGGCTCTGTATTGTAGCCATGTGCACTTACTTTCACAGTTAGACGTTGTCCTCCATTCCCCGATGTGACAGGTTACTGTGATTTCTGTTTTATCTTTGCATCTAAATCTCACTCTGTCACCGTTAGAATATGTCTGCTTCCTTCTGTCGACCATCTCAGCATTATCAAGGACTGGTTGTGTTGTACATGGCCTTGCTAAAAAAAAAAAACATTTGAAAGTGCATTTTACTTTAAGGACCCTTCAGACACGAGCACACACATAACATAAAATAAGTATTTCTGTAAATAGTTTGTTGTTGTAGTTTGTTGTTCATTCTTCAGCTCAAAAATTATAATTAGTTTAAAGATGCAATAAGCAGAAACTGAGAGTAAAGAGGGACCACCTGGTCCTGCCAATCCAGAGGTACTGCCCCACATCTCCACACAATGTTACAGAGGTGTGTCTACATCTAGAGACTTGAGGTACTCAAGGCAGATCTCATCCACCCCCTGGTGCCTTGCCCCAGAAAAGCTTTTTGACCACCTCAGTGACTTCAGTTTGGGTGACGTGCAGGTCCCCAGCTTCTGCTTCCTCAACAGAAAGTGTGTCGGTGGGATTGAGGAGATCCTCAAAGTAAGTAAGTCAGGAAAGAGCTGGTTGAGGCCCACTGTTGGTCTCATGCAGATAAACACACTTCCAACACTGAGGGACAAAATGTTGACTTAGTCCAATTAACCTCCCACTGACTGTTGCCATGGTAACCAGGAGACAATGTGTGTAATGGCTGTATGTGCACCTTTGAGTGTAGGTCTACATTTGGTCAAACATGATTCTCCTGTTGCTGCCTACCTTTACATCGCTGACCTTCAGTCCATCGACCAAAATGACAGGTAACTGTGAAGGATGTGTCAGGGTCAAAGACGCATTGGAAACGGACTGTATCATTATGATCATATCTCTCCTTTAGACGACTGTCTGAAATAACTGCATCTCTGTTGGAAGGAGGAGCACAGCCTCTTGCTGAAGAAAGAAAACACAATTTGTTGATTACAACAGGAAAAAGTTTCTTCCCTCTTTTGCCAACATATACCAACTTAGACAACAAGTCTGACACATCTAATCTCTAAATTTATATTACCTTTGCAAAGTGGATCTGGTCGCCAGCCTTGTCTGGTGCACACAGCTCTGGAGTCAGTTGTTCTGTCATAACCATTCTCACACCAATACCCTAATGTGCCACCAATTTCGATCGCATTCCAACTCCTTTCCCATTGGACGACATGCTCACCATGTCTGAAGCATGTGAACACTACAAGAATAGAAACTGACAGTAGATACCAACTATTACTTTTTTAAATGCACTCATATTTATCTGGTTTCTTACGTTGGCATTCTGTTGGAAAGTCCCAGAGTCCCGTGTCTTGACATTCAATTTGTGCTGATCTTAGCTCTGAGCTCTTGACCCACTCCTTTTCTCCACACGAGACCCTCACAGTTTGACCAGGTCTGAAGACTAACTGATCCTGAGGGTCGTATGTTGTGGTCCCAGGTGGATTATAATTCAGTTTACATGTTAAACCTAAATGATTCAGAAATAATAGAAACTCACTCGTCTAGATACTTTAATGGTATGTTTATTCTTTTTCCACTCACGTTCACACTCAGGTCTGGGGATCCATTGTGCTGTCAGTCCTAGTTTATGACACATTGATGGTCTGCCATCCACTTTTTTGTAACCGAGATTACATGAATATCTCAAGACCTCAAATTCTTTAAACTGTTGTTTGTCTCCTTGTGCATTACCGTTGTCGATCAGAGGCTTCTCACAGGACATTTCTGTAAAACAAAGACTGGAACATATCAGCGGAAAAAAACCCCACAATTTTTTAGTTTTGGCAATTGAATGCCATGGTTTTCTTGAAGATCGTCTGTATTGTGTATATTTCGTACCTAAATATTTTCACAAATTTATTTTACAAGATTGTAATAATTTTTTTTTTAAACTAGAAGATGACAGGGCTTAGTTTAAGTCAGTCGGCATATACATTATTACTTTCCTAAAATATGCAGAAATATTAAACTTTTTCCATGAATTTTAAACAACACCTCGGGTTGGCTTTATTATTTTTTCATTTTACAGCACCTTTACACGTTGGAGGCTCGTTGTTCCATTTTCCATTTTCATCACAAAACAGCTCCATTTCACCCAAAAGCACCTCACTTCTTTCCTTGCAGCTAAACTGAAGCACATTGCCAAACGTTGGTTCGTATATGTCTCCATTGACCTGGACGTTATCTTGCACTGAGATCAGAGCGCACTTTATGGCTGTAAGAAGACATTTTTCTTTAATGGTGCACAGATACAAACAATAAATGCAAATATTGAGAAGCCTTCTAAGAATCAATGATTAAATATTATTAACTCACTCATCTAGATGTTTTAATGGTATGTTTTTACTTTTTGCACTCACGTTCACACTCAGGTCTGGGGATCCATTGTGCTGTTAATCCTAGTTTACGACACACTGATGGTCTTTCATCCACTTTATTGTAACCGAGATTACATGAATATCTCAAGAACTCATTTTCTTTAAACTGTTGTTTGTCTCCTTGTGCATTACCGTTGTCAATCAGAAGCTTCTCACAGAATATTGCTGTAAAAGACATACACAGACAATGTTTGAGTTTAGGCTTTTAATGAAAATAAAGAAATAAAATACAAGATAACAAGATAATGAAGAAAATGTCAGTCTAAACACAGAGGAAGAGATGAAGACGCTAAAATCACTTCACACCTCTCTCTAACCATCTGGCCTCTCTGTACAAAATTCGGACATTGCTGTCCTCTTTGAGGTGGAGGTGGCCTGGAGACTCAGCTACACTATTTAGAGATTAGGCTCAACTCTCGTATCAGTTGAACCCGGAGTTGACAAAGTCTTTTGGACAAGAAATAAAACGTCTTCAACTTTGAAAAATAACTATTTGCTTTAACCTAAAAGAAATCATGATTTTAGAGGACTGACCGCTCAGTCTTTGTCAGTCCGCTGCAGGACAATGACAAGATTGGATTGAACTCACAACCTTGAGATTATGAGACTGACACACTACCTACTGCTCTAACAAGGCCTGTCCTGAACAAATAATTGATCTGAAATGAGACTACTATCATTTACTTTATCATTTGCTCAGTAAAGGTGTTAGTAAAGTTTGACTTACAGATGCACTGAATGTCTTCAGTCCATTGTCCGTTGGTGCAGGTTCTGTAAGGGCCCCCTCTCATTGTGTAAGACTCATTGCACCAGTATCTAACACGCTGACCACTTTCATATTGAAGAGAATATGGTTGAGAGTATCCATTTTCTAAAGGTGGTGGCTGCCTGCAACTCAGAGCCACTGGGCCAGTGTGCTCTGTGACAGTAGTACAGTTGTTAGTATTTATCAGATCCAAGGTTTTACACTTAATGCATTTATCAGGAATTAAAACATATTAGAAAGATGTGCACTCACCAGAGCACTGCCCAATAGTGACCGCTCGCCAGCCCATATCTGTGCAAATGTATGTGGTGTTTAGATGAGTTGTGTATCCAGGTGCACAAGAAAAAAAGATGACGTCTCCTTTTTGGTACTCAGCTTTTCTGAATTCCTCCGACACAAAGGCATGTTCAGAAGTTGGTAGCTTTGAACACTCTACGAGACAACAGCACCATCAGCATCAGACAATAGAGCATCAAATCTGTGCTCCAATGTAAAAGAGTTACTTCAGTAATAAAATATACTTAGCTAGATGTAGTTACTATTAGCTTCTTGAGTGAGAGCAATAAATGCCAAAAAACATATGAATTTATCCTGTACTATTTATCCATTAAACTACAGCCTGTGTATCTAAAACTCAACATCACTTTGACCCCAAACAGAAAAAGATTTAACTAATAAAGCCACTTATGACCATTTCTTTGTTCTTCCACCTGTTTTAAAGAAGTTGCACAAAGTTATTTATGTTCATGTGCTCATATTTTGAGAACATCTGGAGCGTTACCCAAATGCTCTGCGTGAGGCACAGTACACCCTGAAATCCCTGCTCACCTGCAGGACGGCTCGTAAAGACAGATTCACAAATGTTATTGAGAAAAATATTAAAAAAACATTCAAATGTTTCTTACCTTTTTGTGTCGTAGAAGAGTCCACATTCTTCCAAAGAAGAACCAGGAGGATTAAACACAACTTCATTGTTGATTTGTGAGCAGTTTGTGGTTCAGTGTGTGGCATAAGTTATATTTGTTTAGTATCCAGCCAATCAGTTATTTACTCTTGGTTTGGTTTCATTGATTTTGTTTCCTGGAATGACTTCAGTACGTAGGTTCTTGCAACATTATTTAGTTTTTGTTTAAAAGACACAAGACCATTTTTGTCTCTATTTTTACAGTGAGAAGTGATCCTTTATGTAGTTTATCTGAAAAACACTCAAATTTATTTTTTTACACAAACACAACATTCCAGGTCCAAGACCACAAGCACAAACAGAGCAATGTGGTCTTTGTTATCCACTGCAATGAAGACTGGAAAAACTGTAAAAATGCTAAAAGTCAAATTATAGTCAAGCTGCATTAGTGCCAACAAAAACATGACAACTTGCCTTGATTTTATAAAAAAAAAAGTAGAACTAAATTATTTTGTACTGCATCACGTCTTTCACTCTAAATTGAACTCAAGATTTTAAGGTGCAGCCATTTTGAACAACAAAAATGACTGCTGACAATAGTAGTGGAAGTTTTGTCATTGTTCGGGTCAAACTCTATAACGTGCCAGTGGTCCTAGCCAGGGTTTATGTCCCTAACTGGGACAATACCCATTTCTTTAAAGAGCTGTTCGGTTGTATTCCAGAGCTGGGCACACACCACCTCATTTTGGGAGATGACTAATAATAATAATAATTTAATACATTTTATTTATAACGAGCCTTTCTGGACACTCAAGGTCGCCTTACAACAATGGTAAAAACACAATAGCACATAATTAAAATGCTCAAGAACAACAATTAAAAGCAACAAATAAAAAAAACAACAATAAAAACAACAATTATATTGATGACAGGACAGTGCAGTTATGGTGGGAGGGAGTAGGCCAGTCTGAACAAATGTGTTTTGAGTTTGGATATGAAATGTGGCAGTGTGTCTGTGTTGCAGAGGTCAGAGGTCAGAGGGGAGAGAGTTCCAAAGCTGGTGAGAAGACGGGCAGGAGGGACTGAGAACTGTAGAGAGGAGAAGGAGCGGAGGGAGCGGGCGGGGGTGGAGATGTGGAGGACATCAGAGAGATATGGAGGGCCGAGGTTGTGTATGCCTTTAACACTGTTCTACAGCCCTCACTGATTGTTCAAAACTGTCAACAGCCCCGCCCTCTAATTTTGCAAAAATTATTAACAGCTTCTGTCAGTCTAATGGCTTAATAGACCCATGGTAATTTAAGAAACATACTTTACGTACGTAACTTTAAGCAAGCGTCTAGTATAAAAAAAAGAGTATTTATGTGAACCACGTCTGATGCATGGGACCACTACAAAAATAGAAACTGACAGTAAAATAACAAATATCACTTTTATAAATGCACTCATATTTATCTGGTTTCTTTAGTTGGCTTTCTGGTGGAAAGAACCCAGATAAAATCATGAACTCAATACATTTTTTAAGCTGTTCAACAACAATTTTCTCAAAGACCTTTGTCAAGATACATAACTTTGATATCGCCCTGTAGTTATTAAGATCGGCCAAGTCCCCTCCTTTCAACAAGGGAAGAACAAAAGCAGACTTCCAGACAACAGGGATAACATTGTTTGAAAGGCTAAAGTTAAAAAGATAGGATCCGTTATAAAATCTTTTGACATTTTAAGAAAAAAAGGATCAAGATTGTCTGGACCTGCAGATTTGTCTGTTTCCAGCTGCTTGAGGGCTCTGTAGACCTCTGCCTCAGTCACTGGTCTGAAAACAAACGAGCCAATCGAGGAAGGTAATGGAGGAGGCGATGAATGCCATTTTTTTGTTCAATTAAGGTTTTTGTGATGGGATGCAATGTCTCATATAGACAACCCGATGAAACAAAATTAGTAATTCAGATTTATTTGTGACAATAAGGGATTTTTTTTTTTATAAATGAACATGGCTTTGATAAAAAAAAAAAAAAAATAAACTACTGAATAATCTATATTATGTTATGTTATTAATATTATGTTACAATGTGTTCTCTGGGCATAATACACATTTTGGGCCAACAACCTATAAATAATCTGGTTTAAAGCCTCTGATAGAACTGTATTTTATTGGATAATAAAGTAATGGGCAATCGGGCAGAAGTAGCTCAGTGGTAGAGCGGCCGTCCTTCAACTGGAAGGTAGTAGGTTTGATTCCCGCTCTCCCCACAGTTCATACTGTCGTTGTGTCCTTGGGCAAGACACTTAACCCACCTTGCCCCGTATGAATGTGTGTGAATGTATTTGGTGATGGTCGGAGAGGCCGTAGGCGCGGAATGGCTGCCACGTCTCTGTCAGTCTGCCCCAGGGCAGCTGTGGTTACAGATGTAGCTTACTACCACCAGTGTGTGACTGTGGAGTGAATGAATAATTGATATGTAAAGCGTCTTTGCGTACCCGGAAAAGCGCTTTATAAAATTGATGTAATAATAATTGACACAATGTAAATCCTAAAGAAATGTTCAACATTTACATTTTACATTTAGCTGACGCTTTTATCCAAAGCGACTTACATTGTTCTAATGTAATTACCAGTGTTACATTCACTGGAGGCAAGGTGGGTTAAGTGTCTTGCCCAAGGACACAACGACAGCATGAACTGTGGGGAGAGTGGGAATCGAACCGCCTACCTTCCGGTTGAAGGACAACCGCTCTACCCACTGAGCTGCCGCCCCAACATGTATTTGTAATGGCAGTACTTTATATTCTGTTTGAACTCATTACTGCAGAACATTTACCAGTGTCTTTATCTGTTATTGTTTAATTACCTAATGTTTTTATTGTTTAATATGTATTCAGGTTTTTATTCAAATTTACCCACAATGCACTTTAAATGTATTGAATGAATAATGTTGAATCATTGCATTAATCAATACACTGCTCAAAAGCCTTTCAAAGTAATCCTCTGCAGTGGTTTCTGTGTCGACACTTGAACGTACTGCATTTATTCACACACATTTGATTTAAAGAAAAAGTATTGATCTTACAAATGATTGGACAGTATATTCAAAATGATTCATGATATTTTAAGTTGTGTTGTACATGATATTTGTAAATAGTTGTGGACTCTGTTTTGGAGCCGCTGGAAATAATACAACACAATAACAGCACTTTTTCTCTTCAGCAGCAACAAACAAAATCAGACTTTTTTCTTGGAGACAATATTTCAAAATGTTAAAATTATCATGAGCCACCTTCATGTAACAGACTTGAACATTTCACACTCCAAGTCTAAAGCAACCAGAATAAAACTGTCAGCAAACCACCTTTTGGTCTAGAGCCGATACACTTTTTACAAATTCCATGTACAGTCTACTGAATAACAGATCACTTTAAACATTTACTTAAAAATAATAATGTTTTGAGGTTTTTCAGCTGAATGATGGTCTTAGTGACAAGTTGGGAGGAGCATCTGACCATCTCTACAGAACTGACGCATTTCCACTCTGCCGTCGTGTGTCGTTCCAGGTTTACAGACAAAATCAATGCCAGTGTTGTGGGCTGCGTACAGTTTGTTTGACCTTTTAACTTTGAATTCAATATTTTGTGGATCCATTACAGTCGGGTCCAAAGTGCAGGGTTCTGAAGAGAGTACACAGCAAGCATTGGTCATTAGTACAAATACTCATTTATAGTCTGTACCTCATGTATCTTTTTTATATTTATTTATATTTATGGACAACACAAATACATTGAAACAAACCAGATTTATTGTTTGAGTGTTAGAGCACACACGCTTATTTTCAACACCTGTCCATAGGAGGCTTTTTAAGAAAAGAGCACAAATCGTAATATTTCTGGACACTAGACATGTTCCATTTGAACTGAATAAATGTTTGCTCACAATTGATTAAACTCTATAAATGTCTCTTGTACTTTGTTTTCTAAAAGTGTCAAACCCAAAGAGGAAAGACCACAGCTGACCACAATAGGCAGCACTTACCTGTTTTTAATTTGTGCTGGGTTTAAGGTGTGGTAGGGATTGTCAGTGAGAGTTCACAAAGATATTCTTATTTCTATTTGTATACACACAGCAAAGTGTGACTTACTGAGACATTTGATCTCTCCGGTCCATTCTTCATTCAAGCAGGTTTTAAAAGGGCCTCCCTCCATTATGTGCACGTTCTGACACTGGTACTTAACCCTTGCATTGTTGGCAAACTCCATATTAGAGAAGGACAAAGTGTCTCCGTTTTCTAAAAGTGGTGCTGGTCCACAGTCTCGAGAATCTGAAAGAAAAGTAAATAAGACTTACTAAGTTTAGTTAAATATTTTCCCTCTTCATACAGGTCCAGAAGCCTACATAGGCCATTCTTAGACCATATTTAAAAACTTGGTCTTTTGAGGAAACAGATTAAAAACTGGTGCATATAAGAAAGCTCTAGACACATCCAATTGTTTTCGAAACTATAACCAAATCTTAATTTTATTCTTGACTATTTTATTCTCTGGAATTGTATGTGTCCCAATTCTTGTCTGGGCACAGATACAGTAGCAGAGTGTAAAGAGCAAGATGAGGATATAATCTCAGCTTGGAGCCAGGGTAGTAACGGGTATTGCTGAAAGTTAGGAAGTGTGAGACCTTGTGGGCAACAGCCCTGAGAATCTTAAAGTAAAGTAAATAAGACCTACTAAGTTTAGTTAAAAAAACTGTCTGGTCAAATGAAGGGGCAGAGTGTTCCCAGTCAAGGCTTTGAAAATATTTGGTCAAATAAATAACCATAAAAAATACATGGATATAAACTCATTGTGGGGGACGTCACAAAATACCAATTGGTCAAAATGAAAATTATGTAATCAAGATAATGTAGGGCTTTTTAAACTGTATTTGTGGGAAGAAAAATAAAAATAAAATCGGTCAGAAGTACTTTTCTTCTTTTTATTTTAGCATGACAAAGCTTTATAATGATGTCCATGACATTAAACAATAACTTCTCTTCTGGAATTTTCTCATTGTATATGACCTCCGACATCACTGACCAGCTGTAGGACATAATGAGTATATTATAATTAATATATAAAGAATAAAAGAATGATTTAAACTAACACAAGTCAATATTTAAGTTAAATAAATGGACAAAGGGATGAGGAGAAGTGAAGGTTGACAGATCCGGCCCGCAGAGCAGTTATTTCTGGACCGCTAGATGAGTTATTATTCATCCACCGAAATATATAACAAAATGTAAACTACAAGTCCCATAATGCATTGCAACCATCGTGAGCGCCCTTCACCGCTGCTCTGTTTACACAGAGGAGCTCAAGTGAATAAATGCACAGTGAGTTCAGAGACATTTAAGGTCTTTCTTTAAAAATAAGTCAAATACAAAGTGGACTGTGAAAACAATGGCTTCTTAAACAGGTGAGAGGTGGACTGTGTTTGTGTAGAACTTTGTTTGTGGAGATAATGAGACTGTTTTTCAGGAAAACAAGTGTGCTATAGCACCATGACAGAAATGTGAGACAAAATTATGGACAGTTTTCACAGTGGGCAACTACTTAAAACATGCAATTGAGTTTTTTGAATTTCAGCCCCTTCTCTGGGACAGTTTCAACACATGAGCAAATATTAGGCAGGTTATTTAAAATTAATGTATATATCAATCCTTGATACTGCTTGTGAACAGATTGAGTGATTACTGTTTAATGAACAGGTCATTGTAGCCATGTGCACCATCTCAGCATTATCAAGGACTGGTTGAGTTGTAAATGGCTTCTCTAAAAAAAAAAAATATTTAAAAGTGCATTTTACTTTAATGACTCTCAGACACGAGCAAGTACACATAACATAAATTCAGTTCAGAAGAAAAACATGGGGTTTAATTTTGATTCATCAAATAATGATTAGTTTAAAGATGCAATAAGCAGGAACTGAGAGTAAAGAGGGACACCCCGTTCTGCCAGTCCAGAGGTACTGCCCCAAACCTCTACAGGATGTTACAGAGGTGTGTCCACAAAGACAGCCTCACAACATCCAGAGACTTTAGGTACATAGGACAGATTGGCGGACTGAGGAGATCCTCAAAGTATGTAAGTCAGGAAAGAGCTGGTTGAGGCCCACTGTTGGTCTCATGCAAATAAAGCTAGAAAAGCATGTTCAGAGTGGCCCAAACCACAGCAAAGTCCTTCTTACAGTCGACAGAGGGACCACACTCCTGGAACAGACCAGGTATCATTTCTAGTGATGGGTCGTTCGCGAGTGAGAGTCGGCTCTTTTAAGTGAACGATGGGAGATGTATTCCCTCAAGTAGGCCTACTCCGCAACCCACAGCAACCCAGTCTTCAATAAAGGACCAGTTTATGCAAAAGTCAATGTCTGTAGCGAAAAAAGGCCAAATTGATATTCCATTGGCAAAATGTTTAATATGGATTGCCACAATGATTAATAGCATTCTTTTTTTATAACAAATTAATGCATTTTTAACAAAATTGTAAGACATTGTGAGTATAATTTCATTTAATAATTTAATTAGAACTGTTTTTACACGTATTGCAGTCAAAGTCATAGTTAAAACATTTATTATTTAAAGGCTCTTTAAATTGTGAGCCAAAAGAGCCGGCTCTTTTAAGTGAGCTGAGTCAAATGAGCCGGCTCATGAAAAAGAGCCGGAATGCCCATCACTAATCAGTTCTGAACTGTGTTGTTAACACTTGATTTTTAAAATCTTGGAGGTTGAGAAGTTGGTCTTATTTTTCTTATATTATTATTGGACTCATTTGTTTTAAGAGCTAGAAACTAAGAGAAAGAAAGTGAAAGTGCTAACAAAGAACTGCATGCAAAAACAGGAGCTAAATCATGCAAATTTTTTACTAACAGTAACATTTATTACTTACTTTTTAAAAATTGCACAAATATCTTGTTTTTTCATCCATGACCTTGATGGCTTGTTTGTATAATATTTATAGTGCCCTGATTGTGCAGTAGTTTGGCTGTGACCAACTTGTTTGGCAATAAATAAGATGAAAAATATCTTTGCCGCATCGGTAGACATTTCACCTCTGATTGATCTAAAAGTTGCTAGATTTTTTTACTTAGAGATTGGAATCAATAAGGAATCCGAGATATTTTTTACTGTGTGACCAGCTGCAAATTTTCACCTGCAACATATATTTTAGGGTCATGGGAGACCCTACTGGTTTTTACTAAAAAACATCCTGACAGTTTTAGAGACACATTTAACTTTAGGACAGACCAAGGGCAAGTCATTTATGTAGAGGCTAAATTATAAGGAACCTAAAACTGATCACTGAGGTACCCCTGTAGCAAACTTTAGTGTTTTGGTCCTGGCCACTGCAGAGGGGGACAGTCCAATAGCTGCAGTTTTGGAGATGCTCTGAGGCAGGTCTATTCCTCACAATGTGGCCCTTGTCAAAGTCTCTCAAACCTACACACTTTCAATTCTGAGGGACAAAATGTTGAATTGCTACAATAAACGACCCCACTGACTGTTGCCATGGTAACCAGGAGACAATGTGTGTAATGGCTGTATGCGTACCTTTGAGTGTAGGTCTACATTTGGTCAAACATGATTCTCCTGTTGCTGCCTACCTTCACATCGCTGACCTTCAGTCCATCGGCCAAAATGACAGGTAACTGTGAAGGATGTGTCAGGGTCATAGGAGCATTGGAAATGGACTGTATCACTATTTGTTGATTAAGGCAGGAAAAGGTTTCTTCACTCTTTTGCCAACATATACCAACTTAGACAACAAGTTTGACACATCTAATCTCTAAATTTAGCCTTTGCAAAGTGGATTTGGTTGCCAGCCTTGTCTGGTGCACACAGCTCTGGAGTCAGTTGTTCTGTCATAACCATTCTCACACCAATACCATAAAGTGTCACCAATTTCAATCACATCATTCCAACTCCTTTCCCATCGGACGACATGCTCAGCACGTCTGGAGCATGTGAACACTACACGAATAGAAACTGACAGTAAATAACAAATATTACTTTTTTAAATGCACTCATATTTATCTGGTTTCTTACTTTGGCATTCTGGTGGAAAGTCCCAAAGTCCCGTGTCTTGACATTCAATTTGTGCTGATCTTAGCTCTGAGCTCTTGACCCACTCCTTTTCTCCACACGAGACCCTCACAGTTTGACCAGGTCTGAAGATTAACTGATCCTGAGGGTCGTATGTTGTGGTCCCAGGTGGATTATAACTCAGTTTACATGTTAAAGCTAAAGGATTCACAAATATTAGTAAGTCACTCGTCTAGATATTTTAATGGTATGTTTTTACTTTTTGCACTCACGTTCACACTCAGGTCTGGGGATCCATTGTGCTGTCAGTCCTAGTTGACACACTGATGGTCTGCCATCCACTTTTTTGTAACCGAGATGACATGAATATCTCAAGAACTCATTTTCTTTAAACTGTTGTTTGTCTCCTTGTGCATTACCGTTGTCGATCAGAGGCTTCTCACAGAATATTGCTGTAAAAGACATACACAGACAATGTTTGAGTTTAGGCTTTTAATGAAAATAAATTAATACAAGATAACAAGATAATGAAGAAAATGTCAGTCTAAACACAGAGGAAGAGATGAAGACGCTAAAATCACTTCACACCTCTCTCTAACCATCTGGCCTCTAAAAATTCGGACATTGCTGTCCTCTTTGAGGTGGAGGTGGCCTGGAGACTCAGCTCCACTATTTAGAGATTAGGCTCAGCTCTCGTATCAGTTGAACCCAGAGTTGACAAAGTCTTTTGGACTAGAAATAAAACGTCTTCTTTGAAAACTAACTATTTGCTTTAACCTAAAAGAAATCTTGATTTTAGAGGACAATGACGAGAGCATTGAGATTATGAGACTGACACACTGCCTACTGCTCTAACAAGGCCTGTCCTGAACAAATAATTGATCTGAAATGAGACTGCTATCATTTACTTTATCATTTGCTCAGTAAAGGTGTTAGTAAAGTTTGACTTACAGATGCACTGAATGTCTTCAGTCCATTGTCCGTTGGTGCAGGTTCTGTAAGGACCCCGTCTCATTGTGTAAGACTCATTGCACCAGTATCTAACACGCTGACCACTTTCATATTGAAGAGAATATGGTTGAGAGTATCCATTTTCTAAAGGTGGTGGCTGCCTGCAACTCAGAGCCACTGGGCCAGTGTGCTCTGTGACAGTAGTACAGTTGTTAGTATTTATCAGATCAAAGGTTTTACACTTAATGCATTTATCAGGAATTAAAACATATTAGAAAGATGTGCACTCACCAGAGCACTGCCCAATAGTGACCGCTCGCCAGCCCATATCTGTGCAAATGTATGTGGTGTTTAGATGAGTTGTGTATCCAGGTGCACAAGAAAAAAAGATGACGTCTCCTTCTTGGTACTCAGCTTTTCTGAATTCCTCCGACACAAAGGCATGTTCAGAAGTTGGTAGCTTTGAACACTCTACGAGACAACAGCACCATCAGCATCAGACAATAGAGCATCAAATCTGTGCTCTAATGTGTAGCGACCAGAAGACAGATTCAGGTCATCGATTGTATCACACTCGGGTCACACCAAGGTTTACAGCACATTAATGTCACGAACGAACAATTTATGCTGTAAAACCCCTTCTTCAGACCCAGAAAGTGTTTGCTTTACCAACAAAAAGGATTTTAACAACCCAGTGCTAATGAAGAACAGATGGCCGTTGTTTTTCCAAGGAGAAAACTCAGGAAATAATTCTAAATTAACGACTTTTACCCTTCTCCATCTCAGAGAAGATCAAAGGTGTTATCTCTGAGCCTTTAGGCTGGCTGGGCCCAGGACGTGACAGTTACGGCTCTTTGAAATACGATTTTTGTGTATTGGCCTCAACACAAAGACACTAACGACCTTTGAGGTCAAGGAATCTGAGCTTTCTGGATGATACCATACTGCCATCTAGCGACAGTATGGATGAACGACGCTAAGAACTTAAACTTTCTTTTTAGGAGAAAAGACTCTCAAAGGACATTGTTATTGTGTTTATGCCATTAAAAGTGTGTCTCTAAGTATATGGTAATGTTTTCCCCCCACAGGATTTAGAGTCGCAACAAGAAGAAGTGGCTCTTGACATCAGTCTTACAAGTTTACAGTTAATAAAGTGTTGAACGAATTTATGTGTGTTACAGCAGGCTTAGAGATGCATTCTATCGGTACAAATCTGCAGTGCCAAATGTATGTGTATGCTTATGATTGTGCAAAAACTAAATATTCAATGTTATTTTGTGGAGGGTAAAGGGATCGTTTGAATTTAATTTTAAGGGGGATAAGTTCCCCCTAACCAGGCCTTTCCCCAAAAGAAACACGCCCAGGCAAACGTAACCCGCCTCTTTTCAAGCCGTACAAAAGCCCTGTGCGCGCCGGAAATAGCTCTTACTCTTGCTCCTAAAATTCGCTTCTTGCTTTACGCCCTCAGGCTCTTCTTAGATTTTTCTTAAGCTTTCGCCCGGGTCCGCCTCGGACCCTCTCTTCTTTAACTTAACTTACTTTTAATTTTCTAGACCCGTTGCCCGCCAGGCAACGTGATTTTCTTTAAACAGCCACACATTGATTCTTTTTGTAAGACTCTTTGTTTTTGACGTCATCTCCCGGAGACGGAAGGGAATTTGTAGTTCTGTAAGAGATACAGGAACCAAATCCCTCACAGCCGTTTTACGCCAGAGAAAACGACTCCAGAGAGACCCTTTTTCAGTGGTCTAGCGACAGTTTTCAAAGACTATAATCTGTTCCTGCCCATGCCAACGGCAGAGATATCGAGCTGTATACAGTTGACGCCTTTCATCAACTCCCTTTCTGGCCACCCGCGGAACCAGCCAGCGGCCCCGGTCACGTGATGGAACCAGTGCCAGCGAACCAAGTAAGCCGCACGTGACACAACAGGAGTTTGGCGTTCTAAACTGTATTTCATAAGCTCAAATCAATTCACCTATCTTCTTCCCAAAACCCCTTTTTAATAATCCGGTAATTAAACTCCCCAGCAGAGTTTTAATCAGTCAAAACATTCATTTTCATCCACAAAGTTCTAATTCAATGGTTATTGTTTATTGTTCTGTGTTAATCATTATTCCCATTATATGTCAATAATTTACCCTTTGTGTCATTTCCCATTAAAATGTTAACTTTGTATAATCTTTAATAAAACCCCATAAAACGTTAAAGATCTTGATTTGGTGTTTTTATGTTATATCAGACGTATTTTCCGAAAACAGGTAGAATTCTATTCCTTCAGATTAATTGAGACTTAGTAAATATAATCAGTTTCCCAGAACTAATCTGGGTGGTGCCCCTCAACGAGACAATTTTGATAATAAAAATATTAGTTGATAATTTACCCAAATTAATAAATTAATATTTCTATAATCATCTACAGTACAGTAGCGTACAGTACTAATAATCCTACAAATGTAAAAGAGTTACTTCAGTAATAAAATATACTTATCTAGATGTAGTTACTATTAGCTTCTTGAGTGAGAGTAATAAATGCCAAAAAACATATGAACTTATCCTGTACTATTTATCCATTAAACTACAGCCTGTGTATCTAATACTCAACGTCACTCTGACCCCACACAGAAAAAGATTTAACTATTAAAGCCACTTATGACTATTTCTTTGTTCTTCCACCTGTTTTAAAGAAGTTGCACAAAGTTATTTATGTTCATGTGCTCATATTTTGAGAACATCTGGAGCGTTACCCAAATGCTCTGCGTGAGGCACAGTACACCCTGAAATCCCTGCTCACCTGCAGGACGGCTCGTAAAGACAGATTCACAAATGTTATTGAGAAAAATATTAAAGAAACATTCAAACGTTTTACCTTTTTGTGTCGTAGAAGAGTCCACATTCTTCCAAAGAAGAACCAGGAGGATTAAACACAACTTCATTGTTGATTTGTGAGCAGTTTGTGGTTCAGTGTGTGGCATAAGTTATATTTGTTTAGTATCCAGCCAATCAGTTATTTACTCTTGCTTTGGTTTCATTGTTTTCGTTTCCTGGAATGACTTCAGTACGTAGGTTCTTGCAACATTATTTAGTTTTTGTTTAAAAGACACAAGACCATTGTTGTCTCTATTTTTACAGTGAGAAGTGATCCTTTATGTAGTTTATCTGAAAAACACTCAAATTTATTTTTTTTTACACAAACACAACATTCCAGGACCAAGACCACAAGCACAAACAGAGAAATGTGGTCTTTGTTATCCACTGCAGTGAAGACTGGAAAAACTGAAAAAATGCTAAAATTATAGTCAAGCTGCAGTAGTGCCAACAAAAACATGACAACTTGCCTTGATTTTATAAAAAAAAAAAAAAAAAAGTAGAACTAAATTAATTTGTGTTGACTAATAATAATAATACATTTTATTTATAACGAGCCTTTCTGGACACTCAAGGTCGCCTTACAACAAGGGTCAAAACACAATAGCACATAATTAAAATACTCAAGAACAACAATTAAAATCAACAAATAAAAAAAACAACAATAAAAACAACAATTATATTGATGACAGGACAGTGCAGTTATGGTGGGAGGGAGCAGGCCAGTCTGAACAAATGTGTTTTGAGTTTGATTATGAAATTGTTGGCTCCTTGGATGCTTTTACAGGATGACTCTGGATGACTCTGGAGTAATCAACACTTTCAGCTGCTGCTGCAATGTTTGTGTTTGAGTCCACAGTCCACATGGACTCAATAACACATTTTTTTTTTATTTTATTATATCCTTTATTTAACCAGGTGAAACCTCATTGAGATTAAAAATCTCTTTTCAAGCAGTGACCTGGCCAAGACAAGAGTATTACATACTGTTTCAGACAATTACAAGACATTAACAAAAACACAAATATTATAAATATTATTGTATATTAAATATAACATATTATATGTTATATGATTTAGGTCCTTTTCCAGTTCGTTCCATGCACAGGGGGCAGCTACTGCCTTACCCAACTCCGTTCTGACTCTGGGAACCACCATCAGTATGTTCTTCTGAGAACGCAGAGCATACTGTTGTTGGTTTTTACACATGTGCAGAGGTAAGATGAGAGGAGCCCAGGAATACATTTATAAATCACAATCAGCAAATGAGACCACCTGTGAACATTCAGGGACAGAAACTCAGCTGCAGCATACAGTGTACAATGGTGAACACAATTTCCACAACCAGTCATAAAACGTAAAGCACAATGATAAACAGTGTCCAGCTTTTTTAAAAGATGATCAGATGCATTCATAAAAAGGAGATCGCCATAATTCAATAAAGATAAAAAAGTTGCAGAAATGAAATGTTTCCTGGTATAAACAGAAAAACACAATTTGTATCTGAAAAGAAAACTGAGCTTTAGATAAGAAGTACAAGGAAGACATGCCAACAAGGTGTACACACTGAGTTCTACCTGACAGATGGTTAGAAAACCAGCCAACAGCAGTGTCAGACCAATTTTATGAAGCCGATTTAACAAGAGACATGATCAACAGTGTCAAAGACCTTTGACAAGTCAATAAACAACACTGTACAAAACGTTTTACAGTCAAGAGCCTCAATGATATCATTAACTAATTTAACTGCAGCAGTTATTGTACTGTGTAGTTTTCGGAAACCAGATTGATTGTTTGATAAAATCATGAACCTCAATAAATTTTTTTAAGCTGTTCAGCAACAATTTTCTCAAAGACCTTTGTCAAGATACATAACTTTGATATCGGCCTGTAGTTATTAAGATCGGCCGAGTCCCCTCCTTTCAACAAGGGAAGAACAAAAGCAGACTTCCAGACAACAGGGATAACATTGTTCGAAAGTTAAAAAGATATGTCAGGATCAGTTATAAAATCTTTTAAAAGTTTAAGAAAAAAAGGATCAAGATTGTCTGGACCTGCAGATTTGTCTGTTTCCAGCTGCTTGAGGGCTCTGTAGACCTCTGCCTCAGTCACTGGTCTGAAAACAAACAAGCCAATTGAGGAAGGTAATGGAGGAGGCGATGAATCTTTGTTCAATTAAGGTTTTTGTGATGGGATGCAATGTCTCATATAGACAACCCGATAAAACAAAATTAGTATTTCAGATTTATCTGTGAGAATAAGTGATTTTTTTATAATTGCATGTTGGGAGTTTGTTGGTTTGTATGTTTCCGTAAAATTTATTTGGGTTATTTAGATTACTTGTGGTTTTAGACAAGTGCAATTCAGATTTACTCTTTTTAATCAGGGAAGTACAATTATGTTACAATGTGTTCTCTCGGCATAATACACACTTTGGGCCAACAACCTTTAAATAATCTGGTTTAAAGCCTCTGATAGAACCGTATTTTATTGGATAAGAAAGTAATGGGCAATTGTCACGATGTAAATCCTAAAGAAATGTTCAACATGTATTTGTAATGGCAGTACTTTATATTCTGTTTGAACTCATTACTGCAGAACATTTACCAGTGTCTTTATCTGTTATTGTTTAATTACCTAATGTTTTTATTGTTTAATATGTATTCAGGTTTTTATTCAAGTTTACCCACAATGCACTTTAAATGTATTGAATGAATAATGTTGAATCATTGCATTAATCAAAACACTGCTCAAAAGTCTTTCAAAGTAATCCTCTGCAGTGGTTTCTGTGTCGACACTTGAACGTACTGCATTTATTCACACACATTTGATTTAAAGAAAAAGCATTGATCTTACAAATGATTGGACACAATATTCAAAATGATTCATGATATTTTAAGTGGTGTTGTACATGATATTTGTAAATAGTTGTGGACTCTGTTTTGGAGCCGCTGGAAATAATACGACACAATAACAGCACTTTTTCTCTTCAGCAGCAACAAACAAAATCAGACTTTTTTCTTGGAGACAATATTTAAAAATGTTAAAATTATCATGAGCCACCTTCATGTAACAGACTTGAACATTTCACACTCCAAGTCTAAAGCAACCAGAATAAAACTGTCAGCAAACCACCTTTTGGTCTAGAGCTGATACACTTTTTACAAATTCCATGTACAGTCTACTGAATAACAGATCACTTTAAACATTTACTTAAAAATAATAATGTTTTGAGTTTTTTCAGCTGAATGATGGTCTTAGTGACAAGTTGGGAGGAGCATCTGACCATCGCTACAGTACTGACGCATTTCCACTCTGCCGTCGTGTGTCGTTCCAGGTTTACAGACAAAATCAATGCCAGTGTTGTGGGCTGCGTACAGTTTTTGTGATCTATGTTTGAATTCAATATTTTGTGGATCCATTACAGTCGGGTCCAAAGTGCAGGGTTCTGAAGAGAGTACACAGCGAGCATTGGTCATTAGTACAAATACTCATTTATAGTCTGTACTTCATGTATTTTTATATTCATTCAGTATGGACAACACAAATACATTGGAACAAACCAGATGCAATATTTTCAACACCTGTCCATAGGAGGCTTTTTAAGAAAAGAGCATGAATATTTCTGGACACTAGACATGTTCCATTTGAACTGAATAAATGTTTGCTCACAATTGATTAAACTCTTTAAATGTCTCTTGTACTTTGTTTTCTAAAAGTGTCAAACCCAAAGAGGAAAGACCACAGCTGACCACAATAGGCAGCACTTACCTGTTTTTTATTTGTGTTGGGTTTAAGGTGTGGTAGGGATTGTCAGTGAGAGTTCACGAGGATATTCTTATTTCTATTTGTATACACACAGCAAAGTGTGACTTACTGAGACATTTGATCTCTCCGGTCCATTCTCCATTCAAGCAGGTTTTAAACGGGCCTCCCTCCATTACGTACACGTTCTACCACTGGTACTCAACCCTTGCATTGTGGGCAAACTCCATATTAGAGAAGGTCAAAGTGTCTCCGTTTTCTAAATGTGGTGCTGGTCCACAGCCTCGAGGATCTGAAAGAAAAGTAAATAAGACTAAGTTTAGTTAAAAAAACTGTCTGGTCAAATGAAGGGAGCAGAGTGTTCCCAGTCAAGGCTTTGAAAATACAATATTTGGTCAAAGAATAAATGAACATAAGAAAAATCCTTGGTCCATGAGATAAATCAGTCTTACCTCTACATGTTGGAAAAGGATGGCTCCACTGTCCGTTTTCCAAACATGTGACGTCTGCACTGCCTTCAAGCACATGTTCACTGTTTTTGCACCGAAACTGCATGAACTGTCCTTTTGGCTCAACACTGTCTGGTACATTCAAGACATCACAGGTGTCTGTAACACAACAGCAACAGACCAGTAAAACTATTTTTTAACGGTGCATGTTATTAAGAGAAACAAATAAAGGGACCTGTTCACATGTAACATAACTCAACAATTTATTTAATTTTGATATTTTTTTGATTTTTGATGTGTTGTACATGACTTCTCTATAGAAACAAACATATGAAAGTACAATTTACTTTAAAGTGATCACATAAAGTAAACATAAATGTTCAAACTAACAAAAATATTGTTACTTCACAAAAATAATAACCAATGAAGCCTAATACAAAAATTTGGAGGAAGAAGAGAAAAAATAAAAGTTTAAAATTTCTCTCTCTCCTTGGTCTCTTTTACCATTATACCAGATAAATTATTTTTGACATACTTTAAATGAAATTTCATAACTCATCGAACTGATTGAGGCTCATTTTAAAGTGTTATGTAACTTCTCCAGATTAATGTATTGCAATGTTTCTTGGAGCCATCTGTCATTTGTTGGTGGAGCTTTATGTTTCCATTTGAGAAGGATGTAGCGTCGAGCTTGTAAGATTGTAAAGACAATGGCACACTGAGATTAAAACGGTATGTTAGGAATAGTAGAGAGGCTAAACAAGCCTATTAGAGGGTTGAGTTCTACACTGGTTTGCAAAATGTGATATAGTTTGAAAAAAATTAGACAAATATTCTGTAAGCTTCGGGCATGTCCAGAACATATGTACGTGGTCTGTCCTGCACAGATTGATGACCAATGTCGCCCCATAAGCTATCAGAAATGTCTTGGGCTAATTTGTGCTCCCATTTTGTTTAAAAGTAATTGTAGGATCTTTTGTCAAAGCAGTTATCTTGCCATATCAAAAAGAGGTCAGCTGTTTTTTTCCTGATAAATGTGCCTTTCAAGCTCACGAATGGGTCGATGTCAGATTCAGCTGGACGATTGGGATTGTGAGGAAACTGGTTCTGAATAAAATGACTCACTTGAAAATAACAAAAAAGAAGGCTGTTTTACAATGTAAATCTATTACACAGGAACTGAAAGGGTGCAAATGTGCCCTCTTCATACAGGTCCAGCAGCCTACATAGGCCATTCTTAGACCATCTTTTAAAAACTTGGTCTGTTGAGGAAACAGATGATTATTTAAAATTGGTGCATAAAAGAAAGCTCGAGTCACATTTAATTGTTCTAAAGTGCAAGACTTCCAGCAAATGATTTTCTTAAGACAGCAGGTTCCTAGCCCGAGATAAATTCATTAGTGTGTTTTTCTAATTCAGTAAAATACAAAAAAAATCTATTTAACTGTTTCTTACTTGTTTGTGTCGAAGAAAATCCCACGTTCTTCCAAAGAAGAACCAGGAGGATTAAACACAACTTCATAGTTTCTTTGTGAGCAGTTTAAATCAAAGTGGGTCACATATTACATCAGTGGGTGACATAGTTAATATTTATTCATAATCAGCCAATCAGAATGCGTTACCTTCTGTTATAGAGACCTTGGTCCTGGTTTTATTGATTGTTGGCTCTCGGGATGCTTTTACGGGACGACTCTGATGTAATCCACACTTTCAGCTGCAGCTGCAGTGTTTGTGTTTGAGTCCACAGTCCACATGGACTCAGTAACACAATAATATACTGTATATGTCTATTGGTATATTTTGAATCAACCTTTTTTACATTTATGTTTATATTTAGTCACAAGAACATTTAAATTAGTTTAAAAACATTATTTTTGCCTTTTATTTGATCTAACTTCAATAAATAAATATCGTCTTTGATAAAAACAAAAACTACAGAAGAATCCAGGCAATCTCTAGGCATAATACATACTTTTGGCCAACAACCTTTAAATAATCTGGTTTAAAGTCTCTAAAAGAACTGTATTTTATTGGATAATAAAGTGATGGGCAATTGTCACGATGTAAATCATAAAGAAATGTTCAACGTGTATTTGTAATGGCAGTACTTTATATTCTGTTTGAACTCATTACTGCAGAACATTTACCAGTGTCTTTATCTGTTATTGTTTAATTACCTAATGTTTTTAGTGTTTAATATGAATTCAGTTTTTATTCAAGTTTACCCACAATGCACTTTACATGTATTGAATGAATAATGTTGAATCATTGCATTAATCAATACACTGCTCTAAAGCCTTTCAAAGTAATCCTCTGCAGTGGTTTCTGTGTCGACACTTGAACGTACTGCATTTATTCACACACATTTGATTTAAAGAAAAAGCATTGATCTTACAAATGATTGGACACAATATTCAAAATGATTCATGATATTTTAAGTTGTGTTGTACATGATATTTGTAAATAGTTGTGGACTCTGTTTTGGAGCCGCTGGAAATAATACGACACAATAACAGCACTTTTTCTCTTCAGCAGCAACAAACAAAATCAGACTTTTTTCTTGGAGACAATATTTCAAAATTCAAAATTATCATGAGTCACCTTCATGTAACAGACTTGAACATTTCACACTCCAAGTCTAAAGTAACCAGAATAAAACTGTCAGCAAACCACCTTTTGGTTTAGAGCTGATACACTTTTTACAAATTCCATGTACAGTCTACTGAATAACAGATCACTTTAAACATTTACTTAAAAATAATAATGTTTTGAGTTTTTTCAGCTGAATGATGGTCTTAGTGACAAGTTGGGAGGAGCATCTGACCATCTCTACAGATCTGATGCATTTCACTCTGCCGTCGTGTGTGTTCCAGGTTTACAGACAAAATTAATGCCAGTGTTGTGGGCTGCGTACAGTTTGTATGACAATTTACGTTTGAATTCAATATTTTGTGGATCCATTACAGTCGGGTCCAAAGTGCAGGGTTCTAAAGAGAGTACACAGGGAGGATTGGTCATTAGTACAAATACTCATTTATAGTCTGTACTTCATGTATTTTTATATTTATTCAGTATGGACAACACAAATACATTGGAACAAACCAGATGCAATATTTTCAACACCTGTCCATAGGAGGCTTTTTGAGGAAAGAGCATGAATATTTCTGGACACTTGACATGTTCCATTTGAACTGAATAAATGTTTGCTCACAATTGATTAAACTCTATAAATGTCTCTTGTACTTTGTTTTCTAAAAGTGTCAAACCCAAAGAGGAAAGACCACAGCTGACCACAATAGGCAGCACTTACCTGTTTTTTATTTGTGTTGGGTTTAAGGTGTGGTAGGGATTGTCAGTGAGAGTTCACGAGGATATTCTTATTTCTATTTGTATTCACACAGCAAAGTGTGACTTACTGAGACATTTGATCTCTCCGGTCCATTCTCCATTCAAGCAGGTTTTAAACGGGCCTCCCTCCATTATTACACGTTCTGACACTGGTACTCAACCCTTGCATTGTGGTCATACTCCATATTAGAGAAGGTCAAAGTGTCTCCGTTTTCTAAATGTGGTGCTGGTCCACAGCCTCGAGAATCTGAAAGAAAAGTAAATAAGACTAAGTTTAGTTAAAAAACTGTCTGGTCAAATGAAGGGAGCAGAGTGTTCCCAGTCAAGGCTTTGAAAATACAATATTTGGTCAAAGAATAAATGAACATAAGAAAAATCCTTGGTCCATGAGATAAATCAGTCTTACTACATGTTGGAAAAGGATGGCTCCACTGTCCGTTTTCCAAACATGTGACGTCTGCACTGCCTTCAAGCACATGTTCACTGTTTTTGCACCGAAACTGCAAGAACTGTCCTTTTGGCTCAACACTGTCTGGTACATTCAAGACATCACAGGTGTCTGTAACACAACAGCAACAGACCAGTAAAACTATTTTTTAACAGTGCATGTTATTAAGAGAAACAAATAAAGGGACCTATTCTCATGTAACATAACTCAACAATTTATTTAATTTTGATATTTTTTTGATTTTTGATGTGTTGTACATGACTTCTCTATAGAAACAAACATATGAAAGTACAATTTACTTTAAAGTGATCACATAAAGTAAACATAAATGTTCAAACTAACAAAAATATTGTTACTTCACAAAAATAATAACCAATGAAGCCTAATACAAAAATTTGGAGGAAGAGAAAAAATAAAAGTTTAAAATTTCTCTCTCTCCTTGGTCTCTATTACCATTATACCAGATAAATTATTTTTGACATACTTTAAATGAAATTTCATAACTCATAGAACTGATTGAGGGCTCATTTTAAAGTGTTATGTAACTTCTCCAGATTAATGTATTGCAATGTTTCTTGGAGCCATCTGTCATTTGTTGGTGGAGCTTTATGTTTCCATTTGAGAAGGATGTAGCGTCGAGCTTGTAAGATTGTAAAGACAATGGCACACTGAGATTAAAACGCTATGTTATGAATAGTAGAGAGGCTAAACAAGCCTATTAGAGGGTTGAGTTCTACACTGGTTTGCAAAATGTGATATAGTTTGAAAAAAATTAGACAAATATTCTGTAAGCTTCGGGCATGTCCAGAACATATGTACGTGGTCTGTCCTGCACAGATTGATGACCAATGTTGCCGCATAAGCTATCAGAAATGTCTTGGGCTAATTTGTGCTCCCATTTTGTTTAAAAGTAATTGTAGGATCTTTTGTCAAAGCAGTTATCTTGCCATATCAAAAAGAGGTCAGCTGTTTTTTTCCTGATAAATGTGCCTTTCAAGCTCACGAACGGGTCGATGTCAGATTCAGCTGGACGATTGGGATTGTGAGGAAACTGGTTCTGAATAAAATGACTCACTTAAAAATAACAAAAAAGAAGGCTGTTTTACAATGTAAATCTATTACACAGGAACTGAAAGGGTGCAAATGTGCCCTCTTCATACAGGTCCAGCAGCCTACATAGGCCATTCTTAGACCATATTTTAAAAACTTGGTCTGTTGAGGAAACAGATGATTATTTAAAATTGGTGCATAAAAGAAAGCTCGAGTCACATTTAATTGTTCTAAAGTGCAAGACTTCCAGCAAATGATTTTCTTAAGACAGCAGGTTCCTAGCCCGAGATAAATTTATTAGTGTGTTTTTCTAATTCAGTAAAATGCAAAAAAATGTATTTAACTGTATCTTACTTGTTTGTGTCGAAGAAAATCCCACGTTCTTCCAAAGAAGAACCAGGAGGATTAAACACAACTTCATAGTTTCTTTGTGAGCAGTTTAAATCAAAGTGGGTCACATATTACATCAGTGGGTGACATAGTTAATATTTATTCATAATCAGCCAACCAGACTGAGTTACCTTCTGTTATAGAGACCTTGGTCCTGGTTTTATTGATTGTTGGCTCTCGGGATGCTTTTACGGGACGACTCTGGTGTAATCCACACTTTCAGCTGCAGCTGCAGTGTTTATGTTTGGGTCCACAGTCCACATGGACTCAGTAACATAATAATATACTGTATATGTCTATTGGTATATTTTGAATCAACCTTTTTTACATTTATGTTTATATTTAGTCACAAGAACATTTAAATTAGTTTAAAAACATTATTTTTGCCTTTTATTTGATCTAACTTCAATAAATAAATATCGTCTTTGATAAAAACAAAACTACAGAAGAATCCAGGCAATCTCTAGGCATAATACATACTTTTGGCCAACAACCTTTAAATAATCTGGTTTAAAGTCTCTAAAAGAACTGTATTTTATTGGATAATAAAGTGATGGGCAATTGTCACGATGTAAATCATAAAGAAATGTTCAACGTGTATTTGTAATGGCAGTACTTTATATTCTGTTTGAACTCATTACTGCAGAACATTTACCAGTGTCTTTATCTGTTATTGTTTAATTACCTAATGTTTTTAGTGTTTAATATGAATTCAGTTTTTATTCAAGTTTACCCACAATGCACTTTACATGTATTGAATGAATAATGTTGAATCATTGCATTAATCAATACACTGCTCTAAAGCCTTTCAAAGTAATCCTCTGCAGTGGTTTCTGTGTCGACACTTGAACGTACTGCATTTATTCACACACATTTGATTTAAAGAAAAAGCATTGATCTTACAAATGATTGGACACAATATTCAAAATGATTCATGATATTTTAAGTTGTGTTGTACATGATATTTGTAAATAGTTGTGGACTCTGTTTTGGAGCCGCTGGAAATAATACAACACAATAACAGCACTTTTTCTCTTCAGCAGCAACAAACAAAATCAGACTTTTTTCTTGGAGACAATATTTCAAAATTCAAAATTATCATGAGTCACCTTCATGTAACAGACTTGAACATTTCACACTCCAAGTCTAAAGTAACCAGAATAAAACTGTCAGCAAACCACCTTTTGGTTTAGAGCTGATACACTTTTTACAAATTCCATGTACAGTCTACTGAATAACAGATCACTTTAAACATTTACTTAAAAATAATAATGTTTTGAGTTTTTTCAGCTGAATGATGGTCTTAGTGACAAGTTGGGAGGAGCATCTGACCATCTCTACAGATCTGATGCATTTCCACTCTGCCGTCGTGTGTCGTTCCAGGTTTACAGACAAAATTAATGCCAGTGTTGTGGGCTGCGTACAGTTTGTATGACAATTTACGTTTGAATTCAATATTTTGTGGATCCATTACAGTCGGGTCCAAAGTGCAGGGTTCTAAAGAGAGTACACAGGGAGGATTGGTCATTAGTACAAATACTCATTTATAGTCTGTACTTCATGTATTTTTATATTTATTCAGTATGGACAACACAAATACATTGGAACAAACCAGATGCAATATTTTCAACACCTGTCCATAGGAGGCTTTTTGAGGAAAGAGCATGAATATTTCTGGACACTTGACATGTTCCATTTGAACTGAATAAATGTTTGCTCACAATTGATTAAACTCTATAAATGTCTCTTGTACTTTGTTTTCTAAAAGTGTCAAACCCAAAGAGGAAAGACCACAGCTGACCACAATAGGCAGCACTTACCTGTTTTTTATTTGTGTTGGGTTTAAGGTGTGGTAGGGATTGTCAGTGAGAGTTCACGAGGATATTCTTATTTCTATTTGTATTCACACAGCAAAGTGTGACTTACTGAGACATTTGATCTCTCCGGTCCATTCTCCATTCAAGCAGGTTTTAAACGGGCCTCCCTCCATTACGTACACGTTCTGACACTGGTACTCAACCCTTGCATTGTGGTCATACTCCATATTAGAGAAGGACAAAGTGTCTCCGTTTTCTAAATGTGGTGCTGGTCCACAGCCTCGAGAATCTGAAAGAAAAGTAAATAAGACTAAGTTTAGTTAAAAAACTGTCTGGTCAAATGAAGGGAGCAGAGTGTTCCCAGTCAAGGCTTTGAAAATACAATATTTGGTCAAAGAATAAATGAACATAAGAAAAATCCTTGGTCCATGAGATAAATCAGTCTTACTACATGTTGGAAAAGGATGGCTCCACTGTCCGTTTTCCAAACATGTGACGTCTGCACTGCCTTCAAGCACATGTTCACTGTTTTTGCACCGAAACTGCAAGAACTGTCCTTTTGGCTCAACACTGTCTGGTACATTCAAGACATCACAGGTGTCTGTAACACAACAGCAACAGACCAGTAAAACTATTTTTTAACAGTGCATGTTATTAAGAGAAACAAAAGGGACCTATTCTCATGTAACATAACTCAACAATTTATTTAATTTTGATATTTTTTTGATTTTTGATGTGTTGTACATGACTTCTCTATAGAAACAAACATATGAAAGTACAATTTACTTTAAAGTGATCACATAAAGTAAACATAAATGTTCAAACTAACAAAAATATTGTTACTTCACAAAAATAATAACCAAGCCTAATACAAAAATTTGGAGGAAGAAGAGAAAAAATAAAAGTTTAAAATTTCTCTCTCTCCTTGGTCTCTATTACCATTATACCAGATAAATTATTTTTGACATACTTTAAATGCAATTTCATAACTCATAGAACTGATTGAGGGCTCATTTTAAAGTGTTATGTAACTTCTCCAGATTAATGTATTGCAATGTTTCTTGGAGCCATCTGTCATTTGTTGGTGGAGCTTTATGTTTCCATTTGAGAAGGATGTAGCATCGAGCTTGTAAGATTGTAAAGACAATGGCACACTGAGATTAAAACGCTATGTTATGAATAGTAGAGAGGCTAAACAAGCCTATTAGAGGTTGAGTTCTACACTGGTTTGCAAAATGTGATATAGTTTGAAAAAATTAGACAAATATTCTGTAAGCTTCGGGCATGTCCAGAACATATGTACGTGGTCTGTCCTGCACAGATTGATGACCAATGTCGCCCCATAAGCTATCAGAAATGTCTTGAGCTAATTTGTGCTCCCATTTTGTTTAAAAGTAATTGTAGGATCTTTTGTCAAAGCAGTTATCTTGCCATATCAAAAGAGGTCAGCTGTTTTCCTGATAAATGTGCCTTTCAAGCTCACGAATCGATGTCAGATTCAGCTGGGCGATTGGGATTGTGAGAAACTGGTTCTGAATAAAATGACTCACTTGAAAATAACAAAAAGAAGGCTGTTTTACAATGTAAATCTATTACACAGGAACTGAAAGGGTGCAAATGTGCCCTCTTCATACAGGTCCAGCAGCCTACATAGGCCATTCTTAGACCATATTTTAAAAACTTGGTCTGTTGAGGAAACAGATGATTATTTAAAATTGGTGCATAAAAGAAAGCTCGAGTCACATTTAATTGTTCTAAAGTGCAAGACTTCCAGCAAATGATTTTCTTAAGACAGCAGGTTCCTAGCCCGAGATAAATTCATTAGTGTGTTTTTCTAATTCAGTAAAATACAAAAAAATGTATTTAACTGTTTCTTACTTGTTTGTGTCGAAGAAAATCCCACGTTCTTCCAAAGAAGAACCAGGAGGATTAAACACAACTTCATAGTTTCTTTGTGAGCAGTTTAAATCAAAGTGGGTCACATATTACATCAGTGGGTGACATAGTTAATATTTATTCATAATCAGCCAACCAGACTGAGTTACCTTCTGTTATAGAGACCTTGGTCCTGGTTTTATTGATTGTTGGCTCTCGGGATGCTTTTACGGGACGACTCTGGTGTAATCCACACTTTCAGCTGCAGCTGCAGTGTTTGTGTTTGTGTCCACAGTCCACATGGACTCAGTAACATAATAATATACTGTATATGTCAATTGGTATATTTTGAATCAACCTTTTTTACATTTATGTTTATATTTAGTCACAAGAACATTTAAATTAGTTTAAAAACATTATTTTTGCCTTTTATTTGATCTAACTTCAATAAATAAATATCGTCTTTGATAAAAACAGAAACTACAGAAGAATCCAGGCAATCTCTAGGCATAATACATACTTTTGGCCAACAACCTTTAAATAATCTGGTTTAAAGCCTCTGATAGAACCGTATTTTATTGGATAATAAAATGATGGGCAATTGTCACGATGTAAATCATAAAGAAATGTTCAACATGTATTTGTAATGGCAGTACTTTATATTCTGTCTGAACTCATTACTGCAGAACATTTACCAGTGTCTTGATCTGTTATTGTTTAATATGAATTCAGTTTTTATTCAAGTTTACCCACAATGCACTTTAAATGTATTGAATGAATAATGTTGAATCATTGCATTAATCAATACACTGCTCAAAAGTCTTTCAAAGTAATCCTCTGCAGTGGTTTCTGTGTCGACTGCATTTATTCACACACATTTGATTTAAAGAAAAAGCATTGATCGTACAAATGATTGGACACAATATTCAAAATGATTCATGATATTTTAAATTGTGTTGTACATGATATTTGTAAATAGTTGTGGACTCTGTTTTGGAGCCACTGGAAATAATACGACACAATAACAGCACGTTTTCTCTTCAGCAGCAACAAACAAAATCAGACTTTTTTCTTGGAGACAATATTTCAAAATTCAAAATTATCATGAGTCACCTTCATGTAACAGACTTGAACATTTCACACTCCAAGTCTAAAGTAACCAGAATAAAACTGTCAGCAAACCACCTTTTGGTCTAGAGCTGATACACTTTTCACAAATTCCATGTACAGTCTACTGAATAACAGATCACTTTAAACATTTACTTAAAAATAATAATGTTTTGAGTTTTTTCAGCTGAATGATGGTCTTAGTGACAAGTTGGGAGGAGCATCTGACCATCTGTACAGAACTGATGCATTTCCACTCTGCCGTCGTGTGTCGTTCCAGGTTTGCAGACAAACATGATGCCAGTGTTGTGGGCTGCGTACAGTTTGTTTGACAATTTACGTTTGAATTCAATATTTTGTGGATCCATTACAGTCGGGTCCAAAGTGCAGGGTTCTGAAGAGAGTACACAGGGAGGATTGGTCATTAGTACAAATACTCATTTATAGTCTGTACTTCATATATTTTTATATTTATTCAGTATGGACAACACAAATACATTGGAACAAACCAGATGCAATATTTTCAACACCTGTCCATAGGAGGCTTTTGAGGAAAGAGCATGAATATTTCTGGACACTAGACATGTTCCATTTGAACTGAATAAATGTTTGCTCACAATTGATTAAACTCTATAAATGTCTCTTGTACTTTGTTTTCTAAAAGTGTCAAACCCAAAGAGGAAAGACCACAGCTGACCACAATAGGCAGCACTTACCTGTTTTTTATTTGTGTTGGGTTTAAGGTGTGGTAGGGATTGTCAGTGAGAGTTCACGAGGATATTCTTATTTCTATTTGTATTCACACAGCAAAGTGTGACTTACTGAGACATTTGATCTCTCCGGTCCATTCTCCATTCAAGCAGGTTTTAAACGGGCCTCCCTCCATTACGTACACGTTCTGACACTGGTACTCAACCCTTGCATTGTGGTCATACTCCATATTAGAGAAGGTCAAAGTGTCTCCGTTTTCTAAATGTGGTGCTGGTCCACAGCCTTGAGGATCTGAAAGAAAAGTAAATAAGACTAAGTTTAGTTAAAAAAACTGTCTGGTCAAATGAAGGGAGCAGAGTGTTCCCAGTCAAGGCTTTGAAAATACAATATTTGGTCAAAGAATAAATGAACATAAGAAAAATCCTTGGTCCATGAGATAAATCAGTCTTACCTCTACATGTTGGAAAAGGATGGCTCCACTGTCCGTTTTCCAAACATGTGACGTCTGCACTGCCTTCAAGCACATGTTCACTGTTTTTGCAATCAAACTGCATGAACTGTCCTTTGGCTCAACACTGTCTGGTACATTCAAGACATCACAGGTGTCTGTAACACAACAGCAACAGACCAGTAAAACTATTTTTTAACGGTGCATGTTATTAAGAGAAACAAATAAAGGGACCTATTCTCATATAACATAACTCAACAATTTATTTAATTTTTGATATTTTTTTTATTTTTGATGTGTTGTACATGACTTCTCTATAGAAACAAACATATGAAAGTACAATTTACTTTAAAGTGATCACATAAAGTAAACATAAATGTTCAAACTAACAAAAATATTGTTACTTCACAAAAATAATAACCAATGAAGCCTAATACAAAAATTTGGAGGAAGAAGAGAAAAAATAAAAGTTTAAAATTTCTCTCTCTCCTTGGTCTCTTTTACCATTATACCAGATAAATTATTTTTGACATACTTTAAATGAAATTTCATAACTCATCGAACTGATTGAGGGCTCATTTTAAAGTGTTATGTAACTTCTCCAGATTAATGTATTGCAATGTTTCTTGGAGCCATCTGTCATTTGTTGGTGGAGCTTTATGTTTCCATTTGAGAAGGATGTAGCGTCGAGCTTGTAAGATTGTAAAGACAATGGCACACTGAGATTAAAACGGTATGTTAGGAATAGTAGAGAGGCTAAACAAGCCTATTAGAGGGTTGAGTTCTACACTGGTTTGCAAAATGTGATATAGTTTGAAAAAAATTAGACAAATATTCTGTAAGCTTCGGGCATGTCCAGAACATATGTACGTGGTCTGTCCTGCACAGATTGATGACCAATGTCGCCCCATAAGCTATCAGAAATGTCTTGGGCTAATTTGTGCTCCCATTTTGTTTAAAAGTAATTGTAGGATCTTTTGTCAAAGCAGTTATCTTGCCATATCAAAAAGAGGTCAGCTGTTTTTTTCCTGATAAATGTGCCTTTCAAGCTCACGAATGGGTCGATGTCAGATTCAGCTGGACGATTGGGATTGTGAGGAAACTGGTTCTGAATAAAATGACTCACTTGAAAATAACAAAAAAGAAGGCTGTTTTACAATGTAAATCTATTACACAGGAACTGAAAGGGTGCAAATGTGCCCTCTTCATACAGGTCCAGCAGCCTACATAGGCCATTCTTAGACCATATTTTAAAAACTTGGTCTGTTGAGGAAACAGATGATTATTTAAAATTGGTGCATAAAGAAAGCTCGAGTCACATTTAATTGTTCTAAAGTGCAAGACTTCCAGCAAATGATTTTCTTAAGACAGCAGGTTCCTAGCCCGAGATAAATTCATTAGTGTGTTTTTCTAATTCAGTAAAATACAAAAAAATGTATTTAACTGTTTCTTACTTGTTTGTGTCGAAGAAAATCCCACGTTCTTCCAAAGAAGAACCAGGAGGATTAAACACAACTTCATAGTTTCTTTGTGAGCAGTTTAAATCAAAGTGGGTCACATATTACATCAGTGGGTGACATAGTTAATATTTATTCATAATCAGCCAATCAGAATGCGTTACCTTCTGTTATAGAGACCTTGGTCCTGGTTTTATTGATTGTTGGCTCTCGGGATGCTTTTACGGGACGACTCTGATGTAATCCACACTTTCAGCTGCAGCTGCAGTGTTTGTGTTTGAGTCCACAGTCCACATGGACTCAGTAACACAATAATATACTGTATATGTCTATTGGTATATTTTGAATCAACCTTTTTTACATTTATATTTATATTCAGTCACAAGAACATTTAAATTAGTTTAAAAACATTATTTTTGCCTTTTATTTGATCTAACTTCAATAAATAAATATCGTCTTTGATAAAAATAAAAACTACAGAAGAATCCAGGCAATCTCTAGGCATAATACATACTTTTGGCCAACAACCTTTAAATAATCTGGTTTAAAGCCTCTAAAAGAACTGTATTTTATTGGATAATAAAGTGATGGGCAATTGTCACGATGTAAATCCTAAAGAAATGTTCAACATGTATTTGTAATGGCAGTACTTTATATTCTGTCTGAACTCATTACTGCAGAACATTTACCAGTGTCTTGATCTGTTTTTGTTTAATTACCTAATGTTTTCATTGTTTATTATGAATTCAGTTTTTATTCAAGTTTACCCACAATGCACTTTAAATGTATTGAATGAATAATGTTGAATCATTGCATTAATCAATACACTGCTCAAAAGTCTTTCAAAGTAATCCTCTGCAGTGGTTTCTGTGTCGACACTTGAACGTACTGCATTTATTCACACACATTTGATTTAAAGAAAAAGCATTGATCTTACAAATGATTGGACACAATATTCAAAATGATTCATGATATTTTAAATTGTGTTGTACATGATATTTGTAAATAGTTGTGGACTCTGTTTTGGAGCCGCTGGAAATAATACAACACAATAACAGCACTTTTTCTCTTCAGCAGCAACAAACAAAATCAGACTTTTTTCTTGGAGACAATATTTCAAAATTCAAAATTATCATGAGTCACCTTCATGTAACAGACTTGAACATTTCACACTCCAAGTCTAAAGTAACCAGAATAAAACTGTCAGCAAACCACCTTTTGGTCTAGAGCTGATACACTTTTCACAAATTCCATGTACAGTCTACTGAATAACAGATCACTTTAAACATTTACTTAAAAATAATAATGTTTTGAGTTTTTTCAGCTGAATGATGGTCTCAGTGACAAGTTGGGAGGAGCATCTGACCATCTCTACAGAACTGACGCATTTCCACTCTGCCGTCGTGTGTCGTTCCAGGTTTACAGACAAACATGATGCCAGTGTTGTGGGCTGCGTACAGTTTGTTTGACCATTTAAATTTGAATTCAATATTTTGTGGATCCATTACAGTCGGGTCCAAAGTGCAGGGTTCTGAAGAGAGTACACAGGAAGCATTGGTCATTAGTACAAATACTCATTTATAGTCTGTATCTCATGTATTTTATTTATATTTATTTATATTTATGGACAACACAAATACATTGAAACAAACCAGATTTATTGTTTGAGTGTTAGAGCACACACGCTTATTTTCAACACCTGTCCATAGGAGGCTTTTAAAGAAAAGAGCACAATACGTAATATTTCTGGACACTAGACATGTTCCATTTGAACTAAACAAATGTTTGCTCACAATTGATTAAACTCTATAAATGTCTCTTGTACTTTGTTTTCTAAAAGTGTCAAACCCAAAGAGGAAAGACCACAGCTGACCACAATAGGCAGCACTTACCTGTTTTTAATTTGTGCTGGGTTTAAGGTGTGGTAGGGATTGTCAGTGAGAGTTCACAAAGATATTCTTATTTCTATTTGTATACACACAGCAAAGTGTGACTTACTGAGACATTTGATCTCTCCGGTCCATTCTCCATTCAAGCAGGTTTTAGACGGGCCTCCCTCCATTACGTACACGTTCTGACACTGGTACTCAACCCTTGCATTGTGGGCAAACTCCATATTAGAGAAGGTCAAAGTGTCTCCGTTTTCTAAAAGTGGTGCTGGTCCACAGCCTTGAGGATCTGAAAGAACAGTAAACTATGTTCAGTTAAAAAACTGTCTGGTCAAATGGTCTGGATTTAAGAAGCCAACTATTGAGTTTACTGCTTTAAAATTGGGCTAAAGACCTGGCTGAACTCTAGGGAGCAGAGTGTTCCCAGTCAATGCTTTAAAAATACATTATTTGGTCAAAGAATAAATGAACATAAAAAAACATGGTCCATGAGATAAATCAGTCTTACCTCTACATGTTGGAAAAGGATGGCTCCACTGTCCGTTTTCCAAACATGTGACATCTGCACTGCCTTGAAGCACATATCCCCTTTTTTTGCACCGAAACTGCAAGAACTGTCCTTTTGTCAGTTGTGTTGGTAACACATTAACACCTTCAACACTGTCTGGTACATTCAAGACATCACAGGTGTCTGTAACACAACAGCAACAAACCAGTAAAACTATTTTTAACGGTGCACGTTATTCATAGATTGTATAATTATGGATGTTATCCGCCCATTGGTCCCCTATTCACCAATATTGTCATTACAACAGGGCAATTAAATGGCCGTTACATGCAACTTTTCCCTGATAACATGGAAATGTAGGTTTATGCTTTTTCTTCTTCTTTTATTGAATGAACGTGAGCTTGAATGGTTGTCTGTCAGTGGAATAGTCATAGAAGTATAAAACAAATAAATTTGTGTGTGAACAACATCCAAAACTTTTCAAATCTTTACCCATACAGGTCGGGAATGGTTTGTCCCATTTCCCGTCTTTGCCACAGATCAGTGTTGAACTGCCGTTGAGAATTGTCCCTGGAGCCTCACAGCTGAAAGTGAGGAAGCGGTCAGGAAGTACAGGGCTGTCATCATCTGGTAACCCTTGTACAGTGAGCCCTTGGTCTGCTAGAGGGGCCTGGCAGCGGAAAGCTGAGCAAACAAAGACGGTAAAAGGTCAGACACAGAGGCATTTACTTTTACTGCTTTTAGAACAAAGAAGATGTACAGTGTCTTGTACATTAATTTGTGAATGAATGTACAAGTATTTGTAGAAAAAAAGGGCTAAGAGGAGAAGTGAGCAGCAGAATGGTTTCATGCCAAGAAAGAGCACTACAGCTATTTGATTTGAGAATGTTGATCAGAAAGAGCTGCACTGTGTTTTTATAGATTTAGAGAAAGCGTATGAAAGGGGGGCCAAGAAAGGAGCTGTGGTATTGTATGAGGAGGTCTGGACCTGCAGAGAAGTGTTAGAGTGGTGCAGGATATGTATGAGAGCAGTAGGACAGTGGTGAGGTGTGACAGAGGAGTTCATGGTGAAGGATCGGCTCTGAGCCTCTTCTTGTTTGCGATGGTGATGGACAGATTAGGTCAGACAGGAATCTCCATGGACTATGATGTTTGCGGAGGACAATGGGATCTGTAGTGAGAGCAGGGAGCAGGTGGAGGTTTGCTCTGGAGAGAAGAGGGATGACCTGTGTGTCAATGAGAGGGATCCAAGTGGAACAGTGAGGTTACAGGGAGAAGAAGTAAAGAAGTACTTGTGTCAACAGTCCAGAGCAATGGGGAGTGTGGAAAAGATCAGAAGAAGCGTGTGCAGCAGGTTGGTTTGGAGTTGAAAAAAGTGTCAGGTGTGTTGTGTGATAAAAGAGTACCAGGGAGAATGAAAGGAAAGGTGTACAGGACAGAAGTGAGATGGCTGATGATAAAGACGTTCAGTGTCAGATTATTCAAATAACCCTAAGATTTTCATTAATTAACAAAAAAAGGTCACTGTTTTTTCTGCATGTTTTATTTGCTCTGACATGTTTATGTTGACTTTCACAAATGAGTTCTGAACCAAATTCTTGAGTTAAACTTTGATGAAAAAGATATAAACTCATTGTGGGGGACGTCACAAAATACCAATTGGTCAAAATGACAGTGAAATTATTGGAAAATTTTGTAATCCTGATAATGTAGGGATTTTTAAACTGTATTTGTGGGAAGAAAGATAAACAACAAATCTCTCAGAAGTACTTTTCTTCTTTTTATTTTTGTTGAGCATGACAAAGCTTTATAATGATGTCCATGACATTAAACAATGTCTTCTCTTCTGGCATTTTCTCATTGTATTTGATCTCCAACTTCACTTTGAGCTGTGGGACATAATGAGATTATTATGATTAATATATAAAGAAGAAAAGAATGACTGCAACTAACACACACAGTCAATATTTAAGTTAAAAAAATGGACAAAGGGATGAGGAGAAGTAAAGGTTGACTCCATAAGAACACAATATAGTTTTTACCTCATTTAGTAATCTGTTTATAACCTGCTGCAAAAGACAACATGGGTGTCCAAAGCCTAGTTTTCCAGAGTTACACGATACAGCTTGGGTCAGTACGGCACAGTTTGGTTTGGGTTATTCATTCAATTCTCGTTTCTTTTCTTTCCTTTAATTTATGGACTTTAGAGTTTAGCTCCATCTTTTATTAATTGTACAACACTTGGAACCAAAGTTGAACGATTACCAAAACAGTTCCATACACTTATAACTGACCTGAAATTGCTCCATTTACGTTTTATTAAACTGCTGCACATGTTGTCTTTAAATGACAGGTATAAGCTTGCATTTGATCTTGTATTTTTAACCGTGCTTTCATTAAGGTTATATTAAGACTAATATTTAAATTTAATACAGCATCGTCGGATGAAAAGCATATGAAGAGTAGCAAATAAAATGAACTTGTCGTCAAGGATACTACTGTATGACATTTTCTCTTCAACAACATGGACTGTCACGTTTTAAATAGAAGTCAGTCAGGCCAAGCCTTTTTGGAAACAGACTTTACTTTTACACAATTTAACTTATTTACAACTGATCACATTATCTATTATTTATATTATATATTATATTGTTTCTGACACGAGTTAAAACCAAAGTAAAGTACTACATGCCTTTACAGCTTATGGTCTTCTTTTCCCAGGCCCCATTGATGCATCGAACAGTGTCTTCTCCTTCTATTGTATAATTATCACGACACTTGTAGGTAAGTAAAGTGTTGGATAGGTATTCCTTCTGAAACGGAGCCAAAATAACTGCATTTTCTCCTGTAACTGGTGGACCGCATTTCTTTTCAATGGCTGCAAAAAAAAAAAAAAAAAAAAGAAAGGATAAGATCACAGCCTGTTCACAACAAGTGACATTGTAACTAAAAATGACTTACGTGTACAGATGGTTTTAAAATCCACACCGTTTGAATCCCATTTTCCCTTTTTGCAGGTTATTGACTCAAGCCCTACATGTAGATTCCTGTATCCTGACTCACATCTAATTGGGATAGTGTACCCTTCGCTGAATCTGCTGTTCTCAGATGTCTCAGTAATATGAGGGATGGCAGGAATCGGACCACAATCTGTGATGGCTGCAGATCAGACAGTGACACTTGGTTATATATGTTTTAAACAGGACAGTAATAAACAAACTTTTATCTACTTCCCAAACCTAGCCCCAGCGAGGGAAATACACTGTACATGTCTTGCAAACTGTTGGTTTACTCTTGTCTCTGTTTGTACATCTATGTTTTCAAAGCTTACCTTTAACTTGTTTTGAGTGCAGTAACGTTCACTAAATATCATAACTGTGCAAATTAATATTATTTGAATGTGCACAGACCACAGTGTAAGCAGCATGTGATTGGCCCAAGCTAATCTAAATTCTTAAAACCTTGTTGTTTGACATTTCCAGATTTTGTTGCCAGTAGTATTTGTTACTGTACACATAACCTTCCTTTACTTTAGTCTTGCAGCTAAACATACCAAAAAGCCTTTGGTCTGAGATAAAGTGCCACAGGCCAAAGAACAGGTCAACCCCAGCTCAGTTTTTTTCTTGATGTGAACTTTTTAGACAGAGAGCTTCAAACACTGACATATGTGTATTTCCTGGAAACTGGAACTTGGTTAATAATGAATCAATAACCCAGTCAAAGTAGCATTTTACAAAATGCCTGTAAAATCCTGGATGGATTTAAATTTAAATCAATTGTTTTAAGCCATTGTACTCATAAATATGTGTAAGAACAATATATTACCAATGCACTCTACATTATTCCATTGGCCGTTGACACACGTAGCTTCATTCCACCAGCCGGCTTTTTGCAGCTTGTATCCTTCAGAGCAGGTGTAGTACAGTTTGGAGTTGACTAAATATGAAAATCCATTGGTGATTGCAGGTCCTCCACATTGGGATTGTTGACTCCTCTCTGTGAATCAAAGGAAAAGAACAATGAACAATAAGCTTTCAAAAGGATTTACAGAAGTGTCTCATCAAAGGTTGCTGAAGAACAAACCTGAATTCTTTGATCCATCCCCAGCCAGAACATCTGGGTGACTGTCTATATATATATATATATATATATATATATATATATATATATATATATATATATATTTTTTTTTTTTTTTTTTTGTTATTTACATTTCATAATCTGACTGGATAGTAGACACGCTAATAACTCAGACCACAGTCTGTTATTTCAGGACACAACAGCCCCAATGACTTGATTCTGTTGAACGTCCATATTACATTGATTTGGAGACAGGACCAGCGGCGTAGCACCAAATGTTGGGCCCTGGGTACAAACCATCTTGCTGGGCCCCCGTACCAAATACCATAGTGATACCAATGGGTGGGGTATTGCATTTTTTTATCATAAAAACACTTAAAATGTAAACAAAATAAGCCACACTCTGATTAATATATTTTTGTTTTATTGTCAAAAGTACTACTACTTACTGAGATGACAAAAGGTCTAGCAGGTCCAAACCTGGACTAAATCAAATATACTGTAAAGCAGTTCTGAACAATGACCATACCAAATGAAAAAAAAAAACTTTGATCTGAACATTAATAAACACAAACTAAATAATGTTATATCAGTTATATCTTATATCAAAATATCTTATTTTATGTTTAGCAGAATAAAGAAAGTCATACAGGTTTGGAACAACTTGAGGGAGAGTAAAGGATGACAGAACATTTAAAGTTTAAATGTGTACAATAACAATGTACCCATTTTGCTTATTTCCTCTTAACACCTAATTACTAATTACTAAGTGTTAAAACAGGCAATTCTGCTAAGAGCTCACCTTGTCTCACTGTTACATCCACCTGCTGCTGCAGGGTCTGAAACTGAAATATATGGCTTCAAATGGTTGCTAAAATATTCTTTATTGTCACAATACCTTTTTTAAAGTGTAGGCTAAGTACAAGTTAATTGCTGATTATTTGTCTGTTTACAATAAATGCAGACTATAGAATTACATTTTAAATTAAGTCATTTTCATTCATTAAGATGTGCATTAAACTGAGAACAATCCTGTACTTAATGTAAGAGCGTGCGCAAACTAATTTGCATAACGATGTGGTAAAATAGGCGACAACAATCTGTGTTTTCGCGGGTGTTACATTTTGACAATGGAGGGAAATATACAGTGTTTTCATGTAAACTTCTGACTCTGAGGAGAACTGCAGGAAAAGAGGAAACAAGCTGCACAGCTGTCTGGAGTGGCAGTGTGTTGAGCGCCCAGCTCCGCCTCCGTCTGCTTCTCACTCCCTGTTATTTACCCAGAAATCTTGTTTGCTCGCTATGTAGGGTGTGATACTATAAAGTATTGGTATATTATTCAAATAGAGTACGAACATAAATGTATGCTATTCTACCTGGAGTAGATATTTATGTTAAAACAATGTCAATGCTCGATGATGCATTTGGAGCTCACCTTTCTTTTCAAAAAACTGAGTGAGCAAATGCTTTCCCTCTTTTGCCTTTCTCTCTTTAATCTTATTTTCTTTTCATTTTTGAGCCCCTGATTTTCCTTTCTTAAGGAAAGACATGACTCTCCCCCTGTCTTCCTCGTTCATATCACGGCTAACTCCAGCTCATGTCTCATTAACTGATTCATCGCAGGTCCCCAGCAGAAGTACGTGACCTGCGGGTCGTACCATTTACATTGATTCGAGAGGGGTGGTGGGGCCCTGCACAGCATGAAAATGACTTTTTTTTATACCGAACCAGTGGCTAACTACAAGTTTAGTTTTGCACAGGAACTTTTTTATTTGTACATAAATGCTATACAAATGTTAGTGCATGTAAATGTATGTATAGGAAACTGACTTCTAAGGCCCCTGCCTCGGATCCTCGGTACTCGGTACCCTTTACCCCCCCAGTCCGACGCCCCTGGACAGGACGGTCCAGTCGCGGTGAAACATTGTGTAATAAAACAAAAACAACATGTAGTTTGTTGTTCATTCTTCAGCCCAAAAATTATACTTAGTTTAAAGATGCAATAAGCAGAAACTGAGAGTAAAGAGGGACCACCCCGTCCTGCCAGTCCAGAGGTACTGACCCACAGTCCACAGACTTGAGGTACTCAGGGCAGATCTCATCCACCCCCGGTGTCTTGCCCCAGAAAAGCTTTTTGACCACCTCAGTGACTTCAGTTTGGGTGACGGGCAGGTCTCCCTCTGTGTCGCCAGCCTCTGCTTCCTCAACGAAAACTGTGTCGGTGGGATTGAGGAGATCCTAGTAATAAGTAAATAGGCCCACTGTTGGTCTCATGCAGATAAAGCTAGAAAAGCACGTTCAGAGTGGCAGAAAACACAGCAAAGCCCTTCCTACAGTCGACAGAGGGCTCACACTCCTGGAACAGACCAGGTATCAGTTCTGAACTGTGTTGTTAACACTTTATGCTTTAAATCTCAGAGGTTGCGACGTTCGTCATATTAATTGGACTAATTAGTTTTGAGAGCTAGAAACTAAGAGAAGTGCCCCGTGTGAGGATTGAACTCATGACCTTCAGATTATGAGACTGACGCGCTGCCTACTGCGCTCACGAGGCCCTGTGTGGAGCTTGTCCTCCATGTTAAGGAGAATCATTTGGTCAAACATGATTCTCCTGTTGCTGCCTACCTTTACATCGCTGACCTTCAGTCCATCGACCAAAATGACAGGTAACTGTGAAGGATGTGTCAGGGTCATAGGAGCATTGGAAACGAACTGTATCATCATGATCATATCTCTCCTTTAGACGACTGTCTGTAATAACTGCATCTCTGTTGGAAGGACGAGCACAGCCTGTTGCTGAAGAAAGAAAACACAATTTACGGCAGGAAATAGTTTCTTCACTCTTTTGTCAACATATACCAGGTTTGACACATCTAATCTCTAAATTTATATTAGAGATCTCTAAATGAATGCTAGTGTGAACTTTAAAGCAACTGATTGAAACAAGACCAGCACATGGGAACACATCTAAGTTTGCATTTAATATTGTATTTTTAACCGTGCTTTCATTAAGGTTATATTCAGACTAATATTTACAGTAACTTTAATATTTTATTTCCTAATATATTATTTTTTTATTGTTATTTAAATGTCATAATAATCCTCCATAATTGCCTCATGTGAACTCTTCAGTAATGTGTTAGAACATGTTATCTGACTCTGACTGGATATTAGACACGCTAAAAACTCAGAACACGAACTGTTATTTCAGGACACAACAGCCCCAATGACTTGATTCTGTTGAACGTCCATATTACATTGATTTGGAGACAGGACGGTCCAGTCGCGGTGAAACATTGTGTAGTGTGACTCCCTCATGAACCGACCCAAACACAAGTGTGACACTATTGTATTGATCATGTTCACTTACCTCCACATTGTTTTGGAGAGATCCATTTCCCGGACTGACAGATTACTCTAAAGGTATTTCTTTCACCTGAGCATCTGAATTCCACTCTTTGACCATTAATATATGTCTCACTCCTTATCCCGACCATCTCTGCATTATCCATGACTGGTTGTGTCGTACAATCCAAATCTACACAAACAAGATCAAGTACAGTTTAGTAAAGAGGTTATCCCTTTAACAGCACCAAATGCCAACAGCAGTAAAATTCTTGTGTTTTGTTTGTATATAATATACAATATTTATTAATTATGACCTTTTAATGGTTATTTTTGTGTCACTTGTGTTTTTCCTGTTTCTGTAAAAGTAGGGTTTGTCTACACCACATGTGTCAAACACAAGGCCTACGGGCAGTGTTGTGCCTGAACGCGTTCATTGAACGATAGTTCATGAACTCGTTCATATTTTGGGCGAACGTGAACTGAACGGGCTGTATTACTGCCTGATGAACGTTACTGTGAACTCGTTCATTCTGGTGTCTGTGAACGGCACGCTCACGCCAGATTTCTATAGAGCCTTCCAGGCGAAAACCCGGCTAAAACACACCGCAAACCAGCCGGAAACGGGTCTTAATATGTAGCGGAAAAACACCAAAACCTGGCAACACCAGCCACCTGTGTCGCACCGCCGTCCGCCGCATGCGTGACGCGTCATCAAAAAAAAAACAAAAGAAAAAAAAAACATTGAGGCGACAGCAGCATGTAGTAAGGCGTATGATCATTTAAATTCATTCATGTAACTTGTTTGTTGAACCTGCCTGGTCTATTTTTCCAGGATTCCAATATTCTGTTTTAGCATGTGGACAATGGAAAATTATTAAAATTGAAAAACGTTTTCACCTTAATGATTACTGTCCTGTTTTTCTTTGAATAATTCCTCATTAAAAAAGACCATTCAAGCAGCACGTTTTTCCTCATGTTCTTGAGAATGTACTGTAGGGTTGAAAGCTGCAGCTGCTACTAGTGTGGAGAGAATGGACAGCAACAAAGCATTAAAGCAACAATGTCCCCTCAATGCTAATGTAAACCCTGGTTGGATAAGGATTGAAAATTGGATATGAAAATTAAATCTGACGCATAGCTTCATTGTTAAAACTGATAAAATAATCGCTGTCTGTGATTCTACTGTATATGGGCTGTGGCAATAATTTTGAAAAATAATAGCTCGCAGCAACATATGGAAAAAAAGAACTATGAACTAGTTCATTTTTGGAACTGTGAACTTAGTTCAAAATTTTGAAGTTTGAACTGAACTGAACTAGTTCATTTTAAAATTTGTGAACTGAACTTTGAACTAGTTCTTGTAGAAAGTGAACTTTCCCAACACTGCCTACGGGCCAGATCTGACCTGCAGAGCAGTTATTTCTGTACCGCTATATGATTTCTGTTGTTAATAATCCACTGTGTAGCAGACCAGGACATTCCCGGGACTAACTTCTGACTATGTTGCATTCCCAGACGCCTCAGAGACAAGCAGGAGTCTGGACTAACACTGTAATCTCCTCCAAAGGAGATTAAACGTGTCCTTTTTAAATATTCACAGATGTTTCTTGTTTGGTTAAAACTGAAGAAGTCTTTAGGATTTTTAATTAACAACTCTTTTTGTTTCCACAATAAGACAGAGCCTGCAGGTACCAAACACCGGGGTCAAAGGTGACTCATTGCCAGGACAGACCATTAGGCACCACTGTCAAGAAAGCTATCAAACTGTCAAAGACATCATTTCTGTCATTCTGATGGACATTTTGGAATGCCTTTGAAAATAGACTTCTGCGATGGTTAGACACTATCCTCTTGTGGTAGAATGAACGAATGACTCTGACTTCGCTAAAAGACATTTTGTGTAAACTGGAATAAAAGAAAGATATGGTGTTAATGTGCAAACAATTATACTGTTCATGTTTCAGAACGCAGAGCTGTGACAAGACCAAATAACTCCTTATTCCATTTTTACAGTTTCCATTTTAATTTTTAATGAAATTTAATGAATGAATGTTTCCATAATATTCTGACAATATGCATTTTCTCTGTATAACTCTGCAGTACGAGTGTTTTGTGTGTTTTATGAAAAACTAAGAAAACATGTGCATTACAGCACTATGACAGAAATGTGAGACAGAATTATGAACAAGAACAAAGAGTTTTCTCACTGGGCAACTACTTAAAAACACATAATAATAATAATAATAATAATAATAATAATAATAATAATAATAATAATAGAGTTAATCCTGTTTTGCCCGCGATTCGGTCCCTTCTCCATTTGAGCTCAAACCCCTGGTCTACACTATGGCCAATAGTAACACTAGGCTATGAATACATAAGTACAAGGAGGAAGTCTGTTTCAGTCCGAAATGATATCTGTCCCATGAAGAAAGCAGGACATTTAAGCTCTGGGACAGTTTCAACACATGGACAAATATTAGGCAGGTTATTTAAAATCAATGTATAAATGAATCCTTGATACTGCTTGTGAACAGATTGAGTGATTACTGTTTAATGAACAGGTCATAAGGGGCTCTGTATTGTAGCCACGTGCACTTACTTTCACAGTTAGACGTTGTCCTCCATTCCCCGATGTGACAGGTTACTGTGAAGATGTCTTTTTTATCTTTGCATCTAAATCTCACTCCTTCACCGTTAGAATATGTCTGCTTCCTTCTGTCGACCATCTCAGCATTATCAAGGACTGGTTGTGTTGTACATGGCTTTGCTAAAAAAAAAAAAAACATTTAAAAGTGCATTTTACTTTAAGGACTTTTCAGACACGAGCACGTACACATAACATAAAATAAATATTTCTGTGAACAAAAACAACATGTCGTTTGTTGTTCATTCTTCAGCTCAAAAATTATAATCAGTTTAAAGATGCAATAAACCGAAACTGAGAGTAAAGAGGGACCACCCCGTCCTGCCAGTCCAGAGGTAGCTACTGCCCCAAACCTCTACACAATGTTACAGAGGTGTGTCCACATCTAGAGACGTGAGGTACTCAGGGCAGATCTCATCCACCCCCTGGTGCCTTGCCCCAGAAAAGCTTTTTGACCACCTCAGTGACTTCAGTTTGGGTGACGGGCAGGTCTCCCCTGTGTCCCCAGCCTCTGCTTCCTCAACGGAAAGTGTGTCGGTGGGATTGAGGAGATCCTCAAAGTAAGTAAGTCAGGAAAGAGCTGGTTGAGGCCCACTGTTGGTCTCATGTAGATAAAGCTAGAAAAGCACGTTCAGAGTGGCACAAAACACAGCAAAGCCCTTCTTACAGTCGACAGAGGGACCACACTCCTGGAACAGACCAGGTATCAGTTCTGAACTGTGTTGTTAACACTTGATTCTTTAAATTTTGGAAGTTGTGAAGTTTTTTACATTAATTGGAATAATGTGTTTTGGTCCTGGCCACTGCAGAGGGGGACAGTCCACAAGCTGCAGTTTTGGAGATGCTCTGAGGCAGGTCTATTCCTCACAATGTGGCCCTTGTCAAAGTCTCTCAAACCTACACACTTCCAACACTAAAAGAGACAAATTGTTGACTTGTTCCAATTAACCTCCCACTGACTGTTGCCATGGTAACCAGGAGACAATGTGTGTAATGGCTGTATGCGTACCTTTGAGTGTAGGTCTACATTTAACATGATTCTCCTGTTGCTGCCTACCTTGACATCGCTGACCTTCAGTCCATCGACCAAAATGACAGATAACTGTGAAGGATGTGTCAGGGTTATTGGAGCATTGGAAATGGACTGTATCAGCATGATCATATCTCTCCTTTAGACGACTGTCTGTAATAACTGCATCTCTGTTGGAAGGACGAGCACAGCCTCTTGCTGAAGAAAGAAAACACAATTTGTTGATTAAGGCAGGAAAAAGTTTCTTCACTCTTTTGCCAACATATACCAACTTAGACAACAAGTCTGACACATCTAATCTCTAAATTTATATTACCTTTGCAAAGTGGATCTGGTTGCCAGCCTTGTTTGGTGCACACGGCTCTGGAGTCAGTTGTTCTGTCATAACCATTCTCACACCAATACCATAATGTGCCACCAATTTCAATCGCATTCCAACTCCTTTCCCATTGGACGACATGCTCAGCACGTCTGAAGCATGTGAACACTACAAGAATAGAAACTGACAGTAAATAACAAATATCACTTTTTTAAATGCACTCATATTTATCTGGTTTCTTACGTTGGCATTCTGGTGGAAAGTCCCAGAGTCCCGTGTCTTGACATTCAATTTGTGCTGATCTTAGCTCTGTGCTCTTGACCCACTCCTTTTCTCCACACGAGACCCTCACAGTTTGACCAGGTCTGAAGACTAACTGATCCTGAGGGTCGTATGTTGTGGTCCCAGGTGGATTATAACTCAGTTTACATGTTAAAGCTAAAGGATTCACAAATATTAGTAAGTCACTCGTCTAGATATTTAAAGGTATGTTTTTACTTTTTGCACTCACGTTCACACTCAGGTCTGGGGATCCATTGTGCTGTCAGTCCTAGTTGACACACTGATGGTCTTTCATCCACTTTTTTGTAACCGAGATTACATGAATATCTCAAGAACTCATTTTCTTTAAACTGTTGTTTGTCTCCTTGTGCATTACCGTTGTCGATCAGAGGCTTCTCACAGAATATTGCTGTAAAAGACATACACAGACAATGTTTGAGTTTGGGCTTTTAATGAAAATAAATTAATACAAGGTAACAAGATAATAAAGAAAATGTCAGTCTAAACACAGAGGAAGAGATGAAGACGCTAAAATCACTTCACACCTCTCTCTAACCATCTGGCCTCTCTACAAAATTCGGACATTGCTGTCCTCTTTGAGGTGGAGGTGGCCTGCAGACTCAGCTTCACTATTTAGAGATTAGGCTCAGCTCTCGCATCAGTTGAACCCAGAGTTGACAAAGTCTTTTGGACTAGAAATAAAACGTCTTCTTTGAAAACTAACTATTTGCTTTAACCTAAAATAAATCATGATTTTAGAGGACAATGACGAGAGCATTGAGATTATGAGACTGACACACTGCCTACTGCTCTAACAAGGCCTGTCCTGAACAAGTAATTGATCTGAAATGAGACTACTATCATTTACTTTATCATTTGCTCAGTAAAAGTTTGACTTACAGATGCACTGAATGTCTTCAGTCCATTGTCCGTTGGTGCAGGTTCTGTAAGGACCCCCTCTCATTGTGTAAGACTCATTGCACCAGTATCTAACACGCTGACCACTTTCATATTGAAGAGAATATGGTTGAGAGTATCCATTTTCTAAAGGTGGTGGCTGCCTGCAACTCAGAGCCACTGGGCCAGTGTGCTCTGTGACAGTAGTACAGTTGTTAGTATTTATCAGATTAAAGGTTTTACACTTAATGCATTTATCAGGAATTAAAACATATTAGAAAGATGTGCACTCACCAGAGCACTGCCCAATAGTGACTCGCCAGCCCATATCTGTGCAAATGTATGTGGTGTTTAGATGAGTTGTGTATCCAGGTGCACAAGAAAAAAAGATGACGTCTCCTTTTTGGTACTCAGCTTTTCTGAATTCCTCCGACACAAAGGCATGTTCAGAAGTTGGTAGCTTTGAACACTCTACGAGACAACAGCACCATCAGCATCAGACAATAGAGCATCAAATCTGTGCTCCAATGTAAAAGAGTTACTTCAGTAATAAAATATACTTAGCTAGATGTAGTTACTATTAGCTTCTTGAGTGAGAGTAATAAATGCCAAAAAACATATGAACTTATCCTGTACTATTTATCCATTAAACTACAGCCTGTGTATCTAATACTCAACATCACTTTGACCCCACACAGAAAAAGATTTAACTATTAAAGCCACTTATGACCCTTTCTTTGTTCTTCCCCCTGTTTTAAAGAAGTTGCACAAAGTTATTTATGTTCATGTGCTCATATTTTGAGAACATCTGGAGCGTTACACAAATGCTCTGCGTGAGGCACAGTACACCCTGAAATCCCTGCTCACCTGCAGGACGGCTCGTAAAGACAGATTCACAAATGTTATTGAGAAAAATATTAAAAAAACATTCAAATGTTTCTTACCTTTTTGTGTCGAAGAAGAGTCCACATTCTTCCAAAGAAGAACCAGGAGGATTAAACACAAGTTCATTGTTGATTTGTGAGCAGTTTGTGGTTCAGTGTGTGGCATAAGTTATATTTGTTTAGTATCCAGCCAATCAGTTATTTACTCTTGCTTTGGTTTTATTGATTTCGTTTCCTGGAATGACTTCAGTACGTAGGTTCTTGCAACATTATTTAGTTTTTGTTTAAAAGACACAGGACCATTGTTGTCTCTATTTTTACAGTGAGAAGTGATCCTTTATGTAGTTTATCTGAAAAACACTCAAATTTCTTTTTTACACAAACACAACATTTCAGGTCCAAGACCACAAGCACAAACAGAGCAATGTGGTCTTTGTTATCCACTGCAGTGAAGACTGGAAAAACTGGAAAAATGCTAAAAGTCAAATTATAGTCAAGCTGCAGTAGTGCCAACAAAATCATGACAACTTGCCTTGATTTTATAAAAAAATAAATAAAAAGTAGAACTAAATTATTTTATACTGCATCACGTCTTTCACTCTAAATTGAACTCAAGATTTTGAGGTGCAGCCATTTTGAACAACAAAAATGACTGCTGACAATAGTAGTGGAAGTTTTGTCATTGTTTGGGTCAAACTCTATAACGTGCCAGTGGTCCTAGCCAGGGTTTATGTCCCTAACTGGGACAAAACCCATTTCTTTAAAGAGCTGTTTGGTTGTATTCCAGAGCTGGGCACACACCACCTCATTTTGGGAGTTGACTAATAATAATAATAATAATACATTTTATTTATAACGAGCCTTTCTGGACACTCAAGGTCGCCTTACAACAATGGTAAAAACACAATAGCACATAATTAAAATGCTCAAGAACAACAATTAAAAGCAACAAATAAAAAAAACAACAATAAAAACAACAATTATATTGATGACAGGACAGTGCAGTTATGGTGGGAGGGAGTAGGCCAGTCTGAACAAATGTGTTTTGAGTTTGGATATGAAATGTGGCAGTGTGTCTGTGTTGCAGAGGTCAGAGGTCAGAGGGGAGAGAGTTCCAAAGCTGGTGAGAAGACGGGCAGGAGGGACTGAGAACCGTAGAGAGGAGGAGGAGCGGAGGGAGCGGGCGGGGGTGGAGATGTGGAGGACATCAGAGAGATATGGAGGGCCGAGGTTGTGTATGCCTTTAACACTGTTCTACAGCCCTCACTGATTGTTCAAAACTGTCAACAGCCCCGCCCTCTAATTTTGCAAAAAAATATTAACAGCTTCTGTCAGTCTAGTGGCTTAATAGACCCATGGTAATTTAAGAAAGGTACTTTACGTATGTAACTTTAAAGGGCTATCAATGAAAAAAAAGTTTTAGTGTCATCATATCAGTATGTAAACTTATGAGCACAACTGTATTACTACTGGGCCGCAAACATATACAAACTCAATATCTGGTATATGACTTCCGTAAAGGGTCTAGGCCTGTATTGGTCTATAATGAAACAACAATCGTGTCCGTCGGTCTCTTTGGCTTCTCTGTTGTGTGCACTGCTGCCACTGACAGCAGGAGCACATACTGACAACCCCCAGTAAGAGGCGCTCCCGTAGTTCCATAAAAGCTTTGGTCATACACAAGCTTCAAACCCTCCTTAATAGACTCAGCTTTCTCCCTCTGGGCTAGGAAAGACATACAGTGTGCCGGAGACCTAGGGGTGTTTAGACCGTTTGACTACTAGGTTAAAAAAATGATTTATCAAAGTCCCAATTTTCAAGTACAAGACTTTATCCGAACAGTAAAAGTTTTATTGTGACACAGGAAGCTGTTTAAACAATCTCATATCGAGTTCTTATATTTTATGATTCGATTAAATGGCTTCCTGTGTTTTAATTTAACTCATCATATCAGAATTTTTACAGCTCAATTCAAGATTTACTGCTCAGGATTTGAACTTTCTTTTCTTGCATTGACTAAAGGTAGACATTTTGACGCCGCTTAATAATGACTGAGTTAAGACCTTAAGAGGGTTATGTGAGGGTAATAAGGAGAGTCTGCATGCCCTCTTTGTGCCACAGTGGGTTCTTTTGGGTGAATTGGAGACTGAAATTCCCCGCATACTACATACTACTTCTGTAAAACATGACAAATTTGTTTTTTGTTGAAAGATAAAGTGATGTCATTGTGGTGTCTGGGTGTGTGTTCAGTATTTTTTGGCCCACAGCCTTCAGTGGAAAAGCACCAGAGATCGTCCCGTATGTGAAAGACCCCTTTGTGCTGTGCCCCGTGTAAGAGAGCTCAGGTATGACTCTGCGCAGTGAGAGGAAACCTTTGGGAAAGTGAACTCTCTGCTCTCGCCGGATCACATGGTGGAAACGATAGGGCTATAAACCACTAAAACTATTTCTTTGACTTGTTCTGAAGGACTTTAGATCCTGACGACACTGGGACTTTGGCTTAAATTTCAGGAATATAAAGTCTAAGGAGGAGAAGTGTTGCCTGGTAAAAGTGGGATCTACAAAGGATACAACCATGTGGAGGACAGCGGTGTTACTCATTTCACTGCAAACAGGTAAGAACTGCACTCATAAAGCACAATTATTTCTCTTTTTGTAAATCTATCATCAGAATTTATTTTCTATATTATAACAGAAAATAGTGACAATAGCTCATCAGCTAGCTTTTAACTATTATCAAATACTTTTTCATTTGTTAATTACAGATAAATGACAAGTTTCAGCCTTATTTAATCTGAGCAGTGGACAGCTCACAATAAAAGGTTTAAAGTCACATGTATAACACGCACATAACAGACTACAGTGTGAACATTAATTGAATTACCACATTAGTGTGCTCTTTATGTTCAGTCTACCTCCATAATCTAGCTTTAGTCACGGCAGAAAACCCCGCTTCACAACGAGAAGATGTTGAAAATGAAGGGTTTGTAATGCTTTTGTAGCAATCTCAGGACAAACCGCATTGAGTGTAATCCAGAGAGTGGTGACATTTGAAGTTAATTGCCTCTGTCCTTCATGTTTGTGTTTGGTTTCTATGTGTTGAAGAAGTACTTTGATGGCTTGGTTGGCTCTGCAGCAGCCACATTTTACAGAGAGCAGGCTCGGGGCTTGTGTATCACCTGTTTGTGATTGCGATGAACATGTTTTGGGGGCCTTTTTGCCATTGATAGGATAGTAGGCAGACTAGGGAATTACTAATTGGGCAAATGACACAAGTCAAAATCCTACCTAGGTTTCCTAAGTATGTGGTGTGTTCTCCACCAGGTGAGCCACCCTATTGTATTTTCTTTTAAATGCTGCTTTCTTTTTGTTCTTGTCTTCTGCCACTCATTATGGCTCTCTCTCTTATCAAGCAACTCTCCAGTTTTTTGCTCATTTAGCTTGGTTCAGTGTCTGGGGCGAATGTAGCGGAAGCACTGTAAGTAAATTAGTCAAGTGGACTCAAGTGTGCGAAAGACAAGCACAGAAATATCACAATCCTTTTTCTGTGCAGCCCATTAGCAAAGGGACTTTGGTTTAATGGTAAGATAACAGCATATAGTAAACTCTGTAGAGTCTAATTTATTCAAATTTACTGAAATTGGAATCACAATTTGACAACTTAGAGCTCGTTCCTGACCCTGAAATTGTTAAGCCCTGATTTTTAACCTACTTAAAGACTGTATTAAACACATTTTCTCAGTCTGTAATGGGACCATTTGTCCGAAGCACTACAAGAGATGATGTTTTAAGGTAATTTATATTGAATTGAAAATGGTTGACTTGCATGAAAATTGCTTATCTACTTATTTTTAGGCCTCCGAGTTTGCGAGAGCATGTGTGATATGGTTTTGCACCTTGAAGCCAAAATGCCGTAACTATAAACACGTCAAAGATAAGAATAGAAACCTGCTGCAGTCAGTGAAAAGAGAGGAAAGAAGAGGGGCAACATGAGTATGTCTTAGGTCAGATCTTGAGTAACTCACTGATTATCTGTTACAGATGGCCTTGACTTGAATTGAACTCAGATTTCTAAAGATGGCTCTTAAGGAAGATCCATGACCACTTTTAATACTGTACAACATGGCTGTCCATTTAACAATAATGACTCCTGAGTGAATAACTTAGTCTATTCTTTTCTTGTTTATTATTAACGTGAGGGCCCTTTGAGAGTGTACTAATATCTTCATGAGGTCGGTGCAAACTGACAGAAAACACTAAATATATAATATAGAGAATAGAAGTATCTGACCCTGTCCACACTATATTTAAGAACATGCTTTTTTCTGCTGTTTGACCTTTGGTACATTAAAACGTTTTGTTGAAGGTCACAGTGTGATACAGATAAAACAAACTTTTCCTTTGCGCACATTTTGGCTCATGCTTATTATTGTTTTGTGTAATGAGCGTCACGTATCCAATGCAACACCATAAGCAATAATAGCTGTGATGAAATAACCTTAAGACAGTTTACATCACTTTGTTTTAAAAAAAGTACTAATCCCAAGTACTAATCCTAAGTAACATTAATAACTTTTTTATGTTGTTTATGTTGTTTTAAGTTACTGGTGGGAGTTTTTTAAGAAGACACTAAAAACTGGTGCTTATTAAAATTATATAGACAGGTTCTAAACACACATGTATGCATTATTAGGATTAAATGAAGCTGATTCAGTGTGAACAATGCCCCCTCCTCAATGGCCTGTCGCAGCTGCTGCACCTACCTGATGCTGCTCCTCACCTGCAGTCAATCACTGCTAAGCAGCACACTCACTTCCACATTCAGTCTTCAGCTCGTGCAGCGACCCTCCTCCACCTCGTCACCACCCCAGTCGGAGACCACTTCTCATCCTCTGCATCCGCTCACTCCCATCTTTTAACCCCGAATCTTTTCTATGGGTGAAAGATCTGGCCATTTCAGAACCGGATCCTTCTTCTACGCAGCCATGATGTTGTAATTGATGCAGGATGAGGTCCGTTTATGCCATCTGAAAACTATTGTTTTACTAGTAAAAGCTGAAAAGCCCGGACAATATCGGTGAATAGGGGACCAAAATCCATTTTTTTACAATCTATGGTTTGACCACAGAACAGTTTTCCACTTTGCCACAGTCCATTTTAAATAAGCCTTGCGTACTGTAGATGATGATAACTTCAAACTCTTTGCAATTTTCTCTGAGAAACTCTTTTCTGATATTGCTCCACTATTTTTTGATGCAGCATTGGGGAAATGTCCTTCTTGACTTCTGAGAAACACTGTCACTCTGAGAGGCATGAAATCATGAAACCCAAAATGAGCCAAAGATTTAAAAATGTCTCACTTTCAACATTTGATATGTTATCTATTTTGTATTGTGAATAAAAGTTTATGACATTTGTAAATGATGGCATTCCTTTTTTAATCACAATTTGTACAGTGTTCCAACCTTTTTAGAATTGGGTTACCAAGGACCATTACTAAACGTTTGATAAAGAAAGGAATGTAATTGTGTCAAGACCGCATTTACCAAGACAGTCAAGACTTTCAGCTACTGAGACTGAGTCAAGACCAAGACCAGGTCAAGACTTGAGCCAGTTAACAGTACACTGTAAACAAAATTGTAAACAGTTCAAGTGCAGTTTTAGACCAAGTCCAGACTCAGAGGTCAGTGTTTGGTAAAGGAGGCAGAAATAGAAAAATATTTTTATTTAAATATAAGAAAGGTTTTAATTCAATTCTGAGAACAAACAAATGTGACATCTGTGGTTAAGGTTTTGGTCTTGACTTTCAGGACCGTCTTGAGTACTACAGCATTAGAATGTAACAAAGTGAAACTTGTCTTTACACCTGAATGATGCATTTATCTTTATTCTTCAGTGTGTTCCCAGAAAACCATCTCGTGGTGCACAATCTCGGAGCAGGAGCAGAGCAAATGTCAAGCCATGTCCCAGTCCTTTTCTGCTGTGAACGTCCGTCCTTTACTCAACTGCATCAACGCTCACACGACGGAGGCCTGTGTGGACAAACTTCAGGTACAACACCACTCAACAGTGCTTCAGAGGGGTTACCAGCATATTTCTTTTGATGATTGTGTGACAGACAATCCTCTCAGGGGCAAAATTAGCAACTCCCTTACTTAGGCAGTGTATCGGAAGTCTGTAAATGCCCGAAGCAGCTGGATAAAGAACAACTAAAATAAAAATGCCTATCTACTGATTGTCTTATTTTACTTTATATTTTCATAATCCTGTCTGAGTTTATAGCAGGGTTTACCTTCGTTGTAACACGTAGAGTTTAAAGATTGCAGATAAGAGAAAAGCCATTAAAGTCTGAACAGGTGAAGCTTATCAGAGTGAATCCTGGGTTAAAGAGAGTTTATGGAGTGTTATAGAACATGGAGTGACATAACCTCAACAGTTCCTGGTTTTATGATTTTATTTTATTGTTTAAATACTTTCCATTGACATGTATAGTTAGGAAGTCAACGGGTTCATCGATAATGAATCTACAGCCATATTTATGAATGTTTGTGCCGTTTTTTTTTCTTTTGCAGAAAAAAGAAGTTGATGCATTGTCCATGAACGCAGCAGACATCTACAATCTGGGAAAGACTGCTTCATTTAAAATCGCAGGCAGTGAGACCAAAGCCGACGGTGAGACTTATTTTACTCATGTATCCTCTGAGTTAAATCCACTAAACAGTTTTCCCAGTTAATAGGGAAATACAATTAGACTGTATTACGTACCTTTAAGAAAGAACAAGAGTGTAATTATTTTTATTCACACAGCATCTGCAGCATTATTTACTTGAGAACAATGTTTAACTGTGAATTGCTGTTACTGACATTTTACATCTAACATATGCACTTTCTACTTTCTTATATGTCTGTATGTTTTGTGTTATATATATTTTACTTGGTACTTACTTGGTAGTTTTAAATATAAATTCATTCTGATACCATTTTACTTCAGAGTTTCCACACTTGATCCACTGCACCTTTAAATCTCCCGTGTTGTGTTCAGGGACCGGGGCGCTGTACTACGCGGTGGCTGTGGTGAAGAAGTCAAACCCTGGGATAACAGTGCAGACTCTGAGGGGCCGCCGCAGCTGTCACACGGGGAAGGGCCGCACCGCTGGCTGGACCATGCCCTGGGGTTCCTCACAGACCAGGGACTCATGTCTGTGATGGGCTGTAACTTCTCTGTGGGTGAGCACTATTCATGCATTCATTCACTTTAAGAAATTCTGTTTATAAAACTCCAGGAAACTCAGATTACACAAACCCCCAACCTCTACAGCAACATAACAATAAGCCTTGATGACATGTCTTGTATTTTCAGTCTTATTACATTATGCTATTAAGTGAATAAACGTTTTTACTAAATTACCAGAAAACACAGTTTGTTTATCATTACAATGGACAGTATTCTTTTACCATTGGCTCGTTTGAGCTAGTGATGTTATTAAATGGTAAAAAGAGACAGATTCATGTATTATTTGGGGAGTCCTTGCTCATGAATGTATGAAATGTAATCTCTGTTAGTTGCAAAGCAGAGGGACTGGGACTGACACAACACTTTATAACTAGCTCTAAATAACATTTTCCAGGTTTGTCTGAGTTCTTTAATGCCAGCTGTGTTCCTGGAGCGACATTGGACGGAGACCCTCCTGCACTGTGTCAGCTTTGTCGAGGAGACACCAACGGCCAGAACAAGTGTGAGCTGAGTGACAAGGAGCGCTACTTCAGCTACAGCGGGGCCTTCAGGTACCCTCTGGAAAATACAGAGTCATATTCATTACATAGAGAGAGATGAAGATCATATAGGCATGTATTGTGTTTAATAATGTTACTTTGCAGGTGTTTGGTGGAAGACGCAGGAGAAGTGGCTTTCATTAAACACACAACAGTCGCAGAAAACACTGACAGTAAGAACTTTTATCATTTATTAAGTTTAGTTTAAAGTCTCACAGCTTTTCAAGACAGTTTACAAGAAAAACTCTGAAATGTTACGTAGTAAACCATACATAAGCTTGATTGTGATGTTTGCAATAAAAACTGTCCCAAGACATGCAAAGAGAAAAGAATGGTGGTGAAATAGGTTTATGCTACAATTATTTCCGTTAAACATTCCGTAAATTCTTTGCCAATAACAACCCGGTACTTAACATTTATTCATTTAGCTGACGCTTTTATCCAAAGCGGCTTACATTGTTCTAATGTAAGTACCAGTGTTACACACACTGGAGGCAAGGTGGGTTAATTGTCTTGCCCAAGGACACACCGACAGTATGAACTGTGCGGGAGTCGAACCACCTACCTTCCGGTTGAAGGACAACCACTCAACCCACTGAGCTACTGCAATGGGCAGGAACACTTTCACACTAGAATTTTGATTTTTTATTTTCCAATCTGTGTAGACCAACAACCAATCAGAACGTCCCTTCAAATGAGCACAAACCAATGTTAACGTGAGCAAAAGCTTGCAGTCACACACTGTATATCCAATAAAACTTCTAGATGTCATAAAGGCAATTTTGTTTTTCAGAAATCACCATTATTACAATATGCTTTATGTGCTTATGGTCTACGACTATGAGAGCAGAGCAGACTAGACATATAAGCTCAGCTCTCCTACCAGTTGTACTCAGAATTGAAAAAGTCTCTTGGAATTAGAGACGAAACGTCTTCACTTTGAAAACTGTGTCCAGATGCTTTTACTCTAACCTTTTTTAAGATGACCTGGATGATTGAGAACCTTCACAGACATAAAGGCAGATAAAAACGTTATTCGTCATTAAAAAGATACATATAGCCCCTTTTATCATTTCATCTAAGTAAATATTTAAATTATAGTCCTACTCAGTATCACATACTGCACTGTGTTACATGTTGACATAAAGACTCACCATATTCCACATAATCTCATAATATCTTACATAATTAGGTAGTTATGTTTAAAACACTGTCTCTATGCATTCCTCATGTTGGTTGGTGTTTGAAATCCTGTCTTATTCTTTGCAGATAAAGGTCCGGGCTGGACGGGCGGGCTGAGGTCTGCGGACTATGAGCTGCTGTGTCCTGACGGACGCAGGGCTCCTGTCTCTGAATGGAAAAGCTGCAGCTTGGTTCGAATCCCGTTCCGTGGCATTGTAGTCCGAGATGGCATCAGTCCGTCAGTGGTGATGAACATGCTCAGAGAGGGAATGGTGCGTTCAGACAAGGGTTCGGTACATCTCTTTTGTTACAACAGAGCAGTTTTATAAAAGAAAGATTATGCTTTACTGCAAGATTATACCAACATAAGTCACATTTTTAACAGCTTTGAAATGCAAATGTTTTTTGGTCACTCAAGTGTTTGTTTTTTTGTTTTTTTGCTTTCAATGAATAGAGTAGATGCATACAAAGCTCCAATAAAGAAAGTGTCACACTTAAATTACAAGGAACATGTTATTTTTTAACACATTATTGGTTATGATTCATTTTTAAGCATGGACCCCTGTGGCACTCCAGATTTGACAGAAAGCATATGCACTCATAAATAAGTGTTTTATAAGAGTAAATATTACATTAAAACATACAATATTTGATACATACAACAAAACAAATATGATTCCAAAATAAAGATCTAGCAGATAAAAAAGTGTTTGTGTAAAAAGTAGATTGGATTGAAAGAACTGCTAATATTTCTTTGGTGATTTCTGGGTCTGTCTCTTCACTGCTGCAGGAAATGTCTGGTTTTGGCCTGTTTTCCTCAGAGGCGTACGGTGGAGGGACAGTGCTCTTTTCGAATTTATCCTCAAACCTCCTGACGTCTGACACGGAGGACCCTGTTCAATGGATGGGACGTCGGTATTACAACGCCATGAAGGCCATGGACTGTAAACCAGACGGTCAGCACTCACCCATTACTACATTTGTTTGATGAAATTACAAATCACTCTTTTTGGTCCAGTTTTAAATCAATTTTACTGATTTAACAATGTTTGCACACCAGATCAGAAACACAGTTGTGAAGAGGCTAACACAAAATCCTGTTACATCTACTTTCAGCCAATAATTACGGGGCTTACACTTCAAGGACATACATTCAGACATTTATTCAATTTAGGCAATTTAGATTCACCAATGATAAGAAGTGCAGACAAATCAAAGCACAAAGGCTCCACAACAACATCTTTCTCTTTTATTTCTAACACCATAAAATTTGTTGCATCATAAAAGCGGCACAAGCTCAGTGGGTAGATCGGCCGTCCTTCAACCGACGGGTGGGCGGTTCGTTCCCTGTTCGAAACATCCCAAAACATCAAAACATCCCCCACTCTCCCCCACATTTTGTACTGTTGTTGTGTCCTTGGGCAAGACACTTAACCCACCTTGCCTCCAGTGGTGGTCCAGCTGTAACACTGGTAAAGCGCTTTGAGGGCCTACTAGGTGAAAAGCACTATATAAATAAATAATAAATGCTTGTTTAAAATCCAAAACGATGCTTGTCAGATTTCTCGATGTCAAAAACTAGAACCAAAAGTATACATTTTTAATAGTGTGTAGAGCATTTATTTGAACTTTTTTTTTTATCCTTCAAAAAGAAGCAACAAAATAGTAACTTGATCATAGTCCACAATCAAATTTGAGAGCAACATTTAGAAAAAAAGAGGGGAATTGTGTTTGACGTGAGTCTTGGTCACGTCACTGTAAAACACACACAAAAACAAAATACATTTGTCTTTGGATTAAGCTTTAAACAAATTTTCTAAAAAGTAATTAAAGTGAAAATAACCTAGTGCCAAAGGTTTAGCTCTGCTGTGTGCATCTCTAAAACACAACAGTGACAAAGCGACAAGTGACTTCTATGATTTAAACTCAGGACCATTTTTACCTAAAGCTAAAATCATTCTCTAGATAAACTTGTGACAACAATTTAATATTCTGTATTTCTGTACCAATAACAAGTCCCATGTTTTATGTAAGTCTTTATCTGTCTCTGCCCCGTCAGACCTGCTGAGGTGGTGTGTCCTGTCTGGCTCCGAGCAGCAGAAATGTGCCGACATGGGGGCAGCTTTTCAAAATAAAAGGCTGACTCCTCGTCTTACGTGTCTGTACGGCACCTCCCTCAATGACTGCCTCCAGAAAATTAAGGTTAGTTCACAAAGAAATAGTTAGAGGTGGGAGGAGTACTAAATGTACCTTAGTAAAAGTAACAAGTAAAGACATCTAAGTAAGATGTAAACTCAAGTACTCCCCACTTTTGCTCTGAGTCTGTAGTTATTTTGAAACATTTTAAAACACTGAAACATTATTGGTGACTTTAATGTAATGTAAAAAAAATATCTCACAGCTGTGTTGAGCCTTAATAAAAAGTGTGTTTTTCACATTTTTACAGAATAAAGAGGCCGATGCCATCACTCTGGATGGAGGATACATCTACACAGCAGGGAAAGACTATGGACTGGTCCCTGCCATTGGAGAGAGCTACACAAGTAACAAACATATATTCAAGTCAAATCCAGGTTTACTCAGGTTTTGATTGAACACTAATCATATAGATTTTCTGTATCAAGAGTATTAGGACTATTAAGTATTAAGACCAATTCTCATTTACATTGACGACCTGGCCCCATGTTCGGGGGGGACTATTGCACATGTCTTTAGTGGTGGTGGAAACCAGAGCACTTGGGGGAATCCTACGCAGACATGGGGAGAACAAGCAAACTCCACACAAAAAGTTCCTGCCCTGGATGGGAATTGAACCCAGGACGTTCTTGCTGTGAGGCTCTTCGACCGTGCCACTTTGAAATGCCCTTCTCTTCCAGTGCTCAGTTTGTCCTTTCTGGGCAGTTGTGGGAACAGAAAAACAAAAAGTGTTACTCTGATGTTATTTTATACCATTGTTCAGCTATAAACTACAACACAATCCACACCCAAGACATCCGTTAAAAGAGTCCTTATTGGTCTGAGACAGGGTTTGGACTGAATTTTACACTGATCTTGGTCTTGTTTCAGTCTGAATCCCCAGAAGCTTTGTTTTTATTATTGTTATTATTATTATTTTTTTTATGAGGGTTCAATTTCGTAAACCAACTTTCCATTTGTCTTCCTCCAGACGATAATGATGGTTCAATCTACTACGCCGTCGCCGTGGTAAAGAAGAGCAGGACTGACATCCGTAACCTTGACGACCTGCGTGGACAGCGCTCGTGTCACACAGGTTACGGCCGAACGGCGGGTTGGAACATCCCAGTGTCAGCGCTGATTGAGAGAGGACTCATCTCTCCTAAACAGTGCCACATTCCAGAAGGTCAGAGCCACTTTAGTCCTCTTAAAGTACCGATTCTATATCGAGTGCCTCACCAGTTTCTGTAACAGATAATCTAAATGCACAGGGCAGATTAATCTATAGGTCATGGCTTACTATTAAAAACTGGGTTTGGAAAGGGAACGAACAGAATACCAAGGCAACACAAAGGCTTTTACAGGAGGAAAACACTACATTAACACCCCACAATGTTTGCTTTTAATGGTACGTAAACTGAACCTCGGATTCAAGAGGAACAACCGGTTTTCGTCCCGGTCGTGGAACACTGGACCAGTTCTATACCCTCTCCAGGGTGCTGGAGGGTTTATGGGAGTTTGCCCAACCAGTCCACATGTGCTTTGTGGATCTGGAGAAGGCATTCGACTGTGTCCCTCAAGGCGCCCTGTGGGGGGTGCTCTGGGAGTATGGGGTCCGTGGCCCTTTGCTAAGAGCTGTTCGGTCCCTGTAAGATGGTTCGCATTGCCGGCAGTAAGTCAGACCTGTTCCTGGTGCATGTTGGACTCCGGCAGGGCTGCCCCTTGTCACCGGTCTTGTTCATTATCTTTATGGACGGGATTTCTAGGCGCAGCCAGGGGCCGGAGCGAGTCTGGTTTGGGGACCACAAGATCTCGTCTCTGCTTTTTGCAAATAATGTCCTGTTGTGGCCTCTTCGCGCAGGCTAACCTTGGGGCGGACAACAGAAGAACTCAGGCGAATAAGGGAATAGAACCATCTATTAAAGCTTAGGCATGTCCTAACATGTTTGTCATTATGGTGAGAGGGCTGCGGAGTTCAACTAGCCCATGGCCTCAACAATTTCTTAAATTTATTTTTAACAAAAAAAAGTAAATAACCCATACAGAGAGACACAATACAGAAGCATAAAATCACATCACACATTTAAACACAGTGGTGTAGATAGTGCTGCTTTATGTCTGAATAAAAGCTATTGTTTTGTGGCATATTTTGTAAAAACTACTACTTCTGCCCTGGTTTATTAACTCATGCTTCTTTTCTGTTTCAGCGGTGAGTGGTTTCTTCAAACAGAGCTGTGTCCCTGGAGCCAATCAACCTGGTTTCCCCAAAAGCCTGTGTGAGTTATGTGTCGGCGATGGGACATACAAAAACAAATGTGAGAAGGGCAAGGACCTGTACGATGGATACAATGGTGCATTCAGGTACAACCCATCAGGACTACAAGCCCCTTGATGTAAAACCTGCTGCTGACTCCTGCGTATTTCTGTCCAATCTTTCAGGTGTTTGGAAATGGAGATGTGGCTTTTGTCAAACACACTACAGTTTCCCAAAACACAGACGGTAGTTAACGTCACACACACAATTATCCGAGCCACTGAGTATTGGGCTTAAGAGAAAACAATACTTGTGTCGTTGTGTCTCTTCAGAAAACTCTGCTGAGTCGTGGGCCACAGACCTGCGTTCGTCCGACTTCCAGCTGCTCTGCTCTCACGGCAGTAAAGCAGAAGTGTCCCAGTATCGGCACTGCAACCTGGCCCGTGTCCCATCCCACGCCGTGATGGTCCGATCTGACACCAATGTGCACAATATGTTTGGGCTCTTCGACCGGGCGCAGGTACCAACCGATGAGTGAACACAGCAATAGTTTAATCTACATTTAAAGTACAGTAGGGATTAAGCCACATGTGCAATATCTGTATCACAGACACTAACATTTGGCTCCAGTGTGACCAGTGGAAATAACATTAACAGACCTGTATTACCTTTATTCCTCTATTATGCCAAAGTGAGAATATAGCATGTGATTAAAACATATTGACCACGTGTCCTTTGTGACACATTTGATACAATCATTTTCCTTCTGTCTCTTGCGTCTCATTTTCCAGCTGTACTTCGGCAACGACTCTGGCCCTGATTTTAAGATGTTCGACTCCAAGTCCTACAACTCTACAGATCTGCTGTTCAAAGACTCAACGGTGCGTTTAGTGGCCGTCGGAGAGAGGAAAACCTACCAGGACTGGCTGGGACAGGGATACATGGACGCACTGATCGACATGGAGTGTAACTCATCCAACATGGGTAAATAATCCTCACAGTTTATAAACGACTCCAGATTCTTTTCTCTTCTGTCACTGTCTGGCAGCTTATTTCTTGTTGCTGAGTTGCATTTGACCTCAAATTTACCTTTAGAACCTCCTAATTCAGGTTAAAAACTTGAGCATTGGTTGAAATGTGGTGGTGTGTCAGCTGTTAAATGAAAATCAGAAGGGCCTCGGATCATTTTATTGACTACTTTCTGTTTTTACATTTTATTTGTTTGGGAAAAACTCTAACTTGAGTTATGTAATTGTTTTATTTACCTAGTACAGGTTTGGGATGCTCTACTCATCTTTAATAGCACTAATATCCTGTGGGGGAATGGTCTCTGAGTTCACAGTGATGGTTTTGTCTAACGTCTGATGCTTCGTCTGTCTGCAGTGATCCCGTCTTTGTGGCTGTTGCTTCTGGCTCTGCTCTTCTCTGGGCTCTTCAACAGGATTTAAACATTCAAGGCTCTGCTCAAATCCACTCACAAACATCCACACTCAACCTGTAAACACTGATGTCTGTTTAAGAACCTCAGCAAAAAATGTACTTCTGAAGCAACTGAAATAATATGAAAATGAAAACTAAAAACATAGCAGTCCAGTAAAAGAAGTTCTATGAGACTTATACTTATATACATATTTGAATACTTACAGGATGGGCATTTTCAGCACAGCCATAGTTTGGAGAAGCAGACAGGAGCAATAACTCTGGCTCTCTGTAATGTATGTCTGCTAATGTGGAGAGTGAAAAGACTTTTATAACAACTAACAAGGCGTCTACAACTTCAAAAACTACTATTAGTACAACGGCTTTTTACACAGAAGCATTTTTTTTTATTATATGACCAAAAAATCTCCAAGTAGAAGTCCAGCTGAGTTAAAATATGAGTCATCACATTGTGAACCAAGGAAATCAAACATTCACTGGCTTTATTTACAACAGATCCCGGTTTAGTCTCTTTGTCATTGTTTCCGTCTGCTTCTTCAAACAAAAAAGCTGTCCAACAATATCTCATGGAACCACAGTTACTAGATACAGAACTATCTCTTTAAACATCCAGGTTTAAATTCAACTCAAAGTCTACAGAAATAGCATTTGCCAGAGTTAATAATTTATTTTAATTGTATTACTATCTGTGTTGGGACTAATATTAGGGTTCAGTGTTTGGTTATTTTTCAGTTTTGGTGACTCTAAAGACAATGGTCGTGGTGTTTTTTTAGTTACATACGGTGGTCTGCCATATCAGTGCATATGCTTCCACCTGTTACATTCCTCCACACCTCGTCTTTACATTAAACTGGCGTCATAACCGGAGCTAACCTTATCTCTATGATGCAGCAGAACTCATAAAGTCATAAAGCCTAGCAACAATATGTAACTTTCTCAAGTGTTTGGTACACTTAATCTACCGTATCAAATGAGTAATTCTTCTTAGATTTAAGTTGGGAATCATCAAAAATACATACAGTATTTAATGATTTTGTGGAGCTGGATTTTCTGGTTTTACTAGTTGCCTTGAATGTCCCAGACTTAGTAGTAGGTCAAAAAACACATAGTAGACATAAAAAAAAAAAAAAAAAGGCAAGAAATGAATGCAACGTCCCCACAACTAGCTTTTTATGTGCAGTACACTACTCTTATGTTTTAGAGATTGAAGGGAGTTTTCAGCCCATAAATGTGAACCAGGGTCTTGACCAAAGTTGATAATGTTGTTTGGGTGGGTTTTTATTGACCTAAAGACTTCCTCCACACATTTAATCACAGTGTCCTCAGTCTGTACAAGACTACAAGACTCCCAATATTCTCATTTTAAACATTATAAAATAGATATTATTAAACCAAAGTAAAGCCGTTCCTGTTGTTTTCAAAACCAAAGTGGCCTCCTTTTTAAATTTTGGTTTGCTATAGAAAAATAAATGAACGCAAAAGTACACAGACCGCTTTCTTTTTTCTTTACTCAGAAAATTACTGAACACAGAGCAAAAACACACTTTCATTATTATTTTTAAGGCCACCATAACAAACAAAAACACATTAAAATTCATTGTCCAACACTTTTGTTATAAGGAAAGACTACAGCTCACCATGACAGGGCAACATGAAGTAAAGTATAAAAAAACATTGCTAAAACCCTGAGCTCCATGTAAGGCACAAAACATCTGTTAGTTCTCTGCTCTCAGTTATGTCATATTTCGGCAGAATGATGAAACATGCGCTTAGCCTGTTTAATCCCACAAACGTGCTGTTATTTATGCAGTTGGGCCGGATCGAGGCTAGTTTGTGTTCACACACCTCAGACACCTTTCACACCAGCTCAAATAAACTGCACTAGCAAACAAACCGGACTCGACTTTGTTTTGATTGCCTTAAACCTGTCTAAAAATGCTCTAAAAAGAAACAAGTTAAATGCGAATTATTTAAAAGACCCTGGTTATAGTGAAGCTAGTTTTCAATCAGGAATTAAAATGAAAGTATATATGATTTTTCCCATTTACTGCATAACTCTCAAATGTAAAAACTGTTGACAATGAAGACCCAACATATGAGGCTTTGAAAGATATATGTTTTGTAGTTTTTCACCACTGGATGCACATTATTTTTTTAAGTCCAAGGTCTACATTTGCTGTCATATTGTACATTTCACAAATGTCTGGACAGTAGGATATAAAGATGTGGTGCTGGCTGGCCGACCACATTAGTGACTCCTTCTGTTTCAGGAGATTCCCAGAAAGCATTGAGGATTAAAAACAGCTTATGAACAGTTAGTTTGGCTCCACAAAACAATATCTTTAACATCTCATTGTCTGTTTCCATGTCACTCAGCCAAGCAGTTTATACGTCAAATAAAAATGTTGAGGAGATTTGAGGAGACACTTGTATTGATTGAATGTACATGTTTTTATTTTTTAATCAGTAGAAAAGTGGGGTCATAGACACTGCTACAATAACAATAAAACTGGGAGAGGACTTTGACTTTAGCAAATTTCCTTTCTGTTTTGATCAGTTGTGTGTTTTTCAATGTTGAAAGATTTATTTTTCTATGAAGTTCAGCTGCCATATCAGTGAATATGTACTGACTCATTCTGTCAGAGAGTAAAGCCTTCTCTGTTTCTTTTGGGAAATGATTGTGATCTGACTAATATTTAGTTGCCAGGCCAGTGCGTCTGCGGAAGTATTACAAAACTATATAAATGTGTTTTCTGTGCTCTTTGAAATAAATAAAGCTTCTTACTTCAAAACATGCCTGGTGTCACTGTTTATTAATGTCCACAGTGGATGTACAAAGGAGGAGGTGCTTAATTTGTAAAGCTGGAGGTGGGGAACACAGAGAGAATATTTAGGGGGAATATTTTCTCAGCATCGAGAAGGAAAAAAGGTAAAGTAACACATGTTGTTATGAAGACTGCATTATAGCTTTTTGTTTCTAAATGATCCCATTTTAACAAAGAGTTATAAAGCAGAGTTAGAGTTGTTTAAAAACAAGCCACATTAAGTTTTACTTCAAGAAACCTCCTGAAAAAAAAAGGTGCCGGATCCAGTCAAATAGGTCCCGGTCCCAAACTAAGCACTGCTTTAATGGGATCTCATTAGTTTTTTTTTAACAAGCCTGGTCCCATGTCCTCTCCTTTAGTGTCCATCAGTCAAATCCAGATGAGTTAAACAAACTCCACCTGCCATGAACACACTCAAAAAAAGAAGATACAGGGTAAAATACATTCATCTTGTTTTATTATCCAAGGATTAATGTATTTTTTTTTTCATAGATATCTTGCAATAACTTTATGATCTGATGTAACAATAACCAATTGAGAGAGAGAATATTTTATGGAAAGTTGTCCTGCACAAGTTTTTACAGTAGACATAGTTCATTATGGCTGTAGGTTTTATACATTATCAGTTAAAGGAGGTAAATATTGGAATAGCCTTGCACTTGTAATAAACTCAACTCAATAAGATTTTCAGAGAAAATAGTGGCTACAATCAAACCAAACCTGTGACCACCTTTAACCTGTCTTTCACGGTTTCGAGTGCTTCTGTAAATATAAAAAATCGCAATTTTCAAATAGCAGAGGCCTCAATTATTTGTCTTGTTACACGTGTTGCAAGAAATAAAGGTTTATGATTAATCTGAAACACTATTGTATATGTATATACTATGTTTTGTGTTACAAGGAGAAAAAAAACAGTTCTGAACCAAAGAGAGACAGAGAGGTCAAATTAAGGCTTAAGATTGTGGTCCTGTTGTTGCTCCGGTACTATTTTAAAGAGCAGACTGTGACTCCACACTGTATCCCGACAGAGGACACAGTTTGTTGATTATTATTGGCTAAATGAAAGGTTAGTAAAGCAGTTAAATTTGTTTCATGGCTATGCTGACTCTTGAGTAGTGCTGTGCCTGAAAATGAGCGTTCGGCAGGCTTGGATCCTGGAAAGTGGGGGCCCATGGGCTACAACCATATTTAGGGCCTTCTTTAGGGCGGTCCGGGGGGACCCCACACATTCATGACTTCTTTGAGATTTAATATTTCTGCTACTATACTTTTTAGTTTGTCTCTAGACTAAAAAGGAAATGTAGCTTTCTCTCCATGACTGGAACTAAGGCAGAACAAAACTAAGACACTGTCATTGAACAAAGGATTTCATTGGCCACTACCAGAAAAATAAAGTGGCCCATGTAAGGAACAAAGACCTCAGGGTTTAAACTCAAGGCCCAAAGCCAAATCAAGTCCTGTGATTTCAGTGGTTAAACAAAAATGTCATTCATATAATTTCATGCATGATCTAAAGTCACAAGAAACACAAGTTTAAGAGTCAAATTTATTGATTGTGGATATAAAAAAAAGCAAAAAGAAAATAAAATGGCATGAATAATTTAAATATTGGTATGTCACAATAAACATTTTCCTAAATTGTTCAGCCCTAATTGACTGTGTGTTATTTTATGTTACCTGCCTGTGGACTGCTACAATCCGGCAAATTTCCGGCAGTTGTTTTTTTATTCTTATAATTCTCCCAGTACTGAATAAATAAATTTTGCTCTAAACCATTTTATTACAAAACCAAAGCCAAATGAACCACAGCCTAGTTTTAACAGACTTTATTTTGACATAAAGTAATCAAATTGTTCACAATAAATATGGAGAATATGTGCCTCTATTATGTATTATTCTTATACAAATGTTGTCCTTGCACTTCATCAGAAATGCAACCTGTGTACAGAGAAGATAAATGTTAACTTTCCAATACCTTTAGGTCAGTTCTTTGGAAACCACCACCATTTAACATTCCGAGGTTTGAAGCACATAAACATATTTCTGCACCCTCCTGTAAATTATCAGCAGCAGAATAAATACAAGGCAAAAATATTCCACATCACTTTATTACTCGTTGTATAAATTAGCTCAAGTTCCCTCCACAAAGTGAAATAGTGGTTTGACAAGTGTCCACTCACACACTGCCAAAAGACAGTATGTAATCACAGTCTATAAACGTTTCCATATCTAAGTCTTAGTGCTTATTTCTTTATGTGTCTAGAGCCGTCCTTCCAGCCCCCTTTAACCTCGTTTATAAACGTATCTCCCACTCTCTTCAGGCGGCTGCCCATCTGCCCCAGGTCCCGCGGCACATTACTGGCCTCTTCCCGAAGCTGCTTCAGGGTTTCGAACCGGAGAGCCCGCCTAGATGCCTCCTGACCCGCTATCTGAGCTTTGGTGATGGCGTACGCGGTTATCTGTGCCGCTCTGCGAATGGGACGAGAATCTGCCAGCTTCTCCACGACCTGAAGCTTGTTTAAAAGCGTGTACACCATACGACCCAGCATTTTCAACTCCGTTCGGTCTGTTAGCTTAGCCTCAGAGCTAACTCAAAACCTTCAGTTTTTTTGAGCTGAAACATAAAAACAACAATCTGTGGTAAGTAGTCACACCGCAGATTTTTTTTTTAATTTAAAGTTTAAAGTTTTTCTTAGAAATTGTTCTAACCGAGGTCAGGTCTCTGCTGTTATGACAGCGCAGGTCTTCTTCTCTTTAAACGGAAATCGAGATATAAGTTCCGGTGAACGAGCGCCACCTTCTGCATGTCTACGGAACACTTCACCTCTCCGTCAAAAACTCGTATGAACTATTTATACACTCTATGGTATGAACGACAATTTGGGGAAATCGTAGCTTAAAAGCTGCGTAATAAAAAAGGTAAGAAATTATTTTACCATAGCTTAGTAACTTGAACTACAATTTTAAGCTATTATGGTAAAGTGAGGAAAGTGCATCGAGGTGCTACACATTAAAATCTAAGACACACGTGTACAAATAAGCCAAACACATGTAAATTGGACTTAATTGAATGCATGGTGTTTCTTATTTGGCAGAACAAGGGGATGTTAAGGCATGCAAATTATATGTTTTATTGGTGTTTGGCCATTACATTTTTGGTGAATTACCGCCACTAAATTTTATGGAGCTGGTATAACAATTATTTAACTCTTGTGAAAAATTACATTTTCGAAAATAAACTTAAAATAAACTTCCATTTGCTACTATTACAATTGCAACAGACAGAAAACTGAATGTTTTATGCATGTTTGTCATGAACAGTATACACGGATGAACATTTTTACAATACAGATATTTTTTGAACTCACTCCACACCTCCCTAAGAACGGGTAACAGGTGACCCACTTTTAGATTATGTGTTGAAAATTCCTGGTATATAGAGTATAATATAATATATTAAAGATACAATAAAAAAAATAAAATAGCCTAAACACAGCTATGTACCATCAGCGTTATCTAATCCACAGTGGGAGCACCAATTTAGAGTGTAATCATTTGCAGATAAAAACTGTATACAGTTTGCACAAACTAGAAGGAATGGGAGCGTCTGAAAGTCTGACACAGTATATTTTGTGTAATTATATAACAAGTATAGATTAACTTTTTATGCATGAAGGTTGTATTGGTTTGTGTTTAAAGTAGCTACATGTTTGTTAGGTTTTTTGAATTAACTGTATTTTCCAGCCTACTGTGTTTTGTGTTCAGAAAATTAAGTACAAACATGAAGAGAAGAAGATTCTCAGGAAATACACAGTAAATTAACTCATTTGGGACGAGCAGGGTTGTGTTTTTGTTTATGCACTCTAACTCTACTGCTGATGTTATCCAACTTTAAGAATAACATGTTTTTATTTATTTAAAATGTAATATTATGTATTACTATTTATTTTGGGGAATATTTCAGAAAACAAGATTAGGGAAAATCCTTGTCTTGTTTGTTGTCTATTTTTTCATTTATTAAGTAACAGGTTTTTACCTACATTCAAACTAATGCATTAAAAATTTTAAAGAGATAAGATAAGATAAGATAATCCTTTTTTTTTTTAAACAGTGTGTAACAAATAAAATAACAAATAACATGTTGCTTTAATGTTTTTATTTAACATTCTAATAAGATTTAAATTTAAAAAACAGTTTTTCCCAATTGCTTTGGCATTTTTATTTAAAACCGTTCTGACTTTGTCACAACCATTTATTCCAGGAGATGGATCCGTTTGGGACAAAAAATATGTCTGTTCTTTGTAAGCCAAAAAATAATAAAAAATAGAGGTTATAATTGCAGTAAAACACACTTCATAACACAGACCACTCAGAGTGAGACACATGGGACAAATATTTACATAAAGATTAGGCATAGGATGGTATGATAACCTTTTGGAAAAATTTCACAGTATTGAGGATAGGCTACAACTTAAAATGGTAAATTGGAAATAGTCAGATCTTTGTGTTATAATAGTTGAATAATGCAGTACAATTGAAAATCCAAATACAATCCATAAAACAGGAATCTAATGACTTTCTGGTCGTTTCTCTTTTGACAGGATTGGTCTGCCACAGTATTTGTGTTGTTGAATACCATGGTTATCATGCCAGCATGAAACCGGTTATTGTCCCATGCAGTAACGGCCGAGGTGATGTTGGATGAGTGGGGTACAGACCCTCTACACTTTCTCGAAAATTCAGTCCAACCCATCGATACTGGAGCTTAGCCTGTCCCATGTCTAGAATTGGAGGCTGATTTTTATATTTGATTACATTAAATACTTTGGTAGAAAGACTTTGACCTTTGTTAGAAGAATTATTTAGAGAGAAATTATTTGCGCTGAATTGTAACTCCTTCAATGACCCAGCTGACACAAAAACAGCCTTTGTCTCAAAAACAAAAGACTATCACTTTAAATAAATGTCCCTTTTTCCTGTTTCTGGTGAGTTTGAACTTTGGTAAAAAAAAATTAGAAATGCAGAAGTTAGTCATGAGTCAGTCAAATGTCGCATGTAGTATTTAATTTGCTTTGACGTAGAAAGATATTACTAATAAACATTTTATTTCTAAGTACTGCAAGATTTACTTTGTGACACATATAAACCTTTTAAAAAATGAACTAGCAGATAATGTTTTGACTACTACACATTCAATCACTGAAGTTTATTAAACCTAAGGGTCTGGCTCATGTCTAATTAGGTCAAATAACCTTAGCTCGGCTGGTAATATGTTGCATTTTATTTACTTAATTGATTTCTCCTAATGATTACCAGAAAAGACAAACACAAATAAACCTTTACTGGAATAGTCCTCAGTGGCTCGTACTGACAACATTTCAAAACTATGCAAACATTTCATTTTATTGCACCTCAAAATATGCTTAAAAATACCAATTATGACAATGGTCATAATCCAGTCTCAATATGAAAAAATAGAAATTCTCACTGTTTAAGAAGCTGCGTGTTTAAAATGTTTTTTAGTAAAGCTTTGGTTTGTCGTCCCTTTGTTGTCACTTCCCAGTTCTAACTCTTGAGGCTGGCTTTGGAAGCTGGTCAAATTGTTGAGCAATCACTGTTCCCCCCCCTCCATTTTATTTTTGCAGCAAAGACCAGTTCAATCATCTGTACTCTCAGGACAGTCCAGCTGCTGGAGTGTCCCATATTACTTCGGTTTGGAGGCTAATAGGGGCAAAATGCGGGCTTTAAAGCGATGCTGTGCCCTTTTGTTGTGGGTGCATTTGGTGACCTTTGTTCAATGTAATGGTAAGACAAACAAACTAAAATCAAGTAAGTAAGAATACATTTTTAAAATTTTCAATAAAAAGTGACAACGATGTGTTTTTCTTCTTGAAGGTTGTACGCTGCAAAGTTTTAAAGACGGAAGTCACTTTCATGAAAGTTTTGAATTATCTAACCTGAGGCAAAGCTATTCCAGTGGAGATACTGTGAGAGTGCCCTGCAAAATGGGCTACAGAGGCTTTTTCAAAATAACTTGTTCCCAAGGGCAGTGGGTCACACAAGGACAAAGATGTGAAGGTAAGTTCAGTTAATTTTTAGAAATGAAAAACAGCATAAATAAATATATCTTAGTTTAAATTTAAAATGATGAGCTTTTTTGCCATAAGTCAGATAACGTATGTCTAAAGTCCATTCCAGGTGCAAATTTATCCAGATTACTCTTGTCTTTTAAAATACATTCAGTGTCACACTCTCAGATTCTATAACTCACACCACTGTGGCAGAATATTAAGTGTTTGAGGTGCCTTTTCAAAGAGAAGTATTTTTTCTTTATTCAAAAAAACTGTGTGAAGACATTCCCTTCATCATTTTGCAGACCAAGATGAAAAATGTTTTTTGTCAGATGTGACTACTTTTAGATGTGTTTGCCACGGTTTAACCACAGTTGACTTGGAAATGTGGAAGTTTGTTGAACAGTGTGAGATTTTTGAGGTCAAGGTTTGACGGGAATTGTACTTGATTGTGTTGTGTAAGAGTCCATCAGGAGGATATTGATTGGTATTAACTCAATATACTGCTGTCTTTTATGAGGGGTTGACCTAACAAAAATTATTAGATTATTGAGAAAAGAAAAAGAAAAGGAAAAAAAAGAAAACACCACAACAACTTAGACTAATCCTTAGTTTAGTCCTATGTGGCTTTGTGTCTCTTGGTCCATTATTTATATTGTCTGTGGTTCAGATTGAATAGAAATCAAGGTTCATCAAGGTTTTATTTATGTATTTATTTGTCCTTTTATAATCACCGTCTAATTCATTTTTTGGCAGCTACTGTACCTCCGGAGGGTTCCCAGGTAGCCAGGTCGTGTCAGAAACCATGATATAGCATATTTTTGGGGAAACTGGAGTACCCGGAGAAAACAAATGCACGGGGAGAATATACAAACTCAGAAAAGCCCTGTCGACTGTTCTCTTAGATCAGATGAGATGACAATAAAGTCTAGTCTAATCCTGTTCCACTGCACTACACAATCCTTTACCACCTGCACTTTAAAATATATGAATATATGCCTTTGTTTTAGTTTTGTTTAGTCTACACAGGGTTTAGTTTAAAGAAATAAATAAAGGCGGAGAAAGTCATTTTAGTTAAAACACTCCGCACCTGCTGAGGTCAGAGCTGTAGAAACCACTATAAAGCTCTTTATGCAATGATGTTTTCTGCCTCCATGACCTCTAATGTGTATTATTTGTATTGTTTTAAGTAATATCATGCGGTCACCCTGGCGATGCCCAGTTTGCTGATTTTAAACTGGTGAAAGGATCTGATTATACCTTTGGATCACAAGTTTTATACACCTGCCAGAAAGGGTAAGAACATACCATAAACAACAGCTAATATTGTTTGCCCTTGACAATTAAATGAATGGGTTTTCAACTAATGGTCGGATTGTTTTTAGGTTCATCTTTACTAATGCATTTTTATTTAACTGAATATGAATTTTGTCAGTGTTAGGGTTTAAAATCAATACGACCATATTTCATGTTCATGCCCTAGAGACCGCAAGTTTAACCCACCTTGCCTCATATGTCTGTGGAACTGGTGAATGAATGGTTGAATGGCATTTTGTGAATACAATGCCTTTATTTATGTTTCACATTACTCTTCTTTTCTCCACTCATGTTTTTCTTTTTTGTACTGTTTGAACTTGTTGATACAATGCTACCGTTAACTTTATCTAATATTAATGTTTTCCGATGTCTGATTTTTTTTAAATTTGTTAATAGCTCAATGAATTGCTGACATCCACATCCTTAAGTCTGTCGTGACTTCATGTTGATATCCTCACAGTCCCATGGTCCATTATTTCAAAGATTCAAAGGATTTAAAAAGCTTTATTGTCTCTTCATACACAACAAACATTCCATATTAAACAACATTAAAAACAGACTTTCCTCACAACATTGTCGTACTTCTAAAAGCTCATTCTAAGGAGTACAACCTTATAATAGTTATTATTTATTATTTTATACTGTCAGCGGTTCATAGTGATGTTTATTGATTACAAAATGTGATTCTTTCTCCCAGCTACCAGATGACCAGCTTTAAAAGCACCCGTAACTGCATGCAAGGAGGCTGGGATGGACATCTACCTGAGTGCGAAGGTATATTAAGCAACAAAAAAGAGAGTGAATGTGAAAATATAGAAAAAAGGTGATCAGTGAAAACAAGAGTAAACCAGTGCTAAAGCTAGAACTAAACCAGAACCAAAAGCAGGACTTTAAACGTAGATGTCGGAAAAGTGTTTGACTTGACTTAAAAATAAAACCCCAAAAAATCATTGTTTGTAGAAGGCTTCTCAATATTTGCATTTATTGTTTGAATCTGTGCACCATTAAAGAAAAATGTCTTCTTACAGCCATAAAGTGTGCTCCGATCTCAGTGCAAGATAACGTCCAGGTCAATGGAGACATATACGAACCAACGTTTGGCAATGTGCTTCAGTTTAGCTGCAAGGAAAGAAGTGAGGTGCTTTTGGGTGAAATGGAGCTGTTTTGTGATGAAAATGGAAAATGGAACAACGAGCCTCCAACGTGTAAAGGTGCTGTAAAATGAAAAAATAATAAAGCCAACCTGAGGTGTTATTTAAAATTCATGGAAAAAGTTGACTATTTCTGCATATTTTAGGAAAGTAATAATGTATATGCCGACTGAATTAGAACTAACTTTCCTGAATTAAACTAAGACCTGTAATTTTCTAGTTTCTAGGTCTTTTAAACAATTTCTTACAATCTTGTGAATAATATTTTCTCTGTTAGGTAATACATTTGTGAAAATAATTTGGTACAAAATATACACAATACAGGTGCCCTTTAAGAATAACCAAGGCATTTTAGTTCAACCATTCAATTGGCAAAACTAAAAAATTGTGTTTTCTTCTTCCACTGATATGTCTTTGTTTTACAGAAATATCCTGTGAGAAGCCTCTGATCAACAACGGTAATGCACAAGGAGACAAACAACAGTTTAAAGAAAAAGAGGTCTTGAGATATTCATGTCATCTCGGTTACAAAAAAGTGGATGGCAGACCATCAGTGTGTAGTAAACTAGGACTAACAGCTCAATGGATCCCCAGACCTGAGTGTGAACGTGAGTAGAAAAAGATAAACATACCATTAAAGTATCTAGTTGAGTGAGTTTCTATTATTTGTGAATCCTTTAGCTTTAACATGTAAACTGAAGTATAATCCACCTGGGACCACAACATACGACCCTCAGGATCAGTTAGTCTTCAGACCTGGTCAAACTGTGAGGGTCTCGTGTGGAGAAAAGGAGTGGGTCAAGAGCACAGAGCTAAGATCAGCACAAATTGAATGTCAAGACACGGGACTCTGGGACTTTCCACCAGAATGCCAACGTAAGAAACCAGATAAATATGAGTGCATTTAAAAAAGTAATATTTGTTATTTACTGTCAGTTTCTATTCTTGTAGTGGTCACATGCTTCAAACATGATGAGCATGTCGACCAATGGGAATGGAGTCGGAATACGATCAAAATGGGTGACACATTATGGTATTGGTGTGAGAATGGTTATGACAAAACAACTGACTCCAGAGCTGTGTGCACCAGACAAGGCTGGCACCCAAATCCACTTTGCAAAGGTAATATAAATTTAGAGATTAGATGTGTCAGACTTGTTGTCTAAGTTGGTATATGTTGGCAAAAGAGTGAAGAAACTTTTTTCTGCCTTAATCAACAAATTGTGTTTTCTTTCTTCAGCAAAAGACTGTGCTCGTCCTTCCAACAGAGATGCAGTTATTACAGACAGTCGTCTAAAGGAGAGATATGATCATGCTGATACAGTCCATTTCCAATGCTCCCATGACCCTGACACATCCTTCACAGTTACCTGTCATTTTGGTCGATGGACTGTAGGTCAGCAATGTAAAGGTAGGCAGCAACAGGAGAATCATGTTTGACCAAATGTAGACCTACACTCAAAGGTACGCATACAGCCATTACACACATTGTCTCCTGGTTACCGTGGCAACAGTCAGTGGGAGGTTAATCGGAACAAGTCAACATTTTGTCCCTCAGTGTTGGAAGTGTTTAGGTTTGAGAGACTTTGACAAGGGCCACATTGTGAGAGAGACCTGCCTCAGAGCATCTCCAAAACTGAAGCTTGTGGACTGTCCCCCTCTGCAGTGGCCAGGACCAAAACACATTAGTCCAATTAATGTAAACAACTTCACAACCTCCAAGATTTAAAGGATCAAGTTAACAACACAGTTCAGAACTGATACCTGGTCTGTTCCAGGAGTGTGGTCCCTCTGTCGACTGTAAGAAGGGCTTTGCTGTGTTTTGTGCCACTCTGAACGTGCTTTTCTAGCTTTATCTGCATGAGACCAACAGTGGGCCTCAACCAGCTCTTTCCTGACTTACTTACTTTGAGGATCTCGTCGTCAACATCGTGTAGAGGTTTGGGGCAGTACCTCTGGACTGGCAGGACGGGGTGGTCCCTCTTTACTCTCAGTTCCTGCTTATTTCATCTTTAAACTAATTATAATTTGTAGGCTGGTGAATAAAAATTAAAGCACGTGTTATGTATCTTTTCATTTAAACTGAATTTATGTTATGTGTATGTGCTCGCGTCTGAAAAGTCCTTAAAGTAAAATGCACTTTCAAATGTTATTTTTATTTTTTTTAGCAAAGCCATGTACAACACAACCAGTCCTTGATAATGCTGAGATGGTCGACAGAAGGAAGCAGACATATTCTAATGGTGACAGAGTGAGATTTAGATGCAAAGATAAAACAGACATCTTCACAGTAACCTGTCACATCGGGGAATGGAGCACAACGTCTAACTGTGAAAGTAAGTGCACGTGGCTACAATACAGAGCCCCTAATGACCTGTTCATTAAACAGTAATCACTCAATCTGTCCACAAGCAGTATCAAGGATTCATTTATACATTGATTTTAAATAACCTGCCTAATATTTGCCCATGTGTTGAAACTGCCCCAGAGCTTAAATGTCCTACTTCTTTAATGGGACAGATATCATTTATGACTGAAAAAGACTTCTTTCTTGTACTCCTTATGTATTCATAGCCTAGTGTTACTATTGGCCATAGTGTAGACAAACCCTGCCTTTACAGAAATAGTATTTATTTAATGTTTTTGTCTGGTTTGATCTGTACAAATTGTTATTTGGAAAATTCAAGTGTTAATAATTATAAGCACTTTACACTGGACATAGATTATTGTCTTAAATAAGACACAGAACAAACCCACAGAAGTGATTTTCTAAAGCTGTAGAGGGTGGAAAAACACAAGTGACACAAGATTATCTATTAAGTGGTCATAATTAATATATTGTAAACTATTTACAAACAAAACATAAGAATTTTTCTGCTGTTGGCATTTGGTGCTGTTAAAGGGATAACCTCTTTACTAAACTGTACTTGATCTTGTTTGTGTAGATTTGGATTGTACAACACAACCAGTCATGGATAATGCAGAGATGGTCGGGATAAGGACTGAGACATATATTAATGGTCAAAGAGTGGAATTCAGATGCTCAGGTGAAACAAATACCTTTAGAGTAACCTGTCAGTCCGGGAAATGGATCTCTTCAAAACAATGTGAAGGTAAGTGAACATGATCAATACAATAGTGTCACACTTGTGTTTGGGTCGGTTCATGAGGGAGTCACACTACACAATGTTTCACCGACTGGACCGTCCTGTCTCCAAATCAATGTAATATGGTTCAACAGAATCAAGTCATTGGGGCTGTTGTGTCCTGAAATAACAGTTTGTGGTCTGAGTTTTTACTGTGTCTAATATCCAGTCAGAGTCAGCAAACATGTTCTAACACATTACTGGAGAGTTCACATGAGGCAATTATGGAGGATTATTATGACATTTAAATAACAATAAAAAAATAATATATTAGGAAATAAAATATTAAAGTTACTGTAAATATTAGTCTGAATATAACCTTAATGAAAGAACGGTTAAAAATACAATATTAAATGCAAACTTAGATGTGTTCCCATGTGCTGGTCTTGTTTCAATCAGTTGCTTTAAAGTTCACACTTGCATTCATTTAGAGATCTCTAATATAAATTTAGAGATTAGATGTGTCAAACCTGGTATATGTTGACAAAAGAGTGAAGAAACTATTTCCTGCCGTAAATTGTGTTTTCTTTCTTCAGCAAGAGGCTGTGCTCGTCCTTCCAACAGAGATGCAGTTATTACAGACAGTCGTCTAAAGGAGAGATATAATCATGCTGATACAGTTCGTTTCCAATGCTCCTATGACCCTGACACATCCTTCACAGTTACCTGTCATTTTGGTCGATGGACTGAAGGTCAGCGATGTAAAGGTAGGCAGCAACAGGAGAATCATGTTTGACCAAATGTAGACCTACACTCAAAGGTACGCATACAGCCATTACACACATTGTCTCCTGGTTACCGTGGCAACAGTCAGTGGGGGGGTTTATTGTAGCAAGTCAACGTGTTGGAAGTGTGTAGGTTTGACAGTAGTTCGACAAGGGCCACATTGTGAGGAATTGACCTGCCTCAGAGCATCTCCAAAACTGCAGCTATTGGACTGTCCCCCTCTGCAGTGGCCAGGACCAAAACACATTATTCATAATTTTGTTATTAATTTTTCATTAATTTTCAATATTTAGTCACACTAGGGGTCACGTGTGACTGGAGCCTATCCCAGCAGCTTTGGGTACACCCTGGACAATGGCCAGTTAGCCATTCACTCTCACATTCATTCACTGGGGACACTTTAGAGTTTCCACTTAACCTGTACATGCCGTCCCACAGAGAACCCACAGTAACATGGAGGACAAGCTCCACACAGGGCCTCGTGAGCGCAGTTGGCAGTGCGTCAGTCTCATAATCTGAAGGTCGTGAGTTGAATCCCCACACGGGGCACTTCTCTTAGTTTCTAGCGATCAAAACTAATTAGTCCAATTAATATGACCAACTTCACAACCTGAGGTTTAAGGAATCAAGTGTTAACAACACAGTTCAGAACTGATACCTGGTCTGTTCCAGGAGTGTGGTCCTCCTGTCGTCTGTAAGAAGACTCTGAACGTGCTTTTCTAGCTTTATCTGCATGAAACCAACAGTGGGCCTATTTACTTATTACTAGGATCTCCTCAATCCCACCGACACAGTTTTCGTTGAGGAAGCAGAGGCTAGGGACACAGAGGGAGACATGCCCGTCACTCAAACTGAAGTCACTGAGGTGGTCAAAAAGCTTTTCTGGGGCAAGACACCAGGGGGTGGATGAGATCTGCCCTGAGTACCTCACGTCTTTAGATGTTGAGACACCTCTGTAACATTGTGTGGAGGTGTGGGGCAGTACCTCTGGACTGGCAGGACGGGGTGGTCCCTCTTTACTCTCAGTTTCTGCTTAATGCATCTTTAAACTAATTATAATTTTTGGGCTGGAGAATGAACAACAAACTACATGTTGTTTTTGTTTTATTACACAATGTTTCACCGCGACTGGACCGTCCTGTCCAGGGGCGTCGGACTGGGGGGGTAAAGGGTACCGAGTACCCAGGGCCTTTTCATGCTGTGCAGGGCCCCACCACCCCTCTCAAATCAATGTAAATGGTACGACCCGCAGGTCACGTACTTCTGCTGGGGACCTGCGGTGAATCAGTTAATGAGACAGGAGCTGGAGCTAGCCGTGATATGAACGAGGAAGACAGGGGAAGAGTCATGTCTTTCCTTAAGAAAGGAAAATCAGGGGCTCAAAAACGAAAAGAAAATAAGATTAAAGAGAGAAAGGCAAATAAAGGCAAGCATTTGCTCACTCAGTTTTTTGAAAAGAAAGGTGAGCTCCAAATGGATCATCGAGCATTGACATTGTTTTAACATAAATATCTACTCCAGGTAGAATAGCATACATTTATGTTCGTACTCTATTTGAATAATATACCAATACTTTATAGTATCGCACCCTACATAGCGAGCAAACAAGATTTCTGGGTAAATAACAGGGAGTGAGAAGCAGATGGAGGCGGAGCTGGGCGCTCAACACACCTGTCTCCTCTTCTGCTGCAGTTCTCCCTAGAGTCAGAAGTTTACATGAAAACACAGTATATTTCCCTCCATTGTCAAAATCTAACACCCGCGAAAACACAGATCGTTGGCGCCTATTTTACCACATCGTTATGCAAATTAGTTTGCATAACGCTCATACATTAAGTACAGGATTGTTCTCAGTTTAATGCACATCTTAATGAATGAAAATGACTTAATTTAAAATGTAATTCAAAGACTGAATGTCTAGTTTGGCGGTTAGTGTACCCTGTGATTCTATAGTCTGCATTTATTTTAAACAGACAAATAATCAGCAATTAACTTGTACATAGCCTACACTTTAAAAAAGGTGTTGTGACAATAAAGGATATTTTAGCAACCATTTGAAGCCATATATTTCAGTTTCAGACCCTGCAGCAGCAGGTGGATGTAACAGTGAGACATGGTGAGCTTTTAGCGGAATTGCCTGTTTTAACGCTTAGTAATTAGTAATTAAGTGTTAAGAGGAAATAAGCAAAATGGGTACATTGTTATCGTACACATTTAAACTTTAAAGGGATAGTTCACCAAAAATAAAAATTCTGTCATCATTTACTCTCCCTCAAGTTGTTCCAAACCTGTATGACTTTCTTTCTTCTGCTAAACACAAAATAAGATATTTTAATATAAGATATAACTGATATAACATTATTTAGTTTGTGTTTATTAATGTTCAGATCAAAGTTTTTTTTCTCATTTGGTATGGTCATTGTTCAGAACTGCTTTACAGTATATTTGATTTAGTCCAGGTTTGGACCTGCTAGACCTTTTGTCATCTCAGTAAGTAGTAGTACTTTTGACAATAAAACAAAAATATATTAATCAGAGTGTGGCTTATTTTGATTACATTTTAAGTGTTTTTATGATAAAAAATGTAATACCCCACCCATTGGTATCACTATGGTATTTGGTACGGGGGCCCAGCAAGATGGTTTGTACCCAGGGCCCAACATTTGGTAATACGCCGCTGGTCCTGTCTCCAAATCAATGTAATATGGTTCAACAGAATCAAGTCATTGGGACTGTTGTGTCCTGAAATAATCAATATTCAAATCCTTTTGAAAGCTTATTGTTCATTGTTCTTTTCCTTTGATTCACAGAGAGGAGTCAACAATCCCAATGTGGAGGACCTGCAATCCCCAATGGATTTTCATATTTAGTCGACTCCAAACTGTACTACGCCTGCTCTGAAGGATACAAGCTGCAAAAAGCCGGCTGGTGGAATGAAGCTACGTGTGTCAACGGCCAATGGAATAATGTAGAGTGCATTGGTAATATATATTTTATTACACATATTTATGAGTACAATGGCTTAAAACAATTGATTTAAATTTAAATCCATCCAGGATTTTACAGGCATTTTGTAAAATGCTACTTTGACTGGGTTATTGATTCATTATTAACCAAGTTCCAGTTTCCAGAAAATACACATAGTGTCAGTGTTTGAAGCTCTCTGTCTAAAAAGTTAACAAGGTTTATAGAATTTAGATTAGCTTGGGCCAATCACATGCTGCTTACACTGTCGTCTGTGCACATTCAAATAATATTAATTTGCACAGTTATGATATTTAGTGAACATTACTGCACTCAAAACAAGTTAAAGGTAAGCTTTGAAAACATAGATGTAGAAACAGAGACAAGAGTAAACCAACAGTTTGCAAGACATGTACAGTGTATTTCTCTCGCTGGGGCTAGGTTTGGGAAGTAGATAAAAGTTTGTTTATTACTGTCCAGTTTAAAACATATATAACCAAGTGTCACTGTCTGATCTGCAGTCAACACAGATTGTGGTCCGATTCCTGCCATCCCTCATATGACTGAGACATCTGAGAACAGCAGATTCAGGGAAGGGTACACTATCCCAATTAGATGTGAGTCAGGATACAGGAATCTACATGTAGGGCTTCAGTCAATAACCTGCAAAAAGGGAAAATGGGATTCAAGCGGTGTGGATTTTAAAACCATCTGTACACGTAAGTCATTTTTAGTTACAATGTCACTTGTTGTGAACGGGCTGTGATCTAATCCTCTTTTCTTTTTTTTCTTTTTTTTGCAGCCATTGAAAACAAATGCAATTCACCAGCTAGAGTAAAAAATGCAGTTATTTTGGCTCCGTTTCAGAGGGAATACCTATCCAACACTTCACTTACCTACAAGTGTCATGATAATTATACAATAGAAGGAGAAGACACTGTTCGATGCATCAATGGGACCTGGGAAAAGACCATAAGCTGTAAAGGCATGTAGTACTTTACTTCTCTTTTAACTCGTGTCAGAAACCAGAATATAAATAATAGATAATGTGATCAGTTGTAAATAAGTTAAATTGTGTAAAAGTAAAGTCTGTTTCCAAAAAGGCTTGGCCTGACTGACTTCTATTTAAAACGTGACAGTCCACGTTGTTAAAGAAAAAAAGTCATAGTATCCTTGATGACCAGTTCATTTTATTTGCTACTTTTCATATGCTTTTCATCCGACGACGCTGTATTAAAATTAAATATTAGTCTGAATATAACCTTAATGAAAGCACGGTTAAAAATACAATATCAAATGCAAGCTTATACCTGTCATTTAAAGACAACATCATGTAAAGGAGAGATATGATCATGATGATACAGTCCATTTCCAATGCTCCAATGACCCTGACACATCCTTCACAGTTACCTGTCAGTTTGGTCAATGGACTGAAGGTCAGCGATGTGAAGGTAGGCAGCAACAGGAGAATCATGTTTGACCAAATGTAGACCTACACTCAAAGGTATCTATACAGCCATTACACACATTGTCTCCTGGTTACCATGGCAACAGTCAGTGGGAGATTAATTTGAACAAGTCAACATTTTGTCCCTCAGTGTTGGAAGTGTGTAGGTTTGAGAGACTTTGACAAGGGCCACATTGTGAGGGATAGACCTGCCTCAGAGCATCTCCAAAACTGCAGCTTGTGGACTGTCCCCCTCTGCAGTGGCCAGGACCAAAACATATTAGTCCAATTAATGTAAACAATTGCTTATTTTTAAAGAAATACCTTAAATGTCTCTGAACTCATTGTGCATTTATTCACTTGGGTTCTTCTGTGTGAACAGAGCAGCGGTGAAGAGGCGACACTGGCGCTCACGAGTTGCTATGCATTATGGGACTTGTAATTTGAATGGGGCAATTGATTTCTTGATTTCACAAGGCCCATGGGTCTTGGAGACAAAGTCTGACTTTACAGAAATAGTATTTATTTATTTATTGTTTTTGTCTGGTTTGATCTGTACAAAGATAGTTACTTGGAAAATTCAAGTGTTAATAATTATAAGCACTTTACACTGGACATAGATTATTGTCTTAAATAAGACACGTGTGTGACTATGGAGTGAATGAATAATGGACTGGACTAAAGTGTTTTCAGTAACTTCACGAGAAAAGTTTCTGTTTTCATAAATTAAAATTATTCCTGTTTCTGTTTTTACGAGAAGATTTTCTGTTTTCACGACTAAAATAAATCCTGTTTTTACAACTAAAATAAATCCTGTTTTTACAAATAAAATAAATTCTGTTTTTACGAGTAAAATAAATCCTTTTTTTTACGAGAAAAGGTTCTGTTTTAACGAGTAAAATAAGTATTTTTATTATGACAATAGTTACCATGTTGATCACGCCATCAATTTGTTCCCATTTCCTATACGCTATGCATTTACATTTACATTTATTTATTTAGCTGACGCTTTTATCCAAAGTTACATTGTTAACTTACATTGTTCTAATGTAATTACCAGTGTTACAGCCACTGGAGGCAAGGTGGGTTAAGTGTCTTGCCCAAGGACACAATGACAGTATGAACTGTGGGGAGAGCGGGAATCGAACCACCTACCTTCCGGTTGAAGGACGACCACTCTACCCACTGAGCTACTGCCGGTCCAGCAGGTCCGACTTCTATACGCCTGAATAAACGCAGAGTCTTGAGATGTCTTCGCAAAGTTGACAAACTAATTATTAAACCGTCTATAGAACTTAGAGACTGCAAAATCTCCCAATGCCTCAAGCCTAATCTAAAATAAAAATGGATTAAATTGAATATGCCAGACATAATACAGGTAGGCTAGAAGACAGGTAGCATAGCGTACGGGAAACAGAATCTTTTCTCATGAAAACAGAAACTTTTCTCGTAAAAACAAGATTTATTTTACTCGTGAAAACAGAAACTTTTCTCGTAAAAACAGGATTTATTTTACTCGTAAAAACAGGATTTATTTTAGTCGTAAAAACAGGATTAATTTTACTCGTAAAAACAGGATTTATTTTAGTCGTAAAAACAGGATTAATTTTACTCGTGAAAACAGAAATTTTTCTCGTAAAAACAGAAACTTTTTTCATTCAAGTGAATGCAATAAGCTACGGGAGCATAGTACTGTCAATGTTGTTTTTCTGACTTTTTTTTTTGATTGTTTTTTTTACTTTTTTTTTTTTTTTGCCAGCATCACGTTATTTCATGATAATTATCACGTTATTTCGGGATAACCTTTCTTTTTTCAATGCTTTATAGGAAGCAACGTACTACATAGCCTACTACGCTTCCGTAGCAACGCGAGAAAGCATGGCGTCGCGTCTGATCAAGTTTTACTTCAGCCTTGGTCTAAAAAATGGCGAGATATTAATGTTACTGAACCCTGTAGACAATATTGTGATGAGTGTGAGCACCTTGAGACGTTTTTTTAAAACGAATGAGATTGTATAGGTGGAAGAATCGTTCAGATCTGTTGGATGTAGGTAGCAGCATTTCTTATTGATCAACTGGATGGACACAAAAAGAGGTATGGATAGACACTTAACCCACCTTGCCTCGTATGAATGTGTAAGAATGTTGAAGGTGTTGGTCGGAGAGTCCGTAGGCGCGGAATGGCTGCCACGTCTCTGTCAGTCTGCCCCAGGGCAGCTGTGGCTACAGATGTAGCTTACTACCACCAGTGTGTGACTGTGGAGTGAATGAATAATTGATATGTAAAGCGTCCTTGAGCTCTGGAAAGGCGCTATATAAATATAACAATTATTATTATTATATAAATTACATCATCTCAACTGTATCCAGGCTGGCTTTGTCACGCTTCCTCTTTGCTTCCTTGCGTTGCTACGGAAGCGTAGTAGGCTATGTAGTACGTTGCTTCCGATAAAGCATTGAAAAAAGAAAGGTTATCACGAAATAACGTGATAATTATCATGAAATAATGTGATACTGGCAAAAAAAAAAAAAAAAGTCAGAAAAACTATCAAAAAAAAAAAAGTCAGAAAAACAGTCAAAAAAAAAAAACGTCAGAAAAACAACATTGACAGTACTACGCTTCCGTAGAATTGAATGAATAACCCAAACCAAACTGTGCCGTACTGACCCAAGCTGTACCGTGTAACTCTGGAAAACTAGGCTTTGGACACTCATGTTGTCTTTTGCAGCAGGTTATAAACAGATTATTAAATGAGGTAAAAACTATATTGTGTTCTTATGGAGTCAACCTTCACTTCTCCTCATCCCTTTGTCCATTTTTTTAACTTAAATATTGACTTTGTGTGTTAGTTGCAGTCATTCTTTTCTTCTTTATATATTAATCATAATAATCTCATTATGTCCCACAGCTCAAAGTGAAGTTGGAGATCAAATACAATGAGAAAATGCCAGAAGAGAAGACATTGTTTAATGTCATGGACATCATTATAAAGCTTTGTCATGCTCAATAAAAATAAAAAGAAGAAAAGTACTTCTGAGAGATTTGTTGTTTATTTTTCTTCCCACAAATACAGTTTAAAAAGCCCTACATTATCAGGATTACAAAATTTTCCAATAATTTCACTGTCATTTTGACCAATTGGTCTTTTGTGACATCCCTCACAATGAGTTTATATCTTTTTCATCAAAGTTTAACACAAGAATTTGGTTCAGGACTCAAACAGAAGACTTGTGAAAGTCAACATCAACATGTCAGAGCAAATAAAACATGCAGGAAAAACAGTGACCTTTTTCTTGTTAATTAATGAAAATCTTAGAGTTATTTGCATAATCTGACACTGAACGTCTTTATCATCAGCCATCTCACTTCTGTCCTGTACACCTTTCCTTTCATTCTCGCTGGTAATCTTTTATCACACAACACACCTGACACTTTTTTCAACTCCAAACCAACCTGCTGCACACGCTTCTTCTGATCTTTTCCACACTCCCCATTGCTCTGGACTGTTGACCCTAAGTACTTCTTTACTTCTTCTCCCTGTAACCTCACTGTTCCACTTGGATCCCTCTCATTGACACACAGGTCATCCCTCTTCTCTCCAGAGCAAACCTCCACCTGCTCCCTGCTCTCACTACAGATCCCAATGTCCTCCGCAAACATCATAGTCCATGGAGATTAATGTCTGACCTAATCTGTCCATCACCATCGCAAACATGGCTCAGAGCCGATCCTTCACCATGAACTCCTCTGTCATACCTCACCACTGTCCTACTGCTCTCATACATATCCTGCACCACTCTAACACTTCTCTGCAGGTCCAGACCTCCTCATACAATACCACAGCTCCTTTCTTGGCCCCCCTTTCATACGCTTTCTCTAAATCTATAAAAACACAGTGCAGCTCTTTCTGATCAACATTCTCAAATCAAATAGCTGTAGTGCTCTTTCTTGGCTTCCACTACTCTTTCCCACAAACACCTACTCTTTTTCTACAAATACTTGTACATTCATTCACAAATTAATGTACAAGACACTGTACATCTTCTTTGTTCTAAAAGCAGTAAAAGTAAATGCCTCTGTGTCTGACCTTTTACCGTCTTTGTTTGCTCAGCTTTGCGCTGCCAGGCCCCTCTAGCAGACCAAGGGCTCACTGTACAAGGGTTACCAGATGATGACAGCCCTATACTTCCTGACCGCTTCCTCACTTTCAGCTGTGAGGCTCCAGGGACAATTCTCAACGGCAGTTCAACACTGATCTGTGGCAAAGACGGGAAATGGGACAAACCATTCCCCACCTGTATGGGTAAAGATTTGAAAAGCTTTGGATGTTGTTCATTCACAAATTTATTTGTTTTATACTTCTATGACTATTCCACTGACAGACAACCATTCAAGCTCACGTTCATTCAATAAAAGGAGAAGAAAAAGCATAAACCTACATTTCCATGTTATCAGGGAAAAGTTGCATTTTCAGGCATTTTATCTAAAATTCAAGCATCTTTGTTAAGCTTTGTTATTGAAACAGAAAACAATAATCTAGAGAGTGTAACCACGAGAATGTATCAAACAAGCAGCTTTCCTACTTGTATTGGTAGGTTCAACTTGTGTTGAAACCTACCAAAAACAAAAACAACACTGAACAAAATGGAGTTGAGTTGTCATTTTTTGTATTTCCAGCACAGAAAAACAATTATTAGAATTTATATGACTTTTTTTTTTAAATATATGGCCCCAGAAATAAAGTTTTACACTGCTGTAATGGACAACTTTAACTACCATCTTTAATAAAGGGGCTTGAATTAAATCCTTTTAACTTCACTAAAGAGACCCTGGTTTGGTCTTCTTTGAATAATCCATTAGGTTTGGGCTCTTTATTGAACCACATATAGTGCACAATTTCCAAGGCCTGTTCAGGGGAAGTAGGGCTTTAGAACTGGATTTAGATTTATTTGTTTCTCTTAATAACATCAAGCCTCTCCCATGGAACCTCTTAAATGGTCGTCGTGTAAGGGCGCCGCCATACGGCGATTTTACAGTGAAATACAGCGATATACCGCCGTCCACCAGAGGGCAGGCTCCAAAAGTGGAAATATAAGGAGAAACCCAATGGCGACTTTACAAGTGTAAAAATCATGTTTACAGCCTGGTACAAAAGATGGCTCCGGTCTCTACAGCTAAGTTTTTACTATGTGACAACTCTGGGGGGCGGTGAATTTTTGATTATTACGTTGGTTTATGCCAGGGGTCCTCAATTAAAATCAGCCGAGGTCCGCTTAGTAACTTTCCTCACTGTGAGGGGTCCGGAAAATTTAAATTAAAAGGAAATGCGTTTGAATATAATTCTTTAAAGTAAAGTCTCATTTATTCCACACCTACAGCCTCTTAAACAATCTGTATTTTATCCTTTGTTTACATGAGAAGGATGTTTGAGTGTTTAACTTTCACCAAACACAGCTCACAGACAAAAGTAAAAAACTACAAAATCAAAAAGATTCAAGATTCAAGATTCAAGATTCAAGATTTTTATTTGTCACATACAAAATTATATACAGCATATATAACCAGCAGTGAAATGTGAGTCAGGTCCGCTCCATGGACAGTGCAATTATTAGGAAAACACACAGATGAAAATATACATAAATGTAGCTATGCAAGAATGAGATAAAAGTAAACAATAAAAAAATATAAGAATAAAATATAAAAAATATAAAAAGTGTGTAATGTGGGAATAAATCTAGATCGCAAGTAATGTACATGAATGTAAACTGTAGACTTAAAATATTAAAACATGTACAGGGATGTACAGTGTGCATATATGCATTTAGCTGTGGTCTTAAATATTAAGATACACAGGAAGGTGCAGGAAGCAAATGTGCAAAACAGTTTGTAGCAAAACAGAGTGACACTGTCAGTGTGTCAGTGTGAGGTAGCTGGTTTAGAGTTCAAGAGCCTGATGGCCTGTGGGAAAAAACTCCTCCTGAGTCTCTCAGTTTTTGCCATCAGGCTACGGTAGCGCTACCAGATGGCAGCAGAGTGAAAATATGATTACTGGGGTGGGTGGAGTCTTTGATGATTTTGCAGCTCTACTTCTGCAGCGTTTGTGGTAGATGTCCTGCAGAGAGGAGGGCAGACCCTGAAATGCGCTCAGCTAAGCGCACAACTCTCTGCAGGGCTTTGCAGTCTTGACTGGAGCTGTTCCCATACCACACAGAGATACATTGAGTCAATATGCTTTCTATAGCTCCAGAATAGAAAGTTTTCAGGATTGCTGGTGAGACCCTGAATTTCCTCAGCTGTCGCAGATAGTACAGTCTTTGCCTGGCTTTATTTACCTGAGTTTGAGTGTGAGTAGTCCAAGTCAGGTCCTCAGAGATGTTTACACCAAGGTACTTGAAGCTACTCACCCTCTCCACAGGGGTCCCACGTATCATGAGAGGAGTGTAGGGCTGCTGCTGCCTCTTCCTGAAGTCTACAATCAGTTCTTTTGTTTTGCTCACATTCAGGGAGAGGCAGTTGTCCTGGCACCATGATGTTAATTTCCCTACTTCATCCAAGTATGCGGTCTCATTGTTGTTGTGAATGAGGCCCAGAACCACAGTATCATCAGCGAATTTGATAATGGATGTGGAGCTGTGCGAGGACACGCAGTCGTGTGTGTAGAGGGAGTAGAGCAGGGGACTCAGGACACAGCCCTGTGGGGCTCCTACGTTCAGGGTGATGGAGCTGGAGGTGTACTGGCCTAGTTTCACCACTTGAGGTCTGCCGGTGAGGAAATCAAGGATCCAGTTGCAAAGTGATGAATTCAGTCCGAGGTCTATGAGTTTGGAAGCTAGCTTAATGGGGACTATAGTATTAAAAGCTGAGCTATAGTCAATAAATAGCAGTCTTACATAGTTCCTGTTATTGCTGTCAATGTGTGTGAGAGAAGAAGAAGAAAACGGGCTAAAGCTAAAGCTCAGGACCTGGTGGTTTATTGACAACAGCCTGGAATTCTACATATAATGCCTAATACTCCCTCATACATGTGTGAAAACATTTTAAATACAAAATCATTAATTCAAGCCAAAACATATTTGTTAAACAAATATGACAAAGATGCCTGTCATAATCTCTTCCTATTGTCATTCGTCTGAAAACAACAGGAACAAGGGAAAAAGTACTGAGCATTTCTTTAGCATTAGCTGTTGCCAATAATTAACTGTTACTGTTTATTTTGCAGGTTCATCTTAAAACAAAATTTACAATAAAATGATTGATTTCCTGTATTTTCCTTATGTGGGGTAACATTTTAATTAAAATGCTTATGATTAGTTCTGTAACAGGATTTAGGATTCACACAGAAACTGACACAACTTAAGGAAGACTTAACATGTGTCACTCATCTCCAAACCCTCCTTTCACACCTTTTCTCTTTTTAATCACCCAAATAAACACATGTTAGGTTCAAATGAATGTGAATGCTAATTACTCACGTTTGTAAATGAGGTCAAATATGCAACAAACGAGTCAATACTTAACCTATGACAGAATAAAGAAGTTGACAGACAAATGTACAACTCACCACATTAGACGTCCTCACTTTCCTCTGAGCTGAGTCTTTTTAATCCTGACATGAAAACTGTCCAGTCCTGGTTCAATTCTGGATTCATTCTCTTATTATCAAAGCAGTCGGGACTAGAGGATAAAGGGCTGTTGTTCAGCTTTGACACTGACACGGAGCTGAGGAGCTGAATAAACTAAAATAAACGTCCATAACGTCAGTGAATCTTCGTTATGTTTTGCCAAGGCTCAGCTTTTAGATTTTAGTCGTTTCTAACTCATTATCAGGCTACGCTAAACATGTTGAAATTTCCCGCTGCTCTGTCCGTAACCATAGTAACCTGAGGACCCGCGCGTGTAGACGTAGCTGTCCTAGAAGTGCCGGTTCAAAAATATGTTTTACACAATGCGCTTGTAATTATGAATAATGTCTTGCGGTCCAGATCAAAGCCTCTCGAGGTCCGGATCCGGACCGCGGTCCGCCTATTAGTGACCTCTGGTTTATGCAATCTAAAAACTATTGTTTTACAGTAAAAGCCGAAAAGCCCGGATGTAACGGCCATTTTATTGCCCATTCGTAATGACAATATTGGTGAATAGGGGACCAATGGGCGGATAACATCCATAATTATACAATCTATGAATAACATGCACCGTTAAAAATAGTTTTACTGGTTTGTTGCTGTTGTGTTACAGACACCTGTGATGTCTTGAATATACCAGACAGTGTTGACGGTGTTAATGTGTTACCAACACAACTGACAAAAGGACAGATCTTGCAGTTTCGGTGCAAAAAAAGGGGACATGTGCTTCAAGGCAGTGCAGACATCACATGTTTGGAAAACGGACAGTGGAGCCATCCTTTTCCAACATGTAGAGGTAAGACTGATTTATCTCATGGACCAAGGATTTTTTATGTTCATTTATTCTTTGACCAAATAATGTATTTTTAAAGCATTGACTGGGAACACTCTGCTACCTAGAGTTCAGCCAGGTCTTTAGCCCAATTTTAAAGCAGTAAACTCAATAGTTGGCTTCTTAAATCCAGAACATTTGACCAGACAGTTTTTTAACTGAACATAGTTTACTGTTCTTTCAGATCCTCGAGGCTGTGGACCAGCACCACATTTAGAAAACGGAGACACTTTGACCTTCTCTAATATGGAGTTTGCCAACAATGCAAGGGTTGAGTACCAGTGTAAGAACGTGTACGTAATGGAGGGAGGCCCTTTTAAAACCTGCTTGAATGGAGAATGGACCGGAGAGATCAAATGTCTCAGTAAGTCACACTTTGCTGTGTGTATACAAATAGAAATAAGAATATCTTTGTGAACTCTCACTGACAATCCCTACCACACCTTAAACCCAGCACAAATTAAAAACAGGTAAGTGCTGCCTATTGTGGTCAGCTGTGGTCTTTCCTCTTTGGGTTTGACACTTTAATAACACGAAGGCAGCACAGTGGCAGTGTGGATAGCACTCCTGTGTCACAGCAAGAAAGTCCTGGGTTCAATTCCTATCAAGGGCAGTGCCTTTCTGTGTGGAGTTTTGTTCTCCCTGTGTCTGGTTTGGTTTCCTCCGGGTACTCTGGTTTCCCCTACCACCAAAAACATGTACAACAGTCCCCCCCTCACACATGGGGTAAAAAAATACAAGAGACATTTATAGAGTTTAATCAATTGTGAGCAAACATTTATTCAGTTCAAATGGAACATGTCTAGTGTCCAGAAATATTACGTATTGTGCTCTTTTATTAAAAAGCCTCCTATGGGCAGGTGTTGAAAAAAAGTGTGTGTGCTCTAACACTCAAACAATAAATCTGGTTTGTTTCAATGTATTTGTGTTGTCCATAAATATAAATCAATATTAAAAAAATACATGAAGTACAGACTATAAATGAGTATTTGTACTAATGACCAATGCTTCCTGTGTACTCTCTTCAGAACCCTGCACTTTGGACCCGACTGTAATGGATCCACAAAATATTGAATTCAAACTTAAATGGTCATACAAACTGTACGCAGCCCACAACACTGGCATTGATTTTGTCTGTAAACCTGGAACGACACACGACGGCAGAGTGGAAATGCGTCAGTTCTGTACAGATGGTCAGATGCTCTTCCCAACTTGTCACTAAGACCATCATTCAGCTGAAAAAAACTCAAAACATTATTATTTTTAAGTAAATGTTAAAGTGATCTGTTATTCAGTAGACTGTACATGGAATTTGTAAAAAGTGTATCAGCTCTAGACCAAAAGGGGGTTTGCTGACAGTTTTATTCTGGTTACTTTAGACTTGGAGTGTGAAATGTTCAAGTCTGTTACATGAAGGTGGCTATATTGTGGCTTATTGTGTCGTATTATTTCCAGCGGCTCCAAAACAGAGTCCACAACTATTTACAAATATCATGTACAACACAACTTAAAATATCATGAATGATTTTGAATATACTGTCCAATCATTTGTAAGATCAATGCTTTTTCTTTAAATCAAATGTGTGTGAATAAATGCAGTACGTTCAAGTGTCGACACAGAAACCACTGCAGAGGATTACTTTGAAAGGCTTGAGCAGTGTATTGATTAATGCAATGATTCAACATTATTCATTCAATACATTTAAAGTGCATTCTGGGTAAATGTGAATAAAAACCTGAATACATATTAAACAATAAAAACATTAGGTAATTAAACAATAACAGATAAAGACACTGGTAAATGTTCTGCAGTAATGAGTTCAAACAGAATATAAAGTACTGCCATTACAAATACATGTTGAACATTTCTTTATGATTTACATCGTGACAATTGACCATCACTTTATTATCCAATAAAATACAGTTCTTTTAGAGACTTTAAACCAGATTATTTAAAGGTTGTTTCCCCAAAATGTGTATTATGCCTAGAGAACACATTGTAACATAACATAAAGCAAATAATTAGGAATTATGGATTATTCTGTAGTTTTTTTATTTATTTATTTATTTTTTTTATCAAAGCTATGTTAAAATAAGACAAAAATAATGTTTTCAATGAAGTTAAATGTTCTGATGACTGAATACAGAGATATTTTCGAGCACTGACTATATCTCTAAATGTGGCAAGTATGACATGAAGCGAGAGTGACTAGAGAGAGCCTACATGGGGAGACAAACCTACACTTCCACCGAAATGTGTAAAAAAGGTTGAATCAAAATATAATAATAGACATATCTATTATTGTGTTACTGAGTCCATATGGACTGTGGACCCAAACCCTGCAGCAGCAGCTGAAAGTGTGGATTAAACCAGAGTCATCCAGAGTCGTCCCGTAAAAGCATCCAAGGAGCCAACAATCAATGAAACCAAGGCCAAAGTTTATAAAACAGAAGGTAACTCACTCTGATTGGCTGATTATGAACAAATATTAACTATGCCACCCTCTGAACCACTTTAGGTGTCTTTGATTTAAACTGCTCACAAAGCAACAATGAAGTTGTGTTTAATCCTTCTGGTTCTTCTTTGGAAGAACGTGGGATTTTCTTTGACACAAACAGGTAAGAAACAGTTGAATGGATTTTTTTATATTTTTTTCAATAAAAATGATGAGTCTGTTTTTACGTGACCATCCTGCAGGTGAGCGGGGATTTCAGGGTGTACCATGCCTCACGCAGAGCATTTGGGTAACGCTCCAGATTTTCTCAAAATATGACTTAATACATAACTTTGTGTCTGTGAAGCTTCTCAGTCATCCAGGTCATCTTGAAAAAAGGTGAAAGTAAAAGCATCTGGACTCAGTTTTCAAGGTGAAGACGTTTCGTCTCTAATTCTAAGAGACTTTATTACATCTGAGATCAACTGATAAGAGAGATGAGCTTATATCTCTAGAGGGAGGGGTTTCCCCTGAAACCAACCCTGATGGACCAGGCTAGTCTGGTCTCATGTTGGCTCTGAAAGGCAAGTGTGACTCCTGGCGTGAGAGTCGTTGGTGACAGTGCTCCATTTGAACAACGTAAGAAACCAGATAAATATAAGTGCATTTAAAAAAGTAATATTTGTTATTTACTGTCAGTTTCTATTCTTGTAATGGTCACATGCATCAAACAGGCTGAGCATGTCGTCCAATGGGAATGGAGTTTGAATGCGATTGAAATTGGTGGCACATTATGGTATAGGTGTGAGAATGGTTATGACAGAACAACTGACTCCAGAGCCGAGTGCACCAGACGAGGCTGGCAACCAGATCCACTTTGCAAAGGTAACATAAATTCAGAGATTAGATGTGTCAGACTTGTTGTCTAAGTTGGTATATGTTGGCAAAAGAAACTAATTCCTGCCATAGTCAACAAATTGTGTTTTCTTTCTTCAGCAAGAGGCTGTGCTCGTCCTTCCAACAGAGATGCAGTTATTACAGACAGTCGTCTAAAGGAGAGATATGATCATGATGATACAGTCCATTTCCAATGCTCCCATGACCCTGACACAACATGTCACAACCTCCAAGATTTAAAGAATCAAGTGTTAACAACACAGTTCAGAACTGATACCTTGCTGTGTTTTTCTAGCTTTATCTGTATGTGATTTATCTGTATCTGACCAACAGTGGGCCTCAACCAGCTCTTTCCTGACTTATTTACTTTGAGGATCTCCTCAATCCCACCGACACACTTTCTGTTGAGGAAGCAGAGGCTGATAGATAGATAGATAGATTGTTTATTTAGCCACACGACAATGCCGGTGGAATTTGTTTTCGGTACAGTATGTTTAAGCTCTGCATCATCGTACATTTACAAACAACAAATAGACAATATACGTCACAGACATGCAGCAATACAAGATACAGTGGTTACATGACCATGCATAGTATATAAGAGAAAAAACTAGACTATAAGTGTCTGGGGACACAGGGAGACCTGCCCGTCACCCAAACTGAAGTCACTGAGGTGGTCAAAAAGCTTTTCTGGGGCAAGGCACCAGGGGGTGGATGAGATCTGCCCTGAGTACCTCACGTCTCTAGATGTGGACACACCTCTGTAACATTGTGTGGAGGTGTGGGGCAGTACCTCTGGACTGGCAGGACGGGGTGGTCCCTCTTTACTCTCAGTTTCTGCTTAATGCATCTTTAAACTAATTATAATTTTTGGGCTGAAGAATAAACAACAAATTACATGTTTTTCCTTAAAGTAAAATGCACTTTCAAATGTTTTTTTTTTTAGCAAAGCCATGTACAACACAACCAGTCCTTGATAATGCTGAGATGGTCGACATAAGGAAGCAGACATATTCTAACGGTGAAGGAGTGAGATTTAGATGCAAAGATAAAACAGACATCTTCACAGTAACCTGTCACATCGGGGAATGGAGGACAACGTCTAACACTAAACATACTGTAGATTATGGTCTTAAATAAGACATAGACACAAGAATTTTTCTGCTGTTGGCATTTGGTGCTGTTAAAGGGATAACCTCTTTACTAAACTGTACTTGATCTTGTTTGTGTGGATTTAGATTGCACAACACAACCAGTCATCAAACAATGTGAAGGTAAGTGAACATGATCAATACAATACTGTCACACTTGTGTTTGGGTCGGTTCATGAGGGAGTCACACAACACAGTGTTTCATCACAACTGGACCGTCCTGTCTCCAAATCAATGTAATATGGTCGTTCAATAAAATCAAGTCGTTGGGCTGTTGTGTCCTGAAATAGTCTGTAGTATAGTCTATATAATATATATAATAGTCTGTGGTCTGAGTTTGTAGAGTGCCTAATATCCTAATAATGTCAGATTATGAAATGTAAATAACAATTTATTATTTTTCATATTTAGTCTGTATTTATTTACACCTGCTCTGAAGGATACAAGCTGCAAAAAGCCGGCTGGTGGGATGAAGCTACAAGTGTCAACGGCCGATAATTTTCCCATGATTTCACTGTCATTTTGACCAGTTGGTAGTTTGTTTAACACAAGAATTTGGTTCAAACAGAAAATTTGTGAAAGTTACATAAACATGTCAGAGCAAATAAAACATGCAGGAAAAACAGTGACTTATTTTGAGGAAAATTACTTAACATTTTATAGTTATAGAAATAATCTGACACTGAATTTAAGATTTCTTCCAGTCTTTATCATCAGCCATTGGGACGCTCCCATTGGCTGGTTGCTCTACACCTCTTGTCAACACTGACTCTGCGTATACAACTACACAACAGCTACTACACTTAAATACGCCTAGATTTTTTTTTTTTACTTTTTAGTAACTACACACAATTAAACATTAGTTAACTACTTAATTCATCATTTACAAGGTATTAACATTAATACATTAATAAGCAAGGAGTTCAATATAGCAGCACAAAAGCCAAGCCCAGCGAGTCCAAAATGGCTGCTATTTATTTGTTTAATGAACACCTGGAAAATTCTGTACTAAAATTATTTATTTACATTGTGTACAATCAATATATTTATTTACTCTGCTCATTTGGGTGATTGTTCCGATAAACCGCTACAACAGAATATAAAAATAAAATTGTATTAATAGAGCATAAATCAGATGTGGTGATTGACTGCCAACACGACGGACACCTACAGCTTTATTGTTATGTTTAGACAACACCTGGATCAATCGAAGGAGATATTAAATGTCATAAATAGGACACTAATAAGTCCACATCCTCAATCTGCCTCCTGGAATAAAGAAAAGGGGCCAATGCATCCCAGTTTGTGTTGCACTCACAAAGCACTGATGTGGCCCTTTAACAAGAGGAGGGCATGAGTGAATGTTGCAAATGCAAACAGTGCACACTGAGCTTAGCGCTGTGTTAAATCCTTGTGCAATCCTCTTAAACTTTGAGACGGACTCTGGCTGAGGACAAACAGTAAACAGGAGTCTGACTGGTGCCACACAACTGCTCCACAACATGACTTTATCTGTGGCCTTGATTCTGCTGCAGCTGTTTGGAAACACCTTTGTTTTTGCACAAAATGGTAAGATTTTATTTATACTTTTTATGTATTTGACATAAAAGAAAATTTAACTTTTGTTACAGCATGCTACTATACTTTGTAAGATATTGTGTTACTGTATGTCACCCATCAGTGCAACTGGTGCTCCTTGGACCATCTCCAGGCTTCAGCCAGTATCAGTTTTTCAACATTAGTTAATCTTTTCACCTTTTATTATTTGTTTTGCAGTGTTGATTGCATTTGTTTGTCAAATGCATCCATAAAAATCCACCACTGACAACAAACCTAAACTACAGAGTGAGCAGACTTTAATATTAACTCTTCCACTGGACACTGTGTTTGTTTTGAGACATAAATATTAAATTGGGGCGGCAGTAGCTCAGTGGTAGAGCGGCCGTCCTCCAACCGGAAGGTAGTAGGATCGATTCCCGCTCGCCCCACAGTTCATACTGTCGTTGTGTCCTTGGGCAAGACACTTAACCCACCTTGCCTCCAGTGACTGTAACACTGGTAATGTAATGTAAGTCGCTTTGGATAAAAGCGTCTGCTAAATGTAAATGTAAATGTACATAAATATACAGTGCCTTGCAAAAGTATTCGGCCCCCTTGAACTTTGCGACCTTTGAAATGGAACAAAATTTATTGGATATTTCAAACTTTTGTAACAAATAAAAACTGAAAAACTGGGCGTGCAAAATTATTCAGCCCCTTTAACTTAATACTTTGTAGCGTTACCTTTTGCTGCGATTAAGGCTATAAGTCGCTTGGGGAAATTTTTGCCCATTCCTCCACAAAACAGCTCGAGCTCAGTGAGGTTGGACGGAGAGCATTTGTGAACAGCAGTTTTCAGTTCTTTCCACAGATTCTCGATTGGATTCAGGTCTGGACTTTGACTTGACCATTCTAACACCTGGATATGTTTATTTGTGAACCATTCCATTGTAGATTTTGCTTTATGTTTTGGATCATTGTCTTGTTGGAAGACAAATCTCTGTCCCAGTCTCAGGTCTTTTGCAGACTCCATCAGGTTTTCTTCCAGAATGGTCCTGTATTTGGCTCCATCCATCTTCCCATCATTTTTAACCATCTTCCCTGTCCCTGCTGAAGAAAAGCAGGCCCAAACCATGATGCTGCCACCACCATGGTTGACAGTGGGGATGGTGTGTTCAGGGTGATGAGCTGTGTTGCTTTTACGCCAAACATAACGTTTTGCATTGTTGCCAAAAAGTTCGATTTTGGTTTCATCTGACCAGAGCACCTTCTTCCACATGTTTGGTGTGTCTCCAGGTGGTTTGTGGCAAACTTTAAACAACACTTTTTATGGACATCTTGAAGAAATGGATTTCTTCTTGCCACTCTTCCATAAAGGCCAGATTTGTGCAATATACGACTGATTGTTGTCCTATGGACAGAGTCTCCCACCTCAGCTGTAGATCTCTGCAGTTCATCCAGAGTGATCATGGGCCTCTTGGCTGCATCTCTGATCAGTCTTCTCCTTGTATGAGCTGATAAGTTTAGAGGTCTTGGTAGATTTGCAGTGGTCTGATACTCCTTCCATTTCAATATTATCACTTGCACAGTGCTCCTTGGGATGTTTAAAGCTTTTGAAATCTTTTTGTATCCAAATCCGTCTTTAAACTTCTCCACAACAGTGTCTCGGACCTGCCTGGTGTGTTCCTTGTTCTTCATGATGCTCTCTTTAAACGGACCTCTGAGACTATCACAGTGCAGGTGCATTTATACAGAGCCTTGATTACACACAGGTGGATTACATTTAACATCATTAGTCATTTAGTTCAACATTGAATCATTCAGAGATCCCCACTGAACTTCTGGAGAGAGTTTGCTGCACTGAAAGTAAAGGGGCTGAATCATTTTGCACGCCCAATTTTTCAGTTTTTTATTTGTTAAAAAGGTTTGAAATATCCAATAAATTTTGTTCCACTTCATGATTGTGTCCCACTTGTTGTTGATTCTTCACCAAAAATTACAGTTTCATATTTTTATGTTTGAAGCCTAAAATGTGGCAAAAGGTTGCAAAGTTCAAGGGGGGCAAATACTTTCGCAAGGCACTGTATTTTAATAGACAAGACAAGACAAGACATTTATTTTTGTATAGCCCAATATCACAACAACAGTCGCCTCAAAGGGCTTAACAGACTGCACTAGACAACATCCCCTGTCCTCAGACCCTCCATCAGGGTAAGAGGAAAAACTCCAAATAAACCCAGCAACAAAATCGGGTACACATCACAGAGCAGGTCAGAGGTTTGCGTCACCCTAGGAGGAGGGAAATTAATCTATGTAAAATTAGAAACCTTGAAGAGGAACTATATAACCATGACACCTTTAGCATTTTAGTTTGAGCCTTTTGAATGAGGAAAAAAATAATTGAGGTAAAAGAAAAAAGTAATGTAAAACGTTTATGTGGTAAAAAAAAACAAGGGAGTCCTTTCTTTTTTCAAATAATATGTTTTCAAAATTGGAACTTGTCAAGAAAGAACCAGCTTTTAGTGTAGTAAAGTATAGGCTACTATTTTTAGTCTATAGTATGAATTGGTGAAATATGAGACAGTGGTTTCATTGCACAAGGCCAGCTCCACACAAGAACGGTCTGGTTGTTTTAAGATTATTTTTTATAAAAAATGTATCCTTAAAAGCACTCAACATTATGTAGCCCAATATAATGGAACATATATTAATGGCATGTATGTAAAGTAATGTAATAATGTAAAATAATATCTTGGATCATTCGTTTTTGATTAGCGGTGATAAGGCCGACATTACAGTTGCCTCAAAGGGCTTTATAGACTGTACACGACAACATCAGGGGCAAAGGAAAGGGATGCCCTCTCAAGACGGACAGACCGTGCAAAACACCTGACCAGGACAGTTCAAAGTATTAAAAAAAAACAATTGCTGGGCAGCTGTGAACCTCCTTTTTATGTTTTTAGGATGTATCTTAATTATTCAATAACCACTTAAGAAAATGAAGGTGAAATTCAAGGCAGGTGACTACTCAAGACAACACAAGTCACAATAAAGGGCAGTAGTTAATTTATCAAATAAATAGAGACAATAAAATCACCCAATGACAACCTACTGAGCTATCAAACATTGATACGGCTACTGTACCTTTACTCAGACTCGAGCTTTTGTTACTCGTGACTCGGCTCAAGGACTCGTGACTCAACTCGGACTTAGACTTGAACACAATGGACTCACCAGTCACACTTAGTGAGTCTAAATAAATACATACAAAAATATAGGCCTATATAGGCTACAGCCTTAATTGATATGCCACAATTAAAACAATAAAACACAAAACTACAATACCAATCAATGTGTCAGTTCTGCCCCCACAGTTTCAGATTTCTAACTCACTTTGGTGACTTAGACTCGACTTGGACCTTTCTTTAGTGACTCGGACTTGCAGTTTAACTAAAGATGACTTGACTTATCCCTTCTCTTAAAATGTTTGGATGACTTGGACTTGGACTTGAATCCGCTAGCATCAGCTCATGTGATAGCTAGCTTCCACCAGCTTCACCAATATTTGAACCCTGTGAACACCTTTTATCTTCTTGTTTCTGATTGGACAAAAAGAAGACCAAATAAGAAAATGTACTCTCCATCTGTTGAAAAGCAGAAAGACTGAAACTTATTTAACTAAAATGTCATTTTCCATTTAAATGTAGTACTTTTAGAGATGTCTAAAATGCTCTCATAAACCAAGTTCGGTTTTTATTAATGTTCTCATGTTGTTGGTCAGTTTGCTCAACGCTCCCAGATGTCCCTCATGCTCACTTGTTGACCGGAAAACAGGAGTACCAGAAAGGAGACACGATAGGTTTTCGCTGTGAAATAGGTTACACCTCGGGACTTTCCATCAGATACAACTGCACCGACCAAGGCTGGATGCCCACTACTGAAGCAACCTGCAAACGTGAGTTAACTGGTTTATGTCACAGTTAATTCAATATTCAAACTTCTAAACACACTTGTGTCTTTTCAGGAAAACAATGCGAACTTCCCGATGAAATTCCCAATGGCTATCATGAGATCACCAAAGGAGAAGACTTTGTTTTTGGGACAACAATTAAGTATTTTTGTAATGATGGGTATGTGAATACTGTTTAAAAGTGGTCATGATGCTTTACTTGTTTATATAAAATGGTAACCAAATAACTGGTGTGGTTCTTTGCAGATATCAAATGATTAGCAAAGAAGTCACTCGGACATGTTTAATCAACCAGTGGTCCAACCATTTACCAGTATGTGAACGTAAGTGTTTTTGTTTGTGTTCTTTTAATTTGAGCTACAAAAAAACAAAATAAATTGTACATTAAAATTAAACATTACAATCCAAACATATACATACAATATACACACAATATACACATACAGTACATTCACACATACCCATACACATTTTACTAATATATCCCACAATTACTATTAAATAATATCATATATAACTATTATGCAATTAAATGTACACACACTTGTTTAATTTGTATTTGTTTCAGTTTTAAGATTAAATAGAGTTTTTTTAAATGCATATTAAAAAAGAGAGAACTGTTTAATCACCTAACAACATATTGTAACAGGAATCATCTCTAAAAAAAAAAAAAAAAAAACATAATAAAGTCTAGCTTTAGATTTTAATGGATAAATATTTTCAGTCATGAACGGGAGTTTTGGCCAATCACAGCTTTCTTTTTGGAAAAAGAGTGTGACACTTTCAGGGGTCACCACAGCGAATCATCTGCCTCCATCCTAACCCTATTCCCTGCATCCTCTTCTCTCAGACCTCCTACCTTCATGCCTTCTTTGGTCTTCTTCTCGACCTCCTGTCTGACAGCTCTAACCTCAGCCTCCTTTGACTGATATATTTCCTCTCCCTCCTCTGAACATGTCCAAACCATCTCAACCTGGCCGTGACATCTTTATCTCCAAAACATCTCAACATGGGCTGTCCCTCTGATGGACTCAGATTCTATCCATCCTCGTCACTCCCAAAGAGAACCTCAACATCCTCAACAATCTCTAGCTCTTTCTCCTGTCTTTTATTCAGAGCCACTGTCTCCAAACCATACATCTCTGCTCTCACTTCTGTCCTGTACACCTTTCCATTCCAACCTGCTGCACACACTTCTTCCCCTCTTTTCCACTCTCCCCATTGCTCTGGACTGTTGACACTAAGTACTTATTTCTTTCTTCCTGTGACTTCACTGTTCTTCTTCTCCCCTTAGCCTAGTTTCCACTATTCTTTCCCACAAATACGTCTGTTGTTTCCACGACACTGTACATCTTCTTTGTTCTGAAAGCTGTAAAAGTAAATGCCTCTGTGTCTGACCTTTTACCGTCTTTGTTTGCTCAGCTTTCCGCTGCCAGGCCCCTCTAGCAGACCAAGGGCTCACTGTACAAGGGTTACCAGATGATGACAGCCCTATACTTCCTGACCGCTTCCTCACTTTCAGCTGTGAGACTCCAGGGACAATTCTCAACGGCAGTTCAACACTGATCTGTGGCAAAGACGGGAAATGGGACAAACCATTCCCCACCTGTATGGGTAAAGATTTGAAAAGTTTTGGGATGTTGTTCACTCATTCATTCACAAATTAATTCATTTTCTATTTCCATGCAAGAATGGAGCCTATTCCAGCAGCTTTGGCTGTGTACAAACTCAATTGCTTACACTGACAGACAACCATTCACGCTCACGTTCATTCAATAAAAGGAGAAGAAAAAGCATAAACCTACATTTCCATGTTATCAGGGAAAAGTTGAATTTTCAGGCATTTTATCCAAAATTCAAGCATCTTTGTTAAGCTTTGTTATTGAAACAGAAAACAATAATCTAGAGAGTGTAACCATGAGAATGTATCAAACATTCTGTCCCAGGGAAGCTGTGGCTACAAAATACTGTAAGTACCTTACCTCCAGTGTGTGACTGTGGAGTGAATAAATAATGGACTGGACTAAAGTGTTTTGAGTAACTTTAAAAATTATTATATAAATCCAATCCATTATTAACAAGGTTATCCTTAAAAACATTTTAAAAGTCTGATTTTAGTTGGTCAATTATTAGATTTTAATTATTTAAATTTCTGTGGTGCTGGGAACACTCTGCTCCCTAGAGTTCAGCCAGGTCTTTAGCCCAATTTTAAAGCAGTAAACTCAATAGTTGGCCTCTTAAATCCAGACCATATGACCAGACAGTTTTTTAACTGAACATAGTTTACTTCTCTTTCAGATCCTCAGGGCTGTGGACCAGCACCACTTTTAGAAAACGGAGACACTTTGACCTTCTCCAATATGGAGTTTGCCCTCAATGCAAGGGTTGAGTACCAGTGTAAGAGCAGGTACATAATGGACGGAGGCCCGTTTAAAACCTGCTTGAATGGAGAATGGACCGGAGAGATCAAATGTCTCAGTAAGTCACACTTTGCTGTGTGTATACAAATAGAAATAAGAACAGCCCTTGAATCTTTCACTGAAAATCAATTTTATGAATTAAAAAACAAAAGGTGAGATTCCTATAAAAAAATAAGTAAAAAGCTTTATATTGTAGCTGTAAATACATCTGTGACATAATTTACAATAATTTGCCTTTAATTTAAATGTAGACCGTAATAAAGCACTTTATATAATGTATTAAAGTAAAATAATCTTACAAATACAGTAAAAAAAAACACTGCATATTAGGTTCAGAGATGTAGAGGCTGAACAGCTCATTAGACAAGAACTAAAGTCACCAAAAGAAGCCATCTGGCTGCAGAACTGCACTTGCACTCTCAGATACCTCCGCTTCCTTTGCAGGTGACGACACTTGCAGTCAACGCCTGAGTGGGTTGTGGTTAGGGTTGGTGCAAGAGAATGCAAGTGCAGTTCCTAAGACAGACGCCTCTCAAAGAAGCATGTTAACAGTTTTAGGTGTGACACACAAGTATGTGGGACTGAACAGCAGGGGGTCTGGGGGTCCTCCCCCATAAGTTCTGTGTAAAAACTGATGTAATTCCCTGTATTCTGTGGCATTTTAGGTGACGTAATAATATTTAGCTGGACATTGTGAGTGGCCCCAACATCACAGGCTGAACACATTAAAACAGAAACAATTAAGATCAGTTGTGTATAAAACCCTCCCTTTACTCTTTTTATGGTATGTTAAATATATCCTGCAGCAGCCTCGTGCGTGACCACCCTTGAGCCTGTGCCACTCTTGTGTTAAGTGCGCTTCTGAGCTGCTAGAGTTCTCCTGCAGCAGTCTACGAGACCGGTTAAAACTGAAGCCCACAATAAACATGAAGGAAAAATCTCGCTGCAGTTTTAGGTCTGTGTGTGTTGTTTGAGCACTTTTGTCTCTTTCATAAATAGAGCTCATAAACATATAAATATAAACAACGTTTTGAACAATGGTCTCCAGATTAAAGCATTGTCTTATGCTCCTTCTTTTGTTTTAGTGATGAGTAAACCTGGTTCAGACTGTGATAGCACAGATTAAGATTAAGATTACTTTATTCGTCACATACCAAATTACATACAGCATATATAACCAGCAGTGAAATGTGAGAGGGTGGTGCAACCTATTACATTGTATACATAGAAGACACACTGAGGTTGCAGACCACACCGGTGCAGCTGCCGGACAGCGCTCCAAGGCAAGGTGGGTTAAGTGTCTTGCCCAAGGACACAACGACAGTATGAACTGTGGGGCAAGCGATCCTACTACCTTCCGGTTGAAGGACGGCCGCTCTACCACTGAGCTACTACCGCCCAGGTAAGCTTAGCGCGGCGCTCTAACCGCTCAAACACTGTGCCGCCCACAGCCACACTAATTAAAGATCTTTTTCATTTTTTAAATGTAGATCTAAGTCCCGGCCTCAGAGAGGGGCCTCTGCCCTTAACTATTAATATTTCATACATCCTGTGAAGACGCTAAAAGGGTTTGTCTCAAAACAGAGGCGGAACAATGTGATGGGGTTTCAGGGCAAAAGCTCCGAATTTAGGGGGCCCCATACTATAGTGTTTCTGACCCAATTCAGTCCCACATACTTGTGTCACGCACCCAAAACTGTTAACATGCTTCTTTTGAAGACTTTAGTGCTTGGCTAATGAGTTCTATTATTTTGGGTTTTTTACTGTATTTGTAAGATTCTTTTATGCTTTTTTACGGTCTATTCATTTAACGTAAAAGTAAATGATTGTAAATAATGTCACAGAAGTTATTACAGCTACAATATTATGCTTTTTACTTATTTTTTTTATAGGTTTCTTTTTGTTATTTTATTCATTAAACTGATTTTCAATGAAAGATTCAAGGGCAGGTCTAAGACATAAAATTCCCGGCTGAAAATAAGTCCCATCTCAGTCCTGAACATACATCTAAAAAATTCCCATAAATAAAGACACAAGGCTGCATTTGTTTAATTCTCAATGTTGTGTTATCACTAAACAGACCTGCCCAAAAATGGCCCCGCCCACAAAGGTACGACCACTACCTGCTGTCTTTCTGAATCCAACACATTTAGTTTTATATTCCCACCTACTTTTACAGGTAGAAAATCATGCTGTGGTTTAACAAACTTGACCAATGACAGAGCTAAAGAGAAAGGGCAAAGCTGCGCACAGGCAGAGAGTCAGTGAAAGCCAAAGTTCAAACGGTGAGCAACCTCACTAATGTACCTTACCGAAATCTCCCGAATCTCCCGAATAGCCACGCCCGGCCCTGGAAATTAATTTACTCAAAAACTCTCACTGACAATCCCTACCACACCTTAAACCCAGCACAAATTTAAAACAGGTAAGTGCTGCCTGTCATGAGTTCAAAACCCGTCCGAATTAAACATCCTTCGCTGACTCTGGTCTTTCTGTGAGGAGTCTGCATGCCCTCCATGTGTTACCGTGGGTTCTCTCCGGGTACTCTGGCTTCAGTCACCTATGACCCCAACAGGACTAAGCAGTAGAAAATGAATAAAAGTGCTGCCTATTGTGGTCAGCTGTGGTCTTTCCTCTTTAGGTTTGACACTTTTAGAAAACAAAGTACAAGAGACATTTATAGAGTTTAATCAATTGTGAGCAAACATTTGTTCAGTTCAAATGGAACATTTCTAGTGTCCAGAAATATTACGTATTGTGCTCTTTTCTTAAAAAGTCTCCTATGGACAGGTTTTGAAAATAAGCGTGTGTGCTCTAACACTCAAACAATGCATCTGGTTTGTTTCAATGTATTTGTGTTGTCCATAAATATAAATAAATTACATGAGGTTCAGACTATAAATTTGTACTAATGACCAATCCTCCCTGTGTACTCTCTTCAGAACCCTGCACTTTGGACCCGACTGTAATGGATCCACAAAATATTGAATTCAAAGTTAAAAGGTCTGACAAACTGTACGCACCCCACAACTCTGGCATTAATTTTGTCTGTAAACCTGGAACGACACACGACGCGGCAGAGTGGCAATGCGTCAGATCTGTACAGATGGTCAGATGCTCCTCCCAACTTGTCACTGAGACCATCATTCAGCTGAAAAAACTCAAAACATTATTATTTTTAAGTAAATGTTTAAAGTGATCTGTTATTCAGTAGACTGTACATGGAATTTGTAAAAAGTGTATCAGCTCTAGACCAAAAGGTGGTTTGCTGACAGTTTTATTCGGGTTACTTCAGACTTGGAGTGTGAAATGTTCAAGTCTGTTACATGAAGGTGACTCATGAAAAATTTAACATTTTGAAATATTGTCTCCAAGAAAAAAGTCTGATTTTGTTTGTTGCTGCTGAAGAGAAAAAGTGCTGTTATTGTGTGGTATTATTTCCAGCGGCTCCAAAACAGAGTCCACAACTATTTACAAATATCATGTACAACACAACTTAAAATATCATGAATCATTTTGAATATACTGTCCAATCATTTGTAAGATCAATGCTTTTTCTTTAAATCAAATGTGTGTGAATAAATGCAGTACGTTCAAGTGTCGACACAGAAACCACTGCAGAGGATTACTTTGAAAGGCTTTTGAGCAGTGTATTGATTAATGCAATGATTCAACATTATTCATTCAATACATTTAAAGTGCATTGTGGGTAAACTTGAATAAAAACTGAATACATATTAAACAATAAAAACATTAGGTAATTAAACAATAACAGATCAAGACACTGGTAAATGTTCTGCAGTAATGAGTTCAGACAGAATATAAAGTACTGCATGTTGAACATTTCTTTAGGATTTACATCGTGACAATTGCCCATTACTTTATTATCCAATAAAATACGGTTCTATCAGAGGCTTTAAACCAGATTATTTAAAAAGTGTTGTATTATCCTAGAGAACACATTGTAACATAACTGAATAGGGATTATGGATTTTTCTGTAGTTTATTTTTTTTATCAAAGCTATGTTCATTTAATTGATGTTAGGTCAAAAAAAGACAAAGATAATGTTTTTAAACTAATTTAAATGTCCTGGTGACTGAATATAGAGATATTTCCATGCACTGACTATCTCTAAATGTAGCAAATTAAACCAAAAGAAATACTTACTAATACTAATAGACATATACAGCTCTGGAAAACCGCTGCAAAAATATCAGTTTCTCTGGTTTTACTGTTTATAGGTATGTGTTTGGGTAAAATTAACATTTTTGTTTTATTCTATAAACTACTGACAACATTTTCCCCAAATTCCAAATAAAAATATTGTAATTTAAAGCATTTATTTGCAAGAAGATAGTGATGACCGCAGAAGTGCTTTTTTTTATACTTTTCCTTATTAAATAAGATTTGGTTCAGATGATCACCTAATCAGCACCTCATTCAGTAGAATAAGGCGTGCATGTGTTGGGATTTAACAGACATTGGAATGAAATGGTTTCCATATTTGTAGAGAGGCTGATTCAATGGATAAAATGCAGTGGTCTCTGATTTTTTTCAGACCTGTATGTTATTGTGTTACTGAGTCCATGTGGACTGTGGACTCAAACACAAACACTGAAAGCTGAAAGTGTGGATTACATCAGAGTCATCCCGTAAAAGCATCCCGAGAGCCAACAATCAATGAAACCAGGGCCAAGGTTTATAAAACAGAAGGTAACTCATTCTGATTGGCTGATTATGAATGTGAATGCCACCCTCTGAACCACTTTAGGTGTCTTTGATTTAAACTGCCCACAAAGCAACAATGAAGTTGTGTTTAATCCTCCTGGTTCTTCTTTGAAAGAACGTGGGATTTTCTTTGACACAAACAGGTAAGAAACAGTTAAATGGATTTTTCTCAATAAAAATTATGAGTCTGTCTTTACGAGCCCGTCCTGCAGGTGAGCGGGGATTTCAGGGTGTACCATGCCTCACGCAGAGCATTTGGGTAACGCTCCAGATGTCCTCAAAATATGAGCAAAAAAACATAAATAACTTTGTGCAACTTCTTTAAGACAGGTGGAAGAACAAAGAAATGATCATTAGTGGCTTTTGTTTTACATTTACATTTATTCATTTAGCTGATGCTTTTATCCAAAGCGACTTACATTAAGCTGTGGGGAGAGCGGGAATTGAACCACCTACCTTCCGGTTGAAAGACGACCGCTCTACCACTGAGCGACTGCGGCCCCTTTTATATATACGTATACTGTATATAATTTAATTAAATTTTTCCTGTGAGCCACATCTCCAAAATGTGCTCCTCATGTGTCAGAGTGACGTCGAGAAGTAGAAACACAGGCTGTAGTTTAATGGATTATTATTAGAATACAAATAAAAGAACATACTGTGTTTATCTCACCACTTTCTTTCTGTTTGATTATTTTTGATTGCAACTAGTAACATTTTCTTAATTTTCTTGTCTGTGTCTTTTTTTTATTTGCATTAAAGCCTAACCTAAAACATTGTCTGTGTATGTCTTTTAAAGCAATATTCTGTGAGAAAACAATCATGAAATGTAACTCGATTTTACTGAATGTAAATGCCACCCTCTGAACCACTTTAGGTGTCTTTGATTTAAACTGCTCAGCAAAAATGCACATTGTCTTTAATCCTTCTGGTTCTTCTTTGGAATGCCACGTCCATTTTTTTGCCACATAACATGAGTTATTGGATGTATTGAGCATGTCAAGCAAAAAGATGCACAAAAATAAACAGCACAGAAGATGCCCTCAACGGCTGCCATCTATCTGGTATTGAGTGTTGATAGTTTGTTTACATAGAAATCAAATTCAACTTTTAACCCAAAAGAGATGGAGTACTGCAGAATCAGATCCAACTTTCTTGGCATTCTTGGTGCATCCTCCAGGTGGAAGAAGAAATGATCATTCATTTCTCCAATGTACAAATTATTGCAGTCTGCAGCTGCAGTGGATAGCGACTACATTGCTCTGTTTGTGGCTGGAACACGTCCTGGAAGGTGGGTGTGTCTTGCCCAAGGAAATATGTTTCAGTTGTCATATGCTATTATGCACAGCCTGGACTTGAACATTGTCAAAGTAGAGGCTAGTCTCACCTCCTCTGGAAGACTGTTCCAGATTTTAGCTGCAGAAAAATGAAACGATCCATCTCTGTGCTTAGTCCTGACCCTGGGCACCAGCAGGAGTCCTGTCCCTGAGGTCCTCAGAGTCCCAGATGGTCCATATATGGGACTAACATTAGAATCAAATAAAAGATGGAGCAATGTGTTTATCTCATACAACAACAGAGCTTCTTTAAACTCTATCCTCTGAGGACAGGACTAATATGGTCGTACTTTCTGGTTTTAGTCAGGACTTGAGCAGCAGCATTCTGTTTGTACTGCAGCTGTCTTACGCTCAATGCGTCCAGTGAGCAGACCATTGCAGTAGTCCAATCTGTCAGAGATAAATGCAAGGATATTTAAGGATGCAAGGATAGGAGGCTCAGTTTAGACAAAATACCATAGATTCTGACAATGTCCAACTGGGGACTCTTCACTGGTGGACTTGTCAAATCTCGGTTACAAAAGTTACTGGAACTGTGACAGTACCATCAGCTTGTCATAACAAAGCTAGGACTGACAGTTGTTTCATCTGTCCTCCGGACTTGATGTTTTGAACATTTGGGTAAATGGCATGCATTTATATAGCGCTTTTTTGCACCCTTCTCGGGCACCCAAAGCGCTTTAAAGTGACCCCCAAAGCGATTTGGATGATGAAAATGGCTCAGCATTATCATTGATCACCACTTGGTACAAGGACATGCTTCTCAGTGAGAAAAGGGTGGCCTGCACTCTCCAGAGTTTCTGCATCAAGTGAAAGAGTTAAAGTACCTTGAGTTTTTTCACGAATGAGGAAAAGACGGAAGGGGAAATTGACAAATGAAGTGTTTAAAGCAATGTGGTGGATGTACTGGTCTGTTGTGAAGATGACTGAAAAGAGGGGCTCTCTTTTAAAGATGGAGTGAGGAGTTGTTGGAATCAGGATTTTGCATCGGTCAATTTAAAGATATTACCTCAAAAGTCAATAACTAGTGACATGGTTTAGAACAATGATACATCAAGAGGCTGATTTTACCTATAATTTTTCTACTGTCCCGTCAGGGGTCGCGGGTGACTGGAGCCTATCGCAGCAGCTTTGGGCCTGAGGTAATCTGTGGTTATACAGTATAAATTATAATTGCCTCTAGTGTCACAGCTCTGGTGGATGAATGTGTGAGAATGTTTGGAGAGTCCGTAGGTGCAAAATGGCTGCCACGTCACCAGCACCAGTGTGTGACTGTAGTAGTGTAGTGTAGCACTGTAAAGTGCTTTGAGAGCCTTGAAAAGCACTATATAAATCCAATCCATTATTATTATAAAGTAATTTGTGAATACAGAAAACAAGTCTTTAAAAACATTAATTTTATTCTGTACAAGAACAGTGTTAAAAAAAACAGCACATAAACTTTTCTCTAAAAATGTAAAACCAAAAAGGACAATTCAGGGAGGAATAAGAGAATTTCCTTTTACAAGTTAATAGACAATGTCTCTGCCACCATCTGAATGGCCCTAAGAGGATCCACAATATCTTTAAGCTTGTCTTTTCGGAGAACCCAATCCGGCGCAAACCTGGCAAACAAAACAGGGATGTCAACGTTTTTCATTCCATGGAAACTAGACACCTTTGACAGCATTAAGAGAGAATAAGGCATAAACTCAATATTAGATGGGTTGTTTTCATCAAATAAGACAAAATTGTTCATTTCACTTATGCATTGAAACTTTTTTTATTAATAGTAGTTTATAAATGTGCATAATAAAGTGATTGATACTTGGAAAAGGCAATGTTTTCACTATTAATTACAAACTGGTTTATCTTAAGTAGTAGAGACACGCACCAATGCATCATATGTAGAGTGCTCATATGGCAAAGTCTATAAACATATTGGCATTGACTTGAGGACAGCCCAAATTAAAGTATGACATTGAAGTGTTTAAACTCTTACATTATGAATCTTCATGCTCTTGCTCAAAAATACACTTACTTGGGTGTGGGTCGAGCTTTGCGAGGCGTTGCTTGAATGAAAAAGCTCCCATTTATTGATGCATTCATCTTTTGTTTGACGACCGTTCTTTCGGCGTCCATCTTATGTTTGCGAGCTGTGAGGCGGTAAATACTCTTGATCCGGTCAAGGGCCCTGGGTATTCTCATCACGTCCTGAAAGCAATAATTAATTACAGATATAAGGTAATCAAGTTAAAAAGGCCTGTTTAGTAGCCTGTTTCTGGATAAATAAAAGGTTAAATAAATTTTTGGTTTTAGTACCGCAGCACGGCGTTTGTCTTGTAGAAGCAGAGCCAGGAGGAAACAGGCCTTAGTGAAGATGCTGCCGCCTTTTTCAGCCACTTTGTCCCCTGCTTTCTCTCTGTATCTCTGCAACAAGTCGAGAAGCGTCTCTACGGAGCTCTCCACCGAATACACCGCCTCAATGGTCTTGTGATACTGGCAGAGCAAAGGACACAGAGCACAAACCTTTAACAAAAAATGCTCAGATAAAAACATTTAATTCCTAATACCTTTTTTTTTTTTTTTAAATGGATACTATAATTAGCTTCTGTCCTCACCATACATACCAAATATTTATTGTGTTTCTAGAATTTTATTCCCTTAAATGAGTTTTTGTGTTTAGCACTTGATTTCAAAATAAAGACAATAAATATATAAAAAATAAAACAAAAAACACAAAAAGTTAATAATTTTCTATCCATCTTCTTCCACTGATCCAGGGCTGGGTTGAGGGGAAGCAGCAGAGCTCTGCCTCAAGTGGAGTTCAAGGATCTGGGGTCTTGTTCACGAGTAAGGAGAGGATGGAACGGGAGGTTGACGGATCGGTGCATCTTCTGCAGCGATGCAGTTGTTGCACCGGTCTGTCGTGGTGAAAGGAGCTAAGCAAAGAGCTCTCGATTTACCGGTCAATCTACGTTCCTTCGACACATAAGGTAATTTTTCTGTCAATAAAATAATTTTTTGGCCAAAAATTGGCATCAAGATTGATTGTTTCCTTTTTTTATTGTAGTGTATCGTTTCATCTTGGGACAAAATCAACTCTGATCTAAGTGACACAATGTCTTGCCCTGGGATAACACCGGTGCAAAGCTATACTAGCAGGCTTTTGTTCAGTTTGTTTCAGTAAATCTGTGAAGTTCTGTAAAAGTATGATGAGGCTTTGATGTGTGTGGAAGCCTTAAATTTTGTGCACATCATCAATTAAACTTGTTGGGAACAGTAAAATGCATGTCTAAGGCCAGCATTTTGGACACACACACACACACACACACACACACACACACACACACACACGTGCACCATGCTGAAAGTATGGTTTCCAGAATGGTTCACCCGACCTTGACCCCTACGCACAGATTGTTCCAGATACTCTGAATCTTTGGATGATATTATGCAATGTGATGATGATAACTTCAAACTCTTTGCAATTTTTCTCTGAGAAACTCCTTTCTGATCCACTATTTAAAAAAAAAAAATACTAAAAACCTGGATTATTCTGGTTAGTCACATTGTGCTGCTTTTATTTTGAACAATACTGTATGTTAACAATTGTATTCTGAATAAAATATTGAAATTTGAAACTTCCACATCAATTCATTATGTTTTTATTCACAATTTGTACAGTGTCCCAACATTCCTCAAATTGGGTTTGTAAAAGGCAAAGGTCTAATTTGAGCTGACTGTGCACATATGATTACAAAATTTCCTGACAACACTGATTCTGCTTCTCTACACACTTTCTCTTCCTGCTTTTTCTCAGTTGTTCCCATTTAAATTTTTTGTGAAAGTGCCATGAGTTTACATAGCTTGCATTTTTATTCATGAATAGACTAAATAAAAAGGTTAAAGGAAAGAAAATAAGGAAATTGTCAAATCTGTTATTTTAACTGAGTCTGCATTAGGTACAAGTGAATAAAAATGTTGGAAATAAAGACCAATCACTTAAGGTTATGTCTTTGCATAAAAATACATTTAAAAAAAGGTATTGAAAACAACTGCTAACCTTGGATAGATTAAGGAGGATCTGGATGGAGAAGGTGATGACGTCCATACACGGGACGCTCCTGTTGCAGCAGCGTATCAGTGTGAAGATGATGTTAGTGGCTCCACTCTCCACGAGCCGTTCACAGCACTCAGGGGACAGCCTGGTGGCCGTTTCTGCAAAGACAGATGTACATTAGAGCCACTGAAAAGTCAAAAAGCAATGTGACGGCAATAAATGTTTTATGACAACATTTTTTAATCCAGAATAGAACAAACATATCAAGTGTTCCCCAATTTTAGGCACATTTTCTGCAAATTGGTGAACCTCTGCCCATCCTGAAAAAGGTGCATTACGGAAGATCCAGAGGTGTTGTACAAAAACAACTGAAGAATCTGCCAGTTTCGAGTATGCTGGAGGCCCGTCTCTTTTCATGTGTTCTCAGGATTTATTTTCAATTTTGCCACTAGCATTGCTTAGTTTACTTAAGGTGGTAAATTATGATGCAGTGCTTTCTGAAGACGTTTTGATGATTTAGGTTAAGCTTCTGTTGGTGCTACCAATTTCATTGAACTGGGCTCCAACACAAACACACCAAAATAGTTCATCCTTTCTGTATGGCGTACTGGGAAGAGCCCTTAAAACATTCAATGTACCATATAACTTGAGTTTTCCAGACAAAAACTTTAAAAGTAAGAGGATTAATTTTCCTGAGATGTCACCCTTTAATAATTATATTATATGTTAGTAAAACTTGCTACATTTGAGGCCTTACCCAGGTTTTTTAAAGCTTCAAGAATATATGAGAAGTGCTTGTATCGGAGAAGGTAGTCCAGGGCAGATGCCGTCTTGTTGCACAATTTGTCCTCCTCTCTGACACCAGCAGACACTTTACGTAAACGCTGCCTCAGCTTCACCACCTTAGGATTGTCGTTCAGTCGACGAGAGCAGTATCCTCTCCAAAAAGCCTGGGCGTAAAGCAAGTGGGCCATTAAAACATTAAATTCACACATTGAAACTAGGATTATGTACATGACTGACATCCTTAGCACAACAATAAGAAATGAAATGATGTGTCAACTCCTGTGTACCTGAGCTTTGACAATGCCCTGTTGAACCCTCTTTTGGCGCCTGACGAAGAGGAACTTGCGCACGGCCTGTTGAATAACACAGGCAGCCTTCTGGCGACGGTCGAACCAACATCTGACTGCTCTCTGGGCTATAACCACTTTCCTCTTATCTTCCTGGTAACGTCTCTTTTGAATCCAAGTTTTCACCCATCGCTAAAAAAAAAGTACAATTAAACCGATTTCAAAACAAATCCTTTTTTCCCCTTAGATTCATCTTAAATTTAAATGTAAAGTATATCTAATCAATAAAAAATATTTTTTTAATAAAAATCATAATAGATTTTGTTGTCCCAAGTCCATCCAAGTGAAACTGTACCTGTATTGTGATGACTGAGTGAATCTGTTTTTTGGCCGACAGCAGAGCCCAGTGGACTCTTAGTGCTCGCTGGATCTTTATGGCATTAAGATGGTGGAAGACAGCTGCAGTGAAACGGAGTCTTCTCTCTGCTTTAGCTGCCTCTAGCGCCTGAAACAATTGTGATTTTTATATTTAACACAAGAGGCTGAATTACCATCAGCTAACATATTTATTTATTAATGTCGGTATAGAAATACACAATCAAAAAGGTCCAAAAGATATTACCTGTGTTTTAGTGATCCAGGTCCGCCAATGTGTCTGAAGTATTACAACAGCTCGCCTCTGTTTTTTGTAGTGGTCCCGCTGCAGCTTGCCGAGCTGCACTGCCCGAACCCAGCGCTGTAGCTTTAGCGCTGCTTCTTTTTCCTTCTGGAAGTGTCGTCTCTGGACAAAGCATCTCCAACAGGACTGGATAGCAACAGCGGCCTGATTTTGGCGGGCAATATCTTTTCTAACTTGCCAACCTCTTAACACAGCCTGAAGGACAAGAGTGGACCGTTTCACTTTGAGAAACCTGTCCCTCTGTTGTCTCTGCAGAAGCCAAGAGCGGTAGTATCTCTGGATGATAATGGCTGACAAACGTAAAGCCTGATATTTGACTTCTTCTTTGTGCCTCCTGAATGCTGACTGGATAACAGTAGCAGCCTGATGCCAAAGAGCCAGCTCTTTTCTGACCTGATGACCTCTAAAAGCTGCTTGCAGGGTTATTGCAGCCTTATGAATTTTCTTAAACAGCATTTCATTTGTTCTTGGCTGCTACTGTGGCCCGATACCTTTGCTGAATAGCTTACAACAGAGTGTTTCAAGGTCAAATATTGCTTGTGACAGTGGGTTTTGTAAAGTCTTTGTACAATGCAAGCAGCCTGGTGCATTTTCTTTGATATTTTGTCTTGATTTCATTCCTCTGTACGCAGCCTGCAGCACAATGGCAGCTCTCTTTTGTTGCTGATAATGTTGCATGTCTGAGTTCATTTGTCTTTGAGCTCTATACCTCTGCTGTAACACACAGGCTGCCCAGCGGTGTGTTTTAAATATCAACTGTTGCTTGTGCTTTTGAAGTTTGCCTGAATAACAGTGGCTGCCCTGTGCATTTTGGAGATACTTTTCCGGACACGCTGACCCCTGAAAGCTGCCTGGAAGACAATAGCACAGCGTTTTGTTTCAAGGAACTTCACCCTCTGTTTTTGAAGCACTAATGCCCGATAGTGATTCTGGATGATAATGGCTGACAAACGTAAAGCCTGATATTTGACTTCTTCTTTGTGCCTCCTGAATGCTGACTGGATAACAGTAGCAGCTTTATGGGAACGGGTGACCTCTTTCCTGACCCGACGTCCTCTAAAAGCTGCCTGAAACACAACGGCAGCTCTTTGCATTTGTTTGTAGCATTTCATTTGTTCTTTTGCCGCAGCAGTGGCTCGATACCGTCGTTGAATAGTTAGGGCAGAGTGTTTTAGAGCCATGTACTGCTTGTGCTCACGATGTGCTCTGTAAAGTCTTTGGATAATGCAAGCAGCTTGATTAATCAGTCTGATATTTTGTCTTGATTTCATTCCTCTGCAGCCTGCAACACAATGGCAGCTCTTTTGTTGCTGATAATGTTGCATGTCTGAGTTCATTTGTCTTTGAGCTCTATACCTCTGCTGTAACACACAGGCTGCCCAGCGTTGAGTTTGAAATATTGACTGTTGCTTGTGCTTCCTGAAGTTTGCCTGAATAACAGTGGCTGCCCTGTGCATTTTGACAATGTTCTTTCGAGCACAATGACTTCTAAAGAGGGACTGAAGCACAATGGCTGAATGTCGAAGTTTTAGAAACTTGTCTCTCTGTTCTCTCTGAAGAATCCAGGAGCGGTAGTGTCTCTGGATGATGATGGCTGACAGACGCATGGCCTGGTATTTGACTTCTTCTCTGTGTTTTCTGAAAGAAGACTGGATAACGGTGGCTGCCTGATGCCAAAGAGCCACTTCTTTTCTGACCCGATGACCTCTGTATGCTGCTTGCAGGGTTATTGTAGCCTTATGAATTTTCTGAAACAGCTGCATTTGCTTCTTGGCTGCTACTGTGGCCCGATACCTTTGCTGAATAGCTACAACAGAGTGTTTCAAGGTCAAATATTGCTTTCGTTGACAGTGGGTTTTGAAAGCTCTCTGTACAACACTAGCAGCCTGGTGCATTTTCTTTACATTTAGTCTTGATTTCATTCCTCTGTATGCAGCCTGCAACACAATGGCAGCTCTCTTTTGTTGCTGATAATGTTGCATGTCTAAGTTCATTTGTCTTTGAGCTCTATACCTCTGCTGTAACACACAGGCTGCCCAGCGTTGAGTTTTAAATATTGACTGTTGCTTGTGCTTCCTGAAGTTTGCCTGAATAACAGTGGCTGCCCTGTGCATTTTGGAGATACTTTTCCGGACACGCTGACCCCTGAAAGCTGCCTGGAGGACAATAGCACAGCGTTTCGCTTCAAGGAACTTCACCCTCTGTTGTTTTTGAAGCACTAATGCCCGATAGTGGCTCTGGATGATAATGGCTGACAAACGTAAAGCCTGATATTTGACTTCTTCTTTGTGCCTCCTGAATGCTGACTGGATAACAGTAGCAGCTTTATGGGAACGGGTGACCTCTTTCCTGACCTGACGTCCTCTAAAAGCTGCCTGAAACACAACGGCAGCTCTTTGCATTTGTTTGTAGCGTAACATTTGTTCTTTTGCCGCAGCAGTGGCTCGATACCGTCGTTGGATAGTTAGTACAGAGTGTTTTAGAGCCATGTACTGCTTGTGCTCACGATGTGCTCTGTAAAGTCTTTGGATAATGCAAGCAGCTTGATTAATCAGTCTGATATTTTGTCTTGATTTCATTCCTCTGTACGCAGCCTGCAACACAATGGCAGCTCTCTTTTGTTGCTGATAATGTTGCATGTCTGAGTTCATTTGTCTTTGAGCTCTATACCTCTGCTGTAACACACAGGCTGCCCAGCGTTGAGTTTTAAAGGTTGACTGTTGCTTGTGCCTCCTAAAGTTTGCCTGAATGACTGTGGCTGCCCTGTGCATTCTGGAGATAATCTTTCGAACAAATTGACCTCTGAAGGCTGCCTGGAGGACAATGACTGTATGTCTAATTTTCACAAAGTTTGCCCTTTCTTGTCTTTGAAGAACAGAGGAGCGGTAGTATCTCTGGATGACGATGGCTGACAGACGCATGGCCTGGTATTTGACTTCTTCTCTGTGTTTTCTGAAAGAAGACTGGATAACGGTGGCTGCCTGATGCCAAAGAGCCACCTCTTTTCTGACCTGATGACCTCTGTATGCTGCTTGAAGAATCATTACTGCACTTCTTATTTGCAAGAACTGTCTTCTTTGCCTCTGAGCTGCTGCAGATGCCCGATACCTCTGCTGGATCATAATGGCAGCCAATTTCAGGGCAAGATACTGTTTATGTTGGCAATAGGCTCTGAAAGCTCTCTGGATTACAAATGAAGCTCGATTCCTTTCTTTCAAGAGTCGTCTTGATCTCATTCCTCTGAAGGCAGCTTGTAGGACAATAGCTGCATTTCTTCTGACTTTAAGTGCTTGCATCTCCATTCGCCTTTACAGTTTGCTCTAAAACGTGCTTGCAACACTTTAGCTGCCCACAGGAGCTTCTTGTAGCAGGTTTGAAGTTGATGCTTTCTGAAATGAGACTGGATTATTGTAGCGGCTTTATGCTCTTTCCGCAACTGCCTTCTAACCAGACAGCCTCTGTATGCTGACTGCAGGCAAATTACAGCTCTGCGTTTTATTAGATACTCGCAGCGCTCTCCTCTTGCCAACACTGCTGACCTGTACCCCCTTTGACAAACTAAAGCTGCTTTCTTAAAGGCCAAGAACTCCTTTCTGGCTCGATATGTAAAAAATACCCTCTGTATTATTATTGCAGCTCTGTGCATTTGTTGAATCTGCTTTCTGTCCTTGTAACCACGATATGCTGCTTGAATAGTAACCACAGCAGACTTCATTTTCCTAAACCTTTGAATTTGTTGGTCCCTCATCCTATTGGCTCTGTATCTGTCTTGAATAATAATGGCTGCACATTTAGCTGCAAGATACGTCATGCGCATTCGGTGCATCCTGAAATGAGCTTGTATTGTTGTGGCTGCATTGTGTTGTCTTTTAAGCTCTGTCCTCACCACAAGTCCTCTGTAAACAGCTTGAATCTTCAGTGTGGCTCGCTTTAGTCGTCTGTACTCGTCTTGTTGTTTCCTGCAGGCCATTACAGCTCGATACCTGCTCTGAATGATAATGGATGCACTCTGTAATAGGGAGTAGCGCTTCTGTTGTAACATCATCCTAACATAGGACTGAATGACAACTGCTGCTTCATGCCTTTTCTTCAACTCCCGCCTAACTTTCATTCCTCTAAATGCACTTTGCAGACTAACAGTGGCCGCTCGTGTAGCCAAAAATGCTTCCCTCACCTTCTTCCCAACCATATAAGACCTGAAGTATCGCTGTATGACTAGAGCCGCTGCCTTGTTGACTTGTATCGCTCCTGCTCAACATGTTGGCGAACCATGCTTGGATAATTGTGGCAGATTGAGTTTGCTTTTCCAATCTCTTCCTATCCACTCTTCCTCTCCAGATTGCTTGCATCTTCACGACAGCATTTCTTAGAGCCACAAAATCCTTCTTTGTCTTACGTGCCAAACTTGTAGCTCTGTACTTTTGCTGGATCAAAACAACAGCATTTCTCATGAGAACATAGCGTCGTTGGATAATATATTTCCTAAAAGCACTTTGGATCACGTTTGCAGCCTTGTGTTGTTTTATTAACAAGCCTCGAGACAGTTTTCCCCGATATGCTGCTTGTAACATGATGGCAGCATGTTTCTTTCTCAGAAATATCTGCCTTTCTGCATTTCTTTTTACTGTTGCTCTGAAGTGTTGCTGGATTACGACAGCTGCGCAGCTCATTTTCACCACTTCTTTTCTTACAGTGTATCCTCTAAATGCACTTTGAAGAACCACAACAGACTGATGCTGTAGCTTTAGCATCCGATAGCTCTGCCTCTCTGCATAACCTCTGTATCGGGCTTGTATCAGAACAGCACTTCTCTTGATCTTTCTGTATTGACTCAGGCACATTAGCATTCTGTACCAAGACTGAATTGTCACAGCAGCAACTACTCTTTCAGACATTTTTCTCTTGTACCATTTCCTAAAGGCAGTTTGTATGATTTGTGCAGCACAGTTTTCGTTCCTTGTTTTCCGGGTTTTCCATTGTCTATAGCCTCTCTGTATCTGCACCGCTGCAGTTCGGATGCAAAGGTAGCATTCTCGCTCTTTCTTAGCCATAGCCCACGCTCTGGTGTGCGTTTGAATAACGGTCACTGCCCAAAGAATCCGTCTATACGCAGCAGCTGCCCTTATCATTCTCCACTGAGCTTGGACAACAATTGTGTAATATCTGAGATTTCTGTAAGACTTCACGGCGGAAAACATCCTCCACTGAGCCTGTACAAACAACAAAAAATATATATACATTTATCTAAAAGTGCTTAAATTAGAGTTACAATATGCTGGATTTTGGCCTCTTTTATATCCTTAAGCTCTAATGTGGAAACAATTCCATATATGAAAACAAACAAAAAAACTCTGCAAATCAAGATTTAAAAAAAATAAAAATAAATAATTCTAATCCAAATACCATCATTTAGTCATGCTGGTCACACTGGTAAGTTAATGTGTAGTTGTTTCATGAATCCATTGTATAGTAATGTGTCCACTTTACACTACCTGGATGATGACGGCTGCGTTCGATTGTTGAAGCCGGAGCCAAGCCTCTTTTTGAAGCCTGAGCTTTCGGCGAGCCACGTAACCCCTCCAGACTGCTTGGATGAATATGGCCGCTTGGCTCTGCCTCGCTGCTCTTCGACGCTGGAGAAACGTTCGGACAAGAGACTGAATTCTCAAAGCTGCTTTATTTCTCTTCTGTGTCCAAAAAAACAGTAAGCATAAACAATAAAAACAAGTCAGTACAAGTAACTAAGCTGAAGATTCAACCCAAAGCAGACTCATTTCGATTTTTTTAATAGGTTCTTTTGAATATTATTACAGTTACTGCAGTTCTTTGCAAATGCATCAGTACCCTTCTGAAGCCTATTTTTGACACCAACACTTGATGCAATAATAACTGCTTACAGTAGTTAGAAGAAAAACAGGATCACATTCACATCTTTTTGTGAATTTGGATCAAAAGTCACAGTCCCACAGTTTAAAGTGTTAAAGCGCCATTAGACAAAGTAGTACATTATGACAATGTACCAACCTGGTAAAGGTGTAGATCTTTCTCAAGTCTGTATTTTCTCCATGCAGCCTGTATGACTCGTGCAGCTCTGGTCTCATTCCTCAGGTCGAGAAGACGAGTGCACAGGAAAGACAGGTAGGACATCACAACCTACAAATAAAAAGCCATTAAAACGCAGCTTTAGTCAAGAGCATCTATTACAACCCAAAATCTTTTGCAATTTTCAATAAGCTTGTATGCACACAATACAGCAATTTTAAGATCACTACACGATCCATTCCCAGTCACTTTAATATATAATATAGTGTCACATTGTAACATATTCCCTTATTTACAAACCATTGCTCTAGAGTGAGAAGGTTTCTTAAACCCATTATAATTACATCAAGGCTGCACCACTGACAGTTAATCAATAAAAATTAACAGAGACTGCTATCTTTTAATGTTGCAAAATCAATCGACAACGCTGACACGATGGAAAGGAGTCTATCCTCACCTTCTCATTAGGGATAGTGTTCGACATGTCGGCCGCGTTGATCATTGCAGGAACTCCGCCCAGAAAAGCCACGGCACTGTTGACCAGTCGGAAATTATGTTTCTCATTTTCCAGTAGCTCTTTAAACTCGAGGGAGGGAGACTCTGAAGCTGTAAAGAGAATAAGAAAACACAGTAAAAAAAAAAAGGAGAGAAAGAAAGTCAGTCAATAATATATAACGTGATACAAAGACAGGGCTGATATTGGATACTCAGACTAATCATTTCTAATGAACACTAATAGGCTTTCTTTGGTGACTTTGCATTTCAGGTACAACTGAACTCACAGCACATGAATCATAATGTTTTTTTGCACTACATAGAATGTCAAATTTGTCATTAGAAAAAAACAAATAAAAAAAATTTCCCCATTTCCCTAAATGAAACAGTTCACAAGTACTTTCTCACAATGTGTTTCTACAGTTGTTTTTGTTAAGACTTAAACTGGGAGCTGTTTCTTGAAATGAAAGTGGCATAAGGCCAGACAGTACATTTTTAGAGAAGTACTGAGAGGCTGACATGTACCATTGGAGCCTGACGGTGAGGAGTCGAGGGAGTTGTCAGAGTCGCTGGATGAGCAGTCGAGCTCGAGACGACCCCTCGGTGAGCTCTCTACAGTCTGAGTGGTGTTGTGACTGACAGACTGCTCAGGCAGCAGACTCGAATGGTAATGGTGGATGAGATAACAGAGCACACGTCCATCCGAAAACGACACAGTGAAGTTTTGCACCTGTGGACAGACACTGATGGGTCATTTATTCAATTCAAAAACACATGTATGTTACCCGGAAGATAAATTGCACTTTTCCTAAGGTCTTCCTTAGTTGCAGTCTCCAAAACAATCAGTTTTTATAAGCGGAGGGGCATTTAGCAAAAGATCCAACGCTTACAATAAAATGGTTTTAAAAAGCGATCTGAATATAGGCTTAGATGCCTTACATGACATCGACTTCTGACAACTAGGGCTGTGCAAGATGGACAAAATAATCATATTGTGATTTATTTTTTATGAGATTTGCAATAGCAATTTTATTTGCAGTTTTGGCAATGGTTTGCTTTTTCAAAAATGCTACCTTCCAAATTTATTTAGTGCCCAAGAAGTGCATAACAAAACATTTCTGAATGATTCTGAATTAAAATATAAATTATTGAATAAAAATGTAACCATACGCAATTTAGATTTAAATTTTATGTGCTCAAATTGCAATTGTTTTGCAATCAAATTCACAGCCCTACCGACAACCAATTTAACTTGTTTTGACTTGTTAAAATGCTTCGACTGATAAATGTACATTATTTTTTGGGATATTTAATGTAAACATACAATTGCATACTGGAGGCTCAATAAATGCAAACAATAAAAGTCAAATTGTAAAGGTTGCATGTCAATGTCTCACTTCTAACATGATTGTACATACTCACCTTTAAGTTGTAAAAGTCACACACAGTGCAGACCCAGTCCATAAGAAGTTGAATTTTGGGGCTACTGTGTTCAAACGAAGCCTTGTCCTTAGCAGGACTTGGCTGAGGTCCACGGTCTGCCCTTAAGTGTGCCAGCCGCTGTTTGGTCCTCAAGGTTTTCCTCAAGAAGCAGATCTCCTCCTTTAGCTGATCCTCATTCAAGATCACCTCCACCTTGGCCAAAATAGTGCATTCAAATAAGGTTTGTCTGGGGTTTAAAAATGCTCAAACTTGAACTTGCAGTGATAAAAAAAAATATATATATATAAATCCTACATGGAAGGCAAAGATGATTTTCCACAACAGGCCAAGAGTCTTCTCTCTATGTCCATCCACAATGTCTCTGGAGTCAATCACAGAGCCTGCAAAAGACAAGCAGTATATAGTATTTATTAAAGACAAGGCACACATTTATCAATCGCAATGTACTCTTGGTCTTTATTCGAAAGTTTGATGTGTACAACATGTGTACAAGAAGAAAATTAGAAAGCAACTCAACTCAAAACATTGACATTCATGCAACATTCAATGAACGCTTGCATGTTCTCATTTAGTGGAAGAAGGGACTGCATTAGTACCAGCTGCTCTAAAAGTGCACCAACATAGCATTTAAAACGTAAACTTTTTTAAAATCCTAAAATACTTTTAACCCGACAAGCCTGGACACAATTTTGTAAAAGCTCTACTTGAAGTTTAAAAGGAAAAAAAAAAGCTGTAATTACCATGTTCATCTTTGAGGTCGACACCTTTGCTTTTTAGCACTTGCAGAGCAATGTCAACATTGTGCACTTTCTGGAGGCGACTGATGGCTGGGAGACGAAGCTTTGGGGACAGACTCCAGTCCTGGACAAGGAGCTCCATCACACGCCTACAAAACACAAAAGAGTGTGACAGAGCTCAACAAGTGATCAGGTTAAGCTTAATGAACACAAAAGTGCATTTTATGGATGCTGCCATGTTTCTGCTGTTCTGCAATTTCTGACCTCATCCAAGAAATCAGACTGTTCACCTCTAAGGAGCGTGGGTAAAAAATAGTGACCCTTTTGATGAGGAGTTGACATAAAAGCTCAAGTAAAGGCTAGCTCCCACTGATACAATTTTAGGTAAATAATTTCTTAGACATATTACTGTAGATCACTGTAGATCTGTAGATTGCTTTTGAGACGAGTAACAGGCCAACCATTTGTTACAAATAAAAAAGCATATTTTCAGACAAAACAAAACCACAGTTCAGTGACTTGGATGCAGAAATATTTGCCTGCCATCTCAGCCTAATCTCAGAGTAAACACCCCAAAAGGCAGAAGGGCATCCCATTCACATTCATTACATCTCACTCACACTAAACGGATGCCGCACTTCAAGTCAACAGCTAAATTCTTCACAGCAAAGTTGAACTCGTCCAAGGGTTTCTGCTCGTGGGAGACGGGTAACCCCAGAAAGCCCAGATGCCTGGGGAGGATGCCCTCTCCGCTCAGGAAGTCCCGGGAAAACGCCAGGAGCAAGTCTTTACTTGTCTAAGACAAGGAAAATAGAAATGAAAAAACATTGTATCAATATAGTTTAACCATAATCTCATTATATTAAAAAGATAACTGAGAAAGATTATTAACATGGTAGCTTTTACTCAAAATTAAATTTACAAAATTCTAAAAACATGAAAAAATAGCATTAAATTACTACACATTGGTTTTAGTTTGTATGTACAATACTAAAAAGTGCAATAGTTTGTACTTTCTTTTATATCATTAATGCACATGGTCTTAAAATTTGTTGTAATCTTAAATTTTAAAGTAAGTCTTCTACAAATGTCCTGCTTATTGGGACTACATGACATAGACTCAACTCTCATTTATGATTTTTAAATAACTTAGCCAGTGGGGCAGACACTGCAATGTTTCCTGTTTTAAATGTTCCACAGTGAACACAAAGAGGCCAAAGCTACCTTAAACTCAGCGTCCATGCAGAACAAACAGGGGTCATGCTCAATCAGCCGAGACTCTTTGGCTTTGTCCAGGAAACAGACGAGTAGCAGCAGCTTCTTCAGAGTAAAGCGAGACAGCGCCTCTTCGTGGCCTAAGAATGCAACATGCCAGAGTGACCAAAAAATATGCACAGTATGTGACCCGAGAGTGGGGAGCCATAATTTATCTTTGTCACACACAAGATACTACTTACCATCTTTGTAGAGGTTGGGCACTTTGGGATGTCTGAACTCGGCGGCCATGTCTGGGTTCCAAAGCAACCGCTGAAGGATGAACAGGGCCAGACCAAAAGTATCACCGTTGTTTTCCAGAGAGATCAGCTCGCCGAAGATGGTCTAAGAAAAGAATGACCATGTTAAAAAGAACAACTAAACACATTAAAAAGCAGAGAAAACGGTTGAATCCAAATACCTCCAGGCCGATCCGTAACCATAAAGGGTTGTAAGAAAGAAGCCAGTTGAGGACTTTTTTCCGTTCACCTAAAACATAATTTAAGAATTTTATTGAAAAAAATCTTAAAACTAAAAAGAAACAAAACTATGGCTGCATACCATTATCTCAGTATCTACTGTATATTGCAGTGACGTCTTTGAACTATAGTAACGGGACATACAATAGTACATTTTCCAAAATTGTGATCAGCCCATACCTATGTCCTTCCACAGATGGCGGTCTTTGCGGACCAGCAGCCTCTTGGCCTCCACCTCGAGTTCGAGCCTTTGAATGGCTTTGACCATGGCCTCTGACGTGAAGAGCTGGCAGGCAGAGCGACGCAGGCGGTTCAACTTTCGCCGTGCTGTGTAAGTGCTGAAGGACATCTCCTCTTTGGTCGGGGCTTTGGGAACATTTACGTTGCTGCCCATGGCCAGGGAAACAGCATTTACTATGAAACAAAGAACAGGGTGAAGGTTGTCCTGTGTTTTTTTTTTACATTGACAAATGAGGGGAAACAAAATTAAATAAAAACTATTAGAGTGATAAACAGTCCAGCCTAGGCATGGGATCGTATGAGATAACCTTGTGGAAATTTATCACAGTATCGCAGATATAACTTAAAATGGTTTTAATTTCCTGGTAAAGTAGACAAATCTTTGGGTTGTTATAATTAAATAATGTAGTACAATAGAATTTCCAAATACAATTCTTCCGAAAACAAGAACCTCATCATTTTTTGGTCTCGCCTCTCTCCGAGTTCGTTTACATGAATGGACTGCCACGGTTATTGTCCCATGCCTGGTCCAACCCAGTGTAAATCTAGTTTCAATTTAAGTCAACAATAAAATCAATCTATTGCATAAAGAGCAGAGACCAAACTAGCTGCTTAGTTTACAAAAATACAATTCAAAAGTAGTAATTCTCCCTCCAGTTTGGAGAAAAGAGTCTGATCCTGTGCCACTATTTTAGGGGCCAAAAAGGTGGGCTTGAAATTAATTGGGCAATTTTACATAATATTATCTCAAGCTGAAAAATTTAGGTTATTTTGAGAACTATTTAGTGCCATGAGCAATTAAATTTTTATTGTTTTATTTTTTTAATTGCCAAAATCAGCTGAGTAGCAGACAGAGGTTTACAAAAGGTAAAAGGTCTATGCGCAAGGTCTATTACCTACATTTACATTTAGTCATTTAGCAGACGCTTTTATCTAAAGCGACTTACAAGAAGCTTCCATTCACCAGTGTTACATTTTTACATAGTTACCCATAAAACCATACTTCATAATAATAAAATAAATCCTAAAATATTAAAAGCACAACAAATAAAAAAAGCTACCTTTTGTGACCTCTGTGTTCACTTTGAAGTCATCCGGGGTAAGGACATAGTTCAGCCACCAGGTGAAGCCCCTCTCCTGCTTCTCAATCCATCTCTCGTCAAAAAACATGTTTTTTGCGGCGTATGGCATTGGATGTCTCGGAATAGCTTCAGAGGGGCGGGGGGGGGTTATATAATAATAATAATAATAATAAAAAAAAGTACAGATAACGCGTTCAAAGAAAATTCTTTCAAAAGAAAGGAATGCACTCTCAGAAAGGTAGTGTTATCTCTTACCGGTCTGAACAGGCGTGACAAACGATAGCGTTGACTGCGCAACTGCCAATATCTTTTTTTTTTGAGCAGATGACTTCACTGATGGAGCACCTTTGAAAGACAGTGGAAAAATAAACAAACTGCAGCTTTTGACCAGAGATGGGACTTCATTCATTCTGTATTTTATTCTAATGTATTCATATTAAATATGCAATATCAAGTACGATATCAGTTTTGGAAGTGAGACAGTTAGAAGAAGAGTGTACACACCCAACAAAAACAGCACATGTAAATTACACGATGCAGAAATGACTTTAGTCAAACTTACTGCGTGTGGTGGGTTTGGTGACGTGCTGCTTGACCTGAGCAGGGGCTACTGACCTCATTACTTTTAGAGATGCGTTAGAAACTGAGCGAACTGAGACTGAAATGATAAAAAAAAAAGGGGGTAAGCATGCATTATTTAAAGCAACATCTGTGTACAAGTACTGTGTCTGCATCCACACTGCTGCAAATGTCAAAATTACTTGAATGAGCTTTGTTGTATAGTTTTGCTCCATTTTTTTTCTATAAAAGTTGTAGTTGGCTCAGTAAAAAAATAAAAAATAAGACACCTTGTTTTTTTTTTTTGTTTTTTTAAAAGGCCCATATGTTAGGAAGTAAATCTTTATGCACTAATTGAATAGTACCCACCTGCTGGTCTTAGTTGTGGTCTCTGTGATGCTGGTTTCTTTCTGTCAAGTTCACTTTTCACAATTCCCACTCTGCTTCTTTTGACCTGCTCCATTTTCCCAGCACCTATAACTATTGGATCATCTTTCAAAAACTCTTTTCTCTTCCGTTTTTTGCTATTCACTGCCAGGTGAACAGGAAATGGCTCGGGTGAAGATGCTAAAACAGGCAGGGACTGAAAAGAAACAGTCGGTAACATGTCTTCGGATGTGAGCCCATGGTGACCTGCAGAAGCAGTGGGAGGAGACGTTACTGTGAACTCAAAAGGAGCAGGTCGAACAGGCGAGGAGCCGCCTTTGAACGAGAAGCAAGCATCTGCAGATGTAGGGTACGTCACTTCATGGTCAATGGGAGCAGGTAACTCAGTCGGTTCAATCAGTCTGAAATCCTGGTCTTCACTTTTTTGTTTAAGTCCTGTATCTGCATCAATAATTGGAAGACAAGGCGTCCCAGGTCGTGAGTCTGACTCCGGTAATGCTTTTTCCAAAAGTCTTCTTCTGCTCTTCCTAATTTTCCTTCCAGTCGAAGTCTTTTCCTCAGCTTGTGCTTTACTCTTCGTCACAGTGGTAGAGGAAAACAATTTGACCTTTTCTACAGTTTTACCAATTTCCTGAACATATTTTTTGCCAACAAAGAAAGTCATCCGTGGCTCATTAATCTCTGGACTGTCTGAGGTCACATTGAGAAAATGTTTGTCTTGATGTCCACTCTTTGACTCAAGCGAGTCTGAAAATTCACAACTACTTTCTTGAGGTGAGGTGTTAATAGGGCTCAGATCAGAGTTAATGAGGACCAGAGCATCTTTTAGAGACAAATTTGGACTAATTAATGCTTTATTGTAAGCCCCTTGGGCAGCTGGACTTTCAAATGATTCAATCCGAGGCATTAGTTTCTTTAACCTGTCTGGTGTGCCAACAGGCGACAATGTCCTGTTAAGCACTTTGGTAAGGTCTTTATTTTCAGGTAGAGTCAAAGAATTTTTCTGAAAGACACAGAGGTTTTCCTGGGCTGCTGAAATCACAAAGCATTGTCGTTTGTTCTCTGGTTTTAGAGGATCATCAGCAGGACTCTTCTTTGAGAGGGAACGCTCTTTGGACAATTTGGCCACATTCAGAGAGGCCAGTGGGCTGCGGGGCTGGTCTCGTTTGTACTGTGGCTTTCGGGACACTTGGAAAGTTTTGTTGGTTGACATCTTCATGGCTGGGTTTGCTTTCTTTGCTCTGGGTCCAGAGACCTTTTCGACACCCGTTTTGTTTTTGATGGAGTCCCATAGAGTTTTCTAAAAATGTAAAAAAAAAAAAGCCATTCATAAAGTCATAAATGTTTTACTAGTGTTTTGATACTTACAAAAGACCACAACTGGGGAACACTGAATATTATTAATTCACTTGCAGATTATTGTTCACAATGTACTTTCAATTTAAAACACTTTCCTGGTTTTTCTTTCTATGCGACAAATGCAGAAATCTTGTTCTTGTTTCAATCTCCATAAATGTGGTCTTGACTACAACACTACTGTTTATCTGTGACTGTACCTTTTTCTTCTTCGGTGCTTCAGCCCTTCCAAGCAGCACAGCTTGATGCTTGAGGACCCCATTGGCATTGATTATGATGAGCTCCCTAACTCCACCTTCTTCAGTTGGAGTCCAAGTTATGGTCAAACTGAAAGAGCCTTCGGGCTAAAAAAAAAAGTAATAAATAAATAAAAAGACAAAGCAGACCGAGATATATATATAAATATATGAAAAACTGAAACCGTAAAGAAACATGGGGAATACTTCGGGCCATTAAAGAGATAAGAAAAGAATATTAAAACAAAACAACAAGTAAATATGGCACTGATCAAAAATGAATGAATAGTATTTTCTTGAAGCCTTCGGATTGATCTTCTTACTAGCAAAAATCAACAATAATTCATGTTTTTAGTTTAATCTGCAATCAGATTTACGGTATATTGTCCTAATTTGCAAACAGCTCTATTAGTGCCAGTTTCATGTATAAAATTAATTTACCATCACAGAGAAGGACAAGGACCATGGTAACTATTGTTAGCCTCCTGGCCAGTTATGTGGGCACAACTCTGCAAGACTATTTACAGTGACATAATGGCACTGTGCCAAACACACCACATACTCAATGACATCTGTGGACAATTTGCTCTGACAAAAGCATTTTCAGCTTATTATAGTTTTTCCATTAGTTATTGTTTATGTATCTCTATTCATTATAGATCTGTAGATGAAGGTCTAATAATTGTGCATGCCAAAATGTATGACACAATACATTTTATAATTCCTTGGTCACGTGTTCAGAATCTGCAGCAATAATTGATGCACTTTTAAAGTTTTACTCAGTTTTGTTTGTTTGTAGCATATGTATGCATAAACGTGAAATACCAGGCTAAAAATGTCCTACTACACAACACCCAACTAGTTCTACCTTATTTCAGACACTGTCCTTTACGCCTACTCTCACTGAAAAGGCCATAGTTTCTCGACTTGTAACGTAACTTACCTGAACAGTAAACGTGTTGTGATCCACAGAAAAGCCTCTGCTTGATGCTATTTTCTCAATTAATCACCTCTGCTTCTGCGTCTACGGTTGGGTTGTCTATACGCAAAACAGCAGACTTTGATGTGCCTACTTTGACCGTCCCAAAGGTTACAAATGGAGCTTTGGAAAATTGAATTAAAGTCAAAACAGGAACATCATTTTCCTTGTTCGCGTCGTCTTTTCTTATCGGACTAAAGTCCAGCAAACCATTCCGTGTTGTTAGCGCCATTGGAAAAAGGTCTGTGTACTGACAAAAAGCAGCTACATATCACAAAGTTTAAAAATCTCAATCCACCAAATCCGCTTCACGTGTGACACCAGTCTAACTTCCTTCAATACGAATTTGCAAGTGAAGCTAGTTTGAAATTCAACCGTAGTCTTCAGCCAGCCAATGAGAAGCGGGGATAGACACCCATCGACCAATCGCAGCCCGTATTACACCAAATCCATACGAATACACAACCGACAGCCAATCACCAGCCAACTTTGCATTTAAACTACCTCAAAAAACCACGCCCAGAAAGACGATCGTTGAAAACAAAGCTGCTCACTCTGGTTTGAATTAACGAACAATAACCACAAAAACAATACATATATATATTTATAGGAAAAAAACACCAGATTGATTATAAAATATGTATAATGTGATCCTTCTTTTATACATATTTTCTGTATATTTCACGGTATATTTGTTTTCTTTAAATGAGGAAAGTTTAGATGATATATGTAAATGTTGTTTGAGAGACGGTGTGGATGTAGCTCGCCGTGATCGTATAGTGGTTAGTACTCTGCGTTGTGGCCGCAGCAACCCCGGTTCGAATCCGGGTCACGGCAGTGTTTTGATTGGGGGGGTTAGGGGGAAATAAAACCAGGGGACTCACAGTCTCAATTAGTGGTTAGATTTCACAGTAAATTGCATAGGGTTACATTTTGTTTGTTGTGTATTATAGTTACAGAATAAAGGACTGAGCAGGTTGGGATTTAAAGCCAGCTGTTCTGCCTGTGTTATATTTAAACCCCTGCAGCAACCTTTTAAATGTTTATTATCAATTGTGATCATGTGATAAACATGTCAGTTACAATGACACAATAATCACATTATTGTTGATAATCTCCTCTGCAGTGTTTCACATCTTCATTGTGTAAAAAGATGACCACCAGATGGCAGCAGAGCACCAGGAGTTGCTGCAGTCATCAATCACTGATAAATGTTGAAGACAGATGAGTGAGCAACCTCTGTCTGGACCAACAGAGATACAGGGACTTAAATTTAACTCTTACTTTGAGCCAGGATTATATCTCAAACTGAGCTGGGTACCATTAAACATAAAACTTTGAGTTCCTTTAAATAAAAGAAATGAGAACACCTTCTGTGAAATTACATCACATAGTGTTCAAAGTTCACTCAACCTTTACCCAATATCCATTTATATTCATTTTGAATATTGAATATGAAAGCAGTTTTAGATTCCTTAGACAAAAAATTAAATGAAAAAAACATTATTACTTTGAAATCAAAGCTATGTTGCAAATGTCCTTAGAGTCTTTTGCAATGCTGATTCCTGCAGGTCATGGAATATTATGATCAGAAGGAAATATCTGGTTTGAATGGGTTTCAGCTCTCATCTGAAAGTCTTTTTTTCATTTGTAATTGGACTGGCTTTGATCTGAGTTAATATGAGTCTATATCAGAGAGGCATTAAACATACTGTGGTAATATTGGTGGTGGTATTTATGTACATAATATCTTCTGAAGTCTCTGTTACTGTGGTACAATTGTAACATGAAAGAAAAAATTGACAAATACATAAAAAATAGAAGACAAATTCTTCTAATTTTCAGTATGTACATATTGATAATTTTAGAAGCCGACCAAAAACCCTCTGGGGCCTCTAACTGGACCCTGCTACTGATAACACAACTAAGTGCATTGTAGACCTTTTGAAGATAACTTCTGTGTATGAGCAAATCTCAAAAGAAATGTGTGCGATTATGAGTTTAAGTTAAATATTACATATTTATTTTATAAATTTCCTAAAGCTTTGTGCAAGATTGCAAAAGAAACATGAGTGTGCTTCTTTTCCAGCAGTGCTCAGTTTGTCTGCGCTGTGAACAGAACAGAAAGTAATCCTTCCACTGGGATCCATGGAGCTTTAAATGTTTGATTGGTTAAAAGTGCACAATGCAAATATTTCATATGATTATAAAGTATTGAATAAAACAGTTTTGACTCTTCTTTTATGTATATCTCAACAGTATATTCTAACGCTTACCACCAGCCTGTCATAGTTTATTCATTTGCTGTACTTAACACATCTCCCTAAAACCCTCTTTGACAAAGGGTTTATTTGCCTGAAAAAGAAAAAGCTGAATGAACCGTCACTCGAGCAAATTTTAAAACAGTATTTGTTATCATTTCAAGTTCAAAATGTCAGGTTCAGCTCGGGTCAACGGGAGAATTAGCGGAGTCTGTGGCTGGAGACAGAATTAATGAGACATTATGCAGATGAGAGAGTGAATTATGAAGAGGAATGCGGTGAACTGTGTGGCTTTGTCTCGATGATGAAGCTCATTATGACTACGCCTGACACTGGTTGCTCAGATGAACAGGACTGATTGTGACTCATCATTTTTTTTTTGAGAATAATAACATCAGACACAGTGATATATCTCAAAGTATGTCCCGGACAAACACAAGTTTATTAATACTGTCTAGCTAGTCTTTTTCCATTTCAATGTGAGATGCTTGTTCTTTGCATGAATATCATCAAACAAAGAACTAAAGTTACAGTAAGATTACAGACACTTTTTCAAAAAAAAAACAATCTTGTGAATTTGCCAGAGCTAATCTCAACACAGACACACCACACTGAAAGTTTAACACTTCACCAGATAAGAGCTACTCAATAAAAATGCAAAAATACAGACGACAGACAGTTTTTTTTCACCTCCACATTGTTCTAAAGCTAAACCACGATAGAATAAGACAGAGATACAGCACAACACAGAACTCCTTCTTTCCGACTGACACACTATCAAACAGTCTGTGGCAGATGAAAACTTTTGACTCAACTGAATCAACTCATTTGAAAAGACCTAACAACTGAATTTCTCCTTGGAGATTATTAAAGTTCATTTAAATTTTAAAGAAAGTTATTCATTAGACTAAATTCCCAAAACCTTTTTGTCTTCTGAGTTAATTTCCACATTCTTCAAACTGAAGAACAGGTACACTACAGCCCTCTCACGTGACATGTGGTCTTGTGTTTTACCTGTCGTCACGCTCCACTTGGTTCTGACATATGAGCTCCGATACTCAGCATCATAAAAATAAAGTGTTAACTCTGAAAGAGGCACTACCCGATTTTTTTTTTTTTTTGCTTTCCCTGTCTCAGACTCACCCTCGACAACAGCAAAGAGAATAATAGTGCTCTAATAATCCTCTAATGCTTTTTTTTTTTTTTTTTTACTTTTTCTAACTGTTTTTTTACTTTGCACCAGACAAATTTTTTGGACTGTAAAAAGATCCAGCACAGAATATACCCTTTCTCAAATTTATTGGCAGCCATTAATTCCTTATTAATTAGCAGTGTTCTCCAATTGGAGCGCTCCTTTTTCCCAGAAGTGAGCTGTGATTGGCCAAAGGACTGAAAATTCTCTATTCTTTATTGAAATCCTTGATAATTTAGTCTAGATAACGTCTACCTACAAAGACTCAAACAACATTTGAGATTTTACCATATGACAATAATAAACAGTTCATTATTTAATTGTCAAAAAGTTTATGAATGCTAGAAAAGATTATATAAATAAGAGTAATGAGGAGAGAGTCACAAACTAAAAGGTAAATATGTAGATCAGACATTTGTAATGACAGTATACTGTACTTTTTCCAAAAAGTATTTGAACCTGCCTCTGGTTACCTTTCTACATTATTCAGATAATGTTTCCTCAGAAGACACAGAGCTTGTTTTGTAAAAGAATATCCTCTCGTTGAATGTGAACCAATGATTGAATTCTCTCACTATTGACTCCTGGATGAAATGAGCTGAAACACAATTACTTTTGCACCAGCAAACCAGACTCTAGCTGTAAGACTTTAAACCCCGAGTACAAATATGGTTCATAGGTCCATTCTTCATAAAAAAAAAACGTGTCTGATGTGGCAGCTCTAACTCTCCTCATCAGTGCAGACTTTAGCAGCTCCTGTCTCGTTTGCAGTGTGTCTTTCCGGCTGAGAGAAACTGTCTGTCACGGCTGCTCGCAGGTCGTCTCGCCTCACAAACCTGGTCCTAATATCACGGCTCAGAGCCTCTCAGCGCCTCGCAGCTATCTGAGCAGCTTCACCAAGTCTTCAAACAGGGCTGGGACACGTGTTCCTCCTGCTTCATCGGCAAAGATCAGTGCCAGCCCTGAAATTCAAGCAGCTTCACAGCATAGAGGCTTTGCACATTGAGAAATTTGAAGTGAAGGCTGTTTGAATTTGAAAACACTTTAAAGTACGTTTTTTAAAATATGCACCCTTTATAGAGTCAGAGATCAGAAGATAGAGTTCTAGTTCATAAATGTGTGTTTTTATTTAAACTGGTATAAGTACACATTTATCAAATTCCTGTTTGGGTCTGTGGTCTCTTTAAACTCTCTGTTGCTGGAAACATGTATTACACACACAGTAATTACTGTTTGTAGATGCCACTTTTATACAGTGGAAATGAGATGGAGTTTCATTTACATTTTACATTTTAGTCATTTAGCTGACGCTTTTATCCAAAGTGACATACATTAAGGTTCTATTCACCAGTGTTACAGCTGGAACACCACTGGAGGCAAGGTGGGTTAAGTGTCTTGCCCAAGGACACAACGACAGTATGAACTGTGGGGAGAGCGGGAATCGATCCACCGACCTTCCGGTTGAAGGACGACCGCTCTTACCACTGAGCCTGGACTGGAAACAGACTAGCCCTGGTCTCTCCTGTCGATAGAACCATAACACTTATCATTACTACTGCTTAATTATTTTAAATAAATAGTGTCTGTGATGGTATGCAGTGTTAAAGGATGTTGTTTAAAAATATGTGTAGTGTATAACGTTAGGACCTGGACAGATTTCTGGTTAAATAAAGCAACATTTTCAAAACATTCATATGTTACAGGCAGAAAGAGTTTTAGGTCTCTGATGTGTGTTTTCCTGGTGACAATGGTTACATAGAGCAGGAAATGTGGTAAATTGGAATAAAACAAATAAAATAAAAAAGTGATGGTTCATGACCATTCTGGTAATTCATCTCATGTAACAGCTACTTTGCAAATGTACTGCACAATAAGACAATAATGAGTGAAGTTCTTTATTCAGATATTCAGAATTCAGATCTTTGTAAATGGCACGTGATAGTTTTGCCGATGTCTGAACAATCCTTTTTTTTATAAACTTATGTGAAAATATGAGAATCCATGAGCCTCACTGTGACACTTTCAAACCACAAACCATTGTTTCAGGTTTGGAATATCAGGCACTCTTTTCTGCGCCCTTACTATTAGCATCCATGTTCACTATACAAGCTAAAAGTGACATTTTGTTTCTGTCATTGCTTAAAACCTTTTCTATTATTCATTGTTTGACACAGTTGGTCAGACCAAAATCATAGTTTTTCTTTTATTGTTTTTATCATTGCAGAGTTTACTTTGAGCTGGTCCAATGGCTTTCTGGTGCTGTGCTATGTTGTTGCTCCTGTGCGCTGCTGATGTGGCCTCCTCCGTGGTGGTAGATGACATGGACTATGGCGGCATCCCGCTGTGGATCAACCGGCTGCTGGGTGAGCCTAGTGTGCTGAGCCTACAGGGAAGGATAGACCCAGCCTGGAACAGGGCCAATAACCCTCTATCCTGCCCAGAGCAGTGTGACTGCCCTATCCAGTGGCCTACAGCTGTGTACTGCGACCACAGAGGCCTGGCAGACACCTCAGAGCTACTGACAGACAGAACACAGACCAATCAGATGTTCTTTTAACTGGTTTTAATTGTTTTATGCCAGTTTTTGAACAGTGTTTTTAACATGTCTTGTCTTGTTTTTTATCGTCATTAATAACTTATTCTACAGTCAGCCCACCAACTTATTTTCAACTTTTGCATTACTCTTGTTGCTATTGTGTTATTGTGGATAATAAAGATACAGTGTTGTATCTCCTGTAGCTTCCAAATAGTGTAAAATGTATTAAAAATGGTCAAAACTATGGATTTTATTTAATTGTTGAAAACTTACTAAATGCATTTCATCTTGTTTCCTTGTTTGAGACCAGACCATTTTTAGGACCAGCCGTCACACTGGTGTCTACGCGAACATACTATTCTTATTGTAATTTGTAAACAACACACATCTAATACGCCAAGGCCGCTCCAGCCTGAACCTGAACCACCTGGGCCCCAACTGCAATCACGTCAAGGCTAATTGCACACAGTTATAATTGCACGAGAATCTTTTCAGTTTGTTCCAATTTAGCACAGTCCATTTGCACGCTCTGATCGATCATCTTTTTTTCCTCCCGGTGGACGGACAGATAGTGGACTCTGACTCACAAAGCAGCTAAACACTGTCTCGTGACCCCTTTGCTCTTTCCCTCACTTGTCCTGGGTAAAAAACAACAAACCATCCATCCTTGTAAAAGCAGACAACACTGGAACAGAGGTGTTTTCTTTTTGGTCGAAATAGGATTTTACAGTAAGTCCCAATCGAGAAAGAAAACACTGCAACATGTCAAGGCAGCTGCTTTCCCTTTCTCAGTGCAAGCACTATTTTTCTTCGACGTTTGGACATTTGTATTCTTGAAATTCTGCCCTTCAACCCAAAAACAGTGAAGGTTTATGCAGATTTTCTTTTTAACATTCAGTTTCTACTTCGCAAATGCCAAGTTTTACACAAGAAGAAAAACAGGGATAGGCCTATAGTAAAGATTTATGCCAGGAAGAGATCCTCATTCAAAATGCCCAAAAAGACAAAAGAGGAGTGTAGAAGAGACATATTTCATTGAGAAAGGAAATGTGAGACAAATGCAGTTCTTTACTTGTTCCAGAAAGAAGGCACATAACTCCAAATGGATTTAAGTAGTGTAAGTGTGTATGGCCCTGTTCCAATACTGGCCTAACACCTAAAGGTTTCTCTCAAAGTGAACATTTGTTATAAGTAGCATATATTCTGGTTTTGATCACATAAAACTAAACAGAATAAAGAGCAAAAGAACAAACACTAGCACCTTGTTGGCTAAACTGTTGCTGGAGTTAATCATAGAAGACAAGGCGTACATACAATACCTAAACAATGCTGTCATCAGGTTTAATTATGACGTTACTTTTAAGTTTTAGCTCAGTTTTCAGTTTCACCATTTTCCCGAGCTCATTTTGTCTCCCATTTGTCCAAACTCTTAGGATCCTATCTGAAATGTGGACATAAATGAACAAACAAATAAATGTATAAAATTGAATCCCTATTTCAATTTTAAACAATTACATTGCTATTTTTATAACTGTTTCTTAATGTTTTGCAATAATAAAGATTTTATGCACACTGTGCTAATAATATGTGACATGAAGAATACAAACCCAATTTCCAAAAATTTGACACTGTACAAATTATAAATAAAAACAGAATGCAATGATGTGGAAGTTTCAAATTTCAATATTTTATTCAGAATAAAACATAGATAACATATCAAATGTTTAAACTGAGAAAATGTATCATTTTAAGGGAAAAATAAGTTGATTTTAAATTTCATGGCATCAACACATCTCAAAAAAGTTGGGACAAAGCCATGTTTCCCAGTGTGTGGCATCCCCTCTTCTTTTTATAACAGTCTGCAAACGTCTGGGACTGAGGAGACAAGTGTTCAAATGTTTTCTATGGGTGAAAGATCTGGCCATTTCAGAACCTGATCCTTCTTCTACGCAGCCATGGTGTTGTAATTGATGAAGGATGTGATCATTGTCATGTTGGAAAATGCAAGGTATTCCCTGAAAGAGACGCCGTCTGGATTGGAGCATATGTTGTTCTAGAACTTGGATATACCTTTTAGCTTTGATGGTGCCACACGCACTCATGTAACATCATACCATCAGAGATGCAGGCTTCTGAACTGAGCGCTCATAACAACTTGAGTTGTCCATGTCCTCTTTAGTCCGGATCCCAGTTTTCCAAAAAGAACTTCAAATTTTGATTTGTCTGACCACAGAACAGTTTTCCACTTTACCACAATCCATTTTAAATGAGCCTTGGCTCCAGAGAAAACACCTGAGCTTCTGGATCATATTTAGATATGACTTCTTTTTTGACCTATAGACTTTTAGTTGGCAACGGCAAATGGCCTGGTGGATTGTGTTCACCGACAATGTTTTCTGGAAGTATTCCTGAGCCATGTTGTGATTTCCATTACAGTAATATTCCTGTTTGTGAGGCAGTGTCGTCTAAGGGCCGAAAGATCACGGGCATCCAGTCTGGTTTTCTGGCCTTGACCTTTACGCTCAGAGATTGTTCCAGATTCTCTGAATCTTTGGATGATATTATGCACTGTAGATGATGATGACTTCAGACTCTTTGCAATTTTTCTCTGAGAAACTCCTTTCTGATATTGCTCCACTATTTTTTGCCGCAGCATTGGGGGAATGTCCATCTTGACTTCTGAGAGACACTGCCACTCTGAGAGGCTCTTTTTATACCAAGCATGTTGTCAATTGACCTCCAGCTGTTCCTTATATGTACATTTACCTTTATCAGCCTCTTACCGCTACCTGTCCCAACTGTTTTAGAATGTGTAGCTCTCATGAAATCCAAAATGAGCCAATATCTGGCATGACATTTCAAAATGTCTCACTTTCAACATTTGATATGTCATCTTTGTTGTATTCTGAATAAAATATTGAAATTTGAAACTTCCACATTATTGCATTATGTTTTATTCACAATTTGTAGTGTCCCAACGTTTTTGGAATTGGGTTTGTATTAGTAATGTGTGGATTGATATATTTAGATCTGTTTTTTTGAAAGGGAACAATGCAATTTCATAAAACACGTGATTAAACACGAGTTAAAAAAGCCAGAGTTAACCAAAAGGCTTTATTTCATCTGTAGTGCCCTGGCCTTGATGTTAAAAGGGCTTAAAAATACACATACAGCACAGACACAGAACATGGACAGTATTCAACACAAACATAAATGAACCAGGTCATACAAACAACTAAACAACTAAATGTTTAAGAACAATAAAGAACAGAGACAATAAAAACAGCCGTGATCTGTAACACAATAAACATGGGTTCACATTAAACCAATACCAGTTATTTCAGTTCTGACAAGTGTCAATCATCCACTGTTTTAACTGTTTTGTGTAACATTTTGAAACTTGTGATTTTTTTATTTTTTGTGTCCTGCCACCTTCAACCCACACTAATCCTTCCTCGCCACTAAAGTCATCTCTGATCTAATGACAACAGGGCGTTTAATTAAAGCTTTCTGTGAGATGAGATTATTGCTGACAGATCTGGCTGGTGGCTGCTGTGTCTCTGAGTGGCCTCACCTCTGTTTGGGTCGGGGGTCGTCCCTTCACCCCTGTAGCTCCTCACGTTGATGTCCGGGCCACTCTGCTGTTGACAAATGAGCCTTGTTCGGTGGCACTGTGGCACCCGTGGGTTCACGTCAAACATTGTCAGCCTCCATCTGCCCAGACCCTGGGCTATATTTATTCGGGTTCGAAGAGCCGGTCTGGACATCCGTCTCTGTGACAGTGTGTGGGTGTGTTTGTGTAGCCAACTGTATCTCGCTGTCGTTATTGCCCTTCTGCAGCTTACAATACACTTTGGACCAATTTGTCAAACCTCTTGTGGTCACAAGGAGATTTAAGGACAGTTTCCAGATAGTGGCATGTAAACTTTCAAAAGTCAGTCCTTCAGTGTCGAATAGGATTCATTTCAAAGAATACCCTTAGTCACTAAATCCGACACTAAAGGCCACATTTTTATCACTCACTGTATCTGGAAGAGCTGCATGTTTCCACAAAAACACAAAGCCTTTTCACAGGAGGATATTCTTCGAGTGACTTCATACAAGCTCCAGGTGGGTGACGTGTATGAATGACACCTGTAGTTCCTACAGAGGAGCTCTAAAGCAGAATTCCCACCAGATGCACCACAACAGCAGAAATAAGTCATTTGTTAGTCCGAGTGTTTTTTTAAGCTTTTTTAAGATGAAGATGCAATTTCTGTCTCGTCCAGTTCTTCCAGTTTTTGAACTAAGAGTTATCTCTGAATACATTCTTTGTGCTATTGGCGTGTTAAGAATGTGGACTTAAGTGCAGATATAGTGACATTAGCCTTTGCAAAGTGGCAGGTTGTGACTTTTAAATCAGTCAAACATCACAGACAACAGATGTAACAGTCATACAAGCAACAATTTTCTACAACAAATATCAGTGTCAGAATTTAGGACAATTTGTCGAGAATCTTGACCTTCACCTACAATAAATAACCTTCAAACAAACATTTACTAAGGACTTCCCTGAAGCTCTCTTTTTCTCCAAGCCAAAAACCTGTCCACTTGAACAATATGTGCACCAAACCAACAAGAAAGACCTGAACAGTATGTGATCAAACAATTACCTTAACCTTCTTTGAAAATCAGATCATTTGTTTAACAATTTTCTCCACTGTAGGTTTTTTTAATATCAAAATGAAAATACATTATTCAATAAGTAAATATAACGTATAGGTATTATTGTAAGACTAATTAAACGGTAAATTCCTCTAAACACAGCGGTTTAAAACAATTTACTGTTCGTCTCTGGTCAGTGCTGCTCCAGTGGGGATATCTTCTTGTTAAAGAGTTAAATGAATTTAAAGCCTCATGATGCAGTGTACATGGAGTTATTACAGTGGTACGGCGAGTACTTGTGTAATTAATATGAGCTAAATGAAAGCAAATCCACCGTCTGTAGGCATCTCTGAACAGAGGAGTAGTCTAATATCAGAAGCATTAAATGTCTCTCGAGTTGGTTCAAGTGTAACCGCGCTGCTAACACCACTCACTTGACACTGTAGGCAATCACGACCGGAGTTACAAATTAGATCTGTAGCCCTGGGACTTTTAACAACCAGGCCCCTTTAAAGAAAATGAGTGTAACGTTAGTCTGAGGTCGAGGAGCGAGGCTGTGAATGAGAAAGAGTGACAGAGGGCAAGTGTCTGACCTAAAACAGTGACTTAAAAAAAAGATAAGAATTACTACATTATCAATCATTTAAAGGATAAAATCACTCTCTTACTTTAGATGAACCTTTTAGTATTTCTTCTTACCAAGAGACATACTGTATAAGTCATATGAAAATGTAATATTCTGAATACATTTGAATACATACCACATGCTACTGGTGTGCAATGAGAACACGGACTTAAAGTGGAACTACACAATTTTCTTTTTGCGCGGCAGAACGCCAGCGTAAGACGTCACAGACCTATTTTCTAAGTGCGCAGTGCTGTTGGGGGTGTCATTGTGTAAATTGGGGGTCAGACCCCCTTGGCCACAGCATCAGCCGAGGGATCTCTCCTGCTTTTCTTTTATTAAAAAAAATTATCCTCCCCAACTTTTCCTTCCAAAAATTCTATCGTTTCTTTTCTTTGTCCCTTTTTCTCTGTAAAATCATATTTCCAGCACTGGATACATTTTCTCTGTTTCACTGTCGACCTTTTTCCATAAGCGAGCTGTTATTGGCCAAAGCTCCCATTCAGGAATGAAAATTCTCATTTATTAATATCCTTGAAGTGTCTTAAGGTCTTTTTTACAGATGATGACAGTGATTAAAAAGTTTTTTTTTTTCACATGCACAGAAAATCACATACTCACATCCAGTTTAAGTGGACACATTTGTATAAAAGGTTTCAATGATTTCATATTTTTTTGAAAGATGGGCACAAATGACAAAACACACATATTTCAGTGACAGTTCAATCAATACCAGTATCTTTACAGCACACATACATACAAGCTATTATACAAACTATTTTGCATAATGGTTTCTTTGGGCTGCCCTGCCTTTGTTTTTCCTTGCCCTTCTTGGAGAAAAACATGGTAAATTCTCCATTTTCTTGGTGATGAGATTGAGATCGGCCTCTCCTTTTACAAAACAGAATGAATAAAAAATGTTTTTTTGTAGTTTAGTGATGTCTTCTATAACCTTGCTTCTGTATTTGTTTTAATGACATGACAAAAAGAAAATCTGAGCCTTCACTGGACAAAAAAACGTTACATGGAATGGACATAAATCACAATGAAATATTTTGATTTTGGGGAAATGTTTGGCTTCACATGGCCCTGAACTGAAGGAAAAGCTGTGGAAAATGAATGAATAATACAGCTAAGACTTGTTTTTATTCTTCTTTTTGTGAATATTTTTCCAGTCAAATGACCTGCTGAACGCCCCGAGAATCCAGCAGCAGCAGATGTTGTGTGGAGAAAGTTTAGAGGGAGAGAGCATTGATCACTCAGCTGGCTGCATTTGGTTTGCAAAATAAGTGAGAGGACTGTGTGGATGGGGAAAAAAAGGGCAGTGCAGAGAGGCTTAGACACAGCTGCAGAACCAACCAATTCATTTCCAAAGTTGGGCATAAAATCACTAATAGAGAAACAAAATTACCTATAATTTTGTGAGTGTAAAATGTTTACATTCACAAATAATACTATTTTCTAGATATATGATTCAAAACCATAACATGGTTTGTAGAGCTTCGAAATGTTCCTTCAATGGCCTGTTACGTCGATCCACCAGTTTTGTAAAGATAAAAACACTTGGGCACTTTGATCCACATTTTGTTTCAACCAAACAGATGGAGCTTCATCTTTCCTATGTCCTCTCCTTTCTACCTTTTTATTTCCTGGGCGCTCCAGTTTCCTTCCCATCCAGAGACATGTGTAGGTGAACGGGTGACTCTAAATATTGAATAAATGACAGTCAGGGTCTCTCTCTAAGTGTTAGACCTGCAATTAAATGCAGACGACTTACCCCACCTCATGCCACCGTGAAGTACAAGCAGTAAAAAATGATCAAATAAAGGAAATGTTGTGGCTTATGTTGCATTTCCTACCACTGATGTTTTATAGAAGTAATAAGGTGGGACCCTCATTTCCCAGTTGCCACTTGCATTATTGAAGTGAAAAAATCTCATGCATCACAGTTTTTTAGGTCAAATTATTGTCCTGCCTGGAGGTCTCGGCGACACCCCGTGCAAGAAGGCTGAAAGTGTAGTTCACATGAAACCCAGGATTGTGCCACCAGAGGCACTTGACTTTAAACTCCAAACCAGTTTGTTTGTCTTTTCCTTAAATTCACCTGGTGCCTTTAATCAGATTTATTTAATTCATTTAAGCCAATATTTTGTCCAGATGTTTAAATGTGAAGTTTGGGTGTCAAGAAATAATCACTGAATATTTTTTTTTATATTTGATGAAAAAAGTATGCAGAGATTATATACATATCTTAGTGCTAAATGTGCTTTTGCATCTTTTAAGTCTAAAGTATAGAGTAATCCGTTTGTATAGTGCTTGTATTTCTGCATTGTTTTATTCTGCCTTCCACTACACTGTGATCTGCTGGGGGGGGGGGCGGGCAGCACCAACCGGGACTGGAAGAGACTCAACAAGCTGGTCAGGGGGGCCGGCTCTGTCCTGGGCTGCCCGCTGGACACGATCGAGGAGGTGGATGAGAGGAGGGTGTTAGCCAAGCTCACCTCCAACGTGTCATGGTCCATCAAGTCCACTCCAGCTTTTCATTCCCTCCTTTCCCTCACCTGTGACACCTGTCTTCACTCCTGCAACCCACTGCAATCAACACAGCATAACACAAGCAGCCTCAAAGTGATAGAAGAGTTAGGGACTAGGGAGTGGATTTGGACACAGCCTTGGTCTCTGCCAGATTGTTCTTTGCTTCTGCAAAACTGTCCAGCACTTCTACTTTTTCCTGCTCCAGCTCTGGTCCATTCAACTTCTACAGTTCCTTAGTTTTCAAAACATTCCTGTGTTGTGCTTTTGAGTCCCAAAGCCATGTCTGACACATCAGGGGCAACACTTCTTACTCCCTGCATCAGACTGTGGAGACTTTGAGCAGCTACTTTGGCTGTAGACACCCCCAGAGCAGGAAGGAGCACTACCACAGGTCCTTACCAACTGTCATTAGACTGTACAGCTCACATGTCCCGAGCAATATGTTTCCCCTGTTATTCTATAGTAAATCTTTACATTAAGTGCTTTTTTCTTAAGTCTGTACACACTTTTACTGCATGCTCTCTCTTTCAATATGATCCAACACTATTTTGGCACTATGTGTGAACTGCCGTCACATGTGAATTTCTCCACTGTGGGATCAATAAAGTCTAATCTATATGTAAAGACTGCTCATATACAGTACATTGCGTTTCTGAGCCTGGCTAGTTCTCCAGGTTACATACAGTATGTGCACACACAAATGTACTACAGATAATAAACTATACACAAGTAGCACATACAACCCAAGTGTAACTACCTCACTGTGAAACCATGGCCACTGTTGTGATCAGTGGGATTAATAGGGTTAATAAAGCTTTGCTGCTCATTTCAGTTACTGTCTTCAGTCACATTTTTGTATTATCTCTTTTCAGCCAACATTACTAGTTGTAACATGAGCACATTGGAAAAAACCATTAGATATTATCACGACCAGTGCAGCTAAACCATCACTTTCCCTGTTTGCCTCAGAGAAAGTCCAATTATGGCCAGGGCCTGGTCACTCTTATAAGTCGAGATATGAAATTTCATCAACCGCTATCAGCAGAGGTCAGCCATAAAAGACACTCAGGTGAAATAAGCTCCATTTTCTACCAATATTTACACAGACACACTACTGTGGCCAGTGAGTTAAATGTACTGTGTTGGAAATGTTCAACCATGAATATGTTTGAAAATGATCTGTGTGAAATGTAAATGAAGCTGTTAAAACTATGCACAGTCATAGAAAAGACCACAGAAAAGAGTGATAATTCAAATGGACTCAGAGTCATCATCAGCAGAAAGTCACAATGTCTAAATAGCCACATCTTTACTTGTGTAAAGACTAGAAACCACATTTGAACAAGTAATAGCAGCGACCACTGTAGTATGTCTGCCTGGCCAGTAGGAGCGCTGTGAGCCCTGTCACAACAGTCATTACACACAGGATAAAGTCAAAGGTCCATGCCATTGGAACTGGCCTTTTCTGGACAGCATATTATCAGAACACAGTATTTTAGTCTCCTGAGCCTCTTAATCTCTTTTAACATTTTACTTTACTTACATTCTTATGTATTTTCTCTAGTTTTGTTTTGTTGGTCTAAGAAAAAAAAAAAGGAAACTTTTTGATGAAAAACAAACTTGTCAAAGTTTGTTTTTCATCGAGACTTCTTTCAAAACAAAAATAAACCATGTTCTGTGTCTTATTGTTTATACCTGCTGTTAGCCCTCGTTAGCATACAGTGCAAATGAGTCTCAGTGGAGGCTGGGGAAATAATTGCCTCATTTATCAGACATGCACTTCATTTTAAATCTGTTTCTCCCATTAACATGTAAACAGATGTTTGCCAGCCTCTTGTGTTGTGATCGCACACAGATAGGTATGACACTTCCTGCCAGAAAGTGATACTTCCAGTGCTGTCAAGTGGATGTGTTCTTAGTTTATTACCTTCTGTGATGTACGATCAAAACAATCATTGAGGCAGTGAAAGGAGCACAGAATATAGGACTCTTATAGTAACTCTTTAAAAATGTGTTATGTTTAAAGCCATGTTTCTCTGTTTAATCACTTAATAGCACATTGTAATAAATTAATAAGACCTTAAAACGTGTTCTAGACTTCCTCATCAAGGCTTTTAATAGATGAGAATTTTCAGTCCTGGACGGGAGCTTTGGCCAATCAGTGGTTCCGTCGTCCTATATCCCAAAGGTTGGCGGTTTGAATTCTGCTCTCCACCACAGTTCATGTTGTCATTGTGTCCTTGAGCAAGACACGTAACCCTCTTGCCTCCAGTGTCTGTGCCGCTGGTGTATGAATGTGTGAGAATGTTTGGTGATGGTCCGGAGAGTCCGCAGGTGCAAAATGGCTGCCACGTCTCTGTCAGTCTGACCCAGGGCAGCTGTGGTTACAGATGTCGCTTTCCACCACCAGTGTGTGACTGTGGACTGAATAAATAATAGATATGTAAAGCGTCTTTGGGAATCTTGCAAAGCGCTATACAAGTACTATGCATTATTATTATTTGAGTACTAATTTGACTCATTTCCTGTTATTAACAAGTAAAATGGCCTTTGTTATTGATTGATTTAAACTTTTAAATCAACATCAAGTTCCCATTATGCTTTGAGAAACAGACTGGACTTTTACATTTCACAGGCTTTACATTTCACTTTACTCACTTAAAAGTCGTTTCATTTTGTAAGTCCTTATGTATCAGGTGTGCTGCAGTTACGAGTGGTGCTTTCATTGCAGGACATCCAGGTATGACTGTTCAAAGAATAGATACACATTCAATACAAACCTAATACCTTTATGGAAACCAAGAGTGGACAGGTAAAGGTGGACAAAATTAGACCAGAAACAATCTAAACTGAGGCCTATTTTATCATTTTATATTTTTAACAAAACCAATGAATCTTCAGGATAATTTAGCTCATGAAGCAGATATAAAATCAATAAAATGTTGCTTTTAAAGATGAGTTGATATTTTCATTCAAAGCCTCAAAAGAAGTTTCTCAGAGCTGAGCAGAGAGAAGGTATTTTACAGCGAGCCTGAAATGACTTCTCTCTCCTCTATTTCCAGATGGTTTCATATTCGGTCTGACTATTATGGCTATTTCACAATAAGGCAACAAATAATCAAGGCAACAAATAGCACCCATCCAATTTAGTGTTTGCCTCTTAGCAGCAGGAGACGTGTTGATGGGAGCATTGTGTTCCCATCTGCGGCACAATGTCCCTACCTCACAAGTGATGAGTGCAAAGAGAAAAGGTGCTTGTGCAGTGGAAATTGAAGTGACAATGGACAAAGCCCCCTTCAGAGCAGGCAATAAAATCCTGACAGAGTGAATGGATCTAATATGACCAGCTTTCAGCAAGGTATGAAGGGGCCTTATGTGTCATGAATGTGTCTGGAGAGACTGTGTCTGTGGACGCATTCAGAAGTGCCCTGTGTTGAATTTGTCTTGATGTTTTCAGATCTTTGTGGAGGTGTGAATGGGTCAGGATCCTGGCTCGCATTAAGAGGCCTCCTACATTAGTGATGTCAGTGTACTGTATTTAAGCTTAAATATGGAACATTGTGTCTGTATGTACGTTTACATGCCACTCAGTTTAGCCTTGACAGCTGGAGTTCACACCTTGTCCGAGTTTACAGCACGAGAGAGAACCGAAGTACTGTGTCCGCTCAGGCTAATGTGTCCGTAGTATTTCACAGCATTTAGCCTTTGATGTCAAAAACGTGTTTACAAAGCAGTTTGAAAGTCATGTAACAGACACAGGACCAGTTCAATCAGATCCAACGCTCCAACATTATATCTATAATTTAGAGTTTTCTTTTTGTTCATCAGGTGTTTTTTATTTTGTCACAAGTTACTGTATATGGTGGAGTAAGTATTGTAGCACTGTGCATTGCTTTTCTGAGGAAACAAAAAATATGCATTTTTTTAGTCAAATTGATAAAATATCCACTTCTAGTTTCACTTATATTAACCATAATTAACCAAACTTTTACCAAACGTGTGAGACATTTACATCAGGATCATGCACTAAACATTTCTATTTCTATTATCCTTTGTGCTTTTAAAACAAGACACAAAACCTAAATTATTGCTGCAGGGTTTTTTATGGCACCAGTATCTGCAGAGGGCTATATTTCTGCAGGTGGTGTTTCACATCCTTGTGATTTTCTGTTTTCAGGCAGCAGATATTGCTATTACACAGTCGACTGGTTTCTATATGTGACTATCCTGTCACTCCTCCTCATCTCTCTTGTGTCTCTCTCTGCTGTCTCCTCATGTTTCTCTCCAGAGCCATTGTTCGTCGCTGCGTTCGAACATGTGCTTGGTTGCGGTCCCACTGCCACCCATCACTCCTGACCGTGCGTTTGCTTGGATAGAACTACGCTTGGCTTCATCGAGGCTGGCAGTTGGCGGATCAGCGGGGAAATAATGCTGAGCTCTTGTTAGAGTTCATTTGGAGGCTAGAGTAGAGCGGCGAGCTGGAGCAGAGCAGTGGGTCTGAGCCAAATAAGCCTCTTTGCACCTGTATGATTATGCATATGCAAATCATATGGAAAATCTCCTGCACTTTGCCAACAAATAATCATTTTTCAGTTTAAGCTAGATTCAATTCCCTGGCAGTACCTCGGCTCACACAAAAACATGTATACCTGGAATATTAATGTATGTAGGACATTTACATTTGAAATTACAAATACCATTCTATCCATCCACGGGATACAAGAAAATAAAGCAGAGGGACTGGGACAGATATGTTACTGACACTATAGCAGTCTCTTCTATCACTTCCTTCTCTTATTATAGGCACTCAGAGTGGACAGCTAGGACTGGAGGCTTCAAAGTGACAAATGAAATTGAATAAAACCTTTGGATTCATTTTAAATAAACATTTTAATTTTTATTCAGTGGTATTTAATATTTGTAGACCTTTCTGTGAACTGACAGACTGGGACTAATAACTAATTTATAGTTATTGTGGACATATCCTGTCTACATTTCTTTATAATGTTCCATTTGATTGGGGAATACCGTGCTATACTTGTTGTGACCTCACCTTTATTCTCTTCTGATAAAAATATAGAGCTATACTGCACACATTTTCTAATTGTAAATATTGTCAGCTGAGCATATTTCCCCAGGTATTAAGTAAATTGATTTTCACCGGCTTATTATTTTTTACATTACAGTGAGAACAAGTTTGTATCATTAGAATAACCCTAGTACCGCTCAATATGATGTTCGTACAGCCCAGGTGTCACAAATGGCTTCACTCATCACCGAATCAATTTTTCACAAGTCGATTATCTCCAGTTCAGAGTTCATTTTCTCTCATCAGTTCCCCATCAGCGCATCCTCTGTCATGTGGTTCATTTAAGCACCAGAGGATCATCCAGAAATATAACAGACTATAGAAATGTGATGGAGAGAGGGATAATGTGCAGGCCTAATCCTTACGCATGGTTTAAGCTTTGATTTGACCAAAGTATACAGTACAAAAGAACTCGCAGTTTAATTTAGGCTCAGTTCATTTAAAGTTTTAATCAGATATTGCTAAAAATTTTACCAAAAAAAATCATACCATGAGAGGGCAATGTAATATTCAGTTTGAGTGATTCATTCAGAGTGCCATTTAATTCAATTGGGGAAAACAACTTTTTTATCTAGCCAAGAGCTGTCTGGAACCAGCTGGGACCTCACTTTTTCCACTGAGGACGTTTTTTTTTTTTCATAAGACATCACAGCAGTTTCAGTTTGAACAGAGTCCAAGCATAAACTTTTAGCCCAAACATCCACCCATCCAGCTTCTTCCACATATCCGGGGCCGGTTTGTGGGGGCAGCAGTCTAAGCAGAGACGACACTTCTCCCTCCCCAGACACTTCCTCCAGCTATTCCGGGGAAATACCGAGGCGTTCCCAGGCCAGCCGAGAGACATAATCCCTCCAGCGTGTCCTAGGTCTTCCCCAGGGTCTCCTCCCGGTGGGACATGCCTGGAACACCTCCCTGGGAAGTGTCCAGGAGACATTCGAATGCCTGAGCCACCTCAGCTGACTCCTCTCGAAAATAAATATTCTCAGAATCATTTAAATGGTTCTTAAACATGAGATTGGTAGAATTGTGCATGTCTCCCTGACACTCCCCGCAGCTGGACAGAAACCTCCAGGAACTTTCTTGTACCACACAACGCATATATAGAGTCCAATTTGACCAAAATACACTAAAATGACTGTTTCAGAAGACACCACGTGAAAAGTTTCTACTTGTGAACAAATATTGCTCTGCTGTGACAGTGTAGTTGCTAAAAGGTATGCAGGGTTGCTTTACCCAGATTGAAGTGTAAATGCCTTCTATGAAGACGCTCGACAGTCAGCTTTAAACACTTTTATATATAAAAATGATTTCAGCTGGACATCACTCACTGTTCTTTCATTTAACTGGTCCATCACAGGAAAAGGTCTCACGTTTTGACATAATAAAGTGTAGAACGGGTTCGCTTCTGCCTCTCATCGGATTTTATTAAAAGGAGAGCTCTCATCTTCCCCAAAGCCTCCATGTCTTGTCCTCTGTAGCTCTCTCTGATAAAAGGTAGGAGGCTAACCGTTTGAGTGCTGGTGTCTTCAGTTAATCAGTGGTCTAGACCGGTGGTCCAGTGTGGTGATAAAGTGTGCCAAAGGTCCAAACTGCAGCCTCATTAAAAATATTAGGATCTACACTTGTGTCATTTACATCACCTCTGTCCAATAACCTACTGTTTTATATTTGAACAATGTACAAGACTGACCCAAGACAAATCATCTCATGTTTGAAAAGCCTCTAAAGTCCACATGACGCACTAAATATTCAAAATGGTACAGCAGTATAGCAAAACGTTGAATAATGTATGAGCAAACCTTACTGAAAAGTCTTTAGACATAGACACAGTCACTGCACCCTTCATTATGTGTACAAATACACCGGTCCAGGACTAAAAACAAGAAAACACATCCAGATGTCTGATGCACCAATTTGGTTTGTGATTTGTTCACACAATGGCATCGTAATTGAATCATTACTGTGCTTAGAAACCTCTCTAAATAGACACTTATAACAGTGAGACCTTGACAGCATGTGACTATTGCAAAGACCAAAGACTGCTCATTAGTAAAGCACTAACTATTTCCTCAACAGTGACCTTCACTGGATGTTTGCGACTGGTGAAGGTCACTCGTATTGTCAGCTTTCTTTCCCTTGTAGATGACGGACGTTAGTGGGTTGATTGAAGTGGACTTTAGTTTGTCATTCCAGTCCTCCTCTCGAGTGTACATATTTAACTATGCACATATCGTCAAGTGTACTCTGTGTCAAACAACCTAATTGTAGTGTCACCTCTGTCCTCTGTCTGAAATGACTGATGAGCAGCCGAGCACAGGAATATTCATGACATTGCAAACCTCACTAAATATTCAGGTGAGGGCGCGGAGGTGAGTTACGTCTCGTCAAAAAGTGTCTCAGTTTGTCTTGGGAGCAATAGGTCAGATCACAGTCTGCTCTGGGCATCCTTCACTCAGAGTTACACTGCTTTGGGAAGTCTGTGTTGGTGTGAGATGTGCATTGTATAAATATCTGTTATTTTATTCAAAAAAACGTTTCCAAGCTGTGTTTTGCTGTCCATATTTTTGTACAGGCGGATCAGTAATAAATGGAGCGTAACTTTATTTTGATACCATAGTTTTACACTTTTTACCTCAGTTACATTTATTTACACAAAGGTTTCAGTGCCGGCCCATTATTGTAATTAAAAAGACCTGTGTCCACACGCTGGATATACTGCCAGGCCAGTAGGGGCACTGTAAACCTTGTTATTGCTCACGCTACAAACATCGCCCAGAAGGAACTAACAGCAGAGGCCTGACTAAAACAGAAAACATTTGAAACCTGGAGTTTTATAAAGCCTCTACATCTAATACTAGTTAAGAAAATGAATTCAAGAAGAAACAAAAGCTCTTTATTTTGCAACTGTTCTACTCTGTGAGCAAATAACTGTCTGTGATTTGTCTGTTTTCACTGAGGAGGCCGTCTTTACAGTTTACACAACACAGCAGGCAGTGTTTGTGAAAAAAGTGTTTTAAGACAGTGTCCACAGTGAAAATTAGCCGCGTCCCAGAAAGCTATTGGTCACACAGCTAAGCTGCGCAGAGTAGGACAACAACGACAATGGTTTTCTAATGTATTATCTCAGATTTATAAATCCAGGACTGCTCCAGAAAACCCCAAGAGTAAAGAGTTGTTGGTACAGCTCAACAGAGCTATAAACATCTTATTAATCGTGTGTAATGACTGTAGCTGGTACTGGTCTGGTTTAGAGCCAGCTCTGTCCTGGTTTAACTAACACTGACTACCACAAACTAAAGCAGGGTTTGGTCATACTTTTAATCATCAGTAAAGCCTGTCACATTGCTGGACTGAACCTACACTCAACCAAATCATCAACATGGTCTAGGTCTAAAACAAAACAAAACTTGGACTAAACTAAACCAAGACCTAAACCAGGCCTATGTCCATTTTTAAACAGCACAAAACCAGGTCTTAACCCATCAGGGCACACAACGAAGGACTCAAAAGCAGCAACTAGAAAACCCAGGTATGTTTAATGAGGCAGTGGGAAGCAGGTGAGAATACATAAACACTGGGAAGGAGAGACAATTGGACACCGGTGAGACACATTGGGGCGGGGCAGGCAATCACACAGGCAGGACGGTAGACAAGGACCAGGAAGTGAAGACACAAGGTGAGTGACAAAATAAAAACAGGAAATAACTGAAATGTAGAAATAAAGGCACCTCAGGAGCAGGGCATGACATAAACCAAGACTAAACCATAGTGTTAGGTCCTCCGTCTGGTCCTGTCTGCAGATCAGACGGCTGTGTTCGATGCCGTCTGTGTGTGATGCTTTAGTTTTTAGTTCTTTTGTTGAGCCTAGTGGGACCGGCTGTCCTGTTTTTGCCTTTCCTTCCTTAAGGGCTTGGACCCGGGGTTTGTGTTGGGGTAGTGGTGTTAGACAGCTTCTATGGCCCTGTACAGGGTAGGCCTGTCTAACACACTCACCACGGTTCTTTTGTTTTGTTACTTTGGGCATGGAGGGATTGATTTTTTAAAAAGTTCAACTAAACCAAAAATGAAAGAATGTTTATCTAAGCCTTAGTGTTTTTCATAAATATGTTTCACTCTTTGTTTGTAACACGGACTAAACTTGGAGAAAACAACTTTTAAAGCAGGACTGCACCAGAAAAAAAACTTTATTGATCCTTTGTATATTGACTAAATTGGTACAAGTCTAAAGCCAGGACTAATTCAGGACTTAAACAGAAAAAACGGGACTAATTCAGGTCTGAGAACCAATCCAGTTCCATAACAAGACCAAGTAAGAAACTACAGCCTAAACAAGTCTGAAACCAACCAAACCACCAGATAAAACCAGGTCTCACCAGAGACTAAGCCATGGTTAAACCTACTGGGACCTACAGGTGAACCAGGATTGAAGTTCTGTGGTAGTCTATCAGTATTAAACCTACAATAAAAACAACCAAATGAAGCCAGTATTAAACCAAGACTCTTGACGGGACTTTAAAATGACGGACTAAATGATGACTAAACAGGATTGAAGGAGGTTAACGCCCCTCCTTGTGGACTATAGGGGTCCCGTGAAGGGGCGTGTCTGTGCGGTGACTGTCCCTCCTCTTCTGCCTCTCTCCGCCACTTCATCAGAGCTCTGCGCAGTGAGAGCATCTCCCCGTCTCTTCTTCGGACTCTACCGGAGTCCACCGGACTCTACGGACCCTTAGCGCGGCTCACAGCGGACTACAACAAGCCCCCGGAGCGGAGGAGAAACACGTGGATTACCCTTTCCCCAGCGTGCAACATGTCCGCGCTCCGGACAACCGGGACTCTCCTCGGATCCGCGCGTATTCTTCCTCTGTTGCTGCTGTTTCTGCTGCTGCTCTCCGCCGGCGCGCGTGCACACACCGGAGCAGGTGAGCGCGTGCGTAGGACCGGTGTGGGATCAGGTCATGGGTACAGGGTCTTTTGTTCTGAGTGGTCCCCAGCGATTAGTGGAGTCAAGTTCAAGTCAGATCCATGTAAAACCAACGAAGAAACTATTGGCTTAATGGTGCATGAACCAGGACTAAAGGAGACAAATGAAAGTTTCAAGTGCAATAAAGTAACATTTTTTTAAACTTCCTTTCCTAAAATATTTGATAACACATTTTAAGATTAGTTTTATTAAGACATTATTTTCCAAGACTAAGTGAAAGTGTTACAAGGTTAAAGCAACACCATCCAACCTTTTCACTTTCTGCACAGAATCATCAAATATGTAGTTTTCTGATGGTTCCCAATAACCCGCCGTTTCATAGACAAAGTGGTAAACATAGCGAAAGTGACTCTGAGGCGGAACAGGTGATTCTCTGCCAGGACAGGTACTTGTAGGAAAGGTATCACTGTCAACACAAACCTCATGGGGGGTTTGTGAGAGGCTGCAGGTCTTCAAAGGAAAACTTTTGTTAAAATGTAATTGCAGGAACAAAATAACTGCATTTACAGTGACAGGAAATGAGCCACCCAAAGTGAGACAACAGAAAATGAAATCAAGAAAATTGAATCTTTCTGTTGGTGGAGCGATGGTCACCAAGCAGCAAATAAAACTTCAGAAACTAATGGGTGAGGGTAAACTTCTCTAAACAGTGATGAAGGAGAACCAAAATTCTACATCAACAAACAAAAATAATGTAGCTAGCCTCTATGTTAATGATAGTTAATGACAATGGTCAGGTTGTATTTAAGTCATCCATTAACAACAGCAGTGTGCTTGACCTGTCCTGCAAGCTGTCCAAGCAAACAGCTGCAAAATGAACCTGTATATTAACCGGACTGTGCCTGGGTAGAGCTGACAGAGAGACAAATGGGATCCTGAATATCCAAAACTCATTCAAGCAGACACTGTTTACGCCTCTTAGCCAAAAAGTAAATATTAACTGAGATGTGTCCAAGACGATACAAATTGAGTCTGGTGTATGTAGTCACACCCAATGTCCTTCAGAGGGCAGACATGAAAGTTTTATACTGAGAATAAGTAGATATTTTTTCACTGTGGGAACCAACTGTTGTACAGTCTGACCTACTGAACCTGAACAGTGTGTGTGTGGGTTGAACATATTATATATTCTTTATCTTTTTACAAAGAAGAGTTTCAGCAATTTTTATTTATTTTTTGTTTGGTTTAGCAGCCAATGGAGAAACTATAAGACTGTTGGAAGTAGTCATTTTTTCAAAATAAAACACCCAGAAGATTGTGTGAACAGTATAAAATGGAATAAAATAATGTGTTTTTATTATTTATGTGTGGCTTGGTACCAAATGAACATTGGCCCGTTACTGGTCGCAGGCCGTGTTTGGGGGAAACCCTGCTCTGGATGATAGCAGTAGCATAAAATATCCTCTATTTACCGACATACCAGGCTACAACTGCTACATGATATGGTCTATGGTCTCACTTTAAAATTTTAACTATTGAGAGTGCAAATGTTTGTTCAAATTAGTTGTTAATTGTTCAAGTTGGTGTACTTTGGAAATATTGTAATTATTTTTTGGCACTATTAGGCCGTGTTGACAGTGTAAGAGCTGAAGCAGACAGTTGCACAGTCCATAGGCAGCTGAAGAATACTTGACATGGCAGTCACAAAGTCCGCACAAGCAGCAGTAAATGTAATGGTCTTGTCTTTATATCAAACCCAGACATAGCTCTATATTACATTTAAGGACTCTACCTCCAGAGTGACCTTAGAGATGTGTTGTTGTGATGCATTCGAGTGCAGCGTCTCGTAGTGTCATCTCCTTCTGTGACTTCTGAATGACTTTTAGCTGTGATGAGTTCACTGTCAGGGCTTTTGGTCGAGATGTAGTGTGTCCTCGAGGGATGAGAGTCTGTCCAGTTTTCAGATGCTCAATCCCACGAGGAGCTAGCTCCAATTTTAGCTTCTGTTCCTCTGAGAGCAGACCGAGAGAACGATGCAGTGTTTCAGTGCCAGGTTTTTAAAACAATCAAAAAAGGGAGAGGCTTGAGAAAAAAAGAGGACTTTATAGGGAGTCACTAATCATTGTCAAAGTTTTTTTTATTAAAAGGTAGCTGTATCTGAAACACATAACAAATCGAGTTTAAAAAGCTACAAGTTGGTGCTACAGTGCCACTTTATGAATAATGGTTAAGTTTGGAGGTCTTTTTACATCTTATATAAAAACACTCGGACATTATATACTGTATATATTCCCATTTCCCAAAACTCTGTGGCTTTATGCAGCTTGAGAAACTCTAGTCTGCCTCTCACCCAAGACGTATTTCATGCACAGGAACTGAAAACACATTACCCAAATAATTCACCAGTGGCCACTTGTACTACAACTAAAGAAAATCAGTATAAGTAAGGATTTTCACTTTGATTACTTAATTATCTAAATGTAGAACTGATGCCTACTGTAGACACATACAGTCTATAGCCTATATTATAATGACTTGTATAGGTTATGTTATATGGTATATTTATAGACCTAAACATTATTATCTTATTAGACATCTATGCCCCTACAGGTGTAATGTCCTGTTATAAGAATTCTATATGTCCAAAAGAATTCTATATCCTTATATTATCCAGAGAGACACGGAGACAGATTATATTATAAAAAGCGAAAGGCCAGGTTTTATTCCTTGCAAGGGAAGCAAATTACACAGATACAACAAAGGTACATTGTGCGTTTTGCTTACTGAGGTAAGCAAAACATTACATTTTATATCACTTCGGTGGGGGCTGTCAGTGGGAGGTGTATCTTGCATACACACTCCCCTCAAGGCCCCAGCTCCAGGCTCCAGGCTCCAGGTGCAGAAGTCCTCCGGCAAGCCATGTCTTTAGTTATGTCTACTCCATGCTTGGAATAACATGGAGGACATAACATGATTTGACATGACCTGTAGAGAACTATGAGCACCAACTAACTATAAACAATATACACAATTATAAGAATAAAATTCTTATAACATTCCCCCCTCTTTATGCTGATAACAATTAGCATAAACAACCTACTAGCTTGAGTGTGAATTGTAAACTATATGACAGAAGCGAAAACCCAGCAGGGCGTTGACCTAGCCAGAAGAACATTTTGACCCATTGGTAAAATGACCTAAAGCTGGGAAAAACTCTTCTATCCACCCCTTGCCCCAAAGGCGGTGACAAAACACAAACATCAAGCATCAAACGTATGTAATCACTTCAAATGATTAACTTACAACACATGTCAAAACAAACACAACAAATGATTATAATGGATATGTTTCAAATCAAATGGGAACCCACAGAGTAATGCACTGATTCTTCAAAGTCAAATTCTTTAAAGTCCATAAATCATAAATGTCCATAAATCATAAATCAAAACACAGTGTCACTCCAAAATAAAGTAGAAAAATTTGCCAGAGGTTGAGCTGGTCGACCCATTGGACTCAAGATCTCTGGCCTGTCCCTGCCTGTCCATTTCTGTCCCTGTAACGAAAAGAAAAACACATGGAGTGAGACATATGCACATTCATAATGATTAAAATCAATTCTCTTCAGCATAATCAATTCAATGAACCATACGGCCCTTAGGTCTGTAGTATGATCCGTCCTGGAGCTGTTGTCCCGTTGGTGTACATGCAAACAATAACGTCCCTCAGATATCAAAGTGTTCATCTGAGGTCAAAGCCTTGACCTTAGTCGTTTGGCAGGTGCATGTCCAGGAATGTTGACCCAGCAATGGCCACATTCATCAATCTCACCAACAAGCTCCGGATACATGTAAAGCAACATAAACAAACGTTATTAGACATGGAAGTGCAACAACAAGTACATGTACTGTATCTCAATACAGATTCTAAAATCCCAGTCAGTTTTCCAAATATGTTTTAAAACCAGGTCAAAATTAATTTCTCTATTCCAGAATAAATTTCTAATTCCTCTGTTAGAGTTTGAAGTCCTTTCTTAAAGACTTTAGTTCTGCTGTAACTAGTCCTGTGTTACTTTGGAGGAAATCCTTTTGTAGATCCCCCCTCTTCAGCTAAAAGCATGCTCAGTGCTATTTTGTTCTGTCCAGTCCTTGGACCAGTTTTCTCTCATTTCCAGTTTTAATTAACAGTTACAGCATCTCTTGTGTAATTCATAAACCTTTGTTGTTTATAAATATACTTAATTTAATCCACATTTTCATAAATTGTCCCAAATGGTAAACATTCAAATCCTAATGCTAATTTAATTTTAGCCTTATATTCATTAATGACACCTTCAAAGTACACCTCTGTCGCCGATGTAAATGGGGCTCTCAAATGAACCTGAGGGAGCTGCTGTTTGGCTCCTAAAGTGTGAGTTTCCACTCACGATGTTCTCCGTCACATTGTATGTGAACACAAATAAAACGAGGATCCTTTCAGGACGCATGTTTCGGTCAGCAGGCAACGCTGGTCTAATGGTCTTACTTTCATAAAACCTCCAGACTTCTGCTTTGCACTGCACCTGTCCCTGATCTCTACGTTTGTCAAGTTCAGAGTGATGTCACAGGAAGTCATGTGATGTGACCCCCGTCACTAGCCCTGCTCACAGGTGTGCTTCCCTTCACAGGTGTAAACCAAGATGATATAAGTTCAAAGAACTATGTTAATATTAGCTCTTACTGGTGGTGGCTATATTAATTGTCAAAACTCCTTTTCTGAACTGGTATACTTGTTGTAGTTGGCTTCCATCCAAATAAAGAACAAACAAACAAATCAGAACGTTCTCTGACATTATAGACCCATAGAAAGTGCCTCCTAGGTTTTCGTCAAACGAAACCATAAAAGCCCTTAAAATGATCAAACCATAAAATTGAAACAGCAGATAAACCCTGTTTCCACAGATATGGTCTGCTGGAAATCTACTTTAATCTGAAAAGGTTTAATCAGACTAAACAGTGCTTCTCCAGAAAAGTCCTGTCAACTTTCTTTATTTCATTATTTGATTTAAACTTTTATCTGTATTAAACACTGTTGTTTCAGCCTCATGCTAACCATTAGGTTAACCAAGCATCCCTTCAGCACTTTAACACAGTTTTGTTTAAACCTTCATCTCCCCCCTTTTTGAGACGTGGGACAACCATGGCTCAAAATACCAAAAAAAATGAAACAAAACTTAAACAAAATAAAACAAAAATCAAAAATAAAATCAAAACAGAATGGTTTTTTCCAATTACCACCTTAAATTGTTATTTCATTAATTAGCATTCCTAATTAGTTATCTTCTTTATGTTTTCCAAATAGCATCACTTTTGTTTATGTTCTATTTAAAACTTAACTTTGTTTAGTTCAGTTTTAATTTTTTAGTTACCATTAGTTGTAGGTCTTTACCTGTAACTGTAATTGGTATCATCCACAATTTGATAAATCTTACCTCAGTTGATGCAAACATAATTTATTTATATAGATCAGAACTGGTTTCTCATGATCTATTTTCACAAACCTTTAAACATTCACCTTCAATTCACAATTTATTTCACGTGTCTTTTAAATTAGAATATTCTCAAAATATTGTTTAATTTACCTCAAATTACTTTCTTTAGAAAGAAAACACATTTTTCTCTTACTTCAAAACAAAATTTCTTAATCACCCTTAGGTTCAGACCCCCCTCTCTGGGGTTAAACCAGTAACAGTAACACTCCACAAAGCCTCTGCCTTGTTCACTCTGCTTTCCTCCAAAACACCATCACCTTTGTGACTGTCGTTTTTTTTAAAAGGAAAGACCAAACATAAAATCAATCAAATTCATCTCAAATTCTGCTTTATTTTTAAATAAAATTCCTTTAGGATTGTGTTCAGTATAGATTTGTTCTATACTGTCTTTGTAAAACTCAGTTTTACCACCAGGTGCTTAATACAATAAACCAGTTTGTTTTTGTATTTTTCCCATATTAATTTAAATGTAACATAAAACAATTTCAATTACTATTTTCATGTTTCCATTAATTTATCATTCAGATGCCACATAAAGAATTCACCTCACTCAATGTTAAACAGAAACTTTAAACATCAAGTGTAAAATTAAAATAACGTGTCTCTCTTTCTTTATTCAAATTCACCAAAATTGTAATCAGTAATTATCATTACTGTTCATTTAATAAAATGTAACATCTCAACCTCTTTTTTTCTTTTTCTTTAGGTTACAAAGACCCAAAGTTTGTCAAAACCCAAACCAAAACAACGTCTAACGTCTGTTCAAAAAGACCTTGTGTTAGTCCCAGTACTCCAAAAAAAAAAATTCTTAAATCACTTCAACAGTGATTAAACCCAGCGCCATTGGCATAAGCTCTTAAACTTTAACAATTCACCTTGTTAGTTTAACAATTATCTTTTATTCACTTATTTTTCATTAACTTTAATTTTTCAAATAAAACCTTTAAGATCATTTTAACAGTTTGAACTGTTTTAACATAGATATGTTTTTAATCACCAAAACCAGATTACCAATTTACATTACAGTTTAAATCTTTATTGTATAGATCACACTATACCTTAATTATAAAGTACCAAAATAAATAATGATTATTATTTATTTTGAACTATCTTCATTCAATTTTCCAATTACTTAAACTTTAAGTTTTCCTTCTCAAAAACCATATTCAATCTCATTAATTCAATTGTTTAGTTTACCAAATCATGTTTCATAGATTCAATAAAACTCAAATGTGGACTTTATTCATATCAACAGACCTGTCAGAAGGTCAAACAGTTTTCATAATTAAGTATCATAAACTTTATTTAACACATTAGTTCAGTGCAATCTGTTTCTGTCACTGACATTTCTAACTCTATATTTTTCTCAACATTAAAAGTCTGTTTAATGTAAAGGCTCCCACACTGTCTGTGGAGCTAAAAAAACAAAAACCCAAACCAAACATTTCTCCTTCTTGGGAGCAAAAAGGAGGGTGCTGTGAAGCCCCTGTTACATTGACTTGCATAGAATGTTATCTTGTTTTGAAACATTCCTTGTGAATCCAAACAGTGGTTGTTTTGAATCCACTTTCTCCATTTTCACACTTTGTTAGAACCAAACCAAAGAAATACATAAATGTTTCTTTTCTTTACTTAGATTCTTGTAACCTTGTTTTCTTTTAAATATGAGCTTATGGCCCATAACTATAAAGTTATATTATCTTTATAAACTTACTCTGCGCAATTCAACTTTAAAACATATATTTAAATTCTCCCAATTGCAACAATAATGTTATCTTGTAATTCTTCCCATTACAAAGTATTCATTTTCATTCTTTTATTGGCGTTATACCGTGTGTTTGAACCACACTGATATTAAGGACCTCTATTAGTTCTCGTACTAATAGATACACAACATTGTTTAGCAAAACATCAATCACTAATTCTATTTTAGATCCAAGTGTTGGACCTTTAACTTCTTTAAACCTTTAATGTTCACATTTCTATGTCACATTAAATTCAAAACCAACTCTGTTCTTTAACAGAATACTCATTATTTTCTCTCATAAACCAAAATCACATCCTTCTCTGTAGATGTGTGTCTCATGTGTCCGTGTTTGTGTCTGTGTCTTTATGTGTCTGTATTTACATGTGTTTATGTGTGTGCAGTTACATGTGTCTTTATGTGTCTTTACGTGTTTATGTACCTGACCTGTTAGTTGAAGCGGTCAGTTCATGAGGTCATTCCCTCGTCTCTCGTCTGGACCCAGTTTCGACCTCCTCCTCCTCCTCCTCTCAGTGCCCTCTCTTCTGTCACGCCCACCTCCACCTCGCTCTCGTCTCCAATGGCAATTGTGCATTTTTCCTCAGAGAAATACATTACATTCATATTAATTTCAAGTTTCATCCAATTTGCAAACACACTTTACAAATACCTTTTTGGTCAATCTCAATAGATCAAAATTTAAAACAAATAAACGATTGTCTGAATTCTTTATCTTACCGCCTGTGTTGCTGCTGCTGGTCTGCCAGCCTTTTTCCTTTTTTTTTTTCCTTTTTTCTCAGCCGAAAAGGAGCATGTGGGAGGTGGGGTGCAGAGGAAGGTTTTTGGAGAGGACACTGTTTTCCGGAGGGAGGGAGGCCGATACCTAGATGCTCCAGAAACATTTAAACAAAATACAAATGATTAGTGTTTTGAAGTACATGTGTGCACTTCTTTCAAAATCTCTTCTCTGCTTCTCTGCTTTTTTTTTAAAACTAGAAAAATAGCTTATGGAAGCTACCTTTCTCTCTCATGTTGTTCAAACTTTCTCTAAACAAAAACATTACCGTTGTTCTGATTCACATCATTAGACTCATTCTTCATCCAACAATGGCCCATTCATAACACAATTATTCTCTCAAACACACCTGTTATCTTTAACTTTTTAGGTCAACAATTCTCAGTATTGCCAACAATTCTCAGTATAAGCCCCTTCACTTTCAGTGGGCTTTCTCTCACTCACCGCGTCACCAGCAGTGAACATTTTTCAGCAAAAGCTCTCGTGGGCTTTTTTAAATCACCGCTTCACATGCAGTGAACATTTTTCAGCATAAGCCTGTCACTATCTAGTGGGCTTTTAAAATCTCATTTCTCATCTGCAGGAATCACTTCTACGTAGGCAGGCCTTTATAGTCACATTGACTTGGACTCATTCATCTCACCCGTTAAGATTTTACATGTAGGATCTCGATAAAGCGGATCTCACCATTAGATGACATTTAGGGTCTCGATCTTTCAGCGTTTAAGAATCTATGCTGGCCAACTTCATGGAAAAACATCAACTAATGATGTACACTACATGCAGCCCGCTCAACATACGTCAGATTTCCAAAACGGCTACTTCGGAAGCTTTGGTAATTACAAACTCACACACACACACCAAAAATAAATTAAACAGCTGTTTACCTGAATTTTTAGTCCAATAGTCCAGTTGTTCCGCAGCCAGACTGTCTGTTCTGTTCTCTCTGCTCTTCTCATTTTTTTTCAGTCCAGATTTCGTCATCGTGTTCACACACACAGAGGGGATATCTGGCCATTACTGCTAAATAGCACAGCTTGGGACTTACAAGAAATGCTTGTTTTTGCATTTCCCGTGCACGTCAGTTCACCTCTTTGCATGAGAAACAACGAATATTGAAATCCGGGTCACGGCACCAAATGTTATAAGAATTCTATATGTCCAAAAGAATTCTATATCCTTATATTATCCAGAGAGACACGGAGACAGATTATATTATAAAAGCGAAAGGCCAGGTTTTATTCCTTGCAAGGGAAGCAAATTACACAGATACAACAAAGGTACATTGTGCGTTTTGCTTACTGAGGTAAGCAAAACATTACATTTTATATCACTTCGGTGGGGGCTGTCAGTGGGAGGGGTATCTTGCATACACACTCCCCTCAAGGCCCCAGCTCCAGGCTCCAGGCTCCAGGTGCAGAAGTCCTCCGGCAAGCCATGTCTTTAGTTATGTCTACTCCATGCTTGGAATAACATGGAGGACATAACATGATTTGACATGACCTGTAGAGAACTATGAGCACCAACTAACTATAAACAATATACACAATTATAAGAATAAAATTCTTATAACATGTCCCAATTTTAGGGACAACCTATCATCTTAGCCCTACCCCGTACCCCTTTCTTTGGAGAGCCAAGGGGTAGGCCTAAGGGCAAGGGGTAAGTTAGAGAATTGGGGCCCTTTTGTTTAGTGCGAAATAGCAGTCTGCAAAATACATAAGTAAATACAGAGACCGAGGTTTACTGTGTTGTATGATAATCTACACACACTGGAAAAGGGTTTTACATAATAAACAGCAGAAAATAGGAGAAAAACATGTCTAATTTGCATAAATGAGCACAAATAAGTCATCCTAATTTTATCCTTTTCTTGTTTTTGTGCATATACTGCTACGTGCACACCAAATACATCTTACACTTTTTGTAAAGCTTAGCCCTAGCTATAAACTGCAGGTGTCTTGCCTCTGTTACCACCTGCTGTTAAAAGATGGGAGCACTTCACACTTCTCATGGCAACACCGAACCCGTTTGTATCAATCATAAGATAGGGACATCCCACAATGAAAAGTTCAGATTCAGACAACTTTATTAATCCCTACAGGGGCAATTAACTGTGAGCCTTAAAGGGGCTATTCATATAGTAGTGTTTTATTATTGATATACTCCTTACAGAGGCCATCATTACTTTTCTAATATAATTGTTCACAAAGAACCAGGCTGATCAGTAATCAATGTACATGTTGTCACTGACATTGACTTACTGTGAAGACTTCACAAGTTCATATGACTTTCCAGGCTCCTTGTTGTGAAGTTTCATTAAACACATCGACCGCCGCAGCTGCTCTGTATAATCAGATGATCCTCCCACTGTAATTAATGAATCCCAATAATCTGATGCTGTAAATAGACGCGGCCTCCTAAAAGACATCAAATCACTAACAAGGCTGATAACGAGGAAGGCTATCACGTCGCAGTAAAGAGATTCATAATCGATGGTTGAGTGAAGGACGGACAGATGGATGATGTGATAGACCAGTGGTTCACTTTAGCAATAACTTGTGGTTTCTGTAATAATGATGTATAAACAGGCATGGCATTGTTATTGTGCTCTGAAAATGACAGTGACCAAAGTCAAGCCACTATGTCAAAGTCAGGAGTCAGATTTTTAAGCAGATTTGATTGTTTGTATCCATTGTAAAAGTTATGGTAATGGCAAAGTAAGTATAACCCTGTGTTAATCCATGCTCAAAGGCCCTAGCCTCAGAGACTAGGTTAAGCCCACTTTAGTGACAAACAGTGACAAACAACAAAATTGCATGTTGTGGCTTTAAATCAGTGACTGTACATCGCAGAGTGTTACATGATCAAACACGGACAAAGATGGCCTGAGAGTGAGTGATATATCTGTCAGTGCTAGAAGGTTATTTATGTGAACAAAAGTATGCCAACGATAATGTGAGTTACTTCAAGCTCTCCTACAACTTGTACAGACTCCATTCCACTTTTGTTTTAATTCTTCTTTCAAGCACATTAACTCTACTCAAGTTCACAAAGTCAGTACGTTTACTTGCAGAGCTTACTGTGACCATGCTCATAGCTCGATTAACCGCTCTCAGCTGGAGTTCTTACTTAGTCAGAGTTTACATCAACGAGAGACAATAAACTATTATGTCCAAAAGGCTCCACTCAGACTAATGCGGCATTCATGTGGACTTTGTATTTAATAGCATTTAGCCTTTGTTAAAAAGAAAAGAAATGCTAACGTGTAAGTCGCTTTGGATAAAAGCGTCTGCAAATTATGGCCTGTAGCAAATTATGACCTCAGAAAAAGAGTGGAAATGATGGAATTACAATATTGAAGAAAAAAATTAGGATCAGTTTGGACTTGATAATCTATAGGGAGCCAAAGAAGAAAAAGCATGAAAGTTCTAACATTAAAATTGAAAATTTCTATGTGTCAAGACCAGATTAAAAACTTATTTTGCGACTTTAAGTTCTGGACAGTTTATTCTTATGGGTGTCCAAGAACTATTGTGTGATTGGTCAGAGATCTGAAGTGGGCGTGGTTAATGAAGAAAAGTGAAGAGTTCTGCGCTTGAGTTTCTCGTAAAGTATGGAAAGTCCTGGTCAGAACTAACTTTCTGATTCTGAGATGAGACTTAAGCTCGGTACATACTCCTCAAGAACAAATTTTTCTGTTCTTGAGGAGTATGTGATGAGACTTAAGCTTGGTACATACTCCTCAAGAACAAATTTCCAAGCTTAAGTTTCATCTCAGAATCAACTGCTTTTTTATTTGGACTTTTTATAATCATAGAGGACATGTTTATTATCCACATAATTATTGCAATCAGTGCAATTCAACAGGAACATTTCTCATTCTCTTTGAAGTTCTTCCTTTTGTATTCCCGTATAACCCCTTCCTGCTTTTATTTAACAAGCACACAGGTCAGAACGATACTGCGTACCTTGTGATTTATCTCTTTCCATGTATCATGCACTGGTGTTGAGCCCCCTGTGATTGTGATCCATCCCACATCCTCAGACGTTCCTCTGTCTGTGTGCAATTAAGATCTAATACAACATTTTGACGTTGTTCCTGGACTAAACAAGACTCTGGAGTTTACTTTAAAGTAGATTGATTTGTCACAAGGCAATCTCAGCAGTTGATAAGCACCATCCAGACCACGGTAATACTCCTTCCTTTGTCCTAATTTTAGCTGAAACTGGAAATGCAAAATTTAGGAGCAATCCATGTGTTGTTTTCGAGTGAGAGCCTGTTTATGAGAAGTATTTGATTATCGACCTGTCTCACAGCGAGCAGGGCTTTAAACTGCTGTTGTTCTCGAATGCAGAGCTGGAAGGCAGAGTACGTTGCTTAAAAATTCACTGTGAGAGGAGGTGATTTAAATTTTTTGGCCTGGACTCCCTGCTTCATATGCGAACGGCTTGCGTTCATCAGAATTTATTACTTTTCAATGAGCTGCTGGTTTGCGCCGAAAGAACATAAACCATAGAATAAAATCAATTTGGTGCGAATGTGTCTGCAAACTGCGCCGTCCTTTATGCTCCACAAAGCATCGGAGGCTCATACGAGATTGAGAAAAGAGCGAGGATAAATCAAGCGCCCTTTAGTCTTTTATGAAAATGCATTTAGTCAAAGTGGAAGCCATGAAGAGGTCCTGATTAAGTCAAGGTTGCATAAAAGAGGCATTTGCTGGAGGTGCCAGTCATGAATGTGGATTTATTAACCCAGGGACAAGTAGTTAAGCGATAAAAGCCACGTCCATCCATCTGCCTTTGTGACCAGCAGGATTTTGTATTTGCCCAAGGCCGGCGTCTGCTCTGGGAGTCTGCCTCCGGAAAAACAGAGCCATTCATCACGCCGCTCTGTCATTACTTCAGATGAGTTGTTATCGCGCCAAGAATCGGCCACTTTGTGCTGTGGTCGCCACTCACTGTCACTCCACAAGTAGCAAACTAGTAACAGTGGGTAAATGCAATGAAGATACAGTTAGTTACCAGCTGTAAAGGAGCACTAAAGGAGCATCTCGAGACCAAAACAAGATCACTCTTTTATATTTTTTATGGATAGATTGAGTGATCAAGACCAGTGCATAACACAAAAGAGATGTGAGGGATATTTCAAAGAGTTCAAAACCATTCTCACAAACTTATGAAGGGCAGACGAGGGTTATCAGAGATTTCAAAAGCAAAGAACTTAAAAGTTTTGAAATTAATTTAATCTACAATTGAGCAATGTTCCTGATTGCATTAGAAGATAAATATTTTCCAACTGATTGCAATAATTATGTTGATAACAAACACGTTCTCTAACTTTGAGATTAAAACAAGACCAAATAAAAAGGATTTTATTTTGAGACAAGGCTGAGACTGAAAAAAAGTTGGTCATAGAACTAGTCTCAAGTCCGGTTTTGAGTATGAAACAAAACCCTAGAAACAGTTTCAGTACCAGAATCATACACAGGATTTTAGTGTACTGATTAATTGATGCAAGCAATTACTTAATGTCGAGTATAGATATGTATAGATACAGGATTTCTATGATATAAATGATCCTCTTGACAGAAATATCACTTTTGTGTTGTTAGTTTTGGGTCTAAAAAGTAGGGTAGACATCATTTAGTGTAAAATTAAGATTGCAGATTGTAGGTCTGATGTAACGTTGTGCTCTCCGTTGTACAAATTGATTTTTAATAAACAAAAGAGCTCTTTACTATGACATAAAGAGAGAGCGAGGTCTGATTGTAACAATCTTAGTGCAGGTCGGTGGGGACAGGGGGTAATTGTGCTCAGGAATGGCTCAGATAAACTGCCCATAGTTTGAGTGTGCCTTAGAAACACATCACATGGTGATGAAACTGTATTATATGTATCATGTAACATACTTTATACCCACACAAAGAGGTGCATTTAATGTATTTATCCATTCATTTTCCTTCGCTTGGTCCCGTTAGGGGTCGCAGGTGACTGGAGCCTATCCCTCCAACTTTGGGCTTGAGACGGGGTTCACCCTGGACTGTGACCAGTTAGTCGCAGGGCTAACACTTAATGTCAGACATTAACAGACAACCATTCACTCACATTCATTCACTGTCGGGACACTTTAGTGTTTCCAATTGACCTGTACATGCATGTCATGCGGTGGGAGGAAGCCGGAGTACCCGGAAAAAACCCACAGTAACACGGTTACATACAGACTCCTCACAGAAAGACTGGAGTTGGCCAAGGATGTTCAAGTCGGTAAATTAAGAAAAACTTGTAACCAGGATTGTCTGACAAACAGTAATGTTGTGAAACAAAACTGTCTGAATACTGTCATAAAAACCTAATCTGTCCAGCCAGATCCGTTCTCTTTCTTAGCCCATTGAAGTGTTCTGGAAGCCCATTTAAACATACTGTACAGAGTTTTGTTTCTCTGATTGCCTATATATATATATATATATATATATATATATATATATATATATATAGTTGCGCCTACAGACTCTCCAACCTCCAAACATTCTCACACATTCATCCACCAGAGCACTGGAGGCAAGGTGGGTTAAGTGTATTGCCCAAGGACACAACAACAGTATGAACTGTGGGGAGAGCAGTGAATCGAACCACCAACCTTATGGGTAAGGGACAACCGCTCTACCACTGAGCCACTGCACATCAGTCTAGAGGCAGTTTATTCTGCGTATGTTTGTACTGTCCCATCAATTCTGGATGGTTGTAGGTTTATCCAGCTGTTTTCAGAGACATTTTAATCTATTTGTTTTTCCTCCTGGAAATCAAATTCACACCGACAGAGACCAGACTAATTTAAATCGAAATGAATTAGGTTTAGCTATCAAGGCTCTTTAAAACCATCCAGTATTTTGAGGAAATAGACAAAATCTCTGCAACAAATCAACAAAGCATCATGAAAACTCGGTCTATGGTCTGTTGTCTATACCTTTTTGGAAATGCTAACATTAATGGCTGTGACAGAGGCTTAACAACCCCAAGGCCAGGCCTTTATATAGAACATGTGTACATTTTTGTCATCATTAATTATCCATGAATGAGCAGAATAGTTTTTAAACCATTTAAACAAGGGACTAGTCATTGTGTAAAAATAAATACAAATTCATAATAAATGGAAAGTAAAAGAGGGATGTTTTTTATATTAGTGTTATCTACCTTCACCTTTTATCCAAATACCAGTGTTTATCATCTGTGACATTCTGAAGTGGTGGATGGGTCTCTTATTACTAAAATGAATAGTTGTATACAAATGAAAGCCCAAGGTCTGGCTGTGTTTTTCCTTCTATGTCCACAAAAAGACACCATAACCTCATTGACAGATAATTGTTCAGGCTGTGGCAATGAAAATAATAAAAAATACTTTTCATAAACACCAACAGATTGAAACTGGAAAAGGCCAATGCTACATTCCTGTTAATTCTACAAGAAGCAGAGGTCAAGTCCTTCTGTTGAGGAGTTGGTGAATTGAAAGGTATGATAAGAACACTCTAAAAAGATAAATACAGTGAGAGGAGTAGGAGTGGGTTTAGTGGACGTTTATGTAGTGGACTCCATCTTTAGGCCGTGTGCTGACACTCCCAACTTCTTATTTCACCCCTCACTGGCTTCTCTGGTTCATTGTGGGTTGGTGGGACACTCCCCTGCTCTTGGCTTCACAGACGTAGTCTGTGCCACACAGCAAATGCAGCTCAGCCCCAGTTTAGACGAAAGCATTGACAATGGTTCCCACACATCCCTGGAAAACTTTAGTGAGTAGTTTTACACTCATGGAAATAATCAGAGAATCTATTAAAATTTTCAGTGTGTATTGTCCCTGAAAAAGTCATCATTCTTCATCTACTGTTCAAGATTGTGAAGGTGTGTGTTTTGGCTTTAGATAAATGAGACATCATATGCTATTATGTAAACTAAAGAAATACATACTTGATCTGTTTTGTCAAGAAAAGTGGGAGCCCTGAAAGTGGTTCAGATGCTTATTGGTTTGCTTATTGATGGCTTATGGTCAAACAAAGTCAGGCAAAATTATTCTTTTTTTCTTCACATGACATGATGAAGTGTTGATGAAGCATTCAGAATCACATGACAATTAATTGACTTTCACTTTTTGCCTTTAATCTCAACGATTGTTTGACAAGGTTTCCACAGAAAATATTCGAAGTACTTAAACTGTGTGTTTTACATGTTAAGGTTCTCTTTGAGAGCGGTGAGGATGGATAGGGTCAGGAAGGAGTGCATCAGAGACAAGGTTAGAGAGGCCAGAGTTGATTTAGACATGTTCAGAGGAGGGACAGTGATCGGTCGGAGGATGCTGAAGTTAGAGGCAGTATTAAAGTAGTGAAGAAGACATTAAGGTAGTTGGTGTGAGTGACGAGGAGCAGAGGATACGGACATATTCACTCTAGAGAGCCCTGAAGGGAACAGCCGAAAGGGGAAGATTACTAAAAATGCAAATGAATTGTGTATGCACATTTATTTAATATTTTGAACAATTCACGATGACTATGAGACTCATAGTCTTTCTTCCATCATCATCATAGGCAAGATTATTTATTAGAAGTCAGTTATGGATGTCATATTAATTGGATATGGGAAACTGGAGTACACGGAGGAAATGAGTACACGGAGGGGTCATGTTGTCCCTGAGAACAGCTGAAAGGACACTAACTGAGTCCTTTAGTATGTCTGAGACCAGGACAAAAAACTCATCCCATCGCCCATGTCCACAACAAAGTGAGTGCTTAACCCTTTGTTTGTTGTCCTTTTCCAACATTTTTAGTCCCTCCATAATTATCTTATCATATTGTGAGTTTATATGGTCTAGGTCTTGGAAAGGTGTTCTTAAAAATGAAAATCCATTATTCAGTCTTCAAGGATAATCAAATGCTAAAGCCATCAGTCTAACCCCAAGTCCTTTAACCTTGGTTTTCTATTTAGATAAACATGAAATGCATTATCATATATTTTGTAAGTCAACAAGCTATTATTTAAAGTTTTGTTGTGACAGGAGTGGGACCCCGGACTGACTTGATGAACTTCCTGATGAACTTTGCCTCACTGTTTCTTCCACTGTTCCTCCCGCTGTGACTGCTTTTTTCGACCTTTGCCGTTTGCAGTTAATGACGGTCCTTCTACTGTAAGTGCTGATATTGGGGAGCTGGATGAGTGCAGAGCTACAGTGGGAGTGGGTCTAGAAGTGGCTCTTCAGATGAATCGTTATAGCCTTCAGGATTTTATCTACCTCTAAATCTCATCGGCGTCCTGTCCTCGACTCCCTTTTAATGACACTCCAAGCCAGACACCATCAGCATCAACTACTGCACTTTTTTAACATTAATGTCTATTCCAAAAGTGACTGTATATGCAATGCATCAGTGAAATATGTACATCCCAATGGACAGGAGTTAGCTTGAGATGGTGAATGGACCAAAGTTTAAGAAATGATAGTTTGGCAAAGTGAAGTCCACCACTCATTCACTTTAAATTTTTACCTCTCAGTGTCTAATATCTTGGCTACAGAAGGCGCCCCATTTAAAAACATGCTTGTTGTCAATAGTATTAAAAAGACTTGTGTTATACAGAACAGTAGTGTTTTACAGAAGTAAGTCTGTTTTCATACAAACACACTGGACATGTTCATGTTTGGATGTGAACAAAGTCCAAAAACTGTGTTGATGTTTATTTTGTGTGACTGGTCCTTTCAACAGAATTTGCAAAGTGTGGAAGCCATACTTTTACAATAATGTTTGGAGATGTTACTGTTAGGATATTTTCCAATTAGGGCTGGGCAATATGGCTAAAAAAGAAAATATTTATTTTTATTTTTTATTTTAGACGATTTATTTGAATAGTTTAAAAAAAAATGCAGTTAAAATGTTTTTTTTTTTTCCAATAAAAAACAACAACAACAAAGCAGAGTGCATTACCCTCAGAGTGAAAATAGAGCAGTTTAGATTGGATACTTTTTAAGTTTATCTGTATCTTTCTCCATAGACCATTTCTAAATCAATTTCCACAGCACACAAAGCCTTGTTAAAAGATGTTAAAAGTGTGCTGGCCTCGAGGCTAATTTGCATTAATCTACAAAAGTACGCTGCGCTGCAGACACACTACGCTACTGTTCCTGTTGATCAGTTTCCTGCCACTTCTCTAAACCAAAGCATTTCAGAGGTAATATGAATGCTTTCTCTGGGGAGAGTCACTGCAGACATTATTGGAGCTGCTCTGGCGCTAACAGCTCAAGATTCATTTTTGTGAATGTTTAAACTTACAAATCTTGCGAGAATCCAGCCACAGCGTAAACTAACAAACAAGCGGCCCGGGGTGTTGAATCCTGCAGAGTGAACTTATTTTTGAGTGTTTCTATTTAGTGGCTTTGTTTCAGTGCATTGCCATTATTAGTATTTGGTTGAAATTTGCTTGACATTTCATTTCAGATTCATCTTTTTTTCTTTCTTTTTTTTTTACATGAAACAAGGAAACTATATTCTTCTCATAATTATGCGTAAAAGGCAATTTGATGTGAAAGTATTTGTGTTCATGCAGTAGCTTAATTACAGTTCATAACACGAACCTTTCTCTCAGAAAATTACATTCATGTGCCTCTAATTGGTTTGGAGGAAATCTGTGTTGGAAATTATGTTGCAGTGAAATGTGATTACCACAGGGATTAGTGTATGTTATAGGCATTTACAAGCCCATTTGTCTTGTTTGTGTGTTTATACCTTCAGTATTTTGGCTCTGAACTTTAAGGCTCATTGTACAGTGCAGTCCGGAAAGTATTCAAAGCGCTTCACTTTTTCCACATTTTGTTATGTTACAGCCTTAATTCTACAAACAATACCCTATAATGACAACGTGAAAGAAGGTTAATTTAATTTTTTGCAAATTTATTAAAAATGAAAAAAAACAAAAAAAGCACATGTGCATAGGTATTTACAGCCTTTTCTCAAAACTTTGTTGAAGCACCTTTGGCACTAATTACAGCCTCTTATTACAGTCATTTGAGAATAATGTTACAAGCTTGGCACACTTATTTTTGGGCAGTTTCTCCAATTGTTTTTTGCAGAAGCTCTCAGGCTCCATCAGTTTGGATGGTGAGCGTCGGTGCACATCCATTTTCAGATCCCTCTAAAGATATTCAATTGGGTTTAAGTCTGGGCTCTGGCTGGGCCACTCAAGGACATTCATAGAGTTGTCCTGTAGCCACTCCTTTGTTATCTTCGCTGTGTGCTTAGGGTCGTTGTCCTGTTGGACAAACTTTTTCCATTTACAGATGATGGATGCCTCTGTGGTCATAGAAACCTTCAATGCTGCAGAAATATTTCTGTACCCTTCCCCAGATCTGTACCTTGATAGACTCCTGTGTCGGCGGTCTACAGACAATTCCTTGGACTTTATGGCTTGGTTTGTCTCTGACATGCATTACTGTGAGACCTTATAAACAAGTGTGGGCCTTTCCAAATCATGTCCAATCGACTGAATTTCCACAGATGGACTCAAGTCAAGTTGTAAAAGCATTTTAAGATGCTTTGTAGATTGTATTAACAGTTACTTGAATTGGAGTGAAACAATTAAAAATTATAATAGCATTCAGTTTTTTAAAGCACCTGGGCATAGTTTTGAAAGTTCAACCTGTTCTGACCCAATACATTTTTAACCTGATGTCTTCTTTCATTGGTCTGTGGTCAACGAGACATATTAGACATACTGTATATTTATCACTAAGGGTTGTTAGCTGTTATTTTTGGTCTTCTATTTTCAAAACTATGACCAGATGTGTTCTTCGATCTCAACACTTTTCATTATATGACCTGGATGACTGAAAAGCAGTTTGTCTATGTCATGTTTTATTTTGATTTTGGTTAACAATTAAATGGTCCAAATCCCTGACCAACCTGACGGGTCACCAATGACTCGGGGAAAAAACGAGAGCAAATTATTATTTTTTTTTTCTGTAGATATTGATAGTTTGCTGCTGATTGACGATAGTGACACCACAAAATCATTGAGGTGTCAATTAGTTCTGTTCTAAAGCTAAAGAATAAAATTAAGTCAAGCTAATTTAAACATTTACCTGCAAAAATGTTTCTTTACACGAGCATCTTAATATCACATATCATTGTCACTGTTTCCTCATGTTCAGTAAAGCTGGACAAACAATATATATTTTTTCTTTGGACTGTAATATTTTGAGGTCTTAATGGCAAAGGCAATTAAGCTGTGAGATATCAGGGCTTGCTTCTTGTGTTAGGGATCGACTCTCGCTAATGCTAGAGCTAGCTTGATGTTGTTCACACACACACATAAAAACACACACACACTGTATTGGCGCTGATATATTCTCTATTCCTTATTATTATTATTATTATTATTATTATTATTATTATTATTATTATTATTATTATTATTATTATTATTATTATTATTATTAATGTGGAAACTGACTTAAATCTAAAATAATAATTTAATAAAATTTCTGTGAGAGGTAGTGCACTTTTACTTTTTGTAGCATTGATTATATTTTTTTCTGTTCCTTTGCTGTGGACTATGGAGCTTGCCAATATTAACATGACAATCATATTGCTTCTCACATAATTAAAAAAATCTTTAACTGTGTTTGAGCTTAGGAGCTTAGTTTACCTAAGATAATGGGGGGCTATATGTCAATATTTAACAGAAATCTGGATGTTTTAGTTAGTCCAAAGTCATTCAAATTGCCAAAACAACTTTTAAACAAAAATAACATTTCTGTTACAAAGAGAAAGAAAGACGTGGTAATGTTTATGAATATATTGGTTAAATTTGTCCCAGCCGTCCTTCAGAGTAAAAGCTGCTTCTGCACAAGGTTTTGTCCTCAACTTTCCATTTTGCTTGATTAGTTAAAAAGTCTTAGGAATAGAAATGGATAAAGGGCTGTGGGGAACTAAAAGTGCTCGAGGGACCGGAATAAGAAAGAGGAGCATAATAATTTGTCAGGAATAAATCTTTTCTAACAAAGTCACTTAATGTCTCCATAAAAATAAGTGAGGAAAAGTGCAGCTCCATTTTCTTGTCTGGGTTTTGAAATGCAAATAGAGTGCTTTTAATGAGAAGTGAATATACATTTTCTCAGGGGTCCATTAGTGATGTAACCTGCAGAAATTCACTAAATCTACACAAGACAAACATATTTCACTGGGAGGCATTTGAACTTTTTCCCATTTGTGCTTTTTGTTGCTTACTTCAGCAGTTGTTGTGTGTCTTAATGTTACGTGGGTTAAATTTGGCAGACTAATGTTTTAAGTGGTGCTTTGTTGCAGTGCGGTTTTGCTCATTTTGTTCTGCCTCCCATAGAGACATTTATTAATGGAACCAGAGCTGAAGAGTGCTGTGTTCATTCGGTTTCAAAGTAAAATTTGTTAATCCCATTACAAGGAACGCTGTGTCTGTAAACAGCACTTTCAATATCAATACACATATTTAACTCTTGTATTAGTGAACACAGATGGGCCTTTTATAGTGCGCTAGTTTGGTTTTAGTAGTTTATTGTGGATTGATAAATAAACAAAAATCCATCCTTGCCTCAATACAATGCTGTTTAAACAGGTGTAAAAAAAAAGTTGGATAGTACAAATTGGGAAAAAAAATTCTTGTATTGTTTAACATCAATATTTAAGATACTGTAAGATTAGACAATAGTGTAAAAAGTGGTGCAAAGACAGAGCAGGATTTTGTAATTAATGCAGTAACATTCCTCCCTGTAATAATCATTCTGTTTTAATTTGGCTTTATTGTGACGCTAATGGAAAATGTAAAAGCAAGTATCTTAAGGCCTTGTTTACGAGTGAGGGAAGGATGGAACGAGAGGTACGGACTGGTGCAACTTCTGCAGTAATGTAGTTGATGAACCATTCTGTCGTGGTGAAGAAGGAGCTGAGCCAAAAGGCAAAGCTCTGGATTTACAGGTCGATCTACACTCTACTCTCAATGGTCATGAGCCCTGGGACTAAAAGGACAAGATCTCGGAAACAAGCGGCAGAAATGAGTGGCTGGGTGCTCACGGGCAAGCAGCATAGTCACTCGGGAGGAGCTTGGAGTAGAGCCGCTGCTCCTCCCACATTAAGAAGAGCCAGTGGCTTGAGGATCCGTTTCCTTCTGACAGTACAAAAATAAACACTGTGGCGTGATGGACTAAATAGAACTAAACTAAGTTTAATGGTAGAAATGAACCAGAACTAAAACAGGACTTTTCCCTGAATGTCCGCAATTTGAGAAGTAGTTCTTTGTTACTGCACAAGGTTCAGCTGATTTGACAGTTTTTGCTAAAGGGTGAATAGTTTGGAAAAAATATGAATAAACAGAAAAAAATACCCTTTGCATTAACATTTTTTTTCTTGTAAGTGGAGACAAAAAGTATCTGAGGACCTCATTATCAACTGGCTGTAACAAAAGTTGAAGCAGGACTCTCTCCTAAACTGCGCCTGGCTTTTGAGATGGATGGTGCTCATCTGTATTCTCTGTCTCTGGACTCCGAGGGATGTCAGTAAAATGTTAAATTGCCTGCTACTCCACAGACAGATGGATGGACTTTGGTCTTTGTTTGTCCAAGAGCCACTCTCCTCGTATTATCCTCAACTTTGTCCAGAGTCCTGCAGCATCACTAAAATACTGTAAATACTGTCACATTTAGACTCACTTTCCCAGAGGCTGGCTGTAATTTCACCCTTTCTGTAAAGGTTAGCTTTTAAATGTCATCTCTCCTCCGCACAAAATTAGCCCCAACTGTTCAAACACTTCACTTTTTCAGTAAAGCTTTCACAGCGAGGACAAACTGTGGGCTGAGGTCTGACACTCACTTCACCTTTATGTTAGTTCAACTGTATTTCACACTTTTGTGGAGTTTGAATATTTACATTTGGTTCCTATGACGCAATTCAGGCAAAAGATTGTAACAAGTGAAGTATTTAACATGGAACCAGACATTGGGTAGGAAATGTTTTGTGTTTTAAGGAGGAAAATGGAGGAAAGAGTGTTTTAAGTGACAGTGACAAGGGCCACTTTGTTTCAATAAAATAAAGAGGAACTAATGAGTCAATGATTTTTCATAAACCACTGCAAAATTATTAAACTTATGACATCCCCTGGGATTTTACAGAGGTCTCCTATGGTTTATTTTTGTCTCTTTAATGCCACATGCCACTAAAATAATTATGACACAAAGAGATATAAAAAATACTCCACTGCTTTGCCTTCACTTCACTCCACTCCAGTAAAAGTCAATTTTCAGATTCAAAACGTTATGAAGTGTCCCCCCAAAAAAATACTGTATTATATCGGACTATTTTGGTCACGTTTTGGTCTTTGGTCCAAACAGTCTGTTAATAGGATAATAGAGAATAAATGTTTTCTTAAAAAAAACTTGTCTTTTTTTCAGTGGTCCGCAGTCTGTTAAAAGGATAATAGAGAATAAATGTTTTCTTAAAAAAAACTTGTCTTGTTCTTGTGAAAAAACAAATAATGTTTTTCTCAAATAGAAAATCAACTTGTGTTTTTGGCGTTACCGTTAAATAAAACCACACAGGTTCATACTGCCGTTGTGTCCTTGGGCAACACTTCACCCAACTTACCTCCAGTGCCTGTGTGTGAGAATGTTTGGAGGTCAGAGAGTTTGGAGGTACAAAAAAAAGGCTGCCACGTCTCCACCACCAGTGTGTGACTGTGGAGTGAATGAATAATGGACTTTGTAAAGCACTTTGAGAGCCTTGAAAAGCGCTTTATAAATCCAATCACTTATTATTATGTGTTAACAATAATGAGGGCTTAAGTGGTCCTATTGAGCAAGTCTGTTCACCAAATTTATACGCTTACTCAATTTATGATTTTGATAAAGACATTTTGTTAAAGATAAGATAATGACCTGAATTATAGTAAATCTGTAAAGACCGTGTAGCTCAAAATCTCCATGATTATATCCAGAGCTGTTTTTTTTCTGTTCTCCCAACAGCAGTAAACTTTGGTATTACCCTAATCCGCCCGGTTTGTTTACTTAAAAGCCACAAAAGTGTGGTTTGTACCAACTTTTGTCACTCATCATTCCTCAAATAACTTTGAGCTCTGTGGGTGAAATACAATATCGTTTAGAAGAACATTTACAAAGACTTCACAAGGATTTGTTTCATTGTAATTGGTTATATCTTCTTCTCTAATTGCCTGTCATCCTAAAGTAATCTCTGAATGACACATAATTTTGTCTGTAGCAGTGATGAATTATTCTCCAGATAATTGTCTGATTAAAGTGTAAATGTCATTAAAATATGTGGAAGGTCTCAAATCCTAAACTAAACTGAATGTCAAACAAGTGATTATGGAAAACAGTCCTTTTAGTGATTATTGTTCACATATTAGTAACCAGTTTGTATTTTTTTGCGTGACATTGTATAGTGAGTCCCTAATATGTAGGAAACCGGTGCAGCTTTTAAAATCTTTATCGTAGAAAGTTGGAAAAAAAGTGTAAGCACACTTCTCCTTCTACTGTTTTTTTCTTTGTCCTGGCTTAAGAAACTTTAGCTCCAACTTTAGTTTTAATTTTCAAACCTTTTGTTCTCTTTTTTTTGCAGAGGTATGTGACAGTCCGCTGGTGGCCGCTCTGCCCTCGTCGTCCTTCAGGAGCTCGTCTCAGCTGAGCCCCAGCCACGGTCCAGTGTTTGCTAAAGTCAACAGGAGAGAAGGTCAGACGCCACTACCCTCTGTGACCCTAAATGTTCTGAGATACTTCCTGGAGTGAATATCTGGACTTCCCCAGGAGAAAACTAAACCAGGATTAAACCAGTTCAAGACTGGGACCAGAACCATGCCTGCAAAGTTGATTGGCACATGAATACCATTTGTTGTCAAGAATATTAAGATACAAAATAGTCTCCAAAATAACAGCAGCGTTAGCTCATAATATAATAATATTATTTAAACTGACTAATGTGGTGGTTAATTTGTTGAGGTCCAACTTTTCTCGTGTTTTAAAGGTTTTGGATTACGTGGTTATGTGACTAAATGCATTCACTGAAGCACTAGTTTAGCTCCCATGCTGTTCTTCTGGACAGTGGCCGCACTGACCAGAATCTAACACAGATAACAGTCCATTTACAAGTATAGTATATACACCGATTAGGCATAACATTATGACCACCTGCCTGATATTGTGTTGGTGTCCTGTGAGCTGCGAGGTGTCCAGCACATCCCTCAGATGCTCCTTTGGATTGAGTTCTGGGGGATCTGGAGCCAAATCAACTCAAATTTTGGGGGCTTTTGGCTTTGCACAGGGGTTAGCATGGGCTCCCTGACAGATAAATGTAAATTTCAGTTGTTATAAAAGTAAAATACAAACTCACTTTTTTTCCCGGTTGCTTTATTATTACTGTCCTATTCATGTGGCCACAACAACTGATAGAAAGGATTTTGAGACACTCCAAATCTAAAGTCCAGCAGCAGCACTTAACACTTAAAAAAAAAATACCTACGTATAGAGCCTTTTTGAACACTGCTTGAATCCACTCTGTTCTGCAAATATTTGCTTTCAAGGTCTCTGTCAAGTAGTTATTGCTCAATCCCTGCTCAGGACAACATTTTAAATGCACTATAACACCACCCGTGAGGAAACAGGGTTGTGTTATAGTGTTATGTGTTCAATTCCCATCCAGGGCAGGGCCTTTCTGTTTGGAGTTTGCATGTTCTCCCCGTGTCTGCTGCGGTTTCCTGCGGGTGCTCCGGTTTCCCCTTCCACCTAAAACATATACATTATAGGACTACAGATAGTACAAGCAAGGCTATAGTCTGGTAAACGCATCTCTGCTTCAGCTTAATGTACACTGTACGTTGTCCTAAAAAGACGTACATTTAATTAAATTACAAATAGAGAAAGCTAAACTTCTAGACTATACTGAGGACTATACAGAGACAGTTTTGTTGAAGACACTTAAGAGTTTGAGGAAGATGTGATGGAAAGCTCCTGCAGGATGTACTTTAACTAGTTTCTTAGCCGTACTTTACAATTGTTTAGGGCCGTGACAAGGTTTAATTAAGTTGCGATGAAAGACTTGGTGAGATTTCCATCTTATTTTAAGGTTGACTGCCTATATTACCTCCGACTCATCAGTCGCACTAACATTAGCTGTAAAATCCTTTAAAGAGACACTCATTTCTTTTTAAAGGCTTTGGAGGAAACGAGACGAAGGAAGTTATGACATCTGATCACTTTTGCTGATTTAGGCTTAATGCTGCTCACTCTCGATGACTTATTGGAAGATTTCATTGCCATATTAAAGAGCAGGGTCCATTAAAACCAGCATTTTACATTTAGGATGATGAAGCACAGTTTTATTTAAATAGACAGGCCTCAAAGTGTTTTCAGATGTAATTTGTTCTCGGGTTTGACTGCGTGAATGTGCCTTGAGGCTCGAGAAAAGCCAAGACAAAATAGGAAGCGGGTCTCTCTTTGAGATAGTTTCTGAGCGACGCAGTGGAGCATTTTCATCTCAGAACGGCAGAAACTGTACCTCTCACAGGAATCGCAACAGAAAACATCAAATAAACAAGACATAAGGTTAACAAAAACGTACAGTTCCTCCACAAAAATAGACAGAGGGAATGGTTGAATCATATTAGGAGATTTATATTCATATTCCTAAAGTTTAAAATCAGAACGTAGGTGGAAGTTGTAGGGTGTTTGTGTATTAGCTCAAGATGAAAAGTCTCAGTTTGTAATGAGTACAGCAGCAGATACACTGAACAAGAAAGTCTAATCAACAAAAATCTGATTATCGACTGAATATCTGACTTTTGCATAGCTTTTGAAAAACACATTTGTCCACAGCAAGGCCCTACATCCAGAGCAAGGATACAGTCCTGTTTGTTCACAGGATGTAGGATAGTAGGGCTGCACAATATGTTGCACATTTATTATTATCACAGTAGTATCGATCACAATAAACATATCGAACAGAATGACTTGTGTCACAATAACGCCATACTCTTCCATTTTAAAGACTTACTTTTTAGACCTGTTGAGTCCTGGTTTAGTCCTGGCTTAGTCCTAGTTTAGACCTGTTTAGACCTGGTTTAGTCCTAGTTTAGACCTGTTTAGTCCTAGTTTAGACCTGTTTAGACCTGGTTTAGTCCTAGTTTAGACCTGTTCAGACCTGGTTTAGTCCTAGTTTAGACCTGGTTAGACCTGGTTTAGTCCTAGTTTAGACCTGTTCAGACCTGGTTTAGTCCTAGTTTAGACCTGTTCAGACCTGGTTTAGTCCTAGTTTAGACCTGGTTTAGTCCTAGTTTAGACCTGGTTAGACCTGGTTTAGTCCTAGTTTAGACCTGTTCAGACCTGGGTTAGTCCTAGTTTAGACCTGGTTAGACCTGGTTTAGTCCTAGTATAGACGTGTTCAGACCTGGTTTAGTCCTAGTTTAGACCTGGGTTTGTCCTAGTTTAGACCTGTTTGGACCTGTTTAGACCTGGTTTAGTGCTAGTTTAGCCCTGTTTAGACCTGTTTAATTCTGGTTTAGACCTGCTGTAAATTGGCCTTAAGTATTGTACTTTAGTAAAAAATAAATGAACTGAGATTTGCAACATTAGATAGTTTTGAGGTCCTAAATATAAATGTATATTACTATTAATGAAACGCCAAGCCCTAGTGTCCACAGTACTACACAGTACAGTATTTCTAATACTCCTCCCTTTTCCACAGAAGGCAGAGTTATACAGTAGATAGAAGTGGCAATGCTTGGGAGTTATATTAGTGATGTACATCATACTCCCATAGATCTACCTCTTCTCCACTGAGATATAAACTGGACTTGGATTTACAAAGACTATAAAAGCTGCAGTAGAGGGAATGTTGTCTAGATGCTGATGTGGGGCTTTCTGAGCAGCTCTGTGGTCTGTTTGCAGCTTTAGAGAAGAAAAGGCTTTGCAGATTTTCAGTGCCCAGTGGTTTATTGTGTTGCCAGAGCCGAGACACATCGGGGAACGTGGGATTTGACTTTCCTTTACACAGACAGGAAGAGGAATATGGTCACATGCAGGAGCAGTATTCATCCTAAGTGAGGCTTATAAGAAAAACTGCAGACATTTGTGTTTGTTTTGGCCTTTTTTATTCTCTAAACACAGATCAATATTCCCACACAAAGCGCAGAATGAATATGAGGACGAGGCTAATAAAGCTGTTCACACTTCCTGGCTCTGAGCCCTTGCTTTCACTGTAGCACGGGATATAGATTTTCTTGGTGCAATGTTTGAATGTGGGACACAGGTCGAGGATCGAAAGCAATTTTTTGGGAGGAAACAGAAAATAGATGGGGTTTATATATGGTTTGTGTCTGGGGAAAACACAAATAGTATTTTTCCTTAGTCACATTTGGAGTTGGTGAATATGGAGTGTAATTTATATCAACCTGCAGAAACTGTCGCTGACTCACAGTTTATTTTATTTTAGGGGATGGTTTAGTCTGGTTTGCTACACAATTATTTGCATCTGTTGTTTCAAAAGGGCACTGATCAATTTCAATCAGTGCTGAGGCATTATTGTGAATAAGATATGTCCTGCAATATTTAAATGTACTTTGTGGCATTGGTGGAATGTAATTAAATAAAAAACCTTAAATACTTAGACTTAAGAAGTTTGTTGTGATAAAGAAAAACTGCAATTGTAGATGTGTGTGATAAATTTCTGATATATTGCAGCCCTAATCACATTTTATTCTGCAAAATCATGTACGCCAAACAGACACAGCAATAATTCAACAGAAACTTGCCTTTGAGGTGAAAACTCAAAGAAAAAATACAAAACAGCAAACGTTTCTCGAAACGGGACTACGCCTAGAACTAAACCAGTGAAGATGCAGACAAATTTTTTTTATTATTATAAGTAACTTTAGCTTTTGTTTTTTGGCTTAAACTTTGCTTCACTCTATATATTTTGGGAACTACAATTGTGTGTCCATGCTACTATGAACACTTTGCAACAACTACCAGTGGATGGGATTGAAGTTTGAATTTATTTTGTTTACTGTTGTTTTGTTTAGACATGGTAGACCTCAGCGCCACTGAAACATTTCAGCCGGGGTTTTTAATTGCTCAGGAATGGGACTCCACAGCTCCAAAAGGCTGTATCACCTCTGGTTGTGAGCCTGGATCTCGGGACTATCAGGGGCAATTGGTTTGTTGACCTCAGAGCACTGGCTGGAGTGATAAAGTGGTGCCAAACAACAATTGTGAGAAATACTGGAGTGAAATTATATTTTATTGTGGTTTGCCTTTTTTCTTACTGGAAGTTAGATTAACCAGCATTAGTCACCAAAACTCACAAATTGTTCATTTACAAGATGGTTTTGGCCAAATGACAACCAACAGACCAATCATTTGCAACTGGCTAAAATATTTAGCTGTTTTATTTTTATTGAAGCCCTCCATGAGCTAAAGGCAACATGCTCAAAGTCACTGATACTCCACTGTGACACTCATATGTTATGCTGCACATGCATGGCTTACTACAATAGTTTTTCAGTGCATTCTGGATTTATTTGACAAAGATTGTGAATCCTTCTTTGTCTGATGGAAACCTGGCCTGTGTGCTGTTAGTGAGTGGGTAGCATAAATGAGTAAGTCACTCAGTATCCTGTGTCGAGAACAATGCAAAAATCTACATCTGGACTAATTGCAGCTGCCTGGTGGCTCAATCATTCTGTACATTTAAGTACATTTAACAAAGTCATTTTGGACTATTGCTCTAAATATTGCACATCAAAATTCTACAAGCTTAATTGACTGAGTGGCATGTTGTATTGGGCAACTCGCCACAACATTACTAACATCATAAACACTTGTGTGTTTCAAGATGACCATTGGAAGTCTTGTATATGACACAAAAGGAAAGCAGATGTGAGGGGTTTTGCGCTGCATGTTATCACATAATGAGCAATATTTAGTGCTAAAACGGATTTACTGGTGAAACTCTGTTTGAGCGACATGAGTAGAGGTGCTGGTGAAATGGGTCATTAAACAGGCTCTAAAGTCAAGAGGTGGCTCGTAAACATTGCTCTCAGATCAATAACTGATTCTACTCTCGCCCTTTCAAAGGGAGCACCCCCACCTGGGTCCAATCTTTCTTTTTTACCCCCGAAAATGAGCTTTAGCTTCCACAAGATGATTACTAAGCTTTGATGAAATGCACCAGTGCTATAATTACATTCATTCTAATGGGTAATTATCAGCAGTGAAAAACACAGGCCGTTTCCGTGTTAAATACGGCCATTAACATTTAGATATAAATGTTAAATGCTGTCATTAGCATTTGCGTATTAGACGGAGTGGAGTTATCTCAATGTTTTTTGAGTTTCTTGATGGGACATGGGTTTAATTTAGCAAAAGCAGGAAGACAAATTTGTGACAGTGTAAATGCCAAAGTGAAAGGTTTAAAGGCAGGTCGAACAAGGACGCTCAAAATGATAGACACTATCTCCTAATTTGAATGGACGTGATGTTAAACGTTATAAAGGAAAATGTGATTGTGTTAACATTAAACATAAGACTTTTACTTTAACGTCCTGGGGTTTTGTTTTATTGTAGGCTGGTATTGCAGACACAGAAATTAGATATATACTATAAGTACAAATTTTACTCTGTCCTAGACCCACTATTTACAAATAACAAAAAACATCCTTCTTTGATGCCAAAAACAAACCTGGGTAGAGCTCCTAGATTTTTTTACCCATCCCCTGCCCCAATCTAGTATTGGCACGGTTTGACAAAATGAGGAAATTTTTTAAAGAAGCTGTTTCTCTAAAGTTTTTATTCATTCAGCTTATGATGAAAGGAAGCTGTCTAAAATTAGCCTTCTCTATGTAGTTAATTAAATATAAAAAAAACTCATTAACTGGATTGGGATGTCTGTGAGAGTTTAACATGTATCATAATCTGTGTTTTTTTGATCAATTTAATAAAAAAGGCCTGTATTTTTAGCTCCTATGATGTCTCATTTTATTGCCTGTTTTACTCCGAGAGGCTCTACTTTACCAAAGGCTTTCAGCATCCTCCACCTGCCGCTGTTGTTTAAATTCCCAGAGCCTTGTCTCTTGGGGCTGGTCCTCATTTACTGCAGCAGTTTGTTTAAAGCCCCAAACAACGCCTCAAATTTATTTCAAGGTTTTTAAAGTGGACATGACCACACAGACAGCTCCAATGAGCCACAGTGTTACTAATGCTTCCTCTTTTAAATGTTTCTGTCTGTCTCCTTTGGAGCTAACACAGCAGTCTATGTGATGTAAATATAATGGTGTGGTCATCAGTTTCATCTTTATTTGGGAGAACATGAATAGTAGTTAGTGACGGGGTGTAATGAGACAAATCCCAAGAGTCACGAGATAGGGTTCACAAGACGAGACAAGATTTTCACATTTCCAGACGTGGCTGGTTGAGAGCTTTGTTTGTTCTGTATGTGTCTGTGCCCTAGTGTATCCGGCATTGTTTCTTACATATTGTTACATATTGTTTTGTCTATCATTTAAGCTGTTTCGTATTGACCACTATTCCTGTTTTTTCCAAAGTAACTGCTAAAGAGTTCATTATGGCTTTTTTAGGCTATGATAAAGTAGTTGTGTTCCTGCTTTCAAACATTTTAGGGTTGTGTCTGTTGAGTGCAATCCATACAATGAGATAACTACAGTCCCCAAAATAACATAATGTAATTTCACAGTGAAATAATCATATACTCTTTTCTCTGCATGGTTTCTTTCTTTTGGCGCCTATTGGGTTGTGAAGTGGTCCTATTTGAACAGAGCACGGGCATAAAGGAGAATTGATGACGCATTAGCTGTATGAATAGTATATACACAAGAACAAGACATGTATGTTTAATACTGGATTTGTGTTTATTTTAGAAAATTAGCCATGTTTTTGTGATCTTGTTTTCAGGTTGCCATTTTCCATTACTTATGCCCCGTTGAGAACAATTTGACTTTTTAGAGAAATGCCCAAGCACAACACAAGAAAATGGAAACAGTGGCTTGCCTTTTTGCTGTGTTGCTTGTGGAGCATAACTTAGGCATACAGCTGACTGATAAAAACGATGCTGAGAGAAAACCCCACCAATTTGAAAGAAACAAAAAGAGCTTTTGTCGCTGTTCACCTTTTCAGACTGGGATCATGGCTAATACAAGCTTATTTAGAAGAAACCGTTTCTGCTCTAACTTCATCTGAACAGCTTCTCGAAGGACCCAGAGCTTCACAGATGATCAGTGCTGCTGCAGTACATTGATTCAATCTAGGCAAAAAACTTAAGCCCTTTTTTACCTGCAGTCAACAATAATGAAAAAGGTCTTTCACTGTGACTGACTAAGCATCATATTTGTTTAGGTCACCGAGACATGGACTCTTCTAGACCTTTTTATGCACTGTTGTGTGACCGAGACGTTAATGTAATGTAGCTAGACTAAAATACTTACTAAATGCTTGCCCCCCCCCTCCCTCCTTCCCGCATGAAATCATTAATTGTCTTACTAACCACTGATAGTTTCCACATCTTAGTTTAATTTCTATCTTCTGTGATTAATGCATTCACACTTTGAACAGCATTTCTCTCTCTAGTTTTTGGGAGATGTCCGTGCTGCCATCCTTGACACAGCTGTACAAGGAATTGGACCCAAAAGCACAACACACAGACACCAATAGAATATTCACAAGTTTAATGGTAATAAGAAAATCAGAGTTCTTTAGGCGGGGAGTGACTGGTTCCAGCTTTGCAATTAGAAGAGCAAGTCTGAGGCCACATTCAAGATGGAGGAGAGCAAGAGGGGTAAGGGAAGAAGGGGAAGCTTCATCATCTCCAGAAATTATTGTTTTCACCTTCAGTCCAAAAAGGAGAGCTAAAAGGGTCAGGCAGAGGTCAGGTTTGGGCACACGTACAGTCTGGTTACATTTCAGAGCCTTGTTGGCACATACTGCACACAGCATGTTAAACTCTGAGGAGAAGGGTTATATAGACCAGAGAAAACAAGGCACAGGTGAGAGAAATCAAGTAGCTAATGAAAAGTGTTAAGTTGAGGCACATAAAAATGGTTCTCACAGGAAGTAGGGAAAAATAATAGCTCAAAAAAGGAAGTCAGAATATAATGTGCCAATCATATTGTGAGCAGGTTGTGCAAATGTGAGATTAATGGTGCATATTGATGGGAAATGTAAGTCTTCTTTCATCTTACAATGACAGTCTTGACCTATTTAGTGCAGACAGAGGCAACTGTGCTGTTTAGAATCCTGGTTTTACCCTTTTGGAGAAAACAAATACAAAAGGAGATTTTGGACAATAAGCAACAGCAGACAATTAACTTTTATTTAAGCCTTAATTTTCTAACACAAGTTTAATAAACAGTGGAGAAGATTGAGGTTTCAAGAATTAAAAGTTTTGCAACCAGCACAGATCATCTGAGATTTAACTAAAATCCTACTTATGACGTAATTAAGCATTAGGGCTTAAGCCGTTCCATCTGTTACCGCAATCATTTCACAAAATACTTAACTTAAATTTGACTTACATACATTCTTATCACTTATTAAATGGGTTAGACACAATGAGTATTGGGGAGATATTAATATGATCTTTATTTATGAGAAGAGTTCAACTGTGATACTCCTGTGGTCCATGTTATGACTGATCTAATCCACTCAGAAGAAAGTTGCTTTCATTTAAAATTGTAATCATCACACACGTTAAATATTTACTTCATCTAAAACTTTTTTTTTCCTATAAAAAGCTGCATAAACTGTAACATTACTATAGAGTCTGCAATGTTTGTTTGATCGCAAGAGATATTTCAGATTTCCAAAGTGCAGTAAAAAGCTTAGTTGCTAATTCCAATTTTAATGTTTAAAAGTATTGTTTAATCTTGTACCATACCATCCTTGTGTTTTGGCCAATGCTGTTACTGCCTGCTATTGTCAGAACAGCTTAAATAATATTCATTATGGCTCAGCAGACGTTAAAGACACTAATATTCATCAGAATGTAATACCTTTGGTTTGGCAAAGTGGCAAGAATTTGATAAAAAGGAACAGTGTTGCTTCTGTGCTGGGATTTTAACTGTCTTTAAAATGTATTAAGATATAAATATCGTTATGTCTATAAATTCATCAAAGATTCAACAATAGCTAACATTATCTGCATAAGAGTTATTTTGTTGTGACAAACTACCTCTTGGTTCATTGTTGTAACTTCCTTTATTTGTGATGATGCAGTGAGCTGGGAGTAAATATAGGTCATGGGTAAAACACATGTGCTTCGTGAGACATACACATGCTCTGGTTTACTGCCCTTCAAAAATCCTTATCCAGCACTCACACGTCCCTGTCCTGTTTCCTTACCCACAGACATGCAAGTGTTTAATATAACTCGAATAAATCAGATATTTGTTTGGATATTATTTTAGAGTTTAGCTTCTTTACTCTACAAGCTTCATCATAACCCATCGTTTGGACATTAAAATAAGTCTGTATTGGATTGTCTTTGTGATAGTTAAACACACTTAATACACATTTTATGCAGTGAAAAGTAATTGTCTAACAGTTTGATTGTTCGCATGTGTAATTATCCTCACTTTTATCGCTCCAGCTCTGTCAAACTGTGGTTAAAGACGGTGTATTTCTGCATTCATTTCTCCGCTCCTCACACGGCTCCATGTGTTCAAGTGATATTTGTGGAGGTGAGTGTTACTTTGTCATAGTTTTTAATTGTGACTTGATTCAATCATTGCTTTACTTCAATGGGCTCCTGAAACTGTTAGTGGGCCAGCTTTTCAAGTCCAACTGCTGTAAGTGTGGCTCTGAGTCCAGACTGGTCTCCATAGAACCCTGATAGCTCCAACTTCTATGTTTGCACTCACACTAGCATTTGGTGAAAGTGACTTTCATTCAAAATGATCCTAAGACCTTAATAAAGTGGTTTTAGGACTAATCTTAGGGCAAAGATTCCAGAGTGCATTAAGCAGTATTCATACAAAGCTTAGAAGGATCTTTTTGTCTTGGTTGGACTTATAGAGTTTTGCACATTTCTTCTTAATGGACACTATTCTGGATTGAAAAACAGATTAAGCTCTTTAAAAGCTCTTTAAAGGTCAGACAGATGAAAATTAGCTGATCAGTAAATCTGTCACGTTGCATTGCTTGTGCATTGTCCTCCTTTGTTTAAAGCTTTCATTGAAAACAAGGTACACAGGTGGCCCTTTGCAATATTTTTTATCAATCTTTTGTTAAACTGGCCTTTTCTGGAGCCAGTTACATTTACATTTACATTTAGTCATTTAGCAGACACTTTTATCCAAAGCAACTTACAAGTGAGGAAAACAATGGAAGCAATTTTAACAACACAAGGTACAAAAAGCATAAGTGCACTAGAAACTAGTCTGTTAGATATGGATAAGAGAATTTTTTTTTTTTTGAAGAAAGGAATCGATAGAAAGGAAGTATAACTCAGTGTTTGTCAGTCAGGTGTTGACGGAAGAGATGTGTTTTCAGGTGTTTTTTAAAGATGGCTACAGAATCTGCTGATCTTGTAGCAGCAGGTAGATCATTCCACCAATGTGGAACAGATCCAGAGAAGGTACGTGAGAGTGATTTTTTACCTTTTTGGGACGGTACTACCAGCCATTGTTAATTTGCAGAGCGCAGGGATCTGGTAGGACCGTAGGTCTGTATTAGTGAGTGAAGATATGAGGGTGCAGAACCAGTGGTGGTCTTGTAGGCCAAGAGCATAGCTTTGAACTTGATGCGGGCGTCAACCGGGAGCCAGTGTAACCTAATGAATAGAGGAGATACGTTGTGTGTAATGTGTAGGTGTGTGGCTTCAGAGACCGTCCTTGCACTTGGAGATGTCATTTTTTATTTTCCACATTTTTGTCTGTAGACCACCATTTCAAAATGAATGAAAAACAACCCAACTTTTCTAAATAGAAAAGTGTCATTTTTGTGTCATATTAGGGTCATTTTGTTCCTTTCCTTTTGTTCACATGATTTGTTCCTTTTTAACACATTTAAAGATGCCTCTTTTATTTGAATTCACAATAACTGTCACAAACCCAACCCAGAAAAACTTTCCGACTGTTTGGGATAAAAGCTCAAATAACCATGAGTTATTAAAGTTAAACATGGCGTCAGATTAAATCAGAGCTTTAAGAAATTTTTGGTTGCGGTGTTATTCTTGTTTAGTCGTGTGGCCCTTTTATCAAATAGAGTTTGACACCTCAGGGTTAGATGGTAATCTTCTTGGTCCGAGTCAAGTGTTTAGTTCAAGGACTGTTGTGTGAATAATTCATCGGGTATTTTTCACTGTCTCTAGACTCCTGACCTACACAGTCCTTTCCATGGCCCTCCTCTCGACCTTGGACGGTAACGGGTTTGCCTTCTGTCAGCTGACCCCAGAAGCTTGTCTCTGATTGGTCCATTCATCACAGACGTGGAGCTGATGCTAATGTCCAGCAGAGGAGCAACGCATGGTTCCTGACCTGAGTTTAACCTCCATTAGAGTCCCTCCAGCTGCAGCTAGTGTCATTACAGACTCACTTTATCGTTTAGACGTCACTGTTATAGAGTGTTGAGTCAGTAACGTGCCTCTCCCTGTCTTGCTGCTTTGGAACAAACTTTGGAGACTACATTTTAGTATGCTGTCCCTTTTTATCCAATCAAAAGAGAGACTGTGTGCTGTGCTCACAAATGTAGTTCAAACAATGAAGCAGAAGGTGAGTTGTATTTGACTTTAGCCATATTGATGATTGATAACTCAGTAGGTTAGGTTTGGCTAATTAGGTAGTGGCTGATTTTACTGGATGTTCTTGTTTAGGTTAAATAAACTACTGCTCTCCATCCCTGCTATGGCTCGGTTAATGGCTGGCAGAGTTTGGTAAAGTTTTTTTGTCTTTTTTGGCTATAAATGGCAAACTAGAAACTCTGCTCACATTAGCACTGTAGCCTACTGTGGCCTACTGTGGCATCCCTACTTTGGTTTAGTATAGTTTAGTTCTGAAAACGCCGGTACAGTGTCTGTGCGGCATCAAAAGGTTTTGTCTAGATTTCTCTCATTTGAGATGCAAACAATAGGATGATGTCTAAAGTACTCATCCAGTTGAGTGATGGGACAATTGGTTTTGTAATTGACTTTCTCTTTTGTATTCCTTTAAAAACACCTTTCCTCACAAAATGATTGACAGGCTTTATTTTTGTATTAAGTATTTTCCGGTTATTTTCTTTTCTGTTTGGAGTCTGGCATTTCCCATCGCCTGGTTTATGTCCTGTCTTATTCCTTGTTTAAAAGTCTCCCTGCCATTGTTAAAAACTTGTTTCCTTTTCACCGATCTCCTGCCATCTCCTGTAAAGGTCATTGTGTCCAGTCCATCCCGCCGTGTCTGTTGCTCACATTGTTAGAGCTGGCCTTTAGCTGCTACGCTAACGAGCACACAGCACTTCAACCAAACATCTGTGAGAGACGATGACCTTAACAAAGCGCTGCAGCCGACCAGACTTACACTGACATCTAAGACCGGTCACATCACAAGAGTCCTTGACTTGAATACAGCTGATTTTACTGTATCAACCTTCTGACAGTGCAGACAAACTTAAGGTTAAAAGGATTTTACTGAAAGACAATGAGGACAATAACCAGGACTTGTGTGGGACATTTAGGAGACACCAGGAACAATTTAAACCCACTTTGGAGTAGGTACTGTAATCATTTTGTATGCTGCATTTTTACATACTTTGTGCACATAATTGGTTTTATAAGACCACTTGAACTAATAAACCCTCTAAATTTATTTTAACTGAATTAAAAAACGTATTTATCCCGAGTAGGAAAGTCAAGATTTCATCGACAACAGAGTCCCTCACCCTTGCGTTCATACTTTCTGTTCACTCACAGTGTGTCTACAGTGAGCCCATGGTCCAGACCCATGGCCATTTATTTTCAAATGCAGCAGGATAATCTTGAGGCAAGACACAATTATTATATAATATACTAATTTAAGTGCAGTTTATTGGACAGCTGCAGTAAATTTGGAAGTGATTGCACGCCTCTTTAGACAACTCAAACTAGAAATAGAGCAGATCAATCACACAGAAAAAAGAGATTAGACAGTTTCAAAACAATAAATAGTGGTAGAGCTCTTTTGCGCTGTTGTCATTAGTTAAATCCCAAAAATGTTCCCAAAAATATGATGTATTCATTTTTATTTAGAAGACTGATTTGAAAGTGCTAATCGGTCAGGCCTTTACTGTTTGAGCTTTGTTGCTGAAGAAACCTCCATCTGGTAAACGGCTGTGTCTCAGCTTCAGGCTGACTCAGCGGTAACTCTCCGACTGTGCACCCTCACATCCGCGCTCCTCCTCAGTATTCAAAGTGTCGTTATCTAGTAGCAGCCTTTTCCATCACCTCCAGTGATTCTTCAAAATCTGCTTCTACAGCTTCTCTTTGTTCAAAAACACTGAGCTCATGTTTTTAGAGACTTTTAAAGACTCTTAAAACACTGCTTCCTTTTGCAAAGCACTAGTCGCACTGAAAGCAGAATTTACATCTAAGACTATGTAAAACTAGGTAGCTATTGAGGATTTGCTCCAAGGACCTTGTCTGCAACTGACTCACATGGGACTTTTATGTCTCTAAAAAACTGATATGTTCTCAAGCTGGCAGCCTGTCCCGTAACATTTGATCTGATTAAAACAAACTCAAGTGCGGTGCGGTGGTTTTGTCTGATTCTTTTGAGCTGTGTGAAAGACAAACTCTGGTGGAGACTAAAAAATGTGTTTACCCAAAAAGGTGCGGCTTATATGAGGTGAGAACACAATATCAAAATAATGACACTTCTGTGGATGAAACAGGGCTCATGGCAGTTTGTGTGGTTCATATTTCTCCAGAAACATGACAAATGAGGGCAGACAACTCCTAGAAGTTTTTGTACCGACATGGTCAGGGTTTTGAGCATGTGTGTGTGTATTTTATCTAATACTAGCATAGTTCAGCTGCAGTTGTCTTACATACTGTTACTTTTACAAGTTTATCAGCAGGGTCTATGGAAGGGTTTATGCTACAGTTTCCGCAATCTCTCTCCTTTTGCATCATCTTCATATCCAGGGCTGACTGTCAGAATATTTATGTGCAATATGTTACAGTCTGTCACAATTTAGGGACACTCGAAACACAGACTTTCACTAAGGTCAACTTTTACACAGTTGTTCCTCAAACCGACTTTAAATAAGGCATGTTCCATTTTTTGCAAATATTGTCACTGGTCACTTAAATTCTGTATAAAACATGGACAGAGATTTAGGTATGAAATATTCTTTCTATAGTGCCATCTTGACTGCAATTGTAAGAAAGCTCCACCAAATTATAACTTCACATTACAATCATTTGAATAATTTAGTTTAAGCTGCATTTGTTCTATTCTTTATGGTAATTAGGACAGACACATGTCATTTACAATCTACGTTTTGTCTTAAGCCATTTTCAGGTCTGCACCAAGGTCCGCACTAAGAACTCACAAATAATTACACAGTATTTGTAAGGTTTGAAAGTGGACTATTGGACTTTCCTGACGTTGAGATTTCTGTCGTCATGAAAACGGGGGGTGTGTCTCTTTAGCGGCTCATTTTACAGTTGAACTGGAGAAATACAATAATCAGACTGACATACATGTTACTGTTAATAAAGAATACAAACAACTGAAACTTCAAATGCACTTTTTAAGACTTGATTTGAAACGCTATAACAGCCTTTAGGAAGCTGACGACTTAACATGAGCCATACAAAATGTAAAACAGCATAATCTATGAGTTTTATGTGTTATTAAAACCGTCCGGTAACCCCATTTTTTTCCCATTTACTTCCTCCGTTCTTTCTTTATTGTCTTGGTTCAGGACCAAGATGAACTCCGGACCAATAAGCTGTTTGATCTGCTGGAGCTTTTACACCTGAAGATTGGTACGAACCAAACAGGAAAGTCCAAAAGTACGGCCCAGACGGACCAAAGCAGTGTAAAAGTTACTTATGTTTACCGTCACCATGGTGATAAAGTTATAATGTAGTAAGATGAGACTTGAGATATGGCTCACGAGAAAGACATGAGATGTTGATGCTTTTTCCAGATGTGGCTGGTTGGAAGCTGTGCTTGTTGAGCTGGTGTTGGCCGCAGTGCACGCCATTGTTTTCTTACAATGTTCACATATTGTTTGTACCTTGACTGTCACTCTTTGGTCGTTTCTTATTTCCACAGGAAAACCAAAATGTTGCCACAAACATTTTGATACAATTTTACCCTCAGACTCATCAGCTGATATCACCAGACAGCTTTTTATCTTGCCGAGAAATCACATTTTGATCTCGCAAGATCTTGAGAAATTCCTAGTATTTATTCATGTTAAGGCTAACTCAGTGGTGCTTTTGCTTTGGATTTCTTTTATTTTATTTTTAAGCAAAAAAAGAAGTAAAAAAAAATGTGACACTAATAGAGCCAAAAAATATGACATTCAAATTAAATTTTTAAATTGCACCCTGATCTGTTGTGGTTTTAGTCTAAGTCCTAATATGTTTTTAGCCAGCACTGACCATCTTCATAAAAAGCCCCAAAGGCATAAAGTGAAGCCTGGTGTGGCGTCTCAAAGGTCACTGTTTCTACTTTTCTGTTTTGAACTGGACTTCACAACGAGGTTAATTCAAAAGCAAGACCTTTCTTTGCTCAGATCGGCTCATTTTTTAACTTGCATGGCGCTTTGCTGAGCCATCACTTTTAAATACCATGAACATTTAATTCAGTTTGTGAAAGGACGACAGTGCTGAAAATAGCCGTTACAGTAGAACCTCAGAGATGCAGCTGGACATAAATGAAAAATATCTTAATGTGATCAAGTATGGAGACTAATCCGATCACATGGCACAGTGCCTTATTAAAACAATTATAAGTAAAAAAAAATGAAGCTGACAGATTGTCTTTACTTGATCTGGTGCACTTGTTCTGGTGGAAAACTTGAACAATAATGTCACAAATTAGGTTTTATAAAAATAAATGCATTTCTTTATACTAAACTCTGAAAGAAAAATAACAAGCTGAAATTCCATACTCTGGCAGCAGTAACTATATTATAGCCGGGTTCTTTCAAAAGGCACAGACTGCAGTGTGTCATACCTGATGATAACAGATATTTCCTCTACATGTATAATAATACTCATTTGCTGGGGTAGATTTCATCATCAGTCTCTGGACTAATTAGGCTAAAAAAAAGAGATAACAGATTGTAGTTTTAAGAAAATTTCACTGTTAGTTTCACTATTCCAATGTAAAGTGAGCTACTGTACCCTGTCAGAACACATATTCCTTGTCTTCTCTCTTTGTCAGTGTTGCACTAAAAGCATGCTGTTTGCAGGTCGCCATGATGTTTTGATGATATACGTTGTATTAACAATTTTCACATTGTAAAATAATGTAAGATTTTAGCAACATTTATCATTCTTGGAAACTTAGAGTCTACAGAGCCTCTTTTTCCCCTGACCTTAAAATGGCCACAGCAATTTAGATAATGAATGACTGGATGATTTAAACGTCTTAAAATGAAATGAAAAGTCAAACCATTGATGGATTGAGTTTTGAACATTGAGATTAATGAGAATAATGAAGTGACCTTATTTCAAAGTTGAAGTTTGGTGTTGTACTGGACAAACATCCCCTCGGCGCTCATGACAATCACTTTATATCAACTCAGTATGAGATAATCTCAAACATCCCTGAACGTCCTCCCCAGCTGCTGCAACAGCTGTTGGTGGGACACACAGGAGCCCAATATACCAAGGGAAGAGTGAAATACAACAGCAACTCCAGCAAAATAAAGTGTAGAGTAGACAAAAGTCTAGCAATTCCTATCACATGAGAGAGAAGAAGAGTTATCATGACCTTTAAAAACAGGCCAGCCTCTTGGGTTTTATGCAGAATTATTAAATTCACAGCTGTTTTTCTGATTTTTGGTGGGGACCTCATGATATAGTCTACTTCTCCTGGCAGAAATGGCAAGTGTATTAAACTAAACTTAACAACTACCTTTGAAAATTTCTCATTAAATCCCGAATAATGACATGGTACTTTATTTTCTTTAAATTATCTGTAAAATGGACGATACATTTAAACGCATCAGAGTCAATCCTGTCTGATTAAGTGTGATTCTTAAATATATGCATCCCACCTCTTGTGGCCTCAATTAGATTTTATTTTTTGGTGTGAACAAATGTGTGACGAGTGCGAACAGAAGCACTCTTAAATTAAAGCAGAAAATGGGATAAGATATTTTTAGTGTCTACTTTTAATTATGACACCTTTCACTGAAGAAAAGTTTCAAAGTTGAATAAAACCTGCTCACAACAGTTTTTTCTGTGATCTGCAAAATGTCACCAGCTGTAGATATCATAATGAGTATCTAAGACTGCAACAAAAACACAATCATTCGCTTTCTGTCAAAACAAGTTTCGAATGTTCAGTGACGTCAGATTTAGTTGTGTCCAGTTGTTGATGTAATCGGTTTCTCTTCACAGTGTTTTATGAATTTGCATTTTTAATGTTTTGAATGGTGCCTTTCCAGGTAAATGCATTGACCCTTTAGTTGTAGGGTCAAACCCTTTAGATATAAAAGTGCTTTTAAGGTTTAAGAACAATAACAAATGGTCCAAATACTATATGAAAACTTGTTCAGTATTTATTTTAAGGAAGTATTCATTTATTTTGTCTTTGTGCAGCACACTGGAAACATTTTAAAATATAATATTGTATATTGTAGTCCTACTTTTTAACAGCACAATCTTTTTTTATAATACCACATTATTTTGTTATGGTATATTTTTGCTTTTCCATCCATCATGTGTACATCTAAAAGTACTTGGTATTATGGTAATTTCACTTTCCTTTTACTAAACTGTTGCATTCATTGGTAAAATTGTGTCAAAATAAAAGGAACTTAAGTGTATTGACTACGGTGATTAACTGAGTTTTAAAGCTCAGCTCTCCTCTCAGTTGAACTCAAAAGTATTTTGGAATATAAGACGAAACATATTCACCTTGAAAACCAAGTCCGGATGCATTTGCTTTAACCTTTTCATAAATATTTGATGAAAAGTATATTTCATCATTGTGCTGACTCTCCTGTGCTGTTGAGCTGCTGTTATATTGTTTTGGAACGTCTCTGTAAAGCACATTGGTTTATCCCTGGTTTATTAAATGTGCTATGAACCTAAACCTGCCTTAATGCCCTGTTGCTGTGTTCTCCGCTGCAGGAGCTGGGGGCTGGTCGCCTCGAGTCTCGGACCGATACCAGTGGCTGGACGTGGATTTGGGCAGACGCACCACTATCACAGCTGTGGCCACTCAGGGCCGGTACGGCAGCTCTGATTGGCTTTCGGCTTATCTGCTCATGTTCAGCGACTCGGGACACAATTGGAAACAACATCGACAGGAGGACAGCCTGGGGGTATGTATCCCAGAATGCAATGATACAAGTGTTGTTTTTCTGGACCATATGTGCATTGACTATAGATACTGTTAAATGGCTGCCGTCTAACACTCAAAGTTTTCAAAAGCTTCCAGTCACAAACAAAGCCATACTGCACTGAACATAATGGTGACTTTTTTTTTTTTCAGTGAGGTAGTGGCAGGAAAATATAGGGAACAGTGCTTTTATAAAGGGGCCTGCAAGATTTTATTACTTGTGCTCGTTGTAATTTAGCAATTGAGACATAAAAGCCTCTATGTAATACTGATTGGTTGTGTTGAATAATGCAAATAAGCCATGTAGAGTTAAAGCAGGACACACACGTAATGCTTTTTAGCCCTGATTTCCTCTCATAATAATATTTGCACAATCTTGATTATAGAATAAGATTGTTGTGTAATAGTTTAGTACTTCCAGCATGTTCATTATTTTTGCTGCACAGCACACTCAACACTTCCCAAAACTGTTTAATCTAGGATATTTTACTGTAATGTGCAGGGTCTAAACTGCCCATAAAAATGATTTAAAAAGTGCTTTTCTGCACAATTTCTGCCATTATGTATCAACATTGTCAGATTTTATAGAAGTATTTGTATATAATCTTATATAATGTTGGTTCACCAGCTATATAATAATATGATATGATTTTATGGAGGCTACACTACCAGTCACGATCCAGTGTTTATACAGTGCATGCATTATACAGTTCTTGCAACAGATTAATATTCAGTTATTTTTCAAACATATCCAACAAAAGTGCTTTCTACAAATTTTTTAAGTTAGTAAAAAAAAATGTTCACATTATACACATTGTTAGCATTACTATCTGTCAAAAATAATAAGGGCTGAGCAGTCACTTTTGACAATGAAACAAATCATATTCCAGATAACGGGTAAATAGTGTTGATACAGGTTTAAAAAGCCATCTCCTGAAAACAGTCTGTTGTCTGAAAGTGTGTCCCAGAACTTTAATTCATTAGTGCAGCATTTGGCCTCTCTGTCACAGGCGTAATGTACACTATCTGCAGGGACTGGTATCGCCTGAAGCAGCAAACTCTCTTTGTCTCGTTATTAATAATGGATGGAAGAATGAAAGCAATGTGGGCAGGACTGTGTTGACTGCGCTGAGTTGCTGTCAAACAGTTTAGCCTCAGCTGACAGGGGGTTGGTATTCTGTTTAAAAAGCTTAGTTTACAGAACGTCCTAGCCTTGGTCTCTGTTGCACCAATGTGTCCATCATTGGTCTCCAGACAAGTCACTCTGTCAGTCAGTGAGCCGACGTGAAGCAGATAAATGTGTCACCTCTGTGCCTGCAAAATGTAAATGTGACAGAAAAATGCATCAAGGATGGATTTAAAAAGTACATGTTTGGTCTTCAGGCAATAGTTTCAACACTGGGAACCTACAGTAATTTTTATTTTTTTAAGTCAAGAATTGTTAATCTATTAGATGACCATACAGATGTAAATACATGTACAGTACCAATTATGAGTCAGTGAATATCAGACAGTTTAACTCAGAACTAGAAAAGAAAGAGGCAATAAAGATCTTGTCATGATTGGTCAAATGAATGCTCAAAACAGCACATAGTCTTACTCATACAGCTTTATTTTTTGACATTAGTTGGTGTCAAGACCACACTGATGTCTAGAGTGTACTATGATAAGACAAAGACAATAACAAAACATGACCAAGACCAATCGATGTTATGTAATTTAGTTCTGCAGCAAAGTTATGATTGAGGAAAGTTACACATATGACCAACACAGGACAGGCTTGTTTCTGCTTGGTAATGGCATGAGGTTGAATAATATGTTTTCCATTCAGTTAAAAAAAAAAGATTTTCTGTTTCAACCTTAAAAAGAAAATTTTTACTACTATAACATCACTTTTGCAGTAGCTATCATAACTCTCTAATGAACTCAGGTTATACTGTTATGTGGCATGGCAATAATTTACAGTAATCACTAGCCCTGCGTCTGCCCATGCTTTACACGTCCGTTCTTTGTATGTACTTTCTTGCCAAAACTACCAGATGGCAAAATGCTCTTATAGCCTTAACCACCGTTCCATTGTCGTCACTGTTGTGCTGCATCCCAGAGACCCAGACCAGTGTCCATCATGATGTAGCCTCTAAATCAGACATGCCCAAAGTCCGACCCGGGGGCCAATCATGGCAGTAGGTGAGAAATTCATGTGGCCCTCAGCTTCAGAGATAAAATGTACTGTTTATGGCCCCAACAGCAGCAGCTTTATACAAAACCCATTCAAATCCAACAAAAACCTGTTCAAATCCAACTAAAACCCATTCAAATCCAACTACAACCTGTTCAAATTTATCTAAAACATGTTCTAATCCAACTAAAACCCATTCAAATCCAACTAAAACCTGTTCAAATTTATCTAAAACATGTTCTAATCCAACTAAAACCCATTCAAATCCAACTAAAACCTGTTCAAATTTATCTAAAACATGTTCTAATCCAACTAAAACCCATTCAAATCCAACTAAAACCTGTTCAAATTTATCTAAAACATGTTCTAATCCAACTAAAACCCATTCAAATCCAACTAAAACCTGCACTTGTGAAAAAAGAATCAAAAGTCGGGCCCTTGGAAATTCTCCGATGCGGCCCGCTTTTCAAGAAGTTTGGACACCCCTGCTCTAAATCATTGACTCAACACATCCTACAGAGCAGAATGTATGTGCGCCAAAATGGCAGGCACAGGGCTGCTGGATCAACATAACAAATAAGTAAGAAGCAGTCGGGTATCCTCTAATGAAACTCAGCTGATTCTTAGCCAAGCTTTGGATCACAGTTTGACAGAAAACTATTTCCTCATGAATTCTGTGAAGCCTGGGAGTTTTCTCAAAGATGAGAGAGGAGTCCCTTCTTGGAGCTTAAATACGTGTTGGTTTGACACTCAGCTTGAGAGGCGGTAAATCCAATGAGCTTCCACTGAGTTTTTAAAGCAGTGTGTATGAGTCACAGGGGCTTAGCAGGAACAGCTGTATCCACCTCAATGTCAGAGCAATTATATTGCTATCTGACATTTGTACAAATCCCTGGATAAGAGATATTCTGTGTGTCTGACACAGAAAACATATTTATATACGGTTTATATACCTATGGCTATGTTTTGTCTTGTATTTATTTGTGTGTTGAGCTTTGAGACAGATTTGTGGGAATTCAATGAAAGACAGGTTTGTATCGACATCTCAACTCAGAAAATGGAGTTGATACATGAAGTGGTTGAGTTGAGGCAGAAGATAATTTGGTTATTTAAGAGAAAAAAGGTTAAGTTTGCATTTGGTGCATCGTGGAAATTCATTGTTGTCAACCGCTCATGTCTAACTAACTAACTGGAGACTATAGCATGTTTTGATGTTGCTGGATAAAAGGCTATTCCCTTTAAGACTCTTTAAATGGAATAGAATTTAAAAAGTATAACAATTAATATTATCATAAATATTTATAATTGGATGGAGCATCAAAAAACCTGATTTTTAGACCAGCAAACCCAATGTAAGATAGTGCCCAAGTAAATGCTGTGTGCACATTTATGCAATAATATGTGCTACTTGTGAAATCTGTAAATGATTTACAGAAACGTCACATGTCTTCATTTGATTTGGAAATCTATGTTACTGCATCAGTCACGGCTCCTCATCTGTACTTATATCATATACAGCTCGCTGATACCCTCCCGTTTTTACCCCTCTCTCTCTCTCTGTGAGTGAAGGCTACTCATATTTCAAAAGGCAAGTAAATGAGATGCGGCTCTCGTCAGCTTCCTCAGCAGGAAACAGAGCCATTTGTTGAGCTTAACGCTCCGCTGCTCAGCCGGCTCAGCCCTTCAAAGCACGGCACTGAGATCACAATTATGCAGCGCTGACGGGGAAAGCCACATCTCAGCTGACACGCAATGTCACACACTTGCTACTTAAGCAGCAAGGACAAGCACCCGCGAAGCACTCAGACACATGCTCACAAACATTACTGTAGCTGCAACGGTAACGACAGTATGATACGCTTTACAAAACTCTTACATGGGCATGAACTTTTCAGTCCCATCCACCAAAGCCTGGATGCAGAGCAGGACACAACGAGCGAAACCATTAAAAAGCAGCAGCAGCATGGACACAAAAGTGAGATTGTCTGCCCCTTTAGCTGCATATCCATAAATAATTATACAGTGAGCTTTGATAAATATTTATTGAAGGTTTAAGATCAAAATAATGATATTGTCACCGCTCATTTTGTGAGATTTAGACAATCTCACAAAATGAGAAAAAATAAAATTATATATATATATATATATATATATATATATATATATATATAATGATGTCCATCGTATCTTTAATGTTTATCTTTTGTGTTATGCACCTGGGACAAATTTTTCAACAAAATTATCAAATGCACATCCAGCATGTTTTATTTATATCTATAAAATTTCTTCTTACAAACATATTCAAAAGCCAATTTTGTTCAAACTGCAGCCTTTTTGTAATGTACTGCAGATCAAAGGACTGTATTTCAGATAAAATATGGATTTTCCAACATATTTTAATTCCAGTACAGTGCACCACATCAACATAAAGTCACTCGTCCTCTGATGACACAGAGTACCTACCTTTCTTAAAAATCCCTGCCCAACCTCGAATTAGATGTAGACGGAGCCTGGCTACACTTTTCTGATGCAGATGTAAATTTCAATCTAACAATAAGTCACTGTCTACGCAATTAATGTGATAATGCTGCTATTATTCTCCTGGCAGATGATTTATATACTGTAACATGTATGCATAGATTTTCTTTGGTTTACTGATGTCAGTTTTACAAATTGATTGTCAAAATACGGCTCTTGTAAAATGTGTCTTTATAAACCACCATCTGTTGTGACAGTATATGACACAATAGGGCAGAGATTTAACAATGCGTATAGACCTTTCCACTAGCAAAAAGATCACACTCTGTCATTATGTTTTCTATTACAACAGCTGCTGATATCTTTGCACTGACACCACTGCTTTTTTATTTCATGTCCCATGTCACTGAGGTAATAGAGAAACAGTCATTTGATTCCTCTATATGTCCCGTGCAGTGGAATATACAATAAATAAAAAAGCTCAACATAATATGCCTGTGTATTATATACAATAGTGTCAGTTTGCATATTACCTTAAAGTACTTGTAGCTTAAAGTACGTTGTGGCTTTAGCAATGTGTGTGCTAATCCCCTCAGGCAGAGCTCAGTTAAACAGCCTTTGATGAGGAGGCCCAGGTCCCAAAAACATTTGTGTATAACTCTGGCCCCTCCATGTGGTGTTATTTGATATTCTGCAGAATATCCTCAGCATCCAGTGACTTGTAGCCTGTAGCATTTTTTGGGTGTAACCGAAGTGCCCATTAGCGCAGCTGAACATGTCTCTAATGTTCTCGACCCACTCACTGACAGCACACAGATAAAAGATGTATTGTGGTCTGCAAAACCTTTGTTGTTAAAATGCACAAGCAGCTTATGTTGTTTACAAACATAAAGTAAAATGGTTTATATTACGCCAGGGTAATTTGATCAGGTTTTATTTTAAAATAAGTGTAATATACAGCAAAATGATGCCATTCCCTGTATTTTTACATTTACAACGTCTACAGTAATCTCAAAAAAGTGTCGGCAAATGCCCTGTTTTTTACACTATTTGACTGCAGCTGGATTCCCACAGGCAGCTGATTGGAAAAGTAGAAGCCATCAGTCCTTAGTGCGGGAGTCTCAGTGAACAGACTGGGAGCAGAATAGGTCTCAGTTATTGATCAGTAGACTCAGGGAGGGAGAGACATTACCATCACTGAGAATCAATCGTCTCTCACAGCGTAAAGTTGAAAATGCAGAAAGGCTTAAGTCACGCTGCAGGGATGTTACCGTGAGTTTTCCTCCAGATAAGTTTAAACTCAAGTTAAGTCCAACAATATTAACATAAAATGGTGTTTGGTGTCATTAGTATGCAGAAGAGGAGGAGGAGGGCAATAATAGTTACAGCCCTGTAGCTCTTGGATGGTGGTTCAACTTTGGAGCCTGAGACAGGAACAACATGATTAAGACACCAAATAGAGCTGGGCAAAATGAAGTGACAGCCAACAGGACGGCAGTTCAGAGAAGCAGAGAGGTGCAGCACAGCAGTGTCAAAATAAATGTAGTGCTGTTTAACGGATGAATACAAAACACAGTTTGTTGAGATATAATTAAAACATGGATAGCAGAAATCAGACCCAAAAGGGAACAGATAAAGGCCAGCACTGATGAGAGGAAAATATGTCACAAATATTTACATCACAAAATCAACATATGCAATATCCATAACTAAGACTGCGGAACTGCAGATGTGTTCAGTGTGCCAGGGATTTGTCCTTTCCAGTGGAACCTTACTACTTAGTAGGTGGACGGCCTGAATTATCCAATTGTCGAAGTGAGTCCATACCTTTTGAACATTGCTGTCTAATTTTGACTATATTTTGAATGTCAGTCTTTCTTGGACACAAGGGTCTAACTGGTCTCACCCACAACTTTCTTATTTGTCCATTTAATTTTTGTGATAAGACTAAAACTTATATGATTGTACATAGCCGTCTAATTCTGCTTTCTTGAACGCTAACCCCTTTATGAGTTTGGACTTGTAGGGACATCTTTTGAATGTATATGCACTGGTGTTTATCTTGACTCGCTCTGGATCCTTATACATACTGGTCTTTGTGATTCTGCTGTAGGTCAAGACTTGATCTCAGTCGGTGTGGTTTTGAAGAAGACATTTCTTTGATTCAATTCAGAAATGTTTACTCTTCCCAAGTGGGAAGACAAAATACATTGGTAGCCTATAGCTTTACTTCTTTAAACAGTGGACATGTATACTGTATATAGTCCCAAATAATAGTGATGGTGATTTGTGACTGATAAATAAATAGAAATTTTTAACACTGTTCTTATCCATGATACTGTCTGTGATCTTTGATGTTGTCTAAAACATTTGTGTGTGCAGGCTTTCCTGGGGAACACTAATGCAGACTCAGTGGTGCAGTACAAACTCGAGCAGCCGGTCATCGCTCGCTTCCTTCGCCTCATTCCTCTGGACTGGAACCCAACGGGAAGGATCGGACTCAGACTCGAAGTGTACGGATGTCAATACAGTAAGCTTGTTTTATCGCTTGTTTCAAAAAGAGCAGTATAAATGACTTTAAATGACCAATGCAACCTGTTTTTTATTGTTCAATCTTTTGTATGTTTGTTTATCCTGCCTTCCTGTTACAGAGTGAGGTAGATAAGTAACACCTACATGAGCATCTACAGAGAAAATGAGGGCTAATAAGGAAAGAAACAAAGGTCTTAATCTCACTACTTTTGCTGAAGCCCAATCACTACAGAGGAGCTCAGAGAAGAGTGGGATAAAAGGGAGGGGCTTAAAGACACATTCAATTTAGACAATATCTAAAGTTTCTTAAGCCCTTCAAAAGTGAATAGAAGAAAAAAACATGGAAACTTTAAACATGTAAATTTAATGGGCAAAACAAGACATTAAAAATAAAAAGCAAAGCAAAACAGTTATTGTCCCAGCGACCATTGCCTAATAATAATTAGCTCATAGCTATAACAACTTTCTGCTTATGTCCTGATACTACTCAACCAATACAGGCCCTGATGTCTCTGTACTCTTCAGTAGTATCAGTACTAGATCAGTGATTCCCTTTGTGAATGCTTTAGCTTTTCTGCAGTGGTAGTTTAAAAACAAACCCTTTTGAACATTGTCTTGTTTGTGCAGTGTCAGATGTGGCCCACTTTGATGGTGGCAGCGGGCTGGTTTACAGACTGAGCACCAGGCCTAGTTCGATAGCCACAGAGACCATTTCTCTAAAGTTCAAAACCCTGAGGAACTCTGGGACGCTGCTCTACGCCGAGGGACGGGGCGACCACAGCCTCAGTCTGGTGTTGGACAAAGGGAGGCTACTGCTCTACCACCAACAAGGTAAGTACAACACAGTCTGCTTCTATGTCCTGTTATTGTTAAATATTCTTCTTATTGAAAGATACTTGAGGTCACTTTGTTGCTTGAGCAGCTGGGTTTACTGTCAGTGAACGCTTTACTAACTCTTGACTGAAATGAGACAGATGAGCAACAGCTTTAATGAACAGGCTTGTTGTCTGAAATGCAGGGATTATGTTCTGTTGATGATTTAAGAATGTATTCATTAATTTATTGAAGAGCAGCTACTAAATGAAGGAGAGATAAATGTCCTGATACTGAAAATAAAAAGTGTTTTAAAAGGACAGCTGCTGTGACACAGATAAGTTTTTTGATATTCAGTGTCTCAGACTGTAGTTTTTAACCTTGGTTCATTTCAGCTCTACACATTTTTTTCAACATTTCATTACATTCTAGAAAAAGCTGGGAGACTTTCCTTTGTTCTGTCACTAAATGTCAAATTAATAAAACATTAGCTGCAGTCTTGTTCCTGAGACTTGTGTTAAGACCACTGTGGCTACCTTTACACCAGCCCTGTTTGGTCCACTTTAACAAAATCCCTGTGGGGAGGCATGAATGTGCAATCGAACTCTGGTGCGGATCAAAAAAGGCATTAAAGTCAAGCACTGTTTCCTATTGGCAAAAAGGAAAAAGCAAAAGAAAATGTGCATCAATGTGTGACATGGTGGAAAACCATCTGAAAGACAGGTGTGGGGCAAAAAGGAGAGCAGCTACTTTATACGATGTTGTATGTACAGTACATTTGAATCCTGGAAAATCAATACACTATTTAGCAGAGAGCGGTGACAATATCATTATTTTGAACTTAAACCTTAAATAAATATTTATCAAAGCTCACTGTATAATCATTTATGGATATGCAGCTAAAGGGGCAGAATCTATGCCCTGTTCTGACCCAGAGGCAAGCTTCTTTTTTGTATTCCTTCTTGTCTCTCTTCAGTAATTATTAATTATGCAGCACCACCACAGAGCAGGGGAGTTAATCTGAAGGTTTGGTTCGTTTGACAAAGTGTAGTATGAAAGCCAACTTAAGCCCTTAATCAAACTGAGCCTAACAGACTAATTTTGGCAAGAAAATATCCATAGTCTCTTGGAATCAAACATATTTTAAACTGTTCATTCTTCAAAAAGATCTCTTTTCAAATGCAGCTAAAAGAGATATATATATTTTTTTAATCCCCTTCTGTTTTTTTTTTCTTTTTAAAGATTAACTAAACCCTAAAACAACTTTTTTTTAGTTAATGATCTGTAAGAATGAGGCCTTATTAGTGCTGTTCATTGATTTGAGTAAACGTTTTGACATTTGAGTATAAAGTATATTCATTTTACAATATATGTTGTAAAACCGTCTAAGCTTCACACAGCTGTCAATCAATCTGCCTCTGTTGGGTTTCAGGTCCCGCCCCCGGCTCAGCCCCACCCTCGGTTTCTCACCTCTGTTTCCGCTGAGCTCTGCCCACTGTTCCAGCATTTTTCAAATATTGCCAGTGGGCGGAGTTCGGCTCGGACCAGGGGTTTAGTTACAGTTTTGGTGTCAACAAACCTCCATGTGTTTGGATTTAGGACATGTTTTATAATTATTATATCTATCTTTTCTCATTTATGACGCACACATGTCAGAACTTGAAGATACTGTGAGCCTCACTGTAAATGTAAAATAAGTGCATCTTAAAAAATACATCTTAAAAATGCCCAGAGCCACAGCTGAATCGCCATTTTCTGAAGATTTTAGGTGCTCCAGAAATAATCCTTTACCCTGAAGCAACTATCCTTATGTGGGGCGCTGGTGGTAATGCTGTTAAATATTA